>OY755040.1:19029093-20319342 GCA_963576565.1 Aspidapion aeneum
GTTTATGTGAAAATATGGCGTGTGTGATATCAAACGAAAGGTAATTGAGTCTGGAGTTAAACAAAATACATTTTAATTTATTTTAAAAAAAAGGGTGGGGGTATATTTCAAAAATTAGAGTTTAAGTGAAAATATGGCGTGTGTGATATCAAACGAAAGGTAATTAAGTCCGGAGTTCAACAAAATACATTTTAGTTTTTGTTTTAGCTCACACATATACTATACTATAGTAGTGTGAGCTATGGTGATCCTAATTTTTTCGAGAAAAAAAAAGTTGCTCCGATTTCAAAATTTTTTATATATCTTTGCGTTTCAGATGATTTTGAAACTTTTTTGTTGCGCCGTCTGTCTGTCTGTCTGTCTGTCTGTCTGTATGTCTGTCTGTCTGTCTGTCTGTCTGTCTGTCTGTGTGTCTGTATGTCTGTCTGTAACGACCAACGCGCATAACTCAAAAATCGCTTGGCCGATTTTAATGAAATTTGGTACCTAGGCTGGGTCTTGGGTCGAGATGGTCCCGTTTAAAAATGAACAAAATCCACCGAACACAAACCAAATAAAAGGGTGGGGGTAGATTTCAAAAATTAGAGTTTATGTGAAAATATGGCGTGTGTGATATTAAACGAAAGGTAATTAAGTCTGCAGTTAAACAAAATACATTTTAATTTATTTTAAAAAAAAGGGGGGGGGGGGGTATATTTTAAAAATTAGAGTTTAAGTGAAAATATGGCGTGTGTGATATCAAACGAAAGGTAATTGAGTCCGGACTTTAACAAAATACATTTTAGTTTTTTTTTTGTAAGAGTGGGGGTAGATTTCAAAAATTTGAGTTTAAGTCAAAACATGGCTTGTGTGGTATCAAACAAAAGGTAATTTAGTCTGGAGTTGAATAAAATATATTTCAGTTTTTAGTTATATTAGCTCACACGTACACTATAACTATAGTACCTAGTGTGAGCTTAGGGGCCCATATATTGGCAGAGTATTTTTTTTGTAAGAGTGGGGGTAGATTTCAAAAATTTGAGTTTAAGTCAAAACATGGCTTGTGTGGTATCAAACAAAAGGTAATTTAGTCTGGAGTTGAATAAAATATATTTCAGTTTTTAGTTATATTAGCTCACACGTACACTATAACTATAGTACCTAGTGTGAGCTTAGGGGCCCATATATTGGCAGAGTATTTTTTTTAGTAGACCCATTGACTTATAGATATAATTTTTTTAATTGCATAACGAATATTTTAAAGACACAAAAAAAATGCTACAGCTTTTGGTTTAGTCACAGGATCTACAAAAAAAATTCTTTCTTTTTACCCTTAAATGATTTTTAAGTTCTTTCTGGAAAACAGCCCGGTGAATTTTGGTTTAAATTATGTGCTTATTTTTTTAACTAACACTTTTATTTTTTCTATGTCTTTTTTTTTAATATGATGACTGAGCCAAAACCTATAACATTTTTTATGTAGGTATTTAAAATATTCGTTACACTGTGTTGCCACAAAATATTTAGTAAATTTATTTTTGTTGTAAAAAAAATGGTTTAAAACAGCTGAAGTCAATTTTGTTTAGTCAGAAATAAAATCTTCAATTAAAAAATTAATATCTATAAATGTGGGGAATAAAAAAACAAAACGTATGTTTTCCTTTAAATAAGAAATAAAACTATTAATTCGTTTGTCGGTCGAGATGTAATTTTCTATTATTAGAATATATTCAAAAACGACCATTTAACAAACTTTGACCGTTTATATCACAAAAACTGTACATAAAGCAACTTAACTTTTTGTAGTTATATCACCTACAATAACATACCAAAATTATAGTCAATTCCACCGAGACCAAAAAATCCAGTCACTATATCACGAAGTTCCTTCTTAGAAGGAACTTCGTGATATAGTGACCTTACATATAACCTGTGTAAGCTAAGGTCACTCATCGTCAAGCAAGCCTTTACGATGAGTGTCCTTAGTGTAAACGGGTGAGGGGTTCTTTACATAAATAATAAAGTTGTATTATGTGTATCACCGACATACCTGGAACATACAGAGCGCATATCAAGTGAACCCATTTCCCAACATCGGTCTCTTTGAAAATGCCGCCCGAATTCGGACACAGCTCGCATTTGGGATCCATTGCGCCGGCGCGACAGGCTTCGCAAAACCATGGTGCGGTGGGTGACAGGGAGTCAGTGCTGAAATAGCAAAAGTCACGTTACTGCAGACCTGTGCGGTGTGTCCACACCGTAATACAAGAACAATCAATAAAAAAAATTATTTTGACAGTTAGTAGTAGTGGTGGGGAGACCATTCTTGGTTGTGCAACTAGGCATACGACGCGTCCTTTTCGCAAACCCCGATTTGTCCTTACACCATATACCAAAATGATGGACGTGCCCCTTAGGATGCAAGTTTTCTTTCTCTAAAAGGACTTAATTTTGCCTGGCACCTCTTTGTCGAGGGCAGAGATCTTTATACTGCGTAGCAAGTATACACAGTGGACCCACGCTTTTACACCCCTTCCGAAAGGTGGTCCTGCTACATGTTAGACTTGCATCTATCTAACATCGCTATCGTCCCAGCAGAACTTGGTTATAGACGATAGACTTTTTCCCTTTCAGCGCAACAGTCGTGGTCGTCGTGAGTTGACTGTAGGAGATTTATGCTGGCGCCATCCTGGTGCCGACTATATAGCACTTATAGCAGGCTCCTGGATTATTATTCCTGGTTCCTCGTCTGGCTGTGTGTCGGCTCCTGGACTACTCCTGCGTATATTCTCGATGTTTAAGATCAACTTAAATTTTGCGTGCATCGCACGCTAATTCGATGACGACTGTTGAACGCTGAAACGGAAGTGGGCGGCGGGGCGACGGACTTTTTTATTATTTCGATAGTTACTTACATTAACAATACACTTCGTGGTGTTACCTGTGGATCTGACCACCATCTGGTAAAAGCAAAAATATTATTCCCTGTAAGAAAAACAAATAAGGACGAAAGTATTAGAGAAAATGAAAATCTAGAATGCATCGAAGACAATCAAAAATACAACTTTAGAAGTCTAGAAATCGAAAGTACTCAAAGATTGTATCAGAACCGATTAGATGAAAAATTAATAAACACAGATCACTCATTAGAAGAGATATATACAAACATAGTAAAACGCTTGAAAGAAGCAAGCAAAGAAGCTGTTGGATACCAAGATAATAGAAATAACAATAAGATGTGGTGGACGGAAGAAATACAGGAAACGGTCAAGGAGAAAAAACGCACATACTTGAAATGGCTCAGTACTAAAGAGCAAAGAGACCTAGAAATCTACAGGCATACCAGAAAACAGCTAAGAAATTTGATACGCACAGAAAAGAATGAAATGTTCGAGCGCAAATGCCACGATATAAATACACACGTAGGAGGTAGGCAGAGTTCTGAAGTATGGAAATTCATTTCTACAGTAAAAAGCCCAACAAAAGAAAAAGTAAACATCCAAATCATCAAACCAGAACAATGGACAGAACACTACAAGGGACTGCTGCAGGAAACGAGACCCGAATATCTGGCAGCCTCTCCGAGGAGAGACATAGAAGTACACGGAGAGGAAGTAATCATCGATTAAGAAATGATAAAGAATAGTATTAAAAAGCTTAAATCCGGTAAAGCTAGCGGACCTGGAGGAATATATGCTGAAATGCTCAAATATGGATCAGAGAAACTAATCGAAAATCTCACATATATTATCAATCAATGCATAAACGGACATCCAGTACCTGATGAGTGGAAAATTACATTCATATCCTCAATACATAAAAAAGGAAACAAGCTGGATTGCAACAATTACAGAGGAATTTCAGTAACCAGTACTCTAAGTAGATTGTACGGTAGGATTCTTAGAGATCTAATAGAGAATGATTTTCATGAAGAAGAGCAAAGTGGGTTTCGTCCAGGCAGATCTTGTAGTGATAATGTTTTTTGTCTTAAACAAGTAATTGAAAAAAGGAGCGCCAGAAATATAGAGACTCATGTTACCTTTGTGGACCTACAAAAAGCATATGATACCGTTCCAGTAGAAAAACCGTGGACAGTGTTAGAGCAGTCTAATATCAATCATACATACATAAAAGCGATAAAAGAACTATACAAAGGGTCAAAATCTAAAATTAAAATTGGAAATCGACTTTCAAAAGAAATCCTGGTAACAAAAGACTTAAGACAGGGATGTTGTATCTCTCCAACTCTTTTTAAAATATATATCGCAGTAGCTCTAAGAAACTGGAAACGTAAAGTGCACGGCATGGGAATACAACTTAACGACCGATTTACCATATACACACTACAGTTTGCTAACGACCAAGTAATTGTAGCTAATAATAAAGAAGACATGGAGTATATGATGAGAAAGTTAATGGAAGAATACCAAAAGTGGGGATTAACAGTGAACGTGGACAAGACACAGTACTTATGTATTGGAAACGAACCCAGTGAGTTAGAACTAGACAATGGACAAGTAATATCTCCATGCAATGAGTATGTATACTTGGGTGTCACATTTGATAAGACAGGAACAGACTGTAAACTACTGGAAAAAAGAATAGCAAAAGCAAAAAAGGTTATTGGATGTCTTAACAGTATTTTATGGAGCAGAGAGATAAAAAAGAATGTAAAATTTAACATATATGAAACAATGGTGAAAAGCACGCTGTTGTATGGAATAGAGACTTGTCGCGTAACAGAAAAATACAAAACAAAAATGAAAAGTGTCGAAATGGATGCAATAAGAAGATCAATGAGAATATCTAGAACAGATCACATAAGAAATGAGATCATAAAAGAAAGAATGGGAATCGAAGGAAGCATAACAGATGACATCACTAAAAGAAAACTGATATGGTACGGCCATGTACAACGGATGAACGCCGAAAGATTACCAAAGCAGGTCCTAGAATGGCAACCAATAGGGCGCAGAAAAAGAGGGCGTCCTAAACTAGAATGGCAACAGTCAATCCAAAGATCAATGAGTCAAAAAAATCTGACAGAGGATGATTGTCAGGATCGAAGGAGGTGGAGAATAGTCGTCGGACAACGTAGAAAAACGTTCTAAACCGACATAGTAGTAGTAGTATATGTTTTCTCCAATATTTACAAAAAAATAAAAACTATTTTTTTACGTTGAGTTTGGGTACAAAATATAAAATAATTTAATATTAATAGCTACCAAAAAAAACATTTCAAATTTTTGAGACTATCCTTTGTCCTAATATGGAATTTTCAGGACTTACATAAGTTTTCCGTCTCTTCTTTTAAGCTTTTTTTTTTAAATGTGACAAAAAATCACATGATTTTATGTAGAAAATCGCCGAAATATGTGAACCGAAAACTGAATTAAACTTTTCAAATGCACCATTTCTTCTTTGCTAGTTTGTACATGATCAGATTTATATAAAAGTAGTTACTCTAATTTTGGCCAATACTGAGTCAGTGTATTTGTGTATTTTTTTCAATCTGTTTATTTGCCAGAGGTCCTCACATTCCCGAATCCGACCCTGTATAGCAAACAAAAAACATAGCATAAAGAAAAAAACAGGCCAGTTCAATTTCATTATTACCTTGACAAACTTGCTGAATCAGAGACTCCATAACAGGCTTCATGAACAGTGACCCCACAACTGTCACACTCGACAATTTCATTAATGGAGTCACTGTGATCGCCCAGGCATGCGCAGCAAATCAAAAGTTGTGCGTCAGCGTCGCTTAACTAAAAACGATCAAAAATAGAAGATTGTCACTCAGTAAAGTCAGTAAAATTAATTTTTTTAAATAAAGGTAAAAAACCTCTAAATTAAGCAGTTTAAAATAAATGGATACATGATGTATCTGAAACCTTCCTAACTCATTAGCACACTCCAAGTGAACTGCAGGCTAAATCAGTCTTGAAAACAGTTTTTTATAAATATCCAAGAAACGAAAGCTCCTACGAAGTTTTTGGTTGTAAAACAAAATACGTCGAAAACCGCATATTAATGCGATGGGGCTTTAAAAAGCTTGCTTTGTTTCAATTTTTACAGATCAAAAAGCTGTAATAGCAGGAATGGATTTTGACCAAAATCTAGTCAGCTCGTCACAGTGTCAAATAATATTTTTTTAAAATCTCATGAAAATTAATCCAGCGGTACCGGAGCTATCGTGGGTTAGACAGACACACACACGGATAGACACCACGAAAAGAATGCTAAGATAGGTCCAAATACACCCAAATAACCAATTGTCGGTGTTATCTAGTTTTTTACCTTCCTAGCCCGCGTAGCAATAGCTAAAAAAGGTATTATTTTCAGATAACGCCAAAAATGTGTTATTTGGATGTATTTTGACCTATCCTAGCAATATCGTCGTGTGTGTATTATGTATATTATTTCTGTCCGAAACACGATAGCTCCTAAACCGCTGAACCGATTTGCATAAAAATTTTAGGTAAAATAGGGTTCGACACTCTTACGAGCTGATTAGATTTTAGGTCAAAATCCATCAATGCTAATGACAGTTTTTTGACAATTAAAAACTTAAAAAATGCTTTTTAACGAAGCATCGTATCAATACACTGTTTTCGGAATATAGTAGACTATAGTTTGCTCAATAATTCGTGTTATAACCAAAAACTTCGTAGGATCTTTAGTTTCTGAAATATTTACAAAATACTGTATTCAAGGCTAATAAGGTGACAATTTAAAAAGGAACCACCTGGATTTTCTCGAAAATTATCAAGAAATTTAAAAAACGCCGAAACACGTCGATTTTGTTTGCAAGGGGGACACCTTTTGGCTATCTTGAAATTATTGTAGCACGAACCCCCTTCAAGGGGTATACCTTACCCCTATATTTTGAATAGGGAAAGTGGGTCTAGTGATACTTTGTTTTGAAGGCCTTTTAAATGGCCTTACAACCTTGTGAAAATTTCAAAAATCTATCCATTAGTTTCTGAGATAATTGCTTTCAAACTTTCAAATTTAACATGGACTGATAAAATAAAAATTTTATTAGAATTTTATATTTTTCAGATTTAATTTTTATTTTATCATTCCATGTTAAATTTGGAAATTTGAAAGCAAATATCTCAAAAACTAAACGATGGATTTTCGAAATTTTTACACGGTGGTGAAGATATTCAAAAGAGCTTCAAAACAAGATATCACTAAACCCACTTTCCCTATTCATAATATAGGGGTAAAGTATACCTCTCGAAGGGGGTTCGTGCTACAAAAATTTCAAGATAGCCAAAAAGTGTCCCACTTGCAAATAAAATCGACGTGTATCGGCGTTCTTTTAATTTCCTGATAATTTTCGAGAAAATCCAGGTGGATCTTTTTTAAATTGTCACCTTGTATTATCATGGCTTCACTTGAAGTGTGATAAACGGCTAGAAAGGAAGGTGTCAGATCCGTCATGGAACCATTTTTTTTTTTATTGAAAACAATACATTCTCTAGCAATTTTGCCCGAGCTAGGAAAAAATTTAATCGGTATATCCAAAGTGTGGCGGACTTTTTATTTTATAACCCGATTTGTCCCAAACTTGAAACTTAGCGATGTTTAAGGTCACTCAATAAAATTTTTGATGTAAACGTATATATAACTTTAGTATGTTTAAAGTTATTTATTTAGATTTTTAACTTAAATAAAAAAAATTAATATGATATTCAAAATTGGGCTACAAGTATATCCTGTTTATACATCGTTTTGTCGGAAAAATTGAAACAAAGATAGATTGTATAAACAAACAAATATGGCGTCAACCTAAACAAAATTGTAAATTTACGGGATAAACAATTTTTTTTTTAAGTTTTCTCAATACAGTAAATACCCAAATGAAATTAGAGTTTTAACAGAACTTGCAGTTTGAAAACAAACGTAACATTTGTTTTTATAAAGATCTTTAACTAAAAAACAGCTTTAATAACTAACTTATAATAACTAATATTATTTGACAAATGTACTTAAAAAAATTTAATAATTTTTAATAGGTTCCTTGATATTACTAACAACTACATTCAATATTAGAAATAAAGTTTATTTACCTTTAGTTTTGACTGAACTGCAGCTCGATGGATAACATCTGCAATAGAAGAGCCACCATTTGCATTGGGAAGGCCCAAACTGGTTAAATCTTCTAAATCTGAGCCTTCAGATTCTTCATTTTCATCTTCTTCACTACCAGAGTCTAATGAAATATTAAGTAGGTACTGTACAGGGGCATTCTTTCAATGGTGGTGGTATTTTATAGGGGTTAATGTAGAGTAAAAAAACTTTTAATACAAAAGTTATTAAATCACAAATGCCCTTCCTTAAGTCAAATTTCAACAGCAACTTTCACAAGTTGAAGGAAACAATCTGTATATTATTTGTCAGAACTAAAGGTATTTTTTCCCAGAATACAAAAATTTATAGGTTGTTAATATTTCGATTAGAAATTTAAGTTAAAACCTGATAAAAACCAGCTAACAATATATTTTGGTCGTTTTTAGAAATACTTGTAATGTGCTTGTTTCTGATAAATTAAATTTGGAATTGAACTTATATCTTTATTAGCTTTGCTAAATAATATACCGGGTGGGCCAAAAAAAACCGGACAATTTTATTTTTATTATAATTTTTGAACTATGCAATCGATTTTAATGGGACAAACGGCACTCGGTAGAGAGTTTTGACTGAATGAATTTTTTTTCCAACATCTCAAAATCCAAGATGGCGGACGAAATTAAAATGTACCCTTCCAAGATGCTCGTTTATTCTTGTGTTGCAAACATGTCTTAATTATTTTTTTAAATTAGTAAAAAAGCTACATTCTTGCCACGCACAACAAGGTACGAATTAGCAAAATCGGTTCAGTGGTTCTAAAAAAATAGTTTTGTTTCAACCATTCTTTTGCATATTATACGATTGCCTTGCCAATCATGTCTAGTACTACTGAACCGATTTAAATGAAATAAAAAACATCCTGATGAGAATTGATTGCGTTTTCAAGATCATGATCAAAGTTTATCGCCATCTTAAAATGGCGTGTTTATTCTTGATTTCCGCAAATGTTTTAGTTTTTTTTTTTTAATTTGTAGAAAAGCACAACTTTTCTCCCACACAAAAAAATCATGTTGAGAATTGATTGCTGTTTAAAGATTATAATCGAATTTTGCCCCCATCTTGAAATTTAAGATGTCGGACAGAATCATACTTGATTGAAAAAAAACTAAAACATTTTTTGAAAATCAGAATAAACGTGCCTCTTTGATGGGTCAAGTATGATTATTTCCGACATCCTAACTCTCAAGATGGTGGCAAATTTCGAGTATAAACTTTAAAAAACAATCAATTATCACAATTTTTTTTAAATTTTACTAAGATCGGTTCAGTAAATAAATGAGTTTATAAAGATATGAATGCAAACAGGATTGGCAAAGCAATCGTATAATTTGTAAAACAATGGCTGAAACAAAAATAGATTTTTTGAGAACTACCAAACCGATTTTACTAATTTATACCTTGTTTTTATTAATGCACATTAAATGCTTGCATGCTTTTATATAAATTAAAAAAAAACAAAACATTTTCAGAAAATAAGACTAAACACACCATTTTGAAGAATCAATTATGATTCTATCCACCATCTTAAATTTTAAGATGTAAATTTTGATCATGATCTTTAAAAAGAAATTAATTTTCACCAGGATATTTTTTATTTCATTAAAATCGGTTTATTTTATCGGTAATAATTTATTTCTTTAGATTTTAATTACTTAGAAGTGCCATATTGCTTGCACAACACTGCACAAGAGAAAAAAAAACTAATATAATATAAGTTTTGAATAAATAAATACAAATAAAAGAAAAGATTTTTGCAATTATTTATCTATTATTTACTAGCTTACAGTCATATAAAATATCAAGTACTTTTCTGGGGACAAAGTAAAGACTTTGAAAGAATATTAATTTTACAAAAGAAAATTTTGCTGACGATTTTTCGAATAAATCCCTTAGAATCATGCAGACCAGTGTTTAAAGAAAACAATATTTTAACAGCGCCTGATATTTTAATTTATGAAGCTGCAAACTTTGTAAGAAGAAATATGTGCAAATTTCCTTCAGTCAGTAGCTCTCATAACCACTACACAAGATCCAGTGCAAATATAAGAATTCCCTCCTATAATCTAGCACTCTTCACTAAAAGTCCCTACTGTTTTTGGTCCACTGTTTACAATTCTCTATTGATGGTTTTAAGAATTTAAGACAAAACTAAGGAAATATTTAGTGTCAAAAAGCCACTATTCTGTAAAAGATTTTTTTAATTCAAGAGGTGGTTTGCTCCAGGTATGTTGATGTAGATTACTGTACCTATGGTTTTTAGTTAATTTTATTAGGTTTTATAATAAATTTATATTATCAACAAATAATATTAATATTTTTATTTTATAACTTTAGTTTTAGTGCACCCATACTTATGCAATACTTTTCTTGACCGCCTTTTTATTGGATGAATGCAATTTTCTTTATCTGCCTTATATACTTAGGTTATATACCTTGTCTCATGCAATTGTGATGTTTAAATTAAGGAATTAAATTTAACACACTGTATGTATTTTTTTTAACAAAGCATTGGCCTGTTTTGAATTAATATTTTAGTTTAAAATCATTCTTTATGAATAATGGCAATTGTGTCATTCACATCATTTGTAAGTTTGATGTAGAAAGTCTCTACACCAACGTGCCAATAAATGAGTCACTCAGTATCATCAAAAACAAATTACAAACTGATGATACACTTCAGGAGAGAACAACGCTATCGGTGGAGGGGGTGATGGATCTGTTGGAGCTCTGTCTCCGTAACTCTTACTTTCAAGTGAAAGATAAGTTTTACGCGCAAAATGATGGACTCCCAATGGGTTCATCTCTTTCGCCAGTGGTAGCAAACATCTACATGGAGTGGTTCGAGGGCCATGCGATCAACACAGCAAGAGTCAAACCAAAACTATGGCTACGATACATGGATGACACATTTATTATATGGCCGGAAAATGATGACGAACTACAAAATTTTCTCCACCATTTAAACGGTATTCGACCAACAATCAAGTGCACCATGAAAATTGAAAAAGATTCGGCCTTACCTTTTTTGGATGTTCTTGTCAAACGATTAGACAGAAACATTCAAACCACTGTATATAGAAAACCTACACACACGGGACAGTACCTAAATTTTAAGTCTTAAAGGGATTTCAGAAAACATAAGACGAATAGCTAAACACTATAATATAAAAACAGTATTTTCTTCGGGAAATATGATAAGAAGTTTTGTAACTAAAACAAAACCAGACAATCCCTCAAATAATAAGGAATGTATTTACCAAATCCCGTGTGAGTGTGGTAAATCATATGTAGGTGAAACGAAACGCCCTCTTCAGGTTAGAGTAAATGAACATCTAAAAAGTACCCAATTAGGGGATATTGAAAAATCCGGTTTAGCAGATCATGCATGGTCAAAAGATCACAGGATTCAGTGGTCAGAAGCTAAAGTTTTACATAAGGAGTCACATTGGCGAAAACGAAAGTTTATTGAAGCTGCATTTATAATGCAGAATAAAGAAGTTTTCAGTCAACCAAGCACGGACATACCAAACATATGGAAACCACTCCTTAAGGAAAACAGGCGTCTTACGATTAAAAAGGGGGAGGGTCGTCACACCTGACTGCACACCAAGTAGTATAAGTAGTAGCCTAGAGACTAGATTGTTTAGTTTACACTTGATAACGGTTAGAGATACTTACTAACCGAAACGTCGTGTTTTAAAATAAATAAAGACAATGGAAGTCCGAAATTTTATTTCTACACAATCATTGTCTACGAGTTTCAAACAAAAAAGTACTTACTGTGTCCTTCTCCTTGGCTATCCAATGAATCTTCATCATCACTCACTTGAGCATGGTCTTCAATTCGAAAGTCTGAGTCATCACTGCTCTCTTCATCAAAGTCTAGCACACAAGCCTGCTCTACTGGCTTCACTCTCCTTTTGTTAGGGTCTCTTTCCACTGTCAGGAAGTCCATGACTCCTTAGAAGAAATGAAGAAGCACCCTGAAGCCTTGGAATACCTAAGAATGGTAAATAAGGGCTCTTTTTTTATGCATAAACATCAAGATAACTCCACATTTCTATTTACTTTCTAAAGTAGGAAAGACACAAATTGGAATTCCCAAATCAAATATGGAATTCCACTCTAGGGCTTTGTTACTTTAAGGAATGTACAATCTGTTTTTATCTTGTATATAAGGTATCTTTGCCAAGTTCAATGTAGACAGAGCTGTTAACCACTTTTTATACAAGAAAAATTTTGACATTACCAAGCATATTTATTTTAGAAATAGTGTATCTTGTGTTTAAAGGCCGCTTGACATGGTGCATGACACACTGCAAATATTTGCAAGCAAAAAATTTCGTTCAAATTGTTGCCTGCAAAAAATCTTCTTTTTGTTTGACATTGTGCATGGCCATGCATGGATTCCCCAGAATCTAGGTAAAAATTCCCCAGTTTGCATGCAAGTACAGTTTGCATGCAAAAAAATGGCACCAGACAGATAAAAATGGATTGCCTGCAACAATCAGCTGAATTTGTACTGCCGAGCACCTGGGCAAAATTTCATGCATTTGCCTGCAAATTTTATTGTCATGCACCATGTCAAGCGGCCTTAAGAAATTTCAAAGTTTTGAAAGATATTCATTGCATAACTTAAGAAACAACTTACCTTTGCCTATCCCAAAATATAACTTAACAAAAAACTCAATTATTAATGAAAGTATCAAAATATTTAATTATTTGCTAGAACAAATCAAATGTAAGAACAGTTAATAAAAATTTCATAAATCTCTTAAAGAATTTCTAATTAAAAAGGCATACTAGTCTTTTTTTTATTTTATGAATAAAATTTAGTATTTTATTATAATGATCTTGTTGTCTATCATTCTTCTCTTAAACAAAATAAACTAACTAGTTAAATAAACCAAATAGTTTTCTTTTTAATTCTCTTTTTGTCTACATATAAAATCTGGTACTCATATTTTATAATATTTTAGCCTACTTAAATGATCAAAATTGTAGTATTCTTTATCCTTAATATTTTAATATGTTTACACATTGTGAAAGATTTACTATAGTTTTTTTTTCCATCTTTCTCTAGATAGGCAATTTTATAGTACATATTAACATAGTGTTTAGCCTAGAACTTACTAGGACTACAAAATTTTATTATTTTTATATCAAATGTTATTATTTTTTATATTATTGTAGTAACTATGTTTTTGATAATGTTTTGTTTACTTTCTTCTTTTTGTGCTTTAAATGTTAACATTTTAGTTTATTTTGTCTCATGTTATATTTTATCTTTTGAAAGTGGTATTTAACTTTAAAAATTAATTATTACAATATAAACTTACTAATATTAACTATGATAAAAATATTTCCCTAATGTTGGTGTTAGATAAATTAAACTAATGAATGTAGATTAGAAATTGCTTTGCAATGATTTCTTTATAATTTCGACAATATAGCATTATTGAATTAGTACTTATATGAGTTTTGTTTATGTTAAATGATCCCTAATGTTAATGCGGGAGAGTTGTACACTTGCCCACTTTTTTAATGTCCTCTTATTTTTCCTACAATTTTAGAGCACAAATAAACAGTGCTTTGCTTATTATTATCACTGCATTGTTCAAAATATGCATCATGATTTATTAACTGATTTTCTTTACCAGTTTTTAAAACCCAGTGAAATTCTGGACTTTCGAGATGAATTTATGGATCTTTCATACTTGTCTTTTGTCTTGGTTTAGTCATATGTCTTGTCATAAGAAAGTTAAAACCACTGTTTCTTATGGGAGTGTTCATACAATGTTTTTGCTTTTGTTTTTGAGTAGTCTTTGTCTTAAGAGTTGCCAACTTTCAATCCTTAGGACAACGACTAAGAGGAGTGACAGACATCAGCTGATATTTGTTGTTTTTTTTTACCGCCATTAGTCATGTTTTTAACAGAAAATCTCAACCTAACCTCAAAATTTTGTTTTTATTTTCTTTTTCGCTTTTGTTCTTTCGTGTCTGTTTTTCGTGCACAGATTAGGTTAAATAAGATTGTTTTGTGTAGAAAATGACTTTTGAAAAGGGCCCTTTTTATTGAAATTGAATTTTTTTTTCAGTGGGTTATGACTAAGACTAGTCAAAAACAAAAGACGAGTATGAACACCCGATTTTGTTTAAGACAGCTAAGACTAATCAAAGGACAAAGACTAATCAAAAACAAAAGACTAGACGAGTATGAACAATACTTTAGTCATTTTAGAACATTATAACAGTGGGCCACCATAAATATTCATCATAGTCTTAGGGCCTTAGGCATGACTGTGGTTGTAACTCATCGGTCTTTCACCCTCTATCTTACGACAAAACAAGGACTACTACAAGTGGAAAAAGCATTAGACAAAAGGACCCTGTATCTAAATATCAATGAGCAAAATTTGAATTTATTTTATTTAAATAGTCTTTTACATTTTACAAAAACTTCTATTCCTATTATTAATAACAATGTTTATCAAAATAACAAAGCAAGGAAATGAACCCTGAGTGCCTCATTAATTTAGTATTGCATGAAATTAACTATTTAAGAAAAACTGTAAACTAATAAAACAAAAAAGTGTCACATTTAGAGATAGTCTAACCACACTCACCAGCCTGGACTAACAATACATTTTCACTTTAATTTTCGTCAAAAAACATCAAAAGGCTTGGTCAAAACCTTCAAAACTCAAAAATGCCGAATATTTTTAAAAAATTCGGAAAATTTTATGATAACCTAACAAATATTTTGACAGATCACAGCTTCGAGGTGTTTTCTGACGTCACGAAGTTGGATCCATTCCAGTGGCCCTGTAAAGTTTTAATAAGTAAGGTGACCAACTGTAAACGTCCCCGGTCCAATTTGCAAACAGTATCGTCCTAAAGCCCATCACACACAAAAATGCATAGCGCATAGCAGGGCGCATAGAAGTTCAACCTTATGGACTTTTCTTATGCAAAACCAATATGGCCGCTGCTATTCGATCGCTGATTGGTTGAAAGCGCCATGTTACGCGTTATGCGGGTTTGTGTGTGATGGGCTTTAAAGGCCTTCACACACACAATTTACGTAATCCGTAGCATGGCGCATAGCGGGCTTTCAACCAATCAGCGATCGAATAGCAGCGGCCATATTGGATTTACGTAAGAAAAGTCCATAAGGTTGAACTTCTTACGCGTTATGTTTTTTTGTGTGTGATCGGCTTAAAGCCGATCACACACAAAAATGCATAGCGCATAGCATGGCGCAGGGCTATCCAAGGCCAACACGAAAATAGAGGCCACGACCCTGAAAAAATCAGCTGTTCTCCCGGGGCTGAATTTTACATTGGGTCTTATGGGAGGTCAGACGTTTTTTTATGATATTGTCAAAATGGTACTACAGATTTCCGCCCTGGGCTATCAAAATGGACGGGCCACGATCCTCCACTTTGTTGACGTCACATCCGGGGCTGATTTTTTTTGATGGTCACGTTACGACACAGTTGATTGTCTTTAAAATATTGAAGTTGGAATGACGGTTCATGGATATTTGATTTTTTTTTAAATAAAGCCGTTTTTGAGATTGTTTTTACTTTATTCTGGCAGAACAATTTTTTTTTAATGTATAGTAAGCCCTAATTTTTCATAGCCGCTTCATAAGCTCACACAAAACTTAAGTTTAAAGCAGAAGCGAATGTGACAATCACATATGATAAAGTCAAATACATGTCAAATATAACAGTTGGCATGTGGTACATGGCGGGTAATTTGAATTCAAAATAAGGAATGCTAAATCTTGAAGATTTTAACCTTTTAATCATGTTGCTTCCTTACAAACCTTTGGTGGAATATCGGGATGGTGTCTGAGAATATTTCACTGAAATTTTGCGGAAATCTGTAGTGCCATTTTGAAAATATCATAAAAAAACGTCTGACCTCCCATAAGACCCAATGTAAAATTCAGCCCCGGGAGAACAGCTGATTTTTTCAGGGTCGTGGCCTCTATTTTTATGTTGGCCTTGCATGGCGCATAGAAGTTCAACCTTATGGACTTTTCTTATGCAAAACCAATATGGCCGCTGCTATTCGATCGTTGATTGGTTGAAAGCCCCATGCCACGCGTTATGCACCATGCTACGAAGGTGTGTGTGAAGGCCTTAAGGTAGAATGCCGTTAACTACCTAAAAAATTTTCCTCGTTTTGATAAAAAAACTCGGAAAATAATATACAAACGATGCTCCTTGATAATAGAAAGTTATTAGTTTCTTGAAAACCACAAAAGCTAGAGAAGATTTGCTTATAAAAATTTATGTAGAAAAATGTTGTGATTAAGACGGCACCAAAACATAAAAATTGTCCAAATGTTGGTTAACGGCATTACAGCTTATGCACGGCAGAACAGTGCATCATTGGTTTTTTAATTTTCGATTTGTAAACTCTCTTGTTTATTTCAAAATAAAAATATAGCTATAGCGTTTTATAACACAGAGTCGTTACGGAACAAAAATATGTTGCAGAAAAACTACAGTGTAAATTTATTTGCCCGTGCCGGTCCCTTTAGTCTAGGACATTTTGAATAGCGGTAGGAATAGGGAAAAAATACTAAATGTTTCTTTTTGAATTTTATTGCGAACTATTTTAACAAATAATTTAAATCAATTCGATACATGTAGGTATTTAAAAAAGCCAAAATTTAATAGGATAAAAACTACATTTATAGAATGACATTAGTCCATTTTTTTGACATGAACAAACAACTATATTAATAAAATAATTGTTGCATGTTAGACATACTAAAACTAATGGCGAATTCTTTTGGGAAAAAAGTGCAGGAGTGCTCCCTAGTACAATTTTCGTATTCTTTTGGGAAAACTAGTGCAATTTTTTTGAACAACTGACCGGCCCACTGCAAGCGCGGATCTGGGTCAAACTCTAGGGAAGGTAATAGTATATAAGAATTTTTTTTTCAAGGGGGGGGGGTAATTTTCTTGATTTCTATTATTTTATTAGGAAAAAGTGCATTTTTTTCTAGGGGGTGGGTAATTACCCCGTTACCCCCCTCAAATCCGCGCTTGGCCCAGTGTTGCACATTCTTTGCCAAGGGCTCTCCGAACTCGTGTTGCCCTAGTGCATTTTCGTATTCTTTTGAAATTGCACTGGGGCAATTTTTCAATAAGTGCGCCCTCATTGTCCACTGACACTGTTTTGGTGCTATTAAAAAATTGTCCCAGTGCAGTTTCAAAATAATACAAAAATGTGCACCGAGTGCAACACTGCTGGGCTTGTCATAAACAACAAGTGAAATTAAAGAAAGAAAAAATAAGAAAAAAGTTTCTGCTTCGGCCGGGGATCACTTGTCACTTGGTCAAAAGAATATAAAAAATTACACTAGTTTTCCCAAAAACAAAAAATATAAAAATTGCACTAGTGACTCACCAGTGCTGCGTTTTTTTCAAAAAAGAATTCGCTATATATTTGCAAACGCGAAAAAACTGGACTGACGTCCTACTCTCCAATTTACTTTAATTAGATCCTTGTTTGACGAATTGGTTTCTACTTTTGAACAAGTAAAATTTGGTTCAAACTAGTATTTAATTAAGTAAATTGAAAGTAAGTCTAATGGGTTCAAAGGGGGGTGGCTATTGGGGCCCGGCCCCCCAATAATTTAAATCTTTTCTACATATTTCATAAATAACAAAGTAAAATAGCATAAAATACGGCATATGGGGTCGGGCCCCCTCCAAGACATATTCCTGGGTGCGCCACTGTAGATCTATATTTAAAACAAATTCGGTGAATTTATAAAGGAGCAGTATGAAAAATACAAACTGTTATACATGCACAAAAAAAAACAGATATGTATTACAAAAAACAAAACAAAAACAGAAGAAATTTACAAAATTTAAAGCATCAAAATTAACTTTACAATATAGTAAATTTTAAAATCAATTTTATGTATAAAACCAATAGATTATTAACCATATACATAATATTCCAATACCCACGGTAACTGCCCATTCATGATGCAAACATGAGGGCCTTGGGTCCTTTAAGCAAAAAAGACCTAATTGGTTGCTTTCAAAGACACATGCATACTATTTCCATATAGTACGTATTATTGCAATACCTACGGTACCTTACGATGCAGAATGCAAACATATTTGAAATAGCAATATCAATGGGTATAGGTCTATCCTCTTTGCGGCCCTTAAGAGAAAATGTCCTGATTGGTTATACTTTTACGCATGAATATTATTTTATTCTTATATTCGTTACGTCAAATCATCGGCGTACAGTTGACAAAAACTCTATCTATGTAAATTTGGTATCTGTGCATTTTTCGTACCTTTATTTCTGAATGTTTGCATCAAACGCCAACCATTGTGTAAATAGGTAACAGAGAGTATTGGAATATTACGTATATGCTATTAACCGGTAATTTTTTTAACACGTTGGCGGACACCTCACTTATGCATCACAAAAACTCCGTATTAGATATTTTTAATATTGACTAATAATAATCCAAAAAAATAGGTGGGGTTTGGTTCTTCGCGAACGTGGTCATAAATATTTTCACAAATTTTTCAAGCTAAAATTTTTTTAAAACAAACCACTAACAAAACAATTTTCATAATTCAATTGATTTTGTTTTAGGGGTTTTATTTTGCACTTTTTGATGAATTTGTAATATTTGATGCAGATATCTTGTATGTATGGTTGATTCAGTTTATTTTGGGACCGCTTTTAAAAGTCAACGGCTGGGTTTCTTCGTCTTGCGCGTCTTGAAATAAAATGAATCAACCATATAAAGAAAATTAAGTTTTAATATAAAGAGAAACGTAATACAGGTTTAATTCTTTTAAAATGTTTAGAAAGATTTCGTTAGGATTGAAATAATCTTTCCAACATGTGAAACCGATACAACTTACTTTTTTTTTTAATTATGAAATTTTTGTTTTTTTAATAAATAAATAAAAATTTCAAGCCTTAAGCCGCCTTAACACGGTTCATTTAATTATTAGATATAGGAACAGGAAGAGACACGGCAAAACATTGTGTTAATGACCAACTGAGGTAAATCATTTAAAGTAAGAACAGCACGCTATTCTCTACGAAAAATATCAAATACTCTTGCCTCACATTGCACGAGTGTCGGAGACTATCCAGTTTTTTATATAGACCACTGCTGAAATAACGTGAATTCAACGTTTTTTGAACGTGTAAATATCAACTTTATTTCATTTGAGATTGAGGAATTCAGATGAAATAATTTTACATACACTTTAAATGATGCGCTACAAATTTGGTGTCAAATAATTTTATAATTCATTATAATTAAAAAATTATATTGCTTTTTAAGGAAAAATTATAAATAATAAGATATTAAATATAAAAGGAAATAAAATAGATTTTGGTTTTTAGGTTAAAGCATTTTTCAGGTTTAAAGAGTGGAAGAAAACTCTTAATTTTAAAAATTACAAATTTGACAATGTCAAATAATTTTATAATACATTATAATTAAAAAAAGGAAAATGTTTTTTTAGGAAAAATTATAGGTTAGGCAAAATAACATTTGCAATAGGTAATTTGTCAACTTTTTAAGAATATATATTTCTTATCAGATATTAAATGTAAAAAAGAAATATTTAAAGGCCCCTTAACAATTAGAAAAAATATTACACACTACATTTAATTTTAAACAAATTATTTGTTAAAAACAGATTTTTGGTCTTAATTTTGAATATTTTTAACGAAACTTCGATTTTCTTAAGTTATTAAAAATCTTTTTTTTATTTTGACACCCTGCATCTAAATAACATAGAGTTTCGATAAAAAATAAAATAATTTTTTTTCTTCCTTTGATCTTTCCTACTTAAAATACACTTTTTATATCTCAAATGAACCGTGTTAATACAGTTTTATTATCGGCTACACTGATTTTTATACTGACGAAAAGATTATAAAATGTTTTATCAAATTTAGATATACAGGATGTTTCTATATCCCACGTTCAAAGGAAGAGGTGTGATTCTTTGGATATTTCAGACTAAAAATTCCTATGAAAAAAGTCTAGCAAACTGCAAGAAACCTAAAAGTTTATAGACCCAACAAAGAATTAATTTTGATCTTTATAATTTACTAGTAGCACTCTACGCTCCCTAGAAAAATATGCCATAATTTTACGTCACAAAAATCAGCTGGACCACCAGTGACGTCAAAAATATGACATATATGTATTGTAAGATCCATAGACCGGTCTATTCTTGGGACCATGGTAGCACCCAGGAAATAAGTTAAGGAAGGGGGGGAGAAAGTGGTTTTATTTATTAATTTAATTTGAGTTTCAAGTTTGAGTTAAATTTAAAAAAATCCACACTTGTAGATGTAGATCGATAACAAAGCGATTGTGGACCTATATCAATAGGAGTGCAATAAGTTTTCGAGGCTAATCGGGTGACAAAGCTTTTGTTCCTCTCGTATTTTTCCGTGGGTACCTCGAAAGCTTATCCTTTTCATCGATCGATAAATAGCAGTTTATTACTCGCCTGCTCTTGTTCTAGTTTTTCTCGTATTTTGGTAGATGGCGCTTCTTGCAGATTAGACTGTTGAGTTTTCTCCGTATTAACGTAGGATAAGAAACAAACAAACCGGTTTAATTAACTTCACAAGGGTGTCACATTGACCAAGCGGTGTTCTGCATCCATAAGGACAAAACAGTTAACTGTCAACACTAGATCTCCATTAGATCTTGGACTCCTGTGAGGATAACCTTTCGAGGTACTCAGGAAAAAATGCGAGAGAAACAAAAACTTTTTTTCCCGATTAGCTTCTAGCACTTGTTTATTTTTAATTCACGGGTACAAAAGTTTACGGTTATTAATAGGAATTGTGTTTTAAAAGTAAGCCAAAGAATAATGTCTCTTCATTTGCATATGAGATTTACGGACACCCTGTATAACGCTGTAACACAATCACGAATCAGACACATCCAGACAAACTCACATATAACTTTGGCATTCACTCTTGATACGTTGGGCTGTGAAGACCTCACAAAAATAAAATAGACAATACTATATTTTAATCTTAAAAAAAACGAAGCTACAGATTATATTTTTGGGATATTAAGCAAAACGATACTTAATAAATAAAAACATAATAACTCATGATAGAGAAGAGACACTGGCGGCCCAAAATAAGAACTCAAATCGTACGTACTGTTTAACTTTCCCTGTCTCTTTTTTTATGATAAATATTTATCCCTGTCTTCCACTCACTTCAAGAGAGGGAGAAATAACTTACATACGAAGAGATAGTGAAAGCGCATGCGTAGTATCTACGTCAAAATCGGAACACGTACCGCCATTGTGATTAAGGGTAACAAAAAAGTGTCAAAAGATTTTACAAAATGTTTTATCCCATTATACCTAACTCCTTGCTTTCGTAACAAGTAACTCGCCTGCAAAATTTAATCAGAGTCGGACAAGTACTTTTTGAGCATGCATGATGGTTACAAAAATTTACACACATTCTCATAGTCATATTTTGTGCATTTTTTTATGTTTTATATTTATAATTTCTTTTACTAGATCTTATATAATATTAGCATAAAACAAAACGATGCATGTGTTAGGTATAATCTTGTTTTGACACGCGCCTATTTGTTTTTATTTCCTTATTAACGCCAGTGGCACTTTACACAGGATTAAGTGCAACGAAAAGGCATATAATGATCTGTCATTTAAAAGTTGTCAAATAAACAACAAAAGTAACCAAATAGGGAGTTCGAGTCAAAGCACCGAGCGTTTAAGACAACATTTATCACGTGGATTGTCCTTTAAAAATGCATCTTGCAAATCACAACGAGTGCCTGAAGTTCAAGGATTTGTGAACATGTCGTATGTTCAAGAATCTTGGCCGTTCCAATACGAACTCACTAAAAGTTTACAACTGTTTTTAATGGTAATAATAATAATAAAATTGCCAGTATATAAAGAATTCAGAACGGTCGTAAATGCCAGATTGGTACAAAGCCTGTCCGATTCAGAATAACTTTTCGGATTAATGTGTTATTTACTGCTACCAGTTTAAAAAAAAAACATTTATAACAAAATCGAACCTTGCGAATTCACCCAAAATAGTTTTATTTTTGTATCTTTCCGCTAGAGAGCTGTCATTCCCAACTAGAAAAATGATGATATGGTGGCCTAGAATACACTGCTCAAATTTTTGGAAAAGTAAGTTTTAAAATCCGCTGTACCTACAGTATACTACCCTACAGCAAACCAAACCCAACCATTCCTAGCCTAACAAAACCTAACCAAACTTAAACAAACTCAACCTAACCTGTGTCGGGTATTTCGCAACGAACCGGCTCGCGCCAAATGTCATCCTTTCGCCGAATTGGCCCGACCGAATCGGCGGCGCCGAATAGTACCTTTCCCCTTAAATATACTTCCATGTCACTTCTTCAGAAAGGAAATGAAAATGTCACTTTTAATATAAAAATTAATTTTTCTTACGTGGTAACTAAGCCTGTTCTTATTGTTTATGAGACTTAGATTGAGAACAGCCTAAAAAGTGCAAATATTTTTAATTTTTTGTCCAAATTTTAATTTGGAAAAAATAAAATTTTAAAAAGTAGTAAACCTAAAAACTTAAAAATGTAGACACAAACCCATCAACATTTTTACACCCAAAATTTTACAAACAAATGACGCCTCCTTCGAAAATTAATTTTTCTAATGCGGTAACTAAACCTGTTCTTATTGTTTATGAGACTTAGATTGAGAAAAGCCTAAAAAGTGCACATATTTTTAACTTTTTTGTCTAAATTTTAGTTTTTTGGAAAAAATAAAATTTTAAAAAGTAGTAAACTTTAGAACTTAAAAATGTAGACACAAGCCCAGCAGTGTTTTCACGCCCAAAATTTTACAAACAGCTTAACCACCCTACAGCAAACCAAACCTAACCAAACTTAACCAAAACCTAACCAAAATTCAACCAAACCATTCCTAGCCTAACGAAACCTAACCAAACTTAAACAAACGCAACCTAACCTGCGTCAGGTATAGACCGAATCGGCGGCGCCGGATAGTACCTTTCCCTTAAATATACCTCCATGCCACTCCTTCAGAAAGCAAATGAAAATGTCACTTCTAATATAAAAATTAATTTTTCTTACGTGGTAACTAAACCTGCTCTTATTTTTTATGAGACTTAGATTGAGAACGGCCTAGAAAGTGCAAATATTTTGACCTTTTTTGTCCAAATTTTAGTTTTCTCGAAAAAATTAAATTTTAAAAAGTAGTAAACCTAAGAACTTAAAAATGTAGACACAAGCCCATCAATATTGTCCCGCCCAAAATTTTACAAACAGCTGAACCACCCTACAGAAAACCAAAATTAACCAACATCCAACCAAACCATTCCTAGCCTAACAAAACTTAAACAAACTCAACCTAACCTGCGTCGGGTATTTCGCGTCGAACCGGCTTGCGTCAAAGTGCACAACTTTTTTGTCTGAATTTTAGTTTTTTGGAAAATATAAAATTTTAAAAAGTAGTAAACTTTAGAACTTAAAAATGTAGACACAAGCCCAGCAGTGTTTTCACGCCCAAAATTTTACAAACAGCTTAACCACCCTACAGCAAACCAAACCTAACCCAACTTAACCAAACTTAACCAAAATTCAACCAAACCATTCCTAGCATAACAAACCCTAACCAAACTTAAACAAACGCAACCTAACCTGCGTCAGGTATTTCGCGCCGAACCGGCTCCCGCCAAATGCCATCACTTCGCTGAATTGGCCAGACCGAATCGGCGGCCCCGGATAGTACCTTTCCCTTAAATATACCTCCATGCCACTCCTTCAGAAAGGAAATGAAAATGTCACTTCTAATATAAAAATTAATTTTTCTTACGTAGTAACTAAACCTGCTCTTATTTTTTATGAGACTGAGATTGAGAACAACCTAAAAAGTGCAAATATTTTTAATTTTTTGTCCAAATTTTAGTTTTCTCGAAAAAATTTAATTTTAAAAAGTAGTAAACCTAAGAACTTAAAAATGTAGACACAAGCTCATCAATATTGTCCCGCCCAAAATTTTACAAACAGCTGAACTACCCTACAGCAAACCAAAATTAACCAAAATCCAACCAAACCATTCCTAGCCTAACACAAATTAAACAAACTCAACCTAACCTGCGTCGGGTATTTCGCGTCGAACCGGCTTGCGTATTTACGTTTCTGTGCTGATTTCACGGCAGCGCTGTTTTGAAATAGACACGGAAATGTTGCAACATATTTGGTTACAAATGCGTGTTGATTTTAAGGCGCCGAGGCTCGAACAAGGCACGGATTTGTATTGAATTACGCAGCGCAGGGGTTTACTTATTAGTGCACATATGTTTGTTTATATGAAAATTATGGAGCAGTTGAAAAGTATTTTTACTAATATTACTCAAGATTTTAAAATTCTTTGAAGTTTGAAGAACACTCTTCCATTAACTATACCTGCAAAGTTCAGTGTTCATTGTCTTACACCGGCAACTACGACGACAGATGTTATTCTGTTATTAATAAATTTTAATGATTTAAATGATTTTCACGTGATTTCTAACCACATGAAAATAGAAAGTTTCAAAAACCTAACCTAACGAAAGCTAAACAATCAAATCTAACCGAACCGAACCAAAGCAAACTGAACCAATTTAAAAAAAAAACTTTCCTGAATTCCTACCCGGGATCCTAGAAGATGTGAATCCGAACCGAACCGATCCTAACTAAACCGAACCAAACCTAACCTAACCAAACTAAACTACAACACTATTCACACCCTCTAGGATCCCGGGAAAGAAGTCAGGAAAGTTTTTTTTTAATTGTTGGTTCAGTTTGCTTTGGTTCGGTTCGGTTTGGTTCAATTCGGTTCGGTTCGGATTCACATCCTCTAGGATCCTGGGTAGGAAGTCAGGAAAGTTTTTTTTTTGAAAAAAATCATAGGTTCAGTTTGCTTTGGTTCGGTTCGGTTAGATTTGATTGATTAGCTTTCGTTATGTTAGCGTTTGTACCTGACAGTTGAATACGCTTTTGTAATAGTTTAATGAGCGATGTTCTCTTAGAGATCCATGCTCATTTCGAGATCAAAACTCTTAAAAATCAACACGTATTTGAACCTAAATGTATTGTTACATTTCCGTGTCTATTTCAAAACCGCGCCGACGTGAAATGAGCACGGAAACGTAAATACGCGAACCGGCTTGCGTGAAATGCCATGCTTTTGCTAAATTGGCCCGACCGAATCGGCGGTGCCGGGTAGTCCCTTTCCCTTATATGTATATACCTCCATGTCACTCCTTCAGAAAGGAAATAAAAATGTCACTTCTAATACAAAAATTATTTTTTCTTACGTGGTAACTAAACCTGTTCTTATTGTTTATGAGACTTAGTTTGAAAAAGCACCAAAAGTGTAAATATTTTTAATTTTTTGTCCAAATTTTAGTTTGGAAAAAATAAAATTTTAAAAAGTAGTAAACCTAAAAACTTAAAAATGTAGACACAAGCCATCAATATTTTCACACCCAAAATTTTACAAACATATGATGCCTCCTTCGAAAAGTTATTTGATTTTCTATCCAGGGCTATAGCTATTTGTTAAATAGGCTAGTATTTGAGTTATGATATTTTTTAAAGATTATAATGATCTTTAAATATTTCTGTGGGTATTTGGCAAAAGTAGATAACTCACTTTTTGCATTTTCGAGATTTTCCACTATATTTTTTTCGCCTAAACGTCTTATGTCATGACATGAAAATTACATACAGCTATATTCGAAGGTATTAAAACAAAAATGTAATTGAGGAAAAAACAATTTCCCAAAAACACAAGATTTTTTTTGGGGACCTAAGGCTAAAAATTTGATCAGCCAAATCGGTCAACTGAGGCTAAGGGTCCATCTCACCGAATTTTTTTTCGTTACTTAGCTTAAAGCGTTTCCTAATATAATCATAATATGACGTAATAAGGAACACTTAAGGTTAAGTAACGAAAAAAAAAGTCGGTGCGATGGGCTATAAGTCATATATAACTCAAAACATAAGTTTAGCAGTTCAAAGGGACAACGCAGCATTACCTTGTAAAAGAGGTATGGGCGAATTTTTTTGTGTTTAATTCATTTTTAATCTTAAGTTTTTAGTCAGACTAACTTATTTAGTTATATTATTGATAAAGTATTGTAATTTTGACATTTACAATTTACCATCTGATAATATAATAAAAATAGAAAAGTCTTGTAAATAGTCTACAGTACACCGCCCAGTGGGCTCACGGACCTGTTTTTTGGTTCAAATTAAAAAAAATAAAGGTTTTGGAATAATATATTTGTTTTGTTTGTTTTGAAATGAGAAAAAACAAAAAATATTTTGGCTCTCCAGTAAAATGCAAAAAAGTGAGTTATCAGATTTGTATTAAAATAATAAATTTTTAATGCTGTTGTTTTTTTGTTAAATTATCAATTAAAATGTTCTTTTTACGACCGCCCAGAATAAGTATAGTACTAGCAATTTTTTCCCTCCTCAGTTTTATCGAAAACAAAAAATATTCTTCTCGTTTGTGGTATATTTTTCTGCAATTCATAATAAAGTTTAAAACACACAAGGCGTAAAATCGAGCAAACACAAATCACAAAAAAATATTTAATTTTTTTTTAAATTTAATTTTTGAAACTAGAATAAAATGTTCCTTTATTTCCTTGAGTTTACGCCATTTCACTCGTTTCACAACATTCTCCAGTGTTCTGCATTAAGTATGTTCTATTCGGTTAATTTTGGGACCTTTTCAAAAAGTTTTTGGATCCAATAACTATTAAAAGAGGTCTTAAAATAAACTAAATACGTCCACCGCAAGTTCGACAAGGATCGGACCTCTCTTTCTACTTTGACAGGAAGGTACCGCCTCGGTGCAATCATCCCTTAACCGTCACCTGTGTCTAAAGTTTATTTCAAGCTCAGACAGACTCTCACATATATACACCAACCAAAACAATACTGATCAAATTTTTATTGCACCGAGTGTGACATTTGACCTCCTCTCCTCCCCCTATTGCACGTTAATGTATTAATTATATTAAAGATTCATAGATTTTTAAAAATTAAAATATTAGTGGACATATACCAAAATTGAGAAAATTCTAATGTTGTACAGCGTGTCCCATTTTCGATGGGATTAAATGGGAAACTCGGTTATTATTAAAGATATCGATTTGCTGAATGGTGTAATCAGATTTTTGCTATACCCCGTGGTTTCGCTAATACAGGGAGTTTTTGAAAAAATTGCATTTTAATTAATTCCTTGTATCTCGCTTATTTTGCAAGATATTTTTATTCTGTAAAAACCTTTCTATGGCAACTTTTTTAGTGCAAAATAATGACGTTGTCAATTTTTAAAAATATTGTTTAGTTTTTGAGATATGGTATTTGTCATAAAAAAATTAAATACGGACCTGGATTTTTTTTATTACTACTTTGATTAGTTCCATGCTATTATTACCTTAAAATGATAAAACTTTAATATTTTTTTGATTTAAGGTTAAAAAAAGCTATTTAATATTTGAAAAAAAAATTATAGTCCCAACCTGGAAATTTCCAACGTAATTATAAATTAAAAATTGCAAGACACACTAGTTGAACGATTTTTAGTTTATCTGTTTTGAAATGATAATTAAAAGATTTATAAATAAACTAAAAAACGTTAAAAAGTTACAAAAATAATATCATACTAATTATTTGATAACCGAACAGCAGGTCGTGAAATTTACAAAACAAAAGCGTGGAATTGACATTGTCATTTTACTTGTCATTTTTGTAAATAGCTTACAATTATTTTAAACTGGCTAGAAATCGACCATATCCAGATTTTGAAAAATGTGATATGTTTGCTTCATTCAAGCAACAAAATCCCAATATTTAAATGGCAGAAATATTTTTATGCAAAATGCCTTAAGAAAAATTACTCAAAAATGGCAACAATGTCTTACACATAATGGTAATCAGAAAGATTAGTTATTTTTTATAATTAGTTTTTTTTTTTTCGTAGACTTTGTTTCAAATAAATCTGTAAATTAACGTAAAACCATTTTAATATGCTAAGTATCAAAACAGTTAAACTAAAAATTGTTTAAATAGCAATTTTTAGTTTATATTTATGTTGGAAATATCCAGGTTCGGACTATTTTTTTTTTAAATATTAAGAATTTTTTTTTACCTTAAAACAAAAAATTTTTAAATTTTTATTATTTTATGATAATACTAGCATGAAAAGTAATAAAAAAAATCCAGGTCCGTATTTAATTTTTTTATGATAAATACCATATCTCAAAAACTACAACAATATTTTAAAAAATTGACAACGTCATTATTTTCTTCTAAAAAAGTTGCCATAACAATGTTTTTACAGAATAAAAGTATCTCGCAAAATAAGCGAGATACAAGGGATTATTAAAAATACAATTTTTTCAAAAACTCCCTGTATTAGCGAAACTACGGGGTATAGCAAAAATCTGATTACGCTATTTTTAAGGACTCAAAAAAAGAGCATGGTAAGGTGCAATCAGAAAATCAATATCTTTAATAATAACCGAGTTTCCCATTTAATCCCATCGAAAATGGGACACGCTGTACATAAAGTCGGTGTAATTCCCAAAATACTATGTAGCCATAGTAGTCATAGGTGCTGGCGGAATTTTTGTATCCTTATTCCTTTAGCATCTAGAATATATCCCCATATATTCTCCAAAATCCTCCTTGAATTTCGCTAAATATAAAGCCCCAAATGTCCTAAAAATCAGTTTTTTGCGATTTTCTTGAACAGTAACAACTTTTTCAAAAAAATAGAAAAAAAAATACGCCAAATCATTTGGTTAAAAAATATTTGTAAAAATTTTCTATACCATAAAATAAATAAAAACCTAACCCAGCATTATAAAAAATATATTAAAAAAAAAAAGATTTTTTTTTAATTTTATTTTTTTGTACCCCGTAGGTAAATTCTTTTAAAATATAGTGATCTTATAATAATAAGGTTAATCCTACTTATACAAAAATCATATGCACTTAAATTTAGTTTAGTAATGGTCAATAACAATGGAATTTCAAAAACGTATTTTTATACAATGAAGCAATGTATGAGAAAAAAGCGTAAATAAAACAAAATCAATATTTGGGTAGAAACAGCGTTAAAATATGCGAAAATGAGCACACTTTGATTATATTTAAAATTCCAGCCAAACTGCTATTATTGATCATTGTCCTAAACTTTTACTTAAAGTTGTTTAACTTTAAAAAAAGAAAACTAAATTTAAGTTCATTATGCTTTGTACAAGTGGCGGTCAAGCTTGAACTATCAAAATTTTAAAAGAAATTAAGTACAGGATGCGAAAATAATAAAATAAATATATACAGGGTCTTAGTATTCTCAGACTGATTATTTTACAAATTAAAAATTGAGTAGCGAGATGTGCTTTTTGTGATGGTGTTATTTTCGAGCTTTACAAGTGTCAAAATTCCGTTGGAAGAAGAAGAAACTTTTATCCGATTCTTTTTGTAACCAAGAATATGAACCTGTCTTGTCTTATTTAATTCAGATTTTGGATACTTTCCGTTTTGTTTCTGGGTTATAAATACGAAATAATTAAATATATTTTTTTCAGATAAAGCTTTCTTATTTTTTTACGTAGAATTGAAATCCGCAATCAGAAATAGCATATTCCATTTAAGAAAATCAATCAGAAAGAGCCCTTACTACCTTGATAGTAATTTTAAATGTTAAAAAAATAAAGTTCCCTTTTAAAATAATGGGCCTGTAAGGATGGTCTGAAAGATCCTGTTTATTTCTTTTAAATATATTTTTAAATTGTTAGGATAGGTTCTTTTGTTTATTTGATAAATAATGAGTATTTTTTATCGAGTTTTTTTGAAAAATTATTCGTTTTCGAGAAACTCGCTGATTTTTAAGACGTTTGGATCCTTATAAGTAGCTCAAGGAGGATTTTTAAGTAGAATATATGGGGATGTGTCCTAGATGAAATTCAGCACCTATTTTTTTCCTTATCTGATTGGTGAACCGACCAACTTATAGTTCTTAACACACCTTTTGTCACTTTGCCACAAAAATGGCACTACAAACATTCTTTTTATAATTTTTTGGCAGGAACAGTAAATCCTTATAATTTTTACTGCCTTTTGACCTTTGGTGGACCAACTAACTTACACTTCCTAACACACATTTTCTCACTTTGCCATAATAATGGCAATACAAACACACTCTCTTTTCTTTTTTTTTTGTTATGGGTTTTCTCTGTTATTTTTTTCATTTATTAATATTTTATTTTTAATTGAATACTTATTTACTATCTATCTGTTTATTAAAAATAATATCACATTTACAATCAGGCAGACGTCAGACTGACAGGCAGACATTATTTTTTTTGTTTCTATCTCTCTTTATCTTTTTCTTGGGTTTATCTCTTTTTTCCGTAATCTAGGGCGACCACCAATATTTGCTTTAAGTTTTAATATCTTAATCCAAACTTTAAAAAAATTAAGAGTTTTTTAGACAAACCATTTAGGCTTCAAGTTAAAAAAAATATCTTTTAAAAGTTTAAAACAGAGTGCTGAGCGTTAAGCACTTTACTAAGAAACGCAAAACACGCATACAGATTGTGCTTTTCTATAATTAAAACACTCAGTTCCATATTATTTATTCCACAGTTTGACAAATAAAAATTATGACGACCTTAAGTACTATATACCAATTTTGTTATATTGCTATAGTTACCTAGCTAGTGATTTTATATATTCAGAGAACAAATTTAAAGAATAGATCTTGCCACACACTGGATGTATGTATAAGATGTTCCGGCGTTTTTTTTTTTTTTTGATAAATTAACATTGATTTTTAGAAAATCAGCGCGTATTTTGTTGATTCTAAAAAAATTTATACAGAATCTGCCAAAAAAAAATATTAAAATAAATGGATCCATGATGGGTCTGATCCCTTCCAAGCCCACACTCCAAGTGAACTCCACGCTAAATCAGCCTTCAAAACCGTTTTTCAAATATCTCAGAAACAGAAGCTCCTACGAAGTGTTTGGTAATAACATAAATTATCAAGAGCAACGTGTCCTACTAGCATATTTTTAATTTTTAAACTATTAACAAACATGTCATTAGCATGAATGGATTTTGACCAAAACAATCAGCTCTTTACAGTTATGTACACTATTTTACCTGCAACTTTCATGAAAATCGGTTTAGCGATTTAGGAGCTATCGTTTTACGGAAATACACACACATACATACATACATACATACACACACACACACACACACACACACACACACACACACACACACACACACACACACAGCGCATTTCAAATTCTAGTTTTTGCAAAGTCACCTGCAATGCTCCTAATACGGGGTTCTATCGATTTAATGAAATTTTGCTTCAATCTGCCCTTCAAAAGTTATCCAAATTCATATAAAATCTTCCTGGTATAATTTCAACCCTACCGACAGAGAAGAGGCGCAGGTCTTTGCGGTCCGAGCAGAAAGTATTTGTTTTCTGACCGACCCAGCAAAGGTGGATAGACGGCACCTGATTGGCAGATTTTTTTGAGATGCGCTTTTAATTGCTTTCCGGTGTTCTTTTCGGGACTCCTTTAGTCGGCAGTATGCAGAGTTAGAAAATAAATCAGTGTCGTTTCTGTAGGTGTAGGAATAGAAAGTTTAATTATCTATTTTTATTTCTTTAGTTTACGCCATAATTAAATGAAATAATTTTCATGAGTATATCTACCGCCGCCCATGTCACTTTCTTTTAAAGATATGCCGATGGTCGGCTTTAACCTTTGTTCAACTGACTTTGCAAAAACTATACAAACATACTTCAGATTTTGATAGTTTTTATTAAGAAGATAAGTAGGTACTCGTGAGTATATATTTTGGTGTAAATTGCTTTTTTATTGATTTTTTTTAATGAAGAATCCAACTGTCCAATTTAATTTTATGTGACTCTTTTACTTTTAAAGATATTACATAAAATTTTTTATTTATTTATAGAATGATACTATTATTCCTTAATTAATATTCTTGCTATTTTTTCATATTGTTTGTTTTTATGTTATATTTTAATTTGTTTACTGGGTTTAATAGTATATTCCATACCAAGAGATTAAACTGTCACTTTTCATCCTGATGCGACAAGTTTTTAGTGTCTACAATTTGTCGAGAGGTAAAAATTCACTTTTATAACGAGGTTTATTATTTTTAGCACTTTTTAATTTATTTTGACTTTTAAATTTATACAGTTTATCTCTAATCAGATTTTTTACTTTTAACTCTGATTTGTCAATTTTATCCCGGGATCAGGGGCAAAATCAGGGACAAAAGCTAAAAAATCGGGATGAACAGTAACATGCCAAGGATACAAAGTAAAAGATCCGGATGAAAATTGACAGGTCAGAGTTACAAAGCGGAAATCCAAAAAAAACGTAAACACCTAAAAACTCCAAATAAAATAGAAAATACACGGGAAACTAGTCAAAAAGTGCGAAAAGTAGCGTATACCTTTTGTGGTAAAACTGTCTTTTACCCCTCGACGAATTGTAGCCCTCCCTCTAGTCGCGCTACAAACTTTTAACCTCGGGATAAAAAGTTAATAAAAATAAAAAATAAACACATAAAAAGTTAAAATATAAAAGCATTTACAAATAAATTTTAAACGAAACGGGGTCATGCTATAAGAAAACTGCCAACTTTATGCAATATCTCAAAAAGTATAAGTGACGGATAAAATTTTTTCTTAAATAAAAAAGTTCTAGGCCCCCTTCAAAAATGCAGACCTATCAAAAACCCCCCGTAGCTTAAAAACGGTTTAATATATCAAGATGCGATCATCTTAATATAATAAACCCCTAAAAAGATCCAATCTACAGATAAGCAATAAAACAAAATTGCTGTTATGGTACGAAAAGTCGTCAAAGTTTACCAAGACATTATTTGGTAATTTAAAAATTCAATATATAAAAAGGTTACTGAGTGTGTACCACCAGATATTTATATCTATATTCCAGGTGGTTCAATTTAAAGAAAAATATATCAGTATACTATTGTTAAAAGTTTAAAATTTCTATAGTCAGATTAAACGTCAAACATCATGTGGTCCGCCCTAAATTTTGACAGACACGTCACGCCGACTGGCACGATTCAAAATTCAAAAATAGATCGGCTAAAATTGGTTAGTCAAAAAGTAGGGCCTACTAGAATTGGAAACCGCCCATCGGCACCGATTGGTCGGCACTGAACTCGTACTGTTGATGCGTCGTGTCGATAGAGGGCGCCACGTTTGTGTCCTCCTCCTCGGTGCCGAAGAAGTGCTCGATTATGTCGAACGCCTTCTGGTAGATTTCCATGTTTTCGTGCGATTGGAGGAACTCAATCTTGTCCAAGCCTGAAACAAATAAATGCAAACAAATTTTATACAAACCAAAAATCCGTGCGTTAGGTATAGACGGTTAGAAATTGAAATTGAAAAAAAAAGATAGACATACGCTGGGGTTGCCATTATAGCGCGTAAATCCTCTCATGTGTACCGTTTCCTATTGGTCGAAACATTTTGACGGCTTTCATTCATTCATTTATTCGATTTGGTTGGCCTCCGCATCGAGGCTAACTAGCCAAAGTCTGCAACTTATTTTTAACTCCGATTCCCCATGGTAGGCAAGTTTCTTTTTTCATGGAGGATTTAATTTTGCGTGATGCTCTTTGTCTAACACAGGGGTCTTTATCTTGCTAGCGCCATCTACGCTCTTAACACAGGACCATAGGCTTAACGTAACTTCCGAACCACGGCCTTGTATTCATCATCAACTTTGCCTACTTCGTTGATGCCCAAACTTTGCCCAAGACAGGCTTTACCCCTACTTCCGGTAAATCTGTATTCACAAATGGACAGTAGGTTCGAGTGTGTAGTGGCAGGTGTGGGAATCGAACATCACACCCTCTGATTGGAAAGCAACTGCACGCCCACTGAGCCAATCAGGGCCACCATTTTGACCGTTTCCTATTGGTAGAAATATTTTGAGGTTAGGTTACCTAACCTTGGTCAAATGATCGAAGAAGAGCTGTGATTTTGGGCAACAAGTAACATCAAATCAGACTATCTTGGTGTCAACTATTGGCATGTAGGAAGAGAGTTGTTATTTCATTCATAAATCTAATTTATTATGAAACCTTATCAAAAATAAAACTGGTGAGTTGGAGAGAGTAACAAAACGCGTTTTGTTTTGGTTTTATTATGTTTTGGCAACGTCGCGTTGCTTCTTTCCTACGTAAGTTTTGTTCATCCAAAACATTAAGTTTTTTTACAAACAGGACACTCCCGAACCATTTTATCGGTCGAGAAAATAGTTTTATAGTATTTTATTTAAAAAGAAATATCTTTAGTTGAAAAAATATTATGGACAACCACAGGACAACACAGTACAACCACTAAAAATGTTTAACAAACATCGCATCAAGCACTTCAATGGACCGCTAACGGCGAAACCACTACCGCCAGTATCTCGGCCAGTATAGCTTATCTGGTCAGTCTGATCCGTCGTATCTCTTTTGCGCCTAAGAATAGAGGATTTGAGAGAGATGCTAGGTGTCCGCAGCACATGAATTCAAAACGAATCTTTGCAACGTGGTATTCAGTCTACGGGAAGGTTCTTGTCGCATTTATTTGAACAAGCATATCCAATATGATAAATCACACTAATTTTATATATATATATATATATATATATTGGTTGGTAGTGAAATTTAATCTCAAGCTGTTCTAGAGGCTCTGATTCCAAATAGCGCTGGAATAACAAAGCGCTGGTATAAAACAGCGCTGGTATAAAATGGCGTTGGTTTAAAATAGCGGTGTTATAAAATTGAGCCAATATCGAAAAAAAAGGAAACCTTCCCTGACAGCTGGGTTGTCGTAACCTGATTTGATCTAACCTAGCCGAATCGAAACAAACCTAGCCTAACTTGACAACCTAACCTGCCAACCCAACCTGACCTCGTTTCATTGCGACGCAAGTAACGCGTTATAAGTATTTGCAAAACGGGGATCGGTTAGGTTGTCAGAGTTGGTTAGGTTAGATCAGGTAAGGTTACGACAGGTGGGTGTCAGGTCAGGTTTTTTTTTATATTAGCGCAATCTTAAAACAGCGCCATTTTGTTACGCGCTATTTTAAACTAGCGCAATTTTAAACCAGCACGATTTTAAACCAGCGCTATTTCGACCCAGAGCCGTTCTCGAATCTCTGGATGTGACGTTGCCCAAGTAACATTTCTTTATTTATAGCAGAAGCTAAAAGGTTGCCAGCGCCTTTCCTTAAAACCATTAGTTTCACGTTCCCATTACCCTTATATACCCCTTAGACCTCCTAAATGGGACTCCCCAATTGGTGGTGGCAACCTATGTATTAAACTCATTATAAAACCATAAGAAATAAACGCTAGCTTCGCCCTCTAGCGGTTCCACCAGTATAGAACCTTTTAGAGCCTAAATCTATTATGCCAGGTTCTAAAAGCAACTCAGAAACGTCCTCTATCCTGTTATAAAACTAGATTTGGTAATTTGGTATCCTGGCAATTCTGTTGAATACCATAATACCTTTAGAGTAAAGAATTTTTCCTATAAAAGCTTTAGCGATATTTTAGATTCACAATGCCTATATAAAATAATTTAGGTCATAAAATTGCCAAAAAGGTCAGAGTCCCAAAATTATTGTATCACATAAAAATATACCTATATATGAGGAGTTTGTCGTTTTGTGGATCATCAAATTGCCTGCCAGACTTATTTTTCTGATAAAATCGTATCTGAAAAGCTCTCAAAACAAGCGCGCCAGCTCACAAATGCTTTTTAATAGTTTTTTGATAATTGAATAACAAATATTTAAAATAAAAAAAAATAATTTACACTATTCACCATTAAAAAAGTCTGTTTTGTTTACATAAATCAAAATTAAAGTAAAATTATTGTTAAAAAACACTGCTAAAACGACTAGATAAATATTTTCTGTTTTTAAAATAATTCTATATACGCCATTATCGTTTTATAGTGCTCACTTGGTTTTATTTGTTACTCTATCGCAACAAGGATTTTTGAGTGCGCTTATGAAACCAATAAAAAAGAGAAGGTAAACATAGTGAACATAACCTCACTTAAATTTTTTGTATTTGTTTTTTAAAGTGTTGCGTTAAATTTAAATGTTTTTTCTCGTGCAATTTGCACACAATCAGGAGGGCCAGTGCAATGATATCCGTTGTGCCTGCAGATTGGAGGGAAACCTCTTATATTGGCCGTTTAAACAGGCCTTATCTAGGCTTGGGTACCCTACCCAGGAGGATAATAAATAATCAATCTTGCAATAGGTAGGTACCACGCTGTACTAGTACTAGTAAAAACTAAAATACGAAAGTATTTATTTACTTCTGTTAGAACCCTTAAGGAAACAAAGTTTTATATGACCGCCTATTTAAATAATATTTAATATGCAGCTATGGGTAACCATAAATACAAAAGAATTAAGTTTACCTTTAAGCCTTCCTTTTAAAACCTGTTTAAAATGCCTAAAAGTAATGGGAAAAACCAAAAGTCTAAAGTTTATATTTACCACTCTTAAAAACCTTAAGGAAACTAGGTTCTATATGGCCGCCTATATAATCATATTTACTATTAAACTACTGGTAACTACAAAAACAAAAGGATATAAGGTAACCTTTTAGCTCTATTATAAAACACTTTTGTTATGACCTAAAGTAATGAAAAAAACTAAAAGACCAAAGTTTATATTTATTTCTTTTTAAAAACTTTAGGTGAAAGGGTTTTATAAGACCATCTTTATAAATCAGAAATCAATAAAACCAAAAGTATCTAAAAGGAACAGAAGAACACTTTTTGGTTGTATAACACCTCTTTAGGTAATTGGCAATATAAATTACCTTTTTGTAGCCAAATTGATCCTAAAAGCCATAACAGCACCCTCTAAATAACCTTGGAACCAAATTAATAAACCCTTGAGTGGTAATAATGTTACTTGGGAGATGACGTAAAATAATACAATAAAACATATGTACATACCGTAACATTCCTCAATGAGAACCGCATAAGGATTTGTGCCGTTGTTGACTTTGGCTTCCTGTTCTCCTAACCTCAAAATGTTCTCAAGGCCGTTCAAGGCCACCTGCAAGATCTTAGCATCCATGACAGTCAGCAAATCACACAATGGTCCAATGCAACCCTGGCCGACTAGGTACCTTAAAAAATAAATAAAATTATATAGGGTGTTTGCTAAATATACAGGGTGTCCCAGGTAAAAATAACTACTTGAAAATTTCGGAAACGGGAAGAGACACAACTTTGGTTAAATTAGAATAAAGTTGCGCTATTTCAAGCTTAATTAGATGCTGTATTTAAAATAAACATGGGTCTCAAAACATCGAATAAAAACGAAAAGTTGTGTTTTTCGAAAAATTGAAATATCTTCGCCATCTTGCGCACAAATTTTATAAAATTTGGTGATTTTGTATTAGCAACTACGGCCAGGCTTTCTGGTTTTTTTTGTAACGATAGCCAACTTTCTTATTTTTATGGCCGCCATATTAGATTTATACATCAATAAAAGGAGAATAAAAAGAGCTTGTATAACAAGCCTATCTTTGCGTAAAGGAAAATGTGAATTTATTTAAAAAAATAGTTTGTCACTTAGTTGGCTATTTGGTGACACATACCTAACTGTCAAATAAATTAAAAAATTATGAAAAATAGGTTAAACCCATTTATTCATTAAACGAGTGAAACGACAGCGAACCAAGGAAACTAAGTCCATGGCGGGAAGAAATCGTCCACCGGTCTATAAGGAAGAATGACATTTCATCACAGTTCAACCAGATCATGCTATCACCGTCTCCACGGCGTCGCACACAGGCGGGTTTTAAGAAAAAGCTGGCCATAACCCCTAAACCTTAAAGAGCCCTGTTTAATTGTAAAATTGCTATTAGTGCAATCACTGATGATCATGCTAGGCCGTGACACATTACATGCCTAATTTGAAAAAACAATGTCATTACAATGACAGATAAAACTTCCATTAAATTTTTTATGTTATTTGCGTTACTTAAATTTACAAAAGTTGATGATTAAAAAGCTCTATTACAACTTGCGCCTATTATCAAAAATAATTTTTTTGAACATGGATTTTGAATCTGGAGGTCTCTAGCTGTTTAATGTAGGTATTTAACATTGTTTTTTATTTTATTGGTAATATTTTAAACCGGTTTAAAGGAACCGTTGCAGAAAACTTTTTAAATTTTCATTTTCTGAAATAGAACTTGACTAAATGACATTTTTGGTCCTATTAAGTGCATGCATATGTTTTCTAAGTAACAAAGTCAGTTTCAGCTGCGGAGTTATGCGGATCGAGTAAAAAAGTTAAAATTTCTTTTTGTGTATATAAAAATTGTCCAGTGAAAAATACGTACATAATATGCAGAAATTAATAAATAAGTTTTCTTAGCTTTAATAATAATGGTTTTTGTAAACCAAAAGTATACTTATTATGTCACATGTATTCTGATTTCATTTTGACCTTCCTAGCCCACGCAGCATTGGCTAGAGAAGGTATTATTTTCGACAACAAAAAAAATTGAGATAACACTGAAAATGTGTTATTTTGGTGTATTGTATCTTAGCAATTTTATCGTGACGTCTGTCCGTGTGTGTGTCTGTCTGTATTTAGGTATGTGTATAGATATCTGTTCGGCGCAACCCAAATAAAAGGGTCGAGGTAGATTTCAAAAATTAGAGTATATGTCAAAATATGGCGTGTGTGATATCAAACGAAAGGTAATTGAGTCTGGAGTTACACAAAATACATTTTAGTTTATTTAAAAAAAAAGGGCGGAAGCTCGGGTGGAAGTAGATTTGAAAAATTAGACTTTAAGGGAAAATATGGCGTGTGTCATATCAAACCAAAGGTAATTGAGTCTGGAGTTAAACAAAATACATTTTAGTTTTTTTTAAGGGTGGGGGTAGATTTCAAAAATTAGAGTTTAAGTCATAATATGGCTTGTGTGGTATCAAACGAAAGGTAATTGAGTCTGGAGTTGAATAAAATATATTTCATTTTTTAGTTATATTGGCTTACACGTACACTATAACTATAGTACCTAGTGTGAGCTTAGCTGCCTATATATTGGCAGTGTTTTTCTTGCTAGACAATATACTTTATTGATAAAGAAAGTCGAAAAATACAGATATAGTTCAATTTTATAAAAACTTTTTTATATCACATTGTTTTATGCAATTGCGAATTATATATACCTACATGCTGGTTAAAACATTTTTTCGTGGAGCTCTGCAATTATGAAAATCAAATATTTCAATATCTTGTAAAAGTTTATACAGCCAAAATTCTGGTTTCAACGATTTTTAGGAAGCATTTTAATTAATTAGTAAAGTTCCAAATTTAATGTTTTTGTGCGGGGTCCTTAAAGAATTTTTCTTCTGTATCATTTTTAAACAACATAAATAAAACAATTTTTTTATTACTATATGCAATTTTAGGGGGCTCTAAATGGATCCTAGGTTTTGACCAGCTTTTTCGTGAAATCCGCCTGTGTGCGTCGCCGTCGGTTCGGAACCGAAAACAATGAGTTAACAAAGTATAATATATATAGAATGAGTTAACAAAGTATAAAACTATTTATCTACCTAATTTGGTCAGGAGTTCCTCCGCTAGTGGCGTTCGTAATTGCCCAGGCTGCCTCTTTTCTAGTTTTGAACTCGGCTTTCCCTAAAATGTCTATGAGGACAGGGAAAATGTTTGCGTCAATAACTGCCTGAAACAAGAAAAAAATCAATAGCTTAAAAATTATTTGGTTATTAATGTTAAAGTAATGAAGCTATTTTTTAATAACAGTAAATAGGAACATCTAAAACCAATTTTTACTGGCTGAAATTGTTAAAAATGTATAGAAGGTTTAAAATCCCCAACATTAAAAAACTACCCTTAGGTTCCAATCATCTTGTCTAAACCCCGTTGTCACATTTTAGTTTAGTCACACACTTTTTTGGCTAAAAATGTAATGAAAATTGCTTCAATCGTAGTTTGGCTGCAATTTCAAATAAAATAAAAGTGTTCGCGTTTGCGTATATTTTAATGCTGTTTATACCCAGAAGTAGATTTTTCTATACAGGGTGTGCCAACTAAAAGGTAACAGACGTGTTTTTTGGTATTTTTTGTGTGAATTTGGAGAAACGCGAGGACACGTCGATTTTGTTTGCGAGGGGGACACCTTTTGGCTATCTTGAAATTTTTGTAGCGCGCACCATCTTCGAGGGGTATACTTTACCCCTATATTTTGAATAGGGAAAGTGGGTCTATTGATACCTTCTTTTGAAGTTCTCTTGAATATCTTTAAAACCGTGTAAAAATTTCGAAAATCAATAGATTAGTTTTTAAGATATTTGCTTTCAAATTTTCAAATTTAATATAGATTGATAAAATAAAAATCAAATCCGAAAAATATAAAATTCTGATTAAATTTTTATTTTATCAGTCCATGTTAAATTTGAAAGGCAATTATCTCAAACACTAATAGATAGATTTTTGAAATTTTTACACGGTTGTAAAGACATTCAAGAGGCCTTCAAAACAAGGTATCACTAGACCCACTTTCCCTATTCAAAATATAGGGGAAAAGTATACCCCTCGAAGATGGTGAGTGCTACAAAAATTTCAAAATAGCCAAAAGGTGTCCCCCTCGCAAACAAAATCGACGCGTCCGAGCGTTTCTCCAAATTCACACAAAAATACCAAAAAACACGTCTGTTACCTTTTAGTTGGAACACCCTGTATACTTTTTTCTCGTGTAGTACTTAATTGTATAACAATATTTTTTCCAAATCCAGATGGCGATGGCGGTTCGGCTATTATTAACAATTTTAACTTTAAAAAAACTAAATTTAGGTACTTACATGGTGTTTTGTACAAGTGTGGATCAATTTTAGTATTAATATTACAGAGAAAACGAAATAATATATTTTTTAAAATGTTAGGTTCGTTTTTAGCTCACACTACTACTATAATATAGTAGTGTGAGCTATAGTGATCCTAATTTTTTCGAGAAAAAAAAAGTTGCTCCGATTTCAAATTTTAGCTCACACATATACTATACTATAGTAGTGTGAGCTATGGTGATCCTAATTTTTTCGAGAAAAAAAAAGTTGCTCCGATTTCAAAAATTTTTATATATCTTTGCGTTTCAGATGATTTTGAAACTTTTTTGTTGCGCCGTCTGTCTGTCTGTCTGTCTGTCTGTATGTCTGTCTGTCTGTCTGTCTGTCTGTCTGTCTGTGTGTCTGTATGTCTGTCTGTAACGACCAACGCGCATAACTCAAAAACCGCTTGGCCGATTTTAATGAAATTTGGTACCTGGGCTGGATCTTGGGTCGAGATGGTCCCATTTAAAAATGAACAAAATCCACCGAACACAAACCAAATAAAAGGGTGGGGATAGATTTCAAAAATTAGAGTTTATGTGAAAATATGGCGTGTGTGATATCAAACGAAAGGTAATTGAGTCTGGAGTTAAACAAAATACATTTTAATTTATTTAAAAAAAAAGGGTGGGGGTATATTTCAAAAATTAGAGTTTAAGTGAAAATATGGCGTGTGTAATATCAAACGAAAGGTAATTAAGTCCGGAGTTCAACAAAATACATTTTAGTTTTTGTTTTTTTTAAGGGTGGGGGTGGATTTCAAAAATTTGAGTTTAAGTCAAAACATGGCTTTTGTGGTATCAAACAAAAGGTAATTTAGTGTGGAGTTGAATAAAATATATTTCAGTTTTTAGTTATATTAGCTCACATAACTATAGTACCTAGTGTGAGCTTAGGGGGCCATATATTGGCAGAGTATTTTTATTAATCATTGCGTTGCAGATGATTTTAAAACTTTTTTGTTGCGCCGTCTGTCTGTCTGTCTGTCTGTAACGACCAACGCGCATAACTCAAAAACCGCTTGTCCGATTTTAATGAAATTTGGTACCTTGGCTGGATCTTACGTCGAGATGGTCCCATTTAAAAATGAACAAAATCCACCGAGCACAAGCCAAATAAGAGAGTGGGGGTAGATTTCAAAAATTAGAGATTAGGTGAAAATATGGCGTGTGTGATATCAAACGAAAGGTAATTGGGTCTGGAGTTAAACAAAATATATTTTAGTTTTTTTAACAAAGGGTGGGGGTAGATTTCAAAAATTAGAGTTTAACTTAAAACATGGCTTGTGTGGTATCAAACGATAGGTTATTAAGTTTGGAGTTGAATAAAATATATTTAAATTTTTAGTTATATTAGCTCACCCGTACTCTACATCTATAGAACCTAGTGTGAGCTTAGGTGCCCATATATTCGCAAAGTATTTTTTATTTTATAGTATAGATAACATGAATTTTAGTATTTTTTCTCTCTTGAATTTATTATTATTATTGAAAAAGTTTTTGAAAAAATGGCAAAAACCTGTTTTCAGGACATTTAGGGAAGCTCAAGGAGGATTTCTATATAAAATTTTTATCTTAGAGACAAAAGGTTTTTACTAAAAGTTACTTCAAGATTTTTACCTTCCTAAAAAAATGTGTATTTATATCGATAGCTCGTAATTATCTGTATATTCCCTTTCTTTAATGTTTTCAGAACTCTCTTAGTTTAAAATTAGTTACATATAAGTCTCCAAAAGTGAGTGAAGTTACAAACCTGTATTTGTGTGCGATTTCCAGCGGTAATATTACTAATCGTCCAACACGCTTCTTTCCTGACAGACTCCTTGGCCGACGACAGCAAATGAAGTAGACATGGCAACGCTGAACAGTTTAGAATCACCTGTAATTAAAATTAAAACACATTAGTGGCAAATTATTTTGAGAAAGTTAGCAGTTCAAAGGGGCAACGCAGCATCGGTTCTCGGGACTTTACCTTGTGGAAGAGCTATAGACGAAATTTTTTATATTTAATTCACTTTTATTTAATTTATTTTGTTTTTGGTTAGTTTTTTTTACTGTTTGTTATATTATTTATAAAGTAATTTATACTTTTTGCAAATCATTAACTGATGTGATGTGATATTTTATTGATAACTATTTATTCCGCTAATTATTTGCTTCTATTTTAGTATTCTGGGACATGGTTTTTTTGTTAAGAAAAATATTTTTGTTGTGAAAATAAATTAATAAATCTGCTGTGTGTTTTACTACGCAAATAGAGCTAGAACCCCGTTTCCCTACAATAAATTAAATAAAATTTGTGGACCCTTCCGACACCATTTAGACCAGTGTGTGTCGGCCCATTAAGCACCTCAACGATGGACAAGTTTCTTTTTTCGATAAAGGATTTAATTTTGCCTGAAACTGTTGATCGAGCCCAGGGTTCTGTATCGTGCCAGCGCCACCAACGCTTTTAACACCGTGACTTCCGAACCACTGCCTTATATTTGTATTGATCATCAACTTTGCCTACTTCGCTGATGCCTAAAATCCGCCCAAGAAAGGGGTTTCCCGTAGCTCCGGTGAATCTGTATTTACAAACGGATAGCTAGAAGATAAGATAGATAGAACCCAAATAACATTTCTTTAATTATAGCAGAAGCTAAAATGTTGCCAGCGCCTTTCCTGAAAACCATTAGTTTCAATGTTTGGTCGCTAGCACGTTCCCATTACCCTTATATACCCCTTAGACCTCCTAAATGGGACTCCACAATTGGTGGTAGCAACCTAAGTATTAAACTCACTATAAAACCATAAGAAATAAACTCCAGCTTCGCCCTTTAGCGGTTCCACCAGTATAGAACCTTTTAGAGCCTAAAGCTATTATGCCAGGTTCTAAAAGCAACTCAGAAACGTCCTCTATCCTATTATAAAACTAGATTTGATAATTTGGTATCCTGGCGATTCTGTTGAATACCATAATACCTTTAGAGTAAAGAAGTTTTCCTATAAAAGCTATAGCGATATTTTAGATTCACAATGGCTATATAAAATAATTAAGGTCAGAAAATTGCCAAAAATGTCAGTCCCAAAATTATTTTATCACCTAAAAATATACCTATATATGAGGAGTTTGCCGTTTTGTTGATGATCAAATTGCCTGCCAGATTTATTTTTCTGATAAAATCGTATCTGAAAAGCTCTCAAAACAAGCGCGCCAGCTTAAAAATGCGTTTTAATCGTTTTTTGATATGACAAAATAACAAATATTTAAAAAAATAAAATAATTTACATTCACCATTAAAAAAGTCTGTTTGGTTTACATAAATCAAAATTAAAGTAAAATTATTGTTAAAAAACACTGCTAAAACGACTAGATAAATATTTTCTCTTTACAATATTTTTTGAATAATTTTATATACGCCATTATGGTTTTATAGTGTTCACTTGGTTTTATTTGTTACTGCATCGCAACAAGGATTTTTGAGTGCCCTTATGAAACCAACAAAAAAGAACAAAGTAAACATAGTCAACATAACCTCTTTTAAATTTTTTGTATTTGTTTTTTAAAGTGTTAAAAGCGTATAATTCAACACTTTTAAATGTTTTTTATCGTGCAATTTACACCCAATTGAGAGGGCCAGTGCAATGATATCCGTTGTGCCTGCAGGTTGGAGGGCAACCTCTTATATTGGCCGTCTAAACAGGCCTTATCTAGGCCTGGGTGTCCTACCCAGGAGGACGGAAACTCAACAATTATTAATTATTGGGCTTTAAATAATCAATCTTGCAATAGGTAGGTACCAATCTGTACCTAGGTATATCTATTATTTTTACCAGAACTAAAAAAATAAAACACGAAAGTATTTACTTACTTCTGTTAGAACCCTTAAGAAAACAAGGTTTTATATGGCCGCCTATTTAAATAATATTTAATATGCAGCTATGGGTAACTATAAATACAAAAGAATTAAGTTTACCTTTAAGCCTTTCTATAACCTTTTTAAAATGCCTAAAAGTAATGGCAAAAACCAAAAGTCTAAAGTTTATATTTAACACTCTTAAAAACCTTAAGGAAACTAGATTCTATATGGCCGCCTATATAATCATATTTACTATTAAATGGTAACTATAAAAACAAAAGGATATAAGGTAACCTTTTAGCACTATTATAAAACACTTTTTTGATGATCTAAAGTAATGAAAAAAACTAAATGACCAAAGTTTATATTTATTTCTTTTCAAAAACTTTAGGTAAAAGGGTTTTATAAGACCATCTTTAAAAATCAGAAATCAATAAAACCAAAAGTATCTAAAAGGAATAGAAGGAATATCAGTTTTATTATACTCCCTTTATAAATCACTTTTTGGTTGTATAATACCTCTTTAGGTAATTGGCAATATAAATTACCTTTATGTTGCCAAATTGATCCTAAAAGCCATAACAGCACCCTCTAAATAACCTCGGAACCAAATTAGTAAAACCTTGAGTGATAATAATGTTACTTGGGAAGTTCGAGTTTGTACATACTGGCAGGCATGGGAATCGAACGCACGCCAAGGAACCATCAGGGCTTGTACAACCGCTTACCTGTGTTTGAACATCATCGCCAGTCACAATGTTGCCAACAGCTCTTAAAGCCGCGGACACCACATTGGGCTGTTGCGCCATTAGAAGTTCAACTAGTCGCCTACAAACCCCAGCATCGATCACAGCCTGTATTTTTTCGTTGGGTCCGTCTGACAGATAACTTAGAGCCCAACAAGCGTCTGATAATACGTCGCCGTCTGTGTGGAACAACAACCTGTAAAAAGAAAACGAAATGTTATCGTTAGAAGAAATTATTAATTCTGAGCAAAAATGGATAGGTTACGTGACATACTGTGAGATTGCGATTCAACAAACTTTTTTCTCGCCCATTGACGTGTAGGGATAGACTTTGAATAGCCCCATACTTTTCTAAATACATATTTGTTTTGAAACTTGGAAGAGATACAAAACAAGATTTATTTTGGTTTTACTCTTTTTTGTTGTTTCTTCATCCAAAAAATTAAGTTCATTACACACAATAATTGTTAAGAAAAAAGATTTTATGTATCTATATATATATATATATATATATATATATATATATATATATATATATATATGGATGATTCTACCAAAAGTGGGCTATATGGATATCATTTTTGTTCATTGCCTTTAAATAACAGTACACCACAGTAAATAATTTTGTTTTTTTTTAATTTATGTAACTAATTAGGTCTAATCTAAGAAACATTTATTTTCCCGAATTTTAGGAATTATTGCATAAAAATTTCAGAGGAATGAGTACCAGAGGAATGAGTTTTTTAATGGTTTTCCAATTTAAATCAAAATCTATTTAGACTACTCAACTTAAGTTTTATATAAACAAAGTTTCTATACTTATAATTTTAAAACAATCAACAAAAAAATTATACTGTTGATATCAGTCGAATATTTGCTTACCAGAGGAAGGATAATTGAAGCGTTCCTTTTTGATTTCTCCGAAAAAACTAATTTTCTGCCGAAAATAAAAAGATCTATAACTTAAACCAAACAAAAGTTGACATTATGTGTCACAACTTGTCACCCTCACAAGTAAATTTGATATCCAGGGCCGTCTCTTTCTCTAGAAATGAACCGGTGGAATTCACAAATATTGTGTTATTAAAAATGGAGCACGTTTAAAATTGTAAAATTTTCCGGAGAAGATGTAAAGTCGGATTTTCAAAAATATGACTGCAAACTTAAGTTATCAATTTTTTGATAAATAGTTAAGACTTGGTTAAATATTATTTATTAGGATATTTTTTTCAATTTGAGTTTTTAATATTTGGTTCGGGACTACGCCAGAGGAATGAGGTATTTGCTTTGTAATAAAAAAAATTATAAACTTGCAATTTTTTTTATACATTAAACTCAAATGCTCCATAAAGAAAACATTTCGTTTTAAATCTTATAACTAAAACTATGCTTCATTTGCAGCCTGTGTTTGAAAAATATGCATTCGCACTCCACAGCACCATTTTTGTAGAATCATCCATATATACATGTTTGTCTATTAATTTCAGGATGAAAAAATACAAACCATTAAAAAATAAATGTCAAAATGAAACAGCATCGCATCACGCAATTGAATGGACCTGTGACGGCGAAACTACTACCGCCAGTTTAGTTTATCGGCATTCTGAGATGAGTTTAAAACGAATCTTTAATACGCGGTATTCAGTATATGGGAAAGTTTTTGTAGCATTTAATGGAACGTAGCTTTTTCGCCCTAATAGCGGGAAGGTTTGACAGATATGCGGGCTGTCACGAAGTTTTAAGACAAGTTATAAAAGAAATACATATGTACGCTCTATATAATAGGTCGTGTTGCCATTACGGTAGAGCTAGTTCTAATTATAGAATTGTTATACAAATTGACTAAAAGGTTCTACCCACTGATTATGTTATATGTACAGCAAAACATAAGAAGTACCGGTTCAAAAACCGGTTTTTTTTAGCGTAAGAAGCTTTGATTACTTAACGTCACTACCAAACTGTTTAGGAGGGGTGGAGTTCTAATCAAATAGTGCATAATAACAGGGGTGGATCGGTGTAGGTAGCGTTTTGATTAAATTTTGCAGAAATTCTTTGAAATTTGCTGCACCGAGAACTACCCCATATAGACCGCCTGCCCGGCAGTAAAGACAAAAAAATTTTTAAAATATTGAGCGACATTTTAGAGTCGTTGGCATTAACCTCTTTGGTGCATGATGCGACAAGAATTTTTACCAACAAGAATAATACTACCAGTACCTCTGGCATTGACTATGTCATTACATCACACCCTGAGTCTTTTAGTTATAAAAACTTTGCCGCATAACTCTAAAAACAATATATCCTCCACAGTCGACTCGTCCCTTGAAGGGAGCATGAGACAAATTAGGGTTGTTAATAGTAGCACTATAAATAATTTTTATTTCTGGTTTGATCAACAAACTATTGAATTTACAAATACAAAAATTTTGAGCATTTCTTCGAAAGCGTTATCTGGAGTTTTCAAGTAAGTTGCCCAGTTAAAAACTTAAATAACAAAAAGCCCTCTCAAAATAAAAAAATTATACTTTCCAACAATCTGCTAAAGGAAATGGAGGAACTAAAAAATCTACACTGGCTACAAAAACGCACTGGTAATTCACAACTTAAAATTCTTTACAAAAGTCGGAAAAAAGAAATTGACCTTAAAATAAAAAATTAAAAAGAAAAATACTTTAACGAAAAAATTAATAACTCAAAAAATAAAATAAAAACTACGTGGAGTATTATTAATAATCTAAGTGGAAAAAAATCTAAAACCTCACACTCTATAGATCAAATCCGGGATAGCAATAATGTAATTATAACTAATACTATGGAGATCGCTAACAACTTTAGCAGTTACTTGTCCTCTGTTGTTGCTGACAAGCTCCAGTCTCATTTCCAGGGCAGCTTGTCCGCAGATTGCACAACGACTAAGAAAAATCACAAATCATTTACTTTTACCGAAGTTACTACACATGATGTTAAACTCGCACTGAAATGCTTGCCAAACAAAAAATCGGCGGGACCCGATGAAATACCCATATCCCTACTGAAAAATGCTTCTTTGAAAATGATAACTTGCCTTACTTTTCTGATAAATCTATCTATATCTGAAGGTACCTACCCTTCTCACCTAAAAGAAGCTAATATCTTACCTATCTATAAAAAGGGCGACCATTTGTCGGTGGAAAACTATCGTCCGATTTCTTTGTTGAAGTTCTATGCAACCAAATAAATCAATTTCTTAAAAAATATCAGATCTTAACTCCAAGCCAACACGGTTTCAGAGAACTGCACTCTACCGAAACAGCCAGCATTGACTTTGTTCAACAGATCTACAACAAACTAGACCAAGGCGATAGAGTTGTTGCATTATTGCTTGATCTAACCCGTGCTTTTGATACCATAGACCCTAACTTTGTATATAAAAAACTCGAAAAACTAGTTATCCAAAACCCCCTTAATAACTGCATTAAATCTTTTCTTACAGATAGAAAATTTAAAATCAAAATAGGAAGCGCATATTCAGAATCTACAGAATCAAACATAGGCACGCCCCAAGGCAGTGTGCTTGCACCTTTAATATTTTTGCTGTTTATTAACGATCTTCCCGAATATATCACGTGGGGACTTGTGTTTATGTTCGTCGATGATACGTCCATCGTTGTATCCGCAAAAGACACAAATTTTCTTCATGAAAAAATCAACTTAACCCTAAATGAATTTTCGAACTGGTGCAAGCAAAACAATCTGATTATAAATGTCTCTAAAACTGTCTTTATGGAATTTAGAACAAAGTCCCGTGAACCTACCGACCTCAATATAATCTTTAATGACATCCCTTTGCCAGTTAGCCATAGCTCAAAATTTTTGGGAACTATTGTCGATACTCATTTCGAGTGGAGTTTACACATAAGTAGTGTATGCTCAAAACTTAATACATGCTACTTCATGATTAAGTCACTTAAAAACTCTCTCAGTATAAAAAATCTCATTACTGTGTATTATGCTAATGCATACTCGGCTCTGGCCTATGGTGTGGCAGTATGGGGTAGTGCTCAGGATGTGGAAAGAGTATTGGTAGGTCAAAAGAGACTTATAAGATTATTTTTCAATATACCTTACAACGGTACTTGTCGCTCTGCATTTAAGGATAATAAAATTATGACAATAACAAGTATTTACATATATAAACTACTCATTTTCATTTCTTAACACCAAAATATTTTTACATTAAATAGTTCTTATCACAACTATCCAACTAGAAGTCGTAACCACTTCAGCATCCATAAACACAACCATGAGAATATAAAAAAAAGTACTCATTATCTTGGATGCAAATTCCTTAACTTGTTGCCAAACAAAATCAAACAAACTACGTCGCTGCCAAGATTTAAAAAAGAAATCAAAAATCTTTTATTAAAAGAAACTTTATAGTTTAATTGAATTTGAAAACTACATGTTGGGCAGAAGGTAAATTTTTGTTCTCAATATTTATATACATATTTATACAAATTTTGCAAATGTGTTTTCGTTTTTATTTTTTTAAATATTTACACTATTATTATTTACACTTAATGTTATATTTTTTGTATTTGACGTATCTTATCTACATTATTGTAGCTGAAAAGATTAACAAAGTTGTCTATTGTCTATAACAAAAATAAATTTTCAAACCTGGCCAAAACTGGTAGACAAGGCGCGACTTTTGAAAATTCTGGCGGCGGGTTTTTGCCTCGACACAGATTTGAGAGAGCCCATACTGCGTTTCGGGTCATCGTAATTCGGGTAGACTTTCCCAACAACCTACAAAAACAAAAACAATATACCGTTAAGAACTGTTAAAGATAAAAAGTAGTTTTTTAAAGTCAGAAAGTATGTAACAGTAAATTTAAAATCAATGAACAAACCAGTGTTTCAGGATAAACAAAAATATGGTCTTAAATGTCAAAAGTGGGCGCAAAATTTAAAAATTCAAAAAAGTTTACCTACAAACAACCAATAATACTAACTGAACAACCTAACCAGTTAGAATTCGCCAGGTCATGAAACTTGCTTTCATAACGGAACAGATTGACTGAAAAATGTAACATAAGAAAAAATTTTAAAGAAAATGTATTTATAGTAGGAACTTTCAAAAATATTTTAAACATTTTTAAAAAATTTTAAATTCTTAAATTTCAAATAATTTTTAAATGTTCAAGAAATTTTAAAACTATAAACAACAAGTGAAATTAAAGACAGAAAAATAAGAAAAAAAATTTCTGCTTCGGCCGGGGATCGAACCCGGGATTTTTTGCTATCTAGGCAAACATTCTACCACTGAACTACCGAAGCCATACATAAATTTTCGGAAAACTTCCATCTATGCAGGCTGCGGTGTCTCAATACAAGAACGAGAAACCCTCAGGGTATTAACTCGACCAAGTCATCCAACTGATCTCTCTAAATTCTTCTTTCCCACTGTCAAAGGTATGATAACTCAAATTAAACGTAAAGAATCAACGTCTGAAAGCATGAGAACACCTTTTCGTGTGTTAAAATTTCTGATCGCAAATGGGCGATTTGCCAATATAATTATCAAATACCAAATTGCAAATAATGCAAGGACCTAAAACTATAAACAACAAGTGAAATTGAAGATTTTTTTTTTCTTATTTTTGTTTTATACTATTATATTAGCTCACACATATACTATACTATAGTAGTGTGAACTATGGTGATCCTAATTTTTTCGAGAAAAAAAAAGTTGCTCCGATTTCAAAAATTTTTATATATCTTTGCGTTTCAGATGATTTTGAAACTTTTTTGTTGCGCCGTCTGTCTGTCTGTCGGTCTGTCTGTATGTCTGTCTGTATGTCTGTAACGACCAACGCGCATAACTCAAAAACCGCTTGGCCGATTTTAATGAAATTTGGTACCTAGGCTGGGTATTGGGTCGAGATGGTCCCATTTAAAAATGAACAAAATCCACCGAACAGAAACCAAATAAAAGGGTGGGGGTAGATTTCAAAAATTAGAGTTTATGTGAAAATATGGCGTGTGTGATATCAAACGAAAGGTAATTGAGTCTGCAGTTAAACAAAATACATTTTAATTTATTTAAAAAAAAAGGGTGGGGGTATATTTTAAAAATTAGAGTTTAAGTGAAAATATGGCGTGTGTGATATCAAACGAAAGGTAATTGAGTCCGGAGTTTAACAAAATACATTTTAGTTTTTTGTTTTTTAGCTCACACTACTACTATAAGTAGTGTGAGCTATGGTGATCCTAATTTTTTCGAGAAAAAAAAAGTTGCTCCGATTTCAAAATTTTTTATATATCTTTGCGTTTCAGATGATTTTGAAACTTTTTTGTTTTGCTGTCTGTCTGTCTGTCTGTATGTCTGTCTGTATGTCTGTCTGTAACGACCAACCCGCATAACTCAAAAACCGCTTGTCCGATTTTAATGAAATTTGGTACCTAAGTTGGGTCTTGGGCCGTGATGGTCCCATTTAAAAATGAACAAAATCCACCGAACGCAAGCCAAATAAAAGGGTGGGGGTAGATTCCAAAAATTAGAGTTTATGTGAAAATATGGCGTGTGTGATATCAAACGAAAGGTAATTAAGTCTGGAGTTAAAAAAAATGAATTTTAGTTTATTTTTAAAAAAAAGGTGGGGGTAGATGTCAAAAATTAGAGTTTAAGTGAAAATATGGCGTGTGCGATATCAAACGAAAGGTAATTGAGTCTGGAGTTAAACAAAATACATTTTAGTTTTTTTTAAAAGGGTGGGGGTAGATTAAAAAAATTTGAGTTTAAGTCAAAACATGGCTTGTGTGGTATCAAACGAAAGGTAATTGAGTCTGGAGTTGAATAAAATATATTTCAGTTTTTGATTATATTAGCTCACACTATAACTATAGTACCTAGTGTGAGCTTAGGTGCCCATAGATTGGCAGAGTATTTTAAGGGTGGGGGTAGATTTCAAAAATTTGAGTTTAAGTCAACATATGGCTTGTGTGGTATCAAACAAAAGGTAATTTAGTCTGGAGTTGAATGAAATATATTTCAGTTTTTAGTTATATTAGCTCACACGTACACTATAACTATAGTACCTAGTGTGAGCTTAGGGGCCCATATATTGGCAGAGTATTTTTAAAAACTACTATAACCATGTATTTCTATACATTGATAAGAGCCTATTTTATTGTATTTGTTACTGTGTGTAAGTAAAGTGTGTCTTTTGCATAAAAAATGTCATTATAAAAATGTTTTAAAATTAGACAGCTATTCCAAATTTCATAAGAATCAACAATTTAATAATAAAAAAAACATCAAAAACTCATTTAAAACTAAATACTTACTGTAACAATGGCACTAAAATACCAGAATCCAAAACATGGTCCCTAAATTCGGGCGAGTCACCCGCGATGTTGCCAAGAGCCCAAACAGCTTGCTCCTACAAATACAAAAAAATATATAAAATAATTATTAACGCTACAAATAATATACCTATTAATCGCAAAGCCCGATTTTGGTATGAAGTCGTAGCGATAGTAGTTTCTGAGATAAATCTGGCTGCAATCTTTAAAAAGTCGTCCTGTATATTGTAGTATGCCCAAAAATCCCTTTCTGTCAACCAGTTATTGGAATGAAACATGATATTTTTCGAAAAGATATCTCAATATCTTAATTTTGGTATGCAATCCTAGAAATTTTAATTAAAAAGCATTTCAGGACTTGAGAAACAATGGCTAAGATTTACATTTGAAGATAGTAATGGTTGTGGTATTTTTATAATCAGGTACAATACATACTTGAACATCTTCATATTGACTATTCAGCAGGGAGATAAAAATGGGGACTGCGCCCGCCTCTATCACCATTCGCGTCTGCTGTGATGTTCCTGATGCAATGTTGGTCAACGCCCATGCTGCTTCAAACTATAAATTTAAAAATAATAAATAAAAACCACCTATATGATAATATACAGATCTTAATAAGTACCGTTTTACAATTGTTAACATATCTAATAATGAATCAGTTTATAAATGTCAAATATTGAAGGATGCCTCATTTGCTATCTTTTTTTTTCAATTTAGGCACAAGAAAGAACTGTTTTTTTTCTTCAAATTTTAACATTCGTAGAAAGCTAATGAAGGGCGCTTTTCTGTTTATTAGCTCATACGTATACTATAAGTAGTGTGAGCTATGATGACTATGTCAAAAATTAGAAAACAATTTTGATGTGATCTATCTCTATGTCTGTCTGTATGTCTGTAACGATCAACGCTCATAACTCAAAAACTAGTTGCCCGATTTTAATGAAAATTGGTACCTGGGTTGGATTTTGGCTCTAGATGGTCCCATTTAAAAATCCATCGGATATAAGCCAAAAAAAGGGTGGGAGTAGATTTGAAAATACTCTGCCAATTTATGGGCACTTAAGCTCACACTAGATACTAAATAGTTATAGTATACGTGTGAGCTAATATAACTAAAAACTGAAATATATTTTATTCAACTCTAGACTCAATTACCTGTCGTTTGATACCACACAAGCCATGTTATTACTTAAACTCAAATTTGTGAGATCTACCCCCACTTAAAAAAAAAACTAAAATGTATTTTGTTTAACTCCAGACTCAATTACCTTTCGTTTGATATCACACACACCATATTTTCACATAAATTCTAATTTTTGAAATTTACCCCCACCCTTTTTTTATTAAATAAACTAAAATGTATTTTGTTTAACTCCAGACTCAATTACCTTTGGTTTGATATCATACACGCCATATTTTTACATAAACTTAAATTTTGAAATCTACCCCCACCCTTTTATTTGGCTTGTGTTTGGTGGATTTTGTTCATTTTTAAATGGGACCATCTCGAGCCAAAACCCACCTTAGGTACCAAATTTCATTAAAATCGGGCTAGCGGTTTCTGAGTTATGCGCGTTGGTCGTTACAGACAGACAGACATACAGACAGACAGAGAGACAGACAGACAACACAACAAAAAAGTTTCAAAATCATCTGAAACGCAAAGATATATAAAATACTCTGCCAATCTATGGGCACCTAAGCTCACACTGGATACTATAGTTATAGTGTATCTACGTGAAAGCTAATATAACTAAAAACTGAAGTATATTTTATTGAACTCCAGACTCAATTACCTTTCGTTTGATACCACACAAGCCATGTTTTGACTTAAACTCTAATTTTTCAAATCTACCCCCACCCTTTTTTTAAAAACTAAAATGTATTTTGTTTAACTCCAGACTCAATTACCTTTCGTTTGATATCACACACGCCATATTTCCACCTAAACACTATTTTTTGAAATTTACCCCCACCTTTTTTTTTAAATAAACTAAAATGTATTTTGTTTAACTCCAGACTCAATTACCTTTCGTTTGATATCACACACTCTATATTTTTACATAAACTCTAATTTTTGAAATCTACCCCCACCCTTTTATTTAGCTTGTGTTCGGTGGATTTTGTTCATTTTTAAATGGGACCATCTCGACCCAAAACCCAGCCTGGGTACCAAATTTCATTAAAATCGGGCAAGCCGTTTTTGAGTTATGCGCGTTGGTCGTTACAGACAGACATAACACACAGACAGACAGACAGACAGACATACAGACAGACAGACAGACAGACAGACAGACAGACGGCGCAACAAAAAAGTTTCAAAATCATCTGAAACGCAAAGATATATAAAAATTTTTGAAATCGGAGCAACTTTTTTTTTCTCGAAAAAATTAGGATCACCATAGCTCACACTACTATAGTATAATAGTAGTGTGAGCTAAAATTTTGAAATCGGAGTAACTTTTTTTTCTCGAAAAAATTAGGATCACCATAGCTCACACTACTATAGTATAGTATATGTGTGAGCTAAAATAGAGTTCTGGGAAAAACATTACTTGTGTGGTAATATATTACAGGTAACTGTGCATAATCAAGAGCTATGACCAAAGTAGAAAAAGATATCGCACAAAAAGATAAAAAGAGAAAAAATTGTATATCAGAAGAAATAAAGAAACTGATGGAAAAAAGGCGGAACCTGGAGAAAGAAGGAAAAAGAACATCGATAGAATACACAAAATTAAATAAAACTATAAGAAAAATAATAAAAGAAAATAAAAGAAAGAGCCAAGAAATTTGAGAGAATTAAAGAAAATAACATAAATATGAAATGTCTAAGGCCGAATCTAGGTAGATATGAAATAATTAAAATAAAGGATATGAACGGCATAGAGACTAACGTTAAAGATGATATTATAAATATCACCGAACTATTCTATACAGAATTATACCAAACAAAAAGGGAACCATCGTGAGAAACCATGACAAAACTTCAAACAAAAATAAAGAACATAAACTGAGAGCTACAACCTGAAATAAGCAAAGCGGAAATAAAGGTGGCATTAAAGAAAATGAAAAATAACAAATTACCTGGAAAAGACGGAGTAAGGGCAGAAATGCTCAAATAGGGTGGTAAAGCTGTAGTTACTACCCTACATATTTTCCTGAATAAAATACTAAAAGAAAAAATAATCCCAAGCAACTGGAAAGAATCAATAACCATTATTCTACACAAAAAAGGCGATAAAGCAGACCTAAAACACTATCGACCTAAAACACTCCTCAATGTAAATTATAAGCGTTTTACGAAAATTTTAACAGATAGACTAACTACAAAATTTGGCGAGTATTAATCAAAAGAACAAGTAGGCTTCAGAAAAGGTTTCAGTACAGTTGACCACCTATTAACCATCAAAATCCTCATCAAAGTAAACGAACAATACTTGAAACACCTAAAATTTGCTGATGATATTGCCTTAATAACAGATAAGAAGAACTGATAAAAATGTTGGAGGAACTGGATACAGCAGCTAAAAATAGAGGCTTGGGTATGAACTGCACTAAAACTAAAGTCATAACAAACACAGATGAGGATATCAAGATCAGAATAAACCAAGAGAAAATAGAACAAGTAGAGGAATATATATATATATATATATATATATATATATATATATATATATATATATATATATATATATATATATATACCTGAGACAAATTATTGAACTAAAAAAGGTAAAACAGACGGCTGAAATCAAGAGAAGAGTAAGATTGACCTGGGCAGCATTCGGTAAATTAAGCAACATATTAAAAAATTAAAAATGTTCTCAGTACGTCAAAACGAAAGTGTATAACCATACATCCTTCCTGTACTTACCTATGGATCCAGACCTGGACACAAAATCAAATATATAAGGTGACAAAAGTCCAAAGATCAATGGAAAGACAAATGTTATATGTAAAGCTAACAGATAGAAAAAGGAATTAATGGATAAGAAATAAAACAAAAGTAAGGGATGTCAGAGGAGAAGTAGCAAAATTAAAATGGGAATTTGCCGGTCATAATATCAGACAGAAAGACGATCGATGGAACAAGTGTATTGTAAACTGGAGACCTTGGGAAAATAAAAGTAGGGGAAGACCACAAATGAGAGGGGCGGACGATTTGAAGAGACATGTAGGAGCTAGATGGATGAACACGGCGACAGATAGAGAAGAATGGAAGATATTGGGGAAGGCCTATGTCCAAAGATGGATCGAAGAAGGCTAGATGGATAGACAGATAGATAGAACTGTGCATGAAGAAAAATACTCTGCCAATATATGGGCCCCTAAGCTCACACTAGGTACTATAGTTATAGTGTACGTGTGAGCTAATATAACTAAAAACTGAAATATATTGTATTCAACTACAGACTAAATTACCTTTCGTTTGATACCACATAAGCCATGTTTTAAATTAAACTCAAATTTTTGAAATCTACCACCACCCTTAAAAAAAACAAGAACTAAAATGTATTTTGTTTAACTCCGGACTCAATTACCTTTCGTTTGATATCACACATGCCATATTTTCTAGTAAACTCTAATTTTTGAAATCAACCCCCACCCTTTAAAAAAAAATTAAAATGTGTTTTGTTTAACTCCAGACTCAATTACCTTTCGTTTGATATCACGCACGCCATATTTTCACATAAACTCAAATTTTTGAAATCTACCCCCACCCTTTTATTTGGCTTGTGTTCACTGGATTTTGTTCATTTTTAAATGGGACCATCTCGATCCAAGACCCAGCTTAGGCACCAAATTTCATTGAAATCGGGCAAGCCGTATTTAAGTTGCTGTTTTTTTCAAATTTTAAGACTCGTAAAAACCTTTAAGGAAGGGTTCTTTTCTGTTTATTAGCTCACACATATGTATACTATGATATAAAATTTGATGCGATTTCAAAAAATTATATATATCTTTGCGTTTCCGATGATTTTGAAACTTCTCTGTCTGTTTGTATGTCTGTCTGTAACGACCAACGCGCATAACTCAAAAACTAATATCCCATTAGCGAAATAGAAATAAATCACGCCGCCTTCAAGTCATATCGGGTATCTATTAGGAAAACATTAGATGAGTGCGCGATAATGCACATATGCATTAAAGTGTTTTGAATTTTATCTAGGGTAGGCAACTCCTTTCTGCCTACATTGTATGCACGCCACTACCTACCTGCAATGTGCAATTGGAAGAATTCTGCAAAAAAATTACGAATTGCGGAATAATCCCCGTCTGTATGACCTCGTCGATGGGCGGATTGGGTTCGTGACTGAGCAGCTTCCTAAATTTCTGCGTGGCGGCTAGCTGTTGTTCCACATTGGGGCTGTAGAGGTCGTTGATCATCTCCTGAGTTATCACGGTTTGGGGCGGTGATGACATGTCACCCTCGATCTGAAATTCATACACCTTATTTTTAAATAGTAAACATTTTCAGTGAGAAATTCGAATGAAAAACTTTGACATATTTTTTTGTTTGATCACAATAAAACTAATGTGCCGAGGTGCACTCCAGCACGGGAGTCGAACGGACTTGGGCATTTCTAATCATGTAGCGTGTCAGCTCTTGCACAGAAAACAAAACATATTTTTGTAAGTTTTCGCAATATTTTTGATTAAAGATAAAAAACTTACTGTCGAATAATATAAATCACCAATTTCTACATTGTGTCTGCAATTATAAAGGCGGGCTCAAACGACTCGTGTACTTGGCAAATACACAATTATTTGCTTACTTGGCAAGTATACGAGCTTTGCGAATTGCGATAGCAAGCAGGGCGCTCACACGACGTGTACAATTTACAAGTACAGACAAGTATTTTATTGGCAAGTGTACGAATAATCGTGAGCCCTTTGACTCGGCCCATTTTTACCGACCACAAATGGAAAACCAATGAATGACAAATAATTGTACAAGTAACCCACTCACACGACATGACAATCACACGAGTCGTTTGACCCCAGCTTAAGCCTTTTTATGAAACAAGTGACAAGAGATGTAAATAATGTTATGTCTGGTACGTAGCACAGGTGGCTGTTATTAAAATCGATAGTTTGTTTTGGCCCACCCGGTATTTATAAATCCTAGTAGTACTCCTACCTGAAGTGGATCATCATCAGGCAGTACCTGATTGACATTGACATTTCTTCTTTTGCTAAGCTGCTGATCCCTCTTGGCTTTGCGCAGCTGAATACCTTCTTCTTCTCGGCGCCTGCGTAACTCGACGCTGTCAAGGGCAGAGTTCTTGTAACGGTGTTTGTGACCGGATGCAGACATCTAGATTTAAAAAAGGGTATTAACAAATTTTATTAGCTGAGCAAACTAGTTTGTTTTTGAATAGAATTATTTTTGTTTTCTACGGTTTTTTTTTCACTTTTTACTGTTTAGCTCTCTGTTTCGTTAACAGCCATTCCTTGACAACAGAGGCTACGCTTTGGTTCATCTTTTATAAAAAAATAAAAAACTATTAATATTTGAATACAAGTGCTAAAAGCATATAAAATACTAGGTTATTTTTTTCTGACACCAAATTTTCGGGATATCTGTTTCAAATTCAGGAGAATTTAATTATGAAAAAACAAATGCTATCATATTTTTACAAGGTTTAGAAGTATTTAAGGGTTTTATATACCTTGCCGGTTTACAAAAAGAAAAACTAATTCAGCATTTGTTTAGATAAGAATAGAAACATAAGGGTTTACCCCGATCTAAGCAAAACCCCGCAGCCCGTGAAGTTAAATGAAGAGGGGAAAACAATTATTGATTTGGAGTGATTTGTATGATATGCGGTCCTATATCTCTCATTAGCATTCACACAGTTTTTGCATTTTTTGTTACGCCCTATTGCCCAATAAGGACATTCTCGCCGGAGATGATGATTTATAGGTGAGTGGGCCTTGCAGCCCTTCCACTACGACCACCAGTGGGTCTATTGTGGCTCACTTTTGAGTGGTTTCTCACCACTGTATGCCTAATCCTCCAAAAAGGCCGGCTATCAGTTTGGGTGAGACACTGTTCAGATCTTCTGAGTCAATCTGAGGTTTACCGAAAGTGTTCTGACGTAAACGTGCAATAGCCGGACATTCGCACAGTACATGTCTGACTAGAAATAAAATTTCGGACTTCCATTGTCTTTATTTATTTTAAAACACGACGTTTCGGTTAGTAAGTATCACTTACACTTGATAATGGTTAGCATTGTTGCATTGTCTACGAGATTCAAACAAAAACATGTCTGACTGTTTCGTCATCCTCCATACAGAGTCTACACTCGGTCTCTTCTGTTAGTCCCATTCTGTGCATGGGTACTCTCAGTCCAACGATCCTAAGTGTGTTTATAATCGTTGCTCTCAGTCGACAGTGATCCGTAAAAAGACAAGTTTCCTATCTGATTCGATTCAAATGATGTTTCTGGCTATGTTTCTACCTTTAATGAACTCTTTAGAGTAAGCCAGTTCTGGTATATTTATCCAGTATTGTTGGAAGCTATTCTCCAATTATTTTAATATGGTTGATTTAGCAGTTTTGTATGATATCCCCAGGGCTGGCTAGGGGCCGAAAAATTCGGCAGATGCCGCTTCCCTCGCTGCTAGGTCTGCGGCCTCATTTGCCTCGTGCCCAGAATGCCAGGAATGATCCTTGGAGCAATAAGAACAAACAGGTGTCAGCACTGGAAGCACTGTGATGGCTTCAGACTTTGTGTGTGTATCTTTCCCATACAATAAATAATTTGCCGCTGCTCATTACTCTTTCGAAGTTTAAAAGAGAGCATTCCACAAATATGGTTCTTTTATTAGTTTGCGCCTTGGTTTGGGCTATATTTTTTATATATTATTTTTATTTGGGGATTTTTTAGTTTAGTCTCTTCTATTTCATAGGAAGCTTCTAATTTTTCTTAAGCAACTTTTTTAAACTTTTGGGCATCTTGCAAGCTGTTGTATCTAATTTCAATATTCCCAATTTTAGTTGATTGCATTTTTTTAATTCCAATATTTAGTTGGGTTGGCTTAATAACTCCCATAATTTCTGTTTCTATTATATCAACTTGTTGAGTAGTTTTTTGTTTGATTATTATGCTAGGAATATTTTGAATTTTGTTCCTTTTAGGAACTGCTGTAACATTAGCATAGGTTTAGGGTTGCATGGGTTTAAATAGTGGCGCACCCAGGAATGTGTCTTGGGGGGGGCCCGAGACCTCTCGGGGGCCGACATCTAAAACGGGCGCCTCGCAAAAATCGTGCAACCAAAAAAAAAAACAAAGGTAATCGTGTGTTGGAGCGGTGGAGCGGTCCGACAGCTCAAAAGGACGCCCCTCAAAAATCTTGCGACCAAAAAAAAACAACAAAAAAAAGGTCTTCTTGTTTTTCGCGAGACGCGACGAACTACGCCGCTGCTTGGGGGGGGGGGCGAGTCCTCATTATGTCAAATTTGAAGCTATTTTTTCTGTTTTATCATGAAATATGTAGAAAATATTTAAAAAATCTAAGGCTTGGGGGGGGCCGGGCCGGGCCCCGGGCCCCCCCCCCTGGGTGCGCCCATGGTTTAAAGTTGTGTTTTTAAGTCCTTTATCTCATTTTTCATGTCTAAAATTACTTGATAAATTTCTGGAGCTTTAGATGCCGTTTGCTTACAGTGCTTGCACATTAATGCCACTTTTTGTTTTAGTAGTGGCATGCATTTTATTTCAGAGGGTGGTGTGTGTCACACAAATACTCCTTTTCATCTTCTTGAAACTAAATTTCGCAGTACAATTTCATAAGTACAGTCGAACCTCTATAACTCGAACTCAAAGGGACAACCAAAAAACTAAAAAAGTTCGAGTTATAGAAATTCGAATTAAAGAGGTTAAAATACATATAGAAAGTGCAGGGACCACTTAAAAGGTTCGAGTTATAGAGGTTCGAGTTAGAGAGGTTCGACTGTACATATCTCTAACAAATCGTCTTTTTCGTCTTCGCGCGATACTTTTTCGATCAAAATACATAAATTTTAAAATTTAAATCGCACTTTTTCTAGGGATTTTCCCTTTCCTTACTTTTCGGGGAGTAAAATTAAATGTACTCATACGATTAAATTCGTAGTACTGAATGAAGGTCAATAGTTTTTTTTTTATGGAACACTCTGTATGATATTTTAGATTTTTATGGATCTTTAGAAAATATAGATGCTGAGGTTATTTCGTTTATTAGTTTTGGAGATATATTTTTAAAGATTGGCCATTTTGGTCTTATGGGTTTCCCAATCCTAAAATTCGCTAAATGTCGTTTTTCCGAATTTTTACTCAGGGTGGTTTTTTCGCATCTCTGTGGCCTTACTATACTGCAACTCAGTGCTTTTGTTGACAAAAATAGTCTTTAAAATATGAATTTTCAAAGTTTGGCCATTTTGGTGTTATTGGATTCCCTACCCTAAAATTCGCTAAATGACGTTTTTTTCGAATCCTAACACAGGGTATGGTGTTTTCGCATATCTATTGCCCTACCATACTGCGACTCGGTGCTTTTTTTGATAAACTATATAGTTTTGAAAATATGATTTTTCAAAGTTTGGCCATTTTGGTTTTATGAGATTTCCAACGCTAAAATTCGCTATATGACGATTTTATGAATTTGAACCCAGCATGTGGTTTTTTGGCATCTTTATGGCCCTACCGTACTGCAACTCAGTGGTTTTGTTGATAATCTATATTGTTTTTAAAATATGAATTTTCAAAGTTTTGACATTTTGGTCATGTGATTTCCTATCCTAAAATTCGCTAAATGACGTTTTTCCGAATCTTAACTCAGGGTGCGTGTTTTCGAATCTCTATGGCCCCACCATAATGCAACTCGGTGCTTTTGCTGATAAACTGTATAGTTTTTAAAATATGAATTTTTAAAATTTCGCCATTTTGGTCTTATGGGATTCCCTACCCTAAAATCCGCTAAATGACGTTTTTCCGAATCTTAACTCAGAGTGCGGTCTTTTCGCATCTCTATGACCCCACCATACCGCAATTCAGTGCTTTTGTTGATAAACTAGAGAGTTTTTGAAATATGAATTTTCAAAGTTTGGCCATTCTGGTTTTATGGAATTACCTACCCTAAAATTCGCTAAATGACGTTTTTACGAATCTTAACTTAGAGTAAGGTTTTTTTTTCAAAGGTTTACCATATTGATTGGTCTTATAAGATTCCCTACCCTAAATTCGCTTTGACATTTTTACGAATCTTAACTCAGGGTGAAGTTTTTCCCATCTCTATGGCCTTACTATACTCCAACAAAGTGCTTTTGTTGATAAGCTGTATAGTTTCTAAAATATGAATTTTCAAAGTTTGGCCATTTCAGTCTTAAGGGATTCCCTCCCTAAAATTCGCTAAATGACGTTTTTCTGAATCTTAACTCAGGGTGTGGTTTTTTCTCCCTATGGCCCCCCTATAAAAATTGACTCAGTAGGGCCCTAACAGTGCCCTCTGGCGATGACGCCCTGTGCGGGGGCACTGGTCACACCCCTAGTTATGGCACTGGGAAGAATGAAGGAGTTGGCAAATACCAAAAAAAAAATGTGGTTTTTAATAAGTCTGACATTTTTGTGTAAATTTTTTTATTAATCTTAATAAATTTAAATTTTTGTGAAAAAAAGTTAAATTTTGTAAAAAATTGTGGATTATGCATTCATTGTTTACTGAAACTAAAGATAATAAGCTTCATTTCAAGTATGGGTCCCCTCTGTCTAGTTTAATGTAGATTTTATAGAAAACCAATTTCATTTCTTTTGACAAGGGTCTTATTTTTTAGGAAATCTGATAACCAAAATTAAAGGGGTCCAGTGGTTTTTAACATACCAGAAGATTGGTGGTTCTGAAGCGGTCCCAAATATAATCAGCTCCCTCTTTTCAGGATCCCTTCAAGTCCCCAAATACAAACCACTTTTTGAAGGACTGGAAGTATATTTTTTTGAGGCCATTCGGGTCCCCATGGGCCAGGGGCCCTCAGCAATCGCTGACTAGCCGACCTGACTAGTCTGGACCTGCTTACAGCATTGAACTAAATTTAATTTTCAAAGCATTTATCTCTATTTTTATTCATTGAGCATTTTATTAGCCTTTAATGTCTACTACTGTAAGAGGCGAAAATTCTAGCCAATCAAAGATCCAGAATATAACCAGGGGCGGACCTCAAGGGTCAGTGCTTGGCCCCATGTTCTTTCATTTATATATTGATGATTTAGCTTACTTGGACATAGGGGGAAAGTTTACCATTTTTGTGGATGATACCACCATTCTGTGGAAGGGCCCAAAAGCTTTAAATCAAAATATGATGCAAAATGATATTAAGAAAATCAAGGAATGGTGTGCCTGCAATCTGCTCTGCTTTAACATAATGCTATTTCTTCCAGTGGAAGCTACACCCCCCCCCCCATAGAACGAAGAGGGCTTGACAAAAAATTTCAATGCAGGAATTTTGTACTAATTATGAATTAATTTTGTCCCCCTTTAATTTTTTTCCCAGGTCCCTTATTACCCCTTTTTTTTTTAAACAAAAGGGGGGTGTAGCTTCCACTGGAAGCTACACCCCACCCATAGAATGAAGAGGACTAGACAAAAAATTTCAATGCAGGAATTTTGTACTATTTATGAACTAATTTTGTCCCCCTTTAATTTTTTCAAATCGAGAAAAGGTAGAAGGAGAGTGGTACAAAAATTTTTTTTTTGGGGGACAAAATTAGTTCATAATTAGTACAAAATTCCCACAGTGATTTTTTTTGATTATCTTTTATGGGGAGTGTAGCTGCACTGCAGAAACTCTTGTTCTGAATAGAAAGTGAAAAAGTAAGTTGTATTATGTATGTATTCGAAAGTGGTGGCAGGCCCTACTGGACCTCCATGCACTGTGACCACAAATGGATCTATTGTGCCCACATACCTACATACTGAGTTTAACTAAAGTGGCATATTTTTTTTCCACCCAGTACATGAAAAAACTCTGCAGATTACAACAATAAATGATTTAGGCTTAACACTTTGGCTCAAAGATATACCACTAAGGCCTCTGCATTATTAGCCATATAAAGTAAGTTCCTAATGACCCTCTTGAAAGTATTTGGAGGAAGCTCTCTAATATTTTCAGGAATCTTATTAAAATATTTAATAGCAATGAACTCCGGCATAGATTGTGTTTTTGTAAGTTGACAGTGAGTCACTCTCAGATCATTGCCATGACGAAATATATAAACACAATCTAGGGTGTTTGTGCATTTTTGTTATGCTACCCAGTTGCAAAAATTAATACAAAAAATACTCACAAAAATATGGGTGGGAATATTTCAAAGCATAACAGTGTGTCAACTAATACCCACTCACAGTCACACAGCTGTCCTGTGTGTCCAAAGAAATGCATGTGCACTTTAAAAAATCTTCCTGATGTTGGAATTTTTGGTTTTTTAGGCCAAGCCATGATTGCATTCCTTCTTTATTTCCTTTGGCTAATATATTAAAGCATATGTAGGCTATTAGGTATCCTTTAATAATAATTTTTATCATAAAAATGACTAGAGATTACAAAAATCTTACCTTTCCTATGGCCGAATGCCAAACCCAATTAAATCAACACTGAATAACCTCTGATTTAATATTCAGATTCCTAATTGTCCTTAACTGCAGCAAATTATCAGAACACCAAAGGATATTGGCTACATAAACCCAGCTTAAAATAGAAATATGGGCTATATTTTGAGGTTGTGAAATTCTGAAACTCATGCAAATCACGTTTCCTGTAAACTACGTTATGTAAAGCAAATAAGCACTTACCTTTGCGTTTATTTGTATCCTATAAATTGTTCTAATTATTCCGAATTTTAACCAATTTCCATTTACGAAAAATGAAAAAAGTGGAAAATGTGCAAGGAAAAATTTTCCTTTTTCCTGGCTGTAATATGTCAGTCAAAAACACAGAAAAAAAAGCTGCGGTTCGGTCTGAACAGTGTCGAAAAACGTCAAATTTGTTTTTGGTTGGATGGTATAATTTATCGTTGAATTTGTGTGCACGCCGACATATTTTACAGGATAGTAATGGACAACGATTATAATCGTTGAGTAATGGACGGCTTGCACCAAAGGCACTAGACGGAATAGTGTAATACCCTGTTTCCACCAATGCATGCCTACCCCGATTCAAAAATCGCATCAAGTGACACTGCATTTAAAACCAGTGCAAATCCATGGGCCATCACATGATGCGTTTTTTGAATCGGGGTGGGCATGCATTGGTGGAAACAGGGTATAAGTCTGAAATTTTTTCTAAATAATATGACATTTTGTGTTTTCTTGTGTAGCAACATTTGGACCACTGTTTACCTTGTTTCTTGTTTTTCTTTTAAAATTATTGTTTACCATGCATGCATGGGCGTACCCAATAACGGACTTGTATATTGTTGAAAAGAAAATTTTATTGTCAACAATAAAGCTAATTACATATTTTTCCCTAAGAACTTAAGTTTTTAAGAAAATTTTACAAATAACCTTTATTTAATTTCAGGTATTGAGGGGTTTGTTGGGGTTCTTGCAGCTAATTAAACTTTAAAAAACTATTATAGTTTTATTTTTAGGTTAGATTTTACACATTTTTGATGCATGTCTGTGTCATAGTGGCTTTAGGGCGTCAACTTACACCCGGTGTCCACCTATATGCATGCCCACCCTGATTTAAAAAACGCATCAGGTGACGCTGCATTTAAAACCGGTGTAAATCCATGGTGGAAACAGGATATATTAGATAAATTTTCAGAAATTCAAACACGACTATAAGACGATTGTGGATAAAAAAAAATTGAACAAAAACTTGGCTTGACAACATACAGATCGTTAATTTGTGACCTATTTTAGCTAAAATCCATTGTCAAACTGCGGTCCTCATATTTTGCGTATTATCAACTCTACCTCTACCCCCTGCACTATAATGCACAGAACACCAACTATAATGTCGGGTGTCCATTAACACCCGATTTCCAACTATGATTCAAAAAACGCATCAGGTGACGCTGCATTTAAAACTGGTGCAAATCCATGGGCCATCACGTGATGCGTTTTTTGAATCTAGGTGGCATGCATGCATTAGTGGACACTGGGTATAAGCGTATCACCCGCGCGGATTTTTCTTTTCTTGGGCTCTGATTGGTTGATTTAAAAATTTGAGTTAATCAAAGCCTAAAAAAAATCCGAGCGGATAATATGGTCAATGGACAGCCGGCTTAAGTACATGAGTCACGGTTGGCGTGGAATGGCACATTGAAATCCTAGGTTGCCTTCATGATTCGGGTTAAAATTTACGGTGTGAATTTTACACAGACGCGCCAGGCGGACGTCTTCTGTCTGTCATTTGTCAATTTGTATTTCTTTTATTGGTGGATTTGAATCGAAAGGAATTTCCCGCCAATAACACAGATTTAAAAGATGAACCTAATATTTATGTTATTCTTTGAAGGAACCAAAAATTGTACTAGAATTTTGTAAGAATAAATCCTCTTTATTCTCACAAAATTCTAGTAAAATTTGTATTTGTTTTGACATAATATGGACACATGGTATTAATATTATTAATCAATTTAAAGTTTAGTTAAAAACTTGGCCTCTAATAATGGGGTTCCGCCCTCTTTATATAACACATTATGTGAGTGGGTTGAAAAGGGAATCTTATACTCGGTTTCCACCTATGCGTACCCACGCTGATTCCAAAAACGCATCAGGTGACGCTGCATTTAAAACCGGTGCAAATTAATTTTTTTGAATTTGGGTGGGCACGCGTTGGTGGTAACTAGGCTTTCGTGCTCAAACACTTATTTGGTGAAATTTTAAAAAAATTAATATTTTTGACAAAAAAAGGAGTAAAGTTGGGTTAGAGTTTGCTCTCATATGTTTCATATTCGCTATACGCATGCGCGACAAGTTAAATTTTACCCAACTAATCAAGATAGATAAATAATTGTTCGCCGTGTGTTAATCGTGAACGTCATTTCTCCTTCCCGGTGTGCGCACCAAAGCCAGCAACCGAATCATGAACGGAAAATTCATTCAACCAGACGCGCGCGGCGTTAATCGTGAACGGGCAAAAAGTAAAGTCGTGCGCGTTCGGTGTGCACACGGCGTTAATCATGAACGTTAATCATGAACGTCCCCCTGAGTCTATACGAATCGTTTTGCAAGCAACTTGACCTTTCAAATAAATCCCCATGGAACAAAATCGTCACTGTCAGTGTCACCCACAGCTGATTCATTGCGGTTTGTAATCCAAAAAGTAAAAAAATTGCAAAATTTAAAACACTTGTGTGTGAAATGATGAAAAATCAATAGAAAAGTGGCTGTTTTTGCAGATAATTCAGAAAGCTTGCATTGTCACCATACGAATAATTCACAAAAGAAAGGTTCAACCCTCACGATGACCTCCACTGAAACAGAATCAAATTCATCTGGAGATGTAAGTTAAATTTTAATGTTTTAAAAGTAGGTTCATAGCCAAGTCAAAACCTGCGGGTATTCATTATTATAAGCTGTTAAGTTAAGAGGGAATAAATAAGAAGGAACCTTTAGTGGGTATCTGAATTAGGAGCAGGAACAATACAATTGGAATAGAGATATGGCCTGAGGATATCAATTTTCATAACTACCAAACAAGTAATCATTAAAATTTAAATATTTAAAACTAAGTTGGCTTATTTTTTATGTTCAGAGGGCCTCAACTGCATCATCTAATGAGTCAGTCCAAGTGATTGTAAGATGTCGACCTCTTAGCAGTAGAGAATTAGCTCAACAATGTACAAACATAGTCAAAATACACACAAACAGAGGAGTAATTGAAGTGGAGAATCCCAAGGCCAGAACCGAGAATGAAAAGAGCAAGATGTTTACTTATGATTCTGTGTATGATGAAAGGTAAGTTTTCAAATTGGTTTTATGTGTGTTTCTGTGTATAGCTAGGTATCTGTATTAGTTGGAGCCACAATAGACCCACTGGTGGTGGTGGCCATGGTGGAAGGGCTGCAAGGCCCACTCACATATGAATCATCATCTGTATTAGTTAAATAATTTAGCTAGATGTTGCCTTCTCCTGTAATGTTTTAAAAAAGGCTTTTGGTTTGGTGTATTTCAAAATATTTCTAAATTATTCAATAAAATACATTAAAATGGTCAAAAACTCTACACACCACCAGTTGATACCTACAACTACATCAATTCTTGGACAAGATTTAAATATGTTTTCATGTCCTAGAGCATTTAAGTGCTATTTCCAGTACTAGAACACATTTGGCTTAAAGTGGACTTTTACACCCAGTAGCACATAATATCTTTATTGTCTGTACTAATATTTATTAAGCATAGCAAATAAAATTTTTATTGACATCCTGAAATTATGCAAAACAAGTTAATAAAGTGTAGAGTTGTATATTTGCTAAGCCTACAATAAAAAAATATTTTTATCTTATTTGTTTTTCTCCAAAATTATATTCGATGTTATAGAATGTCTAATATTGCTTAATATTAGATCTTTTATTTCCTACAGTCTAAACAATATATACTTCTGATGGTAAAACTCAAAATATTTAACCACACACCTAATTGTATAATATCCTCTTTAAGTATGGTGCCATTTGTAGTAAAAACATTTTCCTTAAAAAATTATTTGTACATGCACTTTAGGGCCTTAAAAGCTAACTACTTCTAGTCCCTGAGTTTAGGAAATCAATTTAATGCTTTTATGTCTAGACTAAAATAAATTTGTAGTCTATAAAAATATTTAATTTTTTATTTTATTGGCATGGCTGATTAATTTATAACATAAGAAAATATTATATTATACTCACAGTAATTTTAAAAAAATTATTGTTTTAATATGCAGGATAGAAGATTTCAGTATTTTTTTAAACCTTTTCTATAAAATTAAAAATTGATTTGTAAACAACTGCTTAAAAAAATATATTAAAATAAAAACATTTTTTAAAAAACCAAACCCCATTAATTTGTTTATACAGGCCTATTAAAGTGCTTTTATATAAGGACAAAATTGTAGTCTTATAAACTCTATTAAAACCGTTTTAAACACCAGAACCGATTGAATTTGTCATATAAATACCATTAAAACCGTTGTAAGCACTAAAACCGATTTTATTTTAAACTGCTTTTAGGTGCGTATAAACATAGTAACTGATCTGATACAATAGCAGAATTGACCTAAACTAATTTGTATGACCTTCTTTGAACCTCTCTTTTTGTACATTCTAATCCAACCTGAACATTTCTTTTAAAAAATTTTACTCACTTGTAAGATGAAGATATATCCTCGGATATATCTATGCAATATGCATGGAGCTTTATAAATCCATAAAACTTTTTTTTAATATATCACAAACCAAAGATCTGACCAAATTTTTGGTTATAACATATAAATTATTCAGAATAAAATATGTTCTTATAATACAAAATCCGCATGTTGGTACAATACTCCTTCCAGAAGTTACCATTTCTATTAACTTTTTTACCTTTAAAAACTACCCTTGGCAATGATAAATTAAAAAAAAAAAACTCCTTTGATCTGATTAAAGAGCATTATTTTTCCAAAACATTTCATGAAAATAGTGATTTAAAAGATTTAGAAGTTATATATATATATATATATATATATATATATATATATATATATATATATATATATATATATATATATATATATATATATAAATATATATATAAAAAAACACCCAACTATCAAAGTTTTGAAGTTATTTATTGTTTTTACTAATATAAGATGTGGTGATCATTTGAAAACGAAACAGAGGTGGTTTTTAATGTTTATCACATGTTTTTTGAAAAATGCTTGCCAAACCAAGGCTAAGTTTGTGTTCTGGTGGAATCCACTTCTCACCAGGGGTAATTTTTACCCCTTTTATTTAAATATAGAAAATGGGTCAAGCCCCATATTTTGAAAGGCTCTCTTTACAAAAATAAATATTTTTTAAATAAATTACAGAACACCACACTATCAGCCTTGAAAACAGTTTTTTTTAAACATCTTAGAAACAAAAGCTCCAAAAAGTGTTTGGCAAGCAATAATGACCAAAATCTAATCAGTTTTAGTGTGGTCCAGCGGTTCTGGAGCTATCATGTGCCAGACAGACACACACATCGACAGACCTTAAGACGAAATATCTAAGATAGGTCAAAATATAAACAAATAACTTATTTACCACACTCATTTTTTGTTTCATTGAAAACAATAGGGTAAAAGGTAAAAATATGTCTTCAAAACTGAGATATTTGGCGTTCACCTATATGTTATATACAAGGACTTCAAATTACTACTACTATGTCGGTTTAGAACGTTTTTCTATGTTGTCCGACGCCTATTCTCCACCTTATTCAAACTTCTGCCATTCCAATTTAGGACACCCTATTTTTCTGCACACTATACATCCATCCGTTGTACATGGCCGTAGCATATCAGTTGTGTTTTAGTGATGTCATCCGTTATGCTTCCTTCGATTCCTATTCTTGCTTTTAGGGAAGGTCCTTAAATTATGTAAGGCAAAATTTAGGATTTTTGACCCTCCTCCGCCCCTCGTAACGCATTTTCAAGAAAAAATACATTACAAAAACATTAAGTGTAATGCAAGGCCAAACCCCCCCCCCCTTCCCCTAGAGCGTTACGTAATTTAAGGGCAGTCCCTTATGATCTCATTTCTTATATGATCTAGATGTTCTCATTGATCTTCTTATTGCATCCATTTCGACACTTTCCATTTTTGTTTTGTATTTTTCTATTACGTGACAAGTCTCTATTGCATACAACAGTGTGCTTTTCACCATTGTTTCATACTGGTATATTTTGACATTCTTTTTATCTCTCCATAAAATAATGTTAAGCCATCCAATTATCTTTTTTGCTTTTACTATTATTTTTTGCAGTTCTTTAGGGTCTGTTCCTATCTTATCAAATGTGACACCCAAGTATACATACTCACTGCATAGAGATATTGTTTGTCCATTGTCTAGTTTTAACTCACTTGATTCGTTTCCAATACATAAGTACTGTTTCTTGTCTGTGTTCACTGTTAAACCCCACTTTTGGTATTCTTCTGTTAACTTTCTCATAATATACTTCATGTCTTCTTTATCATTAGCTACAATTACTTGGTCGTCAGCAAACTGTAGTGTGAATATGGTAAATCGGTCGTTGAGTTGTATTCCCATGCCGTGTTCTTTATGTTTCCTGTTTTTAGAGCTACTGCGATATATATTTTAAAAAGAGTTGGAGAGTTACAACATCCCTGTCTTAAGCCTTTTTTTACCAGGAATTTTCAATTTCCAATTTTAATTTTAGATTTTGACCTTTGTATAGTTCTTTTATCGGTTTTATATATGTATGATTGATATTAGTTTGCTCTAACACTGTCTATTATTTTTCTACTGGAACGGTATCATATGATTTTTGTAGGTCCACAAAGGTAACATAGTCTCCATATTTCTGGCACTTATTTTCTCAATTACTTGTTTAAGAGAAAAACATTAAATTGACGCTGCAAATTGGCTGTTGATTAGGACGCTTTTAGGATTATCACACTTAAATAGAATGACAATATATTTAAAAAGTTTTTATTCTATTTTGAAAATTATGCTGTGATACCTTGTTTTTCTGTTGATTTATTGACATTAATAATAATCTTAACTTATGGTAATTTTTTATTTATTGAAGGTAAATACCACTTACAGGCATAGTGGTATTAACTCAAGTTTTAGTAAATAAAAAAATATATTTCTTCAAGGTTGATACTAAAAATGATGAAAGGATAAATAAAAATATTTTACTAAATAAAATGGCCATCAAATCATGTTTTAATAGTTTATGTATCTTTATCTTTAAATGTATTTTAGCGACTCACTCATAATTTTCTCCACTAAATCATGAAGTGCCTTTCTGTCACATTTAAAAAAAGCTACAAAACAGTTTTTGTGGTGTAATTTTTGTCTAAAATGGCAAGTAGGTACTATTCGAAAAAGACGTAAAAATTGTAAAAAATTTTTAATTAGCAAAAATTATCAATATGGGCAAAAACCTTTAAATATTGGTAATTTTTAGCAATTTTATAATTTAATCACTATAATCTTGCCATACGCAGCTACACTTTTGTGACTATGGCATGAAATAAACATATTTCCTAACCAAACAAGTTTCATGGCTAATCGGGCAAAAAGGAGTTTTTTGTTTCCCTTATATTTTTCCGTGGGTAGCTTGAAAGCTTAACCTCACGGGGGTCCAAGATCTAATGGACACCTAATAAGTGTTGACAGTTAACCGTTTCGTCCTTATGGGACTCCTCAGAACACTGCTGGTCAAGTGACAAATCTTGCCAAGTTAATCAGAGGGTTTTGTCTCTAATTAAATGTAATTAGTGAGCGAACTATAGCAAGAGGCGCCATCTACCGAGATGACGGGTAAAAATGCAAAATGCGTTGATCCGGCCTGAAAAGACAAAGAGCTGTCGTAGGTCACGGACTATAGTTGTTTTCTTTTATTTGCATTCGATCTTTTCATTGATCGATATTGTATAGCAGTGTTTTTCCCTGCTTTTGGTTTTTTGTTTCTCTCGTATCTCGGTAGATGGCGCCTCTTGCTAAAGTTCGCTCACTAATTACATTTAATTAGAGACAAAACCCTCTGATTAACTTCGCAAGATTTGTCACTTGACCAGCAGTTTTCTGAGGAGTCCCATAAGGACGAAACGGTTAACTGTCAACACTTATTAGGTGTCCATTAGATCTTGGACCCCCGTGAGGTTAAGCTTTCAAGCTACCCACGGAAAAATATAAGGGAAACAAAAAACTCCTTTTTGCCCGATTAGCCATGAAACTTGTTTGATTTTTAAATTCACGGGTACGAAATTTCACGTTTGTTAGTATTATTTGGCTTAAAAATTCCGTTGATTGACGCTCACTGTCTTGATGAAGGGTAAAAATGCAAAATGCGTTGATCCGGCCTGAAAAGACAAAGAGCTGTCGTAGGTCACGGACTATAGTTGTTTTCTTTCATTTGCATTCGATCTTTTCATTGATCGATATTGTATAACAGTGTTTTTCCCTGCTTTTGGTTTTTTGTTTCTCTCGTATCTCGGTAGATGGCGCCTCTTGCTATAGTTCGCTCACTAATTACATTTAATTAGAGACAAAACCCTCTGATTAACTTCGCAAGATTTGTCACTTGACCAGCAGTGTTCTGAGGAGTCCCATAAGGACGAAACGGTTAACTGTCAACACTTATTAGGTGTCCATTAGATCTTGGACCCCCGTGAGGTTAAGCTTTCAAGCTACCCACGGAAAAATATAAGGGAAACAAAAAACTCCTTTTTGCCCGATTAGCCATGAAACTTGTTTGATTTTTAAATTCACGGATACGAAATTTCACGTTTGTTAGTATTATTTGGCTTAAAAATTCCGTTGATTGACGCTCACTGTCTTGATGACGGGTAAAAATGCAAAATGCGTTGATCCGGCCTGAAAAGACAAAGAGCTGTCGTAGGTCACGGACTATAGTTGTTTTCTATAATTTGCATTCGATCTTTTCATTGATCGATATTGTATAACAGTGTTTTTCCCTGCTTTTGGTTTTTTGTTTCTCTCGTATCTCGGTAGATGGCGCCTCTTGCTATAGTTCGCTCACTAATTACATTTAATTAGAGACAAAACCCTCTGATTAACTTCGCAAGATTTGTCACTTGACCAGCAGTGTTCTGAGGAGTCCCATAAGGACTAAACGGTTAACTGTCAACACTTATTAGGTGTCCATTAGATCTTGGACCCCCGTGAGGTTAAGCTTTCATGCTACCCACGGAAAAATATAAGGGAAACAAAAAACTCCTTTTTGCCCGATTAGCCATGAAACTTGTTTGATTTTTAAATTCACGGGTACGAAATTTCACGTTTGTTAGTATTATTTGGCTTAAAAATTCCGTTGATTGACGCTCACTGTCTTGATGACGGGTAAAAATGCAAAATGCGTTGATCCGGCCTGAAAAGACAAAGAGCTGTCGTAGGTCACGGACTATAGTTGTTTTCTTTTATTTGCATTCGATCTTTTCATTGATCGATATTGTATAGCAGTGTTTTTCCCTGCTTTTGGTTTTTTGTTTCTTTCGTATCTCGGTAGATGGCGCCTCTTGCTATAGTTCGCTCACTAATTACATTTAATTAGAGACAAAACCCTCTGATTAACTTCGCAAGATTTGTCACTTGACCAGCAGTGTTCTGAGGAGTCCCATAAGGACGAAACGGTTAACTGTCAACACTTATTAGGTGTCCATTAGATCTTGGACCCCCGTGAGGTTAAGCTTTCAAGCTACCCACGGAAAAATATAAGGGAAACAAAAAACTCCTTTTTGCCAGATTAGCCATGAAACTTGTTTGATTTTTAAATTCACGGGTACGAAATTTCACGTTTGTTGATATTTCCTAACCCGAAATATATTTAAAAGTAAACATATCATGTTGGTAGAAAATTAAAGGTAAAACTGTCATTATCTCTGGATAAAAGGAAACTGTAAGTTGACAAAAAAAAACGCCCACATAAAAACAACTCAAAGACATGCCATTATTCAGTTTTTTTTTGTTGCTGTCTGTATGCATATGATAAATAAAGAGGTTGGAAATGTCATAAAAGTGTAACTGCCTATGGCAAGTCCTATAGACTATAATTTGTTCAATCGTAGTAAAATTTTCGAGGTATATACAATTTTAACGTCTTACGATTGGTACCTGTTTTTTTCCCTAAAATTTCGTAGAAAAAACTTTTTTTAGCTTTTCTTTAAACGCGACTAACAGGCACTACAAGATTTGAGAGCTAGATTGTTCTTAACAGTTGGTACAGGATCAGATTTATATACACATTCATGGAGTTGCTCTACTTTTAGCTCTACACAAAACTAAAATGTGTCGCTAAAGTCGAGGCTAAACTAATTACCTATATGTAAAACAATAACAAAAATAATTGAATAACTGTTGACACAGCTCATGTCATGTAATTTTACATAGATTGATTCAAAATTAGATTTTCCTACGAACATTCGGGAAACAGTTTTTCACGCACTCATTTACGTGCAGAAATTACCACTAGCGCAAATTTTTTTACCACATCCTATCTTGGTGTTTAGTGGCCCGAAATGTCAAAATATGACAATGATAAACGTAATGTAAACTTGACTTTTAAAAGTTGTGTACCTTATTTTAGACCGAAGGCTAGTATAGGTGGACCTAAGAACACTCATGCTTTACGATTAGTGTCCTTAGGTACACCTCCCCCCTACGTGGGTATTCTCAACACTTATATTTTTTGTTGCCATGCGGGAAACAGTTTTTCACGCACTCATTTACGTGCAGAAATTACCACTTTAGCGCAAATTTTTTTACCACATCCTATCTTGGTTTTTAGTGGCCCGAAATGTCAAAATATGACAATGATAAACGTAATGTAAACTTGACTTGTAAAAGTTGTGTACCTAATTTTAGCCCGAAGGCTAGTATAGGTGAACCTAAGAACACTCATGCTTTACGATTAGTGTCCTTAGGTGTACCTCCCCCCTACGTGGGTATTCTCAACACTTATATTTTTTTGTTGCCATCGGAATCTAGTTTCAGGGGTTTTACTTGTTTGTTTGCTTGTTTGCCACTTGATACAGCATATACCTAGGGGGAGAGGGGTGGACAAAAGTAGTCAAAGTAATAAAATTTAATAAAAAAAACACCCAACTGTTAAATCTACTTGTACCTACCAGCCGCAGTTGGGTACCCTTCCTTTCGCCGTGCTGTAGTTTGGTAATAAGCCTCTAGCGCGACACAAACATAAATATTTACATACATACATGGCTCTGCTACAGAATAGCGCGTTACAAAATAGCGCTGCTTCAAAATGGCGCTGCCACAAAATAGCGCTGCTACAAAATAGCGCTGCTACAAATTAGCGTGCATCAAAATAGGGCCAACAAAATAGCGCTGCTACAAAATAGCGCCTTACAAAATATCGCCGCTACAAAATCGCGTGCATCAAAATGGCGCTGCCTCAAAATAGCGCTGATACAAAATAGCGCGCATCAGAATAGCGCCTTTCAAAATAGCGTGCATCACAATGGCGCTGCTTCAAAATAGCGTCTTATAACTTACCACTCCTGGTAACCTCATTCTAACATATATTTTCAAAAAAAAAACTTCCCTGACTTTTTTCCGGGATCCTAGAGGGTGTGAAACCAAACCGAAGCGAACCAGCATCCTAGAGGTTGTGAAACCAAACCGAAATAAACCGATACTTCGGTTCGGCTCAGTTTGGTTTCACACCCGCTAGGATCCCGCAAAAGAAGTCAAGGAAGTTTTTTTTTTTGAAAAAATATGTTAGAAAGAGACCCCTTAGTCAAACAGTTGCTGTTTTTAATGATGCTTGTTGAGCACGTCTTTGATGCGCACTATTTTGTAACAGCGCTATTTTGATGCGCGCTATTCTGTAGCAGCGCTATTTTGTAAGGCGCTATTTTGTAGCAGCGCTATTTTGTAGCAGCGATATTTTTTGGCAGCACCATTTTGTAGCAGCGCTATTTTGATGCACGCTATTTTGTAAGCGCCATTTTGTAGCAGCGCTATTTTGTAGCAGCGCTATTTTGTGGCAACGCTGTTTTGAAGCAGCGCTATTCTGTAGCAGAGCCATACATACATATATACATATCCTCAGCAAAAACCAATACCTTTCCTTTTGCCTTGCTGCAGTTGGGTAAAAAGGTCAATACGGAAGCTTATAGATGATTAATTCTTCTTTAGAAAAATGGCACTTTCATAAAGATCGGTTGATTAGCTGCCGGGACACAAGCGTTTTCTGTTTGAAAAAAGAGACGCTTATATCTCGGCAGCTAAAGACCCGATTTTTATGAAGGTTAACTTTTTTAAACAAAAACATAATCTTCTATTTTTGTAGTGAGCTTTTTACTTTGACCACTTTTGCCTGGGTGGTCCTCCTCCTCTTTCCTTCCTGGGTAAAAGCCGTAAATAACAAGTGTCAAAACCTGAAATTAGATTCCAATAGCACCCACAAATTATATGCTTCGAAAATTCCTATGTATGGGTGGAAGTATTCCCTATCGGTCTATTTAAGGCACATTTGCAAATTCTTATTTAAACCGTTTCCCTTTTTTGAAAATGTTAAAATATATTAATCCACAGATTCCGGAAAATATTCTAGAATCAGTCAGTACCACCAAAATCAAAGAAGTTAACAAAAATACTGTCCACATTTTCTGAGTATTTTTTATTATCTTAAGGTCTACCCAGCAATCAGTATACGATGAAACAATCAGGCCATTGGTGTCTTCAGTTTTGGATGGATATAATGGTTGCGTGTTTGCATATGGACAGACGGGAACGGGAAAGACTTACACAATGGAAGGTAAACATTAGTAATCAATTCAGACTAATATGCCAGTCATTAAAGCGATATGCATATGAACCTTCAGCTTGCAAAAGGTGGTGTAGTAGTGATTTTGACATATGTTAACATTAAAGTCCTAAAATCAAATTTGAGTTTTCGACCTTGGGGGACCGGCCCCCACCACCATCTTGGATTTAGTGTGCACAAAAAGGGTTATTTAAAAATTACTTGGTTACTGTACGTTTTAGAAAAAAATAGTTAAGACAATAAAATTTCCTACAAAAACGCTTTTATACGTTTTTTTGTCAGACGAATGATTTTTGAGTTATGGCGCTAAACGTTTCGCCGCCATTTTGGATTTTGGCCAATTTTTTTTTAGTGGCCTTTAACTTCGAACATGCTTATTTTTGAAAAATCTGTAATAACGTAAAATAAGATTTTATGTCATTTTCTCATAAGGTAAGCATTTTACAGAAAGGGTGTAATAAACTTTATTATAGAAAATTAAATCTTTTAAACAATGTATCATCGGGGTGGGCCGAGTCCACGGTTTGTACTTAATTGGCATCCATAATTGGGGTTATTTTTTAAAATCATGTTTTTTTAGGTTTTATTCAGTTTTCAAAAAAAGTTCTTTAGGGAAAAATGTTAAAACGTATCACAAAGTTGTTATTTGATTGAGGTTATTTTTTTTTAAACTATATGGTTGAAAATAAAATTAATATTAAATTGATATGTATCTAGTGGGTTTTTGTTAACGGGGAATATATGTTTTCTTTTATTGGTTTCCTACATTTACACCTCGACATAGATATATATTTTAGCTCACACATATACTATACTATAGTAGTGTGAGCTATGGTGATCCTAATTTTTTCGAGAAAAAAAAAGTTGCTCCGATTTCAAAAATTTTTATATATCTTTGCGTTTCAGATGATTTTGAAACTTTTTTGTTGCGCCGTCTGTCTGTCTGTCTGTCTGTCTGTCTGTATGTCTGTCTGTCTGTATGTATGTCTGTCTGTCTGTAACGACCAACGCGCATAACTCAAAAACGGCTTGGCCGATTTCAATGAAATTTGGTACCTAGGCTGGGTCTTGGGTCGAGATGGTCCCATTTAAAAATGAAGAAAATCCACCAAACACAAACCAAAAAAAGGGTGGGGATAGATTTCAAAAATTAGAGTTTATGTGAAAATATGGCGTGTGTGATATTAAACGAAAGGTAATTGAGTCTGGAGTTAAACAAAATACATTTTAATTTATTTTAAAAAAAGGGTGGGGGTATATTTCAAAAATTAGAGTTTAAGTGAAAATATGGCGTGTGTGATATCAAACGAAAGGTAATTGAGTCCGGAGTTTAACAAAATACATTTTAGTTTTTGTTTTTTTAAGGATGGGGGTGGATTTCAAAAATTTGAGTTTAAGTCAAAACATGGCTTGTGTGGTATCAAACAAAAGGTAATTTAGTGTGGAGTTGAATAAAATATATTTCAGTTTTTAGTTATATTAGCTCACACGTACACTATAACTATAGTACCTAGTGTGAGCTTAGGGGCCCATATATTGGCAGAGTAATTTTATGACTCTTCATATTTCCTTGTGCGTTTTCAAACCATTAATCTTGGTAATTTTTATTTTTGTAGGTATGCTTAATGTTAAAGTTTAATGTACCTACATACTTTTATATGTCAAACAGACAGAACCTTCTTTTTGCTCTCAAAAAATTGACATGAAAAACATGAATTTTAATATTAAATTTAGGTTTAAAGTTAAGGAATTTATATAGAGCTTCATTGTGTTTAAGGTTTAAGTAGTATTAAGAATTGAAAGCTTTGTCAATTGAGATATGTACATCTTCAGACATTAAAGCATGTTTACTACTACTACCACTTTTAAGAATTTTCGTTGAAAAAAAAGTGGGTCATCTCTGTGTCAAAAATACAAAAACCAGTAGATAATACTTTGCCATTCGCTTTTTTCCCGCCACGCCGATTGAAAAATGTATGCAGTTAAACCATTAATTATTATTAATTAATTAATTAAGTCAATAAACAAAGCGCATTCGCCTAAAGTTAAGTTTGAGTAAAAAGTGCTAATTTTAATTAAGTACTTTCCTTTCGAGCGTGTTTAAAAGAGTTTGCTGCTTGTGTGTTTATTTCTAATTTTTTTAATCAGGTTGCGATACAGAAGAGGAAATCGGTATCATTCCACGGGCATTTGACCAAATATGGGGTCATATTTCGAGAACTAAAGGTGTGGAGTTTTTGGTCAGTGTTAGATATATGGAAATCTATATGGAGGAGATACGGTAAGGCCCCAGCTTACCAACTGCATTAAACCGAAACGTCCCAAAGGATATAAAGGGTTTTAATTGTCTTATACCGTGACCCACGAAAAACCTTTTTACTATGATCCCCGGATACAAACAGCAAATTACTTAATAACTACAATTAAGATTTATGCCATATACAGGGTTTTATTGAATAAGATGCTAACATTTAAGGAGGTAATTTTAAATAACTTTCAGATTTCGTCCTTAAAGAAAAATCATTAAAACGTCTTATAAAAAAAGTTAATAAAACATGATAAAAAGCAAAGAAAGTATAAAACACTAAAAAAAAATTAACAAACTTTGACATAAAAAAACCTGTATTTCCTTCGGAGCATAGATCAACTTTTCTCTAGGTAGTTTTCAAATTAAACTAGTGTATAAAACACGTTGTTCAATAGTATCCGCTTTATTTCCCTTTTGAACTTATTATTGTTGAGAACCTTTATTTCAGCTGGAAGCTTGTTGTAATAGAATCGGCCTGAGTGTATGGGGGACTTTGTATGAAAAAAATGACGAAAACTTTTGTATTTCCAAATTATTGTTGTTTCTGGTTTGGTACCAGTGTATATCCGATTTTTTTAAAAAGATTTTCTTTCTTTTGATGTATGTAGACTAGTAATTTAAATAAAGAAATACATGTGACTATTAAAGCGTTTTTACTCTTAAAGAACCCTCTGCAAGATTGCGGGAGATTTAGGTTAAATATTAACCCAATTATTATTTTTTGCTTAATAAAGATTCTCTCCCATTCAACCGCCCTACCCCAGCTAAGGATGTTGTTGGAGACTACTGAATAGATAGAAGAATTATACACATTTAAGAGTGTCACGAGATGATATTAGCGTCATAATTGCAAAATATGCGCTATGTAATTTATTTGAGACATACCCTATTTGATTGGACCATTTTAGCTGATTATCCAGCAGGGTTCCCAAAAACTTGGTATGTGTCTAGCTTGGAATAACTTTGTCGTCATTATCCAGGGGACTTATATATTGACATAAAAAGAACCTGTATTTCCTTGGGAGCATAGATCAACTTTTCTCTAGGTAGTTTTCCAATTAAACTAGTGTATAAAACACGTTGTTCAATAGTAACCGCTTTATTTCCCTTTTGAACTTCTTATTGTTGAGAACCTTTATTTCAGCTGGAAGCTTCTTGTAATAGAATCGGCCTGAGTGTATGGGGGACTTTGTATGAAAAAAATGATTAAACTTTTTTATTTCCAAATTATTGTTGTTTCTGGTTTGGTACGAGTGTATATCCGATTTTTTTAAAAAGATTTTCTTTCTTTTGATGTATGTAGACTAGTAATTTAAATAAAGAAATACATGTGACTATTAAAGCGTTTTTACTCTTAAAGAACCCTCTGCAAGATTGCGGCAGATTTAGGTTAAATATTAAACCAATTATTCTTTTTTGCTTAATAAAGATTCTCTCCCATTCAACCGCCCTACCCCAGCTAAGGATGTTGTAGGAGACTACTGAATAGATAGAAGAATAATACACATTTAAGAGTGTCACGAGATGATATTAGCGTCATAATTGCAAAATATGCGCTATGTAATTTATTTGAGACATACCCTATTTGATTAGACCATTTTAGCTGATTATCCAGCAGGGTTCCCAAAAACTTGGTATGTGTCTGGCTTGGAATAACTTTGTCATCATTATCCAGGGGACTGATATATTGACATAAAAAGAACCTGTATTTCCTTGGGAGCATAGATCAACTTTTCTCTAGGTAGTTTTCAAATTAAACTAGTGTATAAAACACGTTGTTCAATAGTAACCGCTTTATTTCCCTTTTGAACTTCTTATTGTTGAGAACCTTTATTTCAGCTGGAAGCTTCTTGTAATAGAATCGGCCTGAGTGTATGGGGGACTTTGTATGAAAAAAATGATTAAACTTTTTTATTTCCAAATTATTGTTGTTTCTGGTTTGGTACGAGTGTATATCCGATTTTTTTAAAAAGATTTTCTTTCTTTTGATGTATGTAGACTAGTAATTTAAATAAAGAAATACATGTGACTATTAAAGCGTTTTTACTCTTAAAGAACCCTCTGCAAGATTGCGGCAAATTTAGGTTAAATATTAACCCAATTATTATTTTTTGCTTAATAAACATTCTCTCCCATTCAACCGCCCTACCCCAGCTAAGGATGTTGTTGGAGACTACTGAATAGATAGAAGAATTATACACATTTAAGAGTGTCACGAGATGATATTAGCGTCATAATTGCAAAATATGCGCTATGTAATTTATTTGAGACATACCCTATTTGATTGGACCATTTTAGCTGATTATCCAGCAGGGTTCCCAAAAACTTGGTATGTGTCTAGCTTGGAATAACTTTGTCGTCATTATCCAGGGGACTTATATATTGACATAAAAAGAACCTGTATTTCCTTGGGAGCATAGATCAACTTTTCTCTAGGTAGTTTTCCAAATAAACTAGTGTATAAAACACGTTGTTCAATAGTAACCGCTTTATTTCCCTTTTGAACTTCTTATTGTTGAGAACCTTTATTTCAGCTGGAAGCTTCTTGTAATAGAATCGGCCTGAGTGTATGGGGGACTTTGTATGAAAAAAATGATTAAACATTTTTATTTCCAAATTATTGTTGTTTCTGGTTTGGTACGAGTGTATATCCGATTTTTTTAAAAAGATTTTCTTTCTTTTGATGTATGTAGACTAGTAATTTAAATAAAGAAATACATGTGACTATTAAAGCGTTTTTACTCTTAAAGAACCCTCTGCAAGATTGCGGCAGATTTAGGTTAAATATTAAACCAATTATTCTTTTTTGCTTAATAAAGATTCTCTCCCATTCAACCGCCCTACCCCAGCTAAGGATGTTGTAGGAGACTACTGAATAGATAGAAGAATAATACACATTTAAGAGTGTCACGAGATGATATTAGCGTCATAATTGCAAAATATGCGCTATGTAATTTACTTGAGACATACCCTATTTGATTGGACCATTTTAGCTGATTATCCAGCAGGGTTCCCAAAAACTTGGTATGTGTCTAGCTTGGAATAACTTTGTCATCATTATCCAGGGGACTTATATATTGACCTGTAAACTCGACTACGACAGTTTTTTTGGGGTTTAAGATTAAGTGGTTTTTTAAACTATATCTTGACAATTTTGAATTGCAATAGAAATCTTTTGATTTATTTCTTCGCTACTTTTTCCGGAATTAGTACCCCAGTATCATCAGAATACTAAGAGATTTTACCTACTTTTTTATATGCTCTGGCAGATCAGATATATATGATTTAAATTATATGAAGATATGACCCAAACCCAAAAAATTCTGTGATACAGCTCTAGATATATTTGTGAAAATTGGTACACTCGTTTTATACATCAAGAGGCATTTTCATATGTATAACATGTTCACACAGTGGCGTTCGAAAGGTATAGACTGTAGACGTAGGTTGAGAGACAAAGCGGTCTGATTAACTTCGGAAGGGTGTCACATTGACCAAGCAGTGTTCTGAGGAGTCCCATAAGGACGAAACAGTTAACTGTCAACACTTATTAGGTGTCCATTAGATCTTGGACCCCCGTGAGGTCAAGCTATCGAGCTATCCACGGAAAAATATGAGAGAAACAAAAGCTTCTTTTTCCCCGATTGGCCACGAAAATTTGTTTGTAATGATAAATGAGAATAATCAAAAATCTTTTCTCTCAAAATGTATCGCAAAGTGTTTAGTTTATATACAGGGGACGATCACAAATTCATTCATACTACATCAAGATCCACCATGCCGACCCGGTAAGCACCCACAGGGTAGGCAATTTTCTTTCTCAATGGGGATTTAATTTTGCCTGAAACTCCTTTCTGTAGCCCAGAATTCTTTAGCGTACTAGCGCCATCTACGCTTTTAACACGGAACCATCCTCTTAACGTCACTTTTGAATGACGACCTTCTTTCCTTTGCCTCTTCGCTGACGACCAAGCCCCACCTACCTCCGGTGAATCCGTATTCACAAAAAGCCTTTTTCCTCGAGGTTACTAGTCACTCATTTAAGTTACTCGAAATGACGTCACGGTTAGTCGGAGTAACCGCTGTATGACGTCAGACAGTCAGCTGTGGATGACATTTCCAATTGTTTGTTTTTGTTTTTACCAGCAATTTCCGAAATGCAGAAAATAATTCATTAAGCCTTTTTCCTCGCAGTAACTACAAGTTACCAGGTAACCTGGTTACTCGTTTTCTGTTTTTCTTCGCTGAGTAACACTAACTATGACATCACGAGTAACCACACAGTGTAACCAGCCTAGCAGACGTGGTTGCTGAAATATTTTGAGGTTAAGATCGTTTTTTTTTGTTCTTTTTTTTTCAAAATGTTTGATTTTAATATATATATTAACAACGAATTATGTTTGGTAATGGTAGAAAATGAAGCACATCCCTGGAAGTTGGTACTATATCAATTCAACTGCACTGGTGTTCTGTGGTACTGCGGCCTTACCACAGAATACCAAAGGAGCACCCCGATTCAAAAAACGCATCAGGTAACGCTGCATTTAAAACTGGTGCAAATCCATGGCCCGTGATACGTTTTTTGAATCGGGGTGGGCATGCATTGGTGGAAACAATTATTTTCTGCATTTCGGAAATTGCTGGTAAAAATAAAAACAAACAATTGGAAATGTCATCCACAGCTGACTGTTAGACGTCATACAGCGGTTGTATGTATTTTGTATGTATGTATTCGAAAGTGGTGGCAGGCCCTACTGGACCTCCATGCACTGCGACCACAAATGGATCTATTGTGCCCACGTACCTACATACTGAGTTTGACTAAAGTGGTATATTTTTTTTTCCACCTCGTACATGAAAAAACTCTGCAGATTACAACAATAATTGATTTAGGCTTAACACTTTGGCTCAAAGATATACCACTAAGGCCTCTGCATTATTAGCCATAATGCGTTACTCCGAGTAACCGTGACGTCATTTCGAGTAACCTAAATGAGTGACTAGTAACCTCGAGGAAAAAGGCTTATAGTTTCCACCAATGCATGCCCACCCCGATTCAAAAAACGTATCACGGGCCATGGATTTGCACCAGTTTTAAATGCATCGTTACCTGATGCGTTTTTTGAATCGGGGTGGAAACAGGGTGCTCCTTTGGTATTCTGTGGTAAGGCCGCAGTACCACAGAACACCAAAGGCAGTACATTTTAAGACTAGTTGCAGTTGAATTGATATAGTACCAACTTCAAGGGATGTCTACCGTTACCAAGTTAATATATATATATATATATATATATATATATATATATATATATACATATATATATATTAAAATCAAACATTTTGAAAAAAAAACGATCTTAACCTTAAAATATTTCAGCAACCACGTCTGCTAGGCTGGTTACATTGTGTGGTTACTCGTGACGTCATAGTTAGTGTTACTCAGCGATGAAAAACAGAAAACGAGTAACCAGGTTACCTGGTAACTTGTAGTTACTGCGAGGAAAAAGGCTTAAACGGTTAGTAGGCAAGCTTGTGTGGCAGCACAGCCTTCGTAAACTAACGAGCCACGAACCAGAAGAAACGGCAACACAGCGTGGAGGCCAGTCATTTTCGTCCAAGTGCGTCGCCCACCACGGTAGTTACTGGCCGTTTCCGCGCAGATATTGTTTTTTTTTTTACTTTTAGTATATTTCAAATCGCGTTACCAAATAAAACAACTGTTCTGGTTTTAGTGAGATGTGTGGTGAACTTAAAATTATATTACCTACTTGGTCGGTCGAGACGTCTTTCGCATGAAAAAGTCAACAAACCAACCGAACTGTAGCAATAGGGATCTCCAGTCCAATAGTTCCCACTCTTAGGTTACACTTTTGTGTTTTTAGTTAGGAATAATAGCATAGGGAATAAGTAAAAAATGTAAAGAAACGCAGCTCAAAAACACTTTGACTTACCCTTGGATGAAAGGAACTTGGTACATGGACAACTGCACAGTCGAATCCAAATAATTCCAATCAAAGTTGTAGCAGTAGCACTTCAAAGCAATCCATAAATGTTTATACACGACCGCTGTCTTAAAAAAGCACGCATGTGATTTCACTTGGCGATCAATATATATCACTGGTATGGAGAGTACCCCAAATATTCGCATGAAGCTCCGTATAGCAAGACGGACGTTGGAGCACTGCTATATATGAGCAATACAGCAGTAAAAAGGTATGTATAAAATTAGGGAAAACTTAAATTAAAAAAGGATGGAAAATGGATATACTCAAGGTAAAAAAAGCAAAAATAATAAAGTAAAGTCAATGCATTCTTGAGCATATAATTCACCGCGCAAATTCAAATTTTTACCCTTTTTGTAGGCAAGGCATATCTTAGTAACTAAATTAGTTTAAACCAAGAAATAAAGTAACTTTAAGTATAAAGTTTTAGCATAACTCTAGCAAAAAAAAAGAAAATAAAAGCATTCTAATTTAGATAAATGTCTCTAAATTTTATATCTTAAAACTAAACGCCGGGACGAAGCATTCCGGCCCCCCTGAAAATACCCAGGGTATGGTATTTTCTGAACTAAGCATTAGGGAGAGGGCACAATTTCACCAAAGGCCTCTTGAATAAACCTTTGGAGGTTTTAACTGTAGCAACTCTTACTACATTATCAGTACCAGGGTGCAATCCTACTACTCGTCCCAATACCCAATTTAAGGGAGTGGTTTGATCATCTTTGATCAAAACCATCGTATCAATCGCAATGGGATCAATTTTGTCTTGATTCACTTTAGCGTGCTGTTGCAATGTATGTAAGTAATCTCTGTGCCATCTACGCCAAAAATCGCGATGCAGTTTTTGCAGCAACTGCCACCGAGAAAGCCTATTTAAAGGCACTTGGTCAAAATCGAGGTCTGGAACAGTCGTAAGTGGTTCCAGGCTAAGGAAATGACCGGGCGTCAGTGCAGTCAAATCATTTGGATCTGTGCTGACTGGACACAAAGGCCTAGAGTTGAGGATAGCTTCTACTTGCGTAACCACAGTATAAAGCTCCTCAAAAGTAAGCACCTGTTCTCCAATTACTCGTAGTAAATGAGACTTTGCACTTTTGATGTTACTTTCCCACAAACCGCCCATGTGGGGTGCGGATGGAGGGTTGAAGTGCCAACGAATTGATTCGCGATTAGCAACTTCAGCAAACATCTCGTTAAGCATTTTAGCAGAAAGCGTAAAATTTGACGCGTTATCCGAGTAGACTACTTCCACGCGTCCTCTTCTGGCAATAAAACGTCGGAATGCTGCCATAAAAGCGTCTGCCGATAAGTCTGACACAATTTCTAAGTGTACCGCCTTCGTACAACCGCAAATAAATAGAACGACATAAGCCTTAAGTCGTTTTGCACCGCGCATGCGGCTCATTGTAATAGCAAAACTTCCCGTAAGATCAACGCCAACGTGTTGAAAAGCTTTTGCTTGTGAAACGCGAAATTTTGGCAAATTACCAACAGGGGGTTGATAATTACTGGGGCGCGTGCGCCAGCATGTAGAACAACGCGAAATTATTTTTCTTATATGCCTTTTAGCTGCAAAAATCCAATAATTTTGAAAAAGTAAAAATAAAGTCGTGTTTATGCCGGTATGCATATGTTTCTCGTGAGTATGCGCAATCAATAACTTTGTAAATTGAGAATCACCGGGTAAAAGTATAGGAAATTTTTTGTCATAATCTAATTCCGAATTGCATAATCTTCCGCCAATGCGTAAAATATTATTTTGATCCAAAAACGGATTTAATTTTCTAAAAACCTTTGGCAACGGTTTATTATCGACAAGTAAAGAAATCTCGTTTTGAAAATATTTATTTTGCACGTGTTTTATAAGCACAAATATTGCATTTTGTAACTCATATTGTATTAACCACGTAGAATTAATAATAATTTTCTCATTATTAAATTTACGCGCGCGAAGATTGTGAATAAAACGTAGTATAAAAGCAACAAGTCTAATTAAACGCAAAAAATTTGAAAATTTGTTAAGCAGACAATCCAAAAAATTTGGTTCAATTGTTGCAGCAAACACCAATTTTCGCTCCTCTTCGAGAGCTTCTTTGGGTGTAGTAATATTATTTTTAGTAAAATCCCATGTCTCTTGTGGCTTACAAAGGAACTCGGGTCCTTGCCACCAAAGGGAACAATTAATTAAATCTGCAGGCAATAGACCACGTGACCCGGGGTCCGCGGCGTTTAATTCAGAAGGAACATGGTTCCAATCGCAAGGCTGAATTTTTTCTTGTATGTATGTGACTCGGTTGGATACAAAAGTGCGCCACGCATGTGGTGATCCTTTGATCCAAGAGAGCGCTACCATACTATCCGTAAAAGCAATAGTATTTTGAAAAGCAATTTTATTAGCAAAAGTATTTTGAATAAATTGAATGAGTTTAGCTAGCAAAACTGCCGCACAGAGCTCCAAACGGGGAATACTGATTCTTTTTATGGGAGCGACTTTCGATTTTGCGCACACAAAATACGTTTTAATATCTCCGTTTTGATAAACAATACGAAAATAAACCGCCGCACACATACCGCGCTCGGATGCATCGCTAAATCCAACAATTTGACAAAATTGAAAATTAGAGAGATCAATCATTCTTGGGATATAAAAATCAGAAAATAATTTGAGTTCTTCCTCGAATTTTTTCCACTTGGAAATTATTTCCGGGGGTGCTAACTGATCCCAATCTAACTTTATAAACCATAAGTACTGGATTAAATTTTTTGCAAAAAACGTAACCGGTGTAAGAAAACCTAAAGGGTCAAAGCATTTCGCAAGGGTACTAAGCAAATTACGCTTAGTGCAAATTTTTGTATTATAATTAAAAGAATAAAAAAAGTTATCACTTTGAGGGTTCCACCTCAAGCCTAAAATTTTTAGAGAGTTTGCATCCTCTCGATCCAAAGAAAAGTCTTTGGTTTGTATGTGGGTTGCAGGCAAGTCTGCAAGCAATTTGGGTTCGTTTGATGCCCATTTTTTCAGTTCAAATCCACCTCGCCCTAATAACTCAATTAATTGATTTTTCATAAGCATGATTTGATCAAAATCATTGCAACTTACTACGCAGTCGTCTATATAGACGCTGTCCTTTAAAATCGCAGAAGCCAACGGTAAGTCTTGATAATCATCGGCTAATTTAAGCAAGGTTCGAATTGCTAAATATGGAGAACAGTTTACCCCGAAAGTCAAAGTTTTTAATTCGTAATCTTGCACCGATTCTTCAGAATTAAAACGCCATAATATTCGTTGGTATTTGTGTTGATTTTCCTCCACATTTATCATTCTGTACATTTTAGAAATATCGCTAACAAAACAATATTTATGTAGCCGAAAATTAAGCAAAATTTTAACTAAATCTCCTTGTAGTTTAGGACCCGTGTGAAGGGCTTGATTTAGGCTAGGCTTATTTAAAGAATGACTCGATGCGTCAAAGACAGGACGAACAGGCGTGCTACTCGAGCTTTCTTTTATAACCGCATGGTGAGCAATATAAAAATATTCATGCATTTCTGAGTTATTAGGGGGTGAAACTGCACGCATGTGACCCATATCCAAGTATTCTTGCATTACTTGTGAGTAAGAAGTAAATAATTTTTTATCATTTAGCAAACGTTTTTCAAGCGAGTACAACCGACGCAAAGCAAGGGTTCGGGTATCGCCGAAATCAACGGGATTCATTTTAAAGGGCAACGAAACGGTGTATCTACCGTCCACATCGCGTATAGTAGTTTTTTCAAAATATTTTTCGCAAAAAATATCTGAAGGTGAATTTTTCTCCACCGTAGGAACCTCTTCCAACTCCCAGAATTTTTGCAAAGTATTATTTAAATCAGGAGTGGAAATAGTTGCCATAAAAGTAGAAATATTTTTTGATGCAAAAGCAGCATTTTGCAGAGGCATTTTTCCGAGCAAAGTCCATCCGAAGACTGTATTAATACAAGAGGGGGTGTTTGGACCAAAATAAAGTCTACCTTCTTCTAAAAGTGATCCATAAAGGTCCGCGCCAATAAGAAGTTGAATTCCAGCTTGATTATACCAACTGGGATCAGCTAATTTTAGACCAGTTAAGTAGTGCAAAGAATTTTGGTTAAAAGATACACTTGGCATTTTATCGCAAACTTGGTCTATTAATACAGGTTCTAGACTAAAAATTTTCGATTTATTATCGATAGCAGCAATTTTACAGTGCACCGCATGGCGCGCAGTAGTAGACATATCTCCTAAACCGTTTACATTAAGCGAAATGTTGGATTTAGGAAGTCCGAGCGCATTCGCACATTTTTTCGTTATAAAGGAGCACATGGCGCCATTATCCAAGATGGCGCGTATTTCGTGCCAATTTCCGTATGCATCACGGATGTGCAGCAAAGCAGTGCAAAGCAACGTGTCATAGTCGCCAAGCACAGTACCCGCGTGAATAGATTTATTTTCAGTAATCTGATTTTCTACGGGGTTAGTTTGTGATCCACTAGACGTCACAGAAGAAGAAGCAATCACCGAAGCTGGGGAGTTATTTTTTAGGCATAAAAGACTGTGGTGATTTAAAAAACAAAATCTACATCTTTTTTGTGAAGTGCACGAGTTTACTTGATGAAAACTAGCCATGCAGTTGGTGCATCCCTTATTATTTCTAATAAAATCAATGCGTTCTTGAATTGGTTTCGTTAAAAAAGATTCACAGCTAAAAATCAGATGTGTATTTTTTGCTTTGCAGTAGAAACACGTGTTTTGTTTGGAATTTGGAGTTTTTTGTGACTGTCTGTTTGCAAGTAAAACTGTTTTATTTCGTGGATTACGGGGGGATCTCGAGAAGTTCCCTGGTCGTGAGTTTTGAACAATATCTTGTTTCATGGACAAAGATAAAGATTCAAGAGCCGTGCAATGTTGCTCTAAAAATTTGTAAATATCTTCGTATTTTGGCATTAAATTAGAAGCGTGATTTTGTTCAAATAACTTACGCGTTCCCGGATCTAATCGATCCAAAAGCATGTTCGCAGTAATAAAGCACCAACTATGGGTCGCATATCCCATATTTTTTAAGCAATCAAGGTTTTCCTTGAACGTATCTAGCATTTTTCGCAATTCTAAAACGTCATCATTGGATAGCCGAGGTGAGTTTTCGATAGATTTCCAGTAAGAAACCGCACGCAAGCGCTTATTGTCATATCTGGAAATCAGCGTATCGTAGCAAAGTAAATAATTATTTCCTTCAAGAGGTATATTTTTAATTAAATTTAAAGCAGGGCCTCTTAAAATCGTACGTAAATATTTAAACTTCTCAATGTCCGAGCTCTTACGCGTATGTACAACCGCATTGTAAATCTCAATAAAGCTTGGAAACTCCTCAACATCGCCCGAAAAAGGAGGGACATTTAACTTGGGAAGAGAAAATTCTGGTTCCGGAAAAATAATTGTTTGATTATTTACCTCATTGTGGCTTCGATTTATTTCTTCAGCCTCCACCTCAAATAAATCATAGTGCAAAGCCTCAACCTCTACGCATCTATCCAAAAAATCTTTTTGTATTTTATTCTGAGCTTCCAGAGCTTCAGAATCGTCTGAAATCAAGATCAGTAAAGCATTATGATGCTTTTCAAAGCTCTTACAACAAGAAGAAAGTTTTTTAAAGTTAACTTTAAACCTTGTGTGAGCAGCTGGATTTGTTTTCGCCTGATTGGCATAGTGTTCAAGCACACTCAACTGATTGATTGCAGTCTGACGCAAGGCCTTAGCCGAGCTTACCTTTTTTTCGGTATCGTTTACCATTTTAAAAGGTTAAAGTGCAAAGTACAGCAATAGTTAATAAGGGAAGCAAATTTAAAAAATATATCGTACTACTTTTCAAATTCCCTCGTAAACCAAGATTCAAGCAATATTAAAAGGCCAGCGGCTTTTAGCAAATATTGAGTAAAGAACAGCAAGTTTTTAGCAAAAAGTATAAATGCTAATAAATATGCACAAAAAATTTAGCAACTGATAAGAGTTTCTATATTTGTGTAGGTACGCAAGGAAACGCAAGCCTTACATACATCGACAGCGCAATAATTTTTAATTTTGAAAAAAAATAAATTTTTCAAAATTTGTATGCAATTTGTATATTGCACAAATAAAAAATGCAATGCAAGTTGGTACGTGCAACGTACAATAGACACACCGTAGATAAAATGTAAAACCTAAGATATGCCTTGTCTCAAAAAGACGCAAAGTAAAGTCCTAACTTCAAACACAATTATGCAACTCTGAGAGCACCTATTACGCAGAACGGGAAATCCGGTTCGAAGGACCAAAAAATGGTCGGTCGAGACGTCTTTCGCATGAAAAAGTCAACAAACCAACCGAACTGTAGCAATAGGGATCTCCAGTCCAATAGTTCCCACTCTTAGGTTACACTTTTGTGTTCTTAGTTAGGAATAGTAGCATAGGGAATAAGTAAAAAATGTAAAGAAACGCAGCTCAAAAACACTTTGACTTACCCTTGGATGAAAGGAACTTGGTACATGGACAACTGCACAGTCGAATCCAAATAATTCCAATCAAAGTAGTAGCAGTAGCACTTCAAAGCAATCCATAAATGTTTATACACGACCGCTGTCTTAAAAAAGCACGCATGTGATTTCACTTGGCGATCAATATATATCACTGGTATGGAGAGTACCCCAAATATTCGCATGAAGATTAGGAATAGTAGCATAGGGAATAAGTAAAAAATGTAAAGAAACGCAGCTCAAAAACACTTTGACTTACCCTTGGATGAAAGGAACTTGGTACATGGACAACTGCACAGTCGAATCCAAATAATTCCAATCAAAGTTGTAGCAGTAGCACTTCAAAGCAATCCATAAATGTTTATACACGACCGCTGTCTTAAAAAAGCACGCATGTGATTTCACTTGGCGATCAATATATATCACTGGTATGGAGAGTACCCCAAATATTCGCATGAAGCTCCGTATAGCAAGACGGACGTTGGAGCACTGCTATATATGAGCAATACAGCAGTAAAAAGGTATGTATAAAATTAGGGAAAACTTAAATTAAAAAAGGATGGAAAATGGATATACTCAAGGTAAAAAAAGCAAAAATAATAAAGTAAAGTCAATGCATTCTTGAGCATATAATTCACCGCGCAAATTCAAATTTTTACCCTTTTTGTAGGCAAGGCATATCTTAGTAACTAAATTAGTTTAAACCAAGAAATAAAGTAACTTTAAGTATAAAGTTTTAGCATAACTCTAGCAAAAAAAAAGAAAATAAAAGCATTCTAATTTAGATAAATGTCTCTAAATTTTATATCTTAAAACTAAACGCCGGGACGAAGCACTACTTAATAAAAGCTGTGTAAAAAAGACCTTTTGTACACCGGTAATAAGTAAGGTTAGATGTTTGTTTTTGTTTGGAATTTTTGGTCTGTTTTTTCTTTTTAAATTTTAAACATGCCGCGAAAGTGTTGGGCACCCGGTTGCAAAAGTAACGATGCATCTATGATTAATGAAGAGGGTCACAAAACAACCTTTAGCAAAGAAAATGACCTAAAAAATAAAATGCTTGGCTTCAGGCCATACACAGAGAAGATTATGTTGTGACTGCATCTTCAGTGGTTTGTTGGAAACATTTTGACATAAGTGATGTTGTTAGAACCGAGATAATTAGGGATAAAGAGGGAGTACAAAAGGAGTTGCCACTAACATTCCCTAAGTTAAACAATGGGGCAATACCTCGGCTATTTGAATCTCAACCCAAGTATATGTCAAACCCCAAACCTCCAGTAAGAGAAAATCCTGACGACAGGCGAAAAAAAATTGAAGAAAGGGAGGGTATGGAAATATATATAAATATATATTGCGTTTATAGACTTCGAAAAAGCTTTCGATAGCATTGAGCACTGGGCAGTAAAAGATCTTTAATTAATAGCCGAATAGATCACAGATATACAGACTTAATAGACAATATATATAGTGAAGCAACAACATTAATCAAAATCCACAGAGGAACCAAGCCAATCCGCATAAGAAGAGGTGTCAGCGTGACACAATATTCCCTAAATTATTTAACCAGGCCCTAGAAGATGTTTTTAAAAGCTTAGATTGGGAAGAAATAGGCATCAAAGTAAATGGACAATTCTGAACCACCAAGATATGCTGATAATATCAATCAATCTAAAAGAAAATAGAACAAGAAGAGGAATATATAGGACCTGGGACAAATTATTAAACTGAAAAAAGAAAAGCAAACAGCTGAAATCAAGAGACGAGTAAGATTGGCCTGGGCAGCATTCGGTAAATTAAGCAACATATTAAGAAATAAAAAATATCCTCAGTACCTCAAAACGGAAGTGTATAACCAATGTATCCTTCCTGTACTTACCTATGAATCCCAGACCTGGACACTTACAAAATCAAACATGGATAAGGCAAGAAAAGCCCAAAGATCAATGGAAAGACAAATGTTACATGTAAAGCTAACAGGTAGAAAAAGAATGAATTGATAAGAAATAAAACAAAAGTAAGGGATGTCAGAGTAGAAGTAGCAAAATTAAAATGGAAATTTGCCGGTCATATTATCAGACAGAAAGACGATTGATGGAACAAATGTATTGTAAACTGGAGAACTTGGCCAAAGATGGATTGACGAAGGCTAAGTAGAATAGATAGAAAAATACTCTGCCAATATATGGGCCCCTAAGCTCACACTAGGTACTATAGTTATAGTGTACGTGTGAGCTAATATAACTAAAAACTGAAATATATTTTATTCAACTCCAGACTAAATTACCTTTTGTTTGATACCACACAAGCCATGTTTTGACTTGAACTCAAATTTTTTAAATCTACCCCCACCCTTAAAAAAAAATATATATAATGTATTTTGTTAAACTACGGACTCAATTACCTTTCGTTTGATATCACACACGCCATATTTTCACTTAAACTCTAATTTTTGAAATATACCCCCACCCTTTTTTTTAAATAAATTAAAATGTATTTTGTTTAACTCCAGACTCAATTACCTTTCGTTTGATATCACACACACTATATTTTCACATAAACTCTAATTTTTGAAATCTACCCCCACCCTTTTATTTGGTTTGTGTTCGGTGGATTTTGTTCATTTTTAAATGGGACCATCTCGACCCAAGACCCAGCCTAGGTACCAAATTTCATTAAAATCGGCCAAGCGGATTTTCAGTTATGCGCGTTGGTCGTTACAGACAGACAGACAGACATACAGACAGACAGACAGACAGACAGACGGCGCAAAATCATCTAAAACGCAAAGATATATAAAAAAATTTGAAATCGGAGCAACTTTTTTTTTCTCGAAAAAATTAGGATCACCATAGCTCACACTACTATAGTATAGTATATGTGTGAGCTAAAAGGTAAGTTCATTTAAATTTTAAATTAACATGTTACCACTTAAACTAGATTCATAGTTCTGTAAAGTAAGCAGTCAGACATAAGAAACTATCCCACAAACATCCTGTTGTTCAAACTTGACAGTAATAACTTAGCAGTAAGAAAGGAACCATTTTTATTTCTTACTGCTCACTTCATACAGCTTACTTCACGGTACTATGAATCGAACTTTAGGGTTGTTCTCACAAATTGTTTAAAAGTAATTTCTCTTCTGTTTATTCTAGGTTTTGTTACATATTTTTTAACATGATTAATGGCCACTGATATTTATTTCCAAATGTTCTGTTTGTTTTAAAAATTAAATGTAACACGCCTAAACACAGTTTATTAGTTTTTACAAAAAAAAAACAAAATTGCCAAACTACAATCAAAACAAATAGCAGATGTTTATATCTCCCATGTATATATCGGCCCACCAGCCGGCCAATTTGCGATGTTGCCTTTTCTGGTTCGTGGCTCGTTAGTTTACGAAGGCTGCGGTGGCAGACATGGGAATCGAACCTACCGCCCTCTGGACGCTTCTCCACTGGACCATCAGGGCCACTAATACTAAGGACACTAATCGTAAAGGCAAGCTTTACGATGAGTGGCCTTAACTAATACTCCTGTCACGTTTAATTTGAGTTAAAGTTAAACAGCATTAATTACTTTCTTTTTTGCAGGGATTTGCTGAGAATTAAAAGTACGAAAAGTCATGAATTAAGAGAGCTTCCAAACGATGGTGTGGTGGTAACCAATCTTCATTCTCAAACCTGTCAGAGCGCTAAGGATATGTTGAAAGCGATGAAAAATGGTTGGTAAATAAAAAAATATATTTTTTTCACACAACTGCTTTGGAGCAAAGTTTTCTTGCTCTCCAGGTCCTAGACGTTCTCTTTGCCTTGAAGCGCACTTTAGTTCGATCCTCTCTTCTGTGAGATCACACACGCACATGTCGCTCCTGTTCATCTGTGTCGAGGCTGTCTACCCGTGGCCCTTTCAGGACCCTCCTTAGTGACTCTGGCACCTTTGTAGTGGGTTACTTACCGCTAATGAAACAAAGTCCTGGGTTTTAGAAAATACAAAAATAAACCAGCAAATTAATAAGGAAAAAATTGTTCTTTATAACAGGAAACTACAGTCGAACAACAGGCGCTACGAACATGAATGAACATAGCTCTAGATCACACGCTATATTTCAGATTGTTATTGAGATGGCAGAAGACGACTCAAAATGCCTTAAAGTATGTACTTTTTTAGATATTTTCGTTTTCATAATATGCATAAAATACATAGGAAAAAAAATAACATAATACAGACAAAAATTTGTCAAATGAGCAATTCCACGAGCAAAGTGTGGCCCTGACATTTAATTTTTTTCTTTAATCATGCTTACTAAATGAAACCTTATGCTTAACCACTTTTGCACAATTTTAGATTTTTTAATTAAAAAATTAAAAACGGGCAAAATGGGACTTTAAATTATGCTCATAGTAAACAGCAAATAAAAAAAATTAACCTATAAGTAGTTTTCAAAAAAATGTGATGTTTAGCAAAATCTTTTATACTGGCTTAATTAGAGCAATTTAGAGAATATCCAAAAAACGCAGAAATTTTCGAAGTTTTCATATTTTTTTGGGGTATAAATGTAATGTTTTTTTTAATTTTTGATACAGTGTTGGAAAGCTATATTTTCCTTGTATAAAACATATTTATAAAGTAGACGTTACCTTGGAGTTCCACGAAGAAGTTAATAATGTCTGGTAAATCCCTCAACTTCAGCATCAAAAATATCTATCGGGGTGCTGGTGGTAATCCAGTAGGGTAAATTTTTCACTGTATCATATACTTTTAAAAACAAGAATAAAAAATCTGGCTCTGTAATCCTTAAGGTCACTACACATTTTTTTGTTATTTTAATATTTTTAGTGATGTTAAATTGCATCACAAATTACAGGCGTGGATATACGGGGGGGGGGGGGGGTGATGCCCCCCCAAATCTGAAACTTTACTCAGATTTGACACACAGAATACACCTCCTGGTCACTATGCAAAATAGTTTTGTGAAATATTTATTATGATATTTTCCCCCAAAATAAAGTTTCTAGATCCGCCCCTGCAAATTAAGGTTTATCAGAAGGTAAAGTTTATTTATATGAGCACTGTTCAATAAATTATGAACTAAACTCTCTTCATAAGGTCACTACACAAATTTTTTAAAAGTTTATTTACTTTTTTAGTAGTTACCTACTGTCATATTTAAAAAATCGGAAAAGAAGTTGAGTTCTATAATTTCAGAAATCGAACAAATTTTTTTTCTGAGCTTAAAGTAAATTTAGCATCTATAGTTAAATCATCCAGAGGAGTGAAAGAATGGTGTCCAGTTGTTGTTTGTTTTTGAGATTTTAATGTAAAACAAATCGTTTCACAGTACCTCCAAACGCATCACATGGGCTTTTACCATGCGTTAGTTTTGTAGTTAGTTTTTTTAATGCCCAGTGGCGTATGCAGAAATTTTCCAAGGGGGTTGGGAGAGGGGGCTTGAGTAAAAGCAAAGTCCTGGAAAACCATTTATTTCTTCTTTCAGAAAAATTCAATCTTTAGGAGAAGTTATTTAATGGCTTTGGAAAGATTAGGCCTCCCCCCTCCCTCCTGCGTACGCCACTGTTAAACCTGAATCATTTCATTTACCAAAGAAACAAACTAATTAATATCCGTGTCTCACCAAAAATGTATTCTTAAAACTAAAAACAAATTTCCGACAGTGTACGAAGATGGGACTTGAACCCACAAACTAGGATGTCACGCAAAACAGTATGTGGCTATAAATAAGATCCCCTGACGATGATTTTTATACATGATTTTTTTCCTTTTGCGACTCAATAAAAAAATTTGATTTTTTACATGCTTTAACCAAATATCTTAAAAGTTGATGTTAAAATGACAGACCCAGATTTTTTATTTTACTTTTATTTAGACGATACATTGTCAAGTAAAACAAGGCACAAGCGACGTTTTAGTAGACAGATAGACATGACCATTTTTTAGTCAAAAGTTGCCAATTCTGAGGTTTTTGCGGTTTCTCCAATTTTAAATAATTTAGTTTGCTGAAAGCAATAGACCTAGAAATTTTTCTTTTGCCTTGTATGATAGTCAAGCCACTGAGCTTTAATGTGCGTGTAGACTTTTTTGATGGACCATATTCCGCACCGGTGTAAATAATTAAAAATCGAGAAAATCATAAAATGTTCTATTTTTTTAAAACTATTTTTGCCATGTCAAAAAAGTGAGGTTAATTTTTTTTTTCTATATAGGATTATCCAACCAATATTAAAGATTTCTTCCGTCAAATTTGTTAGATTTAATACAATAGAAATAAAAAAAAATAAGGCCACAACTGATTTTCTTATTTTTTTTTACTTTTAAAGTGGCCTGTAAAATACGGGAGGCGACATTAAAAATTAAAATTTGTTAATTTGGTATTCCTAAGGACACTAATACATTTTATCAAAATTTGGCTTTTTTTCGTGACATGGCAGCTACCCCCATTGGATAATTTGGCGTGGAATTACTCAAATTACAATAATTCTTTCTCGCAAATCACCCTTTATTACAAAAATTATAGGTTGGAAAACTAAACTTGGTAGACTTGGCCGGGAGCGAGAGGCAGTCGAAAACCGGCGCCACTGGTGACAGACTTAAAGAAGCTACGAAGATCAATAAAGCTTTATCCTCGTTGGGTAAGTTGTTATGCTCCTGTAGAGAGGGCGTTTAGATCGGACATGGGTTGTGCGTCGGTTGGTCAGGCTTTTTGTAGCCTTCCAAATTAGTTGGTTTTTGTTTGTTGTAATTTTACTTCACAAAACTATTATGAGATAAAAATATTGTTTTTTTAGGCAACGTTATCTACGCATTGGCGGAAAACTCCTCCCATATTCCATACCGAGATTCCAAACTGACAAGACTGCTGCAAGACTCACTAGGTGGCAACAGCAAAACCATTATGATCGCTAACATAGGTGCGTATTTTTTAATTTGCCTTAATTTAATCTTCTTGCGCGATCTAAACAAGTGATATAGTCCAAATTATACGCATTTGTAATGACGTCATTTTTGTTTAGCTTTGTTTAGTATGTTATAAACAGCGGTGACAATAAACTTTAAAAAAAAGTAGTGTCTATGATTAATTCATTTTTTAAATAGGTAGGTAATTGGTTATGTGAAGTATCCGTCACTGTCAGTTTTTCAACTTGTCGGAAATTATTTTAAACAGTAAAATGCCGAGAAACAAATATAATAGGTATAATAAACAATCGCAGCTGATAATTTTAAATATATTAGCTTTTTTTCAACTGAAAAGAGAACAAGTCTGAAATGGAATCGCACTTCAATTTGAGAATGTGATACAGCGACCCGCAGATGTAACAAAATTGAGCCCAACAACGATAGTAAATATAAAAAAGAATTTACGCCATACGTTTTTTTCTCACCTGGTGACGTCATTACAAAGAATACATTACAAGGCTGCATACGTTAAAAATACCTATTTTCAAAATTTGTCCACCATCTTGGATATTTAAAGAATACCAATTTCAACAATAAGTTGGTAAAATTTGAAGTTTTGGCATTTATTTCGAAATGTTTAACTTTATTACACGATACACAAATACACGGTATGTCAGCAACGCGGACCAAAACTCGTTTTTTACCGAGCAAAGGTTTTAGCCTACAATTGTTTAACATCTGGTTTAAATCTATTGGTTAGTTGTAACGTAATGTCATGAAACATTGTTAAAAACGGGGCAAGTTGATATGATTTTTTTGTTCTTTTGTGCGCTCTGTACTTGAGTATGGTAGTCCAATATCCATAAAACTAGATGTGAAAGGGTTCAGTCAAAGTTTCTTAGAAGAATAGGTTTTAAAATGAATATTCCATATGCTGACATAAACTATACATTACTTATAAAACTCAATTCATTGGAAACTAGAAGAAACTTTTTTGATCTGTGTACACTTTATAAGATCATCCATAATATCATGGAAGTATCGGAACTCCTAGCAGCGGTTGGTTTGCGTGTGTCTTCAAGGAACACGAGAAATAATTGCGTTTTTGACATAAATTTTCATCGTACTAATTATGGTGTAAACTCTCCTATCACTAGGATGTGCAATAAAGCAAATGATAAAAAACTGTGATATAGATATGTTTGATTTAAATTTTGATCGATTTCGTAATAGGGCCAGAAAGTTTTTGTTTACAAATTAATGCCTCTTATCAATGTTCTACCAATGTTTAAAAAATAATAATAATAGTCTTTATTAGCAAACCTGCTCAAAAAGTACAATCAGTAAAAAATACATGTTAAAAAAGACAATAAACTTGTGATACAAACAAACAACAAAATATAAACAACTTTAAATTTATACATATGTCAGTATTTAAGCAAACGTCCTAAAGTTGTAAATTATATAAATCGAAACCAAGTTAAAAATGTAACTTTTAAAAAAATTTAAGACTTAGCAACTACAGATAATATTTGTTTGATAATTTTGACTAGTTAGTTACCATTCAAAAGTCCCACACAAAACACGAAAAACATGATATCTCTCCAAATCACAAATGGTTAAATCTATTATATCCGCATTGTAAAAATATTTTATAATTCTAAATTGGTCCTGACAAAGTTTAGGCAAAGTCTTTTAAAACTCTCTATGTTTGAAGTTTCCTTGGGTCCCTTGGCAAAGAATTAAACAGTTTTAATCCTTCGGTAAACACTGTTTTACCAGCAGCATTTGCATAATCAATATAGAAATTACTCATTGATCTTGCTCTTGTATTTACAGGGTGTATTTCATGTATATATTTAATTTCGTCGGTTAAATATTTAGGTAAGGTGCCCCTTCTTAGGCGAAAGACAAATTTCAGCACATTAAACGCAGCCCTCTGTGAGACATTAAGGAAGTTGAGTGTGTCCAGCATCATCTTTGTAGGGGTTCGTTTTTTGCATAATAGAATAGCTCGCATAGCTCTATTTTGTAATTTTTGCAAATTGTGTTTTTGGGTTTGATTCATAAAATAAATAAATGTTCCACAATAGCCTAAATGTGGAGCTATTGTTGTTTTATAAATAGTAAGCCTAGCAAACATAGACACTTTGTTACTTAATCTAAAAAGAAACCCGATTTTCTTAGCCATCTTCTTTTTAACATACTGGCATCTCATTTACTTTTTGAATCTGTTCTCTGTCAATGATGATTTTATATTCAGTGTTTACTGGGGTGTTTACTAAATTAAGTTTATCTAAATTATACTTATTTCCTAAAATCATATATTTAGTTTTTTCTGTATTTAGTTTAAGTCCATTATTTGCAAGCCACTTTGTTACATTATCAAGGTCAAAGTTAAGGTCTTGCATCATTTGTTTTATATTCTTAGGCTCTCCAATAATATAAATCATCGTATCATCGGCAAACAGTTTGATTTTACATTTAGCTCACACATATACTATACTATAGTAGTGTGAGCTATGGTGATCCTAATTTTTTCGAGAAAAAAAAAGTTGCTCCGATTTCAAAAAATTTTATATATCTTTGCGTTTCAGATGATTTCGAAACTTTTTTGTTGCGCCGTCTGTCTGTCTGTATGTCTGTCTGTAACGACCAACGCGCATAACTCAAAAACCGCTTGGCCGATTTTATTGAAATTTGGTACCTAGGCTGGGTCTTGGGTCGAGAGTCCCATTTAAAAATAAACAAAATCCACCGAACACAAACCAAATAAAAGGGTGGGGGTAGATTTCAAAAATTAGAGTTTATGTGAAAATATGGCGTGTGTGATATCAAACGAAAGATAATTGAGTCTGCAGTTAAACAAAATACATTTTAATTTATTTAAAAAAAAAGGGTGGGGGTATATTTTAAAAATTAGAGTTTAAGTAAAAATATGGCGTTTGTGATATCAAACGAAAGGTAATTGAGTCCGGAGTTTAACAAAATACATTTTAGTTTTTTGTTTTTTTTAAGGGTGGGGGTAGATTTCAAAAATTTGAATTTAAGTCAAAACAGGGCTTGTGTGGTATCAAACAAAAGGTAATTTAGTCTGGAGTTGAATAAAATATATTTGAGTTTTTAGTTATATTAGCTCACACGTACACTATAACTATAGTACCTAGTGTGAGCTTAGGGGCCCATATATTGGCAGAGTATTTTTTATTTGTTTTACAATGTCATTGATAAGAATCAAAAACAATAATGGACCCAACGCACTTCCCTGTGGAACACCAAAGGGAACATGCGAAGTGTCGGAAAGTTCTTGATTATACTTAACATATTGCCTTCTATTTTTTAAATAGCTTTAAAACCATTTTAAAGCTTTTCCTTTTATTCCATATGCTTTTAGCTTCATTAATAGCAAGGCGATATTTATTGTTTCAAAAGCTCGTTTAAGATCCAAAAATACAGAAATTATGACCATCTTTTTATTAGATATTTCATGCTTCCATTTTGATATAATGAATTGTAAAGCTGTTTCACAAGAATGTTCTTTTCTGAATCCCGATATATATTTGTTATTTATGTATATTGCAAGTGTTTCACCAATTTCTATTTTAATCTGTGTGTTAAGTAGCTTATTTAAATGTTTTATTAATGTTTTTACTAGTTTTTAATTATTTTAGTTTTTTTTTAAAGAAATATTTAAATGTTGAACAACTTTAAATCTTAATTAAACTATGTGAGTGCCGCCATCATCATCATTCATCGCCAGTTATTGTATAGAGACCTTATTGGCTGATTAAAAATCTTTGTTTTTTTTATATGTATTTTGAAATATTGTTAGGTCAGAGAATTGAGAATTAAAAGAGTTAATTAAAATAGTCACTATTTATTGTTCACATGTTAGTAATAAGGATGAAATATAATTTAATAATTAATTAACGTGCGTTCACTCACACCTCAACCTTCGTTCTGGGCCCTGTGCCTCACTGCGCATGAGCGGAAACGGATACGACGCTACTGTTAACGCCGCCAATATATTTAAATTAGAAATACAACTTTTGCTATTCATTTGTGTAATATGTAAATTAATTCTGTTAAAGATATACTACATATTTTAACTTTTGCTGTTAACTAATTTAATCTTTTGACATTTGTAAATGCTAAATGCGTTAATAAAATTTTGAATTTTGAATATGATAATTCCTTCGCGAAAGCATCATTTAATGTTAACTGCAGGCCAATTTCCCTCTTTTGTCATCTACAAGACGTCACGGAAAGTGAGAAATAACAATCAAGCGTCATCCCCGGTATCTATAGATGCGCACTGACATTAGTGTATCGCGGGTATTAGTGTATCATGATTACAATCGGAATTGGAACACAAAATCAAAAAATTATCCTGGGATTATTTTTTTCCATTTCCTAATTTATAAATCATATACCGAAAACATGTTTTTTTTTGTAATTTTCTTTGTACATTTACATATTTATGTATTGGTCAGGTCCGGCCAGTATGAACTACGAAGAAACAATAATGACCTTGCGTTATGCCTATCGAGCCAAGCTGATCAAAAATAACCCGATCAAAAATGAAGATATTAAAGATGGACAATTGCTGCATCTTCAACAGGAGATAGAAAGACTGAAAGCTTTGATTAGCGAGAAAAATGACGGCCTTGAGATCAGCAAGTAAGTGACATTCATGACAAAAAAAATGTTTGTAAAAAAAACTTTTTTTAACTCTATGGATTTTTCTGTTCAACTTACATACTTATTTTTTAATTTCTATTTTCCCGTATTTATTTTAGGAAACGCTATGTTTATTCTGGTATATTTATTTTAATATGTCTTTTTCAAAAGTCCATTGACTGAACATGAATGAACTAAACACAGTCAAACAAATGTTTTTATAATTCCTTTTCGTTTATTTAGTCAGGACTAATTCACAAAAAAAAAATATAATAAAACAACAGGGCACAACCATACAAAAATATATAAACTCTGTATGATTGATCATGAAGTTACAGTTACAACACATAACAAAAAAAAATCTAAAAAAAAAATAAATTGATCTATGACGGATCTGATATCTTCCTAGCCTATTAGCACACTCCAAGTGAACTCCATGCTATATCAGCCATGAAAACAGTTTTTTGTAAATATCTTAGAAACGAGAACACAAATTATTGAGAAAAATACGTTCTACCATATTCCGAAAACCGCATATTGATACGATACTCCGTGAAAAAGTTAGCATATTTTCAATTTTTTAACTGTCAAGCAACTGCATTATCATTGATGGATTTTGACCTACATCTAATCAGCTCCTTATAGTGTCACTATTTTACCTGAAAATTTTATGAAAATCGGTTTAACGGTTTAGGAGCTATCGTGTTACGGACAAACATACACACACACAGACAGACGTCACATCGATATTTCTAAGATAGGTCCAAATACACCCAAATAACCTATTTTCGGAGTAATAAAAAAAATGGTCGAAAACAATACCTTCTGTAGCCATTGCTGGGCGACTAGGAAGCTAAAAAATAAAACAATGCTTTTAACAATACCTACATTATAACATCAGATAGTAAAATTCAGTTATTCAGGTTCGTCTCTCGAAAAAGATACTTTTTAAGATTAATTTTCAGTCTTAATATTTTCAATTTATTTTTAATTAAACCTGAAAGTGGTGTTTTCTGACATTCCTCTTGTTACTCCGGTTGCCCGCGCCTCCCCTAGTGCCTGCTTAGCACATCACGCTAGGGCAGCACATGATCTCGAGTGTTGATGGATACTTGCCCCGAGCATAAAACCCTGTGGAAAATGAAATGTTTCAGTTTCCTAGAATTCGTCTATTTTGCACGAAGTTCCCCTACACCGAGTAACTTAAATCGAGAACCCCATGTCGACTCAATAAAATAAAGTAGATTTAAACAGATGAACTAAAATAATCCTAACGTACCTTTCCCAGGGTTACAACTGGCTCAAACCTCGTTCCACCAGCAAAACTGTCCCGTCGATGGAATGGACGGGCTGTAACCAAAGGAAAAAACAATATATAGTTTTTATCCAAAACGTGGTTAAAAAAAACTCCAAAAATTCCACACGTCTGCTGTAGTAAAATTACATTTCACACGAAAAACAATTACAATTTGGGAGGCAAATATTGTCTTGAAGAATTCAAAAAAATAATAAAAAAAATCGAACTTACCGCTCTTATTTCCCGTGGAAATGGCGTAGGCCGCCTTAAATCCCTCTCAGAGGGTGTGAGCGTCACTTAGATTCGCCTAAACAACGACGGCTCACAGTTATACCGTCTTTGGTATAATCTGCAACTACTGCAGTGGCGACACCAATAGACGGCCACCAGCCCAGCCAAAATTCTTTAGGAAAGAGACAAGGCACTTTGTCGAGAACACAAAAAAAAATGAAGTTGCCGGAAACCGTTCGTAGATCTGGTGGGGACAGTACACACAGTACCAACCAAATTTTCCCGGTTAAATTCAAATAAGAATGCAAACGCATTTATAAGAAAATGCTCTCGCCGAAAAATCACTAACTCCGGTTTGCGAGACTGGAGAAAAAAACCAACTAACCAATGAGGAAATACATTAATACTGCCGTACCGGTCTACAGGGGGCAGCACCGACCAAGGGGATATCGAAAATACGTAAAACGCACATTGAGGTGTTGTCGGATCTATTTCCACGGTTGAAATTTTTATAACAAGGACATCGAGACACCCTCCATACATAGACCGAACATTTGCCTACCGGACCCCCGCCAGCATAGCAAGTAGGAGGAAAATAACCAGCCGGACTATCAACTGTAAATTCAATTACTGGAGATCAGAGCATGCAGCAAACCCAGGAATATTCGAACACTCAACCAATTCCCATATGAGTAAAGCTATACTAAGTGTAGAATTTAGTTGTATTTTAGTTACAGTTTTAGTCAAAAGTTTCCTTTGCTCTTTATATATGTTTTCTCTAAGATTCATATGGTTTGACGCCATTTTTGTAAAACATTTCTACATTAATAAAGTTGTTTCTGAACTTGAACCTAAAATACACATTGAACTACTGCTCAAACCCGGCCTAAGAGTGTTCAGATGTTAAGTTTGCTCCCCACTAGCTAGCTCTACACAACCCTTCAATCCGACTGAGTTATTTAACTATGATTATATATAAATTTATATAATATAAAAATACGATTTTGTTTATTCTTTTAGTCCTGGTTTTTATTCCTCGTTTATCTCCCATTTACAAAAGTGCATAACTCGTATTTATTTTATCTTCTCCTTATCAAATTAATAAAGATATCAAAGTGGGCCAATATCCTCGAAAATAAACATAAGCGAATGAAATGTTCATCTAAATGTTTTCTTCCTGTTACTGAAACCATTTGTGATGCGGCAAAGCCGCCATTCCCCAGCAGAACAGCTGTTTATTTTCATGAACGTCAAAGAAAATCACAAAATTCCACAGATAAACAAAACGATCGAAAGTTTTTATGTGATTTTTCCCGAAACCTGTGATCTCAAGTTCCAATTACGATGTGCTCAGTGTCCACAGTAATTCGATGGAATGCCTCCTTTATCAGGTAACTTTCTGGACACTATATAACCTCCAAACCTAGCTCTATAAAATACCCTTAATTTGTGTACAGAAAGACGAGTCGAAGAGCCTTGATTATTTACCTAAATAAACAAATATGTAACGTTGCCTTAAACGTAAAAATGACACGTTACAATAGTAATCTCTCTGGTAGTGTGAAATACTTAAAAAGTAAGATACAGCTTTTAAAAGAACATGAGTTAGTAGTTAACTTACACTTTATTGAAATAGATATTAAACTTTGTGCTGGGTAATTTTTCAAAAAATTATTGACGACCACTACATTCAGTTCATTGAAAGGGAAAACCATGTCACTTATTCACAAAATCACTTGTTTCTTTTTAATAAATTATAGTGAAATGTTTTATATTGAAAATTTTTCTTCAGATAACTCTAGCGAGTGTTTTTGTGGAGAAAAACTATTGTCAAAGCTTGAAAAAATGAGTTTAAGGGCATGTAAAGTTTTTTAAAATAATTTTTATTAAAAAGCACAATGATTTAGTGTCTGCTAATAAATCTTTGAATAAGAACTCAAAGATGATGACAGTCAAAGAGAAATTAAAAAACTAAAAGCTTAGGTTTGATATGTCCAATTTTGAAAGACTTGTATAGATTTGAAGTAACTAACGATATTATGTACCTAATATATGTACCTGAAGATATTAGAGTGCAAATTTTGTATAATTTTTTATTTTATAGATTCATATTTTTTTCAATTTTTGCCTATAAAAGAACAAAAATTTTTGTTAATTTATTTAAATTGTGTAAAAACATATAATATATTAAGCAATACAATAAGAATCCTGGGACTCCTAAGATCACGTGACCGCCGACTTGCTTATAACGCGCCATGGCCGGTCTTTATCGTTGGCTGCGTTGTGAACCTTTAAATTAAGTGGTAGTAGTAGTGGGGGTGGTGACTCTTAGGTCCGGCAAGTAGGCCAGAGTAGACCTATTTGCCATGCCCCAGGCCACCACCACTTCCATTCGATACCCTTTCAGAGTTGGTGTCCTGACGGGCTGGGCAGGTATTGTCGTTCTCGACTGTTATACCTACCATTCGGAAATGGACATACATTTTTGGTTAAATGAGAAAAAGTGGCGCCATTTCAAGCCCAATCAGATGCTGTATCAAAATTAAAAATATCAGAGACTAAAATGCTGATTTTCAAAATATCCAGCAAAACTAGAAATGGGGTTTTTGCAAAAAATTGAAATATTGTCGCCATTTTGCAAACAAACTTGCTAAAATCTGGTAGTTTTGTATTATCGACTACGGCCAATAGAATGACGTTAACGTATCTTTTCTTATTTTTCTTTCTTTAATTTCACTTGTTGTTTATAGTTTTAGGTCCTTGCATTATTTGCAATTTGGTATTTGATTAACCTATATGTGTCGTGTGTTTCCTGAACCGCTTGTGTCCATTTAGAATTCTTATAAGTAGTCCCACGCCTTTTGGTGTCCGTCCCGATAACCATCTAAGTCTAAACATTTTTTAAAAATATTTCTAAACTTTTACTTTTTCTGTATAGCCTAGAACTTGAAGATGAAAATTCTGATAATGATGAAGGCAGTCATGGCGAAAAAGAGAAGCAGCTAGAGTTGGGCAAGATGGAGGTGGATGAACTAGCCAAGAAATTAAAGACCTTAGAAAAACAAATGGTTTGTAAAATTAGGCATTTCATGGCATAAGGACAAATTTCAAATAAACAACTTTTTTAAAAATTAACACAGCCGTTTTCCCGTAAAAGTAAAAACAAAAATCGACTTCACCCTGATACACAAAAAAATATATTTCTTCTTTTTCCTTTTTAGGTACATGGTGGCAAAGATATTTTAGACAGTGTTAACGAAAACGAATTAAAATTAGAACAGCATAGAGCTGAAATCGCTGAAAGAAAGGTAAACATAATAAAAAAAAATTAAAAATCTCAGTGGAGTTTCTAAAACTACAAAGACTGCTCCACTACAGTATTTATTACAAGAAAAATTAGCGAACCTGAAAAAAGAGATCGAAATTTTCATGGATATTCAAAAGCAAAGAGTCATTTTTCCAGGGGATTCTAAATTCTAATGGAACCACCAGCAGTTTACCTGAATAAGAATTGGTAGAACTGGAGTATATAATTTCTATATAGCAACACTATTGATCTATAACTGATACTATTTTTTTTTCCTTTTAAGAAACGTGAAATTGAAATGCAGCAAAAAATCGAGTTAGAGGAGGAAACGTGCACAGAACTTAAGCAGGTGTTTGCCAGTCTTCAACAACAAGTGGACTTCAAAAGGGATAAATTAAAACGGTAAGTTTACTTCTTTAAAACTCAAACAGCAGTATTTACTTTTGTTATAACTTTCTTAAAAATTAAGTTTTAAAAATGTAAAAAGGGTACCTAAAGATTAAATTAATTTTAAAATAAATAAGATTTCCATGCTGTCTTCAAGAAATTTTGACATTATGCGTTTTTTTACAGTTTAAACAGTAAACTTCAGTCTATGAAACAAGAAATCAGAGATAACCATGAAGTTTACATGAAGGACCGGCAGGAAATTGAAGAAGCCAATGATGAAGCAGCAATGTATGTATGATTTACCTTTATAAATGTTTTTATTACTTTGACACGATCTAAATACACTACAGGTAGAAGGCAGGTCTTCTGGTAAAACCCTCTTAAAATGACTTCCATTAGCCTTTCGAATGAAGCGAGAGCATTGCATGGTCCAAACGGCATCACATTAAACTGGCAAAATCCATTTCTGGTGGAAAATGCTTTTTTTGTCCCTTTCGGTGGATCCTACCTGCCAATGTACTCTTTAAGGCAAGAGTAAAAAACCAACATAAACGCTCCAATCCCGTTGTTGTATTTTCGAATTTGGGTAAGGATACATAACTACTCTCCTTGGTCACGTTATTAAGTCTTATATAGTCGAAACCAAATCCGGTAGGTACTTTTGTTCTTTTTAGCGACCCTTACAACAGGAGTTCACCACTCTTACTCTTCTATGACACGGCTGTTTTACGATAAGATTTTTAACTTTTTTTTGCATTGGCCTTTGATGTTCTTCTTGGTGGTTTCCCTAAACTTTGAACATCGCTAATATTAATCTATAAAAGTTTACAGTTTACAATAGCCATTCAAGAAAGGAAGCTCAACAATAACCTTCCACTCCATCCAGTTAGTGTTTTTCTATATCATCTGGGTAGAGGATAAGCATCTTTCTTTGTAACGTTATTAAGGTTCCTATAATCTACACAGAATCGTCCTTTTAACCGAAGAATATACATGGTGTTTTAAAATTCAATAACACAACTTTAGTGTTGAATTCCTTAAATAATTTCAAGACTAAAGGTTCATGTAAACATGGGTCCGCAAACGCTTAGTTTTCCAGATACAAGGTGTTAATTTTTTTTTTTAAGTTTTTTGTTTCGAGCTCGTGCAGTTTTTGAGATATTTTGTTCAAATTTGGCGCGTATACTTAGCGATGGGCACTATACTATTAGACATGCCAAATGATAGTAAACATTTACAGGGCGATACTTTTCCAGGTGTTATGTCGCTATCGAAATCCTTGTTACATTTGCAAACTTTTTTGTTTCTTGCGATTTTTTCGTATCTCTAACCATTATAGAAGAAATCGCTGTTGCACCAAAGGCTGCTATCATGGAAATAAAAAATGCTTCAGTATGGTATATGGCGAGTATATGAAAATAAAACTTAATATCACTCAAGGAATTTACCATTAAAAATATGTTATTGAATTTTTCAAACACCCTGTATAATCAAGGGCTTGCACAAATTTCTTTCGCACTATTCGTTTTTGTGGTTATAGTTTGGACAGCGGCAGTATTAATAACAGGTTCAATAAAGTTGTTTGGTCTGAAAGTACTGTTTGTTTCTTAAGTTTTATAGGCCTTTTCGAATGACGTTCCTGAGCCTTTTGAATGTAGCATTACATAGGCCATATGTATATTAAACTGGTGAAGTCCATCTCCGATGAAAATGCTGTTGGGTATATAAATCATTATTGACAAGGCTGCGTTTTTCGACTATATTTCCACCTGCCAGAACACACTATTTTAATGAAGAGCGGACCTCCCAATCGAGTTGGTGTGTTTTCATATCTGGGTTTGTGGGATAACTAACTTTCTTGGTCACGTTGTTAAGCTACCTATAATCTACACAACATCTGGTACATCTGTCCTTTTTAGCGATCAACATAACAGGAGTTGACTAAACCCTTGTTGACATTTCTGTGACAAGGCCGTTAAGCATTTTTGGATACGATCGTGTACTTGCTTTCTGCTGGTTCGCAATTGGTAGTCTTCTTGGTGGTTCGTTTATCTAGAAGTATTCTTTGTTTCTTTTAAATAAAGCCTCTGAAATGTCGTGAGCTTTTTGAATTACATAGGCCAAATGTCACTACATTAACTGGCAAAGTCCATATTCGATGGAAATGCAATTTTTTTTCTAGCACTAGTAGTAATAGTGACACATATTCTATTGTTCAAGATACATTATTTAAAAACATCGAGATTTTTCTCTTTGTGGCTTTCGGTTCCTACACTAACCAGATCAAGAGTAAAAAAAACCAATGTGAACCTGCCAATTTGGTTAGTCTGTTCCCGATTATGAGGTAGAGTATAACTATCTTTCTTGGTCACGTAATTAGGCATCCTGTAGTCGACACACAATCGGGTTTTACAAGTAACTAGTTCCAAAGTAAGTGTAATTTCTACTTGTTCGATGGGAGCGCCTCTGACGCTTATCTGTTCATTGTTATTTTGCACCTTTTTACCTTCTTCATATTATCAGAAACTTTGTTTCCTTCACGTTTTCACTTATGAAGTACCGCAATTGGGTTTTGAAATAAAATTGTTAAAATGTCCATAATAACGGTTAAAAGAAATTTTTAGGAACTTGCGGCAATGGTTCCTAATAATCGATAACTTCGTACCTTCGGAGGAACGTTCGAGAATCATTAACTTAGCACAATTCGATGACAACTTAGATAATTGGATCCTCAAGAAAGAAGTGAACAGAATAGAACCTTACGACCGACCCATCGCACATCCTTATAGATGTCCGATTTCGGATCATGCGCTGCAGATGGGAAGGACAATGCCCAATTATAGGGTAAGAACACAAAATACAGCTGGAGCTTTTTGTCACATAATTATAACATAAACAAAATATAATCAATAAAGAACCATAAACTTAACCATTTTATTTAACTCAAAAACTTTTACTGCTACTAAGAAACCTGGCCTTGCAAAGGATCAGGCCCACCTCTTATGGGATTTCTGTAATCCGTCAAACTTCATGAAATTTGGGTATGTTGTAGACTGAACCTTTCTTGTCAAAAGTTCTCATGAGCCCAACTCAAATTAATGACCAGTTTTTGAAATACAGGGTGTTCAAAGTGATAATGTCCAAGAAGCATAATAGCACTCTAGACGGGCTTTCCAAACATAAACGCAATGTTTTTATTACATATATTTACGATTTATTTATTTTTTTTAATCTCTACCTTTAAAACATTATCTACATGGTGTTTAAGTAAATATCAGTCGAATGTTTTAATGAGAATCAAGCTTCAGTGTGCTGCAGAATAAACCTTGCTCATCAGAAGTTCTCATGGGCCCAACTTGGTGATAATCTTCAAGAAGCATAATAGCCCTATAGACGGGTTACCCAAACATATACGCAATGTTACTATTACATATAAAGTATTTATTAGTTTTCTAATGATTCTTTTAATGATAAAGCTGAACTTATTAAGTAATTAATACAAGGTGTTTCGGCAAATATCATTTTTTAAATACTAATTAAAAATCTATGTATTGTATATATTCTTGAGCATCTTATATTAACACAGGGCTTTTAGCGAAATTGTGCTGCAAAAAAAGTGAATAGAGACTAATTGTAAAGAAAACGGAACTTTTTCTTCAAATTCTCTACCAAAATAACGGATGAAAAATATTAAATAACGTAATAAAATGACTTTTTAATCATTTCTTGTTTGGACAACCCGTCTTAAGAGCTATAATGCTTCTTGGACATTATTACTTTTAACACCCTGTAATTCAAAAACTGGTCATTAATTTAAATTGGGCCCATAAGAACTTTTGATAAGAAATGTTCAATCTAAAACAAACTAACGCTTGCTTCTCATTAACACTTTTGGCTAATATTTACTTAAACACCCTGTAGATAATGCTTTAAAGGTACAGATTAAAAATAAACCGGTAATATACGTAACACTAACAGTGCGTATATGTTTGGAAAACCCGTCTAAAGAGCTATTGTGCTTCTTGGACATTATCACTTTCAACACCCTGTATTTAAAAAACTGGTCATTTATTTAAGTTGGGCCCAAAGGAACTTTTAATGAACAAGGTTTAATTTACAACATACTAAAGCTTGTTTCTCATTAAAAAATTCGACTAATATTTACTTAAACACCCTATAGATAAGGTTTTGACGGGACAGATTAAAAATAATAAATAAATCGGCAATATACGTAATACTAACAGTGCGTATAGGTTTGGAAACCCGTCTAAAGAGCTATTATGCTTCTTGGACATTATCACTTTCAATACCCTGTATTTCAAAAACTGGTTATTAATTTGACTTGGGCCCACGAGAACTTTTGATAAGAAAGGTTCAGTCTACAACATACCAAAATTTCATGAAGTTTGACGGATTACAAAAATCCCATAAGAGGTGTGCCTGATCCTTTACCAAAAAGATCAAACACTTGACATATTTTTGGCTAGAACTGTGTATTTACATGTTTTTATTTTAGGGTGAAAATGTGTTGGACCTCAAACTCGAAATGCCGCTGCGCACGACTCAAGACTACACACCGCCCGCCATCTGTCCGCAGGTGAAAGCGATTGTCACTGACGTCATACAAAATGAGATGGATAACAGCCGAATCGTCATCAAGATGGCGCCCCATTCTAGCGCGAACCGTAGCGCTTCGAAAATGGACAAGGAGGGCAAATACAAGATGGCCACCAAGACTTTTATGGATGTTCATAATTTGAAGTAAGTTCCAGCCTCTTTATTTATCATATGCCTATTGACAGCAACAAAAAAAAATCTGAAAAATGGCATGTCTTTGAGTTGTTTTTATCTGTGCGTTTTATCTCTGGCATCTTTTTATCCAGAGACAATGACAGTTTTACCTTTCATTTTATGCCAACATGATATGTTTACTATTTAATATATTTCGGGTTATGAAATATGTTTATTTTATGTCAAAGTCACAAAAGTGTAACTAATGCATTTTTTTAAAACTTTTAGAAACAACCGCGCAGTGCACTCAAAATCAGCAAAAGCCCACCCTTAAAAAAACAGAAAAACCTCTCTACGAATCAGGTACCTTTATTTTCTATTTTTACAAATATTTTTACACAAGACAACTTTGTTTTATTTGTTTTTAATTGTGATATTTTGGATTTTTAATTTATTTTGTATATTTTTAAGTTTTATTACATATGTAAGTTCGTAAGTAGGTACTTTTGTTTGTCAAAAAATGGTTTTTTTAAACAAGCTGAATTCATACCAGAGATTAAAAAAAATAAATAGAACACTTTCAAACCTGTGCAGACTGGAAGAAATAGAAAGAAATTGAAATCCGCCATTTTTTCTTAGATTGAGCAACGGCAACTTTGACAGGCATGATTGGCAAGGCGGCAGCATTGAACTAAACTCGTGGTAAAATATGATATGGGGCCACTGATCTCAATTAAAGATAATTGGCAGAGCGTCACTGATTATTTTCCACGGCGACCTCTAGGGTTGGTGGCCTATACTACGCTTATAAGTGTGACTCAAGGTCTTTATACTTTTACACAGGTTGCCTACAGAATTTAACCAATCATGTGATCTTAACTAGAAGACTAGAAAGCTACGTCGCCGTGCTGCAATAAAACAAATCGTCGCTGTAAAGTCAAAACCTTGTAAGTCTGAAAACGAGTTTTTACAGGAAACGCTAAAAACTTTGTTATTCCGATTTTTCGAGAAACATTTTCTAGCTATCAATTTATTTGTTACCTGATCGGTATTTTTATTAAATAACGTATGGGTCAAATATCATTTCTTAATATTTTGTTCAATTTTGCTAAAAAACGTGAGATACGAGGAAGTCAAGTAAGTAATAAAATTAACAATAATAATGAAAATAATTTTTTTATTTATTGCAGAATTACAAAGGAATCTTAATGATGGGAATCATAAAAACCATGATAATCTGAAGGAATAACAGCTTTTAAGGCTTGAATATGTGTGTATTTATCTCTTTTTATGGCTAGCGGAGTTTTGTAAAGGTTTTTTACTTCGCCAGTAATATAGTTTTTGCGTTGGCGAAGTGACTTCCAGTCTTCATCAACATCTAACTTGTACTCAATATTGCCAACAGCTCTTAAATCAATAACAGTAGAGTCACCCACTCTTTTCCCTGGACAAATAGATGTCGCTGATACCTCAAAACGGCCAAATTTCGAGATACGAGGTTTTGACTTTACAGCGACGAAATGGCTTACGGCAACGCGGTGCCGTAGATATTTAATCTGATTGCTATGGCATTACGTTTGGCCAGTCGCGTTCAATTCACGGTGGTTAGAATAGACCGGTGTTCGGATCTTTATATATATATATATATATATATATATGTCAAATTTTCCACGTCACTGGTAGTCCAGCTGATTTTTGTAAACAAAAGTTAGATCTGATATAAACAACGGAACAACTAATATTTTTTGAATTTTTTGAAAACTAAGGCAATTTTCCTACTGTTTTCTAATACATCCTTATAATATAATTTTCTAAACGTATTGTCGTTATTTTTTTTTAGCCCGCTTTATTTTTTATTACACAAAACTTAAACTACAAGTCAAACTGAATGTGATCGTTAGTATCAAAGGTGAACCGAGCACTTGGAAAGTAGGTAAACAAAGATGTAGGTCAGCGGATGATTTTTGAAGCTGAAACGAACACATTATTTTATTCGAATTTTAATTGTTGTGTATAGAGAAATGAAGCGGGCTAAAAAAAATAATGACTGGTTTGTCTGAAAAATATTATTTTATAAGAATATACTAAAAAAAAGGAAAATTGCCTTAGTTTTCAAAAATTTCAAAAAATATTAGTTGTTCATATCATATCTAACTTTTGTTTACAAAAATCAGCTGGACCACCAGTGACGTAAAAACTCGACATGTATATATAAGATCCGAACACCGGTTTATTCAATCCACCGTGCGTTCAATTACCTTTTAAATTCTGTAGGTAACCTGTACTATAAAGATGTTGAGTCTGACCGTATATGTTTGTTCACCATAACGACCTCTAGGGCTAACCGCTTGTACTTAAATCTGTGAAAAAATGGCGGCCAACGTTCCGTCGCCCCTATTGGAGGTGGCGCAGTAGTCGCAGCGTTATCTAACTATTTTTCTCTATCTATGATTCTTACCCGGTTAATTTCTATTAGAATCCCTATTTTATACAGATTGACGATTGATAATTGCAAATTCTCTAAAAATAACTCCTTTATTATTTGAAATAAAACATAATATATTGGTAATGTCGAAAATACCGTTTTTTATATCCGAAATCAAATCAGGTAGCGATCGCAGTACATGCATAGCGCCAAAAAGGCTACATTCTCAAAATTTTTAACTTAAATATCTCCAAAACCTACAAAAGACAGACCCATCAGAATTTATTTAAATTGTTTTTTTGTCAACAACACCCTATAATTTTAAATTTAACTTTTTCGTCTTTTCTTATGCTGCATTTACTAAATTCTATACGCTTTTCATTATGATAAACGTAACATTCCTTATTTTTATGCTTACAAAATTATTAATGTATATTATTTAAACGGCCGCTTGCATCAAAGTTTTAAGTATCTCTTTCAACTTACAGTAAACTTAACTACTTAAAAAAATTTTTTTTTAAATCTAGGACTAACAAAATTTCTTGACCGTGCAATTATTTGAAATAACACTAAAAGTATGAGGTGTTTAACGGAATAAGTGATACTTCAAACTAAAGTGATTATTTACTAAGTAACTACTCTTTTTGGAATTTTTCGTGCAAGTGACTGTAAGAATACTTTTTTCTAGAATATCTTCAGTGGCAAAAAATTAATTTTAAACTAATGAAATCGCACATTTTAGCTTTCTAATTTAGGTAATCAAATTATTCCACGAAAAAATTCTAGTCAGAGTTGAAATTGTATTAAAGAATTTCCTGTGATTTTTTTTTTGTAAAAAAACCTAATTTTTAGTATGTTTTATTTTTAGTTTTTGTTTTAAGTCGGTAACTAACCAAAGAAAACGCTAAAATGTAACAAATATTTGTAATTTTTGTATTAATACCTCATGAAGTCATTAAATTTTTCAAGATTAACCTAAAGCCTTCCCTTGCGTCCACTTGCAATGAAATCACTTGTAACGTGTGCCAACAAAGTTTACTTGTAGATACAAGTATTTGTCGACTTACCAAAGCCTTGAACATAGCTCAAACAGCAAAAGAATTAAAGCCTAGTATAGACTGTAGAGGCCAGTACTTGATAAAAAATTAGTTGCAAGTGGGCAGCAGGCTTAAGGTGATTTAAACCAGTGGCGACTTGTAGTCAGAACTCACGGCTATGCTTCAATTATAGTGAAAGCCTATTAAATTCTACATGAAAACGAAGTAACTTCTCGCCTCCTGTTGTACGTGTCTGAAAAAAATGGCATCTATCTCTTTCATACATTACTACTACCTTGGTATGAGAGATGTCATTATTTCAACAGAAAACATATCACTACTTTAATTAGAATGAGAACAGGACACTGCCTTACAGCCAGTCACCTGTTTCGAATAAACATAAAAGAACCACCCCTGAGATAGTTACCATATGTCGCACCCCGCTTTGCAGTCTTTGGTACTTACGAGATCTTCTTTGAAAATAACAGATTTTTTTCCAGTAGATTTAATCATCGAGTTCTCATGCTTCAGAATACTCTTAGCTGGCGTCAAGCCTGTCAATGAACCTTGGTTAATGGCTTGAGAAATTTTAAACATTACCAGACAGGATGTTGAACGGCACCGTTTCTTCTGATTTTATGCAGTCAAAACGGGCAACATACTGAGGGCTTTTTCTTTGACCAGGTGTTTGTTCTTTTATGATCATGCGACTTCTTATTTCAAAGTAACCTCCGACAAATAATTTTTCTTCAGCTAAAGGAACTTTATTTTCTTTGCCTTCTACTAAACAAGGTTCTGCGCTATTTGTTTCTATAGTCGGCTGTGATGCTGTTCTTTTCTGTCTTGCCGCCGCAATGAATTCCTTTAATTTCGATTTGGTTTGATTCATTTTCGGTCGGCCTCGACTTCTTTTTGCAGCCGGTGCTGATTCCGATTTCTGAGAAAGAATTACCTTCCAACCATTTTGTTTCAACGTTTGGAAATGACCGAATCTTTTGTCCAAATCCTCAACTTGCATGTAAATCATATCCCAAAACCCTCGCAGATCCTCGCAAGTAATTGGTTTTTCCGTGAATAAGTTTGTTCGGCATTCTTCTATTAACCCTGTAAATTGCTGGAATTTTTTGGCAATTAGTAAACGTGACTGTCCGATGGTAACATCTATGGAATCTTTCTCTTCCTCTGGAACTTTCTTTCCATCCAAATACTCTTGCCATTTGGCACATTAATTCGAGTCTTCTAATTTACCCGTCTAGTTTCTTGGTAAAATAGTCAGCGGCAGCTTTTCGACTTGTATTTTTATTCACAAAGTTTACGTCTTGCTGAGATTCTTCTGGTTGTGTTCCAAAAGACTTTCTGATCTCATATTCCTTTCTCGCCGATTGTTTACCTTTCGAAATTGTGACGAATGAACTAACTGCGGGGCTTTCTTCAGAACTTTTTTGAGGCGTGACGTATACCGCATCTTCCACCATACTTTTTTCCGATTCGCTGAGGTCAATTAAGTAATCATCTGAAGACAAACGGCATGATCGGCTGCTATTTAAGGAGTCTAGATCTTTTGTTTTTCTTATGGGTGTTTTCCTAAAGGTTGACTTATTTTTTGTGGTTTTAGAATTTGGTATAGTTGTTTTTGTGTCTACACTGAAATCGACACTTTTATTTAGTGGTTTTCTTCCTTTAGGTGTTTGCACACTAAGCCCAACAGTTTTTCTAGGCATTTGTGATTCAGTGAGTTTGCCGTGTTCGTGGTGACTTGAATTTGGCAAGTGATTATCATAAACGGATGTGTTTGATTTTGAATCGTTTTCATTCGAATCAGATTTTGATGTTTTAACTAAAGTATTGTTTGTTCGTTGTTTAACTAATTCTGAGCCATTTTCGTCACAGTTAGTATCTTCTGTTTGATATTCAGTTATAGTACTTACGGTGCTAGCTTGAGAAACTGCTCGACCTTGTTTGACCTTAGCTATTGCAGAATCTTGACGCGTAATTTCTTCGTTGTTATCTAACATAGAATGCACGTTGCTGGCGACCTTTTTATTACTAGTGCTTTTTTTCGGTGAAGAAATTTTTAATTGTGCTAAATTTTCAGCTAGTTATGGAGACCTTTTACTTGATTTTGCTGGTAATTTTGTAGAAGATGAGGCTATGGGAGCCATTGATTTAGCAGCCTGGGTTTTAATGGAACCTGCAGTTCTTGCTGAAACAGTTGCTTGGTTTGGAGTTTCTAGCTTTTTTTTGGGATTAGATGTAGATGTAGTTAAATTTTTCGCACTATTCAACATAGATTGACTTTTGATCTTCTCTAACACCGGCCCATTTGTCACTCTAGACTGTACATTTCTTGAGTGGCCTTGTTTTTAGTTAACTCAACTTTGGCTTTCTTTGGTGGACTCTTTTTAACTTCGTCTGGTACATCAAGACCATGGGATTTTATGTATGAAATTACATCTAACTTGAGTCCATGTGACAAGGAGACATGTTTAAGATTGCTGGGTGCCTTAAACTTATGGTTTGTGGGAGCAAATTTGGAAGTATGTGAAAATAGTTTACCTTTAATAAGTTTGTTGACATGTTCCAAATTGGACACAAGTTCATGCTGAACATGGCAAACTTTAAACAAAGGTTTGGCTTTTGACTTTTCGATCGCCTTCTGTTTTTCTTTCTCCAACTTCCACTTGTGATACATTTCCAGTTTTTTTCTGATTTTTCGGCTGGCTGATCTGGAGCTTTTTGTTTTTTGTCGCGTGAGAAAATTAAAAACGAATTAGATGCCGTCTACGGTGATGCCTCGCCTTTATTTGCCACCATCAAGCGGTGGTATAACGAACTCAAAAATGGCCGAACGTCCGTTTTTGATGAGGACCACCCAGGACGCCCCACTGAGGCCACCACAATGGAAAACGTCAACAAAATCCATGACATGTTGCTTAACGACCGCAAATTAAAGTTAAGGGAGATAGTGAGGCATGTGGCTTGTCATTATAGCGTGTGCAAAATATCGTCCATGAACATTTGGGCATGAAAAAACTCTCGGCCCCATGGGTACCGCGTTTTTTTTTCACCAAGACAATGCACCAGCTCATTCATCCCGAATCGTCGCTGCTAAATTAATAGACGGGCTACGAACTACTACCTCATCCTCATGTGAGTGTGGCCAGGTTAAGGATCTGAACCACATTTTCTTTGAGTGCCCCATTAATGTCATACCAAACTTTGACCTATACTCTGCCCTGGCGGACACCGGTGTGACCCGACCTTTCGACATTCAAAGAGCCATTAAAAAACTTTCAACAGACAAAATTAAACTGATCTTGACTTTTTTAGGTGTAAATAAAATTAACCTCTAAAAACAAAAAAAAATATGAAATTTGAATTTAAAATAAAAAACTAAATTTAATTTAATTTTAATCGATTTAAAAAATAAGAAAAAAATTAAGAAAAACAGTTACTTACCCTTCAATTCTGTGAATTTTTAACTGTGGAATGAATGATAGTATAAATGATTAACAAACCCAGTATACCCAAGCCAAAATACATTTAAAAAAAAACGGAAAAAACTACGACCAATCCAACCAGAAGAACAAGAACACATCCAGAGAAGAACCACCATCAAGAACACCAAAGCTACAGAGCTCTAGTAGGGGCCAGAGCCCGACACAACTGAAGCTCACCGATTTCAGCTGGCCAATTGTCCAGGAAGGATAGCGCCATTTTAGAAAGCAGCAGCAGCAGAATTGTGTCTGACATCAGAGACTGCGCACCAAATACTGTAGAAACTCGAAAGGAGCAAAATATTACGTCAGGAAAAAGGCAAAATAGTCTGCATGCATAGGTGTAGATGTGGGCAGGGTAAATACCCAGCGCGAAGGGTATTTATAAATTGGGTTTTTTTCCTGGGTATTTACCCAGTGCCATAGTACACGTAAATACCCAAATAACGGGAGTGGAATAATAGTGAATCTAGTGCCGATATTCACTCAGATCCAAAGCAAGAATACTCTATTAGGTCTGTCAACTATACAATAACATTTCATCTACACTTATCTTGTATAATAAATTTAACAGACATGTTTATTTCTTTATCTATGGCATTTCCTAGGTCGTTGAATGAGGTACCTCAAAATATGAGGTATTTTCAAAGCTTTACTTACTTAAGTGCCTCTAATGCTCCCCAGGTATTTATGAATTTTGGGTATTTAAATAAAGTAAATATAGCATTATATGTGGTACTACAGGCAGCTCTGCAGCACTTATTAAGGAGTCGCCACTGGTTTATACAACAAAAGTAAAATCAACTAAGTTAGATAAATGTTAATGTTACTTTTAGGCACAAAATTATAACACTAGACATTTTAATTTTGAGCGAAATTCTATGTAAAATATACTCGTAAGAAAAGTATTTGATAATTTAAACAATTTTTTAAGGTTGTTATTTTTACATTTTTACTTTCGTAGCCCGCAGAGCAAAGGTGATTTTGTTTTCGTCATAAAAAATATTATTTCTAAAAAATGAGATACCTATATGTTGTTTTACTTAAATCAGCGATCTTGTCGTACTGTCATTTTGTCTGTACGATGATAGTTCCTTAAACGCTGGAACGATTTTAATGAAATTTTTAAGACAATGCTCGATTCTTTATATGAGCTGTTTTTTTTTAATTTACAATTGCTAAGGTCGGTTTTTTTTTAAGTTAGAAAACTTAAAGAAATTTTAACTCTTCAACGAAGGTTTCTATCAATATGAAGCATGACAAAATACGATTTTTCTAATAATTCAGGAACATCAAAACCAAAAAGTTGTTGATATTAAAATTAATCAATATGCGATTTTCAAATTATGATAACATACGATTTTTTAAATAATTTAGGAACCACAAAACCAAAAATTTACGTATCACATCAGTTGATTTACGTTTAGGTAATACGCTAGGAAGGTGTCAGATCCGTGGGTACATTATTTATTTATATAGGTATGATGAATTCGTCCAAAATTACATTTTAGTTACCATCAGGCATGTGAAAAATAGGAATATTATTAGTAATAATAATACAACATTTTACAAACCACTTTTCGTTTTATTCGAATACATACAGAAAATAAATTTAAACAAAATTGAAGAAAAAACAAAAAACAGGTCCTGTACAATAGGTGATTTATTTATAAGTATGTATAGATTCTAATATGCCCAAAAAAATTAATGAATTTAATTCAAAAGAGTCTAATACGCTAATACAGTCAATTTAAAAAAAATTAAATTTGATTACCATTAATGGTGTTTCACTAAATCCCAAAATATTTGGTAAATTCACAATAAAACAGGGAATTTGATTTTTTGTAGATAAACAAGGGTTGGGGACGATTTTGAAGGCAAAAACTTATGATATAGGGTGTTTCTCTATAACTAAAATTCTCTGTTGGTTTATTATTGAATCTATATTTTTGAATTGAATACTTGGCAAAGCGTTATAAAAAAACACCCTATAACTTATCAAAAAATCAAATGCCCCGAAGAAAAGAAAACAAACAAATACTATCCTTACCGATTAATCAGGGGTTTTTTATCAGTGAAAAAGTTTTTCAAAATGAACACTTGCGTCACACCGATACACACAACGGCGACCGTTTCCACTATCGACCACCAGAGGACGCGCTCGTTCAGGTCTTCGGCTCGCTTGCGTCCTTGTGCCTCCCGCAGCCTATGATGCGTCTGCATGTCTATGATTAGGTTGAGTAACTTGTGGGTGTCTAGAGATGCTTGCTCCATCTGTAAAAACATTACATCTCTGCAGTTTTCTTAAATTTTGCCTTTTAGTTAAGGGCGCTAATACTTGTCGTGCAATACAAGGCGCCTTAGAGAGGAAAAACTCCGCACAAATGGCAACACGGCTTCACCGCAGGTTGAATTGAAAGGGATTTCAATAGTCAGTTGTCAAGTCCTCGAGAAACTTTTCTCTCTAGCTTTCCGCGCAAAATAACCTTATATGGGTGAATATCTGGAAAGTGACGGATTTTGATGTGACCTACACAAAAACATGTTAAAACACTTTTTTTATATAAAACTAATTTTATTTTTATAGTTCTATTAAATAACTAACAAGCAAGTTCATTTTTGGAACATTATAAAAAATATTTCCTAGATAATAGAGGTTTTATGTAACAATCGTCAGTAACCTGGAGTGTCACCATTAGAATTTTACTATATTTTAATTAAATTATGTTCTCATAATTATTTATTGGAGTAATTTCTTAGTAAACATTAAAACACAACCTTTAGTTATATAAATAGTCAAAACCAGAATTGTTTTAAACTTACTTGTTTCTAAATATTCAAATTTCAACTTTGTCACCAAAAATTGCATCAGTTACCTGTGCCTTCAGATTTTTTATCCATTTGGCATGATTGGATCATTCTTGACCTTAAGTTGCTAAGTGAAAAAGAGCTCTGTGATTCGGAAAACGCGCAAACGGTTTAATTCGATGTCACACGTCTAAGACAGAGGGTGTGTCCTTTAACCGATCCATACTCGCGTGTGCATCCTTCAGTTTGATCAGTAACCCGGTAAGTTTTTCACAGGTAGAACAACAAAAAAACAATTTAAAAAATGGTGAAACATAATTACAATAGGATACACTTTTTGAGTTTTCTTGTTTATTACATTTATTTTAGTAGTATTAATAATATCTGACAAAACGTGACAAAATCGTCAGTTACCTGTGCATCAGTTACCTGTTAGAATAGTTACAGGATACTGACCTGCTCTACAAGTAACTGACTCGTTTTTTACAAGATTTTATTTAGCTTCACATATTTTGTCTACCTATCTAACTATCAAATCTTGTGAAGCGTTTTTGACACACTTCCCATTATCCGATTTGGATGAAACATGACAATACAACATTAAGAAAAAAATATATGAATCGAACTGAACCCCTTCTATCGAAAAATGTGTTTTTGACACACTTCCCATTATCCGATTTGGATGAAATTTAGTATTCACATAGTAGTCCGATGACAATACAACATTGAAAAAAAATATCCTCCCACTCCTACCCCCACCACCTTCTATAGAAAAATGCGTTTTTTACACTTCTCATTGTCCGATTTGGATGAAATTTGGTATACAAATAGTGGTCCGATGACAATACAACAATAATCAAAAAATGTCCTCCCACCCCCTTCCATAAAAAAATGCGTTTGTGACTTTTATATACAAATTTTAGTATTTTTTTAAATTAAAACATTTTTTAAAATAATTTTGATTGTTCTTATAATCAGTTACCTGTTATAGTTGTCAGTTACCTGTACTGCAAAAGATATTAATTTTGAAGGAAAAAATAAAAAAATATACTTCTTTTTAAAAGAAATCAAATATTAAAGGTTAGTTCTATATTTTATCCCAACATTTGTGAAGTTTATTAGTGGTTATCAGTTACCTGTGAAGGTAAAAAATGGCCAAAAAAACAGAAAATATTTTAAAATTTTAACGTTTTTCCATGGCAACATGTTATTTGGTACTTTGGTCATATTATATATTTTTTTATTTGTATATCAAGTTTCATGTATGTCCACAATTTTTGCTCCAAATCTGTCACTTTCCAGATATCTACCCATATACTTGTTGTAAGTAGCAAAGTAATCTGTGGTGTAAAAATTGCAATGATGGTTTATAGCACGTCTGCCTAGAATCAGCAATTTTTAACCAATCAACGTCAAACTTAGTATTTAGGTCTAGTTTGGAGTCCTCAACATAAAAAATAGTGAACAGATTGCTGGATTCTACATAGTAACTACATACATGGGAATTTCGGAAATGAGAAAAAAGTTGCGCTATTCCAAGTCTAATCAGATGGTGTATCGAAGGATAAAATATTTACAGGGGTTTTCAAAATATCGAGCAAAAGCTAAATGATGTGTTTTTCGCGAGGAGTGATCAGCTGAACCAAATACACTGTCCTCAGGACTTTAATAAATTTTTGGTCCTGTAGTGTCCTGTATAGGCCTGCCTGTGGGGTCCTGTATAGTCCTATGACTAAAAAGGCACCCATAAAAAAATTATCGACCAAAAAAAAAGGCCATCACGTCTTAACTCTCGTTTTTTTCTTAGAGAGCCGATTTGCCTTTGCCGGCCTTAGTACTTAATCATGCTTAGGGCACCCCTTAGGCGCCAGTACCTTCCGGGTCCTGTATAGTCCTGTGGGGTCCTGTAAAAAAATTTGTACACCTACTGTGGGCAGCTAATCACCCCTCGGTTTTTCGAAAAATTTAAATACCTCCGCCATCTTGCAAACAAATTTTATAAAATTTGGTAGTTTTGTATTAGAAACTATTGATGATGTTTAAGGAATTTTTTCTTGCCTCCTGGTTTTTTGTAACTATACCCCATTTTGTTATTTCTTATGGCCACCATACTGTATTTATACACCATTTAAAAGAGAATATTTGTTTTTAACTTAATGATAAGATGGGTTTTTGATAAGTTTGCATTTAAGAAGGAACATTTGTATTTATAAAAATTTTTATTTTGGTATAAATTTCTTATTTATAGATTTTTTTTGGAGGAATTCAACTGATACACTGAAGTTTATTCCTCACTTAATTAATTTTTAAGATACTTATTACATATTTTTTGTATTGATTTTATACTTTAATTTGTTTAGTTACTTTAGGCATTCATTAAAAATAAAGAGGTAGTAAAAAAAAATATATTAATAAAAAACATATTGATCATTTTAAATTCATTTTACACCGATTTAAAAAATCAAGCAAAAAAGAGTTGTTCCATCACCCCCCCCCCCATACTTATAAACAGCTTGCTATATCAAGATGCAGTTTTCGCATTTAAACCTCTTCTAAAAATCAAGGCTCACAAGTTGGAATCAGTTTTTCTCTCTCTTCCCTAAAAATACCCAAAAACATCATATTTTGGAAACCCTATACAATGAAAATTAAACATTTTACATATACCTATCAAATTATGTTAAAATATCTGATTAAAAAACTTTTTGTAAAATTTATTTTTAGAAATTTTACAATCAATTTAGCTATGATTTTACAAGTTTATGTGTATGAATTGAGAATCACTCTGTATTTTTTAACTTAATAATCAAAAAGTCAAGGTTAAAATCATGCACAATGGTGTTAAGCATCCTTATCATAAAAAATACCTATAAAGGAAATACCAATTATTATTTTTCTTATTAAATTAAATATAACAGCTTAAAACAAAAATATTAAATACATTGTTTATTCCCTATAAGGGTTGTCTTTTAAGTTTTGTATATACAGCTGGAATAAAACAGTAGACTTTATAGTTTCTCGAATTATTCTGCACAAAAATTAATACACTTTTGCATGCACTCAAACCAGTTGTCACAGCTGTAATTCTACTTGTTTGTTGGTACTGTCAAAATTAAATTAAATTAATGTTTATTTGCTAATTTCACTATTATAATTTTTGAGTATTGTTGAGAATTTGCAAGTCTAACTTTATTAAGTAGATACCTTGCATGAGGGGTGATCAGCTCTCCTCAGAAGGTGTACAAAAATGGTCTCAGGACTATGCAGGACTCCACAGGACGCTACAATACACTACAGGACTAAGAATTTATTTAAAAGTCCTGTAGGATGGTGTACAAATTTGGTTCAGCTGATCACCCCTCAACCGTGCAAGTAGCTATGTATATGACCTATAAATAGTCGGGTAAATGTGGGAGAGACGCCGCGGCTGGAGAGATGCCGCATTTGTCGTAATTTCACCCGCGCGCAAGAGATGTCGCCGCAACCTAATTTATGTGACACAATACAGCGTCTAAAAGCAGTTTGTGTTTAGCTCATGTATAAAACAAACGGTGTGAATTCATCATCATTTTTTTGTAACATATTCTACTTTTTCAAACTTTTGACAAAATATTTATCAAAATTTATAAGTTATGCCTCACAAATATCAGAGATCTGCAAATGCTCCCAAAACAGCCCCTTGGACAGAAGAGCAATTAATTAAAGGGGGAGCACAAAGGTATGTTTTTTTATTATATTTTTATTTTTTATGATTAAGGATTTAAGTGATAAATCTTTTATATTTTAGGAGAGAACCGTTTTAGTTAAGTAATGTTAAAAATTGTTTTAAAAAAAATAAGATTTATTTTTGAAATGTGCTGCTCTCCTGCATTTAGCCTATTTCATTATTGATTTTATTTAAGAATAAGTTTAATTGGCCTGTATTAATAGAATAAGAAAATTATACTAAATTTTCAGAATCAAAAATTATCCAAGGGGTGATCAGCTGCCCACAGTAGGTGTACAAAAATTGTGTACAGACCTCCACAGGATGCTATAATACACTACAGGACCAAGAATTTATTTAACATATTTGCTGCTGAAGACATCTTTTGATGCCCACTGCTTCTGTGGGTAATTTTGTGAATTTTAGCTCACACTACTACTATACAATAGTAGTGTGAGCTGTGGTGATCCTAATATTTTTGAAAATAAAAAGTTGCTCCGATTTCAAAAAATTTTATGTATCTTTGTATTTGAGATGAATTTGAAACTTTTTTGTCACACCATCTCTGTCTGTAACAACCAATCCGCATAACTTCTGCTGGGTCTTGGGTCAAGAGTTGAATAAAATATATTTCAGTTTTTAGTTATATTACATCACAAGTACACTATAACTATAGTACCTAGTGTGAGCTTAGGTGTCCATATATTGGGGGAGTATTTTTTTAGCAAGAAGCTGATGGCATCTTAAGATGTCCTAGCATTATTTTTAAGTTTTTTTAGAAATAAATGTTGTTTTTGTTGTTCTGGTTGGACCGATTATTTCACAAATAACTATTTTAGCTTCTAGAGGTAGCCTCTGGCTTGGGGTTCCGCGATTGCTGTAGGAATAGCTTTATCGAATTAGGTCTCCTTACACTTCCATGCACCTTCATTTTGCACTGCCTTATTTTCATCAGAGAAAATCTGGATAATTTTATATCCCATAGTGAAATTCATCCCTACTCAACAAGGAACGGGGGAAATTTGGTTCCCAGCTACCATAGGCTGCAACGCACTAGAAGAGGCACTGATTATTATGGCATTCAATTCTTTAATCCTCTGCCCACAGAGATTAAAACTCTGAGTTTTCCTCAATTTAAAGTTAGAGTAAAAAAATTCCTGATAAAAAGTGCCTTCTATTCCTTCGAGGAGTATCTTGAAAGCAATTTTATTATTTAAATTTTTTTATTCAGTAATGTTTGCATTCCAAAATGTACTTTATGTTGTTATATTTTTGTAATTGTCCATATTTACTAAATTACTTAAAGTATTGTCATTTTAAATAAGTGTATTGACTATTTGTATTGATTTTTTTTTTACTTTTGACTTGTAAAAGCACTTATGTGCAGTACCTTACCAATAAATAAACTAAACTAAACTAAACTAAACTCAAACCAGTCAATTTCAAATTTGGTTCAGCTGATCACCCCTTGAAATTATCAAAATCAAAAAAATACAAACCTGGGTAAGAGCAGTGAGGTGCTCCCCCACTCCAGGCAAAGGTTCCTCTTCTCCAACCTGGAAGTCCATGTAAACCAGCTTGTGTGAAAATGTGGAGAACTCATTACTGAAACATGCTGCATAGACACCAGTTGTTGGGGCTGTGAATGAGTGTGAGTCAAACTGCGTTTTGACTTGTTTGTAAATCACATTTCTGTGTGGGTCTTCTAGAGTTACATCTACATCGTACTGGCCTCCTGTTACCACCTAAAAATATCAAAATGGACTTTTAATCTGATGTGGATGTTTAAAATGGAAATAGCAGTATATATATGAGTGTAAAGCAATCCATGGACACATCAATGAGTCAAGTTTTAGGAACCGAGAAAGTCTTAAGTAATCCAGCTCATTAAGTTTTAAATACTTTGATAAAAAAATACTTCTTTGAAATTTTTGTTACGAAGATGTTTACTGAGACATAGACTAACCTGAAATTCTAACGTAGCCGTTATATTTGCTTTAATTTCTTCATAAAAGCACTCTTTTCCATTATCAGGCAACTCAAAAGTTAATTCACTGGCAAATATCTGCGATACTAAGCAGACAGCGGCAAATAAAACGCACCAGGTTAGCGGCATTATGTCCACAGAAACCATTTTCCAAAATTTTCAGTATTTTCGCATTATCTAAATCCGGAAATTTTCAAATTTTTGGAAAATTTTTCTGACGTTGTCATTTCTGGCCGGACATAACCAAACTTTTTTGTTGTCGATGAGTTGGATCAGTGTTGCCAACGGGCGGAAAATTGAACACGGTGACTACACTTTTGAATAGGGCGGCCATTCCATAAAAAAGTAATTTGAAACGTGATAAAAGGTGACGAGAAAAAATGACTATGGATTTCTCTCCACTGAGTTTTTATTTTTGATTTAAATAGTTGCCAGGTTTAAGAATTTGTTTCTCGGTATCAAGGTGGCTTCTCACGGCCCGTGTTCCTGCAGGCCGGGCAGCGCCAACTCCCGCCAACGCGCCGTAGGAAGACGGTCGCGTGAGGAGGTGCGACGAATCCGCGGCGAGTTGGTAACTTTAAAGGCGCGAACCGGCGCGGCGCGTTGATCACCAAACCCGAGCACCAGTGAACACAAAAATATGTAAACAGCTGATCAGTTTTGGAAAGGTACATGGGCACAAACACGCCGTGGGAAGAGTTTCGCCTGAAGTCCGTTCCGATCTACGCGCCGCCCGTTTCCCCGTCGCGGCGCGGTCTAGCCTGTAAAATTACGGGCCGTGGGAAGCCACCTTTAGAACAAAATGTGATGTTTTTTTTTAGGAAGGGCTGGACATTGGAGGACTTTTAATGGTTTTATATAACAGATAAGCACGTTTCGACCGAAAACAAAAACGTAAAATAGCGGCACAGTGGTCTGAACTGAATGCGGGAAAATCCTATTGTTTGGCAGAATAAAATGAGGCGCAAAAGAGATGGCTTCGATTAGCGCTATCTTATTTTTGTTAAAAAATAAATATTTTTTCAAAACATTTATACTTATTATATTAATTATATTAGGTACCTTACAGTAAGAAAAGATAGGTACCTACCTAAATCATAAGGTAGGTGCGTACGTATCTAATACCTAAAGAAATACCAATTGACTTTCTAAAAATTGCAAAAAACCAAAACCATTCGTATATCTTTAAAATTGGAAATTCACACAGTTTTATTACAAAATTAAAAAAGAGTAAATGATACGCCACTGTTTCTTTTTGTTAGTCTAGTTAGTCATCTTGTTTGAGCCCAGTGATAAGAATAGAAGCCCAATAAAAGGGTGTGAATGGTGAACGGGCCGGATTCGAGTTGAGCCCAGCGGTAACAATGGAAACCCAATAAAAAGGTGTGAATTATGAACCGGCTGGAGTCGATTTCGTTAAACGTACCAGACGAGTACCGCTTTTTCTTGTAATATTAAAATTTTGTTCATCGTAAATTTCCTAAAAATGAAGACCACTTCGTAAGACCAAAGCGCTGTAAACAGAGGGAGAACCATCTCTTTTGCGCTTCATGAGCCGGACAGTACCTGTGCATGATATGTATGCACAATGTACACTTTCTTGCATTATAAATGTGGTACATACACAATACTTTCTGTTGTAATACCTTGGTCTATTTTTACAAAATACACCAAATTGTATTTTTTGGACACTGGTACAGAATATATAGCATGCCAAGATGTAATCTGGGTAGGTAACCTCTGGAAGCACCCTAACAAGGCTTAGCTTATCCATTCTTCCTCTTTTTGTTTGTAAGGTGAGCAACAAGGACTTAATCGCGATGAAACCCATTATACGTAACACAAAATACAGGATTTTCAACACCCCTCCTTCACCCACATAACGATTTTTTTTTAAATTTAAAGTGTAACGCAAGGCTTAACCCCCCTCATGCAAGTTCAAAAATACCTATGTTTATCACGTACCAGTTATTATAGATGCCGATAGTGTACACGTTGCAAAAAACACAAGGATTTTTTTACAGGCTTTGTGATTTTTATAGAAACATAAAAAGCCACTAATTTTTTAATAATAGAGGGTGTTTTTGCCGATGAGAGATTTTTACTTTTGTGAAGGGCGCAAGAAAAATCTAACACCCTTCGAACACTGCTAGTTCAATTTTTTTAAGATTACACCTTTGGTACTCCTTGGCAATTTTTGATAAACGGTTGGCAACACTGAGGCCTAGGAGCTCAAACCCACGTACCTCTTAAATATATCTGTACTGGGAATGGGAGTTCAAATGAACCCTGAATAAATTCAGGCTACTGGTTGGTGCTGCGCTCTCACCGCCATATCTCTTTTCTAGCCATTATAAATACCAGGATAAATACCTTTTAATTTGTTTCAAAAAGTGCCAAGTAAGCCAAACGCGGATTTGAGGGGGGCAGTGGCGTATATCAGAGGGGGGGGGCGAAGTGAAGATTTTTTTAGATATTTTACACATATTTCATGAATACTCGGGCCCATCCACAAACATTTTTCTATATACGCCACTGTGGGGGGGGGGGGGGGGTTCGGTTCGGGGGGGGGGGGGGGTAACGTGGTAATGGTACAAGGTCAAGGCTTTGTCTTCCAAAAGTTCAAAAATACAAAGAATAGTCAACGTCATTTGAAAGAAATCCCTTTCAAATTTTATTAAAAGCGTCTACTTTTATAATCCAAATCATCCCTTGCAGCTAGGGATGGGCGGAACAACGTATTTTTAGGAACAGGTTACAAACTGTTCCGGTTCCAGAAAAAACCTGTTGCGAAAATTCTGCTCCTGTTCCGAAGTGGACTCGTCAAACTAGCGTAGCGTGCCTCACGGGGCGGGGGTCTAATGTTACAAATTTGCGACCAAAAAAAAAAAAGGTTTTTACTTTTTTACTTTGCTCTCTTTGCCGATTTACCGCCCCCTCGATTTGTCTCCGTCCCCAACTTTGATTATTTTTTCTGTTATCCGAGGATCGTTAACGCATTAAAAAAAAACTGTTTCGACAAAATGGAACAACTTGAAATGAACATGCAGGTACTGCTCCGAGAGCCCATCCCTACTTGCAGCAGTCATTTTTCATTAATGGTTTTAATACGCTTTAAGGCCTTCACACACACCTCCGTAGCATGGTGCATAACGCGTGGCATGGGGCTTTCAACCAATCAACGATCGAATAGCAGCGGCCATATTGGTTTTGCATAAGAAAAGTCCATCAGGTTGAACTTCAGCCGATCACACACAAAAATGCATAGCGCATAGCATGGCGCATAGAAGTTCAACCTTATGGACTTTTCTTACGCAAATCCAATATGGCCGCTGCTATTCGATCGCTGATTGGCTTTGCACCACTATGTGCCATGCTATGCGCTTATGCATTTTTGTGTGTGATGGGCTTTTTCTATGCGCCATGCTATGCGCTATGCATTTTTATGTGTGATCGGCTTAAAGCCCATCACACACAAAAATGCATAAGCGCATAGGATGGCACATAAGTGGTGCAAAGCCAATCAGCGATCGAATAGCCGCGGCCATATTGGATTTGCGTAAGAAAAGTCCATAAGGTTGAACTTCTATGCGCCATGCTATGCGCTATGCAGTTTTGTGTGTGATGGGCTTTAGCAGTACAGATATATTAAAGGCGTACGTGCCCAAACCGAAATTCCCAGACGGTAAGTTTTTTGATGATGCCAACGTCGCGACGTCCTGTGACGTCATACGGACTGGCGCAGAATTCAAATGTTTGTATTGTCCTCAAAATCAATATTTATTTCATGTTTTTAAATAAACGTTAATAAAAAATTTAATATTTTGGAACTTTTTTAAATATGAAGTTAACTGCTGGCCGCTACTCAATAATCTTATCGATTCAGACTTTTTTGTTAATGGTAGATTTCGGAATAAACATTGTGACACTGCTTACTAGACAGAGTAAGGCGCTTATGCTGATATTTTTCATGTAAGGATATTGTAAATATTAGAACACAACTTTCATAAAAATAGTCAAGTAATCAGAAACATATCTACTATACTAAAATGGGCCAAAATGCAACAACAAATCCACTTAAGTCGCATTTTTGTATGATTTTATGACCAATTTTTCCAAATTGTAGGATTTTTTTGAATAAAATTTTATAACTTTTGATGACATAAGTTCTACAAAAATATTTTTCAAGAGCAAGATTTTTTTCACTTTAACTTATCTTAAGTTACAAAAATAAATAAATAGGTATTGCAGGGTAGAGTCCCTGTATTTTGACATATTTGGGGGGGATTCCATTCAGGGCCGTCGTAATGGGTGGAGCAGAGGTGCAGCCGCTCCAGGCGGCCGCAAACCGCCTTTTACTGTGTGGCCGTCACACATACTTTCAATTCAAAGATTTAATATGTAGTTTAAGGTCACTTATTTTGAGACATAATATCTTGAAAACTATGAAAGGAATTTTGTGATTTCTATATTATTTAAAGAATTTGTAGCAGAATAAAATAAACACAAATTTAAAAAAATTAAGGACATGAAAAATACTTTTCATTTTTGCCACTGAGAAAAAAGTTTTGTGCTAAGATAACCTTTTAAGGCAACCTTATTTTATCAGTTAGTTGTTTAAAAATTTTAAAGCTTAAGATAATCGCTCCAGGTGTGTTTGCAGGTATAAAATGATTGCACTGTATATAAAGAATACCATCAACGACTCTATTGCGTCGAGTCATAAAATTTGGTTAGGTATAGACATTGCCAAAATAAATGGAAATGCACTCTTGCCATAAATTTGTTGAAGCATTGCATTTGACATGACGTAGATTTTTGACAATTTAAAGAAGCAATTTCAAGTGACCTAAAAGTTTTGACACAATTTGTAAGCTAATAAATTGGCGCATCTGTGCAAGTGTCAAGCACCTTCATCAATACCTTAACTTAGGAAATTTTTAAATTAGCAACACTTTTTGCCACATCCAGATGATTTTTTTCAGCGGTTCTTCTAACAAAGAAAAAATGATTCGATTTTAATTTTTTCATTTGCATTTGATTGCTTGATATGGTATACCAAATTAATTAAGGAATAGTGATTTTGCTATCTCATGTCTCTTTTTCAAGGTATAGATCAAAAACTGAAAATTTAAAGTATCCTTTTTTAAAATCACAAGGTCGGTTTTCTCGTCTTTGCAGTATCTGAGTAATATGGGTAATGATAATTTTGTTTTTTTTATAGATAATAGTAGATAATCGAAAACAAAAATTCAAAACTTTCTGAGTCCCATTCAAATGTTTAAGGCTATACGCTGGTATGTACCTCGGAAACTACCGAACCGATCTCTTATCGCTTTATTATGACTCCTGTAAAAAAAATAGAGAAGAGATATTCTAAAAACTCGATTTAAAAAAAATCGAAATAACACAAAAATTTGCAGTGGTGAGGAAAAAAGCTGGGGGATGGTGGCATATTCACCGTCTTGCTACAGGCGGCCAGTACTCTAGCGACTGCTCTGCTCCATCCATTGCGGTGCGGCCACTTAGAAGGGAACGTCCTTAAATTATGTAACGCAAAAGTCAGGATTTTTTAACCACCCTCGTAACGCATTTTGAAGAAAAAACACAATAAAAAAACATGTGTAACGCAAGGCCAAACCCCCCCGCCCCCCTAGTGTTACATAATTGAAGGACTGGCCCTAAGGACACTCATCGTAAAATTACGGCCACCGCCTGAGGTCGCGTTTTTTGTATAATTTATGACCAATTTTACCGATTATAACTTTTTGTTACATTTTGAAATAACATTTTATGACTTCACGCCTTATGTTCTTCAAAAATTTTCGAAGATTAAGATGATTTCATTACCTTAACTTACTTATATCGAGTTAAAAAAGATAAAATAGGAGGTACCTATTTCTGCTTTTTTGTTTTAGAATTTTGCTTTTGTTTCAAATTGTGGATGCCAATCGTGGCAGATGACGATTTTGCCAGATAAAGTTTTGATTCTCTTGCCTTAAAATTTTATGACTTATGAAATTTTATGCCTAATGGCAAATTTTATTATTTTTATGACACTTGACCACTGATCTGGCCTGAAGTTTTATGCATGGCCGACATGAAATTTTATAACTTTTTATGGCATTTTATGACCACGGTCAAATTTTATGAATTTTTATAATAGGTGGCCGCCCTGGTATTGCCGTTTTTTAGTCAAAGCATTTTGCTTTTGTTATATTACGTATAATATATATAATTTTCAGATAGATTTATAAGCCCCTGCCTTGAAATTTTTGTCTAATATTAAATTTTATTATTTTTTTTTGAGACGACCACTATAAATGACCTGAAACTACATGACTTTTTACGATCACCTTTAAATTTTATTACATTTTATGACGGGTGGCCGCTTATTTGCTTATCACAAGCACACTGTCTTCTTTTGTGAATATAATGTTCGTTTCATTTTAGTGTTCAAGATGCCTGCCTTGTTCTAGCTCTTTCTGTACTTCTACTGACCTTCTTCTCCACTTATGTCTTCCAGGTAAGTTAACTTGTTAAATCAGAAGCAGATCTACAAGGGAGGGGGCCAGCTCCCTCTCAACTATTTAAAGATAAATATCACAATACTGCTCGACACTATTACTGCCTGGCTTTATTGCAATAAGTCCCTACATTTACAAAAGTCATAATTTAGTTTTTATTTTATAAAAATTGGTAGCCCTAGCCTCTAGCCAGGGGTACGCTACAATTAGCCAAGTAAGCGATTATTTGGCTTATTTCATAACTAAAATGCTATATAAACATGGGACCGAAAAAGCTTCGTTTTCGAGATACACGGTGTTAAAGTCTTAATGAAAAAAATATTTTTCATCATCATTTTTAAACCACTCTAGATAGTTTTATGAAATTTGGTACCTACAAGTCTTTTGTGCATCAAAAAGCATTTTTTGGTATAAACTAATTTTTAAAAATTTCAGCAATGGCGTCTGTGTGGGGCTTGGATTTAATATTTTTGAATATATTGAACTATATTTAGACTGCAAAATGATTTTTGTAATGGCTACTAGTGGTAACTAAACTCTTCCCATTTTGTTTTAATAAAAAAAATATTTTTTCATAGTCATTTTCAAACTACTCTAGATAGTTTTATGAAATTTGGTACAAGTCTTTTGTGCGAAAAGCATGTTTTGGTGTGAACTAATTTTTAAAATTTTTAGCAGTGGCGTCTGTGTGGGGCTTGGATTTAATATTTTTTATGAAAAAATGGTGCGCCACTGCTTTTTCTTCAAATAAAAATTATTTTTGTAATCCCCGTCTAATTTAGAGCAAATTCAGTATCTCGACTTATTTTTGTACGGTGCACTGTATTCGAGTAAACAAAAAATTTTTATGCACATTCCTGGAAACACATAACTCATTTAATTACCATTAACACCCTACATCTCGGAAACGAAGCCAATCACACACTCAAGTTTTAAGAAAACTTTTCCAAACTAGTAAGAACCTTTCATTTTGAAATTTGTATTGGAGAACTTGGCTTTACTTTTATCTCAATTTTTTTTTATCGAATACTATTTTCGCGTACTTGGCTTTTTATTACAAGAAATGTTTTTGTTATGATTGTTCCATTTTTACGTGCCTGATCTAATATTTAAGAGTAAAGGAGAAGCTTTTCAAGTTCATAATTCATTAAATTATTTTTATCTTAAAGACTTTTAAAATGAACATTTAGTATCGCCGTTATATGATCGTAAAATAAATATATTGAACTATATTTAGACTGCAAAATGATTTTTGTAATGGCTACCCACGGGAAGACTTTGGACATAGTAACTAAATTCTTCCCATTTTGTCCAGTGTTCCCTCTCCATTTTTATCTATTTTGAAGACCAAATGCCAAGACGGTACAAAAAAAGGAATCAATAGAAAGTTTTGACTTGTATAACGCGGTAGGTTATATTATTATTGTCCAATGTTTGTTTTTAGTTCTGTAGCTCACTTATTACTTTGTATTTTCAAGAATACATTTTAAAATAAATATTTTTGCTATGATTCTGCCAGAAAGTTACTTTTTATTATATTTCCATGCAGTGTCCAATGTGTCCCTAGTAAAGAGGAGATATTGGACACTTGCAATTTGTCTAAAACATATTTTGTAATTACATAGTAGAAAAAAATTATTCATGAGCATCATATTATAGGTAAGTGCTTATATGCTATTGCAGTTTTGGTTTCTGATTACTATTGTTATTAAAAAAACTAAAAAGTGTCCAAAATCACCTCACTCTTCCTAATTATACTAGCCTTATAGGATGGCAAAATTTTCCTGTTCAAGCAATAAATTTAATTTTAGCCCCTGGATGGACCATTTTAGTGACGAATATACGATTTTAGTCCCTACAGTGAAAATAATATTTTTACATAGCTTCGAAAAAAAGAGTATAAATATACCATAAGACTCTTTGAAAACATGGGACTAGATCCGCAAGACTCAAGGTCTTTATATTTTTACACCGGCTGCCTATAGAATTTGACCAGTCATGTGCACTTAACTGGACGACTGTAGCAGCGTCATCGGGTTTCCATAAAACAAATGGTTTAAGGCAACCCGGTGACGTAGATTTTTTAATCAGATTACAGTTGGCCAGTCAGGTTCAATGACCTTTCAAATTCTGTAGGTAACTTGTATAAAAGTATAAGGCCCATTACACACAAACTTGCATAGGCCGCATAACGCGTAGCATGGGGGCTTTCAACCAATCAGCGATCAAATCGCAGAGGCCATATTGGTTTTGCATAGGAAAAGTCTATAAGGCTGAACTTCTATGCGCCATGCTATGCGCTATGCATTTTTGTGTGTGATGGGCTCAAAGACCTTGCGCAAGACTCTCTTTATCTTTTTTTTAGACTGGTCTCGTCTACTTGCTCTACGAGCGATTCAGATCAACGCTTATTACTTGCATGATGTACTTTATTCTGACCACAGTGGTGCACATTTGGAACCTAGTGGCACGATGGAATACGGTTAGGCATAGCTGGAATACAATTTTTATAGCTCTTTTCATTCTGCAGAGATTTGGTAAGCAAGACTCCCGTGCAATCTAAAATCCTAGTAACTCAATTTTGGTAGTTTTAAGAAAAATGTAATTAAACATTTTCAATAAGCCTTAGAAGGCTGTTTGACGAAAAACAATCAATTGATAGAATAAAATATTAAAGACTACAAATGATGGGATAGACATCGTCAATATTTCATTATATTCAAAATGTTATTAGGGGGTAGTAGCTAAGCGGGAAAAAAAGGTTCTGTTTCTCTCTCAGCTTATAAATCCTCACATCGATCGATATTGTTTATTAGTGGCTTGCTGTTGTTCTAGTCCCTCTCATATTTTGGTAGATGGCGCTTCTTGCAAAATGAACGAATTTGTTGTAAAGCGGGCTACTCACATACCAATTCTCATGGGCAATTTAACGTCCCTGTATGTAAGAGATATCGGCGAACGCCCCCGTAAATTGGCGAGTGGGTGGGCCGCTTAAGCGTAGGATGAGAGACGAAGCCGTCTACTTAACTTTGCAAGGGTGTCACATTGACCAAGCAGTGTCCCATAAGGACGAAACAGTTAACTGTCATCACTTATTGAGAGTCCATTAGACTTGGACCCCCGTGATAAGGTTTCGACCTACCCACGGAAAATATGAGAGAAACCAAACCTTTTAAACCCGTGTACGCACGAAAACTTATTTTACTAGTAACAATGATTACACAACCCCTAGATATGCAACCTAACAAACTTAATAACAGCAGCGGACAGATGGCTCTGTCGAAGATTCATGCAGTTCCAATGATGACACGGCAGAGCCATCTGTCCACTGCTGTTATTAAGTTTGTTGGGTTGCATATCTAGCGGTTGTGTAATCATTGCTAGTAACTTAAGTTGCCATGTTTTAACATTTTACGCGAATGCAAACATTTTTAAGATAACAGACAAAAGGTGTAGTAGGGGAGGTCGTGAAATTTTTTGGAACTTATTTCCTTAGTTAGCAAACATTAATAGAATTGTTCGTCGAGCAATGTTAAGAAAAGTCTAGCTATACTTAAGCTAAGTATAAAAAATAGTAAATATAGGAAGTACCTCTAGTGAAATTGTTAAAAATTTAATATTTCATTTTTTGACAATTTTGCCAGAGATATTTCCTATACTATTTTTTATACTTAGTTTAAGTATTGCTTTTAAGAAGAAACTTATATGCAACACCAAGAAAAAAAGTTCCTCGAATTTAAAACTTTTTTGCATTATATTTCTATAACAAATTTTGCTTAGAATTGATCAAGGAACAGTTTTATCGATGTTTGCTGACTAAGACCAAAATATTCACGGCCTCCCCTACTATACAGGGTGTTCGGCACATGAACCGTCAAAATTTTTTGGGATATTGTTGAGGTCATTTGCTACCTTTTCAACCTCACGGCTAAAGAGATGAATTTTTAAATTTTTTTCTCAAATTATCCAAAATCCCACCTTTAAACCCTCGTAAGCTTTTTATTAATGTCTGGAAAAGCACCATTTTGTTTTTATAATTCTGTAATCTTATGCTTCTTCAACTAATTAATAGATTTGTTAAAATTGATGTACCAAAGGGACATACGACGTTTTTTATTGAAGAACATTAGTGATTTTGTGAAATTCATTTTCTTTTAAAAACTTCTTTAGTTGATTACCTTTCTAACGGTATGCTACACATTGATAAAAAAAAAACATTTCTGCTTTAAAATACGGATATTCCGTGAGAAGGGCGAGACTCGTTCGGAATTGGTAAGAAAAAACAATTTGATGTTTATGACCGTTTACCTACTTAAACAAAAGTTAAACTTTTAACAATAATGTATTGTGTTCTTTATTTATAAATTTTGTTCGAAACGATCATAAACATCAAATTGTTTTATCGGAATCAGAAGAATTGTTTTTTTTTTATCAAAGTGTAGCATACCGTTAGAAAGGTAATCAACTAGAGAAGTTTTTAAAAGAAAATGAAGTTCTCAAGAGGCGATACTTTTTTTAATTTTGAAATTGATTTTCTTTCACAAAATCACTAATGTTCTTTAAAAAAAACCTCGTATGTCCCTTTAGTACATACATTTTATCAAATCTATTAATTAGTTGAAGTAGCATAAGATTACAGAATTATAAAAAAAAATTATGCTTTTCCAGACATTAATAAAAAGCTTAAAAGTAATTTTAGAAAAAAAATTAAAAAATTCATATCTCTTTAGCCGTGACTCTAAGGACCCAAGTTCCAAGGTTGAAAAGGTAGCAAATGACCCCAACAATATCCCAAAAAATTTTGACGTTTCATGTGCCGAACACCCTGTATACAGTAGCGGAGAAAACCACCTAAAACTGAAAATCTAAACCTACACTAAAGTGCTACGGCGATTTTTAATACAATTTTGGTCCTTTTTAGCATGTTTAAAAAACGCTTAAAAAAATCTTATTTGTATAGCTTTACGCAAAACTAGCTAACAGCCTTCGAAAGAGTGGTAAAAGTTTTATTATTTCCGAGTAATTTCATAAAATTCAACTAAATAAAAAAATTTCAATTTGACAAAGTATGCTAAAAACGTCATTTTGCCAACTTTGATTATTTTTCCGAAATTATATCTGGAATATCCCTTTTCCCAATAATACGGAATTTTCAGGAGGTATAAAATTCTTACCCCTCTTCACACTACACAGAAAAAAGTTTTAAATGTGCCAAAAAGGCACCACAAAATTTTATAAAAACCCTAGAAATAGATTAGTTTTCAAATACACCAACAAGTTTTTTTATTGTCAGAGTAGGATCAGAATCTTATAAAGTTTTGGGTGGTTACTAAATTTTTGGCTGTACGCTCGAGGCAGACTATTGCTTAATTTATTTAGCATAGATATCTATTGCTTAAATACTACAATATCCATAAAACATGAACATTATTTAACAACGTGGTTTTTGATAGTGTTTTAAAAATAAACGTTCATATTCGTGAACGACTGTTTCAATAATTTTGCCTGGATTTTTAAAAACTTTTCTACTATAGTGTGCAAAAGTTTGATCATTTTTTATTTTTAACTGAGTATCAAGTCTACATAATTCGGTCGATTTAAAAACTTAAGATTCTTTAATTTTAAATTATTGTTGGGATAAAATTCGCCGAGAAATGTGTAACATGTTAAAACACGTTAATCATACACAAACTATAAAACTTGACTTACAACTGTAGTGAGTACTAGGTCTGCAAACTTAAATGTTAACCTTTGCGTTTGTGTTTAACTGTAGTTAAATCACGGATCACCTAACAAACAGATAGGGAACTCAGGTGGTGGGGGGTGCTACGCGCATCTTTCACGCAGCCTACCATTTTGGGGTCAACCACTCCAGAGGTGCATTCTGTATTTCAATATTTTTTAAACCTTTAGTACGTGTTGAGCATTAGTGGTGTGTAGATGTGAATTTTGTGTTGATATTTGTGATAGGAGGAGATGAGTCTGTAGATGATTTAAGTAAAAAGTAAAAACAATTCGCCGCGAGATTTTTGTTTCATGATATCACCATTGTTTTATTTAGCTTCACTTTATATAAAAAGTATATTTGTTTGATTATAACTTTTTTCAAACTTTCCAACTAGGTATTTGGTGGTTACTATACAATTCAGCATTTTTTTTAATTGGAAAAAATAAATAAAATGGCGGATGCAAAATGGCAGTTTTTGCCATTTATGAACCGATATGCATCAAACTCGGAACTTTGACATCTTTCAGGTCGCTGGTTATTATTTTAAACTAAAAAAAATCAAAATGGCGGACTTTATTATTTTTACACCAATTTCCCTCAAACTTGAAACATCGCGGAGCTTAAGGTAACTCAATAGAATTTTTGACTCAAATTTAAAAACAAGAAAATGGAGGCTTAAAAATGGCGGATTTTCTCATTTCTCACTTCGAGATCTTTCAGGCCGTCGATTATGATTTTTCACTTAAACTTAAAAAAAATCAAAATGGCGGATCCACGATGGTGCACTTTATTATTTTTCCACCGATTTGCCCCAAACTTGAAACATCGCGCTAAGTGTAACTTAATACAATTTTTTAATTTAAATTTAAAACCAGTGTCGGATCCAAAATGGCGGATTTTCCCATTTTTTAACCGATTTGCATCAAACTCGGAACTTTAAGGTAATTCAAGTTGCTGAATATAATCCTTAACTTAAACTTAAAAAAACATGGCGGATCCAAAATGGCAAATTTATGATTTATAAACCGATTGGTCTTAACTTGACACTTCGCGCGGTGCTTAATCCTATTCGATACAATTTTAGACACAAATTTAAATAAAACCAAACGGTATGGCACAGTTATGTAATTATTTCAAAGCATTTTTTTTGTCACCCTGTATCTCCTTAAACTTTTTTCGAAAAAGTGAATAAATACTTTACAATGTCAAACTTCTTGTATTTAAAATTCACAATTTCACTCCTCTTAAAACTTAATAAATGTTATCCCTATAAAACAAAAAAAGCAATCAATTTTTTTTTCCTTTTTGTGTTTGGCTGTTTATTGGAAACGACAACAGGCTAACGTATTTTGGACGAAGAAGAAGACCTCTTTTTGTGCTCCCCTCCCCTCCCCCTCTCATTCAATAGAACACATTATTTCCATAGTCCCCTAGAGAAGACAACATATAATTTTTTTACGCGGCCAATACTTAAAATTCATTTTAGCACCCATTTTTAAAGCAGTACAAAACTATTTTAGGGTTTTTATTGTTTCTGGCAGTAAAAATATTTTTTCATAAAAACAATCTCAAACATTCATATTTTATGGCCAATTTATTTTAGTCCGGCCCTGAGCTTGACTCCCAATGATCAGCCATCGTTGAATTCACCGAGATCAAAGACCGCCAGCCGGCTTATATATCTGTTTGTTAGGTGATCCGTGGTTAAATTCAGCCTCTAATTTTTTTTAAAAATTTTAGTTGCTACAATATACTACTACTACTACAAACGAGCGTCACTTCGAATAGCTGACCCGAGATTTTACGAAGATTTGGAATGGGAACATCAGCAAAATCGACAACCAAATTAATTAAAAAACCATTATATCGTTTTTTATTGTAGGTTTTATTTATTAAATTTCTTTAAAATTGACATAAAAAGAAAAACTTACCGAAATAAATTATGTATGTAATATTTATACAGGGTACAGCACATTAATAAACTGAAGAAAGTAAAAATCAAAACATTTTTAACAAATTTTCTTTCAGAACAATGATTTTGACTTTATCTAGTATATTATGTGTATGTAATCTATAGTTTTTAACAAAAAAAATATAATACACAGATACAAATATTTCAATATTTTGGGATCTAAACAAAAAATATACTCTTTTTAAAAAAAATATCATACACACAGAGCAACTACTTATACTAAAAGAATAAAAATTAAATTAAATTTGCTTTTGTCGCCTCTCATTTTATGAAGTTAAAACATTGTCAATATTTTGTCTTTATTTAAAACATTGCAAAGACAAGGACGACATTATAAGTGCGTGTTGGGCCACTTTAGTCGCCCTAGGTACTTTAGGGTCACTGTATCCTGGAAGCCTGGCGTCTAAGAAGACACTACGTCTTCGTGATGCAGTGACCCTAAGGTACTTAAATGGGAAATGTCATCTACTAATCTACTACGTAGGTAGTTACCCTGTGTTAGTGAGATGATGCAAAATTTACAGTTTTCTTCAAAAACTTTGAGATAAAAATGGATATGGTATTTACCAACCGTACCCAAAAATAAAAAAATAATATCCAAGCCAGATTTATAAACATTAGAAATATTATAGAAATTAATCCTTTCCAAGGACTTATTTCTTACAGGAGGTAAAAACATTTTTGATTAGAATAATTTATCTAACTAAGCATATTATGGATATAGAAAGGTGAAAAACAGGATATATGTATTTAATTTCATTATACCACTTTGGCCTTTTAAAAAAATTGGTTACTAACTACGGCAGAGCTCGATTTTTCAGTCTTCTGATATGAAACGCCATCTGCCGGAGACATCACACACTTATTTCAAATAAGCTATAAGAATCACTGGGGTTCAAGATTTTAAAGATCGTCGTGTGACTTTTCAATTTCACACATTGTTTTAACCCGCGAGTGATGACGTACGGTCTGTAAGACGGATGACAAAGAAAAACCTAGTTTAAAGCGCTGGCGCAGGGCAAATTTAGCCATCTGTTACCATGTCATAAGTCAGTTTTGTTCGTAATGGATCGTTCATACTCGTCTTTTGTCTAGTCTTTTGTCTTGGTTTAGTCATATGTCTTGTCATAAGAAAGTTAAAACCACTGTTTCTTATGGGAGTGTTCATACAATGCTTTTGCTTTTGTTTTTGATTAGTCTATGTCTTAAGAGTTGCCAACTTTCAATCCTTAGGACAACGACTAAGACGAGTGACAGACATCAGCTGATATTTGTTGTTTTTTTTACAGGGCGTCCGAAGAGCGCAAGCGCGCGGTCGAAATTTTGAATTTACCGCCATTAATCATGTTTTTAACAGAAAATCTCAACATAACCTCAAAATTTTATTTTTTATTTTCTTTTTCGCTTTTGTTCTTTCGTGTCTGTGTTTCGTGCCCAAATTAGGTTAAATAAGATTGTTTTGTGTAGAAAATGACTTTTGAAAAGGGGCCTTTTTATTGAAATTGAATTTTTTTTTCAGTGGGTTATGACTAAGACTAATCAAAAACAAAAGACGAGTATGAACAGCCGATTTTGTTTAAGACAGCTAAGACTAATCAAAGGACAAAGACTAATCAAAAACAAAAGACTAAGACGAGTATGAACAATACTTTAGTCTCTTAAGCATCGTACATGTTTGTATAGACGATATTAGGGATAATCTAATCTAATACAAACCAAACACATTTTGCCCCCTAGAGATGTAGAAAGGGGTGCCATATTTCATTACTTTAGCTTAAACCAGAATTTGAAAATATTGTGACACTGTATTGATTTTGTTAGTTTTATATTTGTTTTTAAAGTATTGCCAGCTTGTTTGATTATTAAAATAATATATGTTAAATTTGTGATTTAAATGTTTGTTGTGTGTTGGACCGAAGTCACTTAAGATGCGATTCATTTCCACGTCACCACTTGTGGGTTAATCTTTGCTAGCGCTATGTGCTTTTAAGTAATCTGTTTCCAAATATTTGCACAATTAAATACGCCATAAAGGAATATTTTGAGTCGGTCATAAGGCCAAGCAAGTAGGCCAGCTTAATAGAAGACCTTAAACGACCAACAGATCTAACAAGTGTGGACTGAATTAAGCAGACAGCTATCGGAAAACTGCGAAACTAAGCCTACGTATTAAATAATAGTTGAAAATGGCGACGTACCAACGCTACTCCGAGACATCTTCCTCGGCTTGCAGGAAGGCGAACTTGTTGCTGTCCGAGAAAACGGGCGCGTCCGCCTCTTTTAATTTGGGCATTTCTTTGGGTTCTCTGGGCTCCCTAAAACCACAAAAAATTTAGGGTTTCGGTGCACTATCCGGACACTAAAACGAGACATTTTTTGATGACGATTCTTTTTGAAAATAGTAATTAAGGAATCTTAAAACTGATTTAGGTACGGAAAATTAAAAAAATAGTTTTTTTAATAAAAAACACACTTTTCAATTTCTATCTAAAATGCACACACAATCACATACACAGGGATATTGGGCATAGGGACTATGGACTTTGGGCCATTTGCTGGGGTTTTATTCTTAAATTCCCTGGCTTTGAGCCGACTGACTGGAAATGCGAGGTTGCCACATCACAGGCATAAAATAAAATATTTTGATTTAATTTTCCCTTCTTTCTGGCATTCATATTTTTTTAACCAATAAATTAAAAGGGAAGGCTTGGATCAGGATAAGTTTCATTATATTTGTAGAAAGGTTGGGTTTGGGTTGATTTTGGTAGAGCTGGGATGCCTTGATTTAGGTTTGGTTTGGGTTCAGTGGGGATGGGTTGGTTTGTTTTGTTTTGGTTCCGTTCGGTTGGGATCGGTTCGGGTTGGTTCTGTTCGGTTCGATTGAGGTTGGTTCCGTTCGGTTCGGGTGCGGGTTCCGTTTGGCTCGGTTGGGATCGGTTCGGGTTGGTTCCGTTCAGGTTGGTTCCGTTCGGTTCGGTTGGGCTCGGTTCCGTTTGGGTTCGGTTCGGTTGGGATCGGTTCGGGTTGGTTCCGTTCGGTTCGGGTTGGTTTCGTTCGGTTCGGTTGGTTCCGTTCGGTTCAGATGCGGGTTCGGTTCCCTTCGGTTCAGTTGGGCTCGGTTCCGTTTGGGTTCGGTTTGGTTGGGATCGGTTCAATTCAGTTCAGTACTGGTTGGTTTTGTTCGGTTCGGTTTGTTTTCGTTCGGGTTCCGTTCGGGTCGGGTCGGTTCCGTTCGTGTCGGTTCCGTTGGGTTCGGTTTAGGTAGAGCTGGGTTGGGGTTAGTTAGGTTGTACTAGGTTTGGTTCAGTTTGGTTTGGGTTGGTTTAGGTAGAGCTGGGTTGGGGTTACTTAAATAGAATATCACTTTATTGCCAACAAGCTTCATTGTACTAAGTTTGGTTCATTTTATCTTTTTAGGTGTGATCAAAACAGATTTAATAATATTTGTTTCCTTATTTTGATTATTTTTGCGGAAACGTGGCAACATTGCAAAATATAAGCCACAGATATTGGCAAATATTGTTTTGATGGGGTTGAAAAACAAATAAGTCAAAATTGAATGAAAAGTGAGGTTAGAATGCTGTTTTGTACGTGTTTTTTAAGGCTTTATTTATTTATTTTCTCAAAAAATACTGGATAATCTGCAAATTTTTTTTTGGAAAAACGTTATTTAGAAGGTCTACTTTAAGGTAATTTTTATTTTTTCCAAAAAATCGTGTGTCCGGATAGTGCACCGGCCCCAAATTTAGTTTAAGATTCTAGTCCCATTGGCCTATTTTGACCATACAACAAGAATTCACATGGCGGTCGGCAGATTGTTGGGTGTTTTTTATAAAAAAAATATTTTTAATTTTTAGGTGTAAATCTTAAAGCGTGAGCAGAAAGAATTCGCTCAATATTTGTGCAAGTTATAGATAAAACTATTACTTATAAGGAGGACGGGGAGGAGAGAGGAAGAGGGAGGATAACTAGTAAAATGGAAAAAAAATCTGAAAGTGTATGCAGAAGGAACTTTTGAAATAGCTCTATATTTGATAACATTATTCGAATATGGTGGGGGGAATGACAGGGGGGAGATGGGTGGGAGCAGGAAGGACTACAAAGTAACTACAGCAAATTACAGGACATTTGCAATGGGTAATCAAAATAATTCTAATAAAATCGCCTGAAATTTACAAAAAAAGCCTATCATGTGACAAAATGGCGCCTGAAGACCGCCATGTTGATTCCTGTTTAAAAAAATATAGCCTATAGCACCTTCAGGATCAGTAGCAATTCAATGACACCTTTTTTGTCAAAATCGGTTCAGCCGTTTAGCCTCTAGCGTGACACAAACATATTTACTTACATACATACAACAATCGAAAAACATTACCCTTCCTTTCGCCGCGCTGCAGTTGGGTAAAGACTGACTGCCCTAAAAACAATAAATTCTTACCTCTTTTTTTCTTCCTTTTCCGGTTTTTCAGTCTTTCGAGGTGGGGATCGGTGATCTCTATCTCTACTTTCTCTTTGTTGCGACGATTTTCTAGAATCATCTAAAAAAAAAGCAACATCAAAGCAAGCAACAAAAATCTTTTACAATAGCAATAAACAGCTCCAGAACTTAAAAATATTTAAACTGCTTAATACAAAATACTGTAAATCTAGGGGTACCAACGAAATACTAAAGAAAAACAGATTGTGCAATGCTAATTCTTTATTAGGGTAAAGTAGAGTCCCTGTATGTTGACATATTTGGTGTTGACATATATTAATATATCCAAATATGTCAACATACAGGGACTCTAGGGTAAAGATGCCTCCAATTCGAGGAGGAAGTAGTTTAACAGAAAAAAACTGTTTTTGTTTGCAATGGAACACCAAGTAAGATAGTAAAGAAATTAGCTCGATATCTTAAAAACTTACAAACATATATATATATATATATATATATTTTTTTTAAATACTAAAAAATAAAAGCTTTTTTTACCAAAAAAAAAAAAATTGAAGAAGGAAGATTTAGGCTACGCCAAATCGATTGGTTAGGAATCAATTTTAAGTCGTTGGGTGTTTGCCTCAAATTTAAGTAAGAGCGTGTAACGCCATAATTCCAAGATTTTATACATATCCATGTTTTTTCACAAACTTTTGCTTTAAACTTTTGCCACAATAACTTCACAAAAAAATTGTATGGATTGTGTTTTGTTTGCAATAGAACAGCAATTGAACTGTCATTTTAATGAGCTTTATATCTCAAGGACTAAAAAAGATATTGTTAATTTTTTAAACATAGTTTTTTTTTAAATTTAAGATTGAGAAAGAAAGTTTAAAACGCCGGGTGTTTGCTTCATGACGTCAAACTTTGGCTTATAACTTTCGCTAAATTAGTTTTACAGAAAAACTGTAGACGAATTTACAAGAGAACAGCAATTAATATAGTAAATAAGTGAGCTTTAAAACTTTAAAACCAACATAGATTAATTTTTTTTTCAAAATACAAAAATACTTTTTTTACCCAAAAAAAATACATCTTTGTCAGTTTATAAGATATGAAGTCAATTTCTTTACTATAATAATTGGTGTTCACTTGCAAACAAAAAATGGAAAATACCGCCATTTTGGATTTATGACGTCATATAGGTCCTCCTACTCAAATTATAGGCAAATGCCCAGCGATTTAACATTGACTGACCCATCAATCGACTGGTAATCTTTAACTTTCTTGCTCAAAATTAAATTTTTATAAGTTTTTACTATTTAAAAAAAATAACAATGTTTTTTAGTTCTCGAGATATAAAGCTCATTAAAACTGCAATTCAATTGTTGTTTTATTGCAATTTTTCTGGAAAGTTAATGTGGCATAAGGTAAAAGCAAAAGTTTGTTAAAAAACACGGAAAAAATATTGGATTTATGACGTCACACAGGCGTTCTTACCCAAATTTGAGGCAAACACCCGGCGACTTAAAATTAAGTGATCCATAATCAATCGATTTGGGGTGGTCTAAAACTTCCTCAATTTGTTTTTTTAGTATTTTTAAAAAAATTTTGTGACAAAAGTTTCAGTGAAAACCAGTTGTGCACTCATGCAGCACTTATTTTCCCCATGGAAGACGCTATAAATAACACACGACTTTCTACACCCCTAAGGTTCTGTTTAGGAACCCTGTATATTATATCCAAATGGCACTAAAAAATGAACGCCCAAAAGAAAACTTAAAGGCCTTCTTTTAACTTACCATCCCGTCTTTCCTTAGGTGCGTCCCTAGAATCGCTGTTGTCTCTTCGGAATATCGGCCTACTCCTCTCCGTCTAAAAAAAAAATTGTGTCGTACTTTAAGAATAAAATGATTAATGACTCTAGTTGTAAAAGCATACAACCGCAAGCTACCTATCTCTCTTACGAACGTTATTAAATAAGATTTAGAATCGTCTACACTTTACAAGAGTGTCACATCGAAGTTCAGTGTTCTGTGTATGAATTCTTTAAACCGGCGAGAGTGTGAATGAGCATCTGCCAATGTCAGGATCAATAGAGATGCGGAAATCAAGTGAGATTACATGCGCAGTTTGAAATTCACCCTATTTTAAGGGAGTACTCCTGCTCACTCATTCAAGAGTTCATACCCTGAGTTGGCATCAGATCTTTGAACTATGTTGCCCGAAACCTTCGAAAAGAATGCCAGAGAAACAAAAGCATTCCCTGAAAACTTTTAAAATATTTTTAAATACAAGTAAAAGTAAAAAGTAACTGCTTCTACAATCTTTACGATTTTTCGTAATCTTCAAATATAATTTGTCAACAGACTGAATTATCGCACAGGTGGATTTGCTATCAGTGGTAAAATGACGTGTCTTCCCTCAGATCTCATAATCTTTGCGCACAGGAAGCCTCTGCTTTCCGAAACATGACACAACCAAAAGGTTATGCCTGGGAATCACCAAAGTTAAGGAAAGCCCGCCCTAGCGATTATGTTTGTCATCATTGGGAATAAGAATTAATCCACACTCCAGAGTTTTTTATTTTTTTATTTGTCAAACACACTGTGTTTTTTTTTATATTACAATCTAGTCAGTAAGACTAATTAGCGATTTTGTTTTAACTTAATTTACTAGAAAAGTCAGATTTAAACTTAGGGTTCACTCAACAGTTCTCCCCGCTTTGTTTAGTCTGTAACTAACTAATTGTGTTGTGTTTATAGCATTATTTTGTTTTATGTGTAATTCACTTAGTTTACTAGCTCAAACGGCTTCACTCTTTTTAGTCTTCGAACTAGCATAGTATTGTCTAGAAGCTGAATTGCTTCCACATTCACATGCCGATGGAGTCTATCTTCATGGCTTTTTGCGTACTTTTTGATAGTCTCTGCTACAGTTTCGATTTTTAGATCTCGATGAAGGTCACTATTTCGAACGTACCAAGGTGCATTCACAATGTTTCTTAATACTTTATTTTGAAATCTCTGTACAACTAGAATGTTACTCTCTTTAGCACAACCCCATAGTTGAATACCATATGTCCATACTGGTTTCAGTATTTGTCTATAAAGCAGTAACTTATTATGAATTGTTAAATTGGACTTCCTTCCAATTAGCCAGTTCATTTTTCTATACCTTATCTTAAGTTCTTCCTTTTTTTTCTTAACATGTGCTTTCCAGCGCAATTTGGCATCAAGTGTCATACCTAGATATTTTGCCTGATTCGAATATGGTACTGGAATGTTGTTAATTGTTATTTGTATGTGATTTATACTTTTGTTTGTAAAATCAACATGAATTGATTTGGTTTCATTTAATTTTATTCGCCACTTTGTGGTCCAACTGTGAACTTGGGTGACTGCATCCTGAAGTTTTTCTATGCATTTTTTAATAGATTTTTCTACTGTCAATAAACCAGTATCATCGGCAAATGTTGCTAAGTGACAATTTTCTGGCTTTGGGATATCACAAGTGAATAATAAGTATAGATAAGGGCCTAGTACGCTACCCTGGGGCTCCAGAGTGTCATTAAAAAAGCAGGACTTTTTTTTAATTTATAATTTTAATATAAACTTGATATGTCTTAGCAAAATTTGGCTTTTTTTTCAAATTACTTTTGATGTTTTAAATGGAAATGTACTCTTAGGTAAAATATTGTACCTAACACATACAAGAAGTGTCTTTACCGCCCTTGAGGGCTTGAACGCCCCTTGACAGGAGTCGCGTGCGGTAAATTATTAATTTCCGCACTTGTAAGAAAAACAAAAATTACTATGTAGCAACATAATACCCGGTAGAAATAGCGAAATTGCTATGCAGCTAATGTTTAATGTTACTTACGCTATCGGCGATAAGTGGTCAAGGAATTAACATATTACCTTGAAACTTTGCACAATTGTGTGCTTGAGTATGCTTAAGGAGCATAGTAAAATTAGGCCAGATCAGAAAAATAAAAGTACCTCATTTAGGGGCTTTTTTGAACTCATGCAGGCCCCCATTTTCAACAAGGTTGCAAGTCACTACTTTAAAACTAGCCGGTCGATTTAAACGAAATTTTGAACGATTGCAGGCCAAAGCAATTGCTTGATAATCATTCAGTCAGTCAGTTTTTAATCTTAGCATTTAGTTTTTTGGTTTCCCAAGTAACATTTCTTTATTTATAGCAGAAACTAAAAGGTTGCCAGCGCCTTTCCTTAAAACCATTAGTTTCAATGTTTGGTCGCTAGCACGTTCCCATTACCCTTATATACCCCTTAGACCTTCTAAATGGGACTCCCCAATTGGTGGTGGCAACCTATGTATTAAACTCACTATAAAACCATAAGAAATAAACTCTAGCTTCGCCCTCTAGCGGTTCCACCAGTATAGAACCTTTTAGAGCCTAAAGCTATTATGCCAGGTTCTAAAAGCAACTCAGAAACGTTCTCTATCCTATTATAAAACTAGATTTGGTAATTTGGTATCCTGGCGATTCTGTTGAATACCATAATACCTTTAGAGTAAAGAAGTTTTCCGGTAAAAGCTATGGCGATATTTTAGATTCACAATGGCTATATAAAATAATTTACGTCACAAAATTGCCAAAAATGTCAGAGTCCCAAAATTATTTTATCACATAAAAATATACCGAGTTTGTCGTTTTGTTGATGACCAAATTGCCTGCCAGATTTATTTTTCTGATAAAATCGTATCTGAAAAGCTCTCAAAACAAGCGCGCCAGCTCAAGAATGCTTTTTAATAGTTTTTGATAACAAAATAACAAATATTTAAAATAAAAATAAAAATCTTTTACCCTATTCACCATTGAAAAAGTCTTTTTGGTTTACATAAATCAAAATTATTGTTAAAAAACACTGCTAAAACGACTAGATAAATATTTTCTCTTTAAAATATTTTTTAAATAAATTTATATACGCCATTATGGTTTTACAGTGGTCACTTGGTTTTATTTGTTACTGTATCGCAACAAGGATTTTTGAGTGCCCTTATGAAACCAACAAAAAAGAACAAAGTAAACATAGTCAACATAACCTTACTTAAATTTTTTGTATTTGTTTTTAAAGTGTTTAAAAGCGTATAATTCAACACTTAAATGTTTTTTATCGTGCAATTTCGCCCGTGCAATGATATTCGTTGTGCCTGCAGGTTGGAGGGCAACCTCTTATATTGGCCGTCTAAACCGACCTTATCTAGGCCTGGGAGTCCTACCCAGGAGGACGGAAACACAACAATTATTAATTATTGGGCTTTAAATAATCAATCTTGCAATAGGTAGGTACCAATCTGTACCTAGGTATATCTATTATTTTTACAAGAAATACCTAAAAAAATACAACACGAAAGTATTTACTTACTTCTGTTAGAACCCTTAAGGAAACAAGGTTTTATATGGCCGCCTATTTAAATAATATTTAATATACAGCTATGGGTAACTATAAATACAAAAGAGTTAAGTTTACCTTTAAGCCTTCCTATAAAACCTTTTTAAAATGCCTAAAAGTAATGGCAAAAACCAAAAGTCTAAAGTTTATATTTACCACTCTTAAAAACCTTAAGGAAACTAGTTCTATATGGCCGCCTATCTAATCATATTTACTTTTAAACTACTGGTAACTATAAAAACAAAAGGATATAAGATAACCTTTTAGCTCTATTATAAAACACTTGTGATGACCTAAAGTAATGAAAAAAACTAAATGACCAAAGTTTATATCTATTTCTTTTTAAAAACTTTAGGTAAAATGGTTTTATAAGACCATCTTTATAAATCAGAAATCAATAAAACCAAAAGTATCTAAAAGGAACAGAAGGAATATCAGTTTTATTATACTCCCTTTATAAATCACTTTTTGGTTGTATAACACCTCTTTAGGTAATTGGCAATATAAATTACCTTTATGTAGCCAAATTGATCCTAAAACCCATAACAGCACCCTCTAAATAACCTAGGAACCAAATTAATAAAACCTTGAGTGGTAATAATGTTACTTGGATTATATCTATTGGCTAGTTTTAAATGTCCTAAAAACTTGGTTAAAAATGGGGCACCGCATGAAGTTTAGAAAAGCCCTAAAATGAGTCACTTGCATTTTTCTGATCTGGCTCAATTTTATTTACCAAGCTTCTTTTATATACTCAAGCGCACGATACACTAATAGCATAAAATACTCACATGTTTTCTCTCTCCTTCGTCCGCACTCCTATCCTTCCCATCCTTGCTGGCATCGCGCAATCTATCCTCTTGCTCTTTCCTCAGCTTCTCTTCTATTTCCCTCTCCCTTTGCGCGGTGTCCACAGGCTTGGCGGCGCCGAATATCGACGCGGCTGGAACCGGCGTCGGTCGCTTTTCCTCCTCTTTCTTTGGAGCCTCTGGTTCCTCTTTGACGGCCACCGTTTCGATAGGTTTGGTTCTTGGCGCCAGATTTAACTTCGGCCTTTGACGGGGTTCGGCTAAATTGAAATAATATATGTTGAAAAAATATAATTGTTAGAAATTACAATATTTTAATGACTGAGGCAAAATAAGAAAAAAGTTTGTATAAAATGGAGACAACTCCACTGTTTTCAAGATATTGGATTTTTAGTTAGAAAAGATTTATTAAAAGGCATTTATACCGGCAAATTATTATTTGGCTAAACTTATTGTTTTCGCTTACATAAAACTGAAAATTCAGGACAGAAAACATAAACAAAACCATTGCGTTTAATATGGCATTTAAAAAACTTTATACCTAAAAAAAGTTTTCAATAGAAAAACTTTGATCATCCAATTTTTTTCCATATCCTTCTTTTTGGAGGTTGAAATTGGTGTTTTTTAACCTTTGTCAATTGATCGCAAACGTATCCTAACCGGTCCAGATCCCCTCTGACGTTTTCCACAAAAAAAATATCCCCAAGTCACACGTTAGAATACTACTACTACTACTATGTCGGTTTAGAACGTTTTTTCTACGTTGTCCAACGCCTATTCTCCACCTCCTTCGATCCTGACAGTCATCTTCCGTCAGGTTTTTTTGACTCATTGATTTTTGGATTGACTGTTGCCATTCCAGTTTAGGCCGCCCTCTTTTTCTGCGCCCTATTGGTTGCCATTCTAGGACCTGCTTTGGTAATCTTTCGTCGCTCATCCGTTGTACATGGCCGTACCATATCAGGTGCCTTTTAGTGATGTCATCCGTTATGCTTCCCTCGATTCCCATTCTTTCTTTTATGATCTCATTTCTTATATGATCTGTTCTAGATATTCTCATTGATCTTCTTATTGCATCCATTTCGACACTTTCCATTTTTGCTTTGTATTTTTCTGTTACGCGACAAGTCTCTATTCCATACAACAGCGTGCTTTTCACCATTGTTTCATATATGTTAAATTTTACATTCTTTTTTATCTCTCTGCTCCATAAAATACTGTTAAGCGAACCAATAACCTTTTTTGCTTTTACTATTCTTGTTTTCCAGTTCTTTACAGACTGTTCCCGTCTTATCAAATGTGACACCCAAGTATACATACTCATTACCTGGAGATATTGTTTGTCCATTTTCTAGTTCTAATTCACTTGATTCGTTTCCAATACATAAGTACTGTGTCTTGTCCACGTTCACTATTAACCCCCACTTTTGGTATTCTTCCGTTAACTTTCTCATCATATACTCCATGTCTTCTTCATCATTAGCTACAATTACTTGGTCGTAAGCAAACTGTAGTGTGTATATGGTAAATCGGTCGTTAAGTTGTATTCTCATGCCGTGTACTTTGCGTTTCCAGTTTTTTAGAGCTACTGCGATATATATTTTAAAAAGAGTTGGAGAGATACAACATCCCTGTCTTAAGCCTTTCGTTACCAGGAATTCTTTTGAAAGTCGATTTCCAATTTTAATTTTAGATTTTGACCCTTTGTATAGTTCTTTTATCGCTTTTATGTATGTATGATTGATATTAGTCTGCTAAATAGAATACTGCTGCGCTCTATTGACAAAGGATAGAATAACACTGATTTCAACTACCCAAAATCAGGACCAAAAAGCTAATTTCAAAAAATAGTTTTTTGAAAAAAATGTTTCGGTTTGGTCCTGTTCGGTTTGGTTTCTAAATTATTTCTAAATTTCATCAATTTTAACAAATCTATTAATTAGTTGAAGAAGCATAAGATTACAGAATTATTTTTTAAAAAATGGTGCTCTTCCAGACATTAATAAAAAGCTTACAAGGGTTTAAAGGTGGAATTTTGGATAATTTGAGAAAAAAAAATTAAAAATTCATATCTCTTTAGCCGTGATTCTTAGGACCCAAGTTCCAAGGTTGAAAAGATAGCAAATGACCCCAACAATATCCCAAAAAATTTTAACGGTTCATGTGCCGAACCCTGTATTATTATTACCCAGGGGTGAACAGCTAACCCAAAATGTGTACACCTATTGTGAAAATCCACAATCTTTTTCTAAGATTGTGTAAAGATTGTGGTAAGATTGTGAGGGATTGTGGAGGACTGTGCAGCGGTGTAGCGTGCCGAAAGGGGCGACAGCCCATCAAAAATTCTTACGACCAAAAAAAAAAGTCATCATTATTGTGAGGGATTGTGAGGGGCTGTGGTAAGATTGTGACAGATTGTGAGTGATTGGGACAGACTGTGTAAAGATTGTGAGATGAAGGATTGTGAGTGATTGGGATGGATTGTGTAAAGATTGTGAAGGATTGTGGTAAGATTGTGAGTGATTGGGAGGGATTGTGTAAAGATTGTGAGAAATGTGTACACCGATTGTGAGAGCTGTTCACCCCTCGATTATTACTAAGACCGACACGTTGCTATAGAATTCGACAGATCACAGAATGAGGATTTAGTGGTTAAAATGACTTAAACATAGATAAATGGTAAGTTGAATTTAGGGTGAATCCCTCAGATCTCATAATCTTTGCGCACAGAAGGCCTCTGCTCCCCAAAACAAAACACAACCAAAAGGTTATGTCTGGGAAACACCAAAGTCAAGGAGAGCCCGCCCTAGCAATTATGATTTTCATCATTGGGAGACGTCCAGGAAGACGTTTTTCGATTTTTTTTAACAGCAAATGTTTGGAAATGGGAAGAAATTGAAATCCGACATTTTTCACAGATTGAGCAAGGCCGACTTTGACAGGCACGATCTGAAACGAGGCAGCATTGAACTAAACTTGTGGTAAAACATCACATGGAGCCAGTGATCTTAATTAAATATATTTGACAGAGTGTCACTGCTTATTTTCCATGGCGACCTCTAGAGGTGGTGGCTTATACTATGCTTGTTCACAATAACGACCTCTAGGGGCAACAAAACTACTTACAACTTTGTTTCTCGTCGCTGTCCCTATCGTTCCTATCATCGCTTCGGCTGATTCCGCTTCGCGTCATTCCACCATTTCTGTCATCGCGGTCGTCGTACCGCCTACCAAAGCCGCCCCCGCCTCCTCTCCTATCGTCTCTGTCGTCGAATCCACGGCCTCCTCGGTCCGAATCCCGATTGAAGTTCGACCTGGTGAATCCTCTGTCCGAGCCTCTGTCTCTGTCATCCCTGCGGTCGTCTCGGTTCGATCGGTCGCCGTCCCTCCAACCGCCCGGTTTGTCATCTTCGTTTCTGTCTCTGTTTCTATTAAGAATACAATCAAACTGTCATAAGTACATTATTAAAGTACTTGAAGTACAAGTACATAAAAATTTGTAAAAGTAATTGAAGTTTTAAGTACTGTTATAGCCCATCGCACCGACTTTTTTTTCGTTACTTAGCCTTAAGTTTCATAAAAAACGCATACATTATTTTTTCCCTATATCAAACCTTTTGGCTTTTTTTAGTGTATACTTATATAGTTAGTTTGTTTTATTTTGGCGGTTACGTCATGACATATTTCGATTAGTTTATTAAAATTTTGTGGTCTCCAGTTCTTTTCGTAAATAATTTTGATAAGTCGGCTCCATATATGTTCTATTGGGTCAAGATCAGGGCTGTTGGATACCTAAAACCCGGTTCCCACCTACGACTTTCTCGTGCGTGCCCGCGCACGCGTCACATGACTGTCTTAACATTTCATATTGAGATTATGACGCGTGAGCGGGCACCCACGAGAAAGTCGTAGGTGGGATATTATTGTTTTGAAACTACTGGCCAACATTAGCAGTGTACATGGGACAGTTGTCCTGCTGATAAGTGAAGTTGTTGGTTTCATAAAACAGCAACAAATGGTAACATAACATCTCAACATATCGTTTACTGTTGAATCTTCTTTCGATTCGCCAAAACACATACAAACCTCTAGCGCTAAACCAACCACACATATTCACAGAAAAAAGTCCAGCTTTCTTAATTTGGTTGTTGAATTTTGTGAACGATACACTAAAATTCTTCTGCTGCTTGAAGATGACTGATATATCTTTTCATCTGTGAAAACCACCATGAAGAACATTATTTAGTGCAATAATATCACTGGCCCGTTCTTGTTCTTCCATTAAAAAAGGTTATTTAGGAGCAACTTGACAGAAAATTTTAGATTTGTTAATCCTTCTGTTATTAGTTGATAAGGAATCTGGAAATATCGCCACATTCGCTGCTTCAACCGAGGTTGCAAGATGATTTTGTCTGAGGTGGTATATAGTCCTTGCCATACACAGTTCCACTTTTATGTCTTTGACATAAACACAGTGTGCCTGAACGAAGTATAGGTTACATAAAAATGGTTCCAAAAACTAAATGCACATTTTGAATATGGACTCTTTCCTGACTTCAGAGCGATATTCATATAAATCCTAGCTGATCCTCTTCTCGAAATTTTATCAATTTTTTGCCATTTTTCTAGTTAGTCTAGACGCTGGCTCCTGTCACGTGTGACCTAATATGTGCGCTCAGTTTGACTACGGGGCATTGTTAAGCGCCCATAGGTGTATAAAAAAAGTTTGGTGACGTGGTCGAACTCATGGTCATTTCGCCGCCATCTTTGAAAATGGCCGTCAAATTGATAGATTTTTTTGTTTAAGCGTATCTCCCTATCCAGTCATCCGATTTTAATTTTTTAAAGCTTGTTATACTCCTTTTTTAAAGGTAAATAATTTTTTTTATTACACATTTTTTAATAAATCAAGTAGTTTTAGAGATATACCACGATTATTAGTATTTCCGCTCGCAAAAAAATTAAAATAATACCCATGCTCATTTTATTGTAGCTACAATATTATTGACATTTGTTTTTTTTTGTTACATAGAAAGCTTTAAACCTTTCAGAGTAGAGGCTATCGACTTTATGTTTTTAAAGTTCGATGGATGGTACCCCTAAAGAATGACTTAAAGAGGGTGGGTTCTAAAACTGTTCACAAGATTATACAAAAAGTCAATTTGCAGCGAAACAATGCATCCTAGCGAAAAACGTTAAGAATAATTTTTATAGTACTTTTAATTCGGTTTCTTTTGATCATTGTCATATCTTTTACAATTTTTAAGAAAAAAATCGATTTTGGAGCGAACATGGAATTTTTACAAAATTGTATATTTTAGCTGGCTTGTACAGCTTACCATCAAAGCTAGGATGTTAAGTGATACATCAAAAGAAGCGAAACTAAAAGTACTATAAAAAATTATTTTTACCGTTTTTCGCTAGGAAGCATCGTTTCGCTGCAAATTCACTTTTTCTATAATATTGTGAACAGTTTCAGAAACCACCTTTTTAAGGCAGTCTTTAGGGGTACCATCCAACGAACTTTAAAAAAATATAGGCAATGTCCCCTTGTGTGAAAGGTTTAAAGCTTTCTATGTAACAAAAAAAACAAATGTCAATAATATTATAGGTACAATAAAACGAGCATGGGTATTATTTTAACTAATTTGCGAGCGGAAATACTAATAATCTTGATATATCTCAAAAACCACGTGATTTATCAAAAAATGTGTTATGATACAATTTGTTTGCCTTTCAAAAAGGAGTAAAACAAGCTTTAAAAAATTAAAATCGGATGACTGGGTAGAAAGATACACTTAAACAAAAAATCTTTTAATTTGGCGGCCATTTCCAAAGATGGCGGCCAAACGACCATGAGTTCGACCACGTGACCAAACTTTTTTATACTGCTATGGGTGCTTAACAAAGCCCCGCAGTCAAACTGAGCGCACAAATTACGTCACACGTGACAGGAGCCAGTACCTAGACTAACTAGAAAAAAAGCAAAAAATTGATAAAATTTCGAGAAGACGATCAGCTAGGATTTATATGAATATGGCTCTGAAGTCAGGAAAGAGTCCATATTCAAAATGTGCAATTAGTTTTTGGAACCATTTTTATGTAACCTATACTTCATTCAGGCATACTGTGTAAAATAAACATATTTTCTAACCAGAAATATATTAATAAGTAAATATGTCATGTTGGTATGAAATTAAAGGTAAAACTGTCATTGTCTCTGGATGAAAAGATGCTGACTGTAAGTTGACAAAAAACGCACTGCCTATGGGAAGGACTATATAAGTTTTATCTTGTAACTCGGAACTCTTTCGTCTTGAACCATCTTTTTTATCCGTCGAATTATTTTGTATCCAGCACTTTTTCTATCGTATTATCATCATTTCATCAACCACAAAATGAGTGCCCTGTATAACACGAGTGATAATTTAAGCATGTAAATTTGCAGAATTTTTTACTCAATTTTTGTGAAGATCAGTTTGACGCAAAACGTCAGTTATTTTTAACTGGTGAATGAAATACATACACTATTAGAAATCTACATTTTGTGGGACAGAGAAAATGTATGTATGCGTTTTTTATGAAAAGAAGTGTACATTTTTCAAATGTACTTCAATTATCAAGAACATCTTAAAAGTACATTTTAGTGTGCTTGCAGTAAACACAGTGTTTTAAATAAAGACAATGGAAGTCCAAAATTTTGTTTCTACTCAGTCATTGTTTCAAACAAAGATTTGAAAAATCAAGTTGTAAAAATACTTCAAGTAACAAGTCAAGCACTGCTGATTTAGTTGTACTTCAAGAAGAGTACTTGCAAGTCCTTAAAATATATCACGTATTTTACTTGAAGTACCTGACAACTCTGAATCAAATACAGAAGGTCAAGAAAAACGATATTTTTTTAAAATTTATTATTCCTATTAACTTCCTTAAAAATTGCAATAGTCAATTGAAATTTTGTTATGTATTACAAGGTAATAATATAGTCCACAGTAGAGGCCCTTCATAAATTTTGACAGTTGTTTTACACCAGAAGTGAGCAACTCTCTTTGACAGTTGTTAAAAATGTTGTTTAAAAATTATAAACAATTTGTATTTGCAGGTTGGCATTACATATCAATAATTTATTGTCAAATGCCACTTTGCTGCAACGGCGACAGTACTCCTTAAATTTGACAAATGAATGGAAACAAAAAACTTTTTGTTTAAGTAGTTTTAAAAAATATCTTCTAAAATATATTTTATAGAAAATAAATGTCCTGTAAAAGATAATATAGCAAGAAAAGTTATAAAGAAATAAAAATGTGTATTTTGTCGACTTAAAAATAAAAAGCTTTTCTCTAGAAATAAAATTTCGGACTTCCATTGTCTTTATTTATTTTAAAACAGGACGTTTCGGTTAGTAAGTATCTCTAACCGTTATCAAGTGTAAACTGTTTACACTTGATAACGGTTAGAGATACTTACTAACCGAAACGTCGTGTTTTAAAATAAATAAAGACAATGGAAGTCCGAAATTTTATTTCTACACAATCATTGTCTACGAGTTTCAAACAAAAAGTTTTTCTCTTCTGTAACATTTTAATATATAAAAAATTATTTTCTTAATATCTTGTATGAATTGTTGCATTATAAGAAACTGTAATCTTCACTTAACGAATGTAACAGGTCGAATAATGCTTTTTATCTACCGAGCCAGAAATGAAATCACAACATGGTTAGGGTCATGATTCCTATCAAAAACTCGGCCATGTATACCTACCTATACTTGATGTTGTATTAAAGTGACACCGCGTCATCAAAACATTGATGCGCGGGAAGGGAGTAGAGGGGTACATACAGTGGCACGCACTTCCTTTAATTTTTTTATTGATATTGATTCCCAAAATGAGGCACTGCACTAATTTCAAAAGTCAGTTGAACAAAGATAAAAGCCGACCATCGGCATATCCTTTAAAGAAAGTGACATGGGCGGCGGTAGATATACTCATGAAAATTATTTCATTTATGGCGTAAACTAAAGAAATAAAAATAGATAATAAAACTTTTTATTCCTACACCTACAGAAACGACACTGATTTATTTTCTAACTCTGCATACTGCCGACTAAAGGGGTCCCGAAAAGAACACCTGAAAGCAATTAAAAGCGCATCTCAAAAAAATCTGCCAATCAGGTGCCGTCTACCCACTTGTGCTGGGTCGGTCAGAAAACAAATACTTTGTGCTCGGACCGCAAAGAGCCGCGCCTTTTCTCTGTCGGTAGGGTTGAAATTATACCAGGAAGATTTTATATGAATTTGGATAACTTTTGAAGGGCAGATTAAAGCAAAATTTCATGAAATCGATAGAACCCCGTATTAGGAGCATTTCAGGTGACTTTGCAAAAACTATACTTGCTTTTTATTGATGTCTTCTTCTAAACGATTTCATTAGAAAGGAACATATATACTCTCATCTGGTTGTTACGAACATATTATTGATTTAGCCAGGCATTGACGTTTTCTATTCGTTGTTTTGACTGTTTATGTCAAACAAATTATGACGGAGCTTTTCACAAAACAAATGACCGTTTTTGCAACTAAATCAATGTTTTTTGATGTCTCCTTTAAAAGGTCATAGTGTTTTATCATTTGAACATTAGACCCCGAGCGGCACACTGCATGTACAAAGTGAAACACTAATTTTTTAAGGCTTCTTTACTTAGATTTTGCCGCAAAATTTGGTTTACCATAGTTATGACACTTATTTACAACATCAACTATAGGTAGCAAAATGACAGTTACAGGGTGGAGGCACAATTAAAAATACAAGCTACTAAATATATTAGTATCTATAAAAAATATAAATTACAAAAGTTCAAAACACAGTCGTATTAATACATACAAAAACCAACCAATGAAATTATTTTTATGATTTTTCACTTGGCAACTTCTTAACTTAAAATATACTTATGAAAATGCAATATCCTATATTTGTTACGCAATTTATTTTCTTTTATACTGGTAAAACTGTCAAAGAAGTTATAAAATAAAACAAATAACGTACAAAAAATAAAACCGTATCATTTTTATTGCAAAATTATAAGACAATAAAAAAGTTTGAAACTTTAAACCCACCTTTCTAAAAACGAAGATTCTACATGCAGCTTTCTTCTTAAGCACGGCAGTATACCTGCCTGAGTTACAGCATTGATTTTAGTTTTGACGCGTAACATGTATGACGGCCCGTCGAAGAGAAATGTGCCCAAATTTTTATGCGACGCCATTTTTTGGTGTCAACCATTGAGTGTGACACCAGGTTTAATTTTTGTGATTTTGTGTTAATATGGACTTAAATACGCTGGTATTTTTGTGGCGTCATAATGGTGTTTTGTTCAGCTTTTGTTTGCAAGAGTCGAAGTGAAACATAGCTTCAAGGAAAAAAGACATTGTATTAATTGTATACCGCCTTAAACAGCAAATTTTTTTTGTTCTGACGAAACTTGGTTGCTTTATAAACAAACAGTAATGATTTATAGGCATATTTCAGTTAGGATTAATTTTAATTATCTAGTTTCTGAGCTAATTATGCCCGAAAGACGACAAGTATCCAGAGGCGTAGGCTTAATTTGTTTTTAATATAAACTTAATACTTTGCTTATTATTACTTATTTAATACCCTTTACTTTTTGTTTTACAGTTATAAAAAAGTTGATAGATTTAGGTAGATATCGGTCCTTCATAAAAACAAAAAATAGTAATATTAGCATCATGTTTATTAAAAAAGAATTATATTTTTGAAAACATAAACAGATTTTTGCTAATAATTTTACGCTTCCTCTCTCTTACCTTGTCTACGGATTTTAATGTTTTGTCACCAGTATCTAATAGCTTTTGTTATAATTGTGCCTTCACCCTTATATGCAAAAAGATAAGTATAAAATGGTAAGAAACTGAACTTACCTACCAAACCCACTGTCCCTATCTCTTCCAAAGTCTCTGTCCCTACTGAAACCGCCATCCCTGTCCCTGAAAATTAAACAAAAAATAAACTTAAAGTATGAAACATACATATCACACAATATACCATATTTAACCAAAGGCTGACCCAGTGATTAAGGACACTCATCATAAGCAAACTTTACGATGAGTGACGCCTTGATGAGTCTAATAAAATAGAAAAAGTTGTACAATTCAAAATATTTTATTTTGTTCTTTGGATGTTTGATTGTGACTTATTGTGACAATATTCATTAGAAATAAATTAAATTGTTGCATTTTAGGAAAGCTGTAATGTTTATTGAACAAACATTACAGGGCAAATAATGCGTTTTATCTACGAGTCCGAAATAAAATCATAACATGGTTAAGGTTATGACTTTTATCAAAAACTCGACAATTTTGAACTATCATAAAATCACAGAGCACAGTAAACCCTAATATGGTCAATAATTCATGAAAAGTACTATCGACATAATATAAACCGTAGAAAAAATAAAATGTCTCCATAACAAAAATCTATATGCACACAATGTATAATAACAAACACAATTACGACTTTTGTTTCACAGTCCACTAAGCGAAAAACTATTTTTTTTGGAAATTTACGTTTTCCATGATCCAATGGTAAAGTTGTTATACATGTTTGGAAAGCTCTGTTTATGCTCTATTTAATAATGTATAAATCCAATATGGCGGCCATAAGAAATAAAAAAGTTGGCTTTGGTTACAACAAAAACTAAAAGGCCTAGAAAAAAATTTCTTAACATCATTTCATCGACCGTAGTTGCTAATACAACACTATCAAATTTTATAAAATATGTTTAAGATGGCGGAGACATTAAAATTTTTCGAAATACACAACTTTTTTGCTCGATATTTTGGGAACCCCTGTAGATATTTTTAATGTCGATACAGCATCTCTGCCGTGCATGAGCTATAATGCCGTTAACCAACATTTGGACAATTTTAATTTTTTGGTGCCGTCTTAATTACAACATTATTCTACATCAGTTTTTTCAAGCAAATCTTCTTTAGCTTTTGTGGTTTTCAAGAAACAAATAATTTACAGTTATCAAGGACCATCGTTTATTATTTTCTGGGTTTTTTTATCAAAAATAGGAAAATTTTATAGGTAGTTAACGGCATTTTAGCTTAAGGACGGCAGATCTGAGCTTTCTTCCCATTAAATCACACAGAATTGTATCTCTGACCAATTCCGAAATCTCCACGTGTAGTTTGAACACCCTGAATACAACAGAAATTACAGTGTGAAAATTTGTTACTTGCCTTAGCATTTGTCAATTTTTATGTCAATTGTTGTCACATTTTTTGAATATGATTTAATTTAGGCCTATTCCAATACGAGTTTTAAAAGTTTTTTTGGGGATTTTTCTTAGTTCCTTGTTGAAAAAATCAAAAACACAGTACAGTACAACTTCAATAATCCGGATACATATCGTTCTGGTCAATGCCGGATTATCGAGGTATCCGGACTACTGGAACTATTTATTTTTTTATAAAAATCGCAAAATTTCATACTAAAATACCTTTATTTCGTAAAAGTGCTTATATAAAAAAAGTAAAACTTAAAAAATCAGTCCAATGTTATAAAAATATAAAACTACAAAAAAATGTATGTTCCTATGTAGGTACATACATACCTACTTATAACTTAAACTGCATAAGTTTAAAAAGTGTCGTTTCTTGAACTTGTCAAGCCAACCAGAGCTCGCCAAAAAATCATCTTTTTGAGTTCTGCGTTCATAAAAATGATTCGCTTTTGTTCTTAAAAGATATGAAGAAACGTAGAAAGGTAAGTGGGCAAGCCAAGGTATAATAACAAACACAATTACGACTTTTGTTTCACAGTCAACTAAGCGAAAAATTACTTTTTTCGGAAATTTACGTTTTCCATGATCGAATGGTAAAGTTGTTATACATGTTTGAGAAGCTCTGTTTATGCTCTATTTAATAATGTATAAATCCAATATGGCGGCCATAAAAAATAAAAAAGTTGGCCAGGGTTGCAAAAAAAACTAAAAGGCCTAGAAAAAATTTGTTAACCTCATTCCATCGGCCGTAGTTGCTAATACAACACTATCAAATTTTATAAAATATGTTTAAGATGGCGGAGGCATTAAAATTTTTCGAGATACACAACTTTTTTGCTTGATATTTTGGGAACCCCTGTAGATATTTTTAATGTCGATACAGCATCTGAGCTTTCTTCCCATTAAACCAGACAGAATTGTATCTCTGACCAATTCCGAAATCTCCACGTAGTTTAAACACCCTGAATACAACAGAAATTACATTGTGAAAATTTGTCACTTGCCTTAGCATTTGTCAATTTTTATGTCAATTGTTGTCACATTTTTTGAATGTGATTTAATTTAGGCCTATTCCAATACGAGTTTTAAAAGTTTTTTTGAGGATTTTTCTTAGTTCCTTGTTGAAAAAATCAATAACACAGTACAGTACAACTTCAGTAATCCGGACACATATCGTTCTGGTCAATGCGGGATTATCGAGGTATCCGGACTTTTGGAACTATTTATTTTTTTATAAAAATCGCAAAATTTCATACTAAAATACCTTTATTTCGTAAAAGTGCTCATATAAAAAAAGGTAAAACTTAAAAATCAGTCCAATGTTATAAAAATATAAAACTACAAAAATACTCTGCCAATATATGGGCCCCTAAGCTCACACTAGGTACAATAGTTATAGTTTACGTGTGAGCTAATATAACTAAAAACTGAAATATATTTAACTTAACTCCAGACTAAATTACCTTTTGTTTGATACCACACAAGCCATGTTTTGACTTAAACTCAAATTTTTAAAATTTACCCCCACCCTTAAAAAAAGCAAAAACTAAAATGTTATTTGTTAAACTCCGGACTCAATTACCTTTCGTTTGATATCACACACGTCATATTTTCACTTAAACTCTAATTTTTGAAATATACCCCCACCCTTTTTTTAAAATAAATTAAAATGTATTTTGTTTAACTCCAGACTCAATTACCTTTCGTTTGATATCACACACGCCATATTTTCACATAAACTCTAATTTTTGAAATCTACCCCCACCCTTTCATTTGGTTTGTGTTCGGTGGATTTTGTTCATTTTTAAATGGGACCGTCTCGACCCAAGACCCAGCCTAGGTACCAAATTTCATTGAAATCGGCCAAGCGGTTTTTGAGTTATGCGCGTTGGTCGTTACAGACAGACATACAGACAGACATACAGACAGACGGCGCAACAAAAAAGTTTCAAAATCATCTGAAACGCAAAGATATATAAAAATTTTGGAAATCGGAGCAACTTTTTTTTTCTCGAAAAAATTAGGATCACCATAGCTCACACTACTATAGTATAGTATTTGTGTGAGCTAAAATGTATGTTCCTATGTAGGTACATACACACCTATGTATAACTTAAACTGCATAAGTTTAAAAAGTGTCGTTTCTTGAACTTGTCAAGCCAACCAGAGCTCGCCAAAAAATCATCTTTTTGAGTTCTGCGTTCATAAAAATGATTCGCTTTTGTTCTTAAAAGATATGAAGAAACGTAGAAAGGTAAGTGGGCAAGCCGTTGTTGTAAAAACCAATTGTATAAAGCAGCCTCAACTTTAGGATTATCTGCTGTTGCCCCATTCCGAATTCTGTGTATAAAAAAAAATGCGATAAACTTGGAGAACACCGACAAAAATCGGCGAACGAAAAAAAACAAAAATACATCCCAGACGCATACCTGTCCCTTGATATGATTTTGACACAAAGTTCCTTATTTTGTCTTTATTCTTCTTTATATCAAAAATCGTGGATCTAGGCACTCCAAAATCTGCTGCCGTTTGACGGATACTTCCGGATTTATCTAGACTGTCCAATATTTCACATTTTTTGGTGAGTGTTAATGTTTTGTGGCGCCATTTGTATGGAGCCATCGCTGACGTGTCTCGTACATACTTACGACTGAATAAACTAAATGCAGAAATGCCTACAATTATTACGTCGCGTGAAACTTGTTAAGACAGGAAAATTATTGTCATGTTTCTTTCATATGAACCGTCGTGTTGTTTCTTAGGCTAGTGGCTAGTTTTACACGCAATATAGGCTAGGTTCTTTCACGATTGGCTTAACGTTTTAACGTCCGGTGTAGAGAGGTAAAATTTTGAAAATGTCCGGTTTATAGAGCAATCCGGATTACTGGAGTGTCTGTTTTAGCGAGTGTCCGAACTACTGAAGTTGTACTGTAACACATACCTGCTGTCCCTCATGCCCTCTCTAGTGAATCCCCCTCCACCACCGCCGCCCCCACCACGCCGCCGGTCGTTTCTGTCGTCCTGCGGTTGTTCAGGCCGGTTACTCGAACGCCAGTCGCCCGACGTATCGGACATCTCTCTGTCAGATCGGTTCATGTCCATCCTGCCTCCTCGTCGTCTGTCGTTTTCCGCGTTTGCCGCCACCTCTATGCGGATCCTACGGCTTTTCAGCATCTAATAAGAATACAATATTAAGTACAAAACAAACTTTATCATAATAAATATGTCTTCATACATAACCTGTATAAAAGAAAATCCGTCAAAAACTTTAAATTGTTTGTTTACATACGAGGTGTTAATATAACGAGACGGGTGATATAAAACATTTTATTTTGGTATTATGTATATTTATTTATTATCACCTTCATATACCCCTCCTCTATCGATCCATGCGAATCCTCCACTGTTCGAAACAGTGCTGGAACTCTTTTTCTGCCAGTTCCTTCAGGACGCGCGCTGCTTTTTCTTTCACAGCCTTAACAGAACCAAATCTTGTTCCTTTTAATGCAGATTTCACCTTAGGAAAGAGATACCCATACAAGCTCTACCTCTCTTACGCCGGCCAATTCCTGAAGTGTATCCGCACACTCCTGCACCAAACCTGCGGATATGGTTGGTTTACACAGTGCTTTCAGCGCAGCTTGACTGTCTGAACAGATGCAGAGGCGTTTTCCTGTTTCGTTCCTAATTTCTACCTCCCATGTTAACGCCAGTATAGCGTAAACCTCTGCCTGGAAGACTGTTGCATTGGATCCCAGCGGGTAGCTTTTTCCAATGCTCTTGCTTTCTACGTACACTCCTGCACCGGTCGAATTCCGGTCTGTCAGCCTTGAGTCGTCTGTATAGCAGACCGTGGCGTCGCTAAGGAATTCAACTCCGTCCTCCTTCAATGCCTTGGTGGTATGGTTACACGGTACTACAGCCTCTGCATGCTTTCGAGCTTTTTGGCGTTAGTGGTTTTCATTGCCCCCGGCCACCAGACCACGGATCCGTATTGGATCCTCGGTCTTATGATGGCCGTGTAGATCCAGTGCATGATCCTTGGGCTGAGTCCCCACTTTCTTCCTACCACCCTTCTTACTTGCCAGAATGTTTTTATCGTCTTTGTTGTGAGTCGGTCTATATGTTGTTTCCAGCTTAGTTTACTGTCTAGCACCATCCCCAGGTACTTAACATCTTGCGATAGTGCAAGTGGTCTTCCGTACATTTGTGGTGCTTTGAAGCCTACTATCTTCCTCTTCTTTGTAAAGAGAACCATTTCCGTCTTGCTGGGGTTGACGGAGAGGTCGTTCTCTTGGCACCAGTTCTCTATTAGTTTGCACGCCCTTTGCATCCTTTCGCAAATTACGCCTAGGAACTTCCCTGGTACTATAACCAGTCCGTCGTCGGCGTACGCTTTGCCGTCAAATCCTTGTTCTTCCAGTTTGTGAAGTAGACTGTCCATTATAAGGCACAAGAGGTGTGGAGATAGGCAGCTGCCCTGGGGGCAGCCTCCTTTTACCCTTCTAATAAGTTTGAGTCATGTTGAATCGCATGCTTTAAAGTGGGAAGAGTGGTTCCTTTATTTAAGAAAGGAGATAAGAATTCACTGGAAAACTATAGACCAGTTTTAATAGTACCAATCTTTGGAAAAATATTTGAAATTATTTAAAAAAATCAGCTCAAAAATTATTTTGTCAGCAATGGATTAATTAACGACAACCAGTTTGGTTTTAGGAAGGGTAGATCAGCCGTTTATGCTATATCTAAAGTTGTTGAGAAGGTGGTGGAGGGTCTTGAGCGGAGTGAAGATGTTAGCATAACGTTGTGCGATCTCAGCAAGGCCTTTGACTGTCTCTCCCACAAATTGCTCTTTAAAAAATTCTCCAGGTATGGTATTGGAGGAACTGACCTTGATTTGATTGAGTCCTATTTAATAGGCCGCCACCAGATGGTCATCGTTGATGGAGAAAGCTCTTCCATACTACCAATAAACAGTGGCGTTCCACAAGGGTCCATATTAGGCCCTTTAATTTTTATAATATACATGAACGATCTGTTTCAGCATGTCAACCCTTTCGAATGTTATTGTTACTGCGATGATACGTCATTGGGTTGTTCTGCAGAAAATATTGACATCTTGCAGTAGAAAAAAACTGTTATGACTAACTCAGCAAACACTTGGTTTACTCAAAATAATTTAAAACTAAACTTGGACAAAACCCAAAATATTATTTTTTCAACGAAACCAAATTTAAAAAATGACCAAACGGTAAAATTACTCGATATGACTTTGGATGGTGGGTTAAGTTGGGGTCCCCACATTACATCAGTGGCTAGCAGACCTTCCTAAGCAATATTTACTTTAATAAGGTTGCGAGATATTCTTGAAAAAAATACTCTGATAACATAATGTTTATTATGCACTGTTTAATTCGCATACAGTACAACTTCCGTAATCCGGACACATATCGCTCCGGTCAATGCCGGATTATCGAGGTATCCGGACTACTGGGACTATTTATTTTTTTATAAAATTCGCAAAATTTCATACTAAAATACCTTGTGTTTATATAAACAAAGGTAAAACTTAAAAAATCATTCCAATGTTATAAAAATATAAAACTACAAAAAATGTATGTTCCTATGTAGATACATACATACCTATGTATAACTTAAACTGCATAAGTATAACTTAATCTATTTTCTTTTTAAGTGTCTAACTAAGTTTGAATACTCTTGTTTTAGCTAGTTCTAACTAACTAACTTCACTGGAAAATCATTTTCCTCTGCCCATTGAATGGATACTGATAATGACCTCGCAGCGTCACCGTGCTTTACTCTCTGCACCATTCCTCCTTCAATGTCTGATTCGCCGGATTCATTCTGTTGGTCTTTGTTAACTATTGCCTCGTTTATTATGTCTTCTTCTGTTTGGTCTACAATAGTGTCTTTTTCTCCAGTCACCAACTGCATAATATCATTACTACTTAAGTAATTTTCTGGATCTATGATATTCAGTGAAGCTGTAATGGCCTTCAGGTCTGACTCATTTACAACGCAAAGTCTCTTTCGTAGTTCCGAAAGTGGAAGATTCTCTTCATCAGACTCCGCGTCCTCTAACACTTCTGTACCGCGAATGGGTTCGGTCCATAATGCTCCCCAGCTCTTTTGAATATTTCTTTGAGAGATCCAAGTTATCTACTGGATCTTTTAAGTTGTATTTTCAACATCTTTACCAAATCTGCTCCTTCATTTAATATGACTTGATTGAGCAAGCGCTTTCTGTATCCCACCGTGTATGTTTTGAATCAAGTTTTGGTCCATTGGCTGTAGTACTGCCGTGCAGTTAGGGGGCAAGAACATAACTCTAAAGTCTAGATCAAAATTTATTTCTTCCTCTGGAGGATGAATTCAGAAATGCCTACAATTATTACGTCGCGTGAAACTTGTTAAGACAGGAAAATTATTGTTATGTTTCTTAGACTAGTTTTACACGCAATATAGGCTAGGTTCTTTCACGATTGGCTAAACGTTTTAACATCCGGTTTAGAGAGGTAAAATTTTGAAAATGTCCGGTTTATAGAGCAATCTGGATTACTGGAGTGTCCGTTTTAGCGAGTGTCCGAACTACTGAAGTTGTACTGTATTTCGTATGGCATTCATATCTGGGGAAACTCATCGTATGCAATAAAACTATTTAAAATGCAAAAAAAAACAGTCAGAACAATGATTCGCGCTGGTTACAGAGATCACGGCAGGCCATTTTTTAAGGAGTTAAAATTGTTAACCCTACCGTCTCTATATATTTTGGGTCAACTAATTGAAATACACAAACACAGTAATAATTTTCGTATAAATTCTGATTTTCACGACTATTCTACAAGGTCAGCAGGACTCATCAGGCCGCCCAGGTTTCGGCTTAACATTTCAAGAAAAAACTCTTTAGATTTTGAGTTGTATGTGTTGCCTTTGAATATAAAAAATCTAGATTTTAAAAAATTTTAAATTAAAATAAAGTTATTGTTAGTGATTGAAGCATTTTATTCTGTTGAGGAATACAAACAATTTTTTAGTAATACACAGAGACCTATTTAGATTTTTAATTAATTTTTTTTTTACATTTTAAAATTGAAACTCTGTTTTGTTCCCGTTTTAGTAATCTTGTTCTTGTTTTTGTGTATGTTAGGAAATTTTGAATTTCTTTAATGTATTTAGTTTAGCTTGAGAATTTTTTGTATGTACCTATTCAAATATTTCTTCTGTTGTAAAAATTTTGACTAGCTACAATTGTAATTTACAAACCGTAGTCAAATAAAATTCTTGATTCAAAGTGTCAATGCAAATATTTTTGCGTGCTTCTTGTTCAAATGTGATTTTAGGCACCAATTTTGCATACACTTTTTGCATGTTAAAATTTTCATGTAAAATATTCTTTGTCAATTCCTATAGATTCAGCCAGCTCACGAATACTTAGCCGACGGTCAGATCCAACAAGATTACCGACTTTTTCGATAGTTTCATCTGTTTTTGACGTGGAAGGGCGACTTAAGCGTGAATCATCTTCAACCTTAACTCAGTCATCTTGAAAACGCTTAAACTAGCGATAAACATCTATTGCCATACACTTATTTCAATAAATTATAAGTTTCAGTTGCAGTTTTTTCAAGTTTCATGTGAAATTTCACAACAATCCGTTGCTCTCTTATTACATCGATCATTTTTACGGCAAAACAAAAAAAGCCCCTACAAACGAAGGCCACGGCTGCGCTGGTTTCTCTACAGACACAGTAGGCATCGCATTCGAAAGAGCAGGCTTCAACCAACTCTTCCTTTTCTTTCTGACACTTTGTGTGAAGAATACATTTTCCTTTTGATTTTTATCATACACACACAGCACTTTTTCCATCCTTTTCCTTGCATAATTTTTTATTTTACTAGTTCTTTCTCCATATCACTGCCAGAAATAGTCTCTTCAACAGTTCAGGAGACCGCATGATACTCAGGTTACAAAGGCGGTCCAAAATTTTGAGCAATCTTACATATTTCTATAGTAGGGGAGACCGTGAAGATTTTGGGAACTTAGTTTCTTTGTCAGCAAACATCGATAAAACTGTTCATTGATCAATTCTAAGCAAAATTTGTTATCTCTGTTAATATCGAGGGATTTTCGGATGGATTTAGGCGCAAAATAATAATAGCCGTAGGCGCAAAATAATAATAGCCGGCCTGAAAAGACAAAGAGCTGTCGTAGGTCGCGGACTATAGTTGTTTTCTTTTATTTGCATTCGATCTTTTCATTGATCGATATTGTAGCAGTGTTTCGCCTGCTTGTGTTTTTTGTTTCTCTTGTATCTCGGTAGATGGCGCTTCTTGCTATAGTTCTTTTATTATTTACATTTAATTAGAGACAACCGTCTAATTAACTTCGCAAGATTTGTCACATTGACCAGCAGTGTTCTGAGGAGTCCCATAAGGACGAAACAGTTAACTGTCAACACTTATTAGGTGTCCATTAGATCTTGGACCCCCGTGAGGTTAAGCTTTCGGGCTACCCACGGAAAAATATGAGAGAAACAAAAAAGTCCTTTTTGCCCGATTAGCCATGAAACTTGTTTGATTTTTAAATTCACGGGTACGAAATGTCACGTTTGTTAGTATTATTTGGCTTAAAAATTCCGTTGATTGACGCTCACTGTCTTGATGACGGGTAAAAATGCAAAATGCGTTGAGCCGGCCTGAAAAGACAAAGAGCTGTCGTAGGTCACGGACTATAGTTGTTTTCTTTTATTTGCATTCGATCTTTTCATTGATCGATATTGTAGCAGTGTTTCGCCTGCTTGTGTTTTTTGTTTCTCTCGTATCTCGGTAGATGGCGCTTCTTGCTATAGTTCTTTTATTATTTACATTTAATTAGAGACAAAACCGTCTAATTAACTTCGCAAGATTTGTCACATTGACCAGCAGTGTTCTGAGGAGTCCTATAAGGACGAAAAAGTTAACTGTCAACACTTATTAGGTGTCCATTAGATCTTGGACCCCCGTGAGGTTAATCTTTCGGGCTACCCACGGAAAAATATGAGAGAAACAAAAAACTCCTTTTTGCCCGATTAGCCATGAAACTTGTTTGATGAATAATAGTAATGCATTTTTGTTTATTAGTGAAAGCTACACTTAAGCTAAGTATAAAAAAATAGTATGACTAATCTCTAATTATAGAAAATATCTCTGGCAAAATTGTTAAAAAATGAAAAATTTTCGACAATTTTGCCAGAGATATTTCCCGTATTTAGAAATAAGTCATACTATTTTTTACACTTAGCTTAAGTATAGATTTTATTAATAAACATACACTAATGCCCATATGAGAGCAACTTTTTTAAAAATTTAAGAGAACCCATTTTAGCAAATAGTATTTAGGAATTTATATATAAGTTGTGGCTCTTGACAAAAAAAAAAAATAAGGTTTTTGTTCATTTTGTGAGACTTCATTCTTTACTGATAATTTTTTTGGTTTTTGGGTAGGTCATATGTAGAGCAACCAAATTTAATATTTAATTTTTTATCATTTGTGTTCGCGCTTCTTAGTCTGGTTGAAGTGTATTTTAAAGTTTAAAGATTAACAATGCCCAGAGGTGTGTATTTGTCACTTCCAGTAAAACAAAAAATTTTGGAAAAATTAAGAAAAATAGAAAAGCAAAACAAAATTGCGAAAGATCTAAACTTGAACAAATCAATTGTTTCTAGAACTATTTCTAATTATAACAAAAGAGGCACTTTGGAAGGAATACCCAAAAGTGGTAGAAGGAGAAAAACTGATGCTGTACTTGATAGAAATATAAAAAGGCTGGTAACTGAAGATCAATTCATTAACGCTTCTCGCAATAAACAACAGCTAGGAGGGGTTTCAATATCTGTCAGCACTATAAAACGTAAGCTAAAGGCAGCTGGTCTATATGGAAGAAAATCGGCGAAGAAACCCTTTATTTCTAGAAAAAAAAAAGAAGCAAGATGGAAATTTGCAAGACAGCATGTCAACTGGTCTGGAAAGTCGTTTTAAACTGTTTAAATCAGATGGTGTTTGCTGGGTAAGAAGACCAATAAATGAAAGGTTTAACCCGAAGTATACACGACCAACTATTAAACATGGCGGTGGTGGTATAATGGTTCGGGGTTGTTTTGGAGGGTTTTGCATGGGTCCGCTCATAAAAATTGATGGAATAATGGATCGCTTTGTTTATCAGAATATATTAGAAAACCATATGTTACCTTGGGCAGAGTATAACATGAGCTTAAGATGGGTTTTTCAACATGGCAATGACCCAAAGCACACGTTAAAGTTGGTTAAAGACTGGTTGGTAAATAATAAAGTCAATGTTATGGTATGGCCAGCTCAAAGCCCTGATTTAAACCCGATAGAGAATCTATGGGATGAAATTGATAGAAGAATTCACACGAAAAAGCTATCAAATACAAACGAATTGTATGAAGAAATTCGGAGAATTTGGAATTTAATTTCCGAAGACAACATTGAAAAACTTATAAGATCAATGAAGACGAGATGTCAAGCAGTCATCAAGAGCAAAGGTTATGCTACTAGATTTTCTAAAATTGTTTCATCATTCGAATATCCCTCTCCAAAACAAATTAAATTACAAAGAGCGAACAAAGAGAAAATTATTTATTTTTTTAAGCTGCTCTACATATGAGCGATAGTGTATATGCATTATTAAGAAAAACAGTTCCTCGAATTCATAACTTTTTTTGCATTTTGCGACTAAACCCATCGGAAAATAGGAAGGGTTTATATAGAATTTTTTTCTTAGAATTGCTTACTGAACAATTCTATTATTGTTTGCTGACAAAGAAAATATGTTTTTCAAGGTTCTGTGAAATTCCCGCATTCTTTTTTTCGGTTTTCCAGGTCTTTAAGGCCAGAGGCCCTGTTTTTATTATTACGTTTGAAGTAAAAAAGTTTCGCATACTTACTGTGTCAGGAATAACCAAAGCACCCATTAGACTCTCTCTGTCTTCGAATTCAATGTATCCGAAACCTTTAAGTTTTGGTGGTTCCCCGGGTCGGTCATCTTTAGGTATCCTCATGCTGGCGATTCGCAATTGGCCGAAAAAATCGGTAATATCCTCCTCGTCCACATCGTAAGGCAAATTCGATAAATAGGCCAGGTAGGGGGGATCTTTGGGAACCTAATAATAATAAACTGACTAAAAGATTTACCACAATAACAGGAATTAATTTCTAGAGGCATAATTTAAGCACTTTATTGTTAATTTCTAGCTCACCCTGTAGGAACCGGGGGAAGTGCTTATCAGAAAAAATGTTTGTTTAGCATCCCTTTAAACCATATGCGGTGTTTTTTATCTTTAAAAACTATCGATTTTTTTAGCTCACACATATACTATACTATAGCTATGGTGATCCTAATTTTTTCGAGAAAAAAAAGATGATTTCAAAAATTTTTATATATCTTTGCGTTTCAGATGATTTTGAAACTTTTTTGTTGCGCCGTCTGTCTGTCTGTCTATCTGTAACGACCAACGCGCATAACTCAAAAACAGCTTGGCCGATTTTAATGAAATTTGGTACCTAGGCTGGGTTTTGGGCCGAGTCCCATTTAAAAATGAACAAAATCCACCGAACACAAACCAAATAAAAGAGTGGGGGTAGATTTCAAAAATTAGAGTTTATGGGGAAATATGGCGTGTGTGATATCAAACGAAAGGTAATTGAGTCCGGAGTTTAACAAAATACATTTTAGTTTTTGTTTTTTTTAAGGGTGGGGGTAGATTTCAAAAATTTGAGTTTAAGTCAAAACATGACTTGTGTGGTATCAAACAAAAGGTAATTTAGTCTGGAGTTGAATAAAATATATTTTAGTTTTTAGTTATATTAGCTCACACGTACACTATAACTATAGTATCTAGTGTGAGCTTAGGGGCCCATATATTGGCAGAGTATTTTTGAGATATTGATGTGTAAAGATTTTTCAATTTTTAAAAGAGGTATGATATGTATGTATATAATAATTATTATGAAAGGCAATAAAATATAAATTGTGAAAATTATTGTTGTCGCATTTTAGGAAAGCTGTAATATTCAATAAACAAACATCACAGGGCAAATAATGCATTTAATCTACGAGTCTGAAAAAAAATCATAACATGGTTAGGGTCATGATTTCTATAAAAAAAAAACTCGACCATAGACACCAAAAACAAGAATACATACTTAAAAACCATACTTAAACTACTACTACTTTCACAACTATGTGCAGACTTACAAGAGCTGGTAGTCTAGATGGGTAAAACTAGACACACTGTATGATTGGCATATTTCAAAAAATTAGAGATGCGAAAACCCCTTCAAAGTCAGTGAAAGTTATGTTATTTGTTTGTCAAGTTCATTGGCGTTTCACTAAAATAATTTAAGTGTAACATATTAGTCCAGTTATTATAGAATTTTAGCTTGCAAAAGGCGATGTAGACGCGATTTTGACATATGTTGTTGACATTGGAGTCCTAAAAATAAATTTGAGTTTTCGATCTTGGGGGGGCTCCCCCCTGGCTAACTTTCAGTAAAACGCTCACTTTTTTGAAAACTAAATAAAACCTAAAAAAACATGACTTAAAAATTTATGGATGCCAATGAAGTGCTAACAGTGGACTTGGCCCACTTCGATGATACATCGTTTAAAAGATAATTTAATTTTCTATTATAAAGTTGATTACACACTTTTATAAAATGCTAAACTTTTGAGAAAATGACATAAAACTGAATAATTTCGGTTTATTTTGTATATACTGTGGAAATACATAGGAAACGGGTGTACAGCGTATCCCATTTACGATGGGATTAAATGGGAAACCCGGTTATTATTAAAGATATCGATTTTCTGATTGCACCTTACCGTAACTTCTTTGGAGCCCTTAAAAATGGTGTAATCAGATATTTGCTATATCCCGGGGTTTCGCTAATACAGGGAGTTTTTGAAAAAATTGCATTTTAATTAATTCCTTGTATCTCGCTTATTTTGCAAGATATTTTTATTCTGTAAAAACCTTTGTATGGCAACTTTTTTAAAGCAAAATAATGACGTTGTCAATTTTTAAAAATATTGTTTAGTTTTTGAGATATGGTATTTATCATAAAAAAATTAAATACGGACCTGGATTTTACATGATTAGTTCCATGCTATTATTACGTTAAAATGATAAAACTTTAATATTTTTTTGATTTAAGGTTAAAAAAAACTATTTAATATTTGAAAAAAAAATTATAGTCCGAACCTGGAAATTTCCAACGTAATTATAAATTGCAAGACACTAGTTGAACGATTTTTAGTTTAGTAGTAGTAGCGCAGCAGGTCGTGAAATTTACAAAACAAAAGCGTGGAATTGACATTGTCATTTTACTTGTCATTTTTGTGAATGGCTTACAATTATTTTAAACTGGCTAGAAATCGACCATATCCAGATTTTGAAAAATGTGATATGTTTGACTGCTCATTCAAGCAACAAAATCCCAATATTTAAATGGCAGAAATATTTTTATGCAAAATGCGTTAAGAAAAATTACTCAAAAATGTCAACAATGTCTTACACATAATGGTAATCAGAAAAATTAGTTATTTTTTATAATTTGTTTTTTTTGTATTTTTCGTAGACTTTGTTTCAAATAAATCTGTAAATTAATGTAAAACCATTTTAATATGCTAAGTATCAAAACAGTTAAACTAAAAATTGTTTAACTAGCAATTTTTAGTTTATATTTATGTTGGAAATATCCAGGTTCGGACTAATTTTTTTTTAATATTAAATATTTTGTTACCTTAAAACAAAAATTTTTAAAATTTTTATTATTTTATGATAATACCAGCATGAAACCAAATAAAATAGTAATAAAAAAAATCCAGGTCCGTATTTAATTTTTTTATGATAAATACCATATCTCAAAAACTAAACAATATTTTAAAAAATTGACAACGTCATTATTTTCTTCTAAAAAAGTTGCCATAAAAATGTTTTTACAGAATAAAAGTATCTCGCAAAATAAGCGAGATACAAGGGATTATTAAAAATACAATTTTTTCAAAAACTCCCTGTATTAGCGAAACTACAGGGTATAGCAAAAATCTGATTACGCCATTTTTAAGGGTTCAAAAAAAGAGCACGGTAAGGTGCAACCAGAAAATCAATATCTTTAATAATAACCGAGTTTCCCATTTAATCCCATCGAAAATGGGACACGCTGTACATACTGATAACACTTCAGGGTTCATATCTCAGTAAGGGTACTACCCAGAGAGCTCAGTAATGTCTCATTGTATCGACTATAAGTTGGTCTTTGTTTTATAAAAATAAGCTGTTTCGAAGTTAGAGGCCACTAAATAAAAAAATTGGTCAAAATCCAAAATGGCGTCATAACTCGAAAACCAATCATCTCAAACAAAAAAACGCACAAAAACGTTTTTGTAGGAAACTTTATTGTCTTCAACTTTTGGCTAAAACTTTTTTTCTAAAATGTACAGGGACCAAGTAATTTAAAAAATACCTTTTCATGCACATTAAATCCAAGATGGGGGCGAAGCCGCCCTCCCCCCAAGGTCAAAAACAACATATATGTCAAAATCGCGACTACACCACCTTTTGCAAGCTGGTGGGTCTTTTTTATAAATTATTAGCATCATATTTAACAAACAGATTTGTATCACCTCCGGTAGATCTTTTGTCAAAAATCATTTATTTTTAATTTCTCTCTCTAATAGCGAATTCTGACTAACACTGTTTTGGTTAAGGTCACTCATCGTCAAGCAAGCTTGCCTTTACGATGAGTGTCCTTAGTTTTGGTGCCCCAGTACAATTTCAAAAGAATATGAAAGTGCACTAGAGCAACACGTGGCGAAAAATGTGCACTGAGTGCAACACTGAGCTTGTCAGTTGCTCAAAAAACAAAAAATTGCACTAGTGGCGCGTCAGTGCTGCACTTCTTTCATAAAAGAATGCGCCATAAACAATGCTAGAAGATGTCATACTTACAGGGTCTCTAGTAAAACTAGCAAATTTGTTTGTATTCTGTACTTTCGAGTCGAGCGTTTTAAAATATCTGCATCAAGTGAAGCAGGTAAGTTACTTGTAAGTGGTGGCTAGGCTTAAGAGGGAGCTCTGTGTATGGAAAAATTTCCTAAAGCCGTTAAGTCTGTGGGGGGAGGTGCAGAGTTATATCGGAATACAAATATTAAATATTGTAACCAAAAATCTAATTATAAGGCTTTACAAATAACACTTTTTTGGCCAGTTTTGCAAATTTTGAAAAAATCTTTTTTTACTTTTAAGAAGAGTGAAACGGTTATAGAGAAAATAATGTATCAAAAAATGACTAAAAATTAGGTAATCTAGGCACGTTTTTTGAGAGTTGAGGTTTATTTTTTTTATTGAGGATTTAAATGCGCGCTAGGGAATTCTTTTCTTTACAAATTGTCAAAGGTTTTATTAAAAAAATATTAAATACTTTTCTCATAAAAAAGTAATTTTAAAACCTTTACACACTCATTATATGCCATACACAGAGCTCCCTCTTAATGTTCTCAATTTACCTTGTCAGCAATATCTTCAAAGTCCCTCGAAGCTTTGGGGGCGGTGGGTAAGACGACGTTGACCACTTTTTTGTCACTTTCTTGAAGAACAAAGAAACAAAAAAATAATAAAATTAGGAATAAAATTATATTGTTTACTCTAAGCGGTTTTTAGTAGTAGGATTTTTTTTGCTTTTAATATTTAAGTTAAATAACAAGTTTCAAAAGTGAGATCTAGGATGCCAAAAAGCCATGTGCTAAATAGACAGAAAAGTAAATGAGAAAAATAAATGGACCCGAGAAGGATTTGATACTTCCCTAGTCCATTAGCACCCTCCAAGTAAACTCCACGCTATATTAGCCTTAAAAACTGAATATTGCGTACTAGACGGATTTATTTCTGCGCCATCTGCCCCTCAATGTTGCAAAGCTCGCCGGTTTACCTCTATTGGCGATGAGGGCGCTGCGGTGCGTAAACAAACATAGAGAAAGCGAGTAACATTTCTTGTTGACGGTTTGAAACCAGCATGTGGTTCGGTGTAGATTACAGCGGTTAGAGACTATTTTATTGAGTAAATCAGTGTAGTGCTTTATTTACCAATATGAGTGACGAAATTTTTGTTACTTTGGCTTCAGTCTTTTCATATCTTCAATTGACTGCCGATAGCAGATGCATTGTAGAAGGAGAAGAATTATTAAATGCCCACCATGTTATTTTGATTGGTAAATTAAATGAAACAGACAGTTACGTGGAGATACTAGCACTTTGTCTTCAAACAAGTGCCATCAAGAGTAACCCTCATGAAATTAAAGGCAAACTACTGATAAACAACAGGAAAATATGCATTTCAAAGTTTACATGCACCTGTAAAGCAGGTTTATCTGGGACTTGCAAGCATATTGCTGCAGTTCTTTTAAAATTTACTAGGTAATATATTTATTTATTTTATTTCACATAATCCTAATATAAATACATATATAATATAAATACTATACACGCATATTTTCAGTGACATCATTAATGCATTTTCCCAAGCCCTCCTTTTATCAACATATCCCTCATGTCCTAATGCATTAACGATTTTCACACGAATCCCACTATTTTTCTTCGGAAAATAATGAAAATGAACATGTGGTTCCCTGCCTTTCCTTGAGTGGCCCCCATAGACACAACAATTGGTATTATGCTTCGTAGTTCCAGACGTTGATGGTTCTGGTTTTGAACCCATGTTACTTATATATTATTTACGTAAAAAATCCACAATATTTATCTTTTAACAGGAACAATCTCACAAAGACCGCGAATTTAACAGAATGACGCCGTAAAATCAAGAAACGCAATGTAAACACATGGCCGATCGACAAATGATTACTCGCTTTCTGGTTCACATTTTTCCGTCCAGAGGGCGCACAGATTTTTGGAATCGCCAATATTATATATACTCAAAGACGGTAGAAATCATCTCAAATAGCTTTACAGGCTTCTGCGCCGTATTAGTGTCGTAATAATTTGATTACGTTAATTTGGCGCTTATCGCAAAGATGGCGCTAGCAAAAAAAAACTTAACTTTACTACTAGAGTAAGGGCAGTGTTTTTATGCAACCAGAGTAAAGAACTCGCAGCATTGCACAATATGTCTGTTTTCTTTGACCCGAACAACATCTAAATAGCATTTTCATTTGGCTTATGAAGATCCTAATCCTAAATCCCAACTAAGGAACCCTGTATATCAAAAACGTTGCCCAAAAAATTGCATCAGATACAACTCGCCCAGCGCCTCATATCGATCGAAAGAGGAAAAAGGTTGCAGACCCACAACAGATTAGTCTGAATTGAGTTCTGGCGCAAGCGCCAGCTCGCAGATTAAACTCAAAATGCCGGCTACGGGAGTTTCCAACCCGCCCGAACGTGTCGCCTACGCCTGCGCACAGACGATCCCGGGCGGTAACGTCACGGACAGGGATCAAATTTCTGGTTCCCCCGCCCTACCGTGAGGTAGGCCCCCTGCTAGAGGGTGCTCGCCTGACTCAGACCTTCCCGTTGCGAGGACTTTGGTGTAACTGGGTACACTATGGGTGCGCTCCAGGTGCGAGATTGTCGCGGGCCTTTAACCGATTTCTCAAGATCGAGGGTGGGCATGTGAGTTGTTTGGTATCATCATGTAAAATTTTTTGGGCCTTATTATAATCTTTATGAACCATTTAAAACCCGGCTTTTTATCGGCTAAATAAATGTTTGCTACAAGATAATTAGTTCAGGCAAGATTCGGGAAAATCCACTTTCTAGAAGCATTTTATATAACTTTTTGGCAAATGGGCAAGTCCCTCTATTTTGACCCTGCTGAATCCGAATATCCCTTTTGCCAACTCGAAATATTGACAGGGGCTGAGATATTCAAGATGGCGGCCAAAATGGCGGCGGAATTTTAAATTGCCGCTGGAAAGCCCAAATTGTCACAGCTGTACATTCAAAATATATATTTGTATAATTAAAAAATAATAACATATTTTTTTTTTAAATGGCTGCAAAAACCTCCCAAAATCTGAAAGTTTGAGGTTTTTTCAAATTTTCTTAAAAACTAAGCTACTAAGAGAAAAATGTATAATATACTTTATTGTAGACAATAAAATTCCCTTTTCAACATGGTATAACTTAATAAAGTTAGACTAATAACAAGCTCTCCAGCGGCGTCCGTTAATTGAAGTAATTAAAAAAAGTTGAAAAAATACCTCTTTTACTGATATCTACAGAAAACCATCTATTACATTTTGGTATACTCAATAAAATTTCCTTCAAAATGACGTATAACATGACTAAATCGGTTTTCTAAATAATACTTCTGGGATATCCGTAAATTAAATTAATTTTGAAAAAACAGAAAATAAACCATTTTTGTTTTCTAATTTTCTCAAAAACTAAGCTTAACATGAAAAAACTTGTTCTACACTTTTTTGCAGACAGGGAAATTCTCTTTTTAAAAATGTGAAACTCAGTGGGGTTTGACTTATAGCAAACTCTCCAGCGAAGTCCGTCAATGGGGGTGATTTCAACAAATCATTAAAAAAAAACATGTTTTTCATACGAAAATACAAAAGGTCAAAAGTACAAAAGGTCAAAAGTACAAAAGATCAAAAAACAAAAGGTCGAAAGTTCAAAAGGTCGAAAGTATAAAAGGTCGAAAGTACAAAAGATAATGCCCCCCCCCAAACCGTTGCATAACATTCACCACTTTATTTTTAGTTCCATATGCTTAAAAAAATAACCAAAAACACCTGTGTCAAAGTTACTACTGTTACTTTGGGCACAAAAATATTGCTTAGGGGGGGCCAAGGCCCCTATGCCCCCTCCCCTTATAACCACCGGTGTTTTTTTGCTTTAAAGATATTATTTAGATAAATCAAAATATCTAATCTAATCAAAAAACAGTTTATTTTAATTTGGAAACATTTTATTTTAGTAGGTATAAATTACGAACCTTTTTGAAGTATTTATCATAACATTAACCTTACTTTGTAATATATCATTTAAAAAGAAATTGTCTTATCTTCAATAAAGAATAAAGGCACATTTTTTTCTGAAAATCGTAGTTAGAAAAGATATTTAAATATGCAAGAGAAACTGATTATTTCAGTTATTTTTGAAAATAAGTTTATATTACGCCCCTGAAGCCTTAAATATGGCAACAACCCGACATTTTAATAAAGTTTTTAAAAGAAAATGTTATGTTCTACAATAAAGTATACTACATACTTTTTCCTAAAAAGTGTAGTTTTTGAGAAAATTTTGAAAAACCTATGTATAATAAACATGTTTATTCTAAATAATCCCAATTTACATACGCCACTGAAGAGCTACTTGCTTTTCCTAACCTTATTGACCAATACATCGTTGGAAAGGGAATTTTATTCTCCACAAAAAACTGTTCTTTGCAATTTTTGATAAAAAGGTTAGTTTTTGAGAAAATTGCATAAAACTGAAAAAAAAACAGGTTTTTTGGGGTGATTTTCTCCGTCCCTGTCGATTTTTCGAGTTGGCAACAGAGATATTCGGATTCAGCGGGGTCAAATTAGGGGGAAATGGTCTGTTGCCAAAAAGTAATATGATTTGCTTCTAGACCGAAAACGGAAAGCCTTTTAAATTAATATGCTCTGACTAAATGTTTTTTGGACTGAATAGGACTTGAAGCCTGATGTCCTAATGGAAGTGAGAAAGGAGTTTTTGAGGGATGTATCAATCATTATGAACCATTTAAAAACCAAGGAACTGGTTATTTTATCGGATAAATAAATGTTTGCTGCAAGATGATGTTTTTGGAATGAATAGTACTTTAAGCCTGGTGCTTTAAAGAGAGTCAGAAAGGTGTTTTGAGTGTTATTTTAAAAGAAGATGTGTCATTCCCTAAAAAATACCAACTTTAATATCTTAAAAATCAAAAGTGGCAGATGAAAGTGAATTTTAACAGTTGTATTCTTTATAAAAAGGATATAAAAAAAATGACATACCACACTGAATTTATTGCTTTATAAAAAATTATAAACCGAACATAATGTTCAATATTACTAAATGTATTTCCACATGATTTTTTTTTAATGTGCTTGCAAAAATAAATTAAGTATGCATATATCTAATTATTACCAAGAAATAAAAAAAAAATATGGGTTTTTAAATGAACAAACATGTCTCATAAATTAAAAATATGGGAAGCTTGTATAATTGTTTTTAACAATATTAGTAAAGAAATAATTATTTTTGGAATATCAAAAGTCACAAAATTATATAACTGAGAGAAATATGTTTTAAGATTTTGAAATCATTATGGGAGAACAAAATTTCGTTTTGTTGCGTTTTTGAGCCAGTTAAGATATCCAAAATTTTCAAAGAGCAATCGAAAAGAGATTTGCTTAGCAATCTTATTCCGCCCCTAACTCAAAATTTGACAGATTGTTGCTTAGGCCGTTCTGGTTCTGTGCCCCTCAACTTATGTACTACTCATTCCAAACATACATTTTCAAAAACAAACTACCTGTTTTAAAAGTTATTTACCTGTGCGGAAAGTGATACTTTACCGACGCGCTAGCGGAGTTCGGGCAAGCCGCAAGTGCGGTAAAGATGCTTTCTGCATGAGTTAGGTACAACGTTTTCCTACGAGCATGCGGATAAATCAAAATATACTTTTTATTTTGTTGAATTATTACAAATTTAAAATTAAAAAATTGTTAAAACTACCAAATTTAGGTGTTTTATACAACGAAACTTGTAGAAGCTCTGAGGTGGTTTTATCGGCGACAACTAAAATTTCTTAGGGATCACTTCAAACATTTTCAATGCTGTTTTACTCTTGTCATAACAACCATTAAAGAAAACCAATAATCATACAGGGGGTGATGTGCCATTATCACTTGTTGACAAAAAAAGTGTGGTAAAAAATTCTGTGTGAAAGAATTTTGGTATATTTCCACACGAAAATGAGTGCATAAAAGCTATTTCCGGCACGCTCGTAGGAAAAGATTTGTTTTATCTATGCCGCAAGTATAAACATGTACAGGGTGGGCCAAATTCAATGTACCTATAAAAACCTCGAATATGGCTTGACCCTGTACATTTCAGAAAAAAAAACGAGCCACAATAATAGTTCATATAAATAATGGTTTTGGGTGGTTTATACAGTAGACAATCTAAACTAAATATAAATAAATAGGGATCTTACCATATTCATCCACCTCATCTGCCCAGCTGGTAGTTGTCTTTCGGATTGGTTGACTTATGGGCAAACCTCCGCCGGCTTCTTGAAGAAAGTCAGTCAGAGCGAAAGTTTTACCTTTCGTCTTCTTCCCTTTTTTGCCTGTTAAAAAATACTAATGAACCAAACTTTGATTATAAATAAAATATCTATTTATCTAGGTCATTGCTCAAATGCACCATGATAAACCAAAACACATCATGTTCTTGCCATTCGGCAGCCCAAAATTAAAACAAGACACTGATACGCAAGAACCACAAAATTTCACTGTAATTGGATGAATAGTTTATCAGTTATATGAGATTATACTATGTGTTGTTAATTCCATTGACATCAGTTTCAAAAAGGCTTATTATCTCCTCAACTACTTAACTGATTTTTACCAAACATAGCTAGAAACACTATTATAAATACACGTTCTACAGATATAAAAACCGCCATCGGTTTAGTTTTAAGCTGAACATGTATATAAACATAAAGACAAAGACATTTCGCTGTTATAACAGAAAATAATAAATTAACTAAACACTATAATAGTACTGAACACTGGTTAAGAAGAAATCAAAACAATTAACACACAAACAAAAACCGGAAAATAAAAAATATCACACCTAAAAATGATTATGGCCAAAACCAAAAAAATCATCATCATGAAATTCCACCTCTGATTTTGATGATTTTTGGTAAAATTTGTTGCTACTTGTGGAAAAAGAAAAAAAAAACAAAAATTTTTATTTTTCAGACCATACCAGTAGTTGAAATTAAAGAAATATACAAGGTGTAATTTAAATGATGCACCACACTTAAAGGGTGGGGAAGGTCAAAAGTAAACATAAAGTTCAAATAACTTTTGGTAACAAGTTATAGCATTTGTTTGAAGAGTAAAAAATACAAATTTTACAATCTCAAATAATTTTGTGATTCATTATGATCAAAAAATATTCCATTGTGGCCAAATAACCTTTGCAATATGTATAAAGTTTTAATAATAATTTTTTTGAGTTATAAAATTTACAAAAAAAATTTAGATAGTTTTTTTTCATATATCTAAAGGCCTCTTAATAATTACTGGAAATTGCAATTAGCACACTTATTTAATTTTTAATTTGAAAAAAAAAAGATATTTTTGGTAAAATTTTAAGTATGTTTTGTTATTAAATAATGTTAACACTTACCTAATTATTATTATTACCTTCATTGCAATGCATAATTACACAGAATTTGCCTGTTGTAATTTTTAAGGCAGTTATAGCAAAAAATCGAAAAAAATTGTTAATTTCGACACTCTAAATAAAAATGAATAGGTTTGATGAAAAATCTAATAATTTTTTTCTTCTTTTTTTTACTTTCTATACCACCCCTTTGTTCGGTACATAAAAATGGTACTTTTAAAATATTTAAAACATTTAATTTTTAACAAAACATGACTTTTTTCAAAAGGTATTTAAAATACCTTTAAAATAAAATATATACCTACCTAAATCAATGTTCTAGTATTGGAGGTTTTCAAGATTTATGTTACATTTTTTTTTCAATGTTTTGTTGGGGCAATTCAATTTCAACATGAAACATGTTTAAGTTCACATTAACAAAAAATGTTATAATGGCAAAATAGTGATAAAAAAAAAGTTAGGTACCTGTCATGGATAATTTGGGGTTCTCAAAATAATGTTGTTTGCACAGCACTTCAATAAGACATTATAAACTATAATATAACCTCTGACAGTTTGTCTCAATCTATTTCTGGCATATTCTAAAAACTTAAGCACTAAAGAAACAAATTAGACAGTGATACCTTAAGAAATGATAATTAATCCCCAATAAAAATCAATTTGAAAACTGTAATGTAATTAAATAATAATTATTTAAAATGAAAAAGTACTTTAAAACTCTTGTACATTACATATAAGCCTCTATTCAAATTATCAAAGCAATTGTTATCTATTTGGCTTCCTAGAAGTTTAATCTCATAAATTTAAATAATAGAAACAGCTTTTAAACTCATAAAGCAAACCCAAGGCACAATTAGGGAATTTAGTCATGAAACATGTATTTGTCATTTGTTTTCTTGACCTTTTTCAAAACTCTTTTGAACAGTATAGCAAGGAAAGTTTAGGAGACAAAGCAAGTTGAGGGCCCTGTGGCAACTCCTCCAAAAAGAAAAGAAACTAAAAACTATAGGGGGGATGGTCAAAAACAATTTAATTTTTTTCAATCTAGATTTATTTAGATTTAGAGTTTTTATTATTAGAACATACACAAAAACAACCATTTTACAAACTTTGACTGTTTATATCTCAAAAACTGTACATAGAAAAATTTAACTTTACTTATATTTTGTTTAGTTACATATCCTATAACATATCAAAATTATAGCAAGCAATTGTTATCTATTTGGCTAAAAAACACATTTTCACCTTGCTCCAGTTAAGGCCACTTGACATGGTGCATGACAATAAAATTTGCAGGCAAATGCATGAAATTTTGCCCAGGTGCATGTGCAGTACAAATCCAGCTGATTGTTGCAGGCAATCCATTTTTATCGGTCAGGTGCCATTTTTTTGCATGCAAACTGTACTTGCATGCAAACTGGGGAATTTTTACCTAGATTCTGGGGAATCCATGCATGGCCATGCACAATGTCAAACAAAAAGATTTTTTGCAGGCAAAAATTTTATCGAAATTTTTTGCTTGCAAATATTTGCATCTGTTATTATAGGTAGGGAAAACATTTTATGTAAAAAAAGCTAAGTACAAGAAAATGGTGTTCCAAAAAATAATTGAGATAAAGGTTCAGGCAAGTTCTCCAGCATAAATTCCAAAATGAAAGGTTCATTTATTACTAGTCAATTTGCAGCTATGATAGCCAAGTTTAAAGAAACATTTCCAAACTAGTAAGAATCTTTTATTTTGAAATGTGTATTGGAGAACTTGGCTATACTGTTATCTCAAGTATTTTTACAGAACACCATTTTTGCATAGGTACTTGCCTTTTTTTTACATGAAATGGTTTTGTTATGATTTCACTCCTTGTTTAAAGGATTTGGATAATATTTGAGTTTTAAGGTAGTAAAATATGAGGAATATTGTTCAAAACTTTTGCAATGCCTTATTCCCATAGCCATAGAAATTTCTATTTCTATCAATTTATGCTTAGGGGGAAGAAGGAATTTGGAGGTTTCTTTTAAACGATTTGTCTATTATTTTCTTCAGTTTGCCAATTCACAACTTCCCATCACTTAACATGTATAAGAGAGAGAAGTAAATTTAAATTTTGGGGTTTTTTAATTTTCACCAATAGTTTGTCATAGATATATAGGTACAGTTTTCTTGGATTTTAAAGTTTTATGAAATCCTATTTTTATAGGTAATTGTAAACTAATCCTACTACTTAGTAAAGCAGGTAGACACAACTACCTGTTGAAAAACAAAATAAAAATTTTTTTTCAGGAGTTTTGTGGTCCTCTCAGATGGTAGGTACTTACCTACTACCAATATTTTTTTTTATAATATAATAAACTGTATGATGCATAATTACTGTGTTATGTTTAGTACCCACTGTCTTGAAAAAAGAGAGACAATAAATTATCTTGACCTCTAGCTCTAGGACGAAAGTCCAGGTGTTTGTTGCCAAAATAGTATGCTATAGACACAGATTTTATACTCAATGGTTGGAGCCTTTTATTACAAAATAAACACAGGAAGCAGTACATAAAATTTCTTAGCAAATAACATCTTCATTCCGCGAAAAACAGCCTTGAGCCGCCTAAAAGTAAAAAAATTGGAACAAGGCTACTACCACGAGGTTATCCATATTTTAGCGAAATTGCTCAGTAGTTAAGAGGCCTATATCTACAAACGAAAAAGCGACCTATAGAAGAACATCCTACCTACAAACTTAAATAAAGGGTTACAAAAAAATTGCAAAACCACTACGAAAATTTAAAAAAATGCTGAAAAAAATCTACTTACCAGAAGCCATATTTCACGAAAGGAAAAATCCCGCAATGGCGGTTGACAGCTGAGAAATGTCAAAAACTTGTAGTTGGCAAGATTGAAGTTAGTGGTCACGCAAATCACGTTTTTTTTTTGGAGACTGTTCAGAAATGTCGCGAAAATTTGATTAGGAATGCAGCTAATCTGCCTTTTTTTTCAGTATGTGTTCTGTTTTCCACAAGTTTTCTCCACGTACATATGATCATAAAAAACTGATGTTCTGCAATTGAATACCATTGCCAGGTTGATAGTGTGGCCTGTGTCCAGTCCATGAAATGTATATACATAACATGCTTTTACCTCGTTTCAAAACATGGCATTAAATGACACATAGTTATATAATTTTTTGACGTTTAGCTGAAAAATCAATATTAAAAAATCAATGTTAGATTTTGTTTTTTTAACTGAGATATTGTTTATTATTTTTATTTAGTTTTGACTAAAATATTGACAATAAATTCACAATTTACCCCTCTGTGAACGGTATTACAACGTATAACGGACTATAACGCCCATAAATTCGAAAATATAGATATGAAACGTCACCAATTGATGCCGTATTTATTGAACCACACTGTTTCAAACATATAGCACGAAAATTCGCCTCCTGTTTCCACCAATGCATGCTCACCCCGATTCAAAAAACGCATCTCGTGATGGACCATGGATTTGCACCGGTTTTAAATGCAGCGTCACCTGAGGCGTTTTTTGAATCGAGGTTGGCATGCATTGGTGGAAAAAAAAACCGGGTGTGTAGGCTCGCTATACCTGGAGGGTATTATCCGCGCGGATCTTTTTTTCTCAGGCTTCGATTTGTTTAAATTTTCAAATCAACCAGAGTCCAGGAAAAGATAAATCCGTGCAGACAATACGCTCCATCAACCTCCATGATTAACCAACATATCTCTATTAGCCTGGAATTACCCGCCGGACAAAACAATCTTGCTCATTCAACCTTGGCTAACGAAGCTCCTTGGGCCTGTCATGACTGGTGACAAATCACAAGTACATGCGCATGCGCAGTTCCTTGTCACTGTCACTTGTAGTGATTTCATCCATTTTCGAGAATTTTTTATTTTCAATTTTTTCGTAAAATTTCCCAATTTTCTTGGTGCAACTGGACAAATTTTAGTGGACAGTGAATGGGCAAAAGTTGCCGCACATTTTGGTAAGTCGTTTTTGTTGTTTTCTGAAAATTTGGCCTAGAAAACTGGTCTGAAAGTGGGACTCATAAAAAACTTGATTATTCATTTTGATCATATTCTAGAGCAATGATCAAAACAGATAACAGGAAGGCCAACAGCTTTTTGATTGATTGCGTAAATTTCGTAAGTGCGTCTTTGTTGCAAAAGTACAATTAAATCCTATGGCAAATTATTTTTTGTCTGCAAAATTCCAGACTTTCATCCTAGCTTTGAACACATTCATAACTTATCAAGGGGTGAGAAGGTTTCAGTCTCGGTTTCACTGGTGAAAAGCCAAGTATGTGGTGTTTTACCCTGCAACCCTATGCACAATGACCAAACCCAAGTAAAAACTTAATACTTAAATCAGTTTTATTTTTGTCTGGCTGTGTAGTATGGTAATGGAATTTATGCACCAACTCAAATCAGACACTTGTAAACCTTTTTCACCAAGTGCAGTACCTGTGAACCCTGGACATATGAGGAGCAACTTATCACTTTGGGACAAAATTGAGTTAGATATGAATATGGATTCACTGTAACTATATGTTCTTATGAATACACACTCAACACACCAAAGTGCCTGTTGTCCCACTGTAATTCAATAGCACAACCAAACTTAATGTATGTAATGAGATATAGCAGAAAAAAGTTTTTTGCCTTTCCTGAAAAAGTATTCTTGAGGGACATAACATGTTTTGATAAGTTGCTCCTCATATACTCTATTCTAAATGACAATAGACATGTTAGCAATTGTGATTGAAGGGACTGAGTAGAGTATCATCATTGTTTTTTTGGAAAATTAAGAGAAAAATAAACTAAAATAAAAATTTTTGTTTTTCTTAATATTAATTACCCGTGTAATTACCTATCCATAACCCATAAAAATGTATACACTCGAACCTCTGTAACTCAAACTTAAAGGGACAACCAAAACAGTTCGAGTTCTAGAAATTCAAATTAAAGAGGTTAAAATACATATAAAAATTGCAGGGACCACTTAAAAGGTTCGAGTTATAGAGGTTCAAGTTAGAGAGGTCCAACTGTATTTCTATATACATTTTTAAAATAAAAGAAACCTTTAACAGCTAGTTATCTAATTTACTTATAAATTGACATGTAAGATTGTGATTTACACAAGGATTTACATATTGCCAGATAATAGGTATTTATTTAGAAACTGCCATTGAAGTTGGCACAAACTCATTTTCTAATGGCATTCAGTGGCGGATTCACAACAATTTTAATATAATTTAATGCAATGTATTTTTTTTTTTATAAGCTTAAAGTAAAAACATATCTCACTTTGTGATTAGGTTATTTTTACTTTGAAATAATGTTGAGTATTTGACTAGTCAAACCCATTTTTGATTTCGTTTAAATACATAGTTTTATTTTTAATGTCAATCAAAACATAAAAAATTTCACAAATCATATCTTAATACTAAAGAAATACAAATTCTTACTTATTTACCATCGGAGAGATCGGAGAGAGTATCACTAGTGGTCAATTGACCATCCCCAACCTTACTTGAAAAATATCTATTTCTTTCATATTTTTAAGAAAAATAAAGTATAAAAAACCTGAAGTCACTAGGTATTTAAAAGTTAACAAAAAAATCATTTGGTATTGGGGACTTTTTGTATGTCCCATTTTTCACATTATCCTCTATTTGAGACATGCATAGTTACCTGATTTAAACTTTATCCCTCATTAAAGGATAATGTTTGTCCTAACTTGGGACCAAATAACTTGGACGTGAGTTCCTTTATTTAAAGACAGTGTTGCCACACATATACCATGACAAAATGCAATCTAAATTTAAAAGATTTTTGACACCAGACAATTATTTCAATAGTTACCAATGCGGGCTAATTGGCAGATTTAATTTTATGCCAGTTATTGAAACTTGTTTTTTATAAAAACTGGTAGAAATTTTTTGTTTGGCAAGAGTGTTCATGAACTAACCAAAAGTCATCAATGTTCTGTGAAGTGTGTAAAAAAATAAGTACACAAAACACAGATCTAATACTATATTTTCATGGCAGTTTTTCACTGGTTTTGGTTTTTACTAGACCCTTCACATGTTTGTCTATGAAACTCTCCCACCCAAGCAATGAAAATGTCACTTTTTATTAAAAAATTACATACTCCTACCTGGTTACTTAATTTGTTCTTATTATTTATTTGACTTATTAACAAAAGCCTAAAAAATACAAATCTTACTCACTTTTTGTCCATATTTGTGTCTTTTCCAAAGAAGTAAGTTTAAAAAAGTACTTAACTTAAAAACTTAAATTTCATAAAAAATCTAGATACAAATCCATTAATATTTTTACAAAAAATTTTTTAATAAGTTTTAAGATTTAACTTTGTTTAAAAAATATTTGCTAAATTGCATTTTACTTATACACCTCTATATCTTTATATTATAGTTTGACATAAAACAATATTTTTAATTATCTTAAAAACTCTAAGTTAAATGTTGACTTGCAGATTTCAATAATATTTTCAATTAATAGCACTTAACAACTTCAGAGATGATGTGTTGGTTTTTAAATTTTTAATGAAATTTAAGTTTTTAGGTTTGGTATTTTTTAAAAATAAGATATAAATTTACACAAAAAGTCAAAAAGATTTGCATTTTTTAGGCTTCTCTTGATAAGTCAAATAAATAATTAGAACAAATTTAGTTGCAACATAGCAGTAATTAATTTTTTTTAAAAAATGTGACATTTTCATTGCCTTCTGGTGGGGAAATAACATAGAGGTGACATGCAAGGGGTGGAATATGGTATAGTTTTTATCTGTTATTCATAGTTTTTTTGTCCAAAAATGCAATTATTCTAGTCGGGAGATTTAAGATATTAACTGTCAAAGTTCGTTAAATTAAGTTACTATAAAAACAGCTTAGTAGAGTTGGTTCGTCCCGCCTTCCTTTTTGTAAATATGTTCTTTTTACTATAATTTACCAAATTGGTTCGAATTAGGCTATTTGGTGATTCACTAGAGCATTTTCTATTTTTTGTTTATTTAGTATTAATTAACTAATTAAGTACTTAAAATTACTGGGTTATTTGCATTTGAAACTCCCGCGGTTTTAGAGGCAAATATTACAATTTGCTATAATTAATTTACTTTACATAAAATGCATTTTGAATTACTAAGGTTCCTAGTTCCTTTAATATGGACCTTCGTAATCTCATTCCTTCCTACTTATTCCTTTTCTCCTACGCCTATGGATTAACGACGCCACTGGGCGCCATGTGGGAGAATGAACGCAGCAGCGATACCTGCTGCCGCATCAGAGAGAACCGTTTCGTCTTCCAACCAGTATACACGCGTGTTAGCGACTCTCCTACCACATTAATGTGGGGTGCAAAAACTACGGTTTAACAGCGCGTCCTCCCATGAGTTCCACTTCCTGTACAAAAAATGGTAAGTGAAAATGCATTATTTTTACCTTACATACATTTGTTTATTGCTACACTAACCTAGAAGGTAAACTAGACCATTTCAGAATCCCTTGTACCAGCTTAGCCTATGACCTTATTCCCTTAACTTTATACAGTCCACACCCAACACCGTTAAAGTCCAGACAACTCTCCTTTCTGGACCACCAGGGAGCCCCATTTTTGATCCTTAGCGACCCGGATTTCTGGAATCGTTTTTTTGCCTTTTTAGGTTAGTTTTTTTTACTGGTTTCAAATGCAAGAAAAACCCTTGTTTTTCCTAAATGCCTTTTTTACTGGTTTCAAATGCAAGAAAAACCCTTGTTTTTCTTACATGCCTACTTTAGAAAACCCCTAGGTTTCTAAAATACATTTTGCGATTTTTTTTTGTGTAAAAACAAATGCAAGAAAAACCCTTGTTTTTCTTACATGCCTACTTTAGAAAACCCCTAGGTTTCTAAAATACATTTTGCGATTTTTTTTTGTGTAAAAACAAATGCAAGAAAAACCCTTGTTTTTCTTACATGCCTACTTTAGAAAACCCCTAGGTTTCTAAAATACATTTTGCGATTTTTTTTGTGTAAAAATTAAATATTTTTAACAATAAATTTAGCCTTTTCATGCGAAAAACCAAACACAGATAAAATCTGTAAACTACTATGCTTTTTTTTGTTTCGAATAAATCAAGTTTTTTCGTTTCTTTTTTGTAAAAAAAAAAAAACCGTATGGAATTTGGGTGTTTTTTTGTTTGTCACTGGAAATAGTTTAAAATAGTGTCTGCAAAGTGCTATTATTTTAGCCGTTGTGCCTTCACATTTGTGGATTGCTATAATTATATCCAATTTGCTCGAAAAAAATCTCCAAATTGCCATATTCATTTTTGCTTATTGCAAATTGCTATGACTATATCCGATTGCGGATGCTTTACTATATTCGTTTTTGCGTAAAAATTGCTATGAATATATCTATTTCTAATTTACTATTATAATATCTGTCTGCAAATGGCTATGATTGTATCCATTTTTTGCGTGCATAATAAATTTTGAAGGAAATTTAATTCTTAACTTGAGAATTTGTTTTCGTGTAAAGGCAGATAAATAGTTTTACCAAATTAAATGCTTTTGATTTGTAGGTATTTATTTTTAAATTTAATACATAGTAGGTACCTACTTATTTGAATTCGCGAGGCGAAGATAAAAAAACTTATACACAAGTTTTTTTGTTATCATTAGTTTGCATCGGGTATTTTCTTTACTTTTGTGCGCTTATAGTTTGATTATTGTAATTAAACGTAGGACATTAATATTTATACAGGGTGTCCAAATTTTGATTTTTTTTCAGTTTACCTAATTTTTGTCAATTATTTTTTGGATTTTTTTTTAAATCATGTCTAGTTCGGATAAAATTTTAAAGGCTAAAGCCTTGCGCTATAGTGCGATTTCACAGCTAAATTTGATCATTGAATCCGCGACCCTCGCAAAAAATGACCCTGCCTATCACAGCGGCTTTAAAGTCAAATTTCGGACATTGTCAAAAATCAAAAAAGATTTTGAAAAGCACCATAATACTTTGTTGACGTTGGTAGCCTCTGATGAGGATCGCTTAGTAGTAGAAAACAAAGTGTCTATGGACTTTTGCAAACGCTGTGACGAGATTTCCACTATATTTTACGAACTTTTCGAACTACCCTTTGAAGAGGGAGGGCTTTTGAGCAGTACGATAAATCCCATGGGCAGTCCCTGTGCCTCCACAGACCAGCATGGTTTACTGCCTAGGATAAAAATACCTCTTTTTCAAGGGGAATTTAAGGAGTTTCCAACCTTTTTGCAAGCCTTTAATGCTACCGTGCACAATAATAGGTCGCTGGGAAACTTTGAAAAATTCAATTTGCTTTTTTCTAATTTAAAGGGCCCTGCCCTGGATGTCATTTCTGACATTCCTATCCTTGCTGAAAATTATTTAAATGCCTACCACACCTTGGTGGATAGGTATACAAATAAACGATTACAAGCTTACCTTCACTGGAAGGCAATTGAAGGCTTCTCTCCTCTTACTAAAGAGAATGCTACGAATTTGAGGAATTTGCTTGATTGTTTTTCGAAAAACTTAAGTGCTTTAAAAGTCATGGGTTTTAAAACGGAGTTTTGGGATTATATTATGGCACAAATGCTCTTGGATAGGTTGGACCTAACCACGCGCAAGGCATTTGAGCAAAATTATTGCTCCAATGAGATCCCCTCTTATGATAAAATTCGTGCTTTTGTTTCTAGCCATTGCATTGCGTTGGAACAAATACAACAAACTCAAGATTACTTAAAAAATAAAGATTTGTCAACTTCAAGTCCGAAAAATCAAGCAAAGTTTCAAAATCGATCTGCTTTGTTTGCTAATACTCAGAGAGCCTCCAAAAATGCCTCCCAGTCTCCAAATGGCCAGAGTGGCTTAAATAATACTCCAAACCCTCAAAAATTTTGTTTTCTCTGTAAAAGTGGCGATCATATAATATACAGATGTCCTAATTTTTTGGCGAAAACTCCCCAGCAACGTTTTGAGATTGTTAAACAACATAAAGCGTGTGTCAACTGTTTGGCCTCAAAGCATAATTTACCCCAGCAATGCAAATCAGAAAAAAGATGTTTACATTGTGGCCAATTTCATCACAGTCTCTTACATTTTTTTCCTATTAATTCTACACCTAGTTCTGCGAGTAGCCCCTCTACTTCTGCAGTGCAACCCCCGAGGAGCCCCGTGGCTACCGAATTTAATAGAACCACTAACACCATTGTTACTGGTATGTCTTTAAATGATCGCGAAGTACTTCTCTGTACCGCTTTAATACAAATACAGGATGTTTTTCAAAATTGGCACACAGTGCGCGCCATCTGTGACTCTGGTGCTCAATCTTCATTTATATCTAAGTCATGTGCTGATAGTTTGGGCCTTCCTAAATTTAATATCGCCATGACTCTACAAAGCTTAGATCGAATGACAACTTCGGCAAAATCTGGAATTAATTGCAATATATCCTCTTTGCGTGATAATAATTTTGTTTTTAATTTTGATGCGATAATACTCGATAAAATTTGTAGTGATTTACCTCATTCCTCATTTTCGATTAAAAGTTTTCCTTTTCTCGCCAACTTAGAACTAGCTGACCCAGGCTTTAATAAAAGCGATAAAATTGATTTATTGTTGGGCGGCGATGTGTACCCTTACATTTTGCTAGATGGTCGTTTGTCTACGGGACCCAACAACCCCGTCTGCATTAATACTATTTTTGGTTGGGGAATAATGGGCAATCTTTCACTTTCACCTTCAACTACAAATCAAATTAAAACATTTTTTACTACGTCAATGAACGATTCTTTTGTCAATTTAGATAAAAATCTACAACGATTTTGGCAAATAGATGACATACCTAATGTCAAGGCCATTGACCCCGAAGATGAGTTTTGCGAAAATTATTTTTTGAAAACTACCTCAAAAAATGAGGAGGGGAGATATATTGTATCTTTACCATTTAAAGTTACTGCTCCAGATTTTGGCGACACTCGATCCATTGCCGTACGTCGTTTTTTCTCCCTTGAGAAGAAATTGCTACAAAACCCTGATTTTTATGCTGCCTACAGCTCTGTTTTACAAGATTATTTAGATAATAATCATATGCAACCGGTTTCTGCACCTTTGCCGACCGAAATTTCAAATCATTTTTATATTGCACACCATGCGGTGTTTAAAAAAGATTCTACTAGCACCCCCCTGAGGGTGGTTTTTGATGCGAGCATGCACGCCCCTGGCAAAATCTCGCTCAACAACGCTGTTTATACTGGGCCCCCTTTACAAAGGGACTTACAAAAAATTTTATTACTTTATCGTTTGCATAAATTTTGCTTTTGTTGCGACATCCGTCAAATGTACAGGATGATTTTAGTTGACCCTAGTCAAACTAATTTTCAAAGAATAGTTTGGAGGTTTGATCCTAACCAGCCTATTCAAGACTTCGAAATAAATAGAGTTTTATTCGGGGTCTCTTGTAGCCCCTTTTTGGCTATCAGAACTTTGCTGCAACTTGCTAGAGAGCATGAGGACCTTCCTCTTGCCTCAAAAATCATGGAGGAGGCAGTTTTTGTCGATGATGTGATTTCGGGAAGTGATGACTTTTTTAAGGCCACTGAGATGAAAAATCAATTAATCGAGCTACTTAGCCGAGGTGGATTCGAATTGCGTAAATGGGCGAGCAATTGTCCCGAGTTACTATCCGATCTTCCTGAGTCACACATTTCGATGAAGGCTCTTTCTCTCGATTTAGATGCTGAAAATTCAACTTTGAAAATTCTCGGTTTAAATTGGAACCCTCATACTGATGAATTTTTTTATACTTTCGACTGTTCTCTCCAAACATGCACTAAAAGAACAATTTTAAGTAATTTGGCCCGCATTTACGACCCTCTGTCTTTTTTGGCGCCAATAGTTTTAATTTTAAAATTAATTGTTCAATACTGCTGGGCAGAAGACTTAAACTGGGACGACCCTGTCAGTCCGGAAATTGTTTTTAAATGGGAAAAATTTAAAAATGAATTAAAGTTTTTGCATTCTGTTAAAATTCCTCGTCAAATAATTTTGCCTAATGCTAGTCAAATCCAGCTAGTAGGATTTTGCGATAGTTCAGAACGGGCCTATTGTGCTGTCGCTTATATTCGAATTTTTTATTCTGATGGAAACATTAAAGTTTTTTTTGTTTGTAGTAAATCTAGAGTCGCACCGTTGCGTCGTAAACTAACTTTACCAAGACTAGAGCTTTTAGGAGCTGTTTTGTTGGCTAAATTAATGGATTTTTTACTAGAAACGTTCTCGGAAAAAATTAAATTTGATAAAATTCTTGCTTTTACTGATAGCACAGTGACCTTATCTTGGATTCAGGGATCTCCTCACAAATTTAAAACATTTGTTTCTAATAGAACTGCCTATATACAAGGAAGAATTAGCCCTGAGTTTTGGCATTATGTTCCTACTGAACAAAATCCTGCTGACTGCGGTACTAGGGAAATGTATCCCTCTGATTTACAAAGATTTTATTTTTGGTTAGAAGGGCCTTCTTTTCTAAACCAACCTACAAATACTTGGGATTTTATGACAGTTACTTACGATGGGAATGCAGTTTTGGAAGAACAGCGAAAAAATATTTTTAACGTTTTTACTTGCGAACAAACAGTTGAATATTATGTAAACAACTTGTTTGAAAAATACAGTTCTCTTTTTAAAATTAAGAGAATAGTTGCTTACTTTTTGCGAGGGTTACAAAAGTTTAAAAATCCCTCATACCATTTTGCTACTGATTACCTTACAAATCAGGATTACTACAAAAGCTTACTTTTTATTTCGAAATGCGTACAATCTTTTTCTTTCCAAAAAGAAATTGAATTACTAAAAGATAAGAAACAGCTTCCAAAAGCTTTTCAAAAATTATGTCCATTTTTGCATAATGACTGCTACGATTTGCTTCGTGTTGGAGGCCGTTTATGCCATTCAAATTTATCATACGATAAAAAATTTCCAATTCTTTTGCCTTCTAGTGCAAAATTCACTGAATTACTGATTTTAGATTTGCATCGCAGCAATCTTCATTGTGGTATACAGACCACAACTTTTTTACTAATGCAAAACTTCTGGGTATTGTCTGCTAAAAAGGTAGTGAGAAAAGTTTTAAGTTCTTGCCATACTTGCTGGAAAACTAAACCTAACTCCCTTCAACCCCCTATGGGTAACCTACCGAAATTTAGAGTTTCCGAAGCAAAGGTGTTCGAAAATGTAGGTATAGATTTTTGTGGTCCGTTCACGATTACTCTTGGTCGGACCAGAGGTGCAAAAACCATGAAAGCATATGTCTGTTTATTTATCTGTTGCGCTGTTAAAGCCGTGCATTTAGAGTTAGTCTCTGATATGACATCAGAAGCCTTTCTGGCTGCTCTGCGCCGCTTCATAGCTAGAAGAGGACTATGCTCAAAGATCTCTTCAGACTGCGGGACCAACTTCGTGGCCTCTGAAAAATACTTGCGACAAATTTTTTCTGATTGCGTGAAGGGGGAAGGTATAGTTGGGTCTTTTAACCCACCTGCTGCTCCCCACATGGGAGGCATTTGGGAATCAAACATTAAATCTTTAAAGACTCATCTTCACAGGGTAGTTGGAAATCAAATACTCACCTATGAGGAATTAAATACGGTTTTAACCCAAGTTGAAGCCATAATGAACTCACGTCCTTTATGTGCCTTAAGCACCGATCCTACTGATCTGGCGGTCTTGACTCCTAATAATTTTTTAAATTTGAGGCCTCCAGGTACAATACCCGATCCAAACTACTGCGATATTGCGTTAAACAGGCTGTCCAGGTGGCAACTGTTGCAAAGAATGCACCGCGATTTTTGGATTCGCTGGCATCGCGAATATTTGCACACTTTGCAACAGCGAGCCAAATGGCACCAACCTCTTGCTTCCATTGATATTGGTACTATGGTACTGATCAAAGATGAAAATTCCACTCCATTGGATTGGCCCCTAGGCCGCATTGAAGACCTTATTAAAGGTTCTGATAATGTTCCACGGGTTGCTATTGTAAAGACTACTAAAGGTACCTACAAACGGCCTTTGGTAAAACTATGCGCCCTGCCTACAAATTAAACTCTCTGAAATGCCCCTGGGCATTCTCAGGGGGGTGGGAAATGGTTCGTCCCGCCTTCCTTTTTGTAAATATGTTCTTTTTACTATAATTTACCAAATTGGTTCGAATTAGGCTATTTGGTGATTCACTAGAGCATTTTCTATTTTTTGTTTATTTAGTATTAATTAACTAATTAAGTACTTAAAATTACTGGGTTATTTGCATTTGAAACTCCCGCGGTTTTAGAGGCAAATATTACAATTTGCTATAATTAATTTACTTTACATAAAATGCATTTTGAATTACTAAGGTTCCTAGTTCCTTTAATATGGACCTTCGTAATCTCATTCCTTCCTACTTATTCCTTTTCTCCTACGCCTATGGATTAACGACGCCACTGGGCGCCATGTGGGAGAATGAACGCAGCAGCGATACCTGCTGCCGCATCAGAGAGAACCGTTTCGTCTTCCAACCAGTATACACGCGTGTTAGCGACTCTCCTACCACATTAATGTGGGGTGCAAAAACTACGGTTTAACAGCGCGTCCTCCCATGAGTTCCACTTCCTGTACAAAAAATGGTAAGTGAAAATGCATTATTTTTACCTTACATACATTTGTTTATTGCTACACTAACCTAGAAGGTAAACTAGACCATTTCAGAATCCCTTGTACCAGCTTAGCCTATGACCTTATTCCCTTAACTTTATACAGTCCACACCCAACACCGTTAAAGTCCAGACAACTCTCCTTTCTGGACCACCAGGGAGCCCCAAGAGTACTATGAACCAGTTTTTCACTGGTTTTGGTTTTTAGTTTTTCTCTAGTTGTTTTTGGAATTTAATTCATTTTGCCTACAGAATATAAAACAGGCTTCTGACAGATAAATAAAGGATAAAAAACGAAAATAAATATTGTGTCTGCAAGAGGTAGACATTGGACTTCTAAATATCATGTGACAGCTGTCATTTAATGTCACATTAATAAAGGATTACAATAAAGAGAGCTAATGAAATGTGTGCAAAAGGTCCCTATTATTGTTGTTAATAATGTCATTTAGTTAAACTAATTATAATTTCTAATTTGTTTGTGCAACATTCCATGAAAAGTAAAAATTATTGTAATTTTCATTTATTACCTTTACATAAATGTCTATAGTTTACTAATCTGAAGAAAAAATTTGAGTCACTATAAAGTAACATATTAGTTATAGTGGTAACACAAATATTTGTCCTACCAGCCATAATTTTTAGGAGAATGTAATATACAGGGTGTCCCATTAAGGATGGCAGCCAGATTTATTGCAGAAACTATGACTTCAGGAAACATTTGTTTATGACCAAATTGGCTTTCCTCAGCAGCAGTAAATAATCTATAAAACACAAATTCTGCCATATTCATATTCCCTGGAAAATTCTGCATCATTTGGACCCTCCACATGTATGTCTATGACACTCTCCCACCCAAGCAATGAAACTACTCCTACCTGGTCACTAAATCTGTTCTTATTATTTATTTGACTTATTAACAAAAGCCTAAAAAATGCAAATCTTACTCACTTTTTGTCCATATTTGTGTCTTTTCCAAAGAAGTAATTTTAAAAAATTACCAAACCTAAGAACTTAAATATCATAAAAAATATAGATACAAATGTATTAATATTTTTATTTAAAATTTTTAAGTAATATTTTTTTAATAAGTTTTACGATTTAACTTTGTTTAAAAGATACTAGGGACTTTTTGCACTCCCTCCTTTAGCTAACTTTTTCCTCTATAAATGTGACATTAAATGACAGATGTCACGTGATATTTAGAAGCCCAATTTTGACCTTTTGCAGACACAATTGTTTATCCTTTATACTTTATTTATCTGTCAAAAGCCTGTTTTGTGTTCTGTAGGCAAAATTAATTAAAAAGTTCGGTGAAAAACCGCCAGGAAAATATAGAATTAGGTCCGTGTTTACTTGTGTTTTTTTACGCACTCCACAGAACATTGATGACTTTTGGTTAGTTGGTGAACACTGTTGCCAAACAACACATACCTACCAGTTTTTATAAAAAATAATTTTCAATAATTGGCATAAAATTAAATCTGTGGATTAAAATAATAAATTAAAATAATTGTCTAGTATCAAAAATATTTTAAATTAACACTACATTTTGACATAACGTTTATGCGCGGCAACACTGCATTATTGGAACACAAGTAAGGTCAAACATTATCCTTTAGTAAAGGATCAGGTTCAAACCAGGTAACTTCGCATACTTCAAATAGAAGATAAGAGCAAAATGGGGCATGCAAAAGGTCCCTATTTAACAAATTTTTTTTTAAATGTGACCTTACTTTGCTTAATTGCATTTTACTTAGGACTTCTTTGAGTTTGACTGACATAAAACATTATTTTTAATTATCTTAGAAACTAAGTCAAATGTTAACTTGTGGATTTCAATAATTTTTTCAATTAATAGGGCTTAACAACTTCAGATAAAAATATTGATGTGTTTCTATCTAAATTTTTAAAGAAATTTAAGTTTTTAGGTTTGGTGTTTTTAAAAAAATTTCTTGAAAGATAAATTTAGAGAAAGGGTCAAAAAGATTTGCACCTTAGTCACATTTATTAAAATAACAATTAGACCAAACACACTGTTTCATTAAAAGGCTTTAAATGGAATGCTACCTCTAGTGGGTCAATATTTGTCTTTTTGAAAGAAAAACAAAAACATGTGAACTAAGTTTTTTTACAGGTTTTTTTCTTCCATAGCCAAAATTTTCGGTTGTCTCCTCTGAAAAACAAAAGTTGTATGTTAAATAATGTTAACCACTTTTCGGGGGTCCAACCAAACATTTTTTACATTAGGAAGAAAAACTTTAAAAAAACTTAGTTATTGTATTTTTGTTTTTTTTTATCAGGAAACCGGACATTAGAATAGAATAGAGTATAGAATAATTATTTACATTGTATACCCATTTGGGTGTAAATCTCGTCAAAAATGTTTAATCATATTTAAAAAAATATTTTGTCTTAAAAAATTATTCGAAGTTGAAAAAAAAACATTAAATTAAGTTAGTTTTAATGTAAAACAGAAAGACCATAAGCCTAAAAATAAATGAAAATTCGGGTCAGAGTGTCTATTCTTGAAAACAAATTCGTATAGGAATCTCCTGAGACTCGAGCTAGATTTGTATGATGTACATTAATTAGTTAAAGAATAGACTGCCAGCTCTCGAAAAATCCCACGCCTATTCCGCTGCTTAAATAAGCTGTATTTTTTTCTATTTTAAAATCGCTTGGCTTGGTTTATGATTTTAGACGTCCTTGGCTACACCTAAAACAAAGTGTGCTTGCTGAACAGTGAACCAGGAAGACAGACGTCTATTTTTTCGCGGATTTTAAACAAAGTCTAATTTAAAAATAGAATTTAAGAACTTTTTTTAACCATATAAATTGAAACATATTTAGAACACTTGCCAAACCTGCGCGAAACAAAGAAATAAGACGAATCTCCTGAGATTCAAGCTAGTTTTGTAAAAGTACATTGATTAGTTAAAGAATAGACTGCTAGCTCTCGAAAAATCTCAGGCCTATTCAGCTGCTTAAACAAGCTGTATTTTTTTAATCACTTGGCTTAATTCATGATTTTAGACGTCCTTCGCTACACCTAAAACAAACTGTGCTCGCTAAACAGTGAACCGGGAAGGCAGACGTCGATTTTTTCGAGATTTTATAAATAAAAAATAATTGTCAGCTACTTTTTTTTTATTTTGCAAGTTTGAAATTTATAATTAAGTTATTTTTTTGTTGTAATTAATTACACAGTTTTCTAAATACATTCCTGTAAAGTAATTTGTAATGTAATAGTTACTTTTCAAAGTATTGGTTTCTAACTCTGGTTGATAATAAATCGCTACACATAAAGACCAAGAAATTTGTTATCCATAAAGTTGAATTTGTGGAATATTTTGTTTATGCCTGTAGTAACCTCCTTAAACATTTTTGCCATGTTAGAAAGCTCTACCTGTACACTTAATTACGGATTTGCAGTATTGATTATTACTCATACAGTTCAAATGATATTTAAGAGAAGGCGCTACAGCAATTAAAATCAAGGGTCTTTAAGGATTTTATTAATCGCCGTCTTTGGCCTACTCAGCCGGTAAGAGTAGATCATTAGATCGCGAAAAGAAAACCATTTTCTTGAATTGCTAACTTGACAACAGCGCTAAGCTATTTATCTCTCTTAGTGCCATTTATTTAAATAGCGATCTTACTTCAATTCACATATTTTCAATGGCCAAACGATCGTTGACGAACCCTGTATATACGCCACTGATTAGTATTGTAGTAATAGTGCAAAATGACAGCCAACCTTCCGTTCCCCATGAACGTCTTCTATTTTTTCTAAATTATGCATGTCTTTTGATATGGAAGGTAACACTAATCAGGTTCTGTATTTTTATAAGAAACATTTTGGATGCTAATATACAAAGGTCATACAAGTTGAAGAGGGTCAAAGTTACTTTATATTTAAGAATACAACTGTTTAATAATATTATTTTTATGGCGCAACAACCTTAACAGGTAGCCTTATGTATACAGGGTGTTTTACCAGTGTCGTGTATACAATATAGGCGGAAAGGCCCTAGATAATATTTAAAACATTTTTTTCATATATAATATTCATAATAAGCATTTTTTCATTAATTTCGATTAATTTCGTATATTGCATCATCGCGCATTTCACATCTAAACTTTTTATAAGAGGTGCTTTTTTGTCTTTTATAAAGGCGCCGTGATTTATTTCTATTACCGCTAGTGCGATTTTAAAGGCTGCGTTTTCTTCAATCCTTAAAAGACGTTGTATCCGTAGACAGCTGGCGCTGTAAGAGTGAGAGAGACACAATAAAGATGCATCGCGTGGTTTTTTCGCGTGCCTTGCACACGAATAATCGTGTGTTCCATGCATGCGTATGCGTTGCTTGGTTAAAATTAATTCTGCATACTATCGAGAAAGGTAGAATCTGCAAATTAACATTGTGAAAAATCGACTTTAATAAGATAAAATTTACTTGTTACAGTGAAACCTCCTATAAGCGGGCACTCACGGTTCCGTCGATTTTGTCCGCTTATTGGAGGTGTCCGCTTAAGAGAGAGAACTACGAAATTTTGATATATAGATATATTTATAAAAAATTTCAGATGCTTGAGATGTTCCGATATTAAATTTTTCGGCGACCTTTCGTGCTGATAGATATTCCTTCTCCGAAACGTTAACGTCCATTTTTTGCAAACACGACAGAAGTACTTAGTCTCCGCATTAGGTTTCAGAATTTTTTAACCAAAAAAAAATTGTCCGCGTCCGGGTATTAGTGTCCGGTTATAGAAGTGAATTTTACATGTAAAGAAATAGGCAAAAGCTTCGTTCCAACAAATTTGTCCGCCTATAGGAAGTGTCCGCTTAATAGAGGTGTCCGCAAGGAGAGGTTTCACTGTATATGTTTTATCGAATATTTACAAACTGGAATTTTGGTAGAAAATATTAAACATTTCCAGATTAATTACTATCAAAAGCATTTCCAATTTTTTACGAGCTACCGCTTTTTTAGCTCACACATATACTATACTATATATATAGTAGTGTGAGCTATGGTGATCCTAATTTTTTCGAGAAAAAAAAGTTGCTCCGATTTCAAAAATTTTTATATATCTTTGCGTTTCAGATGATTTTAAAACTTTTTTGTTGCGCCGTCTGTCTGTATGTCTGTATGTCTGTATGTCTGTATGTCTGTATGTCTGTATGTCTGTATGTCTGTATGTCTGTATGTCTGTATGTCTGTATGTCTGTATGTCTGTCTGTCTGTCTGTCTGTCTGTCTGTCTGTAACGACCAACGCGCATAACTCAAAAACCGCTTGGCCGATTTCAATGAAATTAGGTACCTAGGCTGGGTCTTGGGTCGAGATGGTGCCATTTCAAAATGAACAAAATCCACCGAACACAAACCAAATAAAAGGGTCGGGATAGATTTCAAAAATTAGAGTTTATGTGAAAATATGGCGTGTGTGATATCAAACGAAAGGTAATTCAGTCTGGAGTTAAACAAAATACATTTTAATTTATTTACAAAAAAGGGTGGGGTATATTTCAAAAATTAGAGTTTAAGTGAAAATATGACGTGTGTGATATCAAACGGAAGGTAATTGAGTCCGGAGTTTGACAAAATACATTTAATTTTTTTTTTAAGGGTGGGGGTGGATTTCAAAAATTTGAGTTTAAGTCAAAACATGGCTTGTGTGGTATCAAACAAAAGGTAATTTAGTGTGGAGTTGAATAAAATATATTTCAGTTTTTAGTTATATTAGCTCACACGTACACTATAACTATAGTACCTAGTGTGAGCTTAGGGGCCCATATATTGTCCGAGTATTTCCATATTTGGGCAGAATTCTCCCCATTTCATAATTATTAATAATTAGTTTTAGGATCTTTTGGGGATTTGTATCAGTTGTATCTAGGCGTCAAAGTATTAAAAGCGAAAACTGTGTGCGACGTTTAAAAACAATTAAATTTTTCTTAAAAACATTTAAAGTAAAATCTTCGAATTAAACTGTAAAAAGGATTATTAAGAATACTTATCCCTTTTTGAGGAATTGCCCCCAATCTTTGCTGTTTTTTTGTAAAAAGGATTTATTTCAAAGTTTATAATGTCGCACCCCCGCTAAAAAATAGTCACACCTCAAAAAACATTGTTTTGAAAAAATCGCTGTTAAAGAATTTAGTTCATTAGAGAGATTCATTTTTCACTTACATGACAAATTACGAGTTAACATGTTATTTTATATCATTAGGAACCTATTAACTCAGTGTAATTGGTGCAGTACGTTTCTCAGAAAAAATGATTTTTGTCGTTTTAGTTTTAAAAAAGACAAAAACCCGATATTGTGACACTTTTTTAGAACAAGGCATCATGACGTTGTAAATCAGGATGTCACGCAGGATGGTAAATAATATAAAAAAAGAAAACAAATAAAGAAGAAACTTTGTCTTTATTTTTAAATTATAAAATGCTAAATAACAACTGGGAATGTGATTATTCTCTAAAGGGGCCTACAGACACGCGAACATTTCCAGAGATTAGTACGCGCGTACAAGTTTGCGCATACTAATCTCTTCGTGTGTAGACAATATCCGCCTAAAATATCTCTCGAAGATTAGTTCGCGCGCACAATGTACGCGAGCAAATCTCTCGGTGTCTAGGCAAAACGCATTGATAATATCGTGTTTATGTTTAGAACGTTTAATTTTGTCTTCGTGTGTGTAGGCAATTCCACCAAACGTACATGTATGCAGAGATTAGTTCGCGTACTAATCTCAAGAAATGCTCGCGTGTCTGTAGGCCCCTTAATAAATTCAAAAGATTTTTTTCTTATTCTCCTTAATCCTAAGTACACTGAACTATTCGAAAAAACAGTCACAACACAAAAAAGAACAGTATTTTACTTATTATATGGGTCAGATTTAACCAATAGTTCACACGAAAACCTTCACAACTCGAAATGTGACTCTTTTCAGCATGAAACTCCACGTTCACGCTGTTATAAAATCAAAAGTGAGACTCTAAAGGAACGCATCCTCAGCTAAACTGGACAAAATAAAAGAGTCACATCGCCATTTCGCAGTGAAATGTCGAAACATAAATGTGACGCTTTTATGGAAGAAAGTACAAGTTATTTCGATGATGGCGGCAGGTTTATCTCAATAAGGGCGATTTTTGAGTTGTGACTCTTTTTCAGCGGGTGCGCGATGTGTTTTTGGGTATTTTATTAACATAAGTGTTAAGTTTAAAATGTCAAGGAGTCAAACAATTAAAACAAAATCGACGTGTTCGCGTACACCCTGTACACTTACATGTATGTATTTGTGAATTTGTGCTAAGAAACAAACGTGTTATTATTGGTAATGTTTTTCTAATTTTGACCAAAATATTGTTATTTGTCTAGCTAAAATTAACTCTTAGTGTGTCTGGGCTCAATAAAACCTGTTTTTAAACGAGTTGTTAAATACCGAGATGAATTCCATCAAAGGAGCATGCGCCAAAATTAACGTCAAAATGTCTAATTTAAATTATTGGCGCGAATGCCGTGATTGGCGCGAGATCGAAGAGCTTAACGTATAATAAAAAAGTCATGGTATAAAATAATGGTCAATTCTAATTTTTAGGTATGATTTTATGTCGGTACCGGGTGGTTTTTTATAACCGGAGCACTCAGCAACTTTATCATAGAACATAAATTGAGATTTTTTTGGTTAATTATGACAACTTTAAAAGCCAACATAATTTTTTTCTATCCGTCACCATGTACATAGTGTCCCAAATTCGATGTTTTTGGGGGGTTTCGGGTATTTCTAGAGGGGCTAAAAAGAACTGATCCCCCTTTGCGACACTCAAATTTTAAAAGAAGCTTAAAGGTGAAAATCGCATTTTGATATAGCAAGCCGTTTTTAAACTACGGGGTGTTTTTAAAAAGTCTGCATTTTGGGAAGGGGTCTATAACTTGTTTATTTATTAGTATTTTTTATTTCTGTGAAAACATTCTTAAGACACTTTTTTAAGAGGACTTCAACTGTTAAATTAAATTTCATTTGTCACGTTTAGTTTTTGAGATATCACATAAAATTAATTTTTCTTTATGGGAGGATCCCTTTATTCAGTGGCGCACCCAGGAATGTGTCTTGGGGGGGGGGGGGGCCCGACAGCTACAAAGCGCGCCCTCAAAAAAGTGGCGGCCAAACAAAAAATGCACCAACCAACACCCACCCAACCGAACCGAACCGCGCCGTAGAATTTTGAACCGCACCGTCCCCAAAAAAAAAAAAAAAAGGCCGTCATGTCTTTTCGCAACTACGCCACAGCTTGGGCTTGGGAGGGGCCCGAAGCCTCCTGATGTCAAATTTTAAGGTATTTTTCATGTTTTATCATCAAATATGTGGAAAATATATTAAAAATCTAAGGCTTGGGGGGGCCCGGGCTCCGGGGCCCCCCCCCTGGGTGCGCCCTTGCTTTATTTCTTTATATTTTTGTATTTTTTTTATTTTTACCACATATTTTAGTTTGCTTAATGGGTTTAAAATATTTTAATATTATACAATTATAAAAATAAAAAAATAATAAAGAGTGATTAAAAAATAAAAATAAAGAAAACAATAAAAAAATAATGTATTGAGTGTGATACATCATTTTAAAGGAAATTTTAAGCTGATTTTAAAAATCGAATAAAAAAAGAGTTATTCTGTAAGAAAAATAACAACTTTATGCAATATCTTAAAAACCAAAACAGATAAATAAAAACTGTTTACATCTGTCAATTCTTCAAGAAAAGATCTATAAGAAAGCTATTTACACAAAAACAAAATTTTTATAAACAAATAAGTTATGACCCCCTCCCAAAATGCAGACAAAAACACTCCGTAGCTTAAAAATGGCTTGCTATATCTAAATGTGGTTTTCACCTTTAGGCTTCTCTTGAAATTTGAGCGTCGCAAAGGGGGTCAGTTTTTTTCTATCTCTCCTAGAAATACCCGACACTACAAGAAAACAACGAATTTGGGACACCCTGTAGAGGGTGTGACAATGAAGTCGATTTTTTGAGAGGGAACACCCTGTATATTTTTGCATTTTAAGATTCGTCTTTTCTTTCTGATTTCAAAAATATACAATATCTATGTGCTGCGATTAATATTTTTTGAGGTATATGCAGTATTTCTTCTATATGTTCTTATGCATTTCACGTTTATTTTGTTTTGCCATGGACTCTCAACTCCAATGTTTCTTCAAGTATTTCTTGATTGTATTTGTATTTCAAATGATCACACAGATCCAAGTTTTTTGGGAAGGAGTATTTACATTCTAGGCATCTAAACATAAAAACACTTTCTGCATAGGAATACCTTTGTTTTTGTATGCCATGTTTACTTTGACAGTGATTATTCAAATAAAATTGGGCACTAAATAATTTGTCACACAACTTGCACGTCACTGGCATTTTCACAGCACAAAAACGACAAATTTTCATCAAAAAGAACTGGGAATTATTAAAGTTTTGCTGTATAAAACCATACTGAAATATCTCTCAGTTGATTGGTTAGCAGAAGTGACAGATCAACGCTTGCGCACGTCTTGGAATTCATCTCGGTATTTAACGACTCGTGTTTTTAATAGGTTACCAAAGATTACTTTGTATTATTTTAACACAGTCATTACATACAAAAACTTATACAAATGGTTTTTTCTGTGTTTTTTTTAGAAAATCTGTCGTCACTAGGGTCTAACCAGGCCAGATAAAGTTAGTTCGTATCAATTCAGATCAGTTTATCTTAATTCAGGTCATTTTAGGTCAGGTCAGAATTAAATTTGGAATTTATTAACTATCGAGAGAATGTTTTTGAACTAATTATAATTTGGTATGTGTTTAGTTACCATAATTTTTATGGAGATTTAAGCTGTCCACTGAAATAATAGAGAATTATTGAAATACAGCCAGGCCATAATTGTGCCAGGCACTATTTTGACGTTTATTTTCAATTAATAGAAAAAGGCACTATTTATTCCGGTTCATATAGTAAACAAAGGCCATGTGTTGAAAGATCACAGCTGATATTACATTGTGACGGTGTCAAAATTGTGCCTGGCACTATTATAGCCTGGCTTTATTTCAATAATTCTCTAATAGTGAGTTAAGAATCTGACTTGCTACAGTGGCGGGTTCGATTGCCGTCGGTGTATAGGTCGGGCTTGCAGATATTTATGAGATTACTTATTCCTTGGTAATAAAAATATATATAATATACTTTAAAATTATTTGAGTTTGCTTAAAAAGTCATTTAATTTTGCGCTCAGGACTAATAGCCAATGGAAAGAGACCAAGAGTCAAAACTTAGTTCGTGTATTGTTAGATGGCACTGCGTCGCTGCCCTATTGCCACGTACTTTACATTGGATTCAAATAAACCCCAACGTATGACTTGGATTAAAAAAATAGACGCTTTCAATAAAAAATTTCCAGGGACTGCTTTCAAATGACATGACCGACCCGAACCTACGTTAGTTTTAGCTCTGAGTGGTCTTTTCCGATTGACCATCTCACCCGACTTTACCCTAAATAACATTTTAATAAAAAAAACTTTGCCAAAATCAAATGAAAAAATTTCTAATTATGCAACAAATGCCGCGTGATCGTTCAAGCTGCTAATAAGCAAGCGTTGCGTTGTCGGAAATCTATAAAAAAAAATAAGTGGGAATTTGAAGGACCACGCGTTTATCAGTACTAAGTTTATTCCAAGGTGCGTAGGTTTTAGAATGGGTTCTCTCACAAAAAAACTTAAAATGTAGTACCCTTAAACAAGTTTTCGTGGTTTTGTTTCCCTCGTATTTTTTCGTGGGTAGCTCGAAAGCTTAACCTCACGGGAGTCCAAGATGTAATGGACACCTAATAAGTGTTGACAGTTAACTGTTTCGTCCTTATGGGACTCTTCAAGACACTGCTTGGTCAATGTGACCCTTGCTAAGTTAAGTATACGGTTTTGTCTCTCACCTTACGTTTCTAGTGAGAAAATAAAGTCATATACTCTGCAAGAAGCACCATCTACCGAAGTACGAGAGAAACTAAAACAGCAGCAGGCGAGTTAAACTGTTATATCATCGATCGATGAAAATATCGATTGAAAAAGAGAATCCATCACATGACCTATGGCACACATTGTCTTTTAGGTCAGATCAACGCTGATTGCGATTATTCTGCCATTAAGACGTCGTATGTCAACAGAGTTTAAAGCCAAATACTAAAAAAAAATATTGTTAGTATTTGGCCAATAAACTCTGTTGATAGACGCGATGTAATGACGGAACAAACTACTGATGAAAAAGATTGTCATAATGTCATAGTTATTTACCTAACTAGTGCGGAAAGTGATACTTTTACGCACGCGACGGCAGTTGCTCGAACGACGCTTTGCAGAGTTCGGACACGCCGTCAAAGGCGGAAAAGGCACTTTCCGCAAGAGTTAGGTACAAAATTTTTCCTAGTTGCATAAAAAGCTTGGTTTTAAATTTTAATATATTTGGTATTTTTTACATTAAAACAGCAAAAAACAAATTTTGTTTTCATTTTTAATTTAATCGAGTTTATAAATGGTCAATAAGTCTGATTAGACCTAAAACTCAATTTGAAATTTAGCGTGCGTAAAAGAATTTTTCACGCACGGCGTGCGTAAAAGTAATTACTTTTACGCACGCTAATTTATAATTAAAGTTTTATATAAATTGCAGTCACTCTATATAATGCTTTTATGTCACTTGATATACTAGATGACACTGACAAGTTTATTTGATATTTACCGTCAGGCGTCAGGTTTTTAGTTTGATTTATCTTGGCGGCGTCAAAATAGATTTTGGAATTTGTGCTAGAAATGAAGATTTTGAACTGCCAACGTTAATATTTGTTATTTTTACTAAATAAAATTATAAGTTTATACTGTTATAAAACCAAAAAATTTGGCTCGAATTTATACCGATTATAAAAATGTAATTTTTTATTGTTATTATAATTTCTATTTGATCCAATTAGTATAATTTTGTACAAAAAAACAGCGTGCGTAAAAATTTTTTTCACGCACGCCAAACCAGTTTTTTACGCACGGCATGCGGGAAGTTGAACTTTCCACATGAAAATTGGTGCGGCAAAACGCGTTTTACGCTCGCAAGTAGGAAAATAAATTTTTATATTTTAAACATGTTCCCACTTCTAAAGTATTGCTTAAGAATTTTATGCAAAACCCCATTGCTTTAAAAAATATTTTCACGACACAGACAGCAAAAGGTATTTTTGTTTTGCCAAAACCAATTTATTATTGTTTATTGTTTTTGTGCAAATTTATGTAAATATACTGTTTCCTTGAAAATAGGAGGCATGGTCCTATCTTTATTTTACAGGCGTATATTGCGGACCGCGTATTTTTTTTTCAAAAACTGCTCTATTTTTTTTTACCTTCCTAGCCCGCGCCGCAATGGGTATTGTTTTCGATGAATATTTTTTTAAAGATAATGCTGAAAATGTGTTATATTTTTTTTTAATGCTAAGTTTTTAACGGAGCATCGCATCAATAAGCGGTTTGAAATATAGTGGAACACATTTTTCTCAATAATTACCTTCCTAGCCCGCGCAGCAATGGCTAGAGAAGGTATTTTTTTCGGCAAAAAAGATTTTTTTGAGATAACGCCGAAAATGTGTTATTTGGGTGTATTTTCACCTGGGCAAGGGCCAAAACATCGAAACACAAAATGTCGAAAGTACAAAATGTCGAAAACAAAATATCGAAATTTAAAGTCGAAACTACAAAATGTCGAAATGCAAAATGTCGAAATTACAAAATGGCGAAATTACAAAATGTCGAAATTACAAAATGGCGAAATCACAAAATGTCGAGATTTCAAAATGTCGAAATTACAAAATGTCGAAATTACAAAATGTCGAAATTACAAAATGTTGAAATTACAAAAAATTAGCAGTGTTGTAGTTGAGTTTGGTTAGGTTAGGTTCGGTTCGTTTTGGTTCGGTTCGGTTCGGTTTGGTTCGGTTCGGTTCGTATTCACACCCTCTAGGATCCCGGGAAAAAAAGTCAGGAAAGTTTTTTTTTTTTGAAAAAAATTGTTGGTTTAGTTTGCTTTGGTTCGGTTCAGTTCGGTTCGGTTCGGCTAGATTTGATTAGGTTTCGTCAGGTTAGGTTTTTGAAACTTTCTATTTTCATGTGGTTAGGTCAGATTAGGTTTAGTTAGATTAGGTTAGGTAACGTCAGGGTCGGGTTAGGTTCAGGTTTAGAAATTTTCTATTTTTGATTTTCGATATTCGTTAATTTCGACATTTTGTAATTTCGACATTTTGCTTTTCGACATTTTGTAATTTCGACATTTTGTAATTTCGACATTTTGTAATTTCGACATTTTGTAATTTCGACATTTTGTAATTTCGATATTTTGTAATTTCGACATTTTGTAATTTCGACATTTTGTAACTTCGACATTTTGTAATTTCGACATTTTGTACTTCCGACATTCTGTCTTTCGATGTTTCGGCCGCCGCCCAATTTCCTATCCTTGCAATATCGTCGTGATGTCTGTCTGTGTGTTTGTATGTGTGTCCGTAACACGAGAACTCCTAAATCGCTGAACCGATTTTCATGAAATTTTCATGTAGAATAGTGTTCGATACTGTAACGAGCTGATTAGATTTTGGTCAAAATTCGTTCGTTAATGCTAATACGGTTTTCGGAATATAGTAAAGCACATTTTTTTCATAAATTTGTGTTTGTAGGAGTTTTCGTTTCTGAGTTATTTACAAAACACTGTTACCAAAGTGGATATAGCATGGAGTTTACTTGGAGTGTGCTAATGGGCTAGGAAGGTAGCAGATCCGTTTTTTTATACTCAAAAACTTTGTGGGAACTTTTGTTTCTAAGATATTTACAAAAAACTGTTTATACAAGGCTAATATGGCGCGGAGTTTTCACTTATCGACTTACTGTGAACTAAAAACAAAATATTTTCATTTTAAAAATATCACAAGATTTAGTATAAATTTTATAAATTCGCTTTTGTATTTACGCAGCGGTTTATTTGTGACGTGAAAAAATTTCAAGATTGACGTCACTATCATTAATGCAAGGTTGAATCGTTGAAAGTAGTTTTCAGGCCGCTTTGATTGCATGCTAAGTTCCACCATTGGTACCTCACCACGTAGAATTAAGAAAACATGAACTGCAGGTACAAATCTTTTGTTTTTTACTTTGAAAAACTAATAGTCCAGAGTACACCGGTCTATTTTTGTTTTGTTGAAACGCTTAACTTTGGCCTGTGCAAAAAGTCTTAATTCTCATTCTAACAGAGTGCGCAGGCGCTAAAAGTCAATTTAGCAGCTGTAAAAATTCATTAGGTAGTAACCGCAGCCAACGATAAAGACCGGCCATGGCGCGTTATAAGCAAGTCGGCGGTCACGTGATCTTAGGAGTCCCAGGATTCTTATTGTATTGCTTAATATATTATATGTTTTTACACATTTTAAATAAATTAACAAAAAAATTTTGTTCTTTTATAGGCAAAAATCGAAAAAATATTTTGCTGATATATGTGTTTATTATGGATAAAAGAACTGAATCTATAAAATAAAAAATTATACAAAATTTGCACTCTAATATCTTTAGGTACATATATTAGGTACATAATATCGTTAGTAACTTCAAATCTATACAAGTCTTTCAAAATTGGACATATCAAACCTAAGCTTTTAGTTTTTTAATTTTTCTTTGACTGTCATCATCTTTGAGTTCTTATTCAAAGATTTTATTATTTATTAGCAGACACTAAATCATTGTGCTTTTTAATAAAATTATTTTAAAAAACTTTACATGCCCTTAAACTAATTTTTTCAAGCTTTGACAATAGTTTTTCTCCACAAAAACACTCGCTAGAGTTATCTGAAGAAAAATTTTCAATATAAAACATTTCACAATAATTTATTAAAAAGAAACAAGTGATTTTGTGAATAAGTGATGAGTGATGGTTTTCCCATTCAATGAACTGAATGTAGTGGTCGTCAATAATTTTTTGAAAAATTACCCAGCACAAAGTTTAATATCTATTTCAATAAAGTGTAAGTTAACTACCAACTCATGTTCTTTTAAAAGCTGTATCTAACTTTTTAAATATTTCACACTACCAGAGAGATTACTATCTGTTAACAATATTTTACAAATCAGTTTTTTAATATTGCGAGGGTGCGGAAGACATATTACCTTAGAATTGTAAATTGACGTGTATGCACTGGATAACTGGATAAACAAAGATGAAGCCAACATTAAAGTGTATCCACCATATCTTCGATTCTCAGGTTACCTTTTCAAGAGACCTAATTGTTCAATAAGAAATGACAACTGAACACATTTTTCACCCTCACTATCGAAAATGTCACTAAGGATGTCTATTACTTGATCAATCTTATCCAAGATCTTATCTTTTACCACTTCTTTCCCGTTTGCAACATATTAAGTTTCAGTTTTATAGTTGGACCGACAAGGAACAACACTAATACACGTTCGCGGCATTGTTTATCTTATAGGTATTTTCTTTATAATTTACTCATTAGCCATTAATTATTTTAACGCAGCCCACTACAGTCTTTCGTGGGCTGCGTTATTTTAATAACTTTGATAAAATTCACATAAAATTCGTGCCCGAATTAACAAAAAATCGACGTAAACAAACATACCAAAACTGAACACACACATGTTTTATAATGACAGCGGGCCGTGAGGCGTTTTTTTGTGGGACTCTTACGGTCACGTGATATTTCCGCGCCCGGGCCGGTCTTTCTCGTGGGCTGCGGGTAGTAACGAAACGGTAACAGTTTGCAAAATTAGTGATGATTCATATGTGAGTAGGCCTTGCAGCCCTTCCACTGCGACCACCCGTGGCTCTATTATGGCTCAGTTTTGAGTGGTTTCTCACCACTGTATGCCTAATTCTTTGAAGAGGTTAGCTATTAGTTTGGGTGAGACACTGTTCAGATCTTCTGAATCAATCTCAGATTTATCGAATGTGTTCTGACGTAAACTTGCAATAGCCGAAAATTCGCACAGTATAATATGTCTGCAATTGGTATCTTCTGTTAGTCCCATTCTGTGTATGGACACTATTCGTCGGTAGTGAAGAAGTTCTGCCGACTAATAGTGTCCATACACAGAATGGGACTGGCAGAAGATACCAATTGCAGACATATACTGTGCGAATTTTCGGCTATTGCAAGTTTACGTCAGAACACATTCGGTAATTCTCAGATTGATTCAGAAGATCTGAACAGTGTCTCACCCAAACTGATAGCTAACCTCTTCAAGGAATTAGGCATACAGTGGTGAGAGACCACTCCAAAGTGAGTTATGATAAAGCCACGGGTGGTTGCAGTGGAAGGGCTGCAAGGCTCACTCACATATGAATCATCACTAATTTTGCAAACTGTTACCGTTTTGTTACTACCTAATGAATTTTTACAGCTGCTAAATTGACTTTTAGCGCCTGCGCACTCTGTTAGAATGAGAATTAGGACTTTTTGCAGAGGCCAAAGTTGAGCGTTTCAGAAAAATGAAGCTATTTACTTATCACTCAAAAAAATAGACCGGTGTTTGTACTCTGGACTATAAGTTTTTCCTGCTACAACACCACCAAAGATAGTGCTAGATTAGATCATAGTACCATAATTTTCAGGTGTTCTTATATTTTTAGTCAGTAAGTAGATACGTGTTCGGCACCAAATTCACCTGTTTCTCAAGTGTTTACCCGCTTCGCTTTATACTTTTTGAATTAACGCATGTGTACGTCTTAATGCAAAGACTTTACATATTATGGACAATGCACAAAGAAAAGCATGCAAGCAAGTCAATGTTAAAGTGAAACAGAATTTGCTTTATACAAAAATGATTTGTCACATTGTATAAGAAAAGATATCTCATGTAGCCGTTTCTTGAAGGTTATAAGGCTTCACTCAAGATTTTGTTACAATTTTTACCTTCCTTGAAATTGTTTTGTTTGGGTGTATTTTGACCTATCTTAGCAATATAGTCGTGACGTCTGTCCGTGTGTGTGTGTGTGTGTATGTCTGTTCGGTCCGCGTATTTACGTTTCCGTGCTGATTTCACGGCAGCGCTGTTTTGAAATAGACACGGAAATGTTGCAACATATTTGGTTACAAATGCGTGTTGAACAAGGCACGGATTTGTATTGAATTACGCAGCGCAGGGTTTACTTATTAGTGCACATTTGAAACTTAAATTGGATTCACGTTGTTTATTAGTTTGATTTTGAGGTTATATGTTTATTAATATGAAAATTATGGATCAGTTTAAAAGTATTTGTACTAATATTACTCAAGATTTTGAAATTCGTTGAAGTTTGAAGAACACTCTTCCATTAACTATACCTGCAAAGTTCAGTGTTCATTGTCTTACACCGGCAACTACGACGACAGATGTTGTTCTGTTATTAATAAATCTTAATGATTTAAATGATTTTCACTTGATTTCTAACCACATGAAAATAGAAAGTTTCAAAAACCTAACCTAACGAAAGCTAATCAATCAAATCTAACCGAACCGAACCAAAGCAAACTGAACCAATAATTTTTTTCAAAAAAAGCTTTCCTGAGTTCCTACCCGGGATCCTAGCGGATGTGAATCCAAACCGAACCGATCCTAACTAAACCGAACCAAAGCCAACCTAACCAAACTAAACTACAACACTATTCACACCCTCTTGGATCCCGGGAAAGAAGTCAGGAAAGTTTTTTTTTTAATTGTTGGTTCAATTCGGTTCGGATTCACATCCTCTAGTATCCCGAGTATGAAGTCAGGAAAGTCTTTTTTTGAAACAAATTATTGGTTCAGTTTGCTGTGGTTCGGTTCGGTTAGATTTGATTGATTAGCTTTCATTATGTTAGCGTTTTAACCTGACAGTTGAATACGCTTTTGTAATAGTTTAATGAGCGATGTTCTCTTACAGATCCGTGCTCATTTCGAGATTAAAACTCTTAAAATCAACACTTATTTGAATCGCGCCGACGTGAAATGAGCACGGAAACGTAAATACGCGTCCGGTCCACGAAAGCTCCTAAACCGCTAAACCGATTTTCATGAAATTTTCAGGTAAAATAGTGTACAAATTGTAAAGAGCTGATTTTCTTCAACATCCATTATTGCTAATGACAGTTTAAAAATTGAAAACTTTTAAACGGAGCATCGCATGAACATGCCGTTTCAGTATATAGTAGAACATGTTTTTCACAATAATTTATGTTATTACTAAAAACTTCGTAGGCGCTTTCATTTCTGAGATATTTACAAAAAAACTTTTTAAGGCTGATATAGCGTGAAATGTGCTAATGGGCTAGGAAGGTATCAGATCCGTCATGGATCAATTTATTGAATAAATTTTTGTCACGTAGGTAAATTTATACCCATTTGTTGCAATAAGTAATGGCGTCATTCAATAACAGAATATAATTTCAGAATAAGTTAAATGCAACTTACGAATTGTCAGGTGGAAAGTGTAAACAAAATTGCCAAGCAATCCAATAATGCAAATGTCTGGAAAAATTATTTATAGTGATTTAACAATATTTTCCTAGATTCTAGTTGTTTTTCGTAAAGAGGAAAACGTATTTTCTTGATTAAATCGTTTTGAATAACATAAATTACGATGTTTTAATTTGTGCGTTTAGAATCAAAGTTTATAATGCAATCGGGATTTTTTTTTCGATTAGTTGAAAATTCTCGAATGTACACTGTGTCCTAGAAGTACGCCATAATCGATTTCTCTTCCTTAAATTAGAAATTCATAAATTACATTCTTGGCAATGATCTAAATAGCTATTTCTACATAATAAAGACCCAGTACAGATTTACGGATACCAAAACTTATCACATTTTTATCGGTAAAAAAGAACTGGTTGGTAGCCAAATTCTAAATGAAAATCCTAAACGGGCAAGTTAAACAGGTTCACCCACTTAAAAATGATTTTTATTTCCTAAATATACAGGTCAAAATACTCACAACAGATGTGACAAAGAAAATAAAATCAAAATGTCTTCAACCTGCAAATTTGCTATGTAATGCACACCATTTGTGCCAGAAAGTATAAGAAAATTTTGCATTGTTGCATTAAAACATCTCTGAGTTAGGCTCTTGGCTTTTATTTCTAAATTCTTTAAAAATATCAACTTTTCAACTGAAAGCAACAAACACCAGTAAACTTCGGAATCAGACTAAACAGCTTCAACAGATTAAGGGATGGATAAATTTAATAGAATGGATCCTCAAAACTTTCTCAATTAATTTTTATCGAGAAAAAAGAACGGTGTGAACTAAATTCTAAATAAAAATCATCGTAAAGGCACAAAGAAAACAGGTTCACCAACTTGAAAATGATTTTTATTTCCCAAATATTCAGGTCAAAATACTCACAACAGATGTGACAAAGAAAATAAAATCAAAATGTCTTCAACCAGCAAATTTGCTATGTAATGCACACAATTTGTGCCAGAAAATATAAGAAAATTTTCAATTTTTAATCTCTAAAGAGTTTTAAACTGTGTTGCTTGAAAACATTAGTGAGTTAGGCTGTTGGCTTTTATTTCTGAATTCTTTGAAAATATCAACTTTTCAACTGAAAGCGATAAACATACAGTAAACTTTGAAATTAAACTAAACAGCTTCAACAGATTAAGGGATGGATAAACTTAATAGAATGGATCCCCAAAACTTCCACAATAAATTTTTATCTAGAAAAAAGAATGGTGTGAACTAAATTCTAAAGACAAATCATCCTATGGGCACAAAGAAACCAGGTTCACCAACTTGAAAATGACTTTTATTTCCCAAATATACAGGTCAAAATACTCACAACAGATGTGACAAAGAAAATAAAATCAAAATGTCTTCAACCTGCAAATGTGCTATGTAATGCACACAATTTGTGCCAGAAAATATAAGAAAATTTTCAATATTTAATCTCTAAAGAATTTTAAACTGTGTTGCTTTAAAACATTAGTGAGTTAGGCTGTTGGCTTTTATTTCTGAATTCTTTAAAAATATCAACTTTTCAACTGAAAGCGACAAACATACAGTAAACTTTGAAATCACACTAAACAGCTTCAACAGATTAAGGGATGGATACATTTAATAGAAGAGATCACCAAAACTTCCTCAATTAATTTTTATCGAGAAAAAGAATGGTGTGAACTAAATTCTAAATAAAAATCATCCTAAAGGCCCAATTAAACAGGTTCACTAACTTGAAAATGATTTTTATTTCCTAAATATACAAGACAAAATACTCACAACAGATATGACAAATAAAATAAAATGAAAGTGTCCTCAACCTGCAAATTTGCTATATAAAACACAGAATATGTCTTCTTCAGAAATTGTCCAATATGGCATCTCTAAAGATTTTTAACTGTGTTGGATTAGAACATTTCTGAGTTAGGCTGTTGCCTTTGTTCCTGAATTCTTGAAAAATATCAACTTTTCAACTGGAAGCGACAAACATACAGTAGATTTCGAAATTACCTAAATAGCTTCTACAGCTTAAGGGATTGATAAATTTAATAGAATGGATCCCCCAAAAGTTCCCTAATACAATTTTATGGAGAAACAAGAACGGTGTGAACTTGTTGTTACGAAATTTTAAATAAAAATCCTAAAGGCGCAAATAAAACAGGTTCACTAACTTGTAAATGATTTCCTAAATATTCAGGTCAAAATATTCACAACAAATGTGACAGAAAATAACATGGAATTGTCTTCAACCTGCTAATTTGCTATATAAAGCACAGAATTTCGGCGAAAATACTTTAGAAAATTTCCAATATTGCAACTCTAGAGTTTTAAACTGTGTTGTATTAAAAAATTTCGGCACTTCATTAGGCTGTTGTCTTTTAATCCTGAACTCTGTAAAAATATCAACTTTTCAACTGAAAACGACAAACATACAGTATACTTAATAAAATGTATCCCCATTTCCACAAAGCTTCCCGAATACATTTTTATCAGGAAACGAGAACGATGTGAACTGGTGTTGAGCCAAATTCTAAATAAAAATGCTAAAGGCGCAAAGAAATCAGGTTCACTAACTTGGAAACGATTTTTATTTCCCAAATATACACATCAGAATACTCAGATGTGATAAATAAAATAAAATAAAAATGTCTTCAACTTGCAAATTTACTGTATAAAGCTTAGAATTTGTGCCAGAAAATTGAAGAAGCTTTCCAATAATAAATCTTGAAATACTTTTAAACTGTGTTGCATTAAAAAATATCGGCAGTGAGTTTGTTGGAGAATTTCAATTTTATCAATTGATTATATTTATTAAAGACAAAAAATCGAAATTCCTAACCAAAAAGTCCCAATAATGGCTGTTTTTTATTAAATTAATAATTAAATTATTGGCAGTGTTGTGTCCTTTTAGTCTACATCGATCGATTAAAGCTTCTATTTGTGAAAAATGAGAGCGAAATTATGCACCGCTTCTTTTACGATGTCGTGGAATCGTCTCCAAAATGCAGGCCACCTAGACCTAGATTTTTTTTAAGTGGGCCAAGGCTATCATAAAAACTTAAAGCGAAATCTTAAGAGTAAAAGGGATGTTTTCCCACTTTAAAAGTTTACTTTTTGATTACAATGTTGCATTAAAACACCTCTCCAACGAACCCCTACTATTTGAACATAATCTATGCCAGTTTTAAACAGTTTTACCCAAGCTGTACAGTTATAAATACTTCCGTATACATTAAACGTTTTTGAGTGAATTTCAGAAGAATGCACACTTTCAGCACTTACAAATCCTGCATGATTGAACTCATTTCTTAACTAGCTAGATCTCTTTTAAGTGGGCCAAGGCGATCATAAAAACTTGAAGCCAAATCTTAAGAGTAAAAGGGATATTTTCTAACTTTAAAATTTAACTTTTTGATTACAATGTTGCAACAAACAATATCAAAACACCTCTCGCCAGGGATCCCCTGCGTTTTGAACAGATTCTATTCCAGTTTTAAGCATTTTTACCAGTTCAAATATCCTTGAACAAGCTGTACAGTTATGAGCATTCTTCAGTAAATATCAGAGGGATGCAAACTTTCAGCACTTAAAAATCCTGACTGATGACTGACCGCATTTCCTAACTAGATCTATTTTATGTGGGCCAAGGCTATAATAAACACTTAAAGCCAAATCTCGTGAGTAAGAGGGTTATTCTCTCACTTTAAAACTTTTTTTAATTACAATTTTGCAACAGGCCACCTAGATCCCTTTTAAGTGGGTCGAATATATGATAAACCGTTGAAGCAAAATTTTGAGAGTGAAAGAAATGTCTTTTCACTTTACTGCCGTCCTTAAGCTAGAATGCCGGTAACTACCTATAAAATTTTCCTATTTTTGATTATAAAACCCGAAAAATAATATACAAACGATGCTCCTTGACAAATGTAAGTTATTTGTTTCTTGAAAACCACAAATACTAAAGAAGATTTGCTTATAAAAATTGATGTAGAATAATGTTGTGATTAAGACGGCACCAAAAAATTAAAATTGTCCAAATGTTGGTTAACGGCATTCTAGCTTATGCACCGCAGTTTAACACTTTGACTCCCACCCATCGAAACTTCATTGTTTTCGCCTTGGACCACACGTTCACAGATTGCTATTCGCCGGCACAAATTCATTCAGATTTCAAATTGCCCTCGTGGTGCCATTTCTCCTCAAAACCTCGGACCAGCCAAAAACATTTAACCAGACCAACAATTCTATTCATATGAATGATTGCTATCCAAGAGCCCCGCGTTATCACAACTCATCAATAAATCCGTGTACCTGAAATGGTCACACGGTCCATTTTAATAATTTTTTGTTTACTAAAAATGGTACACATGGAGCTCAAAGTGTTAAAACTTTGCAGTGGTGCAACACAACACCTCTCGCCAAGGATCCCCTACTATTTGAACAATTTTTATACCAGGTTTAAACAGTTTAATCCTTCAAAAACACTAGAACAAGCTGTACAGTTATAAATACTTCCGTATACATTGAGCATTCTTGAGTGACTTTGGGAAGAATGCACACTTTCAGCACTTCAAAATCCTGACTGATGACTAAACGCATTTCTTAACTAGAACCCTGTTATGTGGGCCAAAGCTATGATTAACACTTAAAGCCAAATCAAGAGGGATGTTTGCTCCCTTTAAAACTTTTTTTGATTACAATGTTACAACAAAACACCTCACACCAAAGATCTCCAACGTTTTGAATGAATTTTATGCCAGTTTTAAACTATTTTACCGATTCAAAAACACTTGAACAAGCTGTACAGTTATAAACACTTCCGTATACCTTGAGCATTCTTGAGTGAATTTCAGAAGAATGCACACTCTCATTTTCGCATTTCTTCACTGGTGCAAAACTCTCAAGAGTCGACATTTTTGTCCAGTGACTGACTGGAAATATTTGTTGTATCATTGCTTAAATCGGCAGTGGTTGTATCTTCAGCAATTTAACAAGATCTGATATTGGGGGCAATTCTTTATCGTTTGATTTCACCAATTGCCCCTTTTTATTTTCACATGTTGTCAAATCATATAGTTGTAGGCCAAGGATAACCAAACATATTGCAGATGCAGTTCGAATTTCATTTGAAATAGCCTCGTGTATGGGAAGGGCGACTTGAATAAACGAACCAGCCCTTTTTTTGTCTCCTAAATGAAAAACGTAGGTATTTAATTATATTTGCATGTATACATATACAGGGTGTCCCATTAAGTATGATATCCGGATTAATCTGTGTGACATTTTCAGTCTCTTCCTGTCGGGAGGTAACAAAAAGGTACATGTGAGAGGTCCAAATTATGCACATGTTTTCAGGGAATTCGAATATGATATAATTTGTGTATGTTTATCATAGAGTTTCGTCAAAAACTTGATTACTCTATAGAGAAAAGAGATCTCGTTTCAGCTACTGCCCAGCTTAGGGGCGACGGGACGTTGGCATCTGCATAGATTTTGAGTACAAGCCGTTGCCCCTAGAGATCCCTATGGTGAAAGAGAATTGCACAAGCTACCACCCATAGAGGTCGCTTTGAACAAGCAGTTGAACTTCCCCAGCGCATTCGCCAAAAGAAATTTAATTGGGATCAATGGTTTTAATGTTTTACTATGGGGTTAGTTCAATGCTGATGACTTTTAAATCGTGCCTTTCAAATTTGGCCTTGCTCAATCTGTGAAAAAATGACGGATTTCAATTTGTTCCCATTTCTGCCAGTCTGCGCAGGTTGGTGTTCTGTTAATGTTTTTATTTCTATGATATTTGCAGTTCCCAAATTTTCACAAATTTTAAGTACAAGCAGCGGTTACCCCAAGAGGTCATTATGGCCAATAAGCATATAAGGTCACTGCATCACGAAAACTGCATCGCCAGGTTTTAGAAAACAGTGACCTTACAATCGTAGTATAAGCCACCACCCCTAGAGGTCGCGATGGATGGCTTCATTATGATGTTTTATATTACGTATATGTGTTTTTCCTCCAGTCTGCGCAGGTTGGACAACTGTTCTATTTATTTTTCTATTTCTAAGAGATTCGCAAGGCCCGATATTCAAAAAAAATCCCCGAGTTGGTCACCCTGTATAGCACGTATATATATATATATATATATATATAATCGCGAGTGGCAAGGCGACGACCTTCAGATCGTTATTAATGTATGATCGGATCGGCGACATATACACACGCGCCTAACAGCTGACTCCTCGCAGGTTTCTTTGTTAGGCGTATCCGCGATATAAACGAGATATAATCGTTCTTGCTTCTTCCAGTATTATTTACTTGTATAGCCACATGTCAATGTCCCTTTCTTGGAGATCTAAGAAAAGAAAATATGTAAAGCGTGCTTTATAACGATCAATTGTTTTGTAAATATTTCTTTCTGCGTCTTTGTTTTCCAAAGAATTTGAAATAACAAAACTGTTGTGTTGGACAAATATTGGCAACACTAAGTATATACGTAATTGGGTAAAAGTTGATCTTGGTTGGTCAGTTTTTGACTGGTGCGTTTTTTTTTGTTGTTTTCATTTGTTTGTTTTTGTTTTTGGCTGATCCTGTTTTAGGATTGTTGGCAAATGTTCATATTGATATTTTATAGGCGCTTCGCAATTTACCTAATCGTTCTTGCTTCTTCCAGTATTATTTACTTGTAAACTTGTCATGTCAATGTCCCTTTCTTTGGGAGCTAAGAAAAGAATTGTGAAGCGTACTTCAGGACGATTAATTGTTTTGTACTAGTATTTCTTTCTGCGTCTTTGTTTTCCTTAGAATTCTAAAGAATAACACAACAAATATTGGCTAACACTAAACATACGTAGTTGGGTCTTGGTTGGTCAGTTTTTGATTAATCCGGTGCGTTTTTTTTGTTGTCTTAATTTGTTTGTTTCTGTTTTTGCATGCTACTGTTTTAGGATTGTTTGAAATGTTAATATTGATATTTTATTGGTGCGATTTACCTAACCGTTCGTGCTTCTTCCCGTATTATTTACTTGTATTCTTGTTATGTTAATGTTCCTTTCTTTGGGACCTAAGAAAATAATTTTAAAGCGTGCTTCAGTAAATATTTCTTTCTGCGTCTTTGTTTTCTAAAGCATTCTAAAGAACAACACAACAAATATTGGCAACACTTAATATACGTAGTTGGGTAAAGGTTGGTCTTGGTTGGTCAGTTTTTGATTGGTAATGTGTAATCCCCAGGTCTCTCTTTTATAATAACTGAGTTTTCCATTCAATATCATCCAAAATGGGACATACAGGGTACAGCGTGCTTCAGAACGATCAATTATTTTGTAAATATTTCTTTCTGCGACTTTATTTTCCAAGCAATTCGAAATAACAACACTGTTGTGTTGCACAAATATTGACAACACTAAACTTATACGTAGTTGGGTAAAGGTTGGTCTTGGTTGGTTAATTTTTGATTGATCAGTTGCGTTTTTTTTTTGTTTGTTGTTTTAATTTGTTTGTTTTTGTGTTTGTATTAATTTATTTTGTTTTTGCATGATCCTGTTTTAGGATTGTTAACAAATGTTGATATTAATATTTTATTGGCGCGTCGAGATTTACCTAATCGTTCTTGCTTCTTCCAGTATTATTTACTTCTACACTTGTCATGTCAATGTTCCTTTCTTTGGGACCTAAGAAAATAATTGTTAAACGTGCTTTAGTAAATATTTCTTTCTGCTTCTTTGTTTTCCAAAGCAATTTAAAGACACTAAAGAACAACAAATATTGGCAACACTAAATATACGTAGTTGGGTAAAGGTTGGTCTTGGTTGGTCAGTTTTTGATTGGTAATGTGAAATCCCGTCTCGCTCTTTTATAATAACTGAGTTTCCCATTCATTACCATCAAAAATGGGACACCCTGTACAGCGTGCTTCAGAACGATCAATTATTTTGTAAATATTTCTTTCTGCTTCTTTATTTTCCAAGCAATTCGAAATAACAACACTGTTGTGTTGCACAAATATTGACAACACTAAACATATACGTAGTTGGGTAAAGGTTGGTCTTGGTTGGTTAATTTTTGATTGATCAGTTGCGTTTTTTTTTGTTTGTTGTTTTAATTTGTTTGTTTTTGTGTTTGTATTAATTTATTTTGTTTTTGTTTTTGCATGATCCTGTTTTAGGATTGTTAACAAATATTGATATTGATATTTTATAGGCGCGTCGAGATTTACCTAATCCTTCTTGCTTCTTCCAGTATTATTTACTTCTACACTTGTCATGTCAATGTTCCTTTCTTTGGGACCTAAGAAAATAATTGTAAAGCGTGCTTCATTAAATATTTATTTCTGCGTCTTTGTTTTCCAAAGCATTCTAAAGAACAACACAACAAATATTGGCAACACTAAATATACGTAGTTGGGTACAGGTTGGTCTTGGTTGGTCAGTTTTTGATTGGTAATATGTAATCCCCAGGTTAAAATGAGACACCCTGTACAGCGTGCTTCAGAACAATCAATTATTTTCAATTTTCCAAGCAATTCGAAATAACAACACTGTTGTGTTGGACAAATATTGGCAAAACTAAACATCAACGAGGTACCTCGTTGCTAAACATATACGTAGTTGGGTAAAGGTTGGTCTTAGTTGGTTAATTTTTGATTGATCAGTTGCGCTTTTTTTGTTTGTTGTTTTAATTTGTTTGATTTTGTATGTGTATGATCCTGTTTTAGGATTGTAGCAAATGTCAATATTTATATTTATTGCGTATCCCTATGGTTAACTAGTTGTTATGTTCTTAGTTTGAACTAATAACCGCTTTACCTGTTTAACTTAGATGCTCAGCTTTATTGTTCAATATTTTTTAATGTTAATAAGTCCTTTTTGAAAGCTGATGATTACTTGTCCTTATTGTTTTTGATTATTAAAATTATTATTATATATTATATACCTATTTATCTTAATTATTTAGTTGAAGACTCTTGGTTATTTCCATTATTATTGAATTACAAATAAATTCTTTGATTTGATTAATTACTTATTTATTATTCAATCGAAATTAGTTATCGGATTCCAGTGAGTTTGCTCTTTTGATATAAATATTTTATAACATTTTGGTTCCTTTTTCTGAGAATATACATAATTTTGTTTTTGATGGCTTGTTGGGGTATTATAATCCATCTTAATTTTTATTCAAAAGTATATGAATTTATTTTTGTTGATACCATATTGCCTAATCAACTTTCGTAATCCTTTTAATAATTATTACTTTTTAACTAGTAATTTGGCGTATTAATGTATTCAAGAAAGCTCAAAAAGTGCCTAAAGTATTATAAAATATTTGATTTAAATCAAGTGTGACATTACAGATAAAATAACCCTCCCAGCTATGTTTTTATAAATGAGACGCCATCATAGACGTAATGGCTGTAAGTGGCAATATTTGGATAACCTGTAGAGTGTAGATTGAGGTTAGACCTTAGAGGCGTAAACCATATTTGTTTTTATGATGTTTTAAACGTCATATTAGTAAACGCGTAGTTAACAACTGTTTGGTTATAAAAAATCCGCTAAATTAGTAAAACAAAGCACAAATTAAATGACGAAATTGGTTGCTTTATTATACTTAAGTTTATCGCGGCTGACAACAATGATTTTGCTTCCATGACGTTTTGAATTTTTCGTTTTAAAATTACTGCGTCTTTTTTGGATCAAGAGAGATAATTGATGCGTAGTTTGAAAATTCTGGCATATCGTGATTACTGCGTTTTTTCCTTGAAGTTCGCTGAGAATTAATAGTCGAAGTTTTTCGCAAAATTAATACTTTTTGTTTATGATGCTTAATATTTAAACGCATAGTAAGAAAATTTTTGAGAATAATATTTTGCAACAAATCTTGATTTTCGAGATATATCAGTCGAGATATATCAGAAAAAACAAAAATTCAATAACTTAATATCTTTATGGCTTTAAGATATCCAAAACATTCGAAAATATGATTTTTTTTAACTGAAAATTTTGTCAGATCTTTTTTGGAGCTATTCTATAAAAACTACTAAACCAATTTTGACAAAATGGGATAATAGATCCAGCGACGTAATACTGTGTTTACGACTTGATAACTGATTTTTTACTTTTTATAATAACTACAAACATTAGAATTTTAGTTTTTAAAATATTTTTTAAAAATATAAAAATTCAATTGTAATAAATGCAATAGTTAGAAAGATACTGATTCATCATCAGACTTGTAAAACCATTATCGAAACTACTAAAAAGAGTCTTTTGTTTCACAAAATATGATTTGGTACTTTTAATTCCTTTTATTTCTAACGGAGGTTGGGTTCCAAGAATTTCTAAAAGTGTCTCGTTTTGTTTTACTCGGATATCTCTAATCTAGTTCTTTACTATTAACAAATGATTTGCTTTCAATCACTATTGCTCAATTTTACTATCACTTAAAACTCTATTCAACCTTATCTTTTGACAGTCTAATTATTTTGGTTGACTCAGTCGCCAAAAGTAGGTCGTCAGGTGCCTAACAAAACTCAACAATTTTATTTGTTAAGCTCACGTGCATTGACTCAGGTTTACACATGAAAGTGTATAACAAGGTATAGTGCCTTCATTGAAAATTGCTACATAAAAACAATCGTAAAAACTGCCATAAGAGGGCTTGTTTTTTGCATATACAGCTGAAATAAAACAGTAGATAACTTTTAACGACTTTATTTTTTCTCGAAGTATTCTCTACGAAAATTAATGCACTTTTCCATGCGCTCGAACCAGTTGTAAAAGCTGTAATTCTACTCGTTTCTTGGTACTGTCAAAATTGTATTCTTGAAAGCGTCGACTGCTTTCTCTGGCGACTGAAATCTTTGACCACGCAGTCCATTCTTGATTATCGGAAAAGTAAAGAAGTCGTTGGGACTTAGGTCAGGACTGTATGGAGGATGGTCCAACAATTCGACGTTTTGTTTTATTAAAAATTCAATGGTTTTTTGTGCTTTGTGAGAACTTGCATTGTCCTGGTGGGTAGGGGACAATTCGCCGCAGCCGATTCGCCGCGGGATAATTCGCCGCGGGGACAATTCGCCGCGGGGACAATTCGCCGCGAGATTTTTTATTTTATGATGTTTGGCAATTGTTTAAACAGTTTTATTTAGCTTGACTTCATATAATATATTTGTTTATTTGTTTGATCATAACTTTTTTGAAGGTTTTCCAACTAGGTATTTGGGGTTAGTATACAATTCAACAATTTTTTCTATTAGAAAAATAAATAAAAAGGCGGATCCAAAATGGCGGATTTTCCCATTTATGAACCGATTTGCATCAAACTCGGAACTTTGAGATCTTTCAGGTCGCTAATTATTATTTTTAACTTAATTTTAAAAAATCAAAATGGCGGTTCCACAATGGCGCACTTTCTTATTTATAAACCGATTTGCCTCAAACTCAATACAATTTTTGATTTAAATTTTAAAACCTGAAAATGGCGGGTTCCTCGGGGCCTAGGCCCCCCAAGCCTAAGATTTTTTTAGATATTTTTCACATATTGCATGAATAAAAAGATTAAAGAGTATAAAATTCCCCCCCCCCCCCAGAGAAATCACCCCCCCCCCCCCAATTTTGAGGCAAGTCGGTTTATAAACAAGAAAGTGCGCCATTGTGGAACTGCCATTTTGATTTTTTTAAATTTTAGTTAAAAATAATAATCAGCGACCTGAAAGATCTCAAAGTTCCGAGTTTGATGCATTCGGTTCATAAATTGGAAAATACGCCTTTTTCATTTTTTCAAATTTAAGTCAAAAATTGTATTAAGTTACCCGAAGCGCCGTGATCTTTCAAGTTTGAGGCAAATCGTTTCATAAATATGAAAATTCGTCATTTTATTTATTTTTCTAATAAAAAAAATGTTAAATTGTATTATACTAACCACCAAATAACTAGTTGGAAAAGTTTGAAAAAGTTATGATCAAACAAATATACAATAGTAATATCATAAAACAAAAAATCTCGCGGCAAATTGTCCCCACGGAGAATTGTCCCGCGGCGAATCGCCGCGGCAATCGGCCGCGGCGAATTGTCCCATCCCCGTCTTGGTGGAGGATGATTCGTCGTTCGGGTTTCGTTTTTCAAAGCTCAGTGGTTGATGACTTTCGGCAAACAAATGGTGATGTACCAATGGGCAGTAACAGAGGAATTGTTGCTACATGACCTGCTTTTGAGAGTCGCGATCTTTTTGGATACATTTCAAAAACGGATGATTTATGTTGGCTTTTCTTCATCTTGGAAAAACAGAGACTGACGTTTATTTTCGGGTTCATATGAATAAATCCACGATTCACCACTGACAATGTTGTACACGTTTTTCGAGATCCCTGCCTCAAAGCGGTCTAAAGTTTTCTGACACCAATTGTTATTTCTGTTCTCGGTACACAGATGCGGTGTCCAGCGAGAAAGATTTTATTCCCCTAATGCAATTTTTTTTAAATTGAGGTCATGTCGACCTTTCGTGATAAGCATCGATGTTTTCCTGGGTCGCTAAGGCTAATCCGTCTACGCTTGAATTCTTCATACCAACGACAAACTGTCGACTGATGTGGTGCTTCATTACCGAAATCAGAAATCAACTCGGCAAGGGATTCTTGATGAGATAAAGTTGTAAAAAATTATAGCCGGAAAATGTTCTCGGTTTATGTCAATTTTTTGGCTGATTTGTCAATTTAAAAAATTTACTGTAGCTATAAAACGATATGTATCGCACTGATGTTTTGAATGTAGGTTAGGTAAAGATTGAGGTTAAGTTTTAGTAACGACATTGGATCAGTGTCGCCCTCTATGTTCCTATAGGCAAAATATAAAAGACAGCCCTCGGAAAAGTGGCACGCGCTACTGTAGTCATAATAACTATTTTTGCATTTTCATGAGTATGTGATTGAAAATTTATTTTAAAGTTTTGGGAAACATCAGTTTTTTAAGCTTGACTAAGTATTCTAATGTCTTTAAGTAAAATTATCGAACGAACCTAATCTACTGGTACGTGATTAGTTTCTTCTTGTAAGGCTTAACAGCTATCGACAAATACTTCTTGCACCCTTTAACAATGGGTTTCACACTTCTAATTTTATGACAATTTTTTATATGGCATTTTTGAATAAGGCAACTTTATCGAATTCTTTAGAATTCAATACGTTTTTTAAATGGTGAAATTAGAGAGATAAGATTACGTTTATAGTCGAACTGGCTCGGCCATATCAGAAGTTTAGTAGAAGGCAGCTGCCGACGTCATCGACCCGTAGGCGTCCCTGAACATAGGGTCAGAGAATCTGATCTTAAAATGCTTGTGTAGCTAGCATTCAGGGTTCATATCTCAGCAGGATACTACCTAGGCAACTAAGCTGTCGCTAAGTTTATATAGCTAAGAGAATATAATTAAATTTAATTTGGGAAATCCCAGTGTAGTTTGTCAATTTTTTTGTCATTTGTTGTCAAGTTTTTTTGTTGTAATTCAATTTTACAACTTTTTCTGTTGTTTTTCTGATTCGAGTTTTTTAATGTAGCATCGCATAAATATGCAGTTTTCGGAATATAGTAGAACACATTGTTCTCAATAATATTGTGTTATAACCAAAAACTTCGAAAAGCTTTCGTTTTTGAGATATTTACAAAAAATTCTTTTCAAGGCTGACATAGCGTGGGGTTGACTTGAAGTGTGCTAATGGACTAGGAAGGTATCAGATCCATCATGGAACCATTTATTTGTCATTTTATGTTGAAAATGGCAGACTTGCGCCTGCGCACATCCGTTTTCGAATAAAAAATCCAAAATGGCGACGAAATGTTTTGTCTGATAACTCAAAAACATTTGATCCGCCAAAAAAATTATTGTCTTCAACTTTTGTTACAAACTTTTTTTTCTTAAACCTACATGAACCGAGATGCTTTATTTATGATTTTAGACGTCATTTTTTCAAATGGCTGTCAATAAAAACACATGTTTATAATGTATGTCTTGGATGAATTAAGCTAACTGATAATTAGTAGCATCATCGAGCCCAGGACGTCATCTATTTGTTTTTATCTATTTCCGCTAAAAATACCTAAACCCCCAAAAAACATCAAATTTGGTCCACCCTTTACATACATAGGTGTCGCCAGTACATTCGCAAAACTGTAAAGGACCTCTAAACTTTGCATTACCAACCGCGTCTAAAGGCTGTGAAGCTAGATATAGCAACCCTATTGCACGTATTTTGTTTTTTCTTAAGTTTTTCTTGTGGCTCCGTTGGTTCCGTGCGTCCGGTCGTCCGTCGGGCGATCGTTCGGTACCGCCGCGCCGCACTGTTTTCTTTGGCGCGTCATTTGTCTCAAATATTAGAGAGTTCCAGTGATAGGCGAAAATAGCGCTAACAATAATAAGGCACCAACCTTATAATTCTTCAAACGTAAACTTTAGTACCCGTGATTAAAGACAACAAAATTTGTTTTCCTTATTTACGGTTACTAAAATTTACTTATAACTCCAATGACATACAACGTCGCGAAGGTGGTAAAAATGCAACAAGCATTGACCCGATCTGAGAGACAAATTATGTCACGATCACGGGTACTGTTTTTAGCAAAAACATTCAACTAAAGGTAGACCCCGTATAGAAATCCTAAACTTCATCAGACACAAAAAGTATTACACTGGGGATTTCTTTCAAATTCGCAACAATGTTGCCAGTACTTTTATAACTTGTAATTTTGATGTAGGTACATAAGTAAAATGGTAACTAATAAAAATCAAAAAAATATTTTGTTTTTGAATTCGGCTTACGTTTTGGATTGCTATACATGTATCTGTAATAGAATATGTTTACCATCCTATGTGAGAAAATGATTGTTTTCATTGATTTTTTTTTGAGATCTTATCATTAATAACGTTTTTCTATACAATTTAATTCTAGGTTGTAAGTATAACCTCTAGATATGTATGTATGCATGTCTGTCTGTGTACCTATATGCACATATGTATACAAATGTTTGAAAAAAAGTTTTTTTTTAAGTTAGAATATGTTATCCAATAATCAATCGGTAAATTTTTGTTTACATAGGTACCTAAACTTAACAAAAATTGAACATTTGCTTTTAAGTCCCTGTTGTTATAGATCTATGTGGCGGTTTAAATCCTTATCTATTTTGAATTAAAAGGAAAGTATAAATTAGAAATAATCAGCTAAAGTTGGTTTTTTTCGAAGATTGTTGATTGTCGATTTTTATAGAACGTACAACGATTAGCACAAAATTGCAATTTTTGTGCAGTCAACCAACTTGAGCTTGTTTTTTGCAGGAACACAAAATAACTAGCGGCGATATCCTGTAATGCAAACCATTTTTTTAAACTGCACATGCGCACCTCTCTTTTTCTGATCACATAAAATTATCTTCCTCTTACTAACTTCACACATGCTCGACCACAGCTGAGAGGGAGATATTTTATGTGAGAAGAAAAAGTACGGTAGCGAATGCGCAGTTTAAAATATTGATTTGGTTTTCGGTTTTCTGAAAAAAACGGGACTCCATTTAAGTGTGAAAAACGTTCAACTGAAAGTAAGTTTAATTAAATTTCTTTGGTGTGAGGTTAGAGTTCATAAATAGTTTATTAGTTTTGTCTTCCTAGGTGGTATTTAAAAAGTTATTAAAACCAGATGACTAAACTGCACTTTTAACTATTAATTATTGTTCTCACTACAAATGTTTTCGGTATAAAAATAACTCTTGCTTTTAGTCCAAATAAATTTAAGTTAAATGTTTTGATCACGAAAGTTAAAAAAACCTTTTCTTTATTTTATTATATTTATATATATATATATATATATATATATATATATAAATTAGTCTACAACCCTCTCCTGGGCAACTCTGGAAAACTCAAAAAGTGTTTTGATTTGATTTTACGCGAAAATGGAACGTCGCAGAGAAAACCTTTGTTGACAAAAAAAATTGTGTGTGCTTAAGACCACATGGCAGAAGTGTAAACTTTAACAAGGCGAAATTAATAATACTGGCCTTCATCTGCATCATCATATTGCTCGCTGAATGTTCCTCTCACAGTAAGTCGACTCGAGCCGACTTCACCCGAATGAGCGTTACATAGCCGAGTCTGACGGCTCAGTTCAATTCAGTACCCACAAAAACTACTAAACGCGCCTAAAGAAGTTTACACTTCAAATATTCCTTTACAATTTTTCTTAAAGGTTATAGCTCTAGACTTACATGTATAGAAGATAGAGAGCACCAAAATTGACAAAAATCAGTTTTTTGCATTTTACACAAAAACGGTAAGTCGTAGAGAAGAATTTTATTTAAGAGAAATATTACCCATACGAGTCTTCACAATCAATCTCCGTAGTCTATAGGTCTACAACGACATGTTTAGAAGGTAGATGGCAGCTAAGTTGTCAAAAATTGTGTTTTTTTTAGTCGTAGAAAGAAACTTTATAAACATAAAATGTTAAAGGACACAATTTTCTACATTCTTTCCTTTTGGGCCACAGGTTTACAACTACGTGTAGAACATATAGGGCGCCAAATTTGCAAAAATTATTATTTTATTTTATGTAAAAACGGTAGGTCCTAGAAAAACACATTATAGACAAGAAATCTCCAGGACGCCATTCTCTACAATTCACCTATGTGAGTCACAGCTCTATGACTTATGGTTTTTGCGTAAAACGAAAAAAAGTATATAATGGGCATTTTCGGCACCCTCTGTCTTCAACACATATGGTTGTAGAGCTGTAAATTGTCATTGTCGCATTGTAGAGAATTGTGTCTTGATCATTTTATGTCAATAAAGTTTTTTTTTATGACTTACCGTTTTTGCATAAATTGCAAAAAACATAATTTTTTCAAATTTTCTTCTAAACGTGTGGTTGTAGACCTATAGACTATGGAGACCGATTGTAGGGAATTCTATGGGTAATATTTCTCATACATTAAATTTTGCCCTACGACGCGTAAAATGCAAAAAACTGATTTTTGTTCGCTATTTTTCAGAAAAAAAATTAATAGCGGCAACCATGTAGACCAAACGTCACCCTTGCATCATTTATTGTTGCCTTTGAGAGGTTATCCGAATAAACGTGCGTTTTCGTTGTTTTTTTTGCAATATTGATCACAAAATTAAGATTTTTTTTATTAAATAACTTTAAAAATGCCTAAGAAGTGTGACAAAAGTGAAGAGAAGTGGCTGGATTTATCATTTCACCGGTAAGTTTGAATCTCTTCCAGAAACCGTCATATTGTTTACGATTTGGTAAGACAGTGGTGTGGTTTATAACTTTTTTTACAAAATATTAGTGATTTATTTTACAAAGAAGTTTTAAGAAACATTATTTATTGTTGCAAATTCCCTTATTTTCCCACCTCTAGTGTTTGGGTTTTTTTGGAAAAGTTCTTGAATTTATTCTGGCAATAATATATAAAAAAATATATTTCTTATGTAAACAACCATTTTCACTCTGTAATGTTATGTTATGTCATGCTACTGTACAGTTATTAAACATTTTAAAAATATTCAAATTTATGAGTTTACTAGATTCCCCACTGATCCAAACAAGAGAGAGCTTTGAAGGGAGATTATTGGCCTTAATAAGGAGAAAATTCTGTCAAAATGGGCATTCTTTGTTCTGACCACGTTGATCCTCAGTATGTTCGTTTAGCACCTAGTAGGCACTATCTTGTATGAAATGCCTTGCCCAAGGTCAGGTGTTAAAGACTAGTTCAAATTAAGAAGACTACTTACTACTAGTGGTTGGTAGTTAAATATTCAACTATCTCTTTTTATTATAAAGTATACATAATATATTATCACTGGTTGTTTTTGATGTTCGATCATCATATAATGATGTAAAAAAGTAGTTAGAATTAACAAATATCACTATAAGAAGAAAAAAGGTAGTAGGTACTACACAGAAAAAAAATAGTTTAACTTCCTTTTCACTTACTTACTGCATAGTCCCTGGTGATTAATTAAAAGAGAGCCTTGAGTCAAATGGATTAAAATATTGTTCTTAATTTTTATATTTGCCAAATTTAATAATGTTTGTATATATAGGGTGTCCCATAACTTAGAGGCCATAGGCCAACAAGTGATAGAGGAGGTCATGTCTGATCAAAAACTTGTTGTTGGCAATTTTTTTAACTTTTGTGATAATAACTTTAAAAAAACGCAGTAAAAATATGAAATTGGGTAGTCTTGTATTAGAACAAAAGCAGTAAATTGAAATTAATTTTAAAAAATGAAAAAAGTTAGTCAGTCAATTTTTTTAGAAAATACTATTTTTTTGGTATGAACTTTTATGAATGCCATATTAAATGCAATGTTTTTTAAATATTTTTTGTTAATAAAAACAAGTCTCTAGCGAGACATAATAATAAAATATTATTGATATTTTTTAAAAGAGAAAGCAAAAATTAATTAAAAAAAATATATTATTTTTTATACATTTTCGAGGTTATTTTGACAGCCCGTACCTCCTCCACTTGTAATATTATCAAAAAAGGAGTACCACATTTTTTAATCACAATTAGCTGAGTATTCAGCTGGCTGTCACAGATTTTTTTTTGTATAACCGGTTTTCACCCACTCCTCTTTAAAAATCCTAATCTTAGAAACAGATGAATGTTGACCCCATGTTATATAAACTTTTTTCTTGGAAATAACCTCCTCTATCACCTGCTGCACTACGGCGCCTAAGTTATGGGACACCCTGTATAATAATCACTTAATTATAAATAATATTTTTTCATTTTTATTTTATTTGGTAAATAAAAATTAAATAGATTTTTTTATGGAAATCAAAAGTATTTTGTTGATAAAACTGAATAAGTCATATTTTTTAACATTTGCAAATGTAAAAAAACACAGACTCATACCAAATATTTTCTAAAAAAACTAATTGCTAGAGTTTAATAAACTAATGAATGGATTTTGGTAAAATAAACCAATGAGTGCTTTTTATTTCGAGGCAAGAGTTTTGCTGATAAAATATAACAAAAAATCTATATTATAAATATAGGCTGTCCCATTTTTATCATTTGGGTGGTTTCGGGAACTTCTAGAGAAGATTGAAGAAAAAACGACTACACCTTAGTGTGCTTTAATTTGAAGAGAATAATGATGGTAAACATCGCATATCAATATTATAAACATAGAAACCGAAAACACCCAAAAGTGTCGAAAATGCACCCTGTACACTAGGGGATCAAATAGACTCTTTAAATCCTGATGCAAAAATTTTGATAAATATCTCAAGGTCTGAGTATATAATTCGGAGTTTTTGACTTTTTTAACAGAACAAATCTACTTACTGTAAAAAATTTACTAAGAGCAATGTATTACCAAGGTGAAAGGGTAAAAAGCTAAAAAAACACCTTTGACAATTTGAAATAAAAAGAAACACTTTTACCTGTGTTTTAAATTTTAGGGATTAAAGTAACACTTTTCTATATCCAGAAAAAAATAATATAAAGTAGATTTCTTATCTTTAGGGAAAAATAATAAAAATCAAAACTACGGATATTACCAGCTGTAAATAAGTTATTGATTTCTAATATTATAAATCGATAAAAAAATTAATTCTGTAAAAATAGAATGGCTGTCAAAGCTGTACCGGTAATATTTTACACTTATTTAAATTTTATAATTTTGGGTGCAAAAATTTTATAGGAAAATGTCTATAATATATTTATTTTATTTTCAACAAAATCTGTACGCCCATGGTTTTTCATCGATTTCTCTTTTATACCTCTTACAGTGTTGCCTGCGAGGATTCGGCGAAATTTTCTGAGATTTCATGCATGATGAATGAATTTGCGTATTAAATAATGGGGATGCGTCTTCTAGGGTTCCTTGAATTTCTTTGGTTTTTAGTTTCATGTGCCTACCTTTTGTTTCATTTCTGCTAGTTTCTTTTGTATTTGGTAGATGTCGCCACTTGTTAAAAGCATACGGTTTCGCAGGCAGTATTTCTTTCGCTTACCAATATTGTAAGATGAGATTTGTAAGTTGTCTCTCTAGCTTTACAAGCGTCTCACATTGACAATGTGTTCTTATGAGTCCATTAAGGACGAAATAGTTACCATTAAACCTTGGGCCCCCGTGGGTGTATAGCTTTCGAGCTGCCCACGGAAAAATACAAGAGAACAACACCTTTCTATACCATCTTAGCAACGAAAAATGTTTTTCTTATTCGTTTTCTTACTCACTTTTTATGCTTTTATACTTTGTATTTTTTAATAATTTTTAAAAAACAAGGGAAGATTTTCTGAATTCGAAAGTTGACATTTTATCTAATACATGCCGATATAAGAAACTAATACTTACAATGATACTGTATGGTTTTATCGTGCACTACTATTAAAATTTAGGGCACATTCTTTAATAGTTTGCCTTATTGAATGACTAATATACTGCTATTATAGTCCTTGCCATACGCAGTTACACTTTTGTGACTTTGACATGAAATAAACATATTTCCTAACCTGAAATATATTAACAACATGTCATATTGGTATAAAATTATAACAAAAGTGTAACTGCCTATGGCAAGGACTATAGCACTACGTTTTCATGTGGAACTGGATACGTTTTCAAAACGATCCACTTTATTTCGTGGGCAAATCGACGTCGACGTTCAATAAAGCTTTTTTGGGATCGTCTTGAAACTTGACTGCAAGAAAACGAAAATTGTATTGAAATTGAGAAGTCGGTGTTTTATTTTAAAAGTGCGTTTGCTGCTAGCATAACATTAATTAACATCGAGCTACTGTCAAAAACTTGAATTGCGTTCAAAATTAAAAATCAAATCGCTTCATGAAAACTAAAAACATATTTAGTTTCACACGTAAATGTAGTTATTATTACATCTAGACCTTACACTAACTCTCTATTATTAAGGTTGTACCGTTTTCCTGGAACGTTCGTCTGAGTAACTGTCTTAGCAGTAAGTCGCAGTGTGCTGATTAGAAAACATAATGCTAGATGATTCCTCTTTCAGGGCCTTAGAAAGAGCGTCTTGCGGGACTTTGTTTATTATTCCTTTATTCTTAACTTTTTCATGAATAATACTCAACTATATAATAATAGAATATAATATACTATTTTTTGTTTATAAGAAACTTGTTTTTCTTTTTGTATACGTTTCAAAGCATCTTTGTTGAGGACATTTTGAAACGTTTAAAATGTTGACAGCCGTTATGGTTATTTTTAATGGTCTTAGCTAACCCTTAACCCAGATACTTGTAGATTGGTTAAGGATTTTTAATGTAATTTATGAATGGGCCTTTTAACGGCTCAATATTTCAAATGTCCTAGAGTTACTTAGTAAACTAAAATTAACATTAACCTATAAATTTCTTTAAAACCAGAGGAGTTAGCTGATCGGAACCATAGAAAACTTATTAGTTAAACTGTACACATTAACGATAACAATAAATATGCGTCGACTTAATTAACGGACTTCGTCATCTTTGAACCACTGTCCGTTTTTCGAAGAAATTTTGATCGGAAACCAAAATTTTTTTCGAATGACGTTTCTTTCAAAAACATCTTTTTTGGTTTGGTTCGGTTTGCATTTTCACTCTCTAGGATCCCGGGAAAGAAGTCAGGAAAGTATATTTTTTGAAAAAAATGTTTTCCAAAAAAAATGTTTTTGATTAAAATATTTTCGATCAAAATATCTTCGAAAAAAGTGTTTTCGAAAAACGGACAGTGACCCGACATCTTTAATAAACATAAAGGAATAAATAGCAAGTTGCTACTGCGCAGCGTCAGTGATAACTCTAACAAAATGTCAAATAAGCATTTCAAAATGTCCCTAATATATATTAATGGTGATGACTATTTTAATAGTAGGTAAATTGTACAATGACTCCCACGTAGGTATATTTGTTGCTCTTACATGTGCACCTACGTGGCGTGGATTCAGGCACGTGTTTCTCTGTTGTGTTGCTAATAAAAGTCACGTGTATTTTCTTATTCCGACTCAAGTGCACGATTTATTTTTATGTTTTTTTCAGTTATTTTCTCGACCTTTTTTTGTCAGTTTCGTTTTTGTCAGATTCTTTTTTTGTAGCTGAACAAGTTACTGAGCGTAAGCTTCGTATTTTAATTGAACACAAGGCTTCTTTCTTAGTGTCATTGTTTAATTGTTCGACTACTATTTTTTTCTGAAAACTTATCCTGTAAAATGGCATTTCAACTTCACCAAAAAATAAATCAATACCCAAACTATAAATACACACGGAATTTCACTATGATCGGATATATAGATTATTCTTAATTATACGTAATTATAATATGTGTTGTAATTAGTGTTGTAAAATTTCCAGAAATATATTTTCGGAAATATTTCCTGAAACATTGGAAATGTATTGAAATATTGGAAATATATGAAATATTAAAAAATAAGAAAAAGGGAATATTTAAACACCGGAAAACGCAGAAAGGCTTATACATGAACACAAAGCAGGAGTTCCTCAAACAAATAAACAGAAATAAGGTCAAATTTCTAAAACAAAAATCTCATTCTCGACACACTATACACTATTCACTAGTTGAGCAAGAGGCATATCTTAATCGCTGTCATCAGCATCACACTAACATCGTCTTGCAAATCTACTTCCTCAAAATCTTTAATAGTATCGGAAATAAAAATTGTTCTGTAGTAAGTTTAATGCTTATAGGGTTAATATAAATTTGATAATAATAAATATTTTTTTAAATATTTCCAATATTTCCGAGACAGGTTCGGAAAGTTCCAATATTTCCATTTACATCATTGATCAGGGTGAATAAGGAACTACTTAATTGATTTTTGCCAAACATAGCTAAGCTACTACCACCCTCCGAAAGATAAGCATTTACAGGTTCGAGCTCTACCTTAGCATAGCCTGTGATAGAACCGAAACCCCCACGGTATTTTGGTCTTACAATTCAAATATCAATGTTATACAGGAAAACAATAATATAGATTTAAATAAACCCTATGATAATAGTCTTAAAGGCTCTGGTACAAAATAGCGCAGGACAAAATAACGCGAACAAAATAACGCAGGACAAAATAGCGCATAAAAAAACATAACCGGGTCAGGTTGGTTACCTGATCTGTTCAGGCAAGTTTTTTTTTTGTAAAAAAACCTAACCGGGTCAGGTTGGGATACTAACCTAACCTATCCTCGGCTCCTGGTCCACTTCAGCTGGGCAGGGCAAATCGGCAAATCGACTTGGGATTTTTTAGCGTGCGCTATTTTGTCCTGCGCTATTTTGTCCTGCGCTATTTTGTACCAGAGCCGTCTTAAACACTCGTTCAAAGCAAAACAAAATCATAAACATGCAAATACTAGCGCAAAATCAAAAAAATCACACCTAATACATAATTACGAGCGGCCCGTAATAACAATTATTCCATAAAACGTTATTGGGCAAAATAAAGTTAATGATAAATTTAAACCATCTGACCAGCATACTTATCGTGTGACGTAATGTATACTGAGTTACACTCGCCACTCCCATTTTCTTCAAATTTCTTATCGGCATTCTCATGAACCTCGTCATCTAGAGTCTGCCATAGGCAGTTACACTTTTGTGACATTTCCAACCTTTTGATTTATCATATGCATACTGACAGCAACAAAAAAATCTGAAAAAATGGCATGTCTTTGAGTTGTTTTTATCTGTGCGTTTTTTTTGTCACCCTACAGTAAGCATAATTTTATCCCGAGACAATGACAGTTTTACCTGTACTTTTATACCAACATGACATATTTGCTTTTTAATATATTTCTTGTTAGGAAATATGTTTATTTCATGTCAAAGTCACAAAAGTGTAACTGCGTATGGCAAGGACTATACATTAATTCGGAATTCTAATAAAAATTACTTTATTGCAAAATCAATGTCAGAAGTCAGGACCCCTCACACCGCCGCCAATGCGTTTTCAAAACGTACTTTCCAACTCTAGACGGCGGCCATGATGATTGTTGGGATTTTTCACTTATCTCTCCTTCCTTCTCGGTAACGTTGGTTTCGATAGCGATCTTCGTCTAATTGTCGGACTTTGTCCGGATTGCGCTTGCGCGTTCGGGTATGTTCGCCAGTCGAAGGCCTGCGATATCCTGAAACAACGTCATTTTATTCGAGTTCGTTGTTCGTGATTGTCGTGGGGCGCTCTGTGCGCCTCGATTATAATCGGTTGCGTTGTATTTAAGTGCGTATTTTGCAATTTCTAGTCGAATTTTAATTTGTTTAGTATTGGATAGTGCTTGGATATAAATCTTTTGGTTTGGAAAGACATAGAAACGTGTCATTTTGGTGTACAGACATTGGGTTTGATGGACAGACCATTGTCGCAGTTCCTATAAATTTGATTGACGGTCCACTGGCGTAGAAAACAGCTGCTACAGTAGTGCTTCTACGTTTCATTATTTCGAAATTCAAGTTTCAAGTGTATCTTGAGATAATGATTAATAATTTTGATTAAGTGCTACGTGTTTACGGAAAAATTAAACAGTGAATTCAAAATCACGAACGTGTACTTGATTAAAAATAGTGAAATTCGCGAAATTGCACAAGTTCAGATTAGCGTGACGCAATATCAAGATTTCGTATCACAGATGATTGTTTCTTGACAGGAAGTTTCCATTGGTGAGTTGATTTTAATACTCAATTTATTGATAAAATAAAAAATAACAAAGGCACAAACAGAGTTAACTGAAGCGCGTTTAAGTATGATTTTCGATATAGTGGTAGCACGTTACAAACAAATTTTGTTTAAGGAGCAATAATCTAAAGTTTAGCCACATACTTTATTATCACCCTGTACAAGCCATTTGCAACAAGGGGTGTTCATCACGGAAATACATGTACGACTGTACGCCACATACTTTATTAGCAAATTGTAGCATTGCCACAAGGGGTCTCTCATTCCAGATTTTTTTTCAATTCCGTTTATTTCCGAAATAAGTACATGTTTAAAAGTTTTTTTCCGAAAATGGCAAACTTCGATGCAAAGCTCGTGAAAATGAATGCCCTTTTTCGAAATCGCGCGTCCGCCTGAAAATATCTAGTTATTGCCGAGCAACACTATTGACGGCGCAAATATTTTTAAAATGACGATGGTCACTCAGTAATTGCAGAAACCACATGTAATTTTTGGAAATCATTTTGTAAATCGCGGCAATGACATGCGAATCCCGGAAATCATCCATAACCGTCGGAAATCGGTTAACTTTCGAACTACATTTAAATCGCGGAAATCACATAAGATTTCCCTTAATAGCGAAAATATTTTTAAAATCACGGAAACAAGTCAGAAATCGCAGAAATTGCACATGCGGGATTACCGGAAGTTATCGAGGAAATAGCGGAATTAATATGCGATTTCTGAACTTACAGAAATCGCAGGATCATATGCGTGATATCAGGTAATCACCTGGGAAATCACGAGAATCATTTGCAGTTTTTGGAAATCGGAAAAATCACGCGTTTGCATTAAAAAAATATTTTACTAAAACTAAGGCTTTCTAACTTTCCTGAAATTAAAATAAAAAAAGACACTCATAAATCGCAGAAATCTCGTGTGACTGCCGAAAATCACCTACTTATTTTCGAAAATCACCCAGAAAGTCGCGATCGTGGAGAAATCGTAAAAAACATCGGAAATCGGACTTTCGCAAAAAAATCAATTACCTACAAATTCAAATTTACACGACCTTAGATTTTTAATTTTTTTTTGAAATAACCCCAAACGGCCACTACCTTGCATTTTGAAAAACGCTTAAGCAAGCATTGCTCAGAATATCAACTTTTAACTAGATTTAATTGAAAGTATATGAAAATATCAATGAAACCAACGGTGCTCACAGTACACTAGATTTTCTGTGCTTAAAGAATTCACTTTACTTGATTTCGTTGGCTTCAAAGGTCAAGGCCGGCCATTTTCCATGTGCACGTGCACGATTTTTTGCTAGTTGCTGCTTGTGGCGAAATTTTCGCAAATAGACCACTTCTGTGGTGGGGAACAACATTATCGCCCACCCGAATAAAGAAACGAATTCTTAAAATAGAGCTTACTGGCTATGCAAACATCGGTCATGGTACACGTAGGTAATAAATATATCTGTGTATCTGAATGAATACCCTTTAAAAAACTTACCAATGCCTTCGTCCGCCATACTTCTTCCCTGGCGAATGTACAAAATCTTGACAGGACCTGGCAGGGTCAACAAAAATATGGATTTGGTGCTTAAAGTCAGGGCTTTACAAAATTTTTGCTATTGATTAGCCCCATTGATTTCGACTTGAAGTTAATGATTAGCCCCTTGATCAACAGTTCTCTGTTTTAATTTTGGTAAGCCTAAATGCGTTTGATACTTTTAATTAAAGACATTAGGAATAGCTAGTTGTGTTTAGAATATTGAAATGTTTTCAAAAATTTGAATGCATTTTCAATTTTTGCACAAATTAATGAAAATTTCGAAATGGTTATTATGATTACAGTAGCGCGTACCACTTTTATGGCAGTTTATATGTGGCATAAAGCCGTGTAAGGACTACACGACTATATATGCGTTACATCACAATTTATAACTGGAAGGTAAAATTTGTGAGTGCCATAGTATCGGACACAGTAATTAGGCTATTACTGTAAACAGGCCATTTGGGTTTTATTTCCACAGGAAAACTCCCAATTTGTAATTATTTTAAACGCACATTAAATTAAATGGCGCCAAAGTCAGGGCAGCCTTGTTTATTGTGAAATGAATTAAGCTCAGACATTCGTCGGAGTCATAAGTATGGCAAATGTATGCATTGGGTATTTTTTAAATGGTATCCCTTCTACATTCATATTTACTACCTAGGTGATTGGTTTTATTGTGCCAAATGTCAGCACATACAAGAATTTAAAATTCTTCAGGGAATTAATTTATAAGTAGATTAGCTAGATATAAGATTTAATTTGTAAACTAATAACTTAGAGTAAGAACAAATAACTAATAATAAGGGTTTTTTTGTAATAAACTACATAATGTAATTATTTCCGCGTATTTCTCAAGGATCTTTTTCTTTTATCGATTTCCTCTAGAAAACAAAACACCTTACATAATTAGATACCTAACTTCATATACAGGATGATTTTTTGACAACTTATACCTTTCTCAGTGCATCTGTGAATAATATAAGAAATATAAAAGACACATACATTTTATTTCTTAAACTTGGCAACTGAATTATCTTAATATTTTAATTTTATTCGCAAGTTTGAATAATTTTCAAAGAATTTCATAGAACAACAACAGTCAAAAAAAGCATCTAATAAAAGAAAATTAAACAAAAATAAATTATTTAACATGGTTTCTGTTTTTCCTTAAAAAGGTTTTAACTAAATCGTTGATAATGACAGTTAATTTTAATTCATGTATTTTTTATTTATTTACAGATAAAAATAAACAAATAAAGAGGAGACAACCACAGAACTTGGATGGTGGTTGCCACGTGCATACCGCATACGAACTAGACTGATTTTAACTGAGCTTCATCAAGATGGAGCGTGAATCGAACCCTATGCAAGCCCTGTGTAGATCGGGATGTGGATTCTATGGTAGCCCCGCAACAGATGGGTTATGTTCATTATGTTTTAAGGTATGCAGTAATTCTAAGACAAATATTAGCGATGGACCGTTCGCTTATTCGTTCTCTTTGTTTAAATTCGAGAATCGAACAGAGAGCGTTTACCAAGAAACGTCAAAACATCATACATTTCCGACGAGTTGTCGCTTAACCCTTCTTCCCCATTTTAATTTTGAGGTCACCCCTAAAATTATAATTGGGAACCAAGGTCGAGTCGAGTGTCAAATATTAGCTTGTTATAAGGGGAAAATTGGACTTTTTAATTAGGCGCTGACTGTGGCGTAGTATGTTGAAAACGGCACCCCAACACAAAATATGGTTCCAGAGCGTACCAACATCCAAAGTCCTTTTCTTATTATATAAAAATTAACAAATTTAATCGTTTCCTTGACTGAACTTACACGTTATTATCCGATGTTTTACTACCTGTATTTTTAAACTAATGTAATAGTAAGGGCGCATAATATATATAGCTACTTACTCTCTCTTTTTATCCCAATGTAGTGGGACGGGCGCACACCAATGGGATTATTTTGCAAAGGGAAGTGTTGCCATTGCCATTTTGGCAATCAATGTCAATCGACTTTCTTTCATCAGCGCCAGCGCTATGAGTTGGACAGCAATTAAAAAATAGCTGTGCATTAAAAAGAGATGAAAAAATAAGTATGTTCCAAAATTACAATTTATATCGGGCTTAAATTTAAATCTAGGCAAAATCATGATTTTACATTATTTAAATGCAAATATCCGGAAAACCTGGCAGAAATCTAATTGATAGATTTTCGAAATAATAGGTTTCATTGTTAGTAAGAAGGTATAAGTTAATAAAAAAAATTCGTGGCTAAGCGGGTATGAAAAGGTTTCTTTTGCATTTTTCCGTGAGCAGCTCGAAAACTTTACACCCACGCGAGTCCAAGATCTAATAGACACATATATTAAGTGTTGACAGTTGTTAAAATACAAAAGAAACTAGCAGAAATAAAACAAAAGGCAGGCAGATGAAACGAAAAACAGTACCCGTGACATAATTTTTTCCCTCAGGTCGGGTCCATGCTTATTGCATTTTTACTGCCTTTGCGACGTTATAATATATCGGTCAGCGGAGTTATGCGTCAAAAATATTATAAACTTCAATTTTAGTAAGTGAATAAAGAAAAAATAATTGTTTTCTTTATTTAGGGGTACTAAAGTTTACGTTTGTATAAGTAATTTTTTTTTTGTAGGAAAATTTAAAGAAGAAGCAGCAACCGCCAATGAACACCCCAGCTAGTCTTAGTTCCCATAGAGAAATTGCCACAGCTCAACCCACAATTAGCCATATTTCCTCCTCACCTGTTCCAGAACTTTCTATTCAAGTAAGTATCAGTACAATCCATACGCCTAATGACAGCGGCGCTGCTTCAGCTTATGGCACCCGCATGCAACCAAATTTTTGTCGTTCCATTTTCTCATTTTAAGTATATGGATGATTCTACAAAAATGGTGCTGTGGAGTGGGAATGCATATTTTTCAAACACAGACTGCAAATGAAGCATAGTTTTAGTTATAAGATTTAAAACGAAATGTTTTCTTTATGGAGCATTTGAGTTTAATGTATAAAAAAAATTGCAAGTTTATAATTTTTTTTATTACAAAGCAAATACCTCATTCCTCTGGTGTAGTCCCAAACCAAATATTAAAAACTCAGATTAAAAAAAATATCCTAATAAATAATATTTAACCAAGTCTTAACTATTTATCAAAAAATTTATAAAACTTAAGTTTGCAGTCATATTTTTGAAAATCCGAATTTACATTTTCTCCGGAAAATTTTACAAGTTTAAATGTGCTCCATTTTTAATAACACAATATTTGTGAATACCACCGGTTAATTTCTAGAGGGTGACAAGTTGTGACAGATAATGTCAACTTTAGTTTGGTTTAAGTTATAGATCTTTTTATTTTCGGCAGAAAATTAGTTTTTTTTCAGAGAAATTCAAAAATGCTTCAATTATCATTCCTCTGGTAAGTAAATATTCGACTGATATCAATAGTATAATTTTTTTGTTGATTGTTTTAAAATTATAAGTATAGAAACTTTGTTTATATAAAACTTAAGTTAAGTAGTCTAAATAGATTTTGATTTAAATCGGAAAACCATTAAAAATCTCATTCCTCTGGTACTCATCCCTCTGGAATTTTTACGCAATAATTCCTAAAATTCAGGAAAATAAATGTTTCTTAGCTTACACCTAATAAGTTACATAAATTTAAAAAAACAAAATTATTTACTGTGCTGTACTGTAATTTAAAGGCAATGACCAAAAATGATATCCATATAGCCCACTTTTGGTAGAATCATCCATATATATTTTTTTAAGTATAATAAACAATTTTTAATAAGGGTGCCGGCGTGCCTCGCACGCCCGCTTACCGCGGTCTTTTTTAATGACGGTACTTAAAAACCGTCAAGTGGACGGAAACATGTGTGCTGCAAAAATTTTCGAAAGTGATTCCTACAGAGTGCGCAGACGCTAAATATCAATTTAGTGGCTGTGAAAAATTACAGGATGAAAAGTAACAGTGTAATAAGTAATTATTTAGTAACCGGATTTTGTTTTCTTCAAGATATATTTGGAACAGGTCCTTAAAATCTGGAAGAGAAAATGCCATAACATGGGAATTCCGTTGAATGAAACCACCTTGTATACTTTATGTTTCGCCGATGATCAGATAGTGGTGGCTCAGGATTATGACGACCTCGAATATATGACACGAAAACTAATAGACGAGTACAATAAGTGGGGACTAGAGGTTAATATCAATAAGACAGAGTATATGTGTATTGGTGGAACGAAACAGGATCTAATCTTAAATACTGGGCAGCGAATTCAGTCCTGTGATGAGTATAAATACTTGGGTCTAAAAATTACAGCTGACGGAACACTAGACAAAGCTATAAAAGATAGAAACGTATAAGGAAGAAAAGCAATAACTTTATTAAATGGAATAATTTGGGACCAAAGTATATCAAAACATAACAAAAAGCTTATATATAACACCATTGTAAAAAGTATTATTACATACGGCTCAGAAGTATGGCCAATCAAAGATAGAACAGAAAAAATGCTTTCCGCTTTGGAGATGGACTATTGGAGAAGAGCAGCAGGGAAATCAAAAAGAGAAAGAGTTACCAATCAAAGAATAAGAGAAATTATGACAGTGGGTGAACGTACTCTAGTGGATGATATAAGAACAAAACAACTGGTGTGGTACGGACATGTACAAAGAATGGATGATGGAAGACTACCTAAACAAATATTACAATGGAAACCAACTGGCCGAAGAAAACGAGGAAGACCAAGGAGAAGCTGGAGAGAAGGAATAGATAATGAAATAAGAATAAGAGGCCTAGATGATGAATTATGGGCAAACAGAAACGAGTGGAGATTGGGTATCGGAAGACGTAGAACGTTGTGAAACCGATAAATATATATATATATATATATATACATATATATATATATATATATATATATACATATATATATATATATATATATATATATATATTTTGTTTTTGTGTGGCTTAAAAAATGTGCTTGAAAGTCTAAATGGCAACATTGTCCTACAAATCGTACGCTTGTTTTAGTCAGTCCAACACTCAAAAGATGTCTGTGCCCGCGCCCTGTTAGGAATCGCTTTGAAAAGTTTTCGCAAAGGACAACGTTTTGCGTCTTACTTAAAAAATAGACTGGTGTACTGTGGGCTAGAGACCCTGTATGTATGACATATTTTAAAGATTTAGAGACGCGATAAACTCTTCAAAGTCAAATTTATTTAAGTCAAAATCAAAGGATAAAAATATCGGTCCTCTATACTCTAGCGATGTTTAGAGAGAGACGCACACACACGTTGGAAAATAAAAATAAACGTTTAAAACAAATCCTATACAGGTGACCGACAAACATGTTTGATTATATGTATGTTGCATAATGATTGATGTCACTTACCGCTGACCATTTAAATTATTTTAGTGAAACGCCAATGAATTTGGCAAGAAAATAACATAACCAAAAAATGTTAATTTCAGTGACTTTGATGGGTTTGTCGCGTCTCTCTTTAGTAAAAATATGTCATACCAGGGCTATCAAAATGGACGGGCCACGATCCCTCACTTTTTTGACGTCACATCCGGGGCTGATTTTTTTTGATGGTCACGTTACGACACAGCTGAGTTGGAATGACGTTTCATGGATATTTGATTTTTTTTTAATGAAGCCGTTTTTGAGATTGTTTTTACTTTATTCTGGCAGAACAATTTTTTTTTAATGTATAGAAAGCCCTAATTTTTCATAGCCGCTTCATTAGCTCACACAAAAATTAAGTTTAAAGCAGAAGCGAATGTGACAATCACATATGACAAAGTCAAATACATGTCAAATATAACAGTTGGCATGTGGTACATGGCGGGTAATTTGAATTCAAAATAAGGAATGCTAAATTTTGAAGATTTTAACCTTTTAATCATGTTGCTTCCTTACCAACATTTGGTGGAATATCGGGATGGTGTCTGAGAATATTTGACTGAAATTTTGCGGAAATCTGTAGTGCCATTTTGAAAATATCATAAAAAAACGTCTGACCTCCCATAAGACCCAATGTAAAATTCAGCCCCGGGAGAACAGCTGATTTTTTCAGGGTCGTGGCCTCTATTTTTGTGTTGGCCTTGGTCATACATACAGGGTCTCTACTGTGGACTATCCCTACTAGCCCTGTATTTCAAGATCAGTAGCCTTATTTTGAAAATGCCACATAAATGTTTACAAGTTGGTTAATCAAAATTGTCAAGTATTATGTCAAAGGAGGAATTGGGAAAGAAACAATCAAGTTCTTCACAATATGGTAAAGAGCAGGAAGAAAATCAGAATTTTGTAGGTAGTTAAGATTAATTTACCATATTTTATATAAACTAAAATTCCTGTTAGGTAATTTATTTATTTAGGATAAACTTTATTGGCAAAATAATGGGTTATCGTGATTATAATAAATAAAGTTCTTTTTATGGTTTTTCTTAAACCGTGCATAATTCCGCTTTGGCATTTAAAAATTAAACTTTAATACATATGTATGTCCAAAGGTCAGACTATGCCTAACTACCGAGTTTGAGGTCAACCTTATTATAGTTTTAAATATTTCCTACTATACTGTTGTAGTTATTTTTGCAGCCAGGTAAAGTAAAACATAACAATTTCTTATATCAAAAATGTACAAACGCCCTAGATGGCTCTTACAACTCGAGACCAGAATACTCTTTCGTTGCCTGCAATACACTCACAAAATTACACGAGGGTAAAGATAATAAAGTATGAAAGGCAACTTCAAAACGGTAAAGTCAACCACGGACACCGGTGTTTCGGAAAAAGGCATTTCTATCCTCAGTGTGACTTGCCTGGCTACAGTAAATCAAAGCTGACTACAAGATACAAGGTAAACCTATTTATTCATCCAATGAGTGAAACGACAGCGAACCAACGAAACTTAGTCCATGGCGGGACGAGACCGTCTACCGGTCTATAAGGAAGAAAGACATTTCGTCACAGTTCAGTCATGCTATCACCGTCCGGCCTCGGTTCGGAACCGAAAACAATGAGTTAACAAAGTATAAAAGGCAACTTCAAAGGGGTAAAGTCAACCACGGATATCGGCGTTTCACGCCTAACTACCGAGGTTGAGGTCAACCTTATTATACTTTTAAATATTTCCGACTATAGTGTTGTAGTTATTTTTGCAGCCAGGTAAAGTAAAACATAACAATTTCTTATATCAAAAATGTACAAACGCCCTAGATGGCTCTTACAACTCGAGACCAGAATACTCTTTCGTTGCCTGCAATACACTTACAAAATTACACGAGGGTAAAGATAATAAAGTATGAAAGGCAACTGCAAAACGGTAAAGTCAACCACGGACACCGGTGTTTCGGAAAAAGGCATTTCTATCCTCAGCTTGACTTGCCTGACTATAGTAAACCAAAATTGACGACAAGATAAACCTATTTATTCATCCAACGAGTGAAACGACAGCGAACCAACGAAACTAGGTTCATGGCGAAAGGAAACCGTCGACCGGTCTGCAAGGAAGAAAGACATTTCGTCACAGTTTAACCAGACCATGCTCGTCATCACCGTCACCACGGCGTTGGTTCGGAACCGAAAACAATCAGTTAACAAAGTATAAACAAAGTGTTTCACTCGTTGCATTAATAAATAGGTTTCACCTTTTTCTTTCATTCGTTTTGATTTACCATATATCGAGATGTCACGCGACTCCCTTTACCTATGGTGCGCTAAATAAAAAAATTCCGATTTATATTTGTTTCGCTCTCATATTAAGGAAAACTACATTTATTCCAAAATTTGATCCATTTTCAACAAACGAAGCTAACTACTTAGTAGAATAAGTAACTCACTACTTTGTTCTTACAAAAAATATTGGATATGACATCAAATTTTTAACAATTTCAGTCGATAATACTTAATATTTCTGATCTTATTTTCAGGACACCGAGGCCACCCAATCCTTAGCCAGCGCCGTTGCCGCTTCGGTCAGCCCGGCCTTGGTCGGCGTCGAAGAAAGCACCGAAAACAGCGCCCCCTCGCCGGCCGATCCGCAAACCTCGACGGCAGACGGCAGCGTCGCCGACGAATCCAGCAGCAGTGACGAAAAGGACAAAAAGGAAGAGAAAAAGAAGAATCGATGTGCAATGTGCAAGAAGAAGGTTGGACTGACTGGTAAGTTTTCCAATTTCAAATCGAATTTGGGATACTCCATAAAAATTGCTTACATGATCAACAAAAAAAAATTAATGAAATTTCGTACCCGTGAATTTAAAAATCAAACAAGTTTCGTGGCTAATCCGGCAAAAAGGAGTTTTTGTTTCTCTCATATATTTTTCCGTTGATTGACGCTCACGTGTCTTGATGACGGGTAAAAATGCAATATGCGTTGATCTGGCCTGAAAGACAGAAGAGCTGTCGTAGGTCACGGACTATAGTTTGTTGTCTTTTGTTTGTATTCGATCTTTTCATTGATCGATATGTATAGCAGTTTTTCGCCTGCTTTTGTTTTTTGTTTCTCTCGTATCTCGGTAGATGGCGCTTCTTGCGATAGTTTTTTCACTATTTACTTTTTATTACAGACAAAACCGTCTAATTAACTTCGCAAGAATTGTCAAACTGACCAAGCAGTGTTCTGAGGAGTCCCATAAGGACAAAACAGTTAACTGTCAACACTTATTAGGTGTCCATTAGATCTTGGACCCCCGTGAGGTTAAGCTTAGCTACCCACGGAAAAATATATAAGAGAAACAAAAACTCCTTTTGGCCCGATTAGTTACGAAACTTGTTTGATTTAAAAAAAAAAATGTATCGATTTTGTAAATATCTCAGAAACCAAAGCTCATGCGAAGTTTTTAGTAATAACACAAATTATTGAAAAAAACGTGTTCTACCTAAAACTACACATTGATGCGATGCTCTGTTAAGAAGTTAGCATAATTTTTAATCTGTCAAATAATTTCAAAATATATTTAGGTCTTTACAGTATTGTACACTATTTTACCGGAAAATTTCACGAGAATCGAGTTAGCGGTTTAAGAGCTATCGTAGGACACACGGACAGATGTCACGACGATACTGCTAAGATAGGTCAAAATAACCCGGCGTTATCTCAAATTTTTTCGGCGAAAACAATACCTTCTCTAGCTATTGCCGTGTGGGCTAGGAAGATAAAAATTAATTTATATGGTATAGTAAGTAGGCTCATCTTGTTGCTAAAGAACAATGTTTCTATATTTATTTGAACTAATAAAATAAATTTAAGAAGTGTCACTTTAACAAGCCTCATAACTAAAAGCTATAAAATAAGTTTTTAAGTTTTGCTGGTAGCAAATCGTATTATTTATTGTAACGCGAGTTACCAAACTTTTTGTTGTTTATTTTTCATGATCAAATATTTAAAAAATAACTTAATATAGTTTCTTGATCTTTAATCTAATTATATTTATGTTATTCAAGAGAACATCAATTAATAAATTTGTCGAAATATTAAAAATTTTAAGGAAGACGAATTTGTTCTTCTGAAAAATAGAACTCTAAAATGGATTCGTTGATTTTAATATTAAAGTAATTGTTTAAGAGCTGTGTACATTTTTAATTCATGGGTAGGGGACAATTCGCCGCGGCCGATCCGCCGCGACCGATTCGCCGCTGGACAATTCGCCGCCGGCCGATTTGCCGCGGGGACAATTCGCCGCGAGATTTTTTATTTTATGATGTTACCATTGGCAATTGTTTAAACAGTTTTATTTAGCTTGATGTATATATTTGTTTGATCATAACTTTCTTGAAATTTTTCCAACTAGGTATTTGGGGTTAGTATACAATTCAACAATTTTTTCTATTAGAAAAATAAATAAAATGGCGGATTCAAAATGGCGGATTCTCCCATTTATGAACCAATTTGCATCAAACTCGGAAGTTTGAGATCTTTTAGGTCGCTGATTATTATTTTTAACTTAATTTTAAAAAATCAAAATGGCGGTTCCACAATGGCTCACTTTCTTATTTATAAACCGACTTGCCTCAAACTTGAAGCATCGCGGCGTCTAAGGTAACTCAATACAATTGTTGATTTAAATTTTAAAACCTGAAAATGGCGGATTCCTCGGGGCCTAGGCCCCCCCCAAGCCCAAGATTTTTTTAGATATTTTTCACATATTTCATGAATAAAAAGATTAAAGAGTATAAAATTCGCCATCATGAGGCTTCGCCCCCCCCCCAATTTTGAGGTAAATGGGTTTATAAACAAGAAAGTGCGCCATTGTGGAACCGCCATTTTGATTTTTTTAAATTAAGTTAAAAATAATAATCCGCGACCTGAAAGATCTCAAAGTTCCGAGTTTGATGCAAATCGGTTCATAAATGGGAAAATCCGCCATTTTGGATCCACCATTTTCATTTTTACAAATTTAAGTCAAAAATTGTATTAAGTTACCTTAAGCGTCGCGATGTTTCAAGTTTGAGGCAAATCGGTTCATAAATAGGAATCGGACATGGCGAATTGTCCCATCCCCTTAATTCATAAACATTGGTTATTATGAAACTATTAAAATTAAGTATTATCGTTTTATTGCCAAATAATGTATTCAATTGTGTCAGAAAACTCGTTAGCTCAGGGGCTTAATTGAAGACACAGTAGGTATAATTTTGAAGGGCTTGTAATGATACTTTGGTAATGATAACTGCAACAATGAGAAATACATAATCACTAAAGAAATTTATGGATAAACCAACAATAGAAAATAAAACTTATTAAAGTTGATTTTACAAAAATAATACTGCCTACCTGCATGACCGGTGCCCCAAAAAGAATCTTTACTTCTTCTAAGAATTAACCAAAGGGTTTTGAGTTACTATGGAATATCCCATTTATCAGGAAATTTTAACAAATTATCGCTTTATGTTCCTCCATTTTTAAATGTGCATGGTTCAAGCGCTCTTTTACCGAGGACTCTTACTTTGAGCAAAACTTGACAACGTCGCGCCCGATTTGACCGGTCGGGTCTCAGCACAAATAAAAGCACCCGGTACCGTGTGAATAATTGCTTGACTGGCTGCGTTAGCAAGTCTCTCACAAAGGGTCATACAACCATTAGCATTTTTAAATAAACTGTACAGGGTGTCCAAAATTTGATGTTTTTGGGAAGGTTTCAGGTATTTCTCGGGGAGATAGAAAAAACTGACACCCAGTTGCGAGCCTCGAGTCAAGATATGATCAAAAACTGCATCCTGATATTGCAAGCCGTTTTAGGCTACAGGGGGGTTTTTAAAAAGTCTGCATTTTGGTAGGGGGCCCAGGGGGGTTTTTAAAAAGTCTGCATTTTGGTAGGGGGCCCAGGGCTCTCAGCATTTTATGAAAATATTCATATTTTTTTTCAGGCTTCATAAAAATTCATATTTTAAAAGACCTTCATGTTTTGAATGAACAACTGAGGAGGCTAATGTTGGCTCCAGTAGTGACTACTGTTAAAGCAAACATAAATTAAAAATTATCTTTTTCATTTACAGTATACACTTAAGCCGGTTTCCTTCCTCAATGTACAGCATGTCCTATTTTTATACTCGCTTATTAATAAAGATGGCGATCTGCTACATTACAGTGTTCTTTTTTTGAGTTCCTAAAAATGGTTCGGTTCGTTTATTAGTTTTTTTTCGTACCTTATAGTTATATGGAAGATTTTTTTAAATACCGTAATTTTGTAAAAACATTTTAGGGCTACTTTTTTTGTGAAAGAAAATGCCCTTGTCAAAATTTTTAAAAAAAATTTGGTTTTTGGCATCCTTTATTTAAAAACAAAAAAATACTTTTTAAAATGTCAAAAAGAACTAAATGTTAAAGATTTTATTGTTCTTGCATAATCCCAAATTTATAACAATGACTTATTTAAAGCCAGGCTATAATAGTGCCAGGCACAATTTTGACACCTTCACATTGTAATATCAGCTGCGATCTTTCAACACACGGCCTTTGTTTACTATATGAACCGGAATAAAAAGTGCCTTCTTTTATTAATTGAAAATAAACGTAGAAAGTTTTAAATTCGACTTTGGTATGTCAATTTTGAAGGATCAACTGCCAGTTTTCAATGTAAATGTGTCAAAATAGTGCCTGGTACAATTATAGCCTGGCTGTATTTCAATAATTCTCTAATAATTCTCTACTGTTCTATTATCCGTAGCCATTAACAGCTGATCTTTCCAGGGTCGAGGGCAAGGTCTTTATACTTTTACGCAGGTTGCCTACAAAATTTAACGAGTCATGTAAACTTAACTGGACGACTGTAGCCGCGTCATCGAGTTTCCATAAAACAAATGGTTTACGGCAACCCAGTGACGTTTCAAATTCTGTAGGTAACCTTTGTAAAAATATAAAGACCTTGGGTCGAGGCCTGTAGTTTTTTGTTGACCTTGATTAAAGATTTGTCGAATATAACAAAAGTTAGCTGTTAATGCTGGACCGGTTTTTACTATTCCTTTAAAATGACAAAACCGTGTCAAGCAGTTTTGATAGCATTTGTGTTCTGTTAGCTAGCTATGGCAATAAGGAAGTTTTAACCGAGGTTTTAACAAAATTTTGACAAATGTGGCTTAAAGATGAATGGAAAAATAACCGGTAGAAAGTGTAATTCAGTATTAAAAAAATCAAAAAATTTTTTTTATTCTGAATTTATTTACTATCAAAATTTTTCCGGATAATTTTTTTTAATTCGAAGCATAAGAAAGATCATAATGTTGGGCATGTATTCTTTAAATATTAAAGTATGTACAGCAGATTTTCGGGAAACTAACTTAATATCTCAAAAACTATTAAATTTGCATAATGCATATTAGGGTTAAATGTACCCCTTACTACCAAAGGAATGTATCGAATTACCAGTAACCCTGTATGGTTTTTAAGATTTAGACCTAAACCTCTTTAGTAGTTAGAACAAGTTTTAATTTTCTTTTGCAGGTTTTGAATGCCGCTGCGGAGGACTGTTTTGCGCCGTGCATCGATACAGCGACAAGCACAACTGCAGTTTTGACTACAGAGAGATGGGTGCCAAGGAAATTAGACGAAATAACCCCGTGGTGGTTGGGGAGAAGATCCAGAAGATCTGAGCCCCGCCACAGCCCTCACCAATCATCCCTCCCCCCGAGAATGCAGTGGTGTAATCAAAAGTTTTATTAATTAAAAAATTCTAAAATAAACGCCGTGTTTTTGGCGCTCGCACATTTAGACACAGACTAAAATAATGCTGACCAATAAATACGGACGTTTCATACAAATTTTACTATTACATTATATTTTTGGGTGTGTGGCCAAAATTTCGTGAGTGGTGTGCAAGTGTTCTTTGGCTGGAGTGACGTAATTTTATGATATAGGCGACCAAAGATTGACAGAATAAAATGTCACCATATTATCATTATCTGTCCTTTGATTAGACAACTTGCTAGCTCTGGTCATATATTTTAACAACAGTTGCAAGACGAGACACATGTTTTTTTATTGAATACACTGATAAATAAAACTTAACGCTAAACTTTACATAATTTTATTAATCACAATTGCTTAACATGCAAACATATAAGATAGCTTTATTCATTCCCTTTTGTTCACAAAAATTTAGGCAGCTTACCACTGAGTGGTGTTGTTTTTTTTGTTGTGAAAAATGGAATTAGGCAAGTTAATAATTTTTTGCTTTAATTGTCTAACAATATGATCACTTTGGTTGCCTGTATCATTTAAGGATCCATGTTACCTCAAACTCGCGCTAATCGAAACAGTGCGCGTGTTTAAATCGATATTTCTAATATTAATATATTATATATTTTCCCTTATTATGATAATTTCTCTTTTATTTAGCGTTTTAAAAGCATTGTAAGTGTCTTGAAAAACAAAAAAAAACTGATTTTATGAATATTATTCTTGTGGGTGTTAGCGAATCGACCATATATTTGCTTAAATTTAGGGTTAATTTAAACAAAAAGACTTAAAAAAAAACTTTGCAAATCACAAATTATGTAGTGGTCTAGTCACAACTCCTTTTGGGCCAATAGTTGTTCTACTAATGAGAAAAACATGATTTTTGTCCTAAAAGTATTACCCTGCGTTCATAAATCCACTGCTTGACAACTTGCTTTCATCAGTTACTCCACAAATCTTTGGAATTGTGTATACATTTTCTACATTTACAATAATTTCCTAGTTATTTTGGGCGAAGGGGATTCCGCTATTAGGATATTAGGTGCACCATATTTGATGTACCATCTTATTGAAACCAAATCTTTTTCATTCTCACATGCGTACATCAGAATTTAAAGAGTTTCATCATAACAGTAAAGAACGTTGAATTTATATGAATGTCCCATTAATTACTATAAATCGAGAGACGTTAAAAGCAACCATTTTTGTGACTAAAAATAAAACATTAAGAAATGCCTCACTAACTTTAATTACTACTCATTCTAAAAACATCCTTTTGCAAGGTGATACATATTCGTTGGTCCGTCATTTTCAGCGATAGCAAAACAGTCAACACTAATCCGCACTGCATGGGATTTAACACGTTAGGAGTCACTGTTTCAGCTCATATCTCTCAGAGATCGCTCTAACTTTCTGGCGCGGAGTTCCGAATGAAAAAAACATGATTTTTGTCCTAAAAGTATTAACCTGCGTTCATAAATCCACTGCTTAACAACATGCTTTCATCAGTTACTCCACAAATCTTTGGAATTGTGTATACATTTTCTACATTTACAATAATTTCCTAGTTATTTTGGGCGAAGGGGATTCCGCTATTAGGTGCACCATATTTGATGTACCATCTTATTGAAACCAAATCTTTTTCATTCTAACATGCGTACATCAGAATTTCAAGAGTTTCATCATGACAGTAAAGAACATTGAATGTATATGAATGTCCCATTAATTACTATAAATCGAGAGACGTTAAAAGCAACCATTTTTGCGACTAAAAATAAAACATTAAGAAAGGAGTCTCTAACTTTAATTACTAATCATTCTAAAAACATCCTTTTGCAACGTGATACATATTCGTTGGTCCGTCATTTTCAGCGACAGCAACTGCATGGGATATAACACGTTAGGAGTCACTGTTTCAGCTCAAATCCTACAGAGGTCGCTGTAACTTTCTGGCGCGGAGTTCCGAATGCAAGGTGGAATGCTTTTGGGACACTCCTTTTTACATTTTTTTTATTAGTCAGGCAATTCTAGTGGTAAGGAATTAAGACATTATGTTAATACAAAATCTAAAAATGCTGCTTAAACAAAAAAAAATAATCTTTTTTAACGTTTGTAATTTGCCTTTATTTATTCAAAATTAGAATTTTGTGATTATTTTTTAAAAGCTTTAATAATATCTTTTTATTTTAAATCTTGTTTTATGTGCAATCTGAGGCATTCAAATGAAGTCATTTTTAAAAAAGTTTTATTATTTTACATATTCTTCTCAGTTCAAAACAGTTTCAAAAACAAATTCAAATTTTTAGTTTTCCCACTTAAAAAATCGATTTCTGCCCAAATGAAGACGACAAAATTTGCCCGAATACGCCAATAGGTGAAGTGTAAATATTTTCAGTTTTATTAGTGCCTTTTGTCATTTATGTCAACTTCATGACATGACTTTATTACATAATTATGTCGGCTGATACTGTTAGTCAGGCAAAATGAGTAAAAATGTTGCTGCTTGGAGTAATGAACGTTGGCACGTTTTAATAACTGAAACTAATACACTACGCGTTGACTAGACATTGCCAATTCATTTTTTGGAAAGAATTATAAATTTATTATAGAGGTATAATGATACAATATAACCCAATTAGCTTTTTTTTTGTTGTGTATATAATAATACATTTTCATTGTTAAGTTTGTTTTTCTTTGAATTTGTAGTAACCTTGGCGAATCTGTGCGCAAATCATATCAACAAAAATTTCTTTGAGATTTGTCCAACGCTTAAACAAAACCTGAGAAAATTTAGCGTTAACTTTTTTTTAATTGGTTCCTTCAACAATATTTGATCGCCTATATTTTCTTTCAGTAGATGTCAATAGATGATATAAGAAATCAGAATAACATATGTTCTAGTAGAGGGATATAAGAATGGTCGAATTTTTGTTGGAAGACCCTGTACATAAACAGTTTTGAATTTTATTCACACAAATTCGCCTCGACGACTATCAAATAGTATCAATGCATTATTATCAATGACCCAATAACCTTTTTATCCAAGGGTTTGCAATTTTAATCGAAATTATATAGGTTTGTTTCTCTTATTTTTCAGAGACCTGACGGGCTCGCACTTTTTTTAACTTTTGAAAATGTGTTGCAATGGTTGTTCAAAGGGTAACAAAGTATTTGGCCAATCAATATCAAGTAGATCTACATCCATCTGTGCAAAAAAATCCATTATGTGGATTTTGATCATGTACTTATATGTTGATGTTGCTTTTAAATGAACCCAACGTATGTCTTGGATGAATTAAGGTTACTGATAATGAATGCTCCGCTCTCAGCGTCATCTTTTTTCACAGCTTAAACACGCTAATTATCAGTTACCTTAAAATAAATACCTTTCGATTTGTTTTAAAAACGCCAAACAAGCGGCTACGTCAACTCAAGATAAGGGCTTTGTCTTCCAAAATCCAAACCATAATATAAAAATTCACACTAAGATTGACCAACTCAAATCAATGAACCATTAAAATTGACAATTTGTCAACGTCATTTAAAAGCGGTATATTTCAAATTTTATTAATAACTACTTTTTTAATCCAAGCCATACGTTTGAGTTCATTTGATTCCAATATCGCTTTGCAGCAGTCATTTTCTATTAATGGCTTAAGTACGCTTTACTAGCACAGATATATGTGGTTTTGGTTGAAGCTAATTTTAATGTGTGATTACAGCATCGAAATCTAAAACGAAAACGATTCTGGGCCCGCCTTAGTACAGTTTACCAAATGAATAATTAGGTCTAAAGTATGTAGAGGTCATGTACTTATATACATCTGTATCAAGAACTGTAGTTCTTGCATCTGTACTAGGAAAGAGCGTCTAAAAATGACTGCTACAAGCGTGCCGGCATGTTGGATTTCAAGTGAACCTCAACGTAGGCTACTAATAATGGGTACCGTGCTCTCAGCGCCATCTCTCTTGGAAGCTTAAACACCCATTATCAGTTATCTTAAGATAAATAACTTTTACTTGGTTTCAAAAAATGCCCAGTAAGTGGCTACGTCAACTCAAGAATCCAAAGAATTTTCTTAAATTTAAATCAAAATTAGAACCAAATTTTGATATCGTAAAAAGTACCGCATTTTAATACGCTTTAGTAGTACATCTATATATGTGAGCACAGACATACCAATTCAATTATTTAATCCAAAAATCACGAGTGCGTGAGACAACGTATATGATCTAAGTGTGCAAGGCAGAGAAAGCAAACGCCGTTGCATTCAATGAAAAGGCGTCTTACTCACGCTAGGCTGTGCTGATTTTTAATTGTACAGCAGCGAAAACTGAAACAAAAACCATTCTGGGTTCGCCCTATTACAGTTGACCAGATCAATAATCAAGTCTGAAGGGGGTAGAGGTTTTTAACTGATTCATTCTGTTCGTCTGTTCAAGATGAATAATGAAGTCTATTCATATGTTCAAATGTAAGGGTTCAGAATCGTTTTGGTTTCTGATTTTTACACACACAGGATTTTTGTTTGGGAAGTTAACAACGAAAGTATTTATTTATCTTGAATAATCTTGAGTTCGGCGAAATGAGTGAAAAAAGTAATAGTAGAGGAAATTTGCAAAAAAAGGCTGCAAAAAGGGTATATTTTTTATATATGTCATTGTAGTACCTATGACCCAAAGCTAAATTTTCAATCGAGGATCCCCAATTTCCTGCTTCAGAATCCAAGATGGCGGCTGTCAAAAAAAAATATATTCCCTGTCTTAGGAGAAATCAAATTACTCAATTTAAAACTGTTAAAAAATTTGACCTCTCATCAAAACAAAATAATTCTATACATTCCAAAAATTAGATTTTTTTCGATATTTCCTTTAATATTTGTGCGATATATACCTACTGAAATAGAAATTTTACTCCCCAGCCGATACAAAGGTGGCGCTTAATATATCAAAAATAAAAGAGACCTTAACCTATAGACCAAATTTGATTTTTACAAAAAAGAAATCTGGAATTTATCAAGTCACCCAACTTTTGTAAGTACAGTACAGTCCCGATTATCCGAAATAATGTCGACCAAAATATTAGTTTAGGATGCGTATATCATTAAATCGACTTAAACACATTTGTAACACTTTTCGCATTTTAGACCGTCGTATTGCCGTGAAACCAGTATAGGTGAATCCCAGACGCGTTTCGTATAATGTGAATTTTTTCGGTTAATCGGGATTTTTGTTTTTAAAGTTTGTTTCGGATAAACCAGATTTCGGAAAATCGCGATTCGGATAATCGGGATTGTACTGTATTAATAAAAAGTTACCATTTGATATTTAACATTCAAAATGGCGGCCGAAGCTTAGATAAAAAAGTTATTTTTTTCTATCTTGTTTGTCAGAACTAGTGTTGCCGTGTAGTATATCAATATTTATGCTAATCATTCCATAAAAATTTAGGATTTTTTTTTAAATTAATGAGTATGAAGCTCTCCCTTATTTTTGACATATTAAGCGCCATCTTTGTGTCGGCTAGCAAACTTAATTCTTTTCTTTCAGTACGTTTATGGAGCTGGTCAATAGCTTTAATAGGAGGTCTGAAAAATAAATATTGCACAAAAATTAAAGGAAATATCGAAGAAAAACGAATTTTTCGAAATATAGCCGATTGTTTTGAAGTGACAGGTGTCAAATTTTTTTACCGTTTTAAGTTGAGTAGGTTGAGCTTAAAGTAAATCCATCAAAGTTAATTTTGTTTCTCCTAAAACAGGGAATTCAATTTTTTTTCTTAATTTTGGCAGCCTCCATCTTGAATTCTAAAGCCGGAAAATCGGGATTCTCGAATAAAAATTTACCTTTGGCTAATAGGTATCACCATGCCAAATATAAAAAAATAAACCCTTTTTGCAGCTTTTTTTTTTAAATACCCTACAAATTTACTCAACTATAAGTTTCGATCTTTATACTAAAAGACTTTATACTAAAAGATAAAAGAAGAAATAAATTGGGTTTTATTTATTAAAGAATAAATAAATAAAACTATCCTGTATTGTGACATGAACTAATAATCTTTCTTCTAATAAAAAGTTATATTGGACATTACTTTGATGGTCAGATTTAACAGTTTCAAGAAAAAACCAAGATAGCGATCTGCGGTTTTTATACCTAGCCTTGAAATTAGGATATTTGGAAACATTTAAATATTGTAATTTCAAAATTTCTTTATATCTTTATTATTTTGCAAGTCAATATTACATTTCTGTAAAAAAAATCAGCAAATTTTTATAGAAAAACTATTTCGTTTTGTATTTGTCATCGGTTATAAAAAAGAAACAGAAAGAATATATATAAAAAAAAAACAGAAAGAAATATAAAAAACCCCGAAATAAATTCATTTTTCGGCTCGTCCTGAGTGCAGAAATCGATGTTTCGTTTGGATTAGACCATTTATAAGGGTTCAAAAAAAAAGGATAGTAAAGGTAAAAACTGCAGAACGCTATCTTTATTAGAAACCAAGTTTCCCATTTGAACCCATCGAAAATGGGACTTGATGGATTGATTTTAGTTGGCCAAATGTCAAAAGACTTGGTGACAGAATTCTACTGTGATAGCTTTTTTTGACAGAATGTTACTAAAGACATATCTGTCGGAGTAGTAATTTTTAAAAGAGACCATTGCAATTTTTTTGTGCAATAAGATATTTTCAAAAGTTGAAAACATTCATATTATCCATATGGGTCAAGACGGTCTTGCCCTTATTATAATGCTATTATTTTAAGTATAGAAAAAAATAAATTATGTTGTTTTTTCCCCAAGTTTAGTGTTTTAGTTTTCCCTTGTTTTTTTCCAAAATAGTTTAGTTTTTTGTTGTTTGAGTAGAGATGTTTTCAAGCGTCAGCAATTACTAAATTAAAATGGGTTTAAAAGTAGTAGTTTGCAAAATTGATAGATACAATAAGGTGTACCAGCATTTTGTAGATGTTTGGCGTTTGTGAGTTTATTCTTTGAATTTTCATAGAGGTTGGATTAAAAAGGAAAAATAATAAACAAAAAGTCAAACTATTATATTGGCAAATGTCATATGGTTTTTATTTATTTTATGATCAACATTGATTTCCATAATAAAACTTTTTTTTTCAAAATTTTTTCTTATTGAAAAACTTTTTTGGTTCAATTTGCATAAAAATTATGTGATATGGATAAACTATAGAGTCCCTGTATGTTCACAGATTTGAATATATAATCAAGGCCAACACAAAAATAGAGACCACGACCCTGAAAAAATCAGCTGTTCTCCCGGGGCTGAATTTTACATTGGGTCTTATGGGAGGTCAGACGTTTTTTTATGATATTTTCAAAATGGCACTACAGATTTCCGCAAAATTTCAGTGAAATATTCTCAGACACCATCCCGATATTCCACCAAAGGTTTGTAAGGAAGCAACATGATTAAAAGGTTAAAATCTTCAAGATTTAGCATTCCTTATTTTGAATTCAAATTACCCGCCATGTACCACATGCCAATTGTTATATATGACATTTGAATTTGGCATATGTGATTGTCACATTCGCTTCTGCTTTAAACTTAATTTTTGTGTGAGCTAATGAAGCGGCTATGAAAAATTAGGGCTTACTATACATTTAAAAAAAATTGTTCTGCCAGAATAAAGTAAAAACAATCTCAAAAACGGCTTTATTTAAAATAAAATCAAATATCCATGAACCGTCATTCCAACTTCAATATTTGAAAGACAATCAGCTGTGTCGTAACGTGACCATCAAAAAAAATCAGCCCCGGATGTGACGTCAACAAAGTGGAGGATCGTGGCCCGTCCATTTTGATAGCCCTGATATAATATATCCAAATATGTCAACATACAGGGACTCTAGGATAAATTAGAATTCGTATGAGAAAAAAGTGCGTTAGATTGAGCAACTAACAAACTCCAGTGTTGCACTCCTGCACTTGTTTCAAAAAAGGCTCTTTGTGTGTGTGTGTTACACCTGACACCTTGTCATATTGAGTGGAAGCTAGATGCCCTGGGGCAATTTATTGAAAGCACCAATATAGTATGTGTGGACAAAAGACCCACTAACTTTTTGAAACGGATTCGCTATAACATTTGTGCTTTATCAAGTATTTTAATTTAGAAATAATTGCTGACGTAAATTAGAAGTTTTTTATCTCTAAGTACTAGGGATGGGCTTTTGGAGCAGTGCAGTACCTACCTGTTCATTTCGGAAGAGGTTTTCACTCGTAACAGGTTTTTCAAGCTGTTCCGCAGCGGTGTAGCGTGCCTGAAGGGGCGGGGGGGTCGAAAGCTAAAAAGGGCGCCCATGAAAAAACTTGCGACCAAAAAAAAACAAAAAAGTTCATCATGTCTTTAGTTTCCTCTCTTTTTTCGGCGACACATTTGTTGCCCTTGCCGGCCCTGGTACTTAATAAAGCTTAGGGCGCTTCGGGCTAGTACCGCCGGAGTTGGAACATAGCATGTATTATAAGAAGCAGTAATAGAAGTAAAAAAGAATCAAAACTTAAATGAGACACTAATAATGTTTAAAAATAGATAACAAACACTGTATTTTTTCGCAGCGGCGTAGCGTGCCTGACCGGGGGGGGGGGGGGGGCGACAGATATAAAGGGCGCCTCAACAATATTGCGACCAAAAAAATAAAAGGTTATCATGTCTTTCGTTTCCTTTGGCGCCCTTTCAATTTGCTGTTGCCGGCCCTGCTACTGCGTCTCAAGGATGCAGTGACCCTACTTCGGCCACTCATGGGGCGCCAGTACCCTCGGGGCGGGGGGCGACAAACCCCCCACGCTACGCCACTGTTTTTCGATCATTAATACCCTTGGCCAGTTTCCACCAATGCATGCCCACCCCGATTCAAAAAACGCATCAGGTGACGCTGCATTTAAAACCGGTGCAAACCCATAGCCCATCACGTGCTATTGCATTGGTGGAAACAGACTATAACAAAACAGTCTCTCGCACGGTACTAAAGTAGCGAGTGCACAACCACTTATCCTTACTAGAAAAATACTAATTATTACATTTAATATATGTCGCTACAGGACAGTGATCTCTGAGCAGTTTTATTTTTACCACTCAATATCGGAACAGGAGCAGAATTTTTGGAACAGTTTTTTTCTGAAACCGGAACAGTTTATACCTGTTCATATCAGTATTTTTGAGACAACTTTTGACAACTTCTTTTCGTTGGCCTATGCTATTTGTTATGGTAGGCAGCTAATAACTGTCAAAAAGTTGTCTCAAAAATATGATATGGAGTTTAAAGTCCAAATCATTATTTTTGGGATAACTTTTTACGATTTTTTTTCGCTGGCCTATGCTATTTGTTACAGTTACAGCTGATTACTATCAAAAAGTTATCTCAAAAATTATGGAATGAACTATAAGATTGGTATTCGAAACACAGAATATTGGTCCGTATTATCAAATAGTGGCACGCAATTTATGGACAGCCCCATTCGTAATGCGTACGTCATGCTCTCGTCAAATGGGTACACCCAGAGACATTTCTCTATGGGTACACCTTTCGACGTTGGACCAGATTTTTGACAACTGACAGCAAGCATCACCGTGTTCTGTGCATCTAACCTTAAAAAACACTGCCGTTTTTCGGTTAATCCAAAAAGTTTTCGTGTTGGAAGTTCTTTTTCTTAAGGTGTGAATAGTATGTTTCTTACTATAAAGCAGCTAGAGGAAAAAAATGTGGCTCACGAGATCACCGAGATGGTATGGAGCAACCGTATGGATTTGGTAGCATTTGCTAATGATAAAGGTAAGTTTCTGTTTCTTGGAAGGGAGAACTTGCAGGGACTTTTGCTAGGAGCATAGATTGCTGCTTGATGTAGGGTTGCCAGACATCAGTGGCGTATATAGGGGGTGGGCCCAGGCCAGATATTTTCCACATATTTCATGAATACAACCATAATAATAACCGTGCTAACCCAAAATGTGTACACCAATTGTGAAAATCCACAATCTTTTGCTAAGATTGTGTAAAGATTGTGAGGGATTGTGGAGGACTGTGCAGCGGCATAGCGTGCCTGAAGAAGGGGGGGGGGCGTCCCATCAAAAATTCTTGCGACCAAAAAAAAAAGGTCATCATGTCTATACTTTCCGTTGCCGCCCTCTTAATTTACCGTTACCGGCCCTGCTACTTAATAACCGAGGGGTGAACAGCTAGCCCAAAATGTGTACACCGATTGTGAAAATCCACAATCTTTTGCTAAGATTGTGAGGGATTGTGAAAGATTGTGAGGGATTGTGGCAAGATTGTGAGGGATTGTGAAAGATTGTGAGGGATTGTGGCAAGATTGTGAGGGATTGTGAAAGATTGTGAGGGATTGTGAAGGATTGTGGTAAGAGGTTAAGCTTTCGGGCTACCCACGGAAAAATATGAGAGAAACAAAAAACTCCTTTTTGCCCAATTAGCCATGAAACTTGTTTGATTTTTAAATTCACAGGTACGAAATTTCATGTTTGTTAGTATTATTTGGCTTAAAAATTCCGTTGATTGACGCTCACTGTCTTGATGACGGGTAAAAATGCAAAATGCATTGATCCGGCCTGAAAAGACAAAGAGCTGTCATAATAGTTGTTTTCTTTTATTTGCATTCGATCTTTTCATTGATCGATATTGTATAGCAGTGTTTCGCCTCCTTGTGTTTTTTGTTTCTCTCGTATCTCGGTAGATGGCGCTTCTTGCTATAGTTCTTTTATTATTTACATTTAATTAGAGACAAAACCGTCTAATTAACTTTGCAAGATTTGTCACATTGACCAGCAGTGTTCTGAGGAGTCCCATAAGGACGAAACAGTTAACTGTCAACACTTATTAGGTGTCCATTAGATCTTGGACCCCCGTGAGGTTAAGCTTTCGGGCTACACACAGAAAAATGTGAGAGAAACAAAAAACTCCTTTTTGCCCGAATAGCCATGAAACTTGTTTGATTTTTAAATTCACGGGTACGAAATTTCACGTTTGTTAGTATTATTTGGCTTAAAAATTCCGTTGATTGACGCTCACTGTCTTGATGACGGGTAAAAATGCAAAATGCGTTGATCCGGCCTGAAAAGACAAAGAGCTGTCGTAGGTCACGGACTATAGTTGTTTTCTTTTATTTGCATTCGATCTTTTCATTGATCGATATTGTATAGCAGTGTTTCGCCTGCTTGTGTTTTTTGTTTCTCTCGTATCTCGGTAGATGGCGCTTCTTGCTATAGTTCTTTTATTATTTACATTTAATTAGAGACAAGACAGCAGTGTTCTGAGGAGTCCCATAAGGACGAAACAGTTAACTGTCAACACTTATTAGGTGTCCATTAGATCTTGGACCCCCGTGAGGTTAAGCTTTCGGGCTACCCACGGAAAAATATGAGAGAAACAAAAAACTCCTTTTTGCCTGATTAGCCATGAAACTTGTTTGATTGTGAAGGATTGTGGTAAGATTGTGAAGGATTGTGAGAGAATGTGACAGATGATGGAGGACTGTGCAGCGGCGTAGCGCGCCGGAAGGGGCGGGGTGGGCACCGTCCCATCTAAAATTCTTGCGACCAAAAAAAAAAAGGTCTTCATGTCTATAGTTTTCTTTCTTTGCCGCCCTCTTCATTTACCGTTCCCGGACCTGCTGCTTAATAACCGAGGGGTGACCAGCTGACCCCAAAATGTGTGCGCCGATTGCGAAAATCCACAATCTTCTGCTAAGATTGTAAGGGAACCCCAAAATGTGTACGCCGATTGCGAAAATCCACAATCTTTTCCACAATCTTTTGCTAAGATTGTGAGGGATTGTGTAAAGATTGTGAGGGATTGTGGTAAGATTGTGGTAAGATTGTGAGAGATTGTGAAGGATTGTGAGAGATTGTGACAGATTGTGGGTGATTGGGAGGGATTGTGTAAAGATTGTGAAGGATTGTGAACAGATTGTGAGAAATGTGTACACCGATTGTCAGAGCTGTTCACCCCGCGTTAATAACAGAGGGGTGACCAGCTAACCCCAAAATGTGTACGCCGATTGTGAAAATCCACAATCTTTTGCTAAGATTGTGAGGGATTGTGTAAAGATTGTAAGGGATTGTGGTAAGATTGTGAGGGATTGTGAAGGATTGTGGTAAGATTGTGAGAGATTGTGACAGATTGTGGGTGATTGGGAGGGGAATAGATTGTGAGAAATGTGTACACCGATTGTGAGAGCTGTTCACCCCTCGATAATAACTTAGGTATCTCCCTAGAATATTAGGTTTCCACAAAATAGACATGTTTATCTGGCATATCTGGAGAGGACATTTCATGAATATTCAAGGTTTTATCTGTCCTGTAAATTTAAAGAGAAATCCAACAAGAAGTAATCCTTCTGAAGGAAAGCCAGAGGTTTTAGTGAGGATTATCAAGCCCAGTGCTAGAATGCTAGATTACAGTTTCAACCAAACCAAATATATGTAGACATACATTGTTGACGTTTTGAGTTTGGTAGAGCAGCGGGACTGTATGCGCTGGCCGTTTTATAAAATCTGGGTGCAAAAATCCTTAAAAGGACGATGTAAAAATACTAATTTTTCCGAGCCACACAAAGACAATATAGAGGATTGGCACTCACCTTTTCAGCTGTTTCCGTCGTCCAGAGGAGCTCCTCTCGCTGGCCCAGTCGTTGCAGGCGATCTACACTAGAATCACTTGTTTGTGTAATGGTTTAGTTTTATTTTCTAAGAATGTTATTGGATTTTTTGGTTAATAGAATTTATCACCATGCTGCGTGGTGATCTCGATAGAATACGACAGACGAATTTTTTTTGGTTACGCCTTTTTGCGCAGATTCATTTTTGTAGATGGCGCTGGCGTTTTGCTTGTGCCAATCAAATTGAAATTGTGTGGGTTTTCCGAATACGGGAATTTGGCGCAAAATTTGAATTTAGAATTAAAGTTGCACGAACATTTTCCGCCCACTTAAAACGAAGTTTTACATTGAGATTAATTGAATAAACAAATGGCTATATAAAAAAATATAAGTTAATTTAAACCTTAAAGGGTAGGTTATTAAAATCCGTTTTAGGTTTATAGATCAAAAAGAAAAAAAAATGAAAAAAAATATATATATATTCTAGATAACGACACACGAAACAAAAGAAGTTGCTTGGGAGTTTAGTGCGCATCTAAAGGTAGTGGGCACAACTTGACCACGGGACGAGTGAAAAGTCCGTGTTGTGTTTTAACAGTAGCAACTCGAATGTGATTATCCCGACCAGGATGTACCGATACTATTCTACCCAGCAACCAGTGTAATGGCGGCCTAGTTTCATCCTTAATTAATACAAGCGTATCTAGCTTGATTTCAACCGAAGGGTCCGACCACTTAGAACGCTGTTGTAAAGTATTTAAGTACTCGAGTTTCCAACGCTTCCAGAAATCGGCATGAATTCGTTGGATAAGTTGCCAACGCTTAAGGGTATTAACTTTAAGGGTAGAAAGGTCAGGATCAGGACACGAATTAAGGGGTTCCATTGTGAGGAAATGACCCGGAGTCAAAGACGTAAGATCGTTTGGGTCAGAGCTTTGCTCACAAAGGGGTCGAGAATTGAGTAATGCCTCTATTTGGGCGAGGAGAGTATAGAGCTCTTCGAAGGTTAGTATCTGGTCACCGATGACCCGATACAAATGTGTTTTTATGGATTTGACTCCTGCTTCTGCTAGACCATTTAGGTGGGGGGCTCCCGGACTATTAAGACACCATTTGATTTTTAAGCTCTCAGAAGCTGATTTCGAAAGATTATGGAGCTCCTTAATAGCCCCAACAAAGTTTGAGCCTCTATCACTTGTGATTTGGACACAAGTGCCACGTCTAGCGACAAAGCGTCGTAAAGCAGCGATGCACGCCTCTGTGGTTAAATCCGAAACAAGCTCGATATGGATTGCCTTGACAGAAGTATCGACAAAGACTGCGATATATGATTTACCAACTTGTGCTCCACGACGTCTCTGACCTACAAAGGTTTTGATTGGGCCTGCATAGTCTAAGCAAACGTGTGAAAAACATTTTAATTGTGACGTTCTAAAAGAAGGTAAATCCGACATGTACGGAGTATACGGTTTTGGTTTTAAGCGAAAGCAGGGAATACATTTCAATAAAACCCTCTGAATAGCTCGACGTGATGACATAATCCAAAACTTTTGACTTATTAAGTATTGGACTGTGTTTATTCCGGGATGTAAATTTTCGTTATGAGTTTGAATAATGATCAATTGGGTTAATCTATGAGATTTCGGCAATAATAAGGGATGTTTTGCCTCAAAGGAGAGTTGAGAATGCCGTAAGCGTCCGCCCACTCTAAGGAAACCCAATTCGTCCAAAAAGGGCGCGAGCTTGCGAAACGGCTTAGGTAATAGCTGAGTATTTTGAATTTTTTGAATGATATCCGAAAAACACTCTTCTTGGACCCTTTTAACTAAAACAAGTAGAGCCTTGTGTAGTTCAAAAGCGGAAAAAACGCCGGATAAAGGGTCAACTGAGGTTTTTCGATTGTGAATAAGTCTTAGAAAATGACAAATGATTTTTTGAATGGTATTTAAATTGGATATTTTATCGATTAATCTATCAAAAAAGTTTTGATTTTGAATTTCTGCCGTCAGCACCACTGAATTTTCCGGTTTTTCTTCTTTGAGAACCTCGTCCGGAACTCCCAAAGAACGTTCATTTATAAACCTTTGAATTTGCCACTCCGTAGTGGGCAAGGTAATCCATGGAGGGCCGTGAAACCAAAGAGGGTGATTTATTAAGTTATTGGGCGACAACCCTCTGCTAGCGCAGTCGGCAGGGTTCTCGAGTGAAGTAATGTGATACCATGGGACTTCGGGGATTGTTTCTTGAATACGACTTACGCGGTTTGCCACAAAGGTCTTCCACTTGTGAGGTGAAGATGTGACCCAATGAAGCGTGACCTGTGAGTCCGAGAACGCAAGAATTTCATCGATTACGAGTAATGATGAATAGGTGCGAATAACTAGTTCGAGTAAATCAGCTAATAGAGTAGCTCCAAGTAGTTCCAAACGTGGGATTGAAATAGTGTGTAAGGGAGCAACCCTTGACTTGCCCATGACTAGAGCAGTTTTGATAATTTTATTTGGTAATTCGACGCGAACGTATACGCAAGAAGCGTATCCTAGCTCGGATGCATCGCAGAAACCTAGCAATTGACATCGTTGAATATTATTCGAAAAAATATGTCTAGGTATACAAAGATTCGAAAGAGTGGTTAATTGATTATTGAATTGATTCCAAAGAGTTTTGATTGGATCGGGGGGTATTTCATCCCAATCAGTTTTGCATAACCAAAGTTTTTGCATAATCACTTTGGCTAAAAATGAAACAGGCGATAAGAAACCTATAGGATCCCAAATTTTAGCGATAGCTGATAAAATATTCCTTTTGGTGCAAGGTTTTTCACAAGGGGTACAAGAATAGGTAAAAGTATCTGTAGAAGGGTGCCATTGAAGGCCCAACACCTTAATCGATGTTGAAGAATCGTCTTCAAAGGTAACAGGGATCTGACAATCAGCGGGCGACAAATGTGAAAGAAGTTTCGGATTATTTGATGCCCATTTTCTTAATTCAAATTTTCCCAATTTAAGCAACGCTATGAGATCTTTTTGAAGTGATAAAGCACCTTCTAGAGAGTTAGCTCCACAGCAAATATCGTCCATGAAAATGTTATTCAAAAGGACCTGGGATGCTTCAGGATAATTCTTAGCCTCCAGGATGGCTAGTTCTCTAAGAGTTCTAATAGCTAAATAGGGACTTGAACTAACACCAAACGTCACTGTATTAAGCCTGTATTCCTGCAGGGGTTCGTTGGGATCAAATCGCCAAAGTAGCCTTTGGTAGTCCCGATGAATTGGATTAATTTGAATTTGTAAAAAGTGCTGTTTTATATCAGTCAAAAATACGATAGAATAAAATCTGAATTTTAATAGAATTTCGGAAATATCGGCTTGTAATTTTGGTCCTATTAAAAGAGTTTCGTTCATGCTTAGGCCTTTCGAACCCTTAATCGAGGGGTTAAAAACCACCCGGAGTTTAGTCGTTGATTTGTCAAGACGAAGGACTCCGTGATGTGGTAAATAAGAACATAACTGAGGTCTAGGTTCGGATCTTGGAATTAAAGACATGTGCCCGTTTTTGAGATATTCTCTCATAAAATCCGAGTACATACTATAGAAATTTGAATTTTTTATTAAGCGAGATTCGAGAGACAAAAATTGACGGTAGGCCACTGAATATGTGTCTCCTAGGTCAGGAGGGTCAATGTGACGAAAAGGCAAATTTACCGTAAATCGGCCCGAAATATCTCTAGTGGTAGTTTTTTGGAAAATCTCTTCACATCTTTTTTCTTCGGGTGAGAGAAACGTTTTTGACTTAATTGATTCTAGTTCCCAAAATCTGCGAATATTAAAGTCGAGAGACTGCTCACAGGAAGTAAAGTACGAATTGACTTGAGGTGAAATATTTATGCTTTGAGTTTGGCCCATCAAGACCCACCCAAAAACTGTCTCAAAAGCGGAGGGTAGGCCGTGAGGTCCTGGAATTCGTCCTGATTGGACGATTTCTGTGTAAAGTTGTGCACCTAAGAGTAAGTCAATTGGACCAGGGTTGTAAAATTGGTTATCTGCAAGCTTTAGATTTGAAATATGACTCCAATTGGATGAATCTACCTGTATTGAGGGTATATTCGAACAGAGTTTCGGTAAAACGAAGACTTGAATAGAAAAGGTAGGCTCTTGTTGGCCTAGGGCTCGAATAGTGCAAGTAGAAATGCCGTTAGTGGCCGACGAAGATTGATTTAGTCCCAGAACAGGGATCGAAATTTTGTTTCTTGGCAAGCCTAACCTGTTAAGACAAGCTTCGCTTATCAGGTTAGCTTGGCTACCGCTGTCCAGAAGTGCTCGGACAGGTTGGTAGTTACCCCGACTATCGAGTACCTCTAATTTTATAGTCGCTAGAAGGACTGTCGTACGGGGCGTCAAGGTGGATAACGAAGAGTATTGATTTGTAGATGTATTTGGATTCGAATTGATTTGAATTGAATTTGAACTGGGTTGAACAAAACTAGGGTTCTGTTGGCTAAGACTTGAATTTGAATTCTGATACGATAAGTTTGTGCCTGTGCTAGGCACGGCCACTTGATTTGAATTAAAACTTTGATTTAAGTTCGAATTTTGATTTGAATTTTGGCTTGAATTAACAAAGGATTGACTTGAATTCTGACGGATTGAATCTGTCGTTTGCGATAGATGAATAAGACTATGGTGCCTATGTCGACATACCCTGCAGTTGTAGGTACTACTGCAGTCCATTACATGATGATTTGAACGTAAACAGTTTATACATAACGATTGTTGTTTTACATAAGTAAAACGATCTGAAGGAGATTTGGAGATAAAAACACCACACTGCGAGAGTGGATGAAAAGAATTATTGCATAATTTGCACTTATAGGGTTGTTGGTTTTGTCGAAATTGAATATTGGATTGTTTATTTGATACTTGTGAGTGCGTATGCGCTAAAAAATTTGATGGAGGGCTTGATTTGTACTGATTATTTGAATAAGAATTATATTTTTGGTTACTAGAATTCGAATAATTTGGTTTTTGCTGTTTGGAAGTCGAAGGTTGCATTTGCGTATTTTGGGGAGATAGCTGTACTGTTTCAAGAGCACGGCATTGGTTAATAAGAAACTGAATTAGATTTTGATATGTTGGAATCTCGGTAGTACTATACTTTAATTCGAAAGCGGTTCTTGTGGTTTGATCGATTTTTGATAATAAAATTGAAAATAAACAAAAACACCACGACGTTACTGGAAATTCAAGATTTTCGAGCGCCGCAACATTCTCGGAAAAGGTATCTACCAAGACTCTAAGATCCTTTGCTGACTGGTTTCCCTTTAAAGAATTTGCATAGTAGATTGAGTTCCAGTAGGTACTGGCTAAAAGTCTTTTATTTTGATAGCGATCTGTTAATACCTTCCAGGCGATTGCGTAATTACTTGCCGTTAATTTTATAGAACTTAAAATATTAAGTGGTTCGCCCTCAAGGAAGGTTAGCAAATGTTGAAATTTCCTTATATCGGAATAATTCGAGTTTTCGTGAACCAAACAAGAATAAACATCGTAAAAGGTTGGCCACTTTTTTACGTTTCCATTAAAGCAAGGTACCTTTAAAGGGCCCAGATCATCGCTACGTGAATAGTGTGAAGTTGCGGGGGTGAAATTTGAATGAACTGAATCGGAACATAAACTCGAAAAAAGAACTTTAGCTTGGTGGTAGAATAGATCCGTATCTTTCCTAATTTTGTCTTGTACTTCGAACTCATCATCCTCGTCGTCTTTCAAGAGACCTATGATGTCATTATGAATGTTTTTAAATTGTTCATAGTGATCATCTAACGATTCGTAAAACGCCTTAAAAATTGGCAAGGAAGAACTATCTGATTTAGCTTTTGTTCCCAAGTTATACGTTTCCGTAATACGAGATATTGAAACTTTGCGTTGATTCTCAAGCTTTTTTAACGACATATTGTTAATTTAAAAAATTAAAAATATTTAAAAGGAATAAAACTAACACTTGACCCCTATTGACTTTAATCAGTCCAAAAGAGTCCGACAGCATATATTTTATTATCGATTTCTCGAATAAATGCAAAAACTTATCAACAGCTGTTCCTAGGTCGCGATCTTTCTCCCAAAATAAATGCACAGAAAACAAATTGTACCTACTACCGTTTCTCTTATTATTTACAGGTAAATACTAATTCTACTAGATGTGTTTGTTTACCTGTTAAATAAGAATAAAGCATTCAACTCACAAGCACTTTTGTTGTTTTGAATAACTATAACATATTATTTAAACAAATAACTATTATTTAAACAAATTTCGATTTTTGAATCCAAACAAACGACGTACGAAGTGCCAATTTCGGCTGTAATGAAATGTGGGTGGAGCCACCGTTAAGCCACGCAAGGGGGGACGGAACCTCCTTTCTAAACCGGACACGGCAACAACGAGCCAAAATGGCGAGACGAAAATCTAATATTTTTAGCAAACAAATTTTAAAAAACTATCTGGGTCGTGGGACCAGAAAATGTTGACGTTTTGAGTTTGGTAGAGCAGCGGGACTGTATGCGCTGGCCGTTTTATAAAATCTGGGTGCAAAAATCCTTAAAAGGACGATGTAAAAATACTAATTTTTCCGAGCCACACAAAGACAATATAGAGGATTGGCACTCACCTTTTCAGCTGTTTCCGTCGTCCAGAGGAGCTCCTCTCGCTGGCCCAGTCGTTGCAGGCGATCTACACTAGAATCACTTGTTTGTGTAATGGTTTAGTTTTATTTTCTAAGAATGTTATTGGATTTTTTGGTTAATAGAATTTATCACCATGCTGCGTGGTGATCTCGATAGAATACGACAGACGAATTTTTTTTGGTTACGCCTTTTTGCGCAGATTCATTTTTGTAGATGGCGCTGGCGTTTTGCTTGTGCCAATCAAATTGAAATTGTGTGGGTTTTCCGAATACGGGAATTTGGCGCAAAATTTGAATTTAGAATTAAAGTTGCACGAACATACATATTAAAACGGAAAATTGAGCAGAAAGGGAATTCAATTTTTATATTAAAATAGACTACTTCATTATTAAGAAAATTAATTAAAAACTTTTATATATTTTAATTAGATTTTCGCCGATTTATGTAATTAACCTCCATTTACTTGACATATCTTTTCTTGACCAATGTCTATTTTTTTGTTTCGTTTTTACATATTGACCTATCTGCTTATTGCAGTAAATATATGGCGCCCGCGGATGGTGACGCGGCAGACGCGGACGCGAAAAAGTGCAAATACTGTAAATCCGGTATTGATAAAGTGTGTTATAAGTGTACTTCATGTAATTCTTGTTATCACCAATCGTGTGCGTTAAGAATCACGGGGCTAGTAGTCACCAGTGGTAGTAAAAATCAAATAAATTGTGCAACATGTGCCAAGGTCGTTCGTGACACCGATATAAACAAAGCCATTAATGAAGCTCTTTCCTTAAAAGAAGCTGAAATAAATAACCTAAAATTTCAATTAAAAGCATATGAAGATGAGAAGACCGGGCATCTTCAGTTCCAGGATGAACTTCAAGAGAAAATAAGTGCATTAGAACAAAATCAAGTAAAACAAACACCTGTTACACAAAATGGCGAAAATAGTGACAACAGCCTTTTAAAAATGGAATTAAAAAGCGTCAGAAGTGAATATGATATTTCTAGGAAGCTGCTCACATCATTAGAGTACACAGTCGAACTCCAAAAGAGCGTGATTTCAAGCTACAAAGAAAAATTAGGCGAAAATGGTAGCCCTGGACAAGTGGTTCATCATAACGTAAATATTGCCCCCCTGCCTCCACCCATAGGCCGACAACCATTTTCCGGCACGCAGAATGACGTGAGTAACGTATTAAACAGAGCGCCCTGCCACATTGCCAGTGCTCCAACCACAAATTATTGGCCAACGAAAATAAATCCACCAAACTACAGCGCAAGTATGAGCAGTAGTTCGAGCGCACAAATAGAAAACAGACCGGGTAGCTCGGGAGCACAAAAACATACAGCTGTTACTGACAGAAATTTCTATAATAAAAACCAAAACAACCAACTACAAGAAAACCAAAATCAAAATTTTATTAGTTCAAAGGTCGTAAATGCTGCCTTGATGGAGGCGCAAACTTACAGCACAATGCAAAGCATCCAACACCTAGGTGCAACAAAGGATAAGCAAGCTGAAGAAGGCCAGTGGTCTAGTGTTCAGAGAAAAAGGCGAAGAAGGTGTGTAGTGGGGGATAATGGGTCAGAAATGGAAGGGGTCCCTAAATTTGTGGCTCTTCATGTAACTAGGCTTCATCCAAATACAAAGCCTAAAGACTTAAAAAACATGTTGATGAAACATTTTCCGGAGGTGACATGTGAGCAACATCCGTCCAAACAGCCCACTTTATACTCTTCGATGAAAGTTACAATTAGGCAAGATAATTTTCGCAATGCATGGAAAAAAGAAATATGGCCAAGTGGTGCATATGTTTCTCGATTTTTTCAGAAGAGGAGGAATTTGGTACAGACAGGGGAGCCATTTCCTCAGACACCATAAATAAACTACAAAAACCGGTTAGTTCACATAATTCAAATAACAATCTCTGTAACATCTACTATCAGAATGTACGTGGTTTAAGGACAAAAACTGAAACTTTTTATACAAACCTATTATCTGAAGATTTTGATGTTGTGGCACTGACTGAAACCTGGCTGTGCGATGGAATTTTTACACCAGAACTGGTTGACAATAGATATACCGTAATTAGAAGAGACCGAGATTCAGCCACTAGGGGAGGTGGTGTTTTATTAGCTTTTAAGAAAAAATTTTTATTTGAAATTTTGGATGTTAGTGATTGTAATATTGAATGTATCTTTGTCAAATTGAAATTTAGAAAATTTAATGTAATTGTCTCTGTTGCATATTTTAAACCAAATGCAAACTTAGAAGAGTATAATAGCTATTTTAATCAATTTGAAGGTCTCATATGTGATGAACTTACCAAAGTATTAATATTAGGTGATTTTAATCTTCCTTTCTTTAATGTATGTGATAATGAAAAAAACTATTTACTTAATGAGTTCCTTATTTTAAATAATTTAAAACAAATTAATAACATAAAAAATTTTAGAGATAGATGCCTGGACTTGATTCTGGCTAACATGGAGGTATCGACAATTATAAGATCAGATTTCCCACTAGTTTTAGAAGATCCTTATCATCCTGCACTTATATTTAATATACCAATAAAGGATAAAATTGAAAACTGCTTATCCAAACAGTATGTATATGATTTTTCAAAAGGTAATTACACTCTTCTATACAATCTTGTTAAAAACTATGATTGGTCAGAACTTTTCTTAATCACTAATGTGGAAGTCAGTCTAAATCTTTTCTATAAAAATATGTATGACTTTTTGGAGAAATCAATTCCAAAGAGACAAATTAAAAGTTCTTTTAGTAAACCTCGTTATCCTCTCTGGTACTCTATAGATCTGATTCGTAAGATTAGAGAAAAAAACAGAATTCATAAAATTACTTCAAGGAAGTGTGCTAATTCAGAAACACAAAACTACTTTAATGTGCTAAGAAAAGAAATTAAGTTTCAAACACAAGAAGAATACAAAATATATAAAAACAATGTAGAAGTAAATCTTAACTCTGATCCCAGTTCTTTTTGGCAATTTCTACAGTCTAAAAATAAAAATAAAGGGATACCAGGGGAATTGAAACTAAATGATAAATTGTATACAAACTCTAAAGACATCGCCACTGCTTTTGCTCAACATTTTAAGTCGGTGTTTGAAACATCTAATGATGTCAATAAGGACAGAAACCTTAACTTTAATGGTTGCACTTTTCACTTCTCACATGTATCGGAGAGTAAAGTTATAAATAGTATTAAACAACTGAAACCAAAAAAATCAACAGGACCAGATCAAATTCCTGCTTATATTTTTAAAGGGCTAGCTGAATTCATAGCTAAACCACTTCAACATATTTTTAACTTATCTATTAAAAGCAAACATTTTCCTAATGCCTTAAAAAATTCCCAAATTACACCTGTGTTTAAAAATGGGCATAAAAATGAAATTAAAAACTACAGGCCAATTAGTCTAATTAACATACTGGCTAAAATATATGAAACAATTTTGTTTGATGATCTCTCTGACTTTTTAAAACCTAAATTTTCTAAGTTTCAGCATGGGTTTTTAGAGGATAGGTCAACTGTAACAAACCTTTCAATTCTGGCTGAGATGGCATCGGAAGCTATTGCAAGTAAAAGTCAGTTGGATGTGATATACACCGACTGTGAAAAGGCCTTTGACAAAGTTGATCATGACTTGCTTCTTGGCAGGCTTGTGGAGCTTGGAATTGGTGAGGATGCATACCTTCTTATAAAATCATACCTTGCAAATAGAGTTCAAAAAGTAAAAGTCGGTTCAACTAGTTCTGATACCTTTGTTGCAACCTCAGGTGTGCCACAGGGTAGTAAACTAGGTCCATTATTTTTCTTGTGTTTTATAAATACCTTACCAGACTGCCTTATTGACTCTATAGGACTTCTTTTTGCGGATGATTTCAAGCTCTGCAGGATTGTCAGGGAGCAGGAAGATTGTGAGAAACTTCAACGCGATTTGGGCAAGATAAACAATTGGTTTAAAAAAAATAGAATGTCACTAAATGTCAATAAATGTTCAATTGTTAGTTTTACTCGAAAAACCAACCCAATAATAAATTTATATAAAATTGGCAATTCTGAGCTAAATCGACAAACGCAAGTTAAGGATTTGGGAATTCACTTTCAGCCCAACATGAAATTTAACAAACATTTTGCTTATATTGTTAATAAAGCTATTAAATCACTTGGATTTGTAATTAGGAATAGTAAAGGTTTCAAAATAAGTACAATTATTAACTTATATAATTCTCTAGTGAGACCACACCTAGAGTATGCCTCACAAATTTGGCTGCCTTTAGAGTTTGTACATATTGATGAAATTGAAAAAGTGCAAAAGAAGTTTTTGCGATACCTCTATGTTGTTAGAAACAATGTCTATCCTTTTAAAGTCTCATACAACAGTATGCTCTCAAGCTTTAATATGAAATCTCTGGTAGAAAGAAGGAAAAACCAAGCTGTGATATTTCTGTATTATATATTAAATAACATAAAATATAAGAATAGCTATTTAATTAACTATATTCACATAAATGTGCCAAAGATTAATTTAAGGCTACATCAAGCCAACCAAAAACTTTTTAGCACTAACTATAGTAGTTTATCATCATTCAGTCGCCTAATGATTGTGACCAATCAGGTACTAAATGAGACACAGATTGATATTTTCAACATATCTTTAAAAAAACTAAAAGCTAATTTAGATAGTAGGTAATTTGTAATTATATTTTTTTTCCTATTTGTAGGTAGTCTTAAGACTTTACATGTAATTACCGTCTTGGTGTTTGTAAAGTATACAATAAATAAAATAAAAAAATAAAAATTTGCCAGCGCAATTTGGTGGACTCCAAGACAATCTGAGTTGAAGTCACTTAGTGTCTGGGACAATCACAACTCATTTACTCTCACATTCAGACAGCCCGTCAAGCATCCCACATAGGCAATTTTCTTTTCTCAGGGAGGATTTAATTTTACTGATACTCTTTGTAGAGCACAGGGACGGGACGGGACCATATGCTTAACGTGACTTCCGAACCTTGGCCTTGTATTTATCATCAACAATGCTTAGTTCATTGATGCCCAAACTGGCCCAAGACAGGCGTTACCCCTACCTCCTGTAGATCTGAAAAACATAGTAGGTTCGAGTTTGTACTGGCAGGCATGGGAATCGAACCCACCACCCTCTGATTAGTTAGTTATTCTTTATTTATTACTACACTGCTTAACAGGTATAACCCAATTACAAAGCAGGAATTCTTTATAACAAATCATTTTTACAAATGCAATAGCAATGTCAAAACAAAAAATTTAGGTATCTGAGATACCTTGATACAGTAATACCTACATAAATTTGTAATAACTAAAAATATTTAAAAAGTTATAAAATAAACAAATTACATTAGAGTTTAATCTGTTAGTATATATAACTCCATTTGTGCATTGGTAAATTAAGATAGTAGAATTGTTTATCCAGAACATATTTGTTTACTTCTTTTTTAAAGTGCACTATATTTGTTAAATCTTTTATTGCCCTAGGAAGTGTTATTATAAAGCGAACGCGCGCCCACTGACCCATTAGGGTCCGTGACAAATGTCCAATTTTGGTGTCTGGATTATCAATGTAACAACCTTTGTAACAAATAGAAAATGTGTGTCTACATCGCCTAAGGGAGCATTCATAAATTATGTAACACAAAAATTCCCTCTTCGTAACACATTTTCAAGAAAAAATACATTAAACTTCTAATACAAGGCTGCCCCCCCTTAATCATTTTGTAATTTGTCTAACTAATATTGGTCCCTAAACCTGAACAAGAACTCTTCTATGATTCTTGATGTATCCTTTCTTGCCAATGTAACCTTTGTAACAAACAGGCGAGGTGTCCCTACATCGCCTAACCTGGACAAGAGCATGGAGCTTGCCCCCACCCACAGATAAAAGCAAAGTAAACGGCCTGTCGTGGCGACCCGATGGCAAAGTTCTCGCCATCGTCTATCATCCCGGAAATGTCATTTTGGTTGACATAGAGACCCAGAATATCATTATTACTATCGATATACCTGGGGAGATTTCTTTCATTACCTGGATTCAAGAAAAGCCTACTGTTAAACCCAAAGATGTGTACAAGTTGGGTGAAGAGGACGTATTCAAATTAAAGGTATGTTTTTTGGAATTTACATAAAATCTAAAGTGGTGTAAAGTCAACCGACTTAGAGGAAAAAAACTCACAGGTAAATCCTCGAAGGTAGCTCGGAGACGCTGCGTTTCTGGGGCCGGATAAAGCCTAATTGAACCAAGAAGTGATTAATAAAGCACTGTTTGTAGTTTAAATTTGTTTTAAACGTTTACAATCTCTTGCCTTGGCTTTTTTGCGATATTTATGCACTTATTCTCTCTTGTATTCTTGATTAGGATACCTCAAAACCCTACCTCAGAGACCTCCCTCAGAACATCGAGGGTACCCCTGGTGCTGAGGAGACCAAGGGTCTATCTAGTTTTCTTCAGTCCCAATCAGAGTTTAACATTTTGGTTATCGGAACAATAGAAGGAGTTATTTATCTCAAAGTGTTTGGTGAGTAGAAGTAGTAGAGAGAAAATTGTTTGTTAAAAAGGTAAAAAATTTGGATAAACGAGTTGACAAGTAATTTGTTTAATAAAAAGAACGAGCGTTTTTACTCCCTATTTTCGATTGATTTTCGAATCCCTTGCACCCGTAATGTGGGACAACTGTAAAAAACTTCCTTTTTTATGTACCTCCGTTGGCACATCGTGTGCAGGGGATTATTCTAGAAACTTGAGATTTTGCATATACACTGATGTATGGTCAAGAAGCCTATTGTTTTTCAGCCAGATCGGAAAAAGACAAGTGCCCCATGTTGGGGCTTTTCTATACTCCTGCAGCGCCTCATTTTCTTCATACGGTAAAATTTTTTAACCAAATTTTGTGCAACAACACTTGTGGAACACCAGGTAACTATATAACAATGATCTCTATATATATATATATAACTGGATAAGCCTTTACATATATGCAAAGTGAGGCAAAAATATTGATATTTTTTGTAGAGAGAGCACGCTGCGCAGGAGATGCTACCTTTCCTTTTTCAATTTTACTCTCCGATAACCTTCTGGGATCTACTACGTTATACCTCGATGCTTGAAAATGGGTGCTTCTTTTTTTAATGATAAGTTGAGGTCGTTTTATACTGTTTTCAAGAAAAAAAAATGCGGATTTTTCGCATTTTTTTTAGAAATTTCAAAATTAAAAAATTAGTAAAAACTCATACAATAGAAAGATTTTATTTGACGTATTTCGAGAAAGAGAGGGACGGCTCACAATCGACTGAGCTTTAAATAAATGGTAATTTAGCCAAAAATAAGGTGACCAACTGTCTGGCAAGAGGCGATAAAAAGTTATGGTTTTTTAGAAATGTATGTACGCATAGAAAAATGGTTACACCATATTTTTGAAATCTAACGTTCGACCTTACATTTTGCTCCAACATTTTAATTTGTCGCGCATTTTTGACTCCGTAAAATCGTCCAAAATCGACTATTGAGCATTTATAATGAAAAAAATGCAGAAACAATTATGATAATGATGATTTACAGAAATTCAGCAGTTCGGTTTGGTTCGGTTTGGGTCGATCTTAGATTAGGTTGGTTGTGTTTTAAAGTAATTCAGCAGGAGTCGGCTGCGCTGACTCCTGCTGAATTACTTTAAGACCCAACAAACCTAACCTAAAACCAAACCGAACGCAACTTAACTGAACCAAAACAAACCGAACCGAAACAAACCGAACCGAACCGAACCGAACCAAACTGAACCGAACCGAACCGAACCGAACTGAACGGAACCGAACCAAACCGTACCGCACAAGCAATAAGCAAGAATCGGCTGCGCCGATTCTTGGTGAATAGTTCTAAATAAATAATTTCCTATAATTTGGGCCTTTAACCCTCAGATGCCCCGTAACAAGGCTTTGCTAATCCATTTTCAATCTTTGTTGTTTTGTATGTGAGCAACAAGGACTTAATCGCGATTAAACCGATGATCGCGCTTAAGTGCTTACGGTGCATCTGAGGGTAAGTCAGCGTAAGCAAATCGAATTGGGAAATTTGATATGGCCGAATGACCCGGAAACAGTATCAATGTGTCAAAACATCTGTGGGAAGGTCAAGTGTACAAATTTTCAAATTATGTGAAAAAACCGCGAAAAAACACGAAAATCTAGGTATGTAATTAATTTAAAATTGTTAAATTATTAATCCTAAGCTAATTTACAAATTTATGTTGAAAATTTGACGATGCAGTGATAGAAATTGATTTTTTTCAACCAAAACAAGTCAGAGAAAATCACTATGTAACGTTTTTCAAAAATTATTTAAAAAAAAAACCATACTTTTTTTTTTAATTTCCCATATCTAAATCGACTAAAAATAGTCCAAAGAATCATTTCCATACAAAAAAATCGTTACATAGGGCGTTTTGACGAGCGAGGTATAACGTAGTAGAACCATATTCTGTGGTTTTGAAAGTTCGCGGACGTTTGATTTTTAATTTAAAACTCAAATTCAAATTCAAAAGTAGCTTTATTGTCCTAGAATATTCAAAATATGCCTCGACAAAGCCTTGCTTATCTAATAGAAAATAGATAACTATAGTAAAATATAGCAAAATAAACCAAATTACATATAAGAAAATGCATATCCTCCTACATCCACATATCCTCCTATATTCACAAAATACTGAATATATACTGCGATTAGGTACAAAGTTTTTTAAATAATCAAAGCTACTTACTTCAGAAAAGAAAACGGCTTTTCACTCCTATAAAACTCGTTTTTACAAGCAACACATCGTGTTCCCATTTTTTATTTTTGTTCTACAAAAACAATTTCAATAATATACTGACAGACACTTGAATGACAAATCACAAATAGGCCAGTAGAATAACCATATTTTAAAGTAAAAAAACTAAATTTACTAACAGGTCAGGAAATTGTAGAGCGGTGAAAAACGAAGTTAAAAATAAATCAATGCGTGAGCATGGGCGTTGGGGGTTAGGTTTTGGGGGGTAAAAAGGGACAGGGAATCGTAATATTGCGATTTACGGCGAAAGTTGACGTTGGAGAAAAAAGTACCATACAAAAAAGTTATAGGCCAAAAAAATATCTAAAACTTTTGTAAAATTCATTTTTTACATAACCTCAAAATATTCGAGAAAAATTAAAAAAACCGTATTTTTTTTTTGTTTTTTTTGCAAAAATAATGTCAGTTTAACAAAACTTGGTAAGAGTAGAGCTTTTTGGGTGTTTTGTATCCACAATATTTTGCAAACAAAAAATTTCTATTTGTTTTTCCGCTCAAGAAAAAGTATAGGGAAACCCATAAGACCAAAATGGCAAAACTTTGAAAATTCGTATTTTACAAACTATACAGTTTATCACAAAAAGCACCGAGTTGCAGTATTGTGGCGTCATAGAGATACGAAAAAACCACTGAGTGAGTTGAGATTCCAAAAAACGTCACTTAGAGATTTTTAGTATAGGAAAACCCATAAGACCAAAATGGCAAAACTTTGAAAATTTATATTTTACAAATCATACAGTTTATCAAAAAAAGCATCGAGTTGCAGTATTGTGGCGTCATACAGATACGAAAAAACCACTGAGTGAGTTGAGATTCCAAAAAACGTCATTTAGCGATTTTTAGTATAGGGAAACCCATAAGACCAAAATGGCAAAATTCATATTTTACAAACTATACAGTTTATCAAAAAAAGCACCAAGTTGTAGTATTGTGGCATCATTCAGATACGAAAAAACCACTGATTGAGTTGGGATTCCAAAAAGCGTCATTTAGCGATTTTTAGTATAGGGAAACCCATAAGACCAAAATGGCAAGACTGAAAATTCATATTTTACAAACTATACAGTTTATCAAAAAAAGCACCGAGTTGCAGTATTGTGGCGTCATACAGATACGAAAAAACCACTGAGTGAGTTGAGATTCCAAAAAACGTCATTTAGCGATTTTTAGTATAGGGAAACCCATAGGACCAAAATGGCAAAACTTTGAAAATTCATATTTTACAAACTATACAGTTTTTCCGCTCAAAAACACGTTTTTTTAAATGAAATTTCTCCTTCATAAAATTATCGTATACAATTGTACTTGTACTGTAAAAACTAACAAAAAATTTTTACAATATTTTTTTATTTCATTTTGAATAACCGTTTTTCTGGCAGCGTGCGGAAAACGTCAATTTTTTGTATGCATTTTAATTTGAAACGTGTAATTTTTCCGAGCAGGTTTTTTCAGCACGCCAAGCAGCATAGTAAAAACTAGGCGCAAACACGCATTTTAAGTAAAAACAAAATAAAAGCAAATAAGAACCTTATAATTGAAAATGAATCACTTGGTATGTCTATCTCTAATTTTATTTAACAACACAACACTCTTATAGAGCATAGGCACTTTCAGATTCAAGCGTGGCTTGGAACCAATCTAACTCCCACCAAGTGAGGCTGAAAAGAAGTGATTGGAAATAATTCAAAAATACATACATACATACATATATGTAAAGATAAATTCTAAATCTCAAATGAACGGCGAGACCTTTGTCCAAATACAGAAACTCAGTTATCCGAGGAGTCAAGTTATACAGGGTGTCTCCAAAAGGTCTGTACAAAATCTTAGCACATATTCCTGAGGTCAAAATAAGTCGATTTAATGCAAATTACCTTAGTCCAAAATTGCTCCGTTTCAGAGATATAGGGTGGTGAATTTAAAAATTTAAAATAGATTTTATTAAAATTAATAATAAACTTCAGGAATATGAATAATTTTGTGACCGAGATTTACACCACGAAGAAGAAGAAGAAGCTGAGATTTTACCAAAAAGACCCAAGACTAGTTTAGTATTATTAAGTTATGTAAATATTATACAGGGTGTAAACGATCCTAATGTAGACCTGTTAATAGGTGATAGAGGAGGTCAAAATAAGAAAAAAAGTTCATATGATATGAGGGTAAAAAATCATTTTTTTTCGAGATATAGCCCTTTGAAGTTTTTTGATATCGGCAACTTTGTAAATACATTTAGCCAAATAACCCAGTGCCTTTTCTTAATTCAAGATTAAAGCAGAACAATTAGTCCGATGCATGCAACTTGGTTGTCGGTTGGACCGCGGTGGGAGTTGGGTGGGGATTACGCTCACCGATAGTTGATTCCCCGACTGATTTGATGACTATGATGCTACCGCTAAGTCAGGCCAGGTTGAGAAGGTACATCGTTTTTAAAAAAAAAAAATTCGGAATATCGAATAACTACTTTCAGTTTACTTTATTTTCAAAGCAGACAAAAACTGAAGCCAGAGCTATAAAATTACTTACCAGTCTTAACAGTGCCTGCAACAAGCGCACCAAAAGCAACGACACACTATCACATCACACCGCACCATACAGTTTTTTCACAGAAGTTGTTTAAAATGTCTACCACCACTTTCAATACAAGCCTCTGCACGTCGCTGCCAATTTCTTCGAACCCTTGGAACTCTTTCTAGTCTTCTCTGCTGAATGATCGCGGCACTATCAAATATCTTTTGTCTAAGTTGTTCTTCCGTTGCAATTTCGCCATCTCCATAAACCAACTGCTTTAACTCACCCCAGTACCAAAAATCTAATGGGTTTGTATCTGGCGATCTTGGTGGCCATTTTCTGAGTCCAGGGGCATTGCGTCCTATCCAGCGATTTGGGAAAGGCTCGTTTAAATATTGGATGACGCCTCCAAAAATGTGGGGAGGCGCCCCATTATGCAGGTACCACAGATTTTGTCTTTGTACTATGGGCATTTCATCGAGTGCTTCCTCCATAATCATTGGGAGATCATTTAGTAAAAAATTGTGGTATGCCTGGCCATTGAGATTCTGTGGTAATTCAAAGGGTCCAATTATGTGATCGTCGAGAATACCCGCCCATATGTTTATTTTAAATCTGTGCTGAAACTTTCCCTCTTGGATTGTGTGGGGGTTCTCCTCAGCCCATGTATGGGTGTTGTGAAAATTTAAAATTCCATCACGGGTAAACGTACACTCGTCTGTTGCCAAAATACTGCGGAGGAAAATTGGATTTTCCTCGATTTTGTGCAAAAACCATCGGCAAAATGCCAACCTTCTTGGATAATCCGCAGGTGTCAATGCCTGGACTCGTTGAACATGGTAAGGATAGAGCAGATTACCACGTAGAATCCTGTGTACGGATGTATGAGATAGGCCAACTTGCCGGGCTAGAACTCGCGTACTAATAGCAGGATTAGCCTCTACAATTCCTAAAACTCGTTCTTCTTCTTGCACTGGTATCTCTCTGTCTCTTCCATGAATCCGCGGTTGAACTTGCCCTGTGTCGATGAGTCTTTGACATACTTGCACTATTGTTCTCGCGTCGGGATGTCTCCGTTGAGGAAATCTTTCTCGATAAACGCGACTTCCTAAGTTCGAATTTCTACGCGCTTCCCCATACACTAGCAACATATCTACGTATTCTCCGTTAGTGAACATTTTGAATTTTTTTTTATCAAATATGAACATGCGCACTGAAAGCTAAGAGTAAAGTCACACTTATTCGCGTATGACAAAACAAAAACTAATACGGCGTTTAGATTTTGACCATGTCTCTTGCCCATTGCCGAATTTGCTAGTAGGAGGGATAATTTCCCCGTCTTTCCTAAAATATTTCCGCGAAAATAAGTGTTTACATGAATGTCCATCTCGTTGAGGCAAGGTCTTGACGATACCCCTGTTTTGACAGTGAGTTCGATAAATGACTGAACAGCGCGGTACATGATCTTTATCTCGCTTCTATGCACCTTATTCAAAAGAGAGAAAAAGGTGATCGGGTGATGAACCGAACCGAAGCCGTCGCGTACGGTGAAGGGGAATCACACAGTGCGTTTCGTTTCAAACGTTCACCTTTAAGGTGAGCAACGTGAGCCAGTGACCCTGGAGTAAGGTACGTTGCCAAGTTTATTTCGATTATCAAAATGCCAGTTCATTTTTTTTTGTGATTTTTTTATTTTGTTAGTTTGTAATTTTCCGGTCTGAATTTTCTTTAGATTTATTGAAAATTGAACTGATTGCAACTTATCGTGGCCAGTTTTTCTCTGAGTGAAATGGTTTTGCCGCAAATTCAATTCAAAGTTTCTAGATTCAAAGTCATTTAGACAAAAAACTATTGATTTTTGACCCCTATATTATATGAACTTTTTTTCTTATTTTGACCTTCCCTACAGGTCTACATTAGGATCGTTTACACCCTGTATTATTTCCCGTATACTTTTACACCATATCTAAAACGTTTATTTGACTAGCTATCAAAATATAATAAATACAAAAGTTCCATAATTTTTTATGTGGTTTAAAAATTTTAGGGTCGGAATGTAAAGATAAATTCTAAATGTCAAAATTTCACAGGTTGGTGGTTTTTTAAATTGAACACCCTATACACTAAATACGATGAATTTCTGAAGGAGAAATATCATAAAAAAGTGTTTTTGAGCGAAAAAAACAAATCTCTTAGAAACTTCTTAATTTTTTTGTTTGCAAAATATTGTAAATATTTAGCACCCGAAGAGCTCTTCTCTCACCTAGTTTTGTTAAACTGACATTATTTTTGCGAAAATAAAAAGTTAGAAACAAAATACGGTTTTTTTCTCGAACATTTTGAGGTTATATAAAAATTTCTTTAACAAAAGTTTTAGATATTTTTATGTCCTATAACTGTTATGTATGTCACTTTTTCTACGAACTCAACATTTACCGGAAATCGCAATAATACGATTCCTTGCCCCTTGTTACCCCCAAAACTAACCCGCAACGCCCCTGCTCACGCATTTATTTTTTTTAACTTTGTTTTTTAAATTTTGTTGTTAATAATTTTTTTCTCTCTAAGTGCAATTTGACTGGCCTAAAATGACAATCTCCTTGAAGTATGAAGTTCACAAAATACCACCGGGTGACCACATAGATTCAGGTTAAGTTTTAGTAACGATATTCGATCAGTGTCGCCCTCTATGTTGCTATATGCAAAATACAGCCCTCATAAATGCGTTTTAAAGTAAATGGCAACATTCCTCGAAATCGCATGCTTGCTTACGTCAGTCCGAAGCTCGGCAGACTTCTACGCCCACGCACTTTGTTAGGAATCACTTTCAAGAATTTTCGCAGTGGAACAAGTTGGGCAGCTTGGCAAAATAAAGCTATGTTCGAAAATTCAGCCTGTTATTCATCAGTAAAAAATAAACCGGTGTACTGTGTACTACTACTATTTTGCGCAAAATTAAACTTTTCCAAAGTGTTAAATCTCGTGAAGTTATTTCTTATGATCTTTTGATTGATTGCGTGGAATTTATTTTTGGCAGAAAATCTTATAAAAAATAGTAACTTGTCGTGTATTCACCCAAATATACCCTAAGTCTTCATTTTATTTATTCATAGGTTGCTGGACCTGTCTAGTATTCGACGTAGCTGAATCCCTTAACGAAAAATGCTCGATCAAAAACATCCACTTTAGCGAAGATCTGAGTCATTTTTTTGTCACGATATTAAAAGAAAACAATGACATTGACATGGCGGTTTTTCAATCAGAAATTTTTAAGACACACGTCAAGGAACTTCAAAACGTAACTGTCAAATACATAAAGCTCTATGAGCTTTTGATATACCTGGAAAAGGTTTTGACAAGCATCAGAGAAACTTTCGAGAACATCTTGTTGACAGTCGATAATAAGCTGTCAAAATATGCGAGTAAAGTGCCAGAAGGTGGCGTGACGGCGGATTTTTTAGGTAGGAAATTGCATTGCTTGTTGAAAAAACAGGGTGGTCAGTTTCTGAAAAGGAAAAACTCAAGGAGTTCAATCGCTCAGGGAATTTTGCAGAAAAAGAGGGTAGTAAAATCAAAAATGTGATAAAAATCCCGTAACATGCCGTTTGATAGATTTTTGGGCATACGAATTTGAGTTCCAATGGTTATTTGGGATTTGCCTTATAAGTTAAGGGTAAAGATTAAAATTTTAGGAATTTTTTTTAATGTATTTATCTGTTAACTTTAAGCATTCCACTGTGATGTACGAGATCGCATTCTAAAGCGACGTTGCTATGTGTTAAAAAATGTTCGTCATGACTCTCGTAAATGATATTGCTCTCTCTTTCTGACAATCCAATTTTACATGTAAAACCGATTTTAGCCGATAGATAGACATGCCTTTCTTTGAATGTTTTTTCCTGGATTTTTTTTGACGTTTTTAATATTTTAGATCAGGATACACTTTTAACAAAACTAAAACAGATTTGACGTTTTTAATATTTTGGAAGTTAGGAAATACCTCAAATTTTGACAACGAGGACAAATCAGATTACTAACCACAGAAATAGATGGGACAAGTCCAAAGTCTGTAGAGGATAGGTTGCCTGGTAACTCTATGGTCGAAGTGGCAAGACGGGGACACTTTCGGAGTGCCACGATTAGAGCGCTATGTTTACATGAGTTTTTAAGTATTTTTAATCTTCGATGGTTTATTTTTTACATTTGTTGTGTTGTTTTGGACTAATTTATTTAAAAACTTAAAATAATATTTGTTCTAGTTTACTTATACTTTCTACTTGTGGGCGATTCCGCAGAAAGTGGTCCTAAGCGGATATGTTTTAAACATTTTTATGGGTTATCAAAATTAGTCTTAAATTAAAGCCAACCCTACTTAGCTTATGATCTTGAGTAAGGACTTCATATAGTTTTTCTATTTTCCCAAAAAATCCGAAGAAAAAAGCATTAATCTAATTTATATAACAATATCCATTATTTTAGCTTAAAGATTAACATCTCAAAAAACTGTTTTTCCTTAAGCTTTTGATATTAAACAATAGATTAACCATACCGTAGTACCATATACAATAAATGTACAAATTTTCATGCCAAAGTTCGCTTGTTTGTACTTGGTTTAGCGTAAATACATGGCATGATAAACTGTTGTCACACACGTAACGAAAAGACAAATAAAAATATATAACTCGGAAACTAGGCATTAATTAAACGAATTTTTTTTTGTCAAAAGCCAACACATTTATGAGACAAAATTTAAAAAAATTGCATGCTATAAGTTTTTTTTATCAACAGAAATAAATCTGTCACACACGTAACGAATATTTTAACTTTTGCAATAAAATGCAATATTTTCTAAGTAAGAATTTTGTTTATTCAGTTTTCGCCTTAAATGTCTATTCTTTGAGTAATTCTAAAAGGAATAGTTTGTATAGTCATTATTGACGTAAATAAAAAACAAAATAATTATATTATTCGTTGTGTTCATCTGCGGAATGCTACTAGACCTAATAATGTTATTCCAGTTAGGCCTAAATTGGCCACCTACTTCTAGAAATAACACTGTCGAATTTCAACAAAGTTGTGTAAAATTTACTTAGTACATTGAAAAAATTTTATTCACAAAAAGGTTTGACGTATCTTGAAATCTATACATTTTTAGACCTATATGTTTATAAGAACCTCTCTTATAAGAGAAAACTTTTTGATATGCTCGGACACAAAAGAAAAGACTAAAAATACCATATTTTTATTTGTTAGTAAGTTGTTTGAGATAATTTTTACAGAAGGTGAAAAGGAAGATGTGATAATTTTAAGTGATGGACCATCATCGGAATTCAAAAATAAATACTTAGTTCCATTTTTAAAAGACAAATTTTATGTTAATTTTACATGGAAGTATTTTTCCACAAGCTACGGCAAAGGTGTAGTAGGCGGTATAGGAGGATGCGTAGAATCTTTGGTTTGGCAACTGTCTCAATCTAAAGATGAAAAATTGGTAGTCCAAAATTTGCTTGACTTTTATAAAGCTGCATCAAGTGTTTAAAATCAACTTTTTTATGAAGACAATAACAGCAGATTACCATTTATAAAACTAAATAAGCCTAACCCAAAATATTTAGGTAAGAAATTATTTGGTTAAGTAATTATGAAATTTAAAAAAAAATATCCTTTTTAGTTGTCTAGTTATAGTTCTTTTTAAAAATAAAATATTATTAGCTGTTACTTTTTGTATTTGTTCATTAGTCACACACGTAACACGTTGTTGTCACACACGTAACTCACTTTTAAGTTTATAAATAAAATAATAAAATGCATTAAGGGGCATTTAAATGTAAATCTTATTGTACCTTATATTACCAAGTATTAATTAAAAAATAAAAGTTGAATTAAGTATTTGTCAGTTCGCGGAAAGTTTGTAAAATAACAAAAATACATTATTCTGTAGAGAAATAAATGTCACACACGTAACGAATTTTTATAATCTTATAAGTAAGTTAATATTTTTCAATCAGTGATTTTTTTGGCGTTAACGTAAGCAAAACTAACAACTTAACCCAACAAAATTATATTTAATAATTACGATGTGTTTTTGTTGGGTTTAAAAGCAACAATTCTAAAAAAAATAAGTCTGAATGTCACACACGTAACGGTTGAATCACCCTCGTAGTTATTTTAACGGACTTAAGAAGCTAAAAGCTTCCTAAGACATTGTGCATTTGGGATATTTGGTATAAGGTAAGTTTTATATCTGAGTTAGTTGATGTTATTTATATTGTTATTAGAGACACTTTAAGAAAAATATATTAACATTTAAATCAATAAGGGAACACAAGAAACTTGAACATTTCCTGCTATATTAAATGCTTTTATATAATAATTTCACGCGTTCAACAACGGCTCTGCTTGGTCAGAAAGTTATCAGGTAACCTATCCTCTACAGACCTTGGGACAAGTCAAGCTCTTAAAACAATTCATGGCATTTAAGCAGCGCCATCTATCGCCAAGCTTGCGAGGTAAACTCTTTATGGCGCTCTGCGCGTTGTGTATTCTTAGTCTGTTTTTAATTATTGAATTGACAGGTCAAAATTTGTCCTTACTAATAATGGTTTATTGGGAAAGTTGCAGCAAGGCGACAACAATTTTTTTTTTATTAAAAAAATTTTTTCTAACAACAGTCAAAGAAAGTTGCTTACCTCTGGTGTAAAACAACTTTCAAAATGTATCGAGGGCTTTTACTTTGAACCAGGATCAACAATTTTCTACAAAAAACACAATTGGATTTCAAAAGCATCTTTAATCTTTTTAGATTTGCTCATGACCGGAAACTGTTCAGAGCAAATGCAAGAGTTCTTAATTCACGATTTGACTAAAAAAGGCTTGGAAAAGTTTGGACAAACTATGGAAATCAGCTACTCAAATATTCAGAACTTTTTGTTCAGGCATATCGTCAAATATTCCCAGAACGGTACTTATCATTTGGCAGATTTGAAAGGAATGTCTCTGTTCCGGGATAGATATGGAGTAAGTACGGTTAGTTACATTAGCAATGCAAAGTGTTATGATGGATGTCTTATTAAAGATAATTTTCGGTCAAACAAGTTTCGTGGCTAATCGGGTAAAAACGGAGTTTTTGTTTCTCTCATATTTTTCCGTGGGTAGCTTGAAAGCTTAACCTCATGGGGGTCCAAGATGTAATGGACACCTAATACGTGTTGACAGTTAACTGTTTCGTCCTTATGGGACTCCTCAGAACACTGCTTGGTCAATGTGACACTTGCGAAGTTAGTTAGATGGTTTTGTCTCTATTGCTATGTAAATAGTGAGAAAACTATCGCAAGAAGCGCCATCTACCAAGATACGAGAAAAACCAGAACAACAGCAGGCGAAAATAACTGCTATACACATCGATCAATGAAAAGACCGATTACAAATAAAAAGAAACAAAACCGTGACCTACGACAGCTCTTCTGTCTTTCAGGCCAGATCAACGCGTGTTGCGCTTTGACCCGTCATCAGACACGTGAGCGTCCGTCAACGGAATATTTAAGCCAAATAATACTAACAGACATGAAATTTAGTACCCGTGAATTAAAAATCCAACAAGTTTCATGGCTAATCGATTAAAAAAAAGGAGCTTGTTTCTCTCATATTTTTCCGTGGGTAGCTTGAAAGCTTCACCTCACGGGGGTCCAAGATCTAATGGACACCTAATAAGTGTTGACAGTTAACTGTATCGTCCTTATGGGACTGCTTGGTCAATGTGAAACTCTTGCGAAGTTAGTTAGAGGGTTTTGTCTTTAATGCTATGTAACTAGTGAGAAAACTACCGCAAGAAGCGCCATCTACCGAGATACGAGAGAAACCAGAACAAAAGCAGTGTATAGCAGGCCGTGTATAGCAGTTATTTTCGCCAATGTCCAAAGATGGATCAAAGAAGGCTAAATAGATAGAAACATATTTTTGAAAAAATTTTTTATTTTATATTAGTTTTTAAAAAAACTGCTTTGTAAAAAAATATAATAATAAAAAAAAATTGTTTTTTTTTTAAATTAGTTTTTGCCAAACTACTTATTGAAAAAGTTTTTTTTTCAAAAAACCATTTTTTTGCAAAATGTTGGTGATCTAGACTTCGGTTAAGTTATGTTTGCGATCAATTGACCACGGTTAGGTCTTACACAGATTTTGATCTCCCAACAAGAGAACAAGGGAATTATGATTTACGAAAAAATAATTTACGTTACATTAAAACAAAAATTGTCGCCGCGGCGACTTAGCCGGCGCCCAATTGTCTTCGCAGCGAATCGTCTCGCGGCAAATCGGCCGCGGCGAATTGTCCCCCCCCCCAGATTTTTTTGGTGGTTTGGTTCGGTTCAACCATGCAGTGGCTGGATTTTAAAACCAGAAATAAAATCCTTGTTTCATTTGCTAACTTTTTTGTCTCTTGCGATTTTTTCGCATCTCTAACCATTATAGAGAACATCACTGTTGCACCTAAGACTGCTAACATCAAAAGTAAACCGTTTGTGGACCTATATTTGTTTGAACTCCTTTCTCAAGAAATTTAACATTGAAATTGTGTTATTGAATTTTGAAACACCCTGTATACCACATACTGATAAAGATATGCCATGTTACTGTTGTTTATTAATAGTTTTACCTACTAATTTATTGTCACTTACGTTATTTTTTTGTTTTTGAAGAATCTAGGGCTTGAAGAAAGCGCAATTCAAGACGCTATTCGCTCAAATGCCGCGTTTACGATGAAGGCTGGAGAAATGCAACAGATCATTAATGAAGATATTATCAGTTACAAGGCGTTTTTCAGGTATTTTGATTTAATACTTGAGTACTTCCACCAGTTTTGGGCATGACCAAAAGACAAGTGTAAAGCGGACTCAACAGCTGGGCCTGGGATGCACTAATAGACTCCTGGGAAACAGGAATTGAATTCGTAGATCGGCCACAAGCCACCAGACTTAGATGGTTGCTGGGAGGGACACAAAGAGACGTTGGATTGCTGATAGGTATTCTAACTGGACACAACCGGTTTAACCGGTTTAGGGAGCACACAACAGGAGTCGAGAGCCACCCTATCTGCCCAGCCTTTGGGTAGGAAGAAGAATTATGAAGTCACCTCGCGGCAAAGTATGATGCATATGCAAGGATGAGGCAACAGGTACTTGGAGCACAAAAAGAAGAGACCTGGAGTAGGGCATAAATGGCCTACTCTGGCTTGATTGCCGGACCTACAGGTACTGGGGGAATGAACCCACTACTACTACGGAACCATCAGCCTCCATTTATTTAAGGTTTTAATTTAAAAATTTTCTTTTAGATGGCTTTACGGGGCAATCCTACACATCATGGACGAGCCATTGACCGTCGATATCCAGAAAATGACGCAACAGAATCTCGTCTGCATCGCCGAATTCATCCAGAACTTCGATCACTACGGTAAGGACGAAAACAATGACAGAAAATTCATCATGGAAAGACTAGGTCAGTATTTGATTGATGCGCCGTTAACTATAAAATGTACCGATAACGATTGGATGGAATATTTGAGTGAAAACGAGTGTTTGAAAAACCATCCCAGCATTTTAAGACACTACGAGGATAAATCTTTAGTTCAGTGTTTTAACGAGTTAAAAGAAAATGTCAATAAATTATTTCAAGTTCCTTTGAGCACCATTCAAACTCAAATTTGTCGCTGGTATCATTTTAAAGGTTTTAACTTTGGTTCAAGCACGGTAACTATGTCTTCTGTTAACGTTTCGAATGAACTACAATTATTTTCGTTTTTGAAACCAAACAAGTACGTTTACCTGTTACAAATTCACATGGACAACGACCACAAATGTTTGGCACGGGGCGGTAAATTCCATTTTAATCCCTTGGTCGAATTAGAAGGGGTAACTGATTCATTTAGAATTGTAGATACCAAGTTTTACAATTCTAGCATTTTGTCGATTTTGCTGGAAGATAACTCAAATTTGCATCACGGTATTATTTTTCAATTTCACTTGCCTAGTGCTTTGGAATTATTAAAAGAATTTAATGTCACCGAAGTCAATGAAAATTTAGAAAATGAACTTTCTGTTGATGTTAATGGATATTCTGTAAATCCTAAAATTGTTAAAAATATTGATATGCCTGTATCGAGTTTCGCAGTGTCAGGTAGTAGGAGAGTTAGTATAGTTTTGTCAGAAAACAAAAAGAAAATTAAACTATTTGAAATGGAGGGTGAAGAAGAAGACGAAGAAGACACCGAAATGAGTATTGTTAAACAAAATAGTAGTTCTGAAGATTCAGAATAAAGCGTTAATGATTGAAAGTGTTAATGTCTTGAATAAAGAGTCTAACTTTTAGGCAAGGATAATTGTTCAGTGTTTTAAGGAATTAAAAGCGAATTCCTTTGAGTACCATTTGACCTAATATTCGTGGTTGTTATCATTTCAATGGTTTTAACTTTGCTTCACGCGCGGTGAACATGATTTCTGAATACGTTTTAATTTGCTGAAAGATAACTCTAATTTGCACCACGGTATTATTTTGCAATTTCACTTGCCTAGTGCTTTGGAATTATTAAAAGAATTTAATGTCACCGAAGTCAACGAAAGAAAATGAACTTTCTGTTGATATTAATGGATATTCTAAATCCTAAAATTGTTAAAAATATTGATATGCCTGTATCGAGTTTTTCAGTGTCGGTTAGTAGGAGTGTTAGTATAGTTTTTTCAGAAAACAAAAAAAAAATAAACTATCTGAAATGGAGGGTGAAGAAGAAGACGAAGAAGACACCGAAATAAGTATTGTTAAAATATTAATAATAAAGATTCAGAATAAAGCGTTCATGATTGAAAGTGTTCATGGCTTAAATAAAAGGTCTAACTTTTAAGAAAAGATACTTGTTCAGTGTTTTAACGAATTAAAAGCGAATTCCTTTGAGTACCATTTGACCTAAAATTCGTCGCTGTTATCATTTCAAAGGTTTTAACTTTGGTTCAAGCGCGGTAAATATGCTTTCTGCTTACGTTTTAATTTGCTGAAAGATAATTCTAATTTGCACCACGGTATTATTGTGCAATTTCAATTGCCTAGTGCTTTGGTATTATTAAAAGAATTTAATGTCACCAAAGTCAACGAAAATGAACTTTCTGTTAGTGTAATGGATATTCTGTAAATCCTAAAATTGTTAAAAATATTGATATGCCTGTATCGAGTTTTGCAGTGTCTGGTACTAGGAGAGTTAGTATAGTTTTGTCAGAAAACAAAAAGAAAATTAAACTGTTTGAAATGGATGGTGAAGAAGAAGACGAAAAAGACACCGAAATGAGTATTGTTAAATAAAATAGTAGTTCTGAAGATTCAGAATAGAGCGTTAATGATTGAAAGTGTTAATGTCTTGAATAAAGAGTCTAACTTTTAGCCAAGGATAATTATTCAGTGTTTTAACGAATTAAAAGCGAATTCCTTTGAGTACCATTTGACCTAAAATTCGGGGTTGTTATCATTTCAATGGTTTTAACTTTGCTTCACGCGCGGTGAACATGATTTCTGAATACGTTTTAATTTGCTGAAAGATAACTCTAATTTGCACCACGGTATTATTTTGCAATTTCACTTGTCTAGTGCTTTGGAATTATTAAAAGAATTTAATGTCACCGAAGTCAACGAAAGAAAATGAACTTTCTGTTGATATTAATGGATATTGTAAATCCTAAAATTGTTAAAAATATTGATATGCCTGTATCGAGTTTTTCAGTGTCGGTTAGTAGGAGTGTTAGTATAGTTTTTTCAGAAAACAAAAAAAAAATAAACTATCTGAAATGGAGGGTGAAGAAGAAGACGAAGAAGACACCGAAATAAGTATTGTTAAAATATTAATAATAAAGATTCAGAATAAAGCGTTCATGATTGAAAGTGTTAATGGCTTGAATAAAAGGTCTAACTTTTAAGAAAAGATACTTGTTCAGTGTTTTAACGAATTAAAAGCGAATTCCTTTGAGTACCATTTGACCTAAAATTCGTCGCTGTTATCATTTCAAAGGTTTTAACTTGCTGAAAGATAACTCTAATTTGCACCACGGTATTATTGTGCAATTTCAATTGCCTAGTGCTTTGGTATTATTAAAAGAATTTAATGTTACCAAAGTCAACGAAAATGAACTTTCTGTTAGTGTAATGGATATTCTGTAAATCCTAAAATTGTTAAAAATATTGATATGCCTGTATCGAGTTTCGCAGTGTCGGGTACTAGGAGAGTTAGTATAGTTTTGTCAGAAAACAAAAAGAAAATTAAACTATTTGAAATGGAGGGTGAAGAAGGAGACGAAGACGACATTGAAATGAGTAACAAAATAGTAGTTCCGAAGATTCAGAATAAAGCGTTAATGATTAAAAGTGTTAATGTCTTGAATAAAAACTTTTAGGCAAGGATATTTGTTCAGTGTTTTAACAAATTAAAAGCGAATTCTTTTGAGTACGTTTTAACAAATTAAAAGCGAATTCTTTTGCGTACCATTTGACCGAAAAGTTGTGGCTATTATTGGGAAAATGCCTGTTCTGTAGTCTAGATATATCAGCAGATGCAAACACGGAGGTGGGCTTGTAGGCATTGGATTTGTACCTGCAAGAAAAAATTTACGTCACTAAAAAGATGAACTTGAAAAAAATCAGCAATGTATGTGAATAATAGCCAATAAATAAATTAATGCAAACCTTTTGAAAATTCCATGTACAAGATTTTGTTGAAACTTAGCGAGCGGCACTGGGCAAGTCTGTTTCATCAAAAACATGGCATGTGCATTCAACACACAGATATCCAATGTATGAAAAAATAATTTCCTGTACCATTTTATGGTCTTCCGCATACAATTAACGCTACTCATCATCATATCCAAACGGTCTGCTGTTCCCATTTGTTTCTTATAGTTAGTCATACATTCTGGTTTCGTCAAGGGCTCTTTGGTGGCACTGTCAATTTCATCAAGTGTAACCATTTTGTTTTCATGCATTGTTGTTTTCATCATGCAGGCAGATGTACGAACTTCTCCAATCTACTTCTTCTTTTTCTTTTACAGTCGGCATGTGAAGTCTTAGATCTAACAGTCCCACAAAAATGTGTTTTTTTTTCGTGAACAAAATATGATAAGATTGGACTGCTATAGGAATTATCTGTAAACAGGGAGTTACTTTTGTATAGATACGGTTTCATAAGCTCAGCTAAAATATTCCCAGTGACTCCTTAATCCTGTAATTTTTTCTGCTGGATTATATGTGTCGTTGCCAATATAGACAATAAGGTCTAGAATGAAACCTGTTTCGCAGTCACATAAGACATACAGCTTTATACCAAATCTGTTGCGTTTAGTTCAATAGTTCTTATATATTGTTTAAAAAGAAGTCTTCCTTTGAACAGTATCATACTTTCATTTTATCACTAGGTTTTCAAAATAATAGAATTGTCATTGAAACCTTTGTTTTATTTGTTCCAACACTTCTCTTACCGAAAACCCTTTATGTGGCTATACAGGGTGTCCCAAATAAAAGCAACTACATGGGGATTTCTGAAACGGGAAGAGATACGAATTTGTTTAAATAAGAAAAAAGTTGCGCTATTCTAAGCCCAATCAGATGCTGTATCAAAATTCAAAATATCTACAGGGGATTTTAAAATATCGCGCAAAAACTAAAAATTTTGTTTTTTAAAAAATTGAAATATCGCCGCCATCTTGCAAATAAATTTAATGAAATTTGGTAGTTTTGTATAAGCAACTACGGCCAATTGAATGACAATTTTTTTCTAGTTTTTTTGAAACCATAGCCAACTTTGTTATTTCTTATGACCGCCATATTAACTTTATACGTCAATAAATAGAACATTAAAAGAGCTTTTTAACCATGTATAACAAGCCTATCTTTGGATGACGGAAAATGTGAATTTATTAAAAAAATAGTTTTTCACTTAGTTGACTGTGAAACAAATGCCGTAGTTGTGTTTGTTGTCATACCTACGTAACTACCTTTCAAAACTTTTCCATTTATTTGATTTATACGCAAATCTTTAAGGCCCTTATTTTTAAATTTTTCTCTGGGTAAGAAATAATACAGTTAAAATCTATCTTTTATTTCTGAAACAAAAGTTTGCATTTATTATTTAATTTAAAATAAAACTAATAACCGATAACAAATCATTGAAAGTAAATGTTCGAAAATTCCACCGTTGTTATTCATGCAAATCCTGCATCGATGAATTAGAGACATGCATGCATCTAACCATTTGTTCCGGAATTTCTTCTATGGTTTGAACAACGGCTGCCTCAAGTTCTTCTATCGTATTAGGAGTAGTAAAATAAACGTTATCCTTTAAGTATCCCCAAATACAAAAATCAAGAGGCGTAAGGTCCGGCAAACGTGCAGGCCAGGCAACTGGACCTCGATTTTCGATCCAGTTATTCCCATGTTGCTGATTCAAATAGTCGGTTATGATTCTTGCATTAAGTGGAGGTGCTCCATCTTGCTGGAACCACATGTTTGCTAAATTTTCTCGCAGCAATTCCTCCTCCTTTTCTCCCAAAACCTTTAAAATTTCGTGGTCTAAATTCATCGATTCTTGTAAAGCACCTGAAACCAAGAAATTCCATTACAATAATAAACACAATAACCTATAAAACATGTGACAAAACCATATGATCCAACCGACTGAGGCAATATTGAACCACATAATTTATTTTATCACGCGCCCTCTATTGAGGCAGTGTTGAACCACATAATTTATTTAATCACAAGTGTTTCAGTTGGCCCACCAACGCCACATAAGGCTCCATCTATTGATTAGATGATAAAATAAATAATCACCCCCACACTTCACCAACCGTCAAAACGACGCGCATGGCAACAGGAGAATCGATTATTGATTTTTAAAAGAAGCGATTTTGAGCCTTAACCATTCAAAATGGCTACTTACTATTGGTCTGTGTTCTTTCAGGAAAGAAATCACGAACATTTTCTTTCTCGGAAACATCCTCATAAAGGCCTTCCATATTGTTATATTTAATGAATTGTATTGATTAAATAAAGAAGTCGATTCGTTACATGTTTATCATTTATTAATTATTATCACAGCTTTTTAATATCACTTATAAAATATACAGTTAACAATTATAAAACGCGGACATGATAAGACGTGAACGTGTTTGACTTGACGGAGTACTGGAAGAGAGTGCGTCTTGTGACGTCTCCGTATGTTAGGTGGGCTCGTCGTAGCCCCGTAGCATTCTGCGTAGCATGCAGGGATGCCACACATATCATACCCTTCATGATCACTATCATCACTTGAAGCTGATGAGGAAGAATGGTATGAGGGCATAGTCGCCGGTGGAAGAGAAATACTGCTAGTTGAAGCCGTTGAAGGCCCTTGGGTTATTTCTGTTGTTATGGTCTCCTTTGTATTTTTAGTACATTCGGCCGGCAAAGGTGGAGGCGGAGGAATATGCCCCAAAATTTTCACTGGAACCACTCTTTTCGCCTTTACTCCCGAATTTCCAGGTGGATTCCTTCAATAGCGACTTTCTTAGAAGCCGTCGTCATATTTCGGCGTTGCTTGTCAACCACCATAAGGCGAGCCCTCAATACCTCAATCGACCGACCTTTTTATTTCAATCTCCTCATCTGAGTCAACCTTAGGAGTCTCGTCACGCTTCCTTTTACCACTCATTGTTTGTAAAACACAATATAAAAAAGTTTTAAACACAAATTAACTTTGGCTGATTAGACACTTTTAACTCACCAAGCGGAAAAACGTGAATGAAACAATGAAATGAAATGTAAGTGACGTCACAGGGACGCAGCACAGGGTAAAAAACTTTGGTTGGTTGGATTAACTTGCGCCATCTAGTAGCAACAATGTGTACTACCTGGTACTTGATTCGTAGGGGAAAGTAGAAATATAATTTATGCTTATAATTGGTTTAAATTAAAAAAAAAACAATACCTGATAGTGATTAGCTTCAGTCGCCCCCTCTTGTTTTGCTTAATAGTTTAAGAGCTATTAATCAAAATAAGAAACTGTTTAATTTTATTTTAACAGAAACTAAATTTGCTTTTTTTTAGTACTATGTCTATGGTAAAGAAACATCACTAATCTAGATTCGTATGACCTGAAAACTCAATAAATATATAAAAAATATATTAAAACACAAACATAGTAGGTTTAAATAACAAAACCATGTATTACTGGTATAACACATAAGACTACAAAAACATGATTTCGAACAAAACTTATTTAAAGAATAAACGTTATACTTAGAGTTAACATATTAAGAAACTTAAAATTAAGAGGTTATTTATTAGTTTTTCTCTTTCAGAATATTCTTAAGTTTCTTTAAGTAGATTCGGCGTCTTTTAGAACATTTTTTAAAAGTTTTTGTTGTACTAACTGGCACCTTAAATTCAACTGCAGCAGGTTTAATGATTACGTGAGGTAGAATATGAATATTGGCCTTGGTCGGGTTAACACAAACTACACAATCCTGTAAGAAATTGAGGCAACAAAAACGTATGAGGATTATTAAATATTACCCCATAACAAGAATCTTGATTCTTCTGTCCGTAAATCAATCTTGGATCCATAATAGACAGATTCAGAACTGCATCCAATTCTCTACTCGGCATTTCTGAAGATAAAACCCGTACAACTTTTTCATATTTAAAGAACGTATTTTCGAAAACTTCACTTATATTCATATACTCCATTTTGACAAAACTTTTTCTGGCAGATTAGGTTTGATAAGCTTTATTCGAATGACTAAAGAAACTTTCTATTTTGGTAAGTACGACAACTATGAGTCACACTTGACGCATGCTAACTTGAGTTATAGAGCTGTTAAGGGTATTTATTGTGCAATAGACCATTAATAAGGGTGCTTATTGTGTGATAAAACATTAAAATTCGCAAGATCGCTTAGTTTTATAAACCTAATGGTAAAAAGTATAGTAGATTCAAAATCACTGGGCATTGAGAAATGTATTTAAATTTGTTGTCTTTACTTTTTACAGAGCATTTTTTTTTTAATTAAGTTAATCTAGAATTGACAAAACAAATTATTTAGGGTGCCAGCGAGATGATATGTTATCTACAAGAGTGGGATTACTTAACTATAAACCTAGAAAATTTCTTAAGTATAGTATTAAACTTAAATGGACGATGGAAGGACAATTAATTAATCTAGAACAGCTAGGACAACAAAATAAATATATTAAACGCTAGGTTTTGTAAAAATCTGATAAGGTATTAAATTTGTTATGTGAAAAATCACAATTCCCCTACGGAATTAGCTATATGTCACGTTCGGTTTTTTGACTTTTTGACACAAGTCGCAGGTTTGGATTAACTTCTTGATTTTTTTATACAGTTTAGGGAAATAAAATATTTTTTTGAGTGTCGCAAAAATTTTTGTAGTTCCAAAATGTCCCAAAAATATAGTGCAAAATAACTTTATTTTGTAAACTTTCGGGCAAAGCTAAAGTTTTTGACTGATCAAAAGTATTAACATGAATAAGAAGGTTTTTGTTTGAATACCTTACGCGATCCACATCAGGTGCTATGTTTAAATTTCGCTGTTTTAAAATTTTTATAATTTGAGATAAAAAAGAATCGGTGTTTTGAAATTCTGAAAAATTTTTTAAATCTTGTTTTATTTCAACCGAACCATTGACTGACAATTGTAAAAGAAGAGGCTCATTAAAGTTCGTCGTATTATCTCCAGTAGGATGGCGGCTTAAAAAATCAGCAACCTTATTTTCTTTGCCCGCTATATGTTCTATTGTAAAGTTAAATTGTTGTAAAAATAATGTCCAACGAGTTAATCTTTCATTTAGAAATTTGCATTGTTTAGTTTAGAGTAACAAACAAACAATCTTACTTTCTGCAAACAATACACTATAGGACATAATTCTTTTTCAGTCGTAGTGTAAGACAACTGAGCAGAATTAAGTCTTTTACTTAAAAAACAAATAACTCCCTTCTCTCCCATTTCATTTATTTGATATAAAACTCCTCCAATAGCATCCATTGTCCCACCTTAACCTCTAGCAAAATCTGTTTCTAAAATGAATTCCTTTGTTCACTACTGTTTCTAAAAAAAAACTTTTAATTTTATCAACACAATTTTGCTCATCATCTCCCTAACTCCTTTTTTAAGTAAGTGAGCTAAGTCCGAGGTTAAAGAGGCGTAATTTTCACAAAATTTACATTAGTAATTACATAATCCCAAAAATTCTCTTAGTTCTTTTACTTTAGTCGGTGCTTCAAATTCTTGAATGGCTTTTATTTTTTCTGGATCCTTTTAGGAAACTTCTTTCCTAACAAATAAGGATTTTTCTAAATTAATAGTCATATTAGCTTCTTTTAATTTTTTAAAAACTTGTCTATATGTCCCAGATGAGTAATGTAGTCAGGAGAAGCTATTAAAAGGTCATCTATGTAATTATAGGTAAACTCTCGAACGTCGGGTCCCAATATAATATCCATTGCCCTGGAGAAACTTCCAACTGCGGTCTTTAAACCGAATGGAAGTACCTTAAATTGATAGGATCTTCCATTAAATACAAATGCAGTATAGTTGCGACTACCTTTTTCTAAAGAAATTTGCCAGTATGATGCTACTAAGTCTATACTGGTTAAAAATTTACAGTTATGAAATCCCTGGAGCAATTCGTCAATTGGGACAGGAGTTTCAGTTTCAGCTGTCATTTCATCATTTATTTGTGTTGCATCTACACATAACCTTATATCTTTATTCCTCTTTTAGTTTTACCTCCAGAGCCGTTCTTAATGCAAAGGGAACTGGATAACTTCTCCTGACAAAAGGCTTTGATATTTTGATAGTTATTTTATGTTCATATTTATAAGTTAGACCTGGTTTGTCCGAAAATAAGCAAGACTAAAAATTAAGTAATTCCAACAATTGTTTCTTTTCTAACATTGCTAAATTAGCCTTCTCTACCTTGTTTCCTCACATTTGATTTAAATTAAATTTCCCTTTCACTCTACCGAAATCAACCTCCAGAAGATGTACTTTCAAAGATTCATCTTCTGGTTTAAAGTTAAAAGGAAGTTTGATTGGACCATCATCATCATCATTTAAAAAGGTAATAATTTTCTGGGGAATGTTAATATGACATTTTAATTTATTTAAATAATCCATGCCTAAGATACAGTCTCTAATTAAACCCTGAATTACTAGAAAACATATTTGAAATGAAAATTGTCCTACCTTAACCTCTAGCAAAACCTGTTTACTTATTTTGGTACTCTTTTTACCAAAAGCACCTACTACTTGTAAGGCACTGGAAGGTAACCTAGGTATGTTAGGTCAAAAATTTTAAAAAATTTCAAAGAAAATTTGTGAAATACAGGTCACTACACTACCTGTATCTATTAATGCCGTTGTACTAAAATTCTTAATTTTAGGATATATTTCTGGCACAGAAATCGTTCCTGAATTCACTTTTGTTATATTGCTAGTTTTACAGTAAATCCCAATCCAAATCTGTTGTCCTATTGCTCTAATTGGTTCAATGTGTCCCTGATTTCTTACTCCTAAACCTTCTCCTATCTTCCATCCCATCTCAAACATAATATTATAACCTATATTATTAAAATTATTAGACCTGATAAATGGGTTAACGGTCCAAATGCTTGGCCTGAGAATCCCGACCATCTTTATTTTCCCTCAGTATTTCCTTTAGGTTTTGTGGTATTATTTAAAACCCGATTACCATACTTGGGAACAGTATAAGGAGCAAATCGATTTTGACTTATATTGCTTATATTATTACCCTTATGTTTTAAAACCAAAGATTCCTGTGATATTAAAAACTCTGGTGTACCCGCAATGCTTCTATCATTTTTAATAGACAAAAGAGACTGGACTTCTGAGGGAAAATGCTTAATTAATAATTTTACCAAAGTCTCTTCTCTAAGCTTCTCGGTTAACATACGTGCCATGCTAACGTAATGAGAAAAATGATCAATCATGGATTTAGCACGATCCCACGTATCAGAATCTAATTTTGATTTTAATTCGTCTTGTTCTACTTCGGAGAAAAAATGTTCAAATTCCTCAAATGTTTCCCACGAAAGATAGTAAATGTTGTACCCATCGGCTGCCGATAATTCAAAACACTCTTTCAAAGCACTTAATTTATCGATAATAATTTTTGTACAAAAAACGTCTAGTTCCTCCAAAAATTTAATAGGATGTTTAACTTTAATGTCGCCACAAAATTTCGGGGCAATCAAAGGAGAAGAAGTATATATTAACGTTGGTTTTTGCACAAAAGTAGATATTAAATTTGACTGAGGGTTAGATAATTCCAAATTATTTATCTTGTTATTCAATTCTTTAAAATCTTTCCGTATTTCAGTATGAATAAATGCCATACCTTTCCATACCCATAAGAAATTAGTTTGAATGAATTGTGACAAATTATTATATGTTTCCAACATTATACTTCGATTTTGTTCGTTTAAAGAGTTCAGTCTTTTTTCCATTTCTTCTAAATATCTAACTGTTGTTAAGGTTCTTACTCCACTATTTAGTAAATATACATCAGCTGGTGGTCTATCAGTTGGGGTCCTTCTATCATTAGTGGAGTGGTTGTGGTCTCGGTCCCGATCTCGGCCTGTCTCCAGTGTTGTAAAATTGGCTACAGGAAACCTCAGACTTGGAAGTCGATTTTCAGTCGTCATTATGGGAATAGTAACACTTTGCAAAGTATTCTCGGCTGAGGTTCTGACATCTGTAAGAGAATTATTTTAAAAAATTAAATAATAAAAAAAAACTGTACAAGATTCTTATTCATAAATCCGATCAATTTATTGACTACAATCCTGGTCACGGCACCACTGAAGTCTTTACCACCCCTGTCTGTTTTTTGTTAAATATTTTCTCATTTTTTTTCTCTTCTGATGAAATCAAAACAAGCTTCTGAACGAAATCGATCTAGTAAAATTTACAAACCCACGTTGCTCCTCTTCTGGAGTTTAGAAACACAACTCTTTTTTTAAATAAGTAACTCAGGTAAGTAATTGTAGTTTGATCGGATTTACAAATGAATAAAAATCTGTTTCACTATTTAATGAATAAATAAACTAGATTGTACAATAGCGCGGCTTCTTTCAGTTTAATGGAATTCTTATCATAAAATGCAAGTTGTATTAAGTGATTACATACATAAAATTAAACCACATTTAGATTAAACCAAAAATTGAAAAAAACAATAATAAACCTTAAGACAAATGAAGTCACATTTCTTTTATTTCCAGGATTGATAAATATAATTTCATTTTTTGGTCTAATATTCTTGATTCAATTAATTGTACAAATCATTCGTTATTTATTACTTATTCTTTAATTTGTTAAACAGAGTTCAAGAGGTTAAAATAGCATATTTTTTTAAGTGCTAGTTCACACACATACTGATACAAGCACCTCGCAAAATTGAGCAAATTCTCGAATAGCACAACTTTTAATATTACTAAATCTATCAACTAATGACAAAACTTTACTTATTTTTTCTGGTGACAAACTTAATCCAAATTTATCTGACAAAAATACAAAACCTAAGAAAATGCAGGCTTTTGAAGGGGTCAGAACGCTCTTTTTATAATTAATTATAAACACCAATTTTTTTAAAAGATGACATGTAGTTTCAACATTATGTTTACAGCGATCATAAGTGTTTTCAATCAATAAAAATTTACAGAAGTAAATCCGAGGTCTCTGAGATGAAAAAGGACCGGTCTTAACAGTTTTGTAAAGACCCAATTTGCAACAGATAGACCAAAAGGCATCACATTAAATTTCCAAAGCTGAGACTCAAAATAAAACCTTTAATATTTTTTATATTCTTTATGCATTGGAATCATAAAATATGCATCTTTAAGGTCTAACCTAGAGACCCTGTATGTATGACATATTTTAATAGTAAAAATATGTCATACATACAGGATCTCTAGTCTAACCTAGCCATAAAAATTAAAGCGTTTTTTCCAAAAACAGCCCATGTCAAAAAAAATATATTTTAGGAAAAACGAAAAAAATAACTTGAAATGTCTAAATTATAAGTATTGGTAAAGTTTGTAAAACACAATTGGTAGTTTTGAACATAATTTGTAAATTTACAAGTTATTTCGGTTTAGAGAAAAAAATAGAAGTTTGTTTGACATGGGCTGTTTTTGCAGTAAAACAAAAAACTGCCGAATTATTTGATTAATAATATATATATATATATATATATATATATATATATATATATATATATATATATATTTAAAGAAATGCTGACAATATAAATGCTCTAAAATTACGTATTAAGTGCTTTCACATCCACTACTATTGTCGTCACAGTCCAAGTCGGCTTCACGGGCTAAATCTGTAGTTTTGTTAGAAGCAAGTGATTCATAAAATGCTCTATTCTCCATTTTTGATAATGTTGGACATAAATCTAAGAGACTTGACTTTCAGATGGTTTAGATTAAGGGGGCCCGGATATAGTGCTGTTAGAACAAGTTCATTTGGAAGTTTAGACTTGTTTCTTACCATCGATTTGGTCCATGAACCAGAATATGAATCTTTTGTGAATATAGATCCAGGATCTTGTTTAGAAATCTTGTACATCCTAATGGTTTTCAGTTTAAGTGAGGGTTTAGGTACTCTAAGGGAAATAAGGTGCAACCGCTTTCTCTATATTGTAAAGGTTTGACTGATCTACTTTGACAAGTGTAAAAGGTGATGGTTTCAAGCGACAGGTTTTAATGATATCGTCCCATTCTCCAGGATGTTCAACCGTACACTTTTCTTTTATTTTGCTGATAATGGAAAAATCCTGGTCATTTGGAAGATATGAGTGGCCTCTTACTGGATGATAGTTTTAAAAATCTTTAATACATGGACAATTAAGTATAGGAAGCGTACCATTGTATAGTTTTTGCGGAATCGGCAAATCTTTAACCTTGGTTTATTTGATACATAAGCTGTTTTTGTGGAATATTTTAATAGTAATAGATTTGGCGACATCCCGCGACGGCATTTTTAACAAAAATCAAAATTTATGACATGGGCTGTTTTTGGAAAAAACGCTTCAATTTTCTATCTTCCAACTTAAAAAGTGAGGTCTTTACAAACTTGTTAAGATTTTTTAAAATTAAAATCACTATGATCCATCTGGTGTTGGTACTACATAAATGTTAGAATGAAATTGATTTTGTGTAGATTCACAAGGAGATATTGCTCCTATCTCTTTTAGGTGTTCTAATGCCAATAAAATAGTTTGTTACTCAGAAACAGACCAAGAATGTTGTCCTACAGTATCAAAATTAATTTTCAACCCATCCAGCCATGACAACACTAAACTCTCTTTACAAATTAAATTCCAAACACTTTTAAAATGACTTAGCCTTCCAGCATACCCACTTACATTGATTAATTCCTTCTGTCCTCCCTCCTTTTGAATGTACGATATTTGTCCTGCTGGTAGTGGTTCCTTCAGTTTGTTTGTCGCATCGCAGCACTTGATTGTTGGATTTCTGCTTCCGTTGTGCAGGCCCGTGTCTGATTTTGAACTTTTCTTTGAAAAGGGGGCGGGCTCTTGAAGAAAAACTTTTCTTTATTAGATTGGATATTAGTTGTTTCCAAGAGAACCTGGCTAGTCTTTTGCAAAGTTTTAGTTTGTTCCAAAGTTTCATTAAACTTAGAATTAAACAATAGTTGATCGGTTTTGGTATTCATTAAGACTTCTTTGAAGCTCTCTTTAAGTTTTTTCTAAAAACCGCCATTCACTAAAAGAGCCGTTCTAGAAACAGACTTTTCAAAATGTGTATCTGAAAGTAAACGACCTCCATCAGGTAGCCATTCTAGATTAAGCATAACCCAAACATGTTAGTGATGTCCCCACTTTACTCTGCATATTTTTGAGTCGCTCATCCCTTTTAAAGCAACTTGCAGCAGATTTAATTTAATTTCAGGATTTAACTCAGGCGCACATACTAACGAAGAATTTCCTGGAGATGGATACTTCTCCAATAATTTTTGTCTATTTTCCTTAGCAAACCCCTCAGTTAATATTTTCGTTCTAGACGCTGCTCCTCTAGCATGAAGATTGGGGTTTCATTCTCTTCTCCCAACAGTTTCAAAACTCTAGGATCTAAAGCACTTGTTTCTGCAATTTCTGCAGTCTGATCCATTTCAGAATTTTCACTTTCTTCCTCAAACCAATTCATTTGCGATTGACTTGATGATTCACCCAAAAAATGCTCATCAGTGGGCAAAGGGGGAGGCGGGGGGTGGCGGCGTCATTAGTGAAAAAAATTTCACTTGGCAAACAACCTAGGGCAGATGCCCCCCCAGAGACAGAACTTCCAACCACCGGTTGTGATGCTCGAATATCTTCCTCGTCTCTTTCAACCACCGGTTAAAAACGGGTGTGCCGAGACGTCCTTTCATGTTGAGAATCAACCTATTTATTTCGTCTTTTCACCCTTTTAACCACCTTTAACTTTGCTTTTAACTTGTTTATTTCAGATTTCAACACATCCTCCTCATCAGAGCAGTCAAAATCTTCATCACTTAAATCTCTTTTACTTATATCACAATTTTCACTTTTTTAAAACCTTGAACCACATCACCGATATCAAGAATGAATGAATAAAATGGCGGCCATACAGGGTGGCTGGGCGTGATGATCGCAGGGTTGCCAACCGTTAAAAAGCTTTTTTCCTTGTATTGGCTTTGAAAATTCGGTACCGCAGCGGACGCGTTAATTACGAGAAAAACAATGTATCGTTTAGGCAAAAGGAAAAAATATTTTTAATATTATAACGAACATAACTGGATCACCCTGTACAGCGTGTCCCATTTTCGATGGGATTAAATGGGAAACTCGGTTATTATTAAAGATATCGATTTTCTGATTGCACCTTACCGTGCTCTTTTTTGGAGCCCTTAAAAATGGTGTAATCAGATTTTTGCTCTACCCCGTGGTTTCGCTAATACAGGGAGTTTTTGAAAAAAAAATGCATTTTAATTAATTCCTTGTATCTCGCTTATTTTGCAAGATATTTTTATTCTGTAAAAACCTTTCTATGGCAACTTTTTTAGAGCAAAATAATGACGTTGTCAATTTTTAAAAATATTGTTTAGTTTTTGAGATATGGTATTTATCATAAAAAAATTAAATACGGACCTGGATTTTTTTTATTACTACTTTGATTAGTTCCATGCTATTATTACCTTAAAATGATAAAACTTTAATATTTTTTTGATTTAAGGTTAAAAAAAGCTATTTAATATTTGAAAAAAAAATTATAGTCCGAACCTGGAAATTTCCAACGTAATTATAAATTTAAAATTGCAAGACACACTAGTTGAACGATTTTTAGTTTATCTGTTTTGAAATGATAATTAAAAGATTTATAAATAAAGTAAAAAACGTTAAAAAGTTACAAAAATAATATCATACTAATTATTTGATAACCAAACAGCAGGTCGTGAAATTTACAAAACAAAAGCGTGGAATTGACATTGTCATTTTACTTGTCATTTTTGTAAACGGCTTACAATTATTTTAAACTGGCTAGAAATCGACCATATCCAGATTTTGAAAAATGTGATATGTTTGACTGCTTCATTCAAGCAACAAAATCCCAATATTTAAATGGCAGAAATATTTTTATGCAAAATGCGTTAAGAAAAATTACTCAAAAATGCCAACAATGTCTTAGACATAATGGTAATCAGAAAGATTAGTTATTTTTTATAATTTGTTTTTTTTTTGTATTTTTCGTAGACTTTGTTTCAAATAAATCTGTAAATTAACGTAAAACCATTTTAATATGCTAAGTATCAAAACAGTTAAACTAAAAATTGTTTAACTAGCAATTTTTAGTTTATATTTATGTTGGAAATATCCAGGTTCGGACTATTTTTTTTTTAAATATTAAATATTTTTTTTTTACCTTAAAACAAAAATTTTTTAAATTTTTATTATTTTATGATAATACTAGCATGAAACCAATCAAAAAAGTAATAAAAAAAATCCAGGTCCGTATTTAATTTTTTTATGATAAATACCATATCTCAAAAACTAAACAATATTTTAAAAAATTGACAACGTCATTATTTTCTTCTAAAAAAGTTGCCATAAAAATGTTTTTACAGAATAAAAGTATCTCGCAAAATAAGCGAGATACAAGGGTTTATTAAAAATACAATTTTTTCAAAAACTCCCTGTATTAGCGAAACTACGGGGTATAGCAAAAATCTGATTACGCCATTTTTAAGGGCTCAAAAAAAGAGCACGGTAAGGTGCAATCAGAAAATCAATATCTTTAATAATAACCGAGTTTCCCATTTAATCCCATCGAAAATGGGACACGCTGTACATACAGTCTAATATTTACAAATTTTTTCCGTTAAACAGAACAGAACGTGTTAATCGATTTTGTAAGATGAATAAAGTAATAAATTTGTCAACTATCCAAGTACACAGTATGTATGTACCTAGGTACTTAATAATAAATTAATAACCGAACCGTCTAGTATGTAGCAAATTGCTGTGGGGGTCGGGTCAGCGTTAAAAGAGGCAAATGAATTTCGGTAGGAGTTGTTTTTATTAATTCTAATTTATGAAATAACAGAAAAACATGGCGTCAGTACACACCTGGCACTTGGCACCACACTATTACTTAATTATTAAGGAATTCAGTTTAGGCTTTATCAACCAAAAAATGCCAGAAACAAAAATTAAGAGCACGTTAATTTAAAAATAACACCCAACCTCTGAAATCTCACTGTGTTGAAAATCATACCCAGGCGAACACCTCGTTGGCCATAAGGTGGAGTTTCGCGCAAGGTGAACTAAAATTTAAGATCGCCGGTACTTTATTGGGGGTTACTATAACTGTTAAAGATCACGACAAAAACTCACTGAACCGCGCCACAAATCCTTTATCTATGATCACGACTACGCGATTGAAAAAAGAACTAACCTCTCTTTTATATTTTCCCTAATTAAAATGAATTTATTAGTGGTATCAGGGCTATCAAAATGGACGGGCCACGATCCTCCACTTTGTTGACATCACATCCGGGGCTGATTTTTTTTTGATGGTCACGTTACGACACAGCTGATTGTCTTTAAAATATTGAAGTTGGAATGACGGTTCATGGATATTTGATTTTTTTTTTAAATAAAGCCGTTTTTGAGATTGTTTTTACTTTATTCTGGCAGAACAATTTTTTTTAAATGTATAGTAAGCCCTAAATTTTCATAGCCGCTTCATTAGCTCACACAAAAATTAAGTTTAAAGCAGAAGCGAATGTGACAATCACATATGAAAAAGTCAAATACATGTCAAATATAACAGTTGGCATGTGGTACATGGCGGGTAATTTGAATTCAAAATAAGGAATGCTAAATTTTGAAGATTTTAACCTTTTAATCATGTTGCTTCCTTACAAACCTTTGGTGGAATATCGGGATCGTGTCTGAGAATATTTCACTGAAATTTTGCAGAAATCTGTAGTGCCATTTTGAAAATATCATAAAAAAACGTCTGACCTCCCATAAGACCCAATGTAAAATTCAGCCCCGGGAGAACAGCTGATTTTTTCAGGGTCGTGGCCTCTATTTTTGTGTTGGCCTTGGTGGTATCAATTCCATAGCACACCAATAAAACTTTTCTAACTTCGCTTGTTACACTACTTATTTCTAAACTATGGAATTTATTGCAGTCATCCAACCCCCCGAACGCAGAACAAAGTTGCATGTGCATAATTTTTAAACACAAGCATAAAATAGAACATTACAAAAGTGTATGTGACACCAGACAACTATGTAATTTTATAGTTCGTATGTTCGAAAATCACAATGCTGTATGTTATACATACAACTGTGGAATAATACAACTGTGAAACCCTAAAAATCGTAGTCATACAATACAATGTATTTCTGATTGCATGCAACATACATCTTTTTAATTCTATGGAAGTGAAGGTTAAAGCACATACACCTTTGTGCTTCCCAAAAGTCAATAAACTACATAGAGCTACTTTAAATAGCATTATTTTTCTAAATTTCGGGAAAACACTGACCAAGTATTTTTAATTTTTTTCTGTAAAGAAGCTAAAATAATAAAAATATAAACCTCATTCTCAATGTTCTAGGGGACAAAGTAATTGAAAAAAAAATTATTGTTAGTTTGAAAATCTAAAGTTAATATAAAATTATAAAAACTAAAAAAAACACCATTATACAGGGTGTCCCAGAACTAATGGTACATGGTTAAACTGTAGATTCCTTGGGTCAAAATATTACGATTTAGGCATACTTACTTTAGTCCAAAAGTTTGTATTTACCGAGATACAGGGTGTTAAACTTTATTTTTTCAATTCGATTTTCTTTAACTTTTTTACTAATTAATATTTTTGCAAAAACTAAACAGCGTGTAAGTTTTTTTTAATTGGCAAAACGATTCCGTTAAAAAATTTGATGTACAGTGTACAGGGTGTTCCTTGGAGCACTACCATTGCATAAAAATCAGTATATTTTTTTTGTGCCTCAGTGTATACCAGTTTTTATGTAAAATAATGGTTTTTCCATCCTTTTTATGTAAAAAGTTATACTGTTTTAAAGTCGCTCAGAGCAACGGTTTTTGAGTTTTTTGCATTAAAATTTTTTATTGCATGTGAGTGATCTGCCTAATTTATGTATGATACTTTCTTCAATTCTTTCTACTAATTAATAATTTTGCACAAAAAATTGGGTTTGGTGATTTTAGGGCATGGACAATTTAATTTTGGTTAAAAAAAAATAAAAATATTATACAGTGTGTTCTCTGGCTCGGTACCGTTACATTAAAATAGGTCTAACTTTTTTATTCCTCAGTGTATACAAGATTCTATAAAAAACATAAATTTTTTTATTTTTTTTAACTTAAAAAGTTATAGTGTTCTGATGTCGCTTAGAGCAACGGTTTTTAAGATATTTAAATTATAAGTTTTTATTGTATGCGTAAAAGATTTTTGATTAAATTATTACTTACTTCATACATATTAGCTATAATCAATAATTTTTATAGCATTTTAAGATTGGATGTTTTCTTAAGATATATTAAGTTAAAAAATATACAGGATGGTTCTTGAATCATAAGTGCGTTAAAACAATTGTAAATTATTGTCCGTTATTGCAACTGTGTAGGGCGATGTTTTTAATGAGGAACAAAAACTTCTTCGTATTACTGTTTTTAAAAATGGTAAGTACGTATACTTTATTACTGCAACTATTTTTTTATTCTTTTGAAAGAAAATTATAATTATTAATAAAATTAATATTTTATTATATATTTAAAAAAATATAAAATTTCTTAAGCATGGCGCTCTCAGCAACAAAGTTAAAATTTTAAAATGGACAAATAGTAAATCAAACTTAAAATTGTTTATTATAGTAGGCTTTGAAAATAAAAAACAATAAAATCAAATAAAGTTGCTGTCTGCGTCTATTCTGTCAAACTTTCTTAAAATTACAGAACTTTTTGTAAAATTACTTAATTAAAATCATATTCTGTTTAAAAACCTGCTTAAGTATACACCGAGGCACAAAAAAAATGGTGGTGGTCCAAAGAGCACCCTGTACATTGTACATCAACTTTTTCAACGGAATCGTCTTGCAAATTTCAGAAAAACCTACTTGCTGGTTAGTTTTTGCAAAAATATTAATTAGTAGAAAGAATTGAAGAAAGTATCATACATAAATTAGGCATTTCACTCACATGCTATAAAAACTTTAAATGCAAAAATCTCAAAAACCGTTGCTCTGAGCGACTTTAAAACAGTATGACTTTTTTACATAAAAAGGATGGGAAAACCATTATTTTACATAAAAACTGGTATACACCAAGGCACAAAAAAAATACAGTGATTTTAATGCAATGGTAGTGGTCCAAGGAACACCCTGTACATTGTACATCAAAATTTTTAACGGAATCGTCTTGCCAGTTTCAAAAAAAATTACACACTGGTTATTTTTTGCAAAAATATTAATTAGTAAAAAAGTTATTAAAGAAAATCGAATTGAAAAAATAAAGTTTAACACCCTGTATCTCGGTTAGTACGAACTTTTGGACTAAGGTAAGTGTGGCTAAATCGTAATATTTTGACCCAGGGAATCTCCAGTTTAACTATGTACCATTAGTTCTGGGACACCCTATATATATATACAAAAAAATCAAATTATTAAAACCTATTTTTTATTAAGAAAACTTGAAAAAATAAGTTTTCTGTTGAAGAAGAAAAGGATGCTTGGTTTCATGACTTTTTATGAAAATTTAAAATTTTTTAAATGTATTTATAACTTTAAGTTAGGTTTAATTTCAAAATGTTCAAAATACATTGTCAAATTAACAATTAATTGTCCCTTAATTAATTTATCCCCGAGTTCATTTTGATGTGCGTAGTTGTCATTAAATATCTAAAAAATATATTTGGGATAAATATATTTTTTGACTATTTGTTTAGACAGAGTTTGTGTTATGACAATCAAATAAGTAAAAAATAATGTAAAGTTTTGTAACTAAAAATCACATTTAAAAAGTACCTCTAAATTATAAATTGTAAACTAATGTTATTCAATATTATTTTGATATATTTGGTTTAAACTCTGCACGAGTGTTTTTTTTGTAAAAAAGTTATTTTTTTGTAAAAAAAATTAGTTTTTATAAAATATAATCATATATTTACGATTAAATATTTTAGAAAACGCATTTTTTGTTGACTATTTTCTTCTGGAAATCTGTTTGTACAGGATGTAGGTTATGACCATTAAAAGGGTTTAAAAATGTTTGTAAATATAAATTATTTTAATAAACATATACATAATAATCAAAACCTGGTTTATTTTTGATAGTTTATTTATTAAAATTTTCACTATAAATTAAGTCCAAGAATAATAGTACCCAGTAGTTGTCTTCCACATAAAAATGCAGTTCGAGCAGCTTAAACGCAAAATATAAATACCGATTTATAATCTTAAAAAAATTAGAATTTTATGCTCTAAGAACCAGAATTTCGTAGTCGGAATATCCGATCTCTCTTCCACCGAATGGAATATAGCAGGTGCCGTGGCTGGGATGAATCTGCAAAAAAAATCAAGTTTAAATATCATAAACTCTGTAATTACTTGATGAGTTTTTTATGTGGAATTGTAGACACTAACACCAGTATTTCCTAAGATTTGAAGCACTTAGACCTAGCAGTAAGATCAGGCTCTAAGTACCAAGTCTATAGACTTAATCCCGACCGTTTTAAGTGTAGTTTTAATAATTACAAGTCAAATAACTGCAGATTTGGTTCACTCTAACATGCAGTAGCATAATAAGTACTCTGGAAAAAAATACACAAAAATTTAAATTAACCTTAAAAATAAAGAAAAACCAAATAAAATTTTGTAACAAAATTCTCAGTTTTTTGAAATCTAGTCAGTGTAGTCCTAGGATTCCGGTTAAAAATCGTCTGAAGTTGAAGTATTATCCCTGAGGAGTGGTTTAAAGTTTTAAAAACTATAGAAATAATCCATTATCAAAAAAAAACATTATATACAAAAATGTCAAAGCTAAATAATACATAAATAACTTAAAACTATCTACGTAGATGCATTACCGTATTAAATATGACAAAATTATAATTATAAAAAGTACAACAGATTGGAACCTTTTTTTCAATAACACTACCAAATAATAATTGAACGTGTCCCAATAATAATTAACATATAAAATAAAGCGGAACGCTGTTAAATGGCGTACACTGATTTACTCCGATTTAGTTGATCTCCTAGTGACGTTTCGAGGTTCAAATAAGTTTTGTGTGGATATGATTGCTACAACGAAAAAAATTGCCTATAATGCAAGGTATTGTAATTATATAAATATAAAAAACTATTGCATTCAAAGGAAAAAAATTAGTTAAATCTTAAACCAAAATATAGACCTGTCAGTTGATCTATAGATTTAGTACTTAGCACCCTTAAGTAAATACTGGTGTAAAAACAATACTTTTTAGTGAAATATTTTTTCCGAATGTGTTCTGGGAGACCCAAAAAGACGCATTATATATATTTAAGAGGAATATAACCCTAAAATGTTACCGATACCCTCATTTCCTATGTATTTCCACTTTAAGATTTCCACATTACATGCACAATAAAAGAAAACCATAGTAAAAACTTTTTTGTATAAAATTAAACTACCTTTTAATCTCGAAAAAAAAATGTTTTCATAAGTTTTCTGAAAAACTAAGCATTTTATAGACAATTATTAAGAACACTTTTAGGTAGAAAATTAAATTTTATTTTAAATATGTTTAATCTGATAGTTGTTAAACTATAATAAACCAAAATTATGAAGTATTATCCAATTGTGTATCATTTGGGATACAATGCGAGGTGGTTACGACCGGCCGCCTGTATCCTAAATGATACGAATGTTTTTGCGTCTACACACCGGGGTATTGCTTTCAATATACACATAAAATGATGACTGTTTAGCGAGTGTATCTTTTACGATTCATCAAAAAGAAAACAAAAATCTAAAAAACTGAAAAATTTTGTTCAGTAAAACATATGGGAAATGCTTTCAGGATCTTCTAGGTGCAATTTATTTTGACCCCAGAGACCAGATTTCGAAATTTGAGCTCGGCAGCGAACGTGTTAAAAAAAGTCCCAGTTCGCAAACGCTTCCAGAGTGTAGTTGAAAATTTTATTTTATCATTCTTGTTTAAAACTTTTAGCTCACACTACTACTATTCTATAGTAGTGTGAGCTATGGTGATCCAAATTTTTTCGAGAAAAAAAAAGTTGCTCCGATTTCAAAATTTTTTATATATCTTTGCGTTTCAGATGATTTTGTAACTTTTTTGTCTCGCCGTCTGTCTGTATGTATGTCTGTCTTTAACGACCAACGCGCATAACTCAAAAACCGCTTGTCCGATTTAAATGAAATTTGGTACCTAGGGTGGGTCTTGGACCGTGATGGTCCCATTTAAAAATGAACGAAATCCACAGAACGCAAGCCACATAAAAGGGGTAGATTTCAAATATGAGAGTTTATGTGAAAATATGGCGTGTGTGATATCAAACGAAAGGTAAATGAGTCTGGAGTAAAACAAAATACATTTTAGTTTTTAAAAAAAGGGTGGGAGTAGATTTTAAAAATTAGAGTTTAAGTCAAAACATGGCTTGTGTGGTATCAAACGAAAGGTAATTGAGTCTGGAGTTGAATAAAATAAATTTCAGTTTTTAGTTATATTAGCTCACACGTACACTATAACTATAGTACCTAGTGTGAGCTTAGGTGCCCATAGATTGGCAGAGTATTTTTTCCACAACCTACAGAAACCAAGTTATTTTTAAAAGAAAACTGATTTTAGCCAACAACGTTCGAGTTCGCAAAATTACTGGAATATTATGGACCATTAACCCTTTAAATAATCTGTGGTATAATCGTGCCAAGTTTAAAAAGTTTCGGACCTTTGACTGGACCAGATCTAGGATGATATGATCAAAGCCATATATTTACCTTTCCAATGGTGACAGATCCTTCGTGATGCGCCCTGCCAATGTATAAACTTTCCCCGTCAACTGTTTTCCCACCTTCGACAGCACCTGGAGGAACCTGACCGCCACTTGCTGGAACCCAGTCGAACCTTTGCTCACAAAGTACCTGTAAAAGGAGAGAAATTAGCCAAGAAAACTTGTTTGGTTTTTAAACTACCGGTGCTAAAAAATTACGTGTGTTAGTACTGTTGACCTATAACTCCGCTGACTGAAGGCGTCTTGAAGGCGAAAAAAACGCAACCAGCGTTGATCTGACTTAAAAGACAAAGTTTACGGCATTAATTTTCTCTTTTCGTTGATTGATATCGATCAACCGGTCCCCGTTGTAAGTTTTGGGATGAATTAAAACAGCGGGGTTCCTCCATAGAAGTTGAAACGGCTTTAACAGGTCTGTAAAGAACAGGGGGGTCAGTAACATTCACCCTAACTTTTTTTCAGTGTTTAGAATTATAATATTCGTGTTTAAAGTAGTACATGTTTTAAGTATAGTATTTGCAATAAGGCTAGTCCTTTTGTTTAATCACCCCGTAATTCTGGTCACAAAACACACGTGTATTCTTAGTTCAGTTTAAAACCACAGGTTACTTAAAGTTACTGATAATGGGTGCTGAGAAACCAATTATTAGTTACCTTAAGGTTAACATGATCGGTCACCACCCTCTAAAAGGGTGGTGGATCGATGTTTAAACTGTCACTCGTTTTGAAATTTCTGACTTTCTGAAAGATTATCGCTTATTTTTTATTTAAATTTTGATTTAATAGCTATTCGGCATAGTTTTTTGAAAAAAGTTCCTGTTCGACAATGACTTTATGTAGTGAAAAATGTATGTGTGTTACAGCGTGCCATATGTGCTTTACTGGCATGCATTGATCACTCAACTAGGGGGTGCCTAGAGTCCCTGTATGTTGACATAATTGGATATATATATCCAAATATGTCAACATACATGGACTCTAGGGGTGCCCTGCCGACAAAGTTTCTACATTGGATGATTTTCAATGCGTAGAGCTACAAACCAGGAACAAACAGTAAATTAGTGATGATTTAATTTGAAAAAAATGTTATTTTCTACAATGTATTTCGAGCTGAAGTTAAGCTAAGCTTCGTAATTTGTTATGTTGAAAATTATGATTCAAATAGGATGAGGCCCTATTAATATTATATTTTTTGTAAATTGAAGTTTTAAATATTATTACCTAACTTACTTATTTCTTTGTTATAATATATATAAGTCAATATATAAGTATATAAGCATTTATATTTTTTGTATAGAGTAAAATAGAACACAATATTTTAAACTCACACTTTTTATGGTGGACATAAAGAAATTCCCTACTGATGTATCATAGGCTTTGGGAATTTCGACAAAAACAGTATTGAGGACAAGAAACATACAGACCCTTTGACTGAATTAAAAAAAAATTTCAGACACGTATTGTAAACTAAAAAGAGCTATTACTAATTACTAAGTTAAAAATGCTGCGATAAAGCGAATATTAGCCTTTAGTCATGTTTGTATAATTTTGTAAACCTAATTTAATGAAATAAAATAAATTAAATCAACCAAAACACTGAAATCTTTATCTCATGAACTGCCATCGTCAGTTATGACGAGAAGAGCGACATCAGGAGCATTAATAGCTGTTTTATTTTCCCACTCTTCCAAAATTAGTTTGTCGTAATGCATCATGTAATTTTGCCAATCGATTTTATCTTTTTAAAGAATGGTTTTACAAACGCGTCTTGATGACGGGTAAAAATGCAATATGCGTTGATCCGGCCTGAAGGACAGAAGAGCTGTCGTAGGTCACGGACTATAGTTTGTTTTCTTTTGTTTGTATTCGATCTTTTCATTGATCGATATGTATCGCAGTTTTTCGCCTGCTTTTGTTTTTTGTTTCTCTCGTATCTCGGTAGATGGCGCTTCTTGATAGTTTTCTCACTATTTACTTAGGATTAGAGATAAAACCGTCTAATTAACTTCGCAAGAATTGTCAAACTGACCAAGCAGTGTTCTGAGGAGTCCCATAAGGACGAAACAGTTAACTGTCAACACTTATTAGGTGTCCATTAGATCTTGGACCCCCGTGAGGTTAAGCTTAGCTACCCACGGAAAAATATATGAGAGAAACAAAAACTCCTTTTTGCCCGATTAGCCACGAAACTTGTTTGATTTTTGGGTTTTACAAACTTTTTGAAGTAGTTTTCTAAAGGGCTTGTTTTGAATGGCATCATTGCATTGCAAAGACTATAGATCATTTTGAACTAAGCAAAATATCGGGGCCATCTGAATGAAATAGAAAATCAGAATACTGCTTACCTGGAAATTGTCGACACAGTGCTCCAACCCGTTGTAAGCTACATAGGCTTGACTTCTGCCGGGAACGATCTTGGCAGGAAGCCAGTCTCCTTCATAGAAAGCCCTTCCAACGTAAATTTCGTGACCGTCGATGTCGGTGCCGCCTCTCAAAGCGGTGGTAGGCACTCCACCACGGGCCATGGTGTCCACCCAGTAGTAAGCTGAAAGTGATGTCAAAATGTATACTGAATGACAAAGATAAACATCTTCCTCATAAAGTTGAGGTTAGAGTCCCTGTATGTTGACATATTTGGATATATTATAGTCAACATACAGGGACTCTAGTTGAGGTGACCTAGAATATTAACATCACTATTTGCGTCAGTTTATTTAGTAACATGTCTAACAAAATTATAAAAAAAGAAGGGAACAAAACACGTAGGGCTGTAGAGAGGATCGGTTCTTTTGTTTGTTGCCAGTTCTACGTGTTAGTATAAAATTAAAGAATGTAAACAATAAATATATTAAGGCGGGATTTTTAATATCTCCCCTGTTCTTCTTTTTGGAGGTCGCAATCGGTGTTAACATAAAGTATGTCTAACCTAAATCAATTGGACGTACGTCATCTAAATGTCAAAATAATTGTACAAAAATATGCAATTCAAAATGTTCAACCTTGAAAACCCGCATGTGTATGTTGGCACATATTGTCTAAAAATAGCAGTTATATATTTTCACATGTCAAAATAATTGAACAATGAAAAGAATTGAAAATCAAATTTATGCTTTTCGAAAATTCTTTAATCTATTACATTCGTATTTTTTCACTTATATGCTAAACACAGCTGCAATATTGGACGCACGTCATCCAAATGTCAAAATAATGACACGAACAAGTAAAATTCAGATTACTTATCCTCGAAAACCCTCGAATTGATATATCGTTTGCGTAAGTTGGCACCTATTACCTCATAGCAATAAGTATATGTCCCATATAGAGTGGCAAGCCTTGCAACATTGAGGGGCAGATGCCGCTGAAATAAATTCGTCTAGTACGAAATATTCAGAGACAACTACTATGATCTAATGGCATTTGTATGATAGGCATTAACCTCGGAAGTCGCACATGCAACATGAATTTATTTCAGCGCCATCTGCCCCTCAATGTTGCAAGGCCCGCCTGTTGCCAATGAGCGGCTAGTTCACAACTTGCATTCCGTTTGCTATTGGTCGAAATAGTCAGCTGACTTTTTGATGTTGCCGTTTAAGATTATTATTATATTATATTAAGAGATGGTGCCACCAGTCAAGCTTTTAACAAACATGTTTACAGCTTTCGACGTAAAATATGAATATATACTAGTTGTAAGTGATTAAAAAGTGTAGTGGTTTGTTCAGTACATACCTATTGAATTTAACTAAATCTATGCATATGCCGATGAGTTTTTTTTATTGTTTTTTAAAAACATATTATATTCTTTTACAGTTCATGTCATTATTTTTGGAACAACTTTTTACAACTTTTTTTTGTTGGCCTATGCTTTTTGTTATGGTAAACAACTGATAACTGTCAAAAAGTTTTCTCAAAAATTATGATATATAGTTTAAATTAGCTTCCCTATCCTGTTTTTCTGTCGAAATCGGTGTTAACCTAACCCTGATAAATTATTCGACAACGTATCCTAACCTGTCCAGACACGCCCCGGATAGGATACGTTTCCCATCAATTGACCACGGTTAGGTTTTGTTTCAGTTTGGTTTAACACCGATTTCAACCTCCCAAAACGAGGACAGGAGAGTTTTAATTTTAAAAATCCCGCCTGACTATGTCAACCAATAGCAAATGGAATGCAAGTTGTGAACTATCCGCTCGTTGTTGCCACTCTATATGGGTCATATACTAATTGCGCTTAGCGAGTTTCATTGGGGCCCTGCAGAGTTCTGTATAAGAGGTAGTAGCTCCCAACCAATGAGTTATGAGTCATATACTCATTGTCCCAACCTACTCGATTGACCCCCAAATTTTTTTTGCAGTTCTTATGTCAGGTTTGCTAGGGCTACAGCCAAGGTCTTTATACTTTTACGCAGGTTGCCTACAAAATTTGACTAGTCAGTGAACTTAACTGGACGACTGTAGCTGCGTCATCGGATTTCCATAATAAACAAATGGTTTAAGCCAACCCGGTGACGTAGATAGTTTAATCTGATTACAATTGGCCAGTCAGGTTCAATCGACCTTTCAAATTATGTAGGAAACCTGTGTAAAAGTATAAAGACCTTGGGCTACAACATACTTAAATCGGAACGAAGACTCAGACCGTTGTTTGAGGAGTATATCAAACAACGCTGAGACCTAAGTTCAATGTAATTAGTTTTACGTTTCGAGAAAATACGGTTTAAAGTGCGATAATTTTTTTTACTTTGTATTTTAAAATTATAAGTAGTTAAAGACACCAAAAACTAACTTTTTCATGAAAGTTTCAAAAGTTGAAAAAATGCTTTAAAAATTAAAAGGCTCTACCATTCTTAATACCGTAAGCTAATTTTTAATTCAGGTTCAGGTTTGGTGTTCTTGGCTCGGTCCCAACAGAGAAACCATCAGCCAGCACACTAAATGATCTAATTCTTAGTAGTCTATATTCTGTCAAATATGACGGTTTACATACGGCCGGACCGACCCACTATTTTGCACCAATGTTTTTCCGACTATTTTTTATACCTTAGGGCAACCTCAACCTAAGAGGCAGATGAGTGGAAAGGTAATTTAAAGCTTTACAAAAAACTGCTAAACCGTTTTTCTCTTAAAATTACAGCTTTCGTAAAAACTTCATTATATCATATATATTAGTCTAGTCGCTTGATCACCTCCGTTATTGTTGTGTGTAAATGCAAATTTGACGTCAGAGGCTGAAAGCCCTTACTTTTGGGAACACACTTATTGAACATCTGTCAAACTTATGCCAAATACAAGATGGTGCCTCAAAAATTAAAAAAATAACAATTTTTTTGTGGAAAATTCATAACTTTGTTATTTGTGAACCGATTCTTTTCAAATTAATTTTTACAGCATGGTGTAAAGCGAGTATTATTTAAATAAAGTTGCCAAAAAAGTTTTAAAAATATTTTTTTAAATATTTTACACCGTAATACCCTTTCATTCCATTTCTTTTATATAAAAGATGGATTACACTGTGATTTGATTGTCGTATCTGAAAAAAAATTGTTTTATCCACATAAAAAAGTCGTGGTTTTGTTGCAGGACAGTAGTATACTGTCAAATATTTTATAAAATACATTATCAAACTTCTTTGTCAACGAACTATGATAGTATATTACCAGCTTCACGTATTACAACTTGTTTAACGATGCATACCTGGAGCATTTTGAGGACGGCTTCCAGGTCGTGTTGGCCACACATTTGAGGGACGTTGCGGAGGGTAACCCGGACGAGCTGGTTGTGAAGGTGGGTAATGAGGTCTAGAAGGATGATGAGGCCACGAAGGCGGGTTTTGAGGAGGATACTGAGGTCTAGAAGGATATTGAGGCCCTGAAGATGGATAGTTAGGACCTGAAGGAGGATAGTTAGGACCAGAAGAAGGGTAATGAGGACCAGTCGGAGGACGATGGTAAGGTGGTCTAGGAGGCAAGAGTTCGGTGGTCGCATAGCCGGGTCGTGGGGGTCGGTTACACTGGGGACAACCGTAGTTGCTATTCTGGCAGCTAAAGCATGCGGGGGGAGCAGATGGATAATCTACAAGCAATGGAAAAGCAAAGGATATTCTCTAGTCATTTCAATTTTTAACAAATCTAGGAGAAATCGGTCCAGCTAGAGATATTTTAATTTTATCAACAAAAAGCCTATAATGATAGCCCGTCGCTTCATGTACAAATTAGGAACTACTCCTAAAAGGACACCATTCCTGGTAGGTACCGGGTAATTTCCTGATATACATTTTCCCTATTGAACTTTATTATGATAAGGGATAGAGAAGTATTTTAAATACAAAAAGCTGTACGTATAATTTTAGTAGGCCTTATGTGGTGCATACCATAGTTAAGTACGGGGGGATTTATGGTGAATGACCTGGTACCTATTTTGGTTAAAAATTGACGTGACCATAGACAAAATTATTGGCTATTCTGTATTTGCATCTAAACAGTGTCGGTACGTATGTGCTTACGGATAGAGGACTCATCAGTTTTTTTGGGTTTTTTCTGAAAAAGTTTCACCCACACCATGATATGTTTTAATCCTAAAAAAATGTGTTTATGAACAGGTGGTAGTATTGCTAAGCGTGAAATGTAAGGTTAGTAATGGGACAGCATTGCAGATTAAAAGTTAAAGCTGATAAATAGAATATTTTTAGCGTTATTCTTTTGAAAACTACAGCTGCTCGTATATCACGGATTTTTTTTGTATTTTTGTAGTACTTGATACCCTTATCTCAAAAATATTTAAATATTTTTAAATTGTTTCTCTATTTTTATACAGGGGGTCAAAAATTGGAATTCCAGCTTTTTTTTATTAAAAACATTGCTTTTACAATTTTTTATAGTTATTAGCTTTAGGTTAATTACAAGAGATGGTCAAACACAATCAATTTTCAATTTAATGGAATTTTAATAATACTATGCTTCCTCTAGTATAATCTGTAAAATCCTGTATGATATGGGTAAAAACCTGCATAACTGTGTTATGAGCAAAGTCTCTGAAATAATTTTTATGTGACAGATAAAGGAAGTTTTGCGCATCTATCTAATAATATATTTTTGGCCCTGTGGCGCCTGCTCTTTTTGAAGTAGGCCTTTTATCCAAACTGATCATTCCAGATTTTTTGAACATCCTGTCTATAATATGTACATTATAAACTAAGCTATCCTTTAAATGAACTACTCAAAATGGTTCAACGCACACACATCTCGATTTCGCATTTTAAGTATTTGATTCCTCTAGTAAGGCTGTAAAATCCTGTATGGGTATAAACCTGCATAACTGTGTTATAAGCAAAGTCTCAAAAACATTTTTTATGACAAATAAAAGCAGTTTAGCAAATCCATTTGATAAATTTAAAAAAAAATAGACCCTATCGGCACAAATGCTGTTTGAAATGGGCCTTTTATGCAAAACTTGCTGTATTTGAGTGGCCCTGTACAAAAATTGAAAGTAACTGAAGATATATATGTCATATCTAATAAACACTTGGACACTTAAAAATATTTTACAAATCCTTAGTTCTAATAATAATCTAATAAAACTTATATTGTAATTAAACTATAAAAAAAAAAGTGTTTTTGATAAATAAAAAGCTGAAATCCAAATTTTTGATCCCCTGTTAAAAAATAAAAAATCAATTTAAAAATATTTAAAATACATTTTTAAGTTAAGGGGATTGAGTACTACAAAAATACTAAATATTAAAAAAATTCGTAATATACGAGCAACGACTCTGTATGGATTTTAAAAGAATAACCATTTAGAATTATTAAAAATAAACATTACAAAAAATGTTTTCTGGACTCATCCACTTGTTATCTAATTTAAATCATATTTCCTTAGGAAAAGAATTGGATCCATGACGGATCTAATAACTTCCGAGCCCATTAACACACTCCAAGTAAACTCCACACTACATCAGCTTTGAAAATAGTTTTTTGTAAATATGTCAGAAACGAAAGCGTGCCAAACACTATTTTTATAAAAATTTCATGATCATTGGTCCAGCGGGTCCGGAGCAAAAATCCTTTCTCTAGCCATTGCTGAGCGGGCTAGGAAGGTAAAAAAGTAAACATCAGTTCGAAATCGCATTTATCTAGCCACTTAAGTCGCAGCCCTGATTCACCCTAAGAATTGTAGCCCTGAATATATACAGGGTGGTAATTCTTGGATTCATTTTGAGAGTAAACTTCATATTAACTCTTGAGATATAGTGTTGAAGAGTTTCAAAAAATTTATTTTTTAATTAATATCTGTGGAACTGCTCTAGATATTTTTGTTAAATTTGGTACACTATTTCTATTCTTCAAAAGGCTTTTTCTGATGTTATAACATGTTTTTTATGACCAGTGGCGCTTGTGCTGTACTTGCCCTCGGTCATCGAAGAAATAACTTATGTTCTCTGCCTCGGTATTTTAAATTTTAAAAAACTATTTTTTTCGTAAGAGGTCTAGCAAGATGCAAATGAACCTCAAACTAAAAAAAAATTAAAATGCGACATTTGCTGACCAAGTAAAAAATAAGAATTTCAAAAATACTTTTTATTAAAAAAAAAGTGGCGTACCATTATTTTCTTCGCACGAACGACATTAGTTGAAATAGATAGTATGTACAGGATGGGGCATTTTCGTTGGTTTTATAGGGTACAGGCTAAACGGTAAGAGATACAAAAAAACTGACATACGTGTCCCGTCCTCTTTTTTAGTGTCTTTTTTAATGGCATCATCAAATCTAGGCTAACTAGATTGGTTTAGCAGATACAGGGTGATTCTCAAAAATTGCCGATTTTTATTATCTTTTATTACTCGTTTATTTATGGAGATAGAAAAATTCTTCAAATACAAAAGTTTTATGATTTTATACGTATAATTCAGTGGCGTACCCAGAAAAATTAAAAATATTTTATTTTACAAGATATTATCAAAAGTAACATTTTTTTAACGGAACACCCTGTATGTAAGTACCTCAAAAAATTGAATTTTTTCTTGCGATTACAGCGATATATAACACTTAATACTTTTCATTGTCCTAAATAGATAAAATACAAAAAATATTTTTTTGTAGTTGGCTATGGATGGGATTTTTGTTTTGCTTTTTTAACTTGTCACAAAGTCAAACGTCAATTAAGTATTGTTTTTGCTTTGTTGTTATTACTTTTGTCTAAGATGAATCTTTATCAAAACTATGAAAAGTTAAACATGTTTGAGTGCTATATTGAATCTAATAAAAATAGAGATGCAGCACTTACACTATATTTTGACCGTTATACGGAACGACGTCAGCCAGATGAAAGGATGTTTCAAAGAATGTATCACAATTTAAGTGAGTATGGGTCATTTGGAAAACCAAGAAATAAAATTTACAATAAAGAAAATAGAGAAACGGATGAAATTAACACGTTGGCTTGTGTTGCTGCTGATCCGACGGTATCTAGTCGTGATATTGAGAATGATATTGGTATAAGTAAACGTAGAGTTTTAAGAATATTGAAAAAGCATCAGTATAAACCTTATAAAATAAGAAAAGTTCATAATTTACATCTTGGAGAAGAATAACGGCGTTTAGAATTTTGTAATTGGTATTTGCAACAGATTAATCAGAATCCCTATTTTTTTCTAATATGGACCGACGAAGCTTATATATCTAGCGAAGGAATGTTTAATCGACATAATAATCGATATTGGTCAAACATAAATCCTCATCAGACGGTGGCCAGGGTACAACAAGGACGGTTTAGCGCTGTATCGAAATAGAGTGTTTAACTACAGGCTTTTTAATGAAAACTTGAATACAGACAAATTTTGGAAGAATATGTAATAATAGAGTTGGATAACATGCCATTAGGTGAAATAAATAACATTTATTTTCAACAAGACGGTGCTGCAGCACATAATAGCCATATGATAAGGAACTTGCTAATTGGATTGGTACATATGGGCCAAACCGATGGCCCCCGCGTTCTCCCGACCTGACCCCCCTCGACTTTTATTTTTGTGGATTTATCAAAAATGAAATTTATAAAACACGAAGTAACAATGTAGAGGAACTTAGGGAAAATTTTATTATTTGCATTGAGAGAGTACCAAATATTGGCATCTATAACGCCACTTGTTCGGTTACAAGTCGAGTAGAAAAATGCATTGAGCAGAATGGGAGACAGTTTGAGCACCTTTTGTAACTAATTTTTATAATAACTATTTAGTTCTTATTACAAATTTATGTTGTTGTTGTTATAGTTTAGTAATATCTTAATATTCTCGTTAAGTAGGTTCTGAATATACCTATTATAAAATAAAAAAATATTGAATCAATTCATAGCCTACTACAAAAACAATATATTTTTCCGTATTTTACCTATTTAGGACAAAGAAAAGTATTAAGTGATGTTATATATCATTGTAATCACAAGAAAAAATGCAATTATCTGAGATACTTACATACTGGGTGTTCCATTTAACAAAATGTTACTTTTGATAATATCTTGAAAACTAAAACATTTTTAATTTTTCTGGTTACGCCACTGTATTCTATGTAGAAAATCATAAAACTTTTGTATTTGAAGTTTTTTTCTATCTCCATAAATAACCGAGTAATAAGAGATAATAAAAATCGCCAATTTTTGAGAATCACCCTATATCTGCTAAATCAATATAGTTAGCGTAGATTAGATTGCGCCATTAAAAAAGACACGAAAAAAGAGGACGGGACACGTATGTCAGTTTTTTTGTATCTCTTACCGTTTAGCCTGTACCCTATAAAACCAACGAAAATGCCCCACCCTGTACAGGGTTTTCCCGTATATTTTTACACCATATCTAAAGTGTTTATTTGAATAGATATCAAAATATGATAATTACAAAAGTTTCATATTTTTTTACAAAGTTTAAAAATTTTTAAGTCGGAATTAAAAAAAAATTCTAAATGTCAAAATTTGACTGGTCGATGGATTTTTTAAAGGGAACACCCTGTATATTATTTTAGGTATTTATAGATCTTTTATTCTTGATTTTAAAAATGTATATCATTGTATTATTTTATTCATTAGTTTTGGAGATATATGCGCTTAAATGTTTAAAATACTTAAATTGATCTCCTTAAAACATCAAGGCAGCCATGAAAAAGACAATCGCATTTACACAAAAAGTGATGCTATTGCTTTTGTAAGGTATATAATTAATTAATATTTACTATCCGGGGTGATTCTGCGCAGTAATGTGTGGCGCCGCAAGCCAGTAAAAACAAAAAATTATGCAATTTTTGTGAAAGAAAAAAATTTATCACTTCATTTTTAATTTTCTACATAGCCTCCTTGTTTATTAATACAATTTTGAATAATTCTTACAAATTTTCTGTGGATAGCTTGAAAGATAGTTCGCAAAATTTTCGTTAAGATCAACAATTGTTTACTCTATTTTCTGTTGTAAAATTTGAAGTGTTTGCGGCCTGTTATAATACACCTTATTTTTTAGGTAGCCCCACAAAAAAAAATCAAGGGGAGACAAATCGGGGCTATTTGCTGGCCATAATAATGTGCCGTATCTTCCTATCCAGTACATATATCTATTACTTAAAAAAATCGTTACTGGCTGGATGTTATGTGGGTCCTGTTGCCATCTTAAATTTCTATAGATATTAACAGGGAGTTCTTCTAAAAGCTCTTCTATTTCATTTCGCAACAAATCATGGTTTTTCTCCGGTTAAGTTACCATTTAAAAATATAGGCCCAATAACTCTATTATTCAGGAGACCGCACCAAACATGTAGGGACCTGCGTCCTTGAATTTTGACAACTTGTAAAGCATGCGGGTTTTCTCTTGACCAAATATGCTTATTTTTTTTTTATTGAACATTCCCGCCGTGGTGAATTCTGTAAAAATTATATTTGACAAATTTATTTGATTTGCCGCTATTCCTCGTTGTATTTCCTGACAAAAATGCTGTTTATTTTATTTTCGTTAAAACAGAGTGAATTTTATGCCATTTGTTAAAAAAAAGTTGCTGCATCTGGAATAGACCGTTCAGGATTCTCTAAAATAACAAGGGAAAACATTTTTTTAAATATAATAAAATAACTTATAAAGAAAAACTAACCTTGAAAATATAACAAAATATTTAAGTCCTCTTCAGCGTTTCTTTCGACTGTTCTAGTTTTTCTGTTAAGTGTTTTTCTTTGATTAAATGAGTTTACTATATTTACTATGGTTTGGCGGGTTGGTTGTCTTCTGTCGGGAAACTGAATAATTATAATACTGGTTGCGAGCTACAGATGCATTTTCATTATTTGAGTAAAATAATTTAATAATATCCAGTTTGCCTTCCTCGGTAAAAACATAAATCATCCTTAACCGCTCTTAAAACTGAATTTGTCAAGGTGACAAAACAATAGCATCACTTTTGTGTCAATGCGATTGTTTTTTTCATGGCTTCCTTGATGTTTTAAAAAGTACCAATTTAAGTTTTTTATACTTTTAAACGCATATATCTCCAAAACTATTAAACGAAGTAATCCCAACATATTTTTGAAATCAGGAAGAAAGGATCTATAAAAATCTGAAATAATATATAGGGTGTTTTCTTTAAAAAAACCATCGATCTGTCAAATTTTGACATTTACAATTTTTTTTTGACATTTTGACCCAAAAATTCTCAAAATTTGTAAAAACTTATGAAACTATTGTATTTATCATATTTTGATATCTATTCAAATAAACTTTTTAGCTATGGTGTAAAATTATACGGGAAAACCCTGTACCAAATTTCAGAAAAATATCTAATAAAAATCTACAAAGTAAGCCAAAAATTTTATTACCAAAGAATTAATTTACTTTTTCTATCTTTTATCCCCTGTATATATAAATATCGAAACAATGTATTGTGTCATTAGTTTTTACCTGTCAAATTATCATATTTTCTAATTAATTACCTTCAAACTAGTGTTTTTCGAATTAATTTTCCGTTTTCTTGTAAAGACGAAGTTTGAATCATTTTTTTTTAAATAAAAATAGTGTCGTGTTTTTTTGTCAGGAATATATTTTTTGTGGGGTTTGGAGAACTATGCAAACGTATAAAATCTATAAATAGACTGAGTTTTGTAAATTGATGCAATATTTTATTTAAAAACAAAGTTCTTATTTAAGATTAAGATGGTACTTATGTGATGCTATCAAACCGCCACAAAGTAAACAGATAAATAAGATAAACATTATATTTTGGATCGTTTGCTAATCTTTTATCAAATATTTAAGAAAATAAAAATTGATATTTGTTTGATCCGTCATTTATCACTGTTGAAGTGTTCACGCCCTAAGTTTTTACTACAGTGCAATAATGGACCAAGCGATATAAATTTTGTCAAATTGAACTAACAGAAGTAAACACTCCTCAATGTAATTTATCAGTTTTTCACGAATATATTAACACATAGACTAATAACAAAATTTAGCGGATATCAATCAAAAGAACAAGCAGGCTTCAGAAAAGGTTTCAGTAAAGTTGACCACCTATTAACCATTAAAATCCTAAAGGAACGAGCCAACGAATACATATATTGCGTTTATAGCTTTGAAAAAGCTTTCGATAGCATTGAGCACTGGGCAGTAAAAGCATCTTTAATTAATAGATATAGGGAAGCAACCAGTTCAATCAAAATCCACGAAGGAATCAGGCCAATCCGCAAAAGAGGAGGTATCAGCAGGATGACACAATATCCCCTAAACTATTTAACCAGGCCCTAGAATAGGTTTTTAAAAACATAGATTGGGAAGAAATAGGCATCAAAGTAAAAGGACAATACTTGAACCACCTAAGATATGCTGATGATATCGCCCTAATAACAGATAAGAAAGAAAAACTGATAAAAATAGTATAAACTACACTAAAATTAAAATCCTAATAAACACAGATGACGAGATCACGATCAGAATACAGCAAGAGAAAATAGAACAAGTAGAGGAATATAGATATATATATATATATATATATATATATACCTGGGACAAATGATTAAACTAGAAAAACAAAACCAAACAGCTGAAATCAAAAGATGAGTAAGATTGGCCTGGGCAGCATTCGGTAAATTAAGCTACATAACAAAAAATAAAAAATATCCTCAGTACCTTAAAACGAAAGTGTAATAACCAATGTATCCTTCGTGATATTGGGGGAGGCCTATTTCCAAAGATGGATCGAACAAGGCTAAATAGATAGATAGATTGTATAACCACCACACCAAAATAGAGCTGTCATCTTGAATATCAAGACTAGCCACATTGACTATGAATCCAAACGCCTATCTTGGGCGGGACTTGGTCATCACCGAAGTGAGCAAAGCTGATAATCAATACAAGGCCGAGGTTCGGTAGTGATGTAAAGAGAATGATTCTGTGTTAAAAGAATAAGCGGCCAGCAGAGGCAATAAGTAAAAACAAAACGAATTAACGGCCACCAATTAAAGGTGGTTTATGCATTGTGCTGTAAACTAGCTATTAAAGCTTGTTAATCGGATCGAGGTTTTATGCATTCTGCCGTAAACTAGCTATTAAAGCGCTTGTTAATCGGATCGAGGTTTTATGCATTGTGCAGTAAACTAGCTATTAAAGTTTGTGAATCGGATCAAGGTTTTATGCATTGTGCAGAAAACTAGCTATTAAAGCTTGTTAATCGGATCGAGGTTCTATGCATTTTGCCGTAAACTAACTATTAAAGCTTGTTAATCGGATCGAGGTTTTATGCATTCTGCCGTAAACTAGCTATTAAAGCTTGTTAATCGGCTCGAGGTTTTATGCATTCTGCCGTAAACTAGCTATTAAAGCTTGTTAATCGGATCGAGGTTTTATGCATTGTGCAGTAAACTAGCTATTAAAATTTGTGAATCGGATCAAGGTTTTATGCATTGTGCAGTAAACTAGCTATTAAAGCTTGTTAATCGGATCGAGGTTTATACTAGCCTATACCATAAAACATATTTTGATTTATGTATCCACGGTATCGACTTTTTTTGGACAAGGTGATCTAGATTAGGCATATTTAGGGGGTTTAAGGTACCATGGAAGAGGAAAAACTGACCTCCCTTTGCGACGCAACGGTCAAAACCTTATCCGTATCATCACCGTTTTCGAGCTACGGTTTTAGCTCACACATTTACTATACTATAGTAGTGTGAGCTATGGTGATCCTAATTTTTTCGAGAAAAAAAAGTTGCTCCGATTTCAAAAATTTTTATATATCTTTGCGTTTCAGAAGATTTTGAAAGATTAGATTTCAAAAATTAGAGTTTATGTAAATATATGGCGTGTGTGATATCGAACGAAAGGTAATTGAGTCTGGAGTTAAACAAAATAGATTTTAGTTTAAAAAAAGGGTGGGGGTAAATTTCAAAAATTAGAGTTTACGTGAAAATATGGCGTGTGTGATATCAAACGAAAGGTAATTGAGTCCGGAGTTAAACAAAATACATTTTAGTTTTTGTTTTTTTTAGGGGTGGGGGTAGATTTAAAAAATTTGAGTTTAAGTCAAAACATGGCTTGTGGGGTATCACACGAAATGTAATTTAGTCTGGAGTTGAATAAAATATATTTCAGTTTTTAGTTATATTAGCTCACACGTACACTATAACTATAGTAGCTAGTGTGAGCTTAGGGGCCCATATATTGGCAGAGTATTTTTTTAAGTTTGCCTTTTGGGAGAGAAATTTTATTTTGGTGCTATTTGCTTTTTCATAATTTTTTCTTAAATTTCCATAAAACACCTTTTTTTGCCAATGTTTGACTACTCCCCGGCCCCTCCCCCCCATTTGAATTTATTTAATAACCCCCCCCCCTCCTCGGCTCCCGAACGAAATAGCGATGTACAAAATAGCAGTATCGAAATAGTGATGTAATGAATGAAAGAGCGACTATCAAAATAGCGGTTGTAACAAAATAGCGATGTAAAAAAATAGCGACTCAGCATATATTTTCAAAAAAAAACCTTCCCTGACTTTTTGCCCGGGATCCTAGAGGGTGTGAATCCGAACCGAACCGAACCGAATTCGGTTCAAACTGAACTGAGCCGAACCGAATTTGGTTCATACTGAACCGAATCGAACCGAATTCGGTTCGGTTTGGTTCATTTCGGATTCACTACCCTCAATGATCCCGGAAATGAAGTCAGGGAAGTTATCTTTTTGAAGAAATATGCTGATTCGGTTCAGTTCGGTTCGGTACGGATTTACACCCTCTAGGATCTCGGCAAAGAAGTCATGCGCTATTTGGATTATCGCTATTTTGATTGTCGCTATTTTGATACATCGCTATTTTGATATGTCGCTGTTTTGTTACAAACCCTATTTTGATACACCGCTATTTTGATAGTCGCTCTTTCATTACATCGCTATTTTGATTACTCGTCATTTCGTGCGTCGCTATTTTGAACAGCGCTATTTCATTCCGGAGCCCCCCTCCTCAACCTAATCCCTAGTTTTTTATGAATTAAAGGTTGTGGTTTATATTTTATCACGCGTGTTTATACCGCGCAAGTATTAATTGTGCCAACCATTAACCGAGCAAAATTATAAAACGCTTATTTTTTTACCGCTCAAGATATTGAAACCGCGCAAAGTAGATCCACAAAAGTAAGTTCGCAATAACTAGGAATTCGTAGAGCTGTTAATGCTTGCGCTGTTCACTGCTCAGTCCATTTACGGTAAATGCTTTGCGCTATATATAGGTAGGTATATTAACGCGGTAAAAATTTCCATTAGTAACAACAATAACATTTAAACTTATAGAATAAGTCGTAAACCCCTTCTCGCCCTTCGTTACACTGTGTTACACTTTCTGGTCCCCCCCCCTTCCCCCGCTTAATGTGCTACGTAATTTATGGATGGTCCCTCAAGTCTTTTTTATGGAATAAGCCTCATTTTATTTCATTCTATAAAATAATTTTTTTACTTTGTATTTTTTGTTTTTATTTGATATTTTAGTTTTTTGTCAGTTTTTTAATTAGTTAATAAAAGTAATACACAAGTAAACAGAAAACTCAGTTTAGAACTTGGATTCTTTATAAAAAATTAAAAATCAAAAACAATTCAACTTTTCAAAAACCCTCAAAACGGCTTGATAATATCAAGACACGTCACCTTTCATCTTCTTTTAAAATTTTAGTGTCGGTCGCAAGGGGGGGTGTTAAGTTTTCTCCATTTATCCTGGATATTTTAAACCCTTCAAACGTGTCTAATTTGAATCGCCCTGTACTGGACAAGAAATTGGGGGCGTATAAGTATAATGTTTCAAATTGAATTACTTCCAAACATTTTTTTTTAAATTCGTTAAATATTTAAAGTAATGCCAAATAAGCCCTAAAATTCTGTGTGTAAAGAATAATAATAAAAAGATACTTACCAGCCATTTTTTTTTCTAGAACACTTTTCCCTACACGTAAACCGCTATCTCAAGTCGTAAGTGACGGTTGATGAAAATTAAATCACCTAATTTATAGACTATAGAAAAGTATGTATTATCTGATATGAGTTTTATCATTGTTTACCTTAAAAAATAATATTAATTTTACCGTGAAATGAAATTTTGCATATTTGAGAAGAAATCTCTTGAGCATTTGTACCAGTGCCGGTGTGGAACAAATTTGGAGCTTTTGGGGGCTTTAAGGTACTTCCAGGAGGAGAAAAAGAACTGAGCCCGCCCTTCTTTAAATTGTATTATAGTACATTAAATATTTCTTGATTTACAAATTTACTACCTAACTAAAAAATTAAAATATTTAAGTAATACATATAAAAAATACTAGGAATATATATAAAGAAATAATAACAAAATCAAAAAATAAAATATTGAGTGTGAAATTAAATTTTTCATATTTCGAAAATTAAATAAAAAAATAAGTTAGTCTTAAAAAAATATTTATGAATTTTTAATGGGTATTCATAAGTAATATCTGCAAAACTAAAAAAATTAACACGATTCTTTATAAAAAAGAACGAAGTATATAAAAAAGCAATACACCAAAATAAAGCTTGATGTATTTTAAAGGAGTGGATCAGTTTTATCTCCCCTGAAATTATCTTAAACCACCCAAAAAGGCCCAATTTGGACCACCCTATTCCAACATGTATTATAATATCAAACTTTATAGGCCCAGTAAACTTCAATACTAAGGCCAAAATTCGAAATGTTGTTGATATGCTTTTGTGATTGCCTTCAGTGACCACGCAACAACCATTTGTTAAGTTATCTTCAGGACACTAAAATTAATATTAATCACATATCTAAAACTTTTCAAATTATCTTTCCTAATACCTTAACTTTTTGGAATTGTTAAGGCCAAAATTTAAAATTTTGCAGATATGCTTTTGTGATTGCCGTGACCACGCTACAACCATTTGTTAAGTCATCTTCAGGACACTAAAATTAATATTAATCACATATCTAAAATAGAAAATTTTCAAATTATCCTTCCTGATAACTGTTAATTTTTTGGAATTGTTATCAATATTTTAATTGACAATGTTTAATTCTATTGACACATATTGATTGAACTGATAAACAACCAAACATCACTTATTTTTAGAAATTCCGTAAATCTGCATTATTATTTACAGTTTGAAAAAACCGTATATACACTTACAGGATGATTTAAAAGTAACCAGCATTCTTTTGAGGTCGTAATCATTGCATAAAAACAAGGCAAAAAGTTCTGATGAATATACGTCCTCAGGGAGCTACCCCCCTTCGAATAAAAACGATTTTTTCTCTATATTTAAAACCCTTTAAAATTAAATTTTGAAAATTGGTATAGGTACTAAACATTTGATGGTAAATAAGATTCTAAATTCAAAATTTCATTCAGTGGTCTCACATGCAGGGGAGGATAATGGAAAACACTACTAAAAACATCCCTATTTCATAGCTTAGTGCGATTTTGTTCGGAAATTATAACATTCTAGGGTTTTTTAAGTAAATATGGTACTTTTACTTCATTTGGATAGAGCGTACCGTTTACGAGAAAATCAACTTTGAATATATTCTGATTTGCGTATGTTTATTAATCAAAATTAATATGCATTATCACACATACATTTACTATCATTTTATTGAACAATTTAGAGAAAATGTTAGTAAAATTATTACCATTAGCGTCACAAGCTAATTTTTTTATTAGATTACGATACACACGTGGTAAAAGTCGTCTTTAAGGCGTCCTATTACAAGGGACTACGAGTATAAGAACTGATAAAAATGCTGGAAGAACTGCATACAACAGCTAAAAATATAGGCTTGAGTCTGAACTACACTAAAACTAAAATCATAGCAAACACAGGTGAAGATATCACGATCAGAATAAACCAAGAGAAAATAGAACAAGTTGAGGAATATACAGGGTGTTCGGCACATAAACCGTCAAAATTTTTTGGGATATTGTTGGGGTCATTTGCTACCTTTTCAACCTTGGAACTTGGGTTCTAAGAATCACGGCTAAAGAGATATGATTTTTTTATTTTTTTTCTCAAATTACCCAAAATCCCACCTTTAAACCCTCGTAAGCTTTTTATTAATGTCTGGAAGAGCACCATTTTTAAAAATAATTCTGTAATCTTATGCTTCTTCAACTAATTAATAGATTTGTTAAAATTGATGTACCAAAGGGACATACGAGGTTTTTTATTAAAGAACATTAGTGATTTTTTGAAAGAAAATCAATTTCAAAATTAAAAATCAAAAAAAGTATCGACAATTGAGAACTTCATTTTCTTTTAAAAACTTCTTTAGTTGATTACCTTTCTAACGGTATGCTACACATTGATAAAAAACAACATTTAAATTTAAAATACGAATATTTTGTCAGAAGGGCGAGACTCGTTCGGAATTGGTAAGAAAAACAATTTGATGTTTATGATCGTTTACTTACTTAAACAAAATTTAAACTTTTAACAATGTATTGTGTTCTTTATTTATAAATTTTGTTCGAAACGATCATAAACATCAAATTGTTTTTCTTATCAAGTCCGAACGATTATTGCCCGTCTCACGGAATATTCGTATTTTAAAGCAGAATTGTTTTTTTAATCAATGTGTAGCATACCGTTAGAAAGGTAATTAACTAGAGAAGTTTTTAAAAGAAAATGAAGTTCTCAAGTGTCGATACTTTTTTTAATTTTTAATTTTGAAATTGATTTTCTTTCACAAAATCACAAATGTTCTTCAATAAAAAACCCCGTATGTCCCTTTGGGACATAATTTTAAGAAATCTATTAATTAGTTGAAGTAGCATAAGATTACAGAATCATAAAAAAAATGGTGCTTTTCCAGACATTAATAAAAAGCTTACGAAGGTTTAAAGGTGGGATTTTGGGTAATTTGAGAAAAAAAATTAAATAATTCATATCTCTTTAGCCGTGACTCTAAGGACCCAAGTTCCAAAGTTGAAAAGGTAGCAAATGATCCCAACAATACCCCAAAAAATTTTGAGGGTTCATGTGCCGACCACCCTGTATATACCTGGAACAAATTAATAAACTAAAAAAAAGAAAACCAAACAACTGAAATCAAACACAAGGGACGAGTAAGAATGGTCTGGGCAACATTCGGTAAATTAGGCTACATATCAGCCCGAAAAACGATCGATGGAACAAATGCATTGTAAACTGGAGACTTTGGGAAAATAAAAGAAGTAGGGGAAGACCTCAAATGAGATGGGCGGACGATTTGAAGAAACATGCGGGAACTAGATGGATGAACACGGCGACAGATAGGGAAGATATTAGGGGAGGCCTATGTCCAAAGATGGATCGAAGGAGGCTAAATAGATATAATAGATAGATAGATTAAAAGGGACGTAGTTCTCTAAGGAAGCATTTTCGGATCTATATTAATCTATTTCTTATTTTTGCGCAAGGATTACGCTCCTGAAAAGATCCCGGTTACTTTAAATCACCCTGTATGCGAATTCAAGACAACTTACTAAGTTTTTATTTAACTTGGGCATTGATGCATGATGTAACGAGCATAACTCACTTGATATTGTGAACGGATACGTAAAATTAAATGTTCTCAACCATGGTACAAATAATAGTTCACAGTACAGGGTGTCCCAGTTTTATGGTATTACTATTAAATGGGAAACTCAGTTATTATAAAGGATAGAGGACTGGGGATTTTACATTACTGTCCTCAAATTTTGAGACAAGAAAAAATATTCTCAAATACCAAATTGCAAATAATGCAAGGACCTAAAACTATAAACAACAAGTGAAATTAAAGAAAGAAAAATAAGAAAAAAGTTTTCATACCTTTGACAGTGGGAAGCAAGAATTATAGAGATCAGTTTGATGACTTGATCTCGTTCTTGTATTAGGCAAGGACACAGTTTAAGACACCGCACACCTGCATAGATGAAAGTTTTCCGAAAATATATGTGTGGCTTCGGTAGTTCAATGTTTAGAGCGTTTGCGTACAGAACAAGAGATTCCGGGTTCGAGTCCCGGCCGCGTATTTACGTTTCCGTGCTGATTTCACGGCAGCGCTGTTTTGAAATAGACACGGAAATGTTGCAACATATTTGGTTACAAATGCGTGTTGATTTTAAGGCGCCGAGGCTCGAACAAGGCACGGATTTGTATTTAATTACGCAGCGCAGGGGTTTACTTATTAGTGCACATTTGAAACTTAAATTGGATTCATGTTGTTTATTAGTTTGATTTTGAGGTTATATGTTTGTTAATATAAAAATTATGGAGCAGTTTAAAAGTATTTGTACTAATATTACTCAATATTTTGAAATTCTTTGAAGTTTGAAGAACACTCTTCCATTAACTATGCCTGCAAAGTTCAGTGTTCATTGTCTTACACCGGCAACTACGACTACTGATGTTGTTCTGTTATTAATAAATTTTAATGATTTAAATGATTTTCACTTGATTTCTACCCACATAAAAATAGAAAGTTTCAAAAACCTAACCTAACGAAAGCTAATCTATCAAATCTAACCGAACCGAACCAAAGCAAACTGAACCAATAATTTTTTTCAAAAAAAAAACTTTCCTGAGTTCCTACCCGGGATCCTAGAGGATGTGAATCCGAACCGAACCGATCCTAACTAAACCGAACCAAACCTAACCTAACCAAACTAAACTACAACACTATTCATTCACACCTTTAGGATTCCGGGAAAGAAGTCAGGAAAGTTTTTTTTTAAATTGTTGGTTCAGTTTGCTTTGGTTTGGTTCAATTCGGTTCGTTTCGGTTCGGATTCACATCCTCTAGAATCCTGGGTAGGAAGTCAGGAAAGTTTTTTTTTTTTAATTATTGGTTCAGTTTGGTTCGGTTCGTTTAGATTGATTAGCGTTCGTTATGTAAGCATTTTAACCTGACAGTTGAATACGCTTTTGTAATAGTTTGATAAGCGATGTTCTCTTACAGATCCGTGCTCATTTCGAGATCAAAACTCTTAAAATCAACACGTATTTGAACCCAAATATATTGTAACATTTCCGAGTCTATTTCAAAACCGCGCCAACGTGAAATGAGCACGGAAACGTAAATACGCGTCCCGGCCGAAGCAGAAAAACTTTCTTATTTTTCTTTCTTTAATTTCACTTGTTTAAAGAAAAAATATTCCAAAAGTTTTTCTAGCCCTTTTAGTTTTGAAGCTACAAGGGAAAATTTAAAAATTCGGAATCCCAGAAATGCATTATTAGAGCAGATATTTCAATTTTATTAAAACTTATCTACAGAAAGTTGATTCTATCAATAAAAGGACGATGTTCAATTTTTGGTCCGTCGAGTCGAATTCGAGATTTCAGAGAAAAATTAAGAAAAAAAATACGGACCTGGATTTATTTTTTCAATTTTATTTTTATAGCTACGGGTTAACTGGAATATTTAACTTATTAATTATTTAATTATTTTTCTGAAATCTCGAATTCAACTCAACGGACCAAAAATTTGTCATTTTATTGATAGGATCAACTTTCTGCAGAGAAGTTTTAACAAAATTGAAATTACTACTACAACATGATATGACCGATTTTTAGAATTTCGAATACTACTGGAGGGCTGAAAAAAACATGTTGTCATAGTTTTTAGGTCTCGAAATTTCAGGACAGTAATGTGAAGTTCCCAGTTTAAATTAGTAGGTCTCATTTTTTTTGCCCTTTCGGTTCTCGTGTGGTTATGATTTGATTTCGTTCTGCTTATAACCATGTGCCCAGTACTACTATAAAGTTTTATCTAAAAGTTTTTAATTATTATTTTCTTTTACAAAAGTAAAATTTGAATTATAAGACCAAAATGCACACGAGGAGAGGGCTCAAAGCAGTTCAGGGCATGTTAGTTAGAGGTTATTAATGGATACATACATAAGTAACAAAAAGTTTGTATGGTGAGCGTAAAAAAATAGATTTAAAATGTATTAATTTAATCCTATATTTAATCATATCTTAAAAAATAATAACTCATTTCCTTAATAATATGTATCACTTTATATCTTAATCTATTTTAAGTAAGACAATCGTCATCAAAATTGTATTCAGTTCGCTTTTATCATTTTTTCCTTAAATGGTTTGTAGTTTTGTTAAGAAATAGGCTCTTCCACATGTCTGAAAAAAAAGTTGTTGTACAGCGTGACTTTTTTATTCAACTCGATTATTCTTGGGAGTAGAAGGTTCGATTTTGTAAATTCCGTGGTGCCGGGGAAAAAGGAGATAAGTCCATTTTTGTTCAAAACGAGATATGTCTTGATTTTGGATGTATATATCAAAACCTTGCCATGGGCCAAACAATATAAGTTAGATCGTAATTGTAATTTAGTCTGAATATTTGAGTATCATCAGTATCAGTATTAAACCTAATTTGTAGTTTGTAAGTTATTTTCCTGAATATTCTTAATAATCGACTTATCTCCTTTTTTCCCGGCACCACAGAATTATGGCCACTTCAAGCGCTGCAACAGTTTGTTTGCTATCTTTCTAGTAACAACTAATAAGGTCGGTTTTTTTATTGAACACTAAATTTTAAACATTTTTAAATCTGAGGGCACGGCAGTGCCTCGCCAAGTTTGCGCGCCGTATCTTTTCTTGAAACATTTCAGCCGATATTTGACCTACCTAAAACTCTACTTCGGAATGAGCTACGAATCTCAAACTTTGCACAGTCGTAGATCTCCATGGAATTAACAAACTCCAAGTTTCATGGAATTCCATAAAGTAGTAAAGTAGTTACGAAATTTCAAAAAACGTCGATATTGCCACTCACTCACTCATGTATAGATCATCAATATTCTACTGTACTTCCAGACATGCTACAAAGCTGAATTTTGGCAGACTGATAGAAATTATAGAAATTATGACTAAACCCCTGGAAAAAATCAAAAAACCCCAAAATTTTAATTTACTCCCCTCCCCTATACATTTAAAGTTATATAAAAGTAGCATCGCCCACTTCCAGAATTCCTAGAGAGTTGACCTTTGGCAGACTGATAGGAACTGTGATAAAACTATAGGAAAAAATCAAAAAACCCCAACATTTTAATTTACTCCCCTCCCCTATACATTTAAAGTTATGTAAAAGTAGCATTGCCCACTTCCAAAAATGCTAGAAAGTTGAGCTTGGCAGACTGATAGGAACTATGATAAAACTATAGGAAAAAATTAAAACACCCCAAAATTCTAATTTACTTCCCTCCCCTATAAATGTAAAGTTAAGTAAAAGTAACATGGCCTACTTTCAGACATGCTAGAGAGCTAAGCTTTGGAAGACCGATAGTAGAGACATTTTGGGTCAGTTAAAATAACAGAAAATTTGACAGCTGTTACCGTTATTTTTCCTAAGATTAACGGTAACATTCAGGGCAAAAAAAAAAGAGATTTTGGATCACATAAAAATAACATAACAGAAATCAGGTGTTCCTGTGTCAAGTTAGTAGTTTGACATAACCTCAACTAGTTTGTTTGTGTTTTTTAAGGAATTTCCTAAATTTTTAATTTGGTGTTCTGTGATTTTCATTAAAAAATGGATGAAAACATTAGGACAGAATTAAATAGAAATGCATGATTTAATAAGAATCAGACCAACCAGAGCTTAAAAAACGCGGACGCTGACAGTCAAACCATAGCAAAAAAATGGTTGGTTAGAAATATAATAACGGTGCAATAACGGCGCAATAACATTAAAGGTCGTCCACCGTAAGTACCGGGCACCGTTACCATACATAACAAAAAAGGAGCGAAAAGATGCTAATGCGCAGACTCAGTAATAACAATAACGGTAACAAAGTGTAAAATACGCGACCCAAAATGTCCCTAGTAACTATGATAAAGTTATAGAAAAAAATTAAAACACCCCAAAGTTCTAATTTACTTCCTTCCCCTATAAATGTAAAGTTATGTAAAAGTAACACTGCCCACTTCCAGAAACGCTAGAGAGCTGAACTTTTTAAGACTGAAAGACAATATGATAAAACTATAAGAAAAAATTTAAAAAAACCAACATTTTAATTTAATTCCCTCTCCTATAAATGTAAATTTATATAAAACTAACATTGCCACCAGAAACGCTAGAGAGCTGAGCATTGGAATGCTGATAAAAATTATGATAAAACCATGGGAAAAAATTTTAAAAGTGGAATATTTTCATTTACTCTCCTCCCCTATAAATGTAAAGTTATGTAAAAGTAACATTACCCACTTTCAGAAACGCTAGAGAGCTGAGCATTGGAAGACTGGTTCCTATAGCAAAGTTTAAAAAACATTTCCGAACTAGTAAGAACCTTTCATTTTGAAATTTGTATTGAAGAACTTGACTTTACTTTTATCTCAATTCTTTTTAAGGAATGCCATTTTCGCGTACTTGGCTTTTTTTTACATGAAATGTTTTTGTTATGATTCCTCTTTTCGCATTGATTTTAACAATATACGGGGTGCTCCTCCGAAAACTGCCAATGACCTATATCTTAAAAACGATAATGAATTTGGAAAAACCCTCAGATACGTCGACTTTGTTTGCGAGGGGCACACTTTTTGGCTTGAAATTTTTGTAGCACATATCCCCTTCGAAGAGTATACCTTAACCCTATATTTTGAATAGGGAAAGTGTGTCTAGTCTTGTTTTGCAGTGGCAGCTCGTGAGGTAGTGCCACGGAGCCATGGCTCTACCGTATTTTTCGGCATTTTTTATTTTATGCACGTCTAGCCCTTTGCAATGCAATGGATCACATTCTGACGGCGACGCGATGAATGGGCCACTGAACCCCAAAGCAGCGTTGAACACGCTACCACTTTTCTCTTGGCTCCTTCGAATAGATAGATTTTATCTGCAGTCTATATAAGCGACAGTGACAAGGCCAATGTTGGACATTTTAGCGTTGTTTAAATAGGAAAAATAAAAGATATTTTGTGCCTGGCACAGGCCATCAGTAGTCGTATTATTCGCATGGTTTTTCTGCGTGGAGCATGAATGTTTTAATTTACGCCCTTTACAATACATTATTTATTTATTTACAATTAATTTCAAGATATACTTGAAACAAGTCCTTAAAGTCTGGAAGAGAAAATGCCAAAACATGGGAATTCCGTTGGACGAAACCACCATGTATACTTTATGTTTCGCCGATGATCAGACAGCGGCGTAGCGTGGGGGGGGGGGGGCGCGGGGGGTTCGTCGCCCCCCCCCGCCCCGAGGGTAGTGGCGCCCCACAGGTGGCCTTAGCGCCCTCAGCTTTATTAAGTCGGGCCGGGAATGGCCAAGTGAGTGGGTGCCAAAGGAAACTAACGACATGAAGACCTTTTTTTTTTTTTTTGGTCGCAAGATTCGTGAGAGGCGCTCTTGTGACTTATCGGCCGCCCCCTCACACATAATGACCTTTTTTTTTTTTTTTTTGGTCGCAAGATTTGTGAGAGGAGATTTTTCATCAGTTTTTAGAGGCGCCCTTTTTAGCTGTCGCCCCCCCCCCCCCCCCCCGCCCTTTCGGGCACGCTACGCCGCTGTGATCAGATAGTAGTGGCTCAGGATTATGACGACCTCGAATATATGACACAAAAACTGATAGAAGAGTACAATAAGTGGGGACTAGAGGTTAATCTCAATAAGACAGAGTATATGTGTACCCGTGGAATGAAACAGGATCTAATCTTAAATACCGGGCAGCGAATTTAGTCCTGTGATGAGTATAAACACTAGACAAAGCTATAAAAGATCGAAACGTACAAGGAAGAAAAGCAATAACTTTATTAAATTGAATAATTTGGGACCAAAGAATATCAAAACATAACAAAAAGCTTATATATAACACCATTGTAAAAAGTATTATTGCATACGGCTCAGAAGTATGGCCAATCAAGGATAGAACAGAAAAAATGCTTTCCGCTACAGAGATGGACTATTGGAGAAGAGCAGCAGGGAAATGAAAAAGAGAAAGAGTTACAAATCAAAGAATAAGCGAAATTATGACAGTGGGGGAACGTACTTTAGTGGATGACATAAGAACAAAGCAACTGGTGTGGTACGGACATGTACAAAGAATGAATGATGAAAGACTACCTAAACAAATACTACAATGGAAACCAACTGGCCGAAGAAAACGAGGACGGCCAAGGAGAAGCTGGAGAGAAGGAATAGACAGTGAAATAAGATTAAGAGGCCTAGATGATGAATTATGGGCAAACAGAAACGAGTGGAGATTGGGTATCGGAAGACGTAGAACGTTGTGAAACCGATAAATATATATATACAATACATTTCATACAGCAGAATTTTTGATATATTTTGAGTCTTTTCATGGCGGAATTTGGGTGGGCATGGATAAGTTAAAAAAAATAGAATTAGAAACTCCAAACATAGTGCTATTAGGTATGTTTTTTAATTACTTGTGGGTAAACATTTGGGCGTAACACCTCGATTTTTTTTACTGACTCAAAATTCTGGCACTACCATGTTGTTTTGACACGAACCGCCGCTGTCACCCTGTACATGACTATTTTAGATATATTTTTGTTATTATCATTAACAATAAGAATTTATATTAGAAAAACACGTTCTTAATAATAGTAATTAAAATACTGAGGAGTAATTCCACGCCAAATCATCCAATGGGGGTAGCTGCCATGTCACGAAAAAAATCCAAATTTTGATAACATGTATTAGTGTCCTTAGGAATACTAAATTAACAAATTTTAATTTTTAATGTCGCCTCCCGTATTCCAGGCCACTTTAAAAGTAAAAAAAAGAAGAAAATCAGTTGTGGCCTTATTTTTTCTTATTTTTATTGTATTAAATCTTATGTAAAAACAAATTTGACGGAAGAAATCTTTAATATTGGTTGGATAATCCTATACAGAAAAAAAATTAACGTCACTTTTTTGACATGGCAAAAATAGTTTTAAAAAAATAGTAAATTTTATGATTTTCTCGATTTTTAATTATTTACACCGGTGCGGAATATGGTCCATCAAAAAAAAATCTATACGCACAGTAAAGCTCAGTGGCTTGACTATCATACAAGGCAAAAGAAAAATTTCTAGGTCTATTGCTTTCAGAAAACTAAATTTTTTAAAATTGGAAAAACCGCAAAAACCTCAAAATTGTCATGTCTATCTGTCTATTAAAACTTCGCTTGTGTGTTATTTTACTTGATAATGTATCGTCTCAATAAAAGTAAAATAAAAAATCTGGGTCTGTCTTTAAAGCTATTTGGTTAAAGCATGTAAAAAATCAAATTTTTTTATTGAGTCGCAAAAGGAAAAAAATTATGTATAAAAATCATCGTTAGGGGATCTTATTTATAGCCACATACTGTTTTGCGTTAGATCCTAGTTTGTGGGTTCAAGTCCCATCTTCGTACACTGTCGGAAATTTTTTTTTAGTTTTAAGAATACATTTTTGGTGAGACACGGACATTAATTAGTTTGTTTCTTTGGTAAATGAAATGGTTCAGGTTTAACAGTGGCGTACGCAGGAGGGAGGGGGGTTAGAGGCCTAATCTTTCCAAAACCATTAAATAACTTCTCCTAAAGATTGAATTTTTCTGAAAGAAGAAATAAATGGTTTTCCAGGACTTTGCTTTTACTCAAGCCCCCTCTCCCAACCCCCTTGGAAAATTTTTGCATACGCCACTGGGATTAAAAAAACTTAGTACAAAACTAACGCATGGTAAAAGCCCATGTGATGCGTTTGGAAGTACTATGAAACGATTTGTTTTAAATTAAAATCTCAAACAAACAACAACTGGACACCATTCTTTCACTCCTCTGGATGATTTAACTATAGATGCTAAATTACTTCAAGCTCAGAAAAAAAATTTGTTCGGTTTCTGAAATTATAAAACTCAACTTCTTTTCCGATTTTTTAAATATGACAGTAGGCAACTACTAAAAAAGTAAATAAACTTTAAAAAAAATTGTGTAGTGACCTTATGAAGAGAGTTTAGATCATAATTTATAGAACAGTGCTCATATAAATAAACTTTACCTTCTGATAAACCTTAATTTGCAGGGGCGGATCTAGAAACTTTATTTTGGGGGAAAATATCATAATAAATATTTCACAAAACTATTTGGCATAGTGACCAGGAGGTGTATTCTATGTGTCAAAACTGAGTAAAGTTTCAGATTTGGGGGGGGCATCCCCCACCGTAGATCCACGCCTGTAATTTGTGATGCAATATAACATCACTAAAAATATTAAAATAACAAAAAAATGTGTAGTGACCTTAAGGATTACAGACCCAGATTTTTTATTCTTGTTTTTAAGAGTATATGATACAGTGAAAAATTTACCCTACTTGATTACCACCAGCACCCCGATAGACAGGGTCATTTTTAGGTAACGTCTACTTTTTAAATATGTTTTATACAAGGAAGATATAGTCCTTGAGTATAGCTTTCCAACACTGTATCAAAAATTTAAGAAAACATTACATTTATACCCCAAAAAAATATGAAAACTTTCTGCGTTTTTTGGATATTCTCTAAATTGGTCTAATTAAGCCAGTATAAAAGATTTTGCTAAACATCACATTTTTTTTTAAAACTACTTTTATGCATGTTTTCAAAATTATAGGTTCATTTTTTTTAGGTGCTGTTTACTATGAGCATAATTTTTTTCTTTAAAGTCCCATTTTGCCCGTTTTTAGACTTCTCAAATGCGTGTACAACAGACTAATTGGATTAAAAAATCTAAAATTGTGCAAAAGTGGTTAAGCATAAGCTGTTTCATTTAGTAAGCATGATTAAAGAAAAAAATTAAATGTCAATGCAACGCTTTTTTTGTAAATTGGATGACTTGGCCCGGAATTGCTCTGAGGGAATAGGTGCGTGCACTACTTGTGTTTTAAGAAAAGTATGAGTTTAGTGCAGTCCTTTTTTGTTCTATATTTTTTAATTGTTTTACTTTTGCAACGAACTTAATTTCATTATTTTTTAAAATGGTCACGACTGAAGATTGAATGTTTATAACTATATCGAACCTGATTCATGTGCTATATCAGAACCTCGATCAGAACTTACCCAAGTCTAGGAATGTATTTTTCCCTCATGTCAGGGGGCACTTTTACTAAATACTTCTTGGCCTCGATTTCTTTGTTATGTGTCAGACAAACGTCAACGAATGGGTTATAGCCAATAGGAGACTTTTTTAATTTAGATAGTTTTTCTAACTCCACCCACTCTCCTTGGCTGGCAAGGGTTGTTATTCGTAACCACCAGAATCTGCAAAAAAGGCATGTGTGATAAAAGAGAGGGTAGAAACAAAATTTCTGACATTGTCTTTATTAATTTTAAACACGACGTTTCCGTTAGTAAGTGTATTCAACTGTTTTTTTTACAAGCTTTTATTTAGCTTTAGATGTTCTGTCTAACTAACTATCAAATCTTGTGAAGCGTTTATGACCACTTCCCATTATTCAATTTGGATGAAAATTGGTACACACATAGTGGTCCCATGACAATACAACATTAAGAAAAAAATATCCTTTCACCCCTACCCCCACCCCTTCTATAGAAAAATGTGTTTTTGACACACTTCCCGTTATCCGATTTGGATAAAATTTGGTATACACATAGTGGTCCGATGATAATACAACAATAAGAAAACAATATCCTCCCACCCCTACCCCCATTCATAGAAAAATTTGTTTTTGACACACTTCCCGTTATCCGATTTGGATGAAATTTGGTATACATATAGTGATCCAATGACAATACAATATTAAGAAAAAATATCCTGCCACCCCTACCCCCATCATCTTTCATAGAAAATGCGTTTTTGACACCCTTCCCATTATCCGATTTGGATGAAATTTGGTATACATATAGTGGTCCGATGACAATACAACATTGAAAAAAAAAATCCTACCACTCCTACCCCCATCTATAGAAAAATGCGTTTTTGACACACTTCCCATTATCCGATTTGGATGAAATTTGGTATTCACATAGTGGTCCGATGACAATACAACATTTAAAAAAATATCCTGCCACCCCTACCCCCATCATCTTTCATAGAAAATGCGTTTTTGACACCCTTCCCATTATCCGATTTGGATGAAATTTGGTATACATATAGTGGTCCGATGACAATACAACATTGAAAAAAAAAATCCTATTACTCCTACCCCCATCTATAGAAAAATGCGTTTTTGACACACTTCCCATTATCCGATTTGGATGAAATTTGGTATACATATAGTGGTCCGATGACAAGACAACAATAATGAAAAAATGTCCTCCCACCCTACCCCCCACCCCCTTCCATAAAGAATGCGTTTTTGACACACTTCACTTTAAGTGACTTTTTTAAAATTTGGTATATGCATAAAGGTCCGATGGCAGTACAGCCCAAACAAAATACTCTGCCAATATATGGGCCCCTAAGCTCACACTAGGTACTATAGTTATAGTGTACGTGTGAGCTAATATAACTAAAAACTGAAATATATTTTATTCAACTCCAGACTAAATTACCTTTTGTTTGATACCACACAAGCCATGTTTTGACTTAAACTCAAATTTTTGAAATCTACCCCCACCCTTAAAAAAACAAAAAACTAAAATGTATTTTGTTAAACTCCCGACTCAATTACCTTTCGTTTGATATCACACACGCGATATTTTCACTTAAACTCTAATTTTTAAAATATACCCCCACCCTTTTTTTTTAAATAAATTAAAATATATTTTGTTTAACTGCAGACTCAATTACCTTTCGTTTGATATCACACACGCCATATTTTCACATAAACTCTAATTTTTGAAATCTACCCCCACTCTTTTAATTTGGATTGTGTTCGGTGGATTTTGTTCATTTTTAAATGGGACCATCTCGACCCAAGACCCAGCCTAGGTACCAAATGTCATTAAAATCGGCCTAGCGGTTTTTGAGTTATGCGCGTTGGTCGTTACAGACAGACAGACAGACATACAGACAGACAGACAGACGGCGCATCAAAAAAGTTTCAAAATCATCTGAAACGCAAAGATATATAAAAATTTTTGAAATCGGAACAACTTTTTTTTTCTCGAAAAAATTAGGATCACCATAGCTCACACTACTATAGTATGGTATATGTGTGAGCTAAAAATATATTTCTACCTCTACCCCCACCCTCTCCTTCCCCCAATAGAAAAATGAGTTTCCAAACAACTCACGATCAGCGATTTCATTATAATCTAGAATAAACTCTTCTGTTATGTTATTGAACAAATATTTTCATTCAATAGAGTAGATGCTGAGACTAAAAAGTAGAAAATAAATGGGTAAAAAAATTTTTTTCAGTCACAAGCTTTTATAAAATGCACTAAAAATTAAAAAATAATTTTTTAACATTCTAATATTATCATAATAATAAAAGCGATGGCCGCAAATCAAAGCATAAGGTATAAATTTGTGATCTAAACATTTAAAAATATTCAACATAGCAGGTCATCAAAGATATGTTTGATGTGCCGCAATGTTATGCCATTGCCATACCTATGTCAGAGAAATGCTCGGGTATCTTGGGTCGGGTTGGGTGGGTTTGGTACCTCTGCATTTTTCTGCTAGATTGATTCTTGCAAATAGTAATATTTAATTCATACGGATATCTTATCGTGCTAACATCGTCAAAATTTCAGTCGGTCATCGCTTTTATTATTATGATAATATTAGAATGTTAGAAAATTATTTTTTAGTTTTTAGTGCATTTTATAAAAGTTGTGACTTAAAAAAATTTTTTTACCAATTTATTTAAAAGTGATTTCAGAAAACATAAGTCGAATAGCCAAACACTATAATATTCAAGCCAGGTACTGAGAAAATGAACTCGAGTACCGGGTATCGGGTACATGTCATAATTATGGAAGGAGTACTGCGTAACTGGCTAAAAATTACTCAGAATACAGTACTTAGAGTACAAGTACCCCAAGTTTTCGGGTACTTTTGAAAAGTACATTTAACTACAATTTATGTTTGGGTTATGCTAAACAAAATATTCTACAAAAATACTTTATAATATTAAAGAATAAATTGAAAAACCTGAGAAAAAAAAATTGAAATGACAGGTCCCTCATTTTGGTTCCGCCTCGAAACCCTGTAAACGGGTTTTTAATTTTTTCGAGCAGTTATGGTTTTTCAAAAATTGCCAATTGTAACTTATGTATGTACACAGTGTATACTTATAATACCTATATTTATAGAGAACCAGGAGAATATTTTTTTAATTAATTTTCTTTGTCTTTTAAGTCTAAATTTATAAATAATTGGTACATTAAATTAGTGGATAATTTTTTTACTAAGCAAAATTTAATTTTTAAATATTTACTTTGCGTCAAAAGGGCGCCGGAGCAATAGGCACAGCGGACAGGGCTCGCCAGCAGTCCGTCCCGGTCGCGTATTTACGTTTCCGTGCTGATTTCACGGCAGCGCTGTTTTGAAATAGATACGGAAATGTTGCAACATATTTGGTTACAAATGCGTGTTGATTTTAAGGCGCCGAGGCTCGAACAAGGCACGGATTTGTATTGAATTACGCAGCGCAGGGGTTTACTTATTAGTGCACATTTGAAACGTAAATTTGGATTCACGTTGTTTATTAGTTTGATTTTGAGGTTATATGTTTGTTAATATGAAAATTATGGAGCAGTATTTGTACTAATATTACTCAAGATTTTGAAATTCTTTGAAGTTTGAAGAACACTCTTCCATTAACTATACCTGCAAAGTTCAGTGTTCATTGTCTTACACCGGCAACTACGACGACAGATGTTGTTCTGTTATTAATAAATTTTATTGATTTAAATGATTTTCACTTGATTTCTAACCACATGAAAATAGAAAGTTTCAAAAAGCTAACCTAACGAAAGCTAATTAATCAAATCTAACCGAACCGAACCAAAGCAAACTGAACCAATAAATTTTTTCAAAAAAAAAAATTTCTACCCGGGATCCTAGAGGATGTGAATCCGAACCGAACCGATCCTAACTAAACCGAACCAAACCTAACCTAACCAAACTAAACTACAACACTATTCACACCCTCTAGGATCCCGGGAAAGAAGTCAGGAAAGTTATTTTTTTAATTGTTGCTTGAGTTTGCTTTGGATCGGTCCGGTTCGGTTTGGTTCAATTCGGTTCGTTTCAGTTCGGATTCACATCCTCTAGGATCCCGGGTAGGAAGTCAGGAAAGTTTTTTTTTTTAATTATTGGTTCAGTTTGCTTCGGTTCAGTTAGATTTGATTGATTAGCTTTCGTTATGTTAGCGTTTTAACCTGACAGTTGAATACGCTTTTGTAATAGTTTAATGAGCGATGTTCTCTTACAGATCCGTGCTCATTTCGAAATCAAAACTCTTAAAATCAACACATATTTGAACCCAAATAAATTGTAACATTTCCGTGTCTGTTTCAAAACCGCGCTGACGTGAAATGAGCACGGAAACGTAAATACGCGACCAGGGCAATAAGTGGGGCGGCCAAGAGCTCACTTTTTCAAAATGCGATACCCTGTAAAATTTTAACACACTTGGATACAGAAACAGTATATCGGACTTCCATTCTCTTTATTTATTTTAAACACGACGTTTCGGTTAGTAAGTATCTCTAACCGTTTTCAAGTGTAAACTGTTGACAATTGAAAACGAATTTTAGATTTTAAAACAACAAAACTTTTTTTCCTAAAATTATAATAAAAATGTTTCCCATGTTTCCAACTTAAGTATGTAAACTAGAAAATTTTAATCAGGATTTAGACTTTTCTAACAAATTTGGTCTTCACCACATAGGAGATTTCACTGAACTAACGACGATATGTTAAACGTTTGACAAGATCTTGACATGTCTTATTTATGGAATCAGAATCTGGACTTGACAACAATACTTAAAAAAACAAAAACCAAATAATTAATTCTTACCGTTTTTCAGGAATTTTGAAATCACTCCTTAGCTTTTCAGCCCACTTGAGCTCCCTCATTTCTAGCAAAATTTTGCAGGTATCGTGCACCGACTTTCCGGAAAATTTGTTCGTAACGCTCAACTTTTCTTCCAGATCTCTTTGAAATTTTAACAATTTCAAGGTTTCCTCGCACATACTGGCGTTTAGGTCCTTTCTTCCTTTTTTGTAAGCCTCTGCAGCTGACATCAGTAGCGAATCTTTCATGTGTGATTTCTAAAATATTGCATTTTTTTCACATAAAGTGTAAAAATCAATTATAGTACACTATCATAAAAGTAGTAAGTGACAAAAATAGGCAATATAAAAATTAAATCAAAATTTTATATTTTTCTGATTTGATTTTTATTGAGGTAAAGTTTACGCCAAAAAGTTTATAGCCAAAAAGTGTCGCAAACAAAATCGACGTGTTCGAGTTTTTTCAAAAACGTACGACATATACCCAAAAAAGCCTCTGTTGAACAGTCATTTTTCGATATTATATGGTTTCCAAAAGCGAGCGTCAAGTGGTACTTTTGCGCCCTCGAGCTATCAAGCTATCAAGCTGATCAATGACCCCGCACTTACCCGTAGCTTGGATAGTCTCGAACATCGAAGAACTGTGGGCGATCTATCTCTCTTCTACAGGTATTATCACGGAAAATGCTCTGAAGAGTTGGCACGTATGATCCCCCCGGGAGTAGCACCTACTAGGCGAACACGTCAAACAGACGGTAACCATCAATTTATTGTCAAAATAGAGGCACCAAGAACCTCATTATATCAGAATTCATATCTCTGGAGAACAGCATCGCTGTGGAATAAACTCCCTGCGACAGTTTTCCCTGCAGGTTACAACCTGAACCGTTTCAAAACCAACACACACCAACATTTCCGCGCACTTGCCGCTTCTCGAGCGTGATAGGGATCTCCTTGCGAGTGCGCATACCCGTAAAAAAAAAAGGTATTTTGACGCCCGAAAATATGTCGATAAAATATCGACATTTCTGACGGACTTCAGGATAAGCACACCATGCCGAGTGAAATGCTTAAAATCATAATAAATGCCTCAAACAAGACACAATGGCCCGCCAGACTGAACCGAAGATTTTTTTTTGCGGAACAATGCACGTAGGTTGTGTAAAGCTGATCACACACAAACTTGTATAGGCCGCAGAACGCACAGCATAGGGCTTTCAACCAATCAGCGATCAAATAACCGCGGCCATATTGGATTTGCATTAGAAAAGTCCGTGGGTTGACCGTTTTACGAAGGTCTCTTATGCGTAGCCAATAGAATTACGGCTTCGTATCAATTGGTCACATGTCATGTAGAAAACACGTCGAAAAATAATAACTGACGGCGATTTTTTAAATATAATAAAACCAATGAAACTGTTGGCAATACAAGAAGTTCGTGTATTTTAAAACAAAATAAAAACTTGAAAAGATAAACAAAAACAATTAGGTTATGATAATGTTTTTATTTCCCTCTTTATTGATTGGAAGCCCTTAGGCGGATTTGTGTGTGATGAGATTTTTGTAAGAAGCGTCATGCTATGCACTTAGCTTCAGATGTGTGTGTGAAGCCCTTAACCATCAATATTTAAATAGTTTCATACGTTTCTTGTAGGAGAAATATAAACTCTAGCGCCACCATTTGGTAACATATATAGATTTAAAAAAATGGTCTTAAATTTTACAGAAAAGTAATTTCAAATGTATTTCTTTAATTTTTCAATATAATTCAGAAAAACTTGTTTAAACAACTGGCGTGAAGATTATTTTTGCAAAAATGTTATTCTTTACGCTATTGGTACAAAAATAACACGTTGCCTCTGGTTGGGAGCTTTTTCTTACCTTTGGATCTACACTGTCGGTCAAAAACATTTCTGCTTGAGAAGCGAAATCGTCTTCTTGAATATAGATTTCATTCAGCGCCTGAGTGTTGTTTTCTCGGCAGTCGATAATGTAAAGCGACTGGGCTATCGGAAAGTTCCTAATTGTCATCTAAAAGTATAATAATAAAGATAGACAGGACACATACATGGTGGAAGTTCCATTATCAATTAAAGGTCAGCGCCATCTCTTGTTTGTACTTTCAAAATTCAACAAAAATCGATATTAAAATCTACCGATCTGCGCTCAAGCCCCCCCACGATCCATCTTTGCGTATCGATCTGCGCTCTGCCCCTCCCCCCGCTATGATTTATTTCTGCGTACGCCATTGGGTCTGTGGCTAGGAAAACCCCACCACTAATGGCAATCCTGCGTCAGGCATCAGGACTGGTCTTGGTTCGGCAGATGTTGCAATCTGCAGCGGACGGGTTTTCTTTATATTGCAAGACTTATGTAGGTAATGTCGTGCCTTGGGTAGACTTCGTTAAAGACCATGGAGTTATCCGTGACGCTCGCTTGACATTTTTTTTTCGCAAGGAGATCCCTATCACGCTCGAGAAGCGGCAAGTGCGCGGAAATGTTGGTGTGTGTTGGTTTTGAAACGGTTCAGGTTGTAACCTGCAGGGAAAACTGTCGCAGGGAGTTTATTCCACAGCGATGCTGTTCTCCAGAGATATGAATTCTGATATAATGAGGTTCTTGGTGCCTCTATTTTGACAATAAATTGATGGTTACCGTCTGTTTGACGTGTTCGCCTAGTAGGTGCTACTCCCGGGTGGATCATACGTGCCAACTCTTCAGAGCATTTTCCGTGATAATACCTGTAGAAGAGAGATAGATCGCCCACAGTTCTGCGATGTTCAAGACTATCCAAGCTATGGGTAAGTGCGGGGTCATTGATCAGCTTGATAGCTCGTTTTTGCACGGTGTTCATAAGCATTAAGGTATGTTTGGGTGCCGCACTCCATATATGTGAGCAGTACTCCATAGTTGGTCGAATCTGGGCATACGAAATAGCACCCCAAGCTTTTGGGACGCCATTTTAGCTATATCTGCCACGTGACTATGCCAAGACATGTTGGTCTCTGCAGTGACTCCTAAGATGTTCAACTGGCTCTGCAATGCGACAGCACTTCCAGATAGCATGATGTTTGGCTCACCGGTGCTGGTCTTTTTTGAAAACAGGGCTGCTTGGGTTTTCTGCGCGTTGAACTGTACAAGGGTTTTGTTGCCCCAGTCCTCTATTATCTCTAAGTCGTTATTTATCTGTGATATTTCAGTTAGTCTAAGGTAATGGAATTCACGTGCGGAGAGACATGCAAAAGGCACACGGATCGTGTGTTTAATTTGGCCGTTGTATCATACAAAACATTATATCCACTGCTTGGCAGAAATAGTAGACTTAGTAACCGCAACAAATTGCTTCTCATAAATCAGATCATTCGCCCGCAACGTACATATGCATGTACAGCATGTGGATATAGCGCTCGATCAGGCATCTGCAAGCTTCAAAACTTGAAAAATCGCTACAGACGCCACGCCATCAATGCACCCTGGTGGTTTTCATACAATAGGGTCATGCATAACAATTATCTCACCGCACTTTCGACATACATTAACGAGCATGCTCATTCGACATATCATAAACTTGATAATCATACAAACCCACTGATACGACAAGCTTCTGACTACGATTCTCGGATTAGACACAGACACAAACGACCACGCCTACAGCTACCTGAACCTCTATTCGAATCCTTCCTAGCCCCATAACCTTCTTCCTTCCCCTTTTGACTCCCCCAACAACAACACCGTTCCTTTTTGGGAAGACCGATGTCTTAAGCCTTTCAGGCAGCTCTTTATTCAAAATTTCGATACAACTTTGGCTACTCGGCAGTAGGATAAGTTGGAGAGAGGACCACTCGAAGTGATAGCGAGCGGGGGTGAGGTTGACAAGCGGATGGGGACTTTCATCCAATCTTTTGGAAGGGGATCCTTATCCGTGGGCGCTTTCTCGCAAGGTTGTTGTTGTTGGAAAAACGTAGCCGTATCTGCCGTACATATACTAATGTTGTCCCACCTAATCTGTGCATATACCAAGAGTAAATTTGTTTAAATAATTTTTTAAAATCGTTTTTCAAAAATATACATAGTTTTTAAAAAAACTTAACATCCTTTGTGGATTACTCAACAGCGTACTCTAACCTGACCAGACATACCCAGGTTAGGATACGAAAACACCGATTACGCCTTCCCAAAATCCAATCCATAAAACATCCTATAATTTAATACTAACACGTAGACTTGGCAACATACTGGTAAGGTATTCCTCTCTACCCTCTCTACCGACGCTCGTTTTTAGGAAGCACTCACCCCAATTCAGAAAACATACGGCGCTGTCTATGTCGACTAAGATCTAGCAGAATTGAATTTATTATAAGTGGTCTTAGATAATTACCTTGAAATCGCCCAGAGGCAACACGTCTCTTAACCGCTTTATCACCATATAAATCAGATCTGTATCTCCGCTTTCTATCGCTTTGATTAGAGCCGACGTATTTTCGCCCAACTTCAAAAGTAGCCCTACTTGTTGACTGGCTTTAGATTCGTAGTCTAATAACTAAAAATAAATAACTTATGTTTTCCAATTTTTAAAAAAATGCAAATTTACTAGACCAGTTCAGATACCATTTAAAAGTTTAGTATGCATTTACAAAAAGGTTGCAATGGGAAAACCGGTGACGTTAATTTCTGTTTAAAATATTAATTTTACTTTAGAAGAAAAAACTTGCTTCCAATAGGTTACAAATAACACGTGAATCTTCGCCACTTAATCGCTACCTATTCTTATAGTCTTTCTAATAATCTCAGATGATATATGCGATCGAAGGCTTTTTAAAAGTCACTGTATTATATACCTTAATGGCTAGCTTCTTTTTTCCAGAATCTGACGCTTTTTCAGCAATCTGTCTGTACGATATTCCAGAAGAAACGCCTAACTTCTCTGCTATTTCACGAGCTACTACTTCTTCTTCAACATGCGGTTGACTCACCTTAAAAAAGGATTCACTATTTGTTAGAGATTTGAATCGGAATTGAATCTTCGGAAAAATAAAGCGCGGATGGTACTATTTTATGTACTTAAAATTTTCTAAGTAAAAATTAGCAAGTCATACAAAGACACACCACCCTGGAAGCTCCCTTTCTTGTTGCACGTTGCTGGAGTTGGTTAACACTAATTATATATAAATCAAAAAGAATGAAAAAATAGGTGAAACCTATTATATAACCTATTATATAATATCATGCCTTCACTTGAAGTGTGCTAATAGGCTAGCTAGGAAGGTATCAAATCCGTCATGGATTCAGGGCCTAAACCTGTTTTACCTTGTATTTTGCCCAATGAAGCAAAATATGACTGCATCCGTATATGTCCGGCATTTTTAAATACTTGGCAACCTCTAGCGCCAAGAAATACATGTTTCTGGCAATCAGACGATCTAGCAGGTTCTGATAAGATTCGATTTTCTGTAATTGATGATCTTCATGCTGCTTATGACGCATGAATTTTAATCTGAATTTTTGCATTAAGGAATTTAAAAGTAAAAAAAGCCAAGGCAGTTGATCTGTTAGACTGACAATGTATGCATGTTTTTTTTTCTACAAGCATGCGAAAAGTTTACCAATTTACGCATTTGAAATTTGAAAGTGCTACTTTTCCACACGCTACAAAAAACTTAAGAATCGGTTCTTTAATATTTATTTTTTTCGGTATTCTTAACAACCCCACTTTCAAACAGTTGTCAAAAACCGCCTATGTCATGGTTTTAATTCTTTCTCCGAATGACAATGATCTGGCGAATAAAGTATCCAGGAATAAGTTTCGTGATGTGATATAGATGTTTAGGCATACAAAACCTATGAATTTAATAAACGTTTTCTTATAATTTTTCCTTTTTATGTTTTCTGCACGCTCGATTGAAAAATAATGTAGCTAACTCTTGCGGTAAGATTCTTTCCGCAATAGCGTACGGAAAAGTGAAACTTGCTGCACTTGTTAGGAAAAATTCGGGTACGATTTTATTTTAAATCGAACCCTTAAACGAGGGTACCGAAGTAGATCTCTTGTGTGTATAAAATAAATATAAAAGAGTTTTATAAACGTTACAAACTTTAATGAACAAAAAATAAAACTGTTGCAATTTAAAAATTGTTAGAAGACTTTACTTATGACCTATAAAACAAACTCCAAAATATTAAAATAAAAACTTTAACTTACCAAAATAACAAACTGCAAAATGTTTTCCAAGTAGATAAATCTTATGTTAGTTTTCTGACAATTAATTTAGAGGTTTTAGTTTAAGTTCAACAAAACTTAAAATGTGACTATCGACTTAAAGTTTGTGTTTTTATTAAAGGTACGTTGGACCTAAGTAATCCGTTATCCCCTCTTTGAAAAGCTTGTAGGAACCAAGTCAGTGGCGTTGGTGATAATCCTAAAGTTTACATTCTAGCTAATGAGTTAAACAAGAAAACCTAAACGAAAACAGAGATAAATTGACACTTTATACACACACACTTTCTTATTTCACAGTTTTTCTATAGCCAATCACGTTGGAGGGAAAACCCTCTATTTACTTGAGGTTACCTCTCGCTTAACCATCACAACTCCCACACTTAACTTTTCAGTAGTTTTTCTCGCATTAACCACCTGCTGTATGGTGGGCGGCACATAGACGTTTACCATTGTAAAGGGAGGCGGAACCACTTTCTATATATATATATATATATATATTTATCAGTTTCACAACGTTCTACGTCTTCCGATACCCAATCTCCACTCGTTTCTGTTAGCCAATAATTCATCATCTAGGCCTCTTATTCTTATTTCACTGTCTATTCCTTCTCTCCAGCTTCTCCTTGGCCGTCCTCGTTTTCTTCGGCCAGTTGGTTTCCATTGTAGTATTTGTTTAAGTAGTCTTTCATCATTTATTCTTTGTACATGTCCGTACCACACCAGTTGCTTTGTTCTTATATCATCCACTAAAGTACGTTCCCCCACTGTCATAATTTCTCTTATTCTTTGATTTGTAACTCTTTCTCTTTTTGATTTCCCTGCTACTCTTCTCCAATAGTCCATCTCCGTAGCGGAAAGCATTTTTTCTGTTCTATCCTTGATTGGCCATACTTCTGAGCCGTATGTAATAATACTTTTTACAATGGTGTTATATATAAGCTTTTTGTTATGTTTTGATATACTTTGGTCCCAAATTATTATTATATATTATTCCATTTAATAAAGTTATTTTCTTCCTTGTACGTTTCGATCTTTTATAGCTTTGTCTAGTGTTCCGTCAGCTGTAATTTTAAGACCTAAGTATTTATACTCATCACAGGACTGAATTCCCTGCCCGGTATTTAAGATTAGATCCTGTTTCATTCCACCGATACACATATACTCTGTCTTATTGAGATTAACCTCTAGTCCCCACTTATTGTACTCTTCTATTAGTTTTCGTGTCATATATTCAAGGTCGTCATAATCCTGAGCCACTACTATCTGATCATCGGCGAAACATAAAGTATACAAGGTGGTTTCGTCCAACGGAATTCCCATGTTTTGGCATTTTCTCTTCCATACTTTAAGGACTTGTATATCTTGAAGAGCGTAGGCGAGATACAGCAACCTTGTTTAAGACCTTTATTTACTTGAAAGCCTTTGGTTAGTTTTGCTTTTATTTTAACTTTTGCCTTACTATTGCGGTATAACTCTTTGATGGACTTAATTAGTTGTTCGCTTATGTTTGTGTTTTCCAACGCTTTCCAAAGTAGATTTAGTGGTATACTATCATATGCCTTCTGCAAATCGACGTAAAGTAGATGCAGCTCTTGTCCGTATGCCATTTTCTTTTCAATAACTTGGGTTATACAAAAGAGATGATCTGAAGTCGATCTACCCGCCCTGAAACCAGCTTGTTCTTCTGCCTCCATGTCTTTATATTCGCTCTCCACCACACACACTCGAACCACTTTCTTATCTCTGCAAAACCATGTTTTGCGCTTATCGTTTTTGCAAGCTGGTTTCGTACAGTGGCACAGTCAAGGGTAATTTACATTCCTGACAATATATTATAACCGCACGCTGAGCGCAAATTTTTTTTCAAGAACGCTGTTTTGGTTGTTAGTTCCCTGAAGCGTCAAAAACTAACGATGGTGGAACAAAATGTCATACCATACCAATATAAGCTTAGCAATAAATATTCTATAAAATAAAGGATACTGTGTAATGGTCAAAGGTATTCCAACGTTCTCGCTTCTAATTGCGTTAAGAACCCTCAAGATCCGACACATTTCAACGTACTGGTCTGGGCTCATACCGGGAACGAAGCATTTGCCAAATTGTGCTGCCTAAACAGAAAAAAAAATAAAAAGATGTAGGTGGTTAGAAAAATTTATTAATTACGTAAACTGAAATATAAAATACAAAAACTGAACCCCACTTTTTAATCGCGATCAACAAAACACTACCGTTATTTATCAATATTATTAGGAATTTATTGGAATAAAGCCATACAATAATAATGTCAGGCCGCATTTTGACAGTTTTGCATTGGAATATGACAGCTGATCTTTCAACATAAAGATTTTGTTTACTATACGAACCAAAATAAATACTGTGGACTTTAATTATAGATAAATAAACGACTTAGTTTTAAATTCGACTTTGGTATATCAATTTTGAAAGATCAACTGTCAGCCTGCAATCTAAATCGGTCAAAATACTATATATATATATATATATATATATTTATCAGTTTCACAACGTTCCACGTCTTCCGATACCCAATTTCTACTCGTTTCTGTTTGCCCATAATTCATCATCTAGGCCTCTTATTCTTATTTCACTGTCTATTCCTTCTCTCCAGCTTCTCCTTGGCCGTCCTCGTTTTCTTCAGCCAGTTGGTTTCCATTGTAGTATTTGTTTAGGTAGTCTTTCATCATTCATTCTTTGTACATGTCCGTACCACACCAGTTGGTACCACACCAGTTGTTTTGTTCTTATATGATCCGCTAAAGTACGTTCACCCACTGTCATAATTTCTCTTATTCTTTGATTTGTAACTCTTTCTCTTTTTGATTTCCCTGCTGCTCTTCTCCAATAGTCCATCTCCGTAGCGGAAAGCATTTTTCTGTTCTATCCTTGATTTGCCATACTTCTGAGCCGTATGTAATAATACTTTTTACAATGGTGTTATATATAAGCTTTTTGTTATATTTTGATACAAATTATTCCATTTAATAAAGTTATTGCTTTTCTTCCTTGTACGTTTCGATCTTTTATAGCTTTGTCTAGTGTTCCGTCAGCTGTAATTTTTAGACCTAAGTATTTATACTCATCACAGGACTGAATTCGCTGCTCGGTATTTAAGATTAGATCCTGTTTCATTCCACCCATACACATATACTCTGTCTTATTGAGATTAACCTCTAGTCCCCACTTATTGTACTCTTCTATTAGTTTTCGTGTCATATATTCGAGGTCGTCATAATCCTGAGCCACTACTATCTGATCATCGGCGAAACATAAAGTATACAAGGTGGTTTCGTCCAACGGAATTCCCATGTATTGGCATTTTCTCTTCCATACTTGAAGTATATCATGAAGAGCGTAGGCGAGATACAGCAACCTTGTTTAAGACCTTTATTTACTTGAAAGCCTTTGGTTAGTTTTGCTTTTATTTTAACTTTTGCCTTACTATTGCGGTATAACTCTTTGATGGCCTTAATTAGTTGTACGCTTATGTTTGTGTTTTCCAACGCTTTCCAAAGTAGATGTGCCTGACAGTATTATTGCATGGCTTTATTCCAATAAGTCCCTATTATTATTTTTTTTAACTTTCTAATAATTTTTGATGTTTACTAAATAATAAATGGGGTATTTAAGAAATTTGTAAACAGTTTATCAATTTGAGACTTGAGACATATACAAAAATTTATCCGTATGTTATTACAGAACACCTAAAGACTTAATTTGAATAAAATGGTAATGGTAAATATAAAAGTTTCATGTGTTTAGTTAGCCTTAGGAATTTTCGGGTCAAAATTCCCGAAAACGGGAAAACCCTGTACACTGAATACACTATATCAAGCTTGGTTTATTCGGTAAATTGCTTACCCTAATAAGTTTCTTTTGTATATTTTGATCAAATTCAAATCCTACAGCAGCTAGACACTGTTTGACCGCCTCTTCCAAATTATTTTTCACCAGACTTATGTATTCATTGGCTTTGTGACTTCCTTTCTGAAATTAAAAAAAACACTAACTTTAAATTAAATCAAAGCCCTGCTCGAAACGCGACTTATCAAAACTGTCAAACTAGACATGGGTAACAGCAAATTTTCGCGTGTCTGTATCAAGGCAATGTTGTGCATCTTCGTTGATTTCGCCAAAGCTTTTGATACCGTAAATCATTCGGATTTGCTGGAAACTTTAGAAGATTTGGGTTTTAAAAACAGAACTTATAAATTATTTGAGAGCTACTTTTTTAAACGAAAACAATCAGTAGAAATAGATGGGCATCAAAGTGACTATGAAAATGTCACATATGGCGTCCCGCAAGGGACTGTGCTGAGCCCCTTGCTCTTTAATATTTACATTAACAGTATCTTTGATTTACCGACGGAGGGGGACGTGATCGGATTCGGGGATGATTAAGTGATAGAATACGAAGCCAGTAGCTGGGAAGCTTTAAAAAAACTGGCAGAACGAGATTTTAATAAATTTGTGAAGTATTTTGAGTCCAAAAAACTCACAGTAAACTGGAAAAAAAAACAACATTTATTCCTTTTACATCGTACAAAACAAATCTACCAACATACAGTAAACTTACACTTCAAAATGGGGAAATTCAAATGTCGAAATCATCAAAATATTTGGGAGTATATATCGACTGCCATCTGAAATGGGATAAGCACATGAACTTTGTAAACAAAAAGCTTCGTAGTCTAGTTTATAAGTTTAGGCAATATAAGAACGTACTACCTACGGAAAAGTTAAAGCAGTTATATATTACCCTTGTTGAACCACATCTTACCTATGGGATAGTTGCGTGGGGGGGAGTCCTAAAAAGTCACATAGTAAACCTTGAAATTAGTCAGAAATGGATATTAAAAATTATATTTAACAAAAATTATTCATTTTCAAGCGATCTCTTATATAAAGAAAGTGGCATTTTTGACACAAGACAATTATTTTGTACGCAGCTAGCAGTTTTATGGTTTAAAAAGCAAAACCATGTAAATACACGACCAAATAGATAAAAATAAAACTAGATAAATACACGACCAAATAGATAAAAATAAACTAGAAATTCCCAGAAAGAATAAAACAATAGGGCAAAGATGTCACACATACATCTTACCAAAAGTTGTCAATAATTTGCCAATATCTGTGACTGAGAAAACATCGATTAGGCAGTTTAGGATAGCAGCTACTCAATGGTTGCAAAGTTTATCTAGAGAACAAATAAATCTGATGGTGGACTCAAAAAACCATTAAACTTTATATATGTATAAAAAATATATATATTTTAGTTAGGAAAACAAAAAAAAACAAATAAAATAATTTCTTTTGTCAATATCTCAAGCGTAATTTATTTAATGTGAAATTATTGATTTTAAACCAAATCAAATGTTTTTATACAAAAATAGTAGTCTAATTATAATTTTTTTATTGAAATAAAAAAAAACAGAACCTAGGTTTTAGTACCTACTGTTGAGAGATTGATAAGCCCACGTACAATGAAAATTTTGTGGGTTCTTTGTTTATTTTATGCAGGGTTTTTACTTTATTTCTGTGAATATATTTTTAGTTAATAATAAGTACATAAATATTGTGAATATTGTAGCCAAACGATTTGTTATTGGAAATAAACTATTATTATTATTATTATTAATGTGTCATGACACATTGAGAGCGGTGAGCTATAAGCGACTTAAAATTGTGCCAGCTTTGGCAACAGTGATTTATATTTTATTTGGCGGCGCATCAATACTACTTTGTTTTATCGTTGTTTGTTTTATTCTACGTTTCAGTATTCGCGAATTCGGGGCATCCCCGACTCTCGACTTAACTGTAACCGAAAGAGAGATATGTTTCGCAGTGTGCATAACTAGTAGTGCGTATTTCGTATTTTATTTTATGTATGTGCTTCAAACTAATGTAATTTATGCAGTTTTTGGTATCAAGAAGAGGTTCATCATCCAACCATCAAGCAACCTTAAGTTTACGGGCTTTACAGCCTCTCCGAAAGTCAATAACAAGATGGCGATGACTCTCATCCTTGACAGTATCATCAGTATCATGACACTCTGTGTCATGCAGTTGTGGTATAATACGTATATCCTATCCACGGGCTTTTTACCAATCGTGTTTCAACAATACTGTGACATTGTTGCGACAATTAAAACAACTTTCAGTTATGGTAAATAGATTTGGACAAGTTATAACTCGTCGAACATTCACACACACAGTAACCGACGCCCCCAGCTCACCAACCTTCAGCTTCCGCCATCTTGTAAAGTGTAATACAATTTGTTGTGACTGTATCAACACTCATGACACCGGGAACGTTGTTGTTGTTCAATGTTACCCATGCCTACTGTATATAATTTGACCAGGGCTATCAAAATGGACGGGCCACGATCCTCCACTTTGTTGACGTCACATCCGGGGCTGATTTTTTTTTGATGGTCACATTACGACACAGCTGATTGTCTTTGAAATATTGAAGTTGAAATGACGGTTCATGGATATTTGATTTTTTTTTTTAAATAAAGCCGTTTTTGAGATTGTTTTTACTTTATTCTGGCAGAACAATTTTTTTAAAATGTGTAATAAGTCCTAATTTTTCATAGCCGCTTCATAAGCTCACACAAAAATTAAGTTTAAAGCAGAAGCGAATGTGACAATCATATATGACAAAGTCAAATACATGTCAAATATAACAGTTGGCATGTGGTACATGGCGGGTAATTTGAATTCAAAATAAGGAATGCTACATCTTGAAGATTTTAACCTTTTAATCATGTTGTTTCCTTACAAACCTTTGGTGGAATATCGGGATGGTGTCTGAGAATATTTCACTGAAATTTTGCGGAAATCTGTAGTGCCATTTTGAAAATATCATAAAAAAACTTCTGACTTCCCATAAGACCCAATGTAAAATTCAGCCCCGGGAGAACAGCTGATTTTTTCAGGGTCGTGGCCTCTATTTTTGTGTTGGCCTTGATTTGACGTAAGTAAGAAGAAACCCATAACGCTAAGGAACGAGAAAAATCGTCGGAGAGATTGGTCCTAAGATAGCTTACCTGATATTGCTTGGATGCCTCTAACAAAAAACTCCCAGGCTCGGTGCTGTTGATTCTAAATATTTTTTGAACTTCATCTGGAACTTTTTGCAACAATTCGTGCGTGTAATTCGAAACGATCCGCACACCTAGCAAAATAAAAGTATGTCTGTTTTATTTTAGTGTTTTGATAAATTTTAGGCGCTCGATAACATAACGATATAGAGAATGAAGATCAATAAGTAACAAATCACAACTTACCATCAATTTCTGCCACCAAATGAATGGCGCTATCATATTGGTACGTCATTTTTTGCCCATACTTTCCTACCACAAGGACCGTGTGATCCATTTCCCAGTAAGCGACTACTGCATCGTTGCCACACCTATAATAAAAAACACTACGTAACAGAACACCTATAAGCTTACCTAAAGAATTACTAAACAATATTTTCTTTTTGTAGCTGAAAAATTGTGTTAATGTGTAAATTGCAAGATTGTTCCCAAAATTGCACTTGGTTTAGTCCGTTTAAAGTTTGGAAGATTTCTGCGCACGCGCACTCTGTTAGGAATATCTTTCAAGAATTTTCGCAGGGGAAAACGTTGATTGTTTCGGCAAAATAAAGCTAGGTACAAAAATTCAACCAGTTACATATCACTTAAAAAATAGAGCGATGTACTGTAGACAGTTATATAAGTAGAAGTGTACGCCATAATAATGGCGGCAATTCTGGACGAGGTCAGGAATGGCGCCCAACGCACCTAAAATTGCTGATATCTTGATGGAAGAATGCGTGGAAGCGCTGGAGACCCTAAGAAGAGGCAAATGGGTGACGGTGGTTTGGCTTCCGGGGCATACCGGGGTACCGGGCAAAGAAAAGGCTTAAACCACGCGGATCGGAGCAGAAACCGATTACGTGGGCTGGGAGCCACTTCTGGGTGTGACCCAAAAGCAGTGCAGAGCGGACTCAATATCTGGGCCTTGGATGCACTAAAGAACTTCTGTGGATCAGGAACAGATTGCAGACAGGCACACAAGTAACCAGTCTAGATGGTTCCTGGAACTGACACGAAAAGATTGTTGACAGGTATTCTAACTAGACATAACCGGTTAAGGGAGCAAACCCAAGTAACATTTTTGGTTAAAATTGGGTAAACTTTACTTAAAATAACCAAGGTAATTTGGAAGGAGAAATAGGTAATTAGCACAGTTTGTCTTGCATGTCTAAGTTACCTAGATGAGACTTTGATCAAGGTTTGGACCATGTGTCTGTGTTTAGACAAGTTTTCAACTTTATTTTAGCCCATATGGTTCAAAATAACTACAAATGCCTTATGTGGTCCCTGTTTTGTGGCACCCTCTACATATCTGTCACACTAGAAAATAAAAACATTTTTAAATAAAAAAAAAGAGAAACACAATAATAATGGTCGGTGGGTGTTTAACCACTTGTGAAACACTTGGTGATGAACCTTATCTATCAACTATTGCTATCATATAGATATATTTTTTGTTTTAATATAGTTTTGGGTTGAAAAGCAAAAACATTATTTATTCAAGAAAATGTTAGGTTATGTCAACACTCTCACACAGCATGATCTCCCACCACTACTTCCTGGCAGGGCTATGTTTTAGGTTTCTTGTTTTTAAACACTCATACTTTTTTTTCTTACAAAGAAATTAAGTACAAGTTTTAACCTAGACAACGACGAAGTTTTGATATGGTTAAATAAAATGGAAGATTTTTCTATATAGTTGAACAATGCGTTTAGGGTCGTACTTATTTGTTAAAAATAATCATTTTCAACCTGTAACTTAAACCGAAAACGGCCCTGACTTAATGGAATTATTTAAGGTTAAAAATAAGTAGCAACCCAAAAAAGTTCTTAGGTTTCAAGAATATTTTAAGGTCAGAGATTAACACTGTTTAACAAGCTGTGTTGTCTTAAAAATGCCCACGGCAATCGAGAACCTAAAAGTAGAATACTAGGCTCAGCACAAAATGTCTCCTCCCTTTGCTTTTATAGCAGAAACGAGTTTGAAGACTTACAAAGAGGGAAAAAATTGGAAAGTCTTTCCTAAAAAAAAAATTCAAAATTTCTTGTCTATAAATAACGATTTCTTGGGTTATTTGTTCGTTTATGACATATCCTACAAAGTTTTGACATATGATTGGAAATTTTGACCCTACAACTTGCCAATATGCCCTAAAATGTTAATTGGACATGACACGTATAGGAGTCGAGGAACCTACCTGGTCAGTTGTGAACAGGAAGAACAGTCATCAAAGAACCTCGTGGCACAATGTAAGGCCTATGCAATAATAAGACACGAGGCATTTAAGCACCAACCCTAGCGAGGAACAGGTGCATTTGCTTAAATGGGCTGATATACTGCAGTTTGTAAAGAGATCAGGAAGGTCAGGAGAGCAACCTGGACATCGAATGGAAGTGCAGAGAATGGTTTAAGGGAAAGAGAGGCATGACAAAAAGGGCTACTTGCCGGACCTACGGGTCAGCCAAATACGTTAAGGCATAAATACATGTTCAAAAAATCGAAAAGTGAAGCACTCATAGCTTGCTTTGGAAACAATGGCAAATTTAAATTCGCAGACGCGAATTTTCAACTGCGCATACGTGTTTTGTCAAGGTTGTCAAGTAGACAGACAGCTGCTGTGTGGCTGAATGCCATATAATTTGTTTGTTTACATTTTGCGGTGTTTTGCGTTTGTCGTGTAAAATTATGTTTTTTTCTATGAAAAATGGGAAATAATACACGTAAAAAGTGTACTGTTTGTGGAAAAAAGACCGGGAGAAGTAAGGGATTGCCATTCCATAGGTAAGTACGAGGGTGGATCAAATATAAACAAGCCTTTTAAACTTACTAAGGGAAAAGTCATTCAAGATGAACGTGGCCGTTATAATTTTAAAGTAGGGATATTCAGCAGCATGTAGGCGGCTGGTAGTGCCGCGACGCTCATTTGGCCAGGAGCAATTGCAATGAGCAAGAAGAAGGGACACAGCAGTGTTGCGCAAAGAAAAATCATTAAATTTCTTACACGCGAAAACGTGAAACCTGCTGAAATTCGATGCAGATTGCGAGCACAGTTCGGAAATAAGACGCTTTCGTGGGTACCTGTAAAAGCTTGGTGCAAAGAAATTAACGACGACCATCAGCGTGTCGATAACGTGAGTCACCCACGTCGTCCGCGTACCACATTTCTGCAGGCAAAGTTTTAGCGACCGTTTTCTGGGACTGGAGAGGAGTTTTGTTGGTCGATTTTTTGCACGAGCAAATAACAATAAACGGGGCTTACTACTGTAACTTAGTCGACCAGGTAAAGCTTGATTATCGCCAAAAGAGGAGAGCACACCCCATCCAAGACTTGTTGCTCCTGCATGACAACGCTAGACCTGATACGGCAGCTTTAACACAGGCCAAAATCAATTAAATGCACTGGACTGTGCTGGAATACCCTCCATACAGTCCAGATTTGTCACCTTGCGATTTTCATATGTTTGGCCCACTCAAAGATTCACTGGGAGGCGAGCAATTTCAGACCAATGAAGAGGTGGAGGCATTCGTGCGCAACTGGTTAGATACCCGCCCAGCTTCCTTTTTATGAAAACGGTATTAAGAAACTGTCAAACCGTTGGGAAAAGTGTGTTAACAGGATGTGTAGAAAAGTAGAAAAAATTTCTCTTTTGTGTCATGTTTCTAAAAACCTAGTTTATAAACAAAGGCTTGTTTATATTTGATGCACCCTCGTACTTCTATTTTTCTTTATAATTTGTTAATAAAGTTAAGAGTGGTTTACAGATGCCATAAAATCTAGACAATTAATTTTATAAAAACGACCATTTTAATCCACAATTTGATAAATTTTCACCCAATCAACTAGTTTTTAGAAAAAAAAAATAGACATAACCCTAAATTTTTGACAATTGTCAAATAATCTAGTGACGTAACGGAGTATGTTCCAAAACAACCAAAACTGACGCATGCGCAGTAACCGAAATCCTGTCTACCCGAAAAAGGAACATTAAGAATTAAATGGGAGTTCTGGCTTCAAGCATCGCGTGTGAGACAGCATGGGTATGACCCGTATTCAGCGTTGCCACCCTCGACCCTGAGGTCTTCGGTAGAAGCCTTCGAGAAAGATCGGTAGATTTCGGTAGATTTTTTAATCATCTTAGCAAGCACACTTTTAGAACAGTACCTACTTACTACTTACCTTATGAAATAATCCTTTTACACTAATAATATTATTTACACCAAAGTTTTTATAAAAAGGAACAAATTAGCATTAGTAATAATGAGAAACGAATAAAGCGATGTTGCTTAAACAACGTGACAATCGTGTGAGCAGTAATTTTCTGGGAATCATTCAATTTACGGGCAAGTAACCTTAGAGAATTCACAAGATCCATCCTTTTATAATAGCGTGATCTTTAATGTCGCTTGCGGCTGCCGGCTGAGTATCTCGCAAAATCCAAGAGATGGCACTATAAATACACTTTTAAAGACAATGGCTTGAAATAAAAATGTTATTCTACAAAAGATCTTACATAAAAAGAATATTTTATTTATGGTGTTTTTTTTAAATCGCGATCACGAGGCGTATAAAAAAAACAAGTTTTTATCGAAAAAAAAATCGGTAGAAAACTATGGTAATTCGGTATATCGTAAAGTAAAAGGCTAAATCGGTAGATCTACCAAAAAATCGGTAGAGGTGGCAACGCTGCCCGTATTTATGCTCTAACGTATTTGGGGTCAGCTCCCCACTACTAATAATACTGCTATGACGTACGTGATCGTACCATAGTAGTTGTTTTGGTTTACGCTGTATCTCGGTGTCCAATTCGTGGTACTTTTTGGTCAAGTCTGTAGAACCCATCCACAAGTATCCGGTGTCAGTAAACAAACACAAATGACGTGCATTCAATGAAACTGCCATTTCTGTAATGTGGTAATGTTCTGCAGTAATATCGGGTTTAAGCTAAAAGAAATAAATATTTAAAGAGTTTATTTGCAAACAATATAGTAGATAAACAATAGGTATACCGCGTGCAACGATTATACACTAGACAGGATTGCTCAGTTTTCCTAATCTGTCTGTAATCGATGTTCAAAGTCAAACTCGCTGTTACGTCACCACTTGTGCTGGGCAGAAGGCGCGCCTATCGCTATATGGGATTTTATGTGCTTTTAGAGCTATTTTCTTTATGCAAATTAAATTTTAGGCAAAATTGAGGCACTGTACATTTAAAAATATTGTCTTAACAGGGATGATAAATGATTTTATATTTGAAATATCTGTTAAATAAATTAAATTTAAATACCTAAAGTGAAAAAAAAAGCTACACATAATGTAGTACCTATACACGGTGTCCCATAACTTAGGGGCCATAGACCAACAGGTGATAGAGGAGGTCATGTCTGATAAAAAAGTCCCTATAATGCATGGGTCAAAACTCTTTCTTTGTAGAGATACAGAGCATCAAAGTTTTTAACTTTTTTGATAATAACTTTTTCAAAAAACGCAGTAAAAACATGAAATTGGGTAAAGTCGTGTATCAGAACAAGAGCAATAAATTGAAATAAAACTTATTTTGAAAAAAATTAGTCGGTCAATTTTTTTTAGAAAAAACTATTTTTTTGGTATAAACTTTTATAAATGCCATATTAAACGCAATATTTTTGTTTATATTTTTTGTTAATAAAAACAAGCCTTTACCAACACATAATAATAAATAAAGTATTATTGATATTTTTTAAAAGAATAAGTAAGCAAAAATTAATTTAAAAAAAAATTATTATTTTTTTATACATTTTTGGAGGTAATTATGACAGCCTGTATCTTCTTAACGTGTAATTTTATTAAAAAAAGCAGTATCACATTTTTGAATCACAATTAGCTGAGTATTCAGCTGTCCACCCTTTTTCCCCCACTCCTCTAACACTAAAAATCCTATATCTTAAAAATAGATTGTGTGTTGACCCCATGTTATATAAACTTGTTTTTCGGAAATAACCTCCTCTATCACCTGCTGCACTATGGCCCCCAAATTATGGGACACCCATAATTTGTCCAATTGTTTTAAAAGTATGTAAAGAAATTATTTTGCGATAATAATTAAAAACGGATATATAGGTAGACGAAAAATTTATTGATTTATTTAAAAAAGAAAAAGCACAAATATTGTTCTTAACAAATAGACAAAAAACAAAGAGGAAAAAATGCACATAATGTATAGTTTAATTATTACAACCGCTTTGTAAAGCATTTTAAGAGATTATTAATTAGATAATTAAAAAACGGGAATATAGAACATAAAAAAGTATTTATTATTCCATTTTAACAAAAAAACAGAAAAGTACAGATACATACAATAAATTAAAAATATTAATATAAATAATACCTAATATTTAATTTAGAAAAATATTCCTTTTCAATTCACAATCTTTTGTAATTTTCTTCATAGATATTCAAGAAGCCCATTTGCTGAGAAAATCGTGGCCATTTTTTTACCCTGTAAACAAACGTTCTTCTCTGTCCTGAATCGAATTTTTACACACTGTTAACAAACCAAACATGAAAATGTTTATTTATGTCTTTTTTTAGTAGCACTGCACTGAAACAATCCAAAAAACACAAACTATTCAGCGAAATATCAACAAAACTCTCTTGAAAATACGAATAACATCATATACAACGAACGTAAACATAGGATTTAGCACAAGTGGTGACGTCACGCCGCTCTCCTCACCCCGCACAATTTGTTAACACAGGTTAAATGGAACTAAGCAGTCCTTTATGTCTATAGTTCTTGTACCGCGTGAACAAGTCCACGCCTAGGGCTAAATTTCCATAAGAGGATTAAAAACAGATAGAGTATAGCATATAATAATGAGAAACCGCGATACGCCCGATTCTCGTCGAAAGCGTTTCAGCGCTACCAAAAATAAGCTTGATAAACAAACTACAGGCGCAAGTTGTCCGTTACCTACGAAGCTCGTAGCTAGTGAGTGGTCGCAGTCGACAAAGGGCGGACAACCTGAAACATTTGTTTAGGGCGGGAATTATTACATGACTTGATTTTTAGTCCCCTTTACAAAGGTGGAATATTAAACGTGAAAAATCATACGAATTGTTGAATTCATATTCTTTACAAAAAAAGTTTAAGTTTCATGAAGTCGAAAATTGATTTATTATGTACTTTTGTCCACAGGACAATTCAATGTGCGACGATGTAAAACATGAAGCACGAGCACTCTGGGAAAAAATGGAGGAGTTTGAAACTTCTTTTTTTGGCGTCATTTGGCATCACATTTTTGAGAGGCTATCTAAAAAATATGTGAAAAATCCTACGATTGGCCTGGGTTCTGTTGTTCGAGAACTGGAAGGACGTATAAAATATCTAAACTCAATAAGAAAGGATTTTGCAGTTTATGAGCAAGAAGCCAAAAATAAATTGCTCAAAAATTGAAGTAAGCCATCCCATTTTTTTGAACATTTTTAAAGTAAATTTATTTCTAAACGAAACGGTGTCCTCTTTTAGTGTATGGTTTTCTTGTTGTCCTGCGCTTGACAGATAGCTTCACAGGGTGGCTACAACGCAAGTGTAACAAAAGTGCGAAAGTTTGCACGGCTCCCATTTCCCGTACGATTTTTTGAAATTATGTTTGCACGCCCCTGATTGTGCTCAGTGATCATCTAGCCGTACAAGGTTCGAAAAGGCCAATACTTGGGTTGCCTTGTAGCAAATTTGGTGGCTATGGTTTAAACCGGGTAGAAACGTCAAACTAAAAATCAGAAAAAGTACAATTTTATGAAAAAAAATCATATCTCGAAAACTAAAGAGAAATTTAAAAAACTGAGAAATAACTTTTTTTGGCTTTAGCTGACTGTCATTTTGTGTTATTAAAATTTTTTCGAAAAAAATCGTACGGGAAATGGGAGCCGTGCAAACTTTTGCACTTTTGTTACACTTGCGTTGTAGCCACCCTGTGGAGCTATCTGTCAAGCGCAGGACAACAAGGAAACCAAACATTAAAAGAGGATAATCAAAGCTATATCACATAGAAAACTGTGTGGAAATTGCCTGTTTCGTTTAGGAATAAATTTACTTTAAAAATGTCCAAAAAAATGGGGTGGCTCACTTCAATTTTTGAACAGTTTATTCTACAAGATCAGGCAAAAACATATAGAGGGCAGAAAAAGAAACGAAGGAAGATTCAGTTTGATTATAGTGCCGGTGACGAAGCATCGTTTTCACCTAGAGAAAACATGAAAATTAAAACATTTTACGTTATCATTAATGTACTCATGGCAGATCTAAAAAACGCTTAGGTGCTTATGAACATGTTTATGAGCGATCCCAACAAATTTTTGGATAATGAAAAAATAGTTAAAGAACAAGCAAAGTTAATAAACATATACAAATGATATAGATGCTTTATTTATTCAAGAATTCATTCATGTAAAAGCGCATTTAGAAAACAAAATTAAATATCCATTAGATATTTGCAAGTATTTCAGAGAAAACGGATTGAAAGAAACATTTGCCAATTTTGACATCGCGTCCCCACAATACTGATCAATGCCGGTTGGTAATACTTCACCTGAAGTTTCTTTTCAAAACTATCCAGAATTAAAAACAATTTTAGATCGACCATAAAGCAAGAACGTCTAAATGCCCTCTAAATTTTGTCTTTAGAATGTGATGTCACAAAAAATATAACTTTGGATGAAATTATTAACGATTTTACCCAGGGCGGTAAATAGCCATAACGCGACCCTGAGGTTTCGTTGTCTGTCTATTTTTCAAAGATATTTTTAACGGTAAAAACAATTTTTTGTTTTTTGAAACAAAAGACTATAAAATCTTTTTTCTCTACCGAAATAATGGTTTGCGAGTGTACTGTGTGTAAAACTTGATGTTTTGGATAAAGATACCTACGTCGCGACGTTGCCAAAGCAGAATTAAATCAAAACATATCATGTTTTCTATTACTTAATTTTATTTTAGAAAAAGTTACCATTTGACTAGTGCGATGTTCATCTCGTTTTAACCAAAAAAGTGAACAATCGGCAGCCAACAATACTTCAGTTGAAATATCTTGAGACACGACTTCCCAAGCTGTGGGGGATACAGTAGATTCTAAAAATAATAAATCAATAAATATAAAAAGGAACAAGGCTTCGTTTGTTACAGCTAATCTCAGAAACTACTTAGCCGATTTCAATAGAATTTGGCATACATGCAAGTCAGCCTAACCGGTTATTTTAAACATAGACCAAAAGGAATTATAGATAATTCTCTTTGCTAGTATGTAAATAAAAGAAAAAAACCCAGAAGTTTTTAAATAAGGCGTATGTAACGCACAGCGCGGTTTGCACATGATTCAGCGTCTACTCGTGCCGCAGGTGAGGTGTGGACTACATTATGAATACACCAGTATAAAAGTTATTCCCTTTAAAACCTGTTGCGACCTAGAACTCCTAGAGCATGATACCCCATGTTGAAAGAGATCAACAACATATCGCACCCTCAGAACGAAAATGACACAACTCGAAATTTAAAATTTTTTACTTTTAGTAACGCTTTCAGATTTTTTTTAACGCCATTGTACTAGGTACCCCCCCCCCCGTCTGTCCCTCTCTCCTCTTCGCCCTCCTAATTCGTAATAGTTGTAGCTATAACTTTCACAAATAAAAACTTCTTTCTGCACACGCTTTAAGACTTTTTTTCCAACATCATTTTACTAGTTTCCCCCTCCCTCGCTTCTCCCCACCCTCCTTATTAGTAATAGTTGTAGCTATACCTTTCACAAATATAGAGCGATTTCAAAATTTCTTTCTGCACACGCTTGAAGACTCTTTTCAACATCATTTTAATAGTTTCCCCCTCCCTCTCCCTACCCGTCTCTTCTCCCCACCCTTGTTATTAGTAATAATTGTAATTTCATAAATATAGAGCGATTTAAGATTTTTTTCGACACCATTTTAATAGTTCCCTCCTCCCTCTCTTCTCCACCACCTTCACTCAATGGAAGGAAACACGCGTCTGTAGAAAATCTACACTTACTTTTTATAAGGCTGAATATCAATCAATCAATCAATTAAAAATACTTTACTGTCAAAAGAAAAATAAATTTTCACAAGACAAAGCAGGCTAAATCTACGATGATATAAACAAAAAAAAATCAAAACAATAAACAACCAAGGGTGAATTTCTATCCTATTAATGCGCACTAATAAATACATCAATAATCCTAGGTATCTAGGTTTAACAAGTTACATACATATAAAAAATACTCTGCCAATCTATGGGCACATAAGCTCACACTGGGTACTATAGTTTTAGTGTATCTACTTGAAAGCTAATATAACTAAAAACAAACGTGAAATTTCATACCCGTGAATTTAAAAATCAAACAAGTTTCATGGCTAATCGGGCAAAAAGGAGTTTTTTGTTTCCCTTATATTTTTCCGTGGGTAGCTTGAAAGCTCAACCTCACGGGGGTCCAAGATCTAATGGACACCTAATAAGTGTTGACAGTTAACCGTTTCGTCCTTATGGGACTCCTCAGAACACTGCTGGTCAAGTGACAAATCTTGCGAAGTTAATCAGACGGTTTTGTCTCTAATTAAACGTAATTAGTGAGCGAACTATAGCAAGAGGCGCCATCTACCGAGATACGAGAGAAACAAAAAACCGAAAGCAGCGAAACACTGCTATACAATGTCGATCAATGAAAAGATCGAATGCAAATAAAAGAAAACAACTATAGTCCGTGACCTACGACAGCTCTTTGTCTTTTCAGGCCGGATCAACGCATTTTGCATTTTTACCCGTCATCAAGACAGTGAACGTCAATCAACGGAATTTTTAAGCCAAACAATACTAACAAACGTGAAATTTCATACCCGTGAATTTAAAAATCAAACAAGTTTCATGGCTAATCGGGCAAAAAGGAGTTTTTTGTTTCCCTTATATTTTTCCGTGGGTAGCTTGAAAGCTCAACCTCACGGGGGTCCAAGATCTAATGGACACCTAATAAGTGTTGACAGTTAACCGTTTCGTCCTTATGGGACTCCTCAGAACACTGCTGGTCAAGTGACAAATCTTGCGAAGTTAATCAGACGGTTTTGTCTCTAATTAAACGTAATTAGTGAGCGAACTATAGCAAGAGGCGCCATCTACCGAGATACGAGAGAAACAAAAAACCGAAAGCAGCGAAACACTGCTATACAATGTCGATCAATGAAAAGATCGAATGCAAATAAAAGAAAACAACTATAGTCCGTGACCTACGACAGCTCTTTGTCTTTTCAGGCCGGATCAACGCATTTTGCATTTTTACCCGTCATCAAGACAGTGAACGTCAATCAACGGAATTTTTAAGCCAAACAATACTAACAAACGTGAAATTTCATACCCGTGAATTTAAAAATCAAACAAGTTTCATGGCTAATCGGGCAAAAAGGAGTTTTTTGTTTCCCTTATATTTTTCCGTGGGTAGCTTGAAAGCTCAACCTCACGGGGGTCCAAGATCTAATGGACACCTAATAAGTGTTGACAGTTAACCGTTTCGTCCTTATGGGACTCCTCAGAACACTGCTGGTCAAGTGACAAATCTTGCGAAGTTAATCAGACGGTTTTGTCTCTAATTAAACGTAATTAGTGAGCGAACTATAGCAAGAGGCGCCATCTACCGAGATACGAGAGAAACAAAAAACCGAAAGCAGCGAAACACTGCTATACTTTGTTTCTCTCGTATCTCGGTAGATGGCGCCTCTTGCTATAGTTCGCTCACTAATTACGTTTAATTAGAGACAAAACCGTCTGATTAACTTCGCAAGATTTGTCACTTGACCAGCAGTGTTCTGAGGAGTCCCATAAGGACGAAACGGTTAACTGTCAACACTTATTAGGTGTCCATTAGATCTTGGACCCCCGTGAGGTTGAGCTTTCAAGCTACCCACGGAAAAATATAAGGGAAACAAAAAACTCCTTTTTGCCCGATTAGCCATGAAACTTGTTTGATTTATAACTAAAAACTGAAGTATATTTTATTGAACTCCAGACTCAATTACCTTTCGTTTGATACCACACAAGCCATGTTTTGACTTAAACTCTAATTTTTCAAATCTACCCCCACCCTTTTTTTAAAAACTAAAATGTATTTTTTTTAACTCCAGACTCAATTACCTTTCGTTTGATATCACACACGCCATATTTTCACTTAAACTCCAATTTTTGAAATATACCCCCCACCCTTTTTTCTAAATAAATTAAAATGTATTTTGTTTAACTCCAGACTCAATTACCTTTCGTTTGATATCACACATGCCATATTTCCCCATAAACTCTAATTTTTGAAATCTACCCCCACCCTTTTATTTGGTTTGTGTTCGGTGGATTTTGTTCATTTTTAAATGGGACCATCTCGGCCCAAAACCCAGCCTAGGTACCAAATTTCATTAAAATCGGCCAAGCGGTTTTTGAGTTATGCGCGTTAGTCGTTACAGACAGACAGACAGACAGACATACAGACAGACAGACAGACGGCGCAACAAAAAAGTTTCAAAATCATCTGAAACGCAAAGATATATAAAAATTTTTGAAATCGGAGCAACTTTTTTTTTCTCGAAAAAATTAGGATCACCATAGCTCACAGTGCTCACACTACTATAGTATAGTATATGTGTGAGCTAAAAATGTTGTTTTTAAGTTAAAATAATAAAAAACTTAATAGTTAAAACACAGTACAATATATAAAAAGTAAAAACATACATAACAAACAAAAAAAAAAATTGTGTTAAAAAGACAGTCAAGAAAATATACAAAATAGGCCAATTCATAGTTGATTCAAAGCTAAAATGTTTAAAAATTATATTATAAAAGTCATTAAAAATTCTAATATAAAACGAAAAATCTGTCAGGACAAAAAAAAACACAAACATATATAGTTCATTTAAATAAAAGTATTGTCATAAAATAAAATTCACTTAAATTATAATAAGCCGTCTTTAAAAGACTTTTTTTAGAGTATTTCTAAAAGATTTAATTGTTTTTTGGGATTTTATACAACCCGGTAAATTATTGAAAATTTTTCTACCTTCGTATATAAGGGAAGTTTTTGTTAGATTTGACTTTGGAATTGGTAGTGGCAAATCACCAGCCCGGCGGGTGCGACTTATTAGGAATAAGAATTAAACTTAAAAGTTGAAAATAAAAAAACACCCAACTGCTAAATTTACTTGTACTACTAGTCGCACTTGGGTTCAAAATTACCCAATAACCTGATTCATCAACATACAAAACTGTATTATTTCGTAAGTGCGCTTTGGGCATCAAAACTAAAAGTTGAAGCATGTCGTACAGTATTATACCTATCAATTTTGTACCGAACTGCGACTAGTCGTTACAAGTAAAGTTTGGTGTTTTTTTTATTTAAATTCTTTTTTTATTTCCTTATCTTTACACATGCATTTAGCCTTTCTTGATCTATTTATGGGCCTTACTCGACCTTGCTTTACCTACGAATACTTAAAAAAAAATAATGCGGAACTTGCAGATCAATAAACCCATATATATATATATATATATATATATATATATATATATATATATATATATATATATATATATATTATTTAAAAATTAAATTTATTAAACGTTTCTTACCGTAAACAAACTATTATCAAAAAAAAATTAAGTTGACGTAAAACGCGGCACAAACGGCTAACGAAAAGTTTATGAAAGTGCAAGTTTCTAGCAACGGCGTGACGGCGGGGGCATCGGTGAATGGTAAGTTTACAGTTCAGTTCAGTCTTCTTGACTTCGCCCCACTTCTTTAAATAAAAATATAAACTTACTTTTTGGTCAGGTTTATATATTTTCTCTTTTCAGGAATGCTTATCATACCATTAACGAAAATGCAAAACTTACTTTCTCAAAATCCTTTTTTTTTATTTTTTTATTATTGTCCTGTCAGATCTTCTCTTTTACAAAGACAACTCCATTGCTATCAAAAAAAAGTCTGAAAATACTATCACATTCTTTTGTGGCGCTGCTTCTTTCTGAAGCAATGTGCCAGTCATTTGACAGTCAGATCCCAGGACTATTTGCCACCTGAAATCTGTATTTCTCTTTCTTTTTTCTATTTTTTTGTTTTTTTTCTTTGGTTAATTTTCTTTTCTGCGTGTACAGTTTCTTCTTTCTTCTGTTTCTTCTTTATCCAGTTTACATCTTCTCTTTTCTTGTTTCTTCTCGATGTCTGTTCTTCATTTTTACTTTTTATTTTCTTCTTTTAACATTCACTCATTCCTTTCATACCACATTGAAACAAACATTTTTTTTAAGGAGTCAGGTAAGTGATTTATTTTCTTTTTGTCAATTTCATTCAAATGAATGCTTTTTTTAAATTAATTAAAAAAGAAGGAAAATAAAAAGACTACGGGAATAATTTTTTTTTATTATTTAAATTGTTCTATGACCGTTTCATTTTTATTTTAACTTATAGTTTTAATTTTGTTAATTACTGTTTTCATGTTTTATGTTACTAAGCACAGAAGTCATCAAAACTGGGCCTCCCACCCCATCCGCCAGGGCCCGGTATGAGTCAAGATCTGTTAACTGATTAATAGGACATTCCAAGAAAATGTGATTTAAATCCTCAGACTGCCTACACTCACAGAGAGGTGATTACTTACTGTTTTCATGTTTTATGTTACAAAGTACAGAAGTCATCGAAACTAAGCCCCCCCCCATCCGCCAGGGCCCGGTATAGGTCAAGGTCTGTTAATTGATTGATAGGACATTCCAAGAAAATGTGATTTAAATCCTCCAACTGCCCACACTCACAGAGAGGTGATTCACTAAGATTTAGTCTGTTCAAATGTTTGACGATGAGACAGTGTCCCGTACGCATTTTTGTTATTTGGTTAAATGTCTTCTATCGAAGAAATTTGTTTTAAAATACCATGGCTTGTTCAGAAAATTCCCCTGTATGTTTGCATACCAAGAGCCCCTCCCTTGCACTTTTTCTTTCCATTCGTGTTTAAAGGCTTCTAGTGTTCTTTTTTTCCTAAATTAAAGATATCTTCTCCAATGGAATCCAGTTGTTTGGGTATGCTCAAACAAACTCCTATATTTGCCCGTTTGTCTACTATTTTATTTCCCTTTATACCTGCGTGACCAGGAATCCAGGCAATGTAAATCTGTGTGTTCTCATTGAACATATTTATCATAGTTTTTGTATTCATAGTTATATAGTCCAAGTTTGGGTCTATTTTGTTTCGCCTTAATTTATCTATTGAACATTTTGAGTCAGAGCACAAAATAACATTTTTCAAGTCTTTCTGTACAGATATTCTTACTGCTTCATTTATCGCTATCATTTCTGCTATACTGATGTTCATGTTGTGAATAATTTATACCTATTTTATGTGGACACCAAATCCGACCCTCAAAAAAAAAAAACAAAGTTCCTATATCTAACGGCAAGTTTACGAATCACGTTTAAGAACTTGAAATTCGCATCAGTATACCGAAATTATTTGATGTTTCGTTTGTTTACCTAAAATTAAATTTTTTGCGTTATATTTATAGGCAAAAAGATTTATTTATAATGTCGTTTTTCTATTTCAACTGACGTAAAGAGTTCTAGGACGTAACGAGTTTTACAAAAGAATAACGTTTGTAACGGTGTTTACAATGTACCCCTTACCTCGCCTGCGGCACGAGCAGCGGCTGACATGATTAATTGCAGAAAAGTTCTACCGACAGTTACTTTCAACTCGATGTTTTCTTTTAGTACTTACTAGGTATTTCACTTAGCTGTCGAGTTTGAATTACTTTAATACTATTCACCAAATAGACCTTATAATTTGAGGTCATCACGGCAACTCCGGTGTCATTTCCTGGGTTCGTGAATATTCTGGCGTCGACTACCTTGTTTTCTTGCACCTTAAAATTAATTATGAATAGATTCGCTAATAACGGAACAAAACTCTTAATTTAGGATATAATTTAAATTTAATCAACGGCTTTACACCAGAGGCCTTGAGATTTCGCGGCGAGGACGTCTAAACCCGAGAACAGCGTGCTGTTCTCTGGTCTTATTTTGCGTATATCTCCAAATCCAAATATTATTCTTTAAATTCCACATAAAAAGCATTTTAATGTCTTAACCGAATTGCAAGATTGATACCTCATTTGAATTGGTTTCTGTGATAAACGAAAAAAAAAAGCACATGCCGCACTTATTTTTGAACACTAACAAATTTCTGGTGGGAATTCCCCGGATATAATTTTTTCATTAAGTCTTGTTGCACAGTATTATCAGGATACAACAGCGACATTTTTTGAAATGTTGTTACTGAAAATGTGGTGTGTGTGCATTGTGAAATGGACAACACCAAACAAGATCTATAGACTTACTTTTTGAAAAATATTGAATTTGTGTTCCCATTTTCCAAACATGTCATAAATTACTACACCACCATCTTCTTGGACAATAATAAGCTTCTCTTCGTTGGACCAACCCATATGAACAATCGGCTTTTGGGTCCACTAAAATATGGGTAATTTCATTGTAACAGATGTGACATTTTAGGTTTTTCAATCAAAATTCTTGGTGCTGATTAGATAATGTAGCTTAAATGAAATTCATTTGGCCATTAATATTTTTGATTATCTAACACAGTGTGCCTGAATGAAGTATAGGTTACATAAAAATGGTTCCAAAAACTAATTGCACATTTTGAGCTGATCCTCTTCTCGAAATTTTTGACATTTTTCTAGTTAGTCTAGGCGCTGGCTCCTGTCACGTGTGACCTAATATATGCGCTCATTTTGAATGCGGGGCTTTGTTAAGCACCTATAGCAGTATAAAAAAAGTTTGGTCACATGGTCAAACTCATGGTTGTTTGGCCGCCATCTTTAAAAATGGCTTCCAAATTAAAAGATTTTTTGTTTAAGCGTATCTCCCTACCCAGTGGTCCTATTTTAATTTTTTAAAGCTTGTTTTATTCCCTTTTGAAAGGCAAACAAATTTTATCAAAACACATTTTTTGATAAATAACGTAGTTTTTGAGATATACCAAGATTATTATTTAGTATTTCCACTCGCAAAAGAGTTAAAATAATACCCATGCTCATTTTATTGTAGCTACAATATTATTGACATTTGTTTTTTTTGTTACATAGAAGGCTTTATACCTTTCACAGAAAAGGATATTGACTATATGTTTTTAAAGTTCATTGCATGGTACCCCTAAAGACTGCCTTAAAGAGGGTAGTTTCTGAAACTGTTCACAATATTATAGAAAAAGTGAATTTGCAGCGAAACGATGCATCCTAGCGAAAAACGATAAAATTAGTTTTTTATAGTACTTTTAATTTCGCTTCTTCCGATGTATCACTTAGCATCCTAGCTTTGATAGTTAACTGTACAAGCCAGCTAAAATATACAATTTTGTAAAAATTCCATGTTTTCGCTCCAAAATCGATATTATTTTTAAATTGTAAAAGATATGACAATGGTCAGAAGAAGCGGAATTAAAAGTACTATAAAAAATTATTCTTAACGTTTTTCGCTACGATGCATCGTTTCACTGCAAATCCACTTTTTGTATAATCGTGTGAACAGTTTTAGAAACCACTCTCTTTAAAGCAGTCTTTAGGGGTACCATCCATCGAACTTTAAAAACATAAAGTCAATATCCTCTTCTGTAAAAGGTTTATAAAGCCTTCTATGTAACAAAAAAAAACAAATGTCAATAATATTGTAGCTACAGTAAAATGAGCATGGTTATTATTTTAATTCTTTTGCGAGCAGAAATACTAATAATCTTGGTATATCTCAAAGACTACTTGATTTATTAAAAAATGTGTAATTACAAAATTTATTTGCCTTTAAAAAAGGAGTATAACAAGCCTTTAAAAATTAAAATCGGATGACTGGGTAGGGATATACGCTTAAACAAAAAAATCTATCAATTTGGCGGCCATTTTCAAGGATGGCGGCCAAACGACCATGAGTTCCACCACGTGACCAAACTTTTTTTATACACCTATGGGTGCTTAACAATGCCCCGCAGTCAAACTGAGCGCACATATTACGTCACACGTGACAGGAGCCAGCGCCTAGACTAACTAGAAAAATGGCAAAAAATTGATAAAATTTCGAGAAGAGGATCAGCTAGGATTTATATGAATATCGCTCTGAAATCAGGAAAGAGTCCATATTCAAAATGTGCAATTAGTTTTTGGAACCATTTTTATGTAACCTATACTTCGTTTAGGCACACTGTGCTAAATCGATGGCGGGAAAGGTGCAGGTGAAATATCAAATGAGTGTACTACAACTTACCTTAAATGAGGTAATACTCTTTCCAGAGGCAGAATATACATGAATAACAGGCTGTGCACCACCTTGAACCTTTACAATTTTTCTGTCATCCCTTCTCAATGCAAATGGGCCAGCATAGGGTGCTGCAGCTACACACAAATTTTCCAGTTCAACATCTTTCTGCCATGACATTGATGGATAGATTTCTGTTTTCCTGTCAAAATTGCGATTTCCATAAACTCTGAGGGGTTAACAACTGACACAAAGGTTGTACATGAATAGGGTATTTGACAAATTTTAGAAAAGAGTTTAGAATGATGTGATAATGATCCCTAATTTGCTACGTAAAAATTAAAATAGTATATTTTATCATGACTACATTTAAAATCAAGTTTTCTAATTTCCGATTTGAATTTGCCGCTAAAACGCTCATTTCTAGCATGGCGTTGCAATGACGTCACAGCGCAGTAAACTCGCGGACAGATACACGGCATTCAAGTCTTTATTTGTTTTTGGTCTGTGTTTTTACAGTTTTTATGTAAAAAAATGTCCTATAAGTGGTGTGTAGTGCCTCAGTGTTCGAATACTAGCATAAAAACACCTGAAAAACTATTTATTCATGTGCCTACAGCAGTAAAAGAACGGAAAAAGTAGCTAGAACTTGCTCGAAGAGACCCAAGGGCCTTATCTAATACATCTTCACTTTACATTTGTCAAGATCACTTTGATGTGAGTATAACTAAATTGTTTCTATTAATTTTTCTGACGTTGTCTATAATATATATAACTATTTCGTAAATGACGATGAAATTTTTGAGGTTATGTTTATTACAAGGGGTGAATAACTATAATAGGCAGAAAGGTGTACAAATTTTTAGGCGGTGCTTGTCAGTTATTAGGCAGGACTAGGGAGTACCTCTAAATGCAGGATTAGGCAGTGCACATGCAGGCTAAATGTAGGACTGAACAGTGCATATGCAAGACTAGGCAGTGCATATTTGGTATGAAGGGTCATAAGAATTCTTTGAAACAAAATGTATTAGAAAATTTTGTTTTAAAAAACAATTTTTGATTATTTCTTACTGCTTAAAATAATAATGATTGGGTATTTAATTGAATCTATTGTAAGTGGCATATTAAAAAAAAAGCAAACATATAACCTAACCTCAAAATCTAAATGAGTAACAACAACAAAGAAGCCTGCCACCATAAAGGAATTCAGCATTAGCAAGTTGGAGCTATCGGCTTTGGAGAATCCCTTTTCCATTAAAAATGTTTTTTATAAGTAAAACACAAAATAAAATCTAATTTAGGACGATAATTCGCACTTTAAACCAAAGCAAACATTACCGTCCATTATAACACAGAAAATAGGTTCGTTCGAGGCGTTTACTGTTTTGTGACGTCACTCGCAGCTGATTGGTAGACCGCCTGTTTTGAATCACGTGGCTAATTGTTTTAATTCAATGAATTTATTTAATTAAAAGAACTATGAATTTGAGAAAAAAATTTACTAAAAAGTTTGTTTTTAGCATTCCCAAGACCTAAAGAGATATCTAAAAATAAATATATATTTATTTTTTACTACTGTCAAACACCCTATTGCCATTGCCAATTACCATTGGGTGTAAGCAACGAGGTTGAATCTCGTTGGGTGTAAGTAATGTCAAGAAATATGTACACATACGCCGATTTAACGTGGTAAAATTTAGGCTTTACATTTTAGTACCCTTATTAATCAAAGATTATATTATTAGCTTGTTGTTCCGAATTTGTGCGTCGAGTAGCCGCTCACTATGGACGAAACACGTCGACGATTGTGCGAACCAAAAGAAAATATGAAGAAGAGGAAAACGTTTGGCGAAAGCAAGGTAATGGCTAGACCAAAATCAGCACTCTCCAAAAAGATCAGCCACCAATAGAATTTTTCGAAGAACATTCTTTTTCCAACGCCTGTGAAGCAAGAATTGCCTCTAATTTTCCTGGTTCCCTTACAACGACTCGAAGGCGAATAAGGCGTTCCAGATTAAGATGTCGTGTGGCAGCAAAAAATTTTATTTTAAATGCAAAGAAAAAACAAGCCCACCTAATTTTTGCTTTAACTTATGAAATGGAAAATGAAGATTTTTGACAATGTGTGGTGTACACAGATGAAAAGATATTTCAATTACACAGTGATCGAAAACAAATTTTACTTTATTGGCCACCAAGAAAAATATATTTCAGGAAACGAAGATTTATTCGAAAGCCAAAATAATTTTTTTGTATTATTTTCCCAAATGTTTTATTAGCACTATTTTGACACATTCACATTGAAAACTGACAGTTAATCCTTCAAAATTGACATTCCAAAGTCGAATTTAAAACTTTCGTCGTTTATTTTCAATTAATAAAAGAAGGCACTATTTATTCCGGTTCATATAGTAAACAAAGGCCGTGTGTTGAAAGATCACAGCTGATATTACAATGTGAAGGTGTCAAAATTGTGCCTGGCACGATTATAGCCTGGCTTTATTGCAATAATTCTCTAATTAGCAGCCTTATAGAACCCTTAGCCACTCAGATAACTATAGGAGAAGTATCCTTATTAGTTTATTTATTTGTCAACTTTTTTGCAAAAATCAGTCAGTTTCAATAAGCCCTGCAATCAGCAAATTATCAAAAACCCATATCTGAGGCTAACTTCTGCTGTATGCCATGGTACATAGTAAAACTATAAATTCCTTGGATCAAAATATTAAGATTTAACTACAGTTGCCTTAATCCAAAAGTTGATATTAATAGAGATACAGGGTGTTTTTATTCTGATTTTCTTTAATAACTTTTAATCTATATTTTTGCCAAAAAATTTAAGGCAAGGGCGTTTTTGAAATTAGCATTTTGATTTCAGTAAAAATTTGGTGTACATTGTACAGGGTTTTCTTGAGGTCACTACCATTATATTAAAATCGATGTTTTGTGCCTCAGTGTATTCAAGCTTGTATTTAAAATATAATTTTCCCCATCATTTTTATGTAAAAAAGTAATCCTGTTTTGATGTTCTCAGAGACAACAGTTTTCGAGATTTTTGCATTTAATATTTTATTTCATGGGGAAAAAGTTATTAGCATTGTACAGGGTGAGCCAAATTCGATGTTTTTTGCTGGTTTTAGGTATTACAACAAAAACAAACACAAACAAAAACGAGTAGACATGTCCTGGGCTCGATTTTCGAGACGTCTTCAAATATCAAAACCGCTTCTTGATAGACCTCGTAATTTTTTAGCTACAAGGGGATTTTGAAAAGTCTGTATTTATGGAGTTGGCCTATAACTTTTTTATTTATGAAAATTTTATGGAGAATCCAACTGTAAAACTAAATTTTATCTGTCACTTTTAGTTTTTGAGATATTACAAAAAGTTTAAATTTTCTTTCTTTCTTCAATTCAAATGTTTTTTTTCACAGACTTACATTTTGCTTCTCCAAACGAAAATTCCTAAATATCTTCAAAACTGCGTAACGAACTGTCATTTATGACATATCATGAAACAGAAAATTTGACGTAGATTTCGAAACAAAAACAAAAAATTAGTCATTCCATAAGAAAATTTAAACTTTTTGTAATATCTCAAAAACTAAAAGTGACAGATAAAACTTAGTTTGACAGTTGAACACACCAAAATGAAATTTTCATAAATAAAAAAGTTATATGCCACATCCATAAATGCAGACTTTTCAAAATCCCCTTGTAGCTAAAAAACTACGAGGTTTATCAAGAAGCGGTTTTGATATTTAAAGACGTCTCGAAAATCGAGCCCAGGACATGTCCACTCGTTTTTGTTTATCTCGGCTAGAAATACCTAAAACCAGCAAAAAACATCAAATTTGGCCCACCCTGTATGCTTTATAAAACATGAGCGACATCAAACAGTTTAATCCTTTTACATAAAAATTATGAGTAAAATCATAATTTAAATAAGAACTGGTATGTATTCAATGAGGCACAAAAAAGTTACACCAATTTTAATGGTAATGGTAGTGACCCAGAGAACACCTTGTACAATGTATAACAAATTTTTTAACGAAATCAATAGCTCATCCCAAAAAACATCCTAGCCCAGTGGGTTGCAAACTTTAAATAAATTTATACACATGCTTAGTTTACAGAGATTATTAAATATTGGCCAGCAGAGGAACTGAATCCTGCGAGCTGTTCAAGTTTAAATCTTATATTAAAGAGTTTTAAATCTAAATCTTTTTTTTCTAGTTAAACTTAATCTACACATACTAGATAGAAAGGATTTTTGCAAGGTTTTGGTCTTACATAGGTAATTAAGATAATGTAATATAAACACTGAAACACTAGATCTAAATTAAATTAAAATTAACTTTAGTTGTTTAGGTTCTTTTTAAGATTTTTTCAACATCTTTGTTCTTAAAGAAGCCATTTTTAATGCTATCAATAAACTTTTTAGGCAATTTTTTTATTGATTCTGGAATTGCATTGAATATTTTTGGTGCCAAACACAAATACATATGTTGTGTACTAGTTTTTCTTAAACATTGCAGAAAAAGTTTTGTGGTAGTGTTATTATAATTTGAGACAAATTTAGTTTCTTTTATGTATTTTTTGGTGAATGTTGATGTCTGTTTGCAGTACAGTTCTGATAAAGTCAAAATGTTTAGATTTTTATTAAAATTTGATGTGTGAGCCTTAATCTCAGGTCAAACGAAGCATTTTTTATTTCCTTCATGAGAACAAACTGTTCTCAAAACTCACCACTATGTAGGATAGCAAAGACTGCTAATACTTTTTATAACTCAGTTGACTTTTTCCACATGTCACCAACCACTTTTAAATAGAAAATAAAAATCAGTTTGTTAAATTACTAATTATTAATTGATTATTTTTTGCAATAGGGCTTTTCAAGCTAATTTACATTTAGGTAGTCATAATACTTAATTTTTTTTTTAGTATGTTATTATTTCTTATTAGTGAAATCATTAGTTAAATAATGCTGTGAATACTTTTTGGGTGTAAACTTATTTATCAATATTTAAATGCCTGTGGTCTCAAAATATAAATTAATGCTTACAATTATTTTAGTTACATTCCTGGTTGGATGATGGTTTTACCAGACCCTCTTTACTGAGGCACCCTACCAGGTCCAATTAGTTAGTCACCACTCACCGAGAAGCTGGCTGAATTGCCTTTAGCTGCAGTGGCCATTAAAGAGTAAAATCAATCAACCTGTTGTATTCCCTATGCCCCGCAAATAAATAAATAGAGATGTTCACTCATTGGAACAGTATTTTTACATTAAAATGATGTGAAAATCAAAACCCATATACACTGCTGCACAAAAAAGTTGCACCAATTTTAATGTATTGGTAGTGACCTAGAGAATACTCTGTACAATGTATGTTAATTTTTCTACAGAAATCTAATGGCTTATCCCAGAAAACCCCCTACCCCAAATTTTTTTGCAGAAATATTGATTAGTAAAAAAGTTATTAACAAAATTGAAATGAAAAAACAAAAATATCGCAATGCCTATCAACTTTTATACTAAGGCAAGTATTGCTAAATTTTGAGATTTTGATCAAAGGAATCTACAGTTTTCCTGTGTCATTAGTTCTGGACACCCTGTATATTAAATATATGGGTATGTGTAGGTATTAGAAGTTGGAACAAACCTGTAATAGAGATCCCGTCCTAGCAGGAACCAGTCCGCAGTAATAATGGCCGCAGACATCTTACCTCCCTACAAGAACTAACAACAAAATAACTGAAAATTTAAACCAAAAACACCCATTTGTTTGTTGATAAAATAAAAATTTGACAAAAAAACATAACCTATACCGCCAGCTGATTTTTAGGAGTGTTCAGAATTTTTCGATCCATGGTTGCCAAATTTCTCGAACAATAATAAAATGAGCTAGGGTCAATCCGGGGCACTACGGTTTTATGTTTCTTTTTTTAGTCCAATGCAAGAAAGGAAGAGAAACGATGGTTTGAAGTAACTCTAATCATTGGCACTATGAACACAGAAGAGCCACATATGAACTGGTTGACAGTTCTGCCTGGAAGTCTATTCCCGAAGTTTTGTAAACAAACCAGAGCCCTAAAAGGAGATTCTTGTGAAGTAAACAAATCGAGGCCACTAAAAAGCTTGGGCGTGCCTCCTCTGTCGTCCCTGAAATTAATTGAAACTAAAATTAAAAATTAGGTAAGCGACCAAATGTTTATTTTGCTCAATCGTTAAGAAAAATTATCTTTGCACTTAGTAGTTTTTGTAGTATAAAATTTTTCTTGTGTTGTCCTGTTTTCCTTTTTGGTTTTTCCATTTTGAAAAAGAAAGCTGTGACTTTGTGCACTATTCACAACAGTAAAATTATGCGAAATTATGTAGTTTTTAAGATGAGAAGGCACTTTCAGTATGTACAAAATTTTTCTATAAGACTCCACAACTTACTGTACAGGACCCTAAAATACACTAAGAAAGTGGTTCAGCTCATCACCCCTCAGTTTAGAGTCACATTTAGGTTGCCATGCAGTCAAATAGAGTTAGCTAAAGGCCTGATTGCAGATTCACTTCTTGCCACTCACTTCTATTTCTGTCTTTCTCTAAAAGAAAGAGATAAAGATACAATTTATCTCTCCATCTTTTTCAATTAGAGAAAGAGGAAAATAGAAGTAAGTGGCAAGAAGTGAAGCTGTCGATCAGGCCAAAGATGGTGATGGTAAACCACGAGGGGTGAACAGCTCTCACAATCGGTGTACACATTTCTCACAATCCTTCACAATCCTTCTCAATCACCCACAATTCTTCACAATTAACAAGAAAATAGCTCACAAAAAGTATAAAATTTCACAATCTACAGACAATTATTTAACTTTTTCTATTTTACGTAAAGAATGCAAAGCTCTCCTGGTAACTTGTCACAAAGATTATATTGCTGAACTAGAAAATACTGTCACCAATAAAAAAGCTTTTTGGAACTATGTTAACAACAAAAGAAAAAATCATGACATTCCTAATTTAATACAATTTAATGATCAAATGTCCAATGACCCAAAACAAATCACCAACTACTTCAAAGAATTTTTTTCCTCAGTATATAATGGATCTGACAGAACCTTGACGGAAACACCCTGCTTTGAGAGAGATGTGGATATAAATGACTGTCATATAACTCCTTCTGACATTCTCAATTGCATAGAAAATCTTAATTTAAAGCTCTCAACAGGTCCTGATAATATTTCACCAATTTTAATATATAACTGTCGATTTATTCTTTGTAATTTACTACATAAAATCTACACACAATCAATATCAACTGGAATTTTCCCAGAAAAATGGAAAGAATCATTTGTAAGACCAATTTTTAAAAGTGGAAATAGATCACATGTTGAAAATTATCAACCAATTTGCCATATTAACATTTTTGCTAAGATATTCGAATCCATAGTAGCATCTAAAATAAGTCCTCTATTAAAAAATACTATTATCAATCAACAACACGGTTTTATTAGTGGCAAGTCAACTATCACAAATCTAACAGTTTTGACAAATTACCTGTTGGAAGCCTTGGAAAAGCGGCGTCAGATAGACGTCGTCTACACTGACTTTTCCAAGGCTTTTGACAGAGTAAATATAAAAATACTTATTCAGAAACTGTCTGCTTTAGGCATCCACGGGAAATTGCTTTCCTGGATTGAAGGTTTTTTTGTCAAATCGGAGACAAGTTGTTAAAGTTCACAACAGCCTTTCAGAAACCATAGAAGTGTCCTCTGGCGTCCCGCAAGGAGGACATCTTTCTTCAATTTTTTTCAATTGTTTCCTGAATGATATTTTAAAATGTTTTAAATATTGTGAAGTTCTATTTTACTGTGATGACCTGAAGATTTTTAAAGAAATAACAAGTATTGATGATTGTATTTTAATTCAACAGGACTTAGACAGATTTTTTAAATATTGTGTAGAAAATAATCTAGATTTAAATATTGAAAAATGCAAAATTATGAGATTTTACCGAATATCTAAGCCAAATTTGTTTGACTATAAAATTAATGACTGCCAATTGGAAACTGTTGAGAAAATAAAAGATTTGGGAGTTATTTTGGACACTTCATTGTCATTTAAAGAACATCTTGATTTTATAACAAACAAATCTCTTAAAATGTTGGGTTTTGTAAAATGTAGCCTATCAGATTTAAATAATGTATATTGTTTTAAAAGTGTTTATTGTTCGATTATTAGATCTGTACTAGAATATGCATCTAATATTTGGTCTCCGTTCTATGAAACTTATATGCAGCAGCTTGAGAAAGTCCAGAATAAGTTTTTGCGTTTTATTGCATATAAATTAAATATACCTGTAATGGACATAAATTATGACGAAATTCGAAAATTATTGAATTTACCAATGCTTCATCTAACAAAGAAACTTTTTAGATGTAATTTATCTATATAAAATTATCAATGGAATTATAGACTGTTCAGATATATTGCAAAAAGTAACTTTATCAGTACCACAAGCTAATTTAAGAAATAATGAACTTTTCAACATAGAGTATCATAGAACGAATTATAGCCAAAATATGGTTACTCAAAGAATTTGCAAGTTAGGTAATTCAGTTGCCAAAAATATTGACTTTTTTAATGTTAACTTAAATCAATTTAGGTCTAGATTAAGAAAACTTTCCTTAGTGCCTTAAATAATTTTCAAATTGATTTTTTAATTATGAAAATTGTATGTAAATTTTTAAAATGGTTTAACCGTTAAATAAATCTATTCTATTCTATTCTACAATCTTACCACAATCCTTCACAATCCCTCAATCTTACCACAATCCCTCACAATCTTTGCACAATGTTAGCAAAAGATTGTGGATTTTCACAATCAGCGTACACATTTTGGGGTTAGCTGGTCACCTCTCGGTTATTAAGTAGCAGGGCCGGTAACAGTAAATTAAGAGGGCGGCCAAGGAAACTATAGACATGATAACCTTTTTTTTTTGTTTTTGGTCGCCAGAATTTTTCATGGGACGGCCCCCCCCTTCAGGTACGCTACGCCGCTGCACAGTCCTCCACAATCCTTCACAAACAATCTTTCACAATCTTGCCACAATCCCTCACAATTTTTCCACAATCCCTCACAATCTTAGCAAAAGATTGTGGATTTTCACAATCGGTGTACACATTTTGGGTTAGCTGTTCACTCCGCGGTAAACCAATTGTCAATAACATGAAGGTGCCTTTTTATCGAGGAATGGATTGGTGGGTACATTCTAGTGGCATTGCTTTGGCTAAGGTTTCGACATTGTGGGCATGGTTTCAACCTTAGTTTAAACTTTGCTGTCATTACTTCTTGGCCATTGTAATGCCCTATGGTGTAGGTACAAAAATTTTCTACCAATCCTACCCCTTGCTTTTGTACTATTTTTGGTAATTTTTTTTAGTTTTTAATTTTTCTTTGGTTTAGAACTATCTTTTTGGTTTGTGAAAATGTCACCGTCACCTATGCCAGGGTAAGCATGTAGCATCATATTGTTTGGAATGTGAAAAATATTAATATGTACTATTATCTGTAGTAATAAATAGGCATGCAGTTTTTTACTAACTGACAATTTTAACTTCTAGTATAAGTTTATTTTAAAGCTTAGTTTACCCACCTTTTATTGTATTTAAATTCATAACATAACTTATATGAGGGTGGATCAAATATAAACAAGCCTTTTAAACTTACTAACGGAAAAGTCATTCAAGATGAACGTGGCCGTTATAATTTTGAAGTAGGGATATTCAGCAGCATGTAGGCGGCTGGTAGTGCCGCGATGCTCATTTGGCCAGGAGCAATCGCAATAAGCGAGAAGGTACACAGCAGTGTTGCGCAAAGAATAATCATTAAATTTCTTACACGCGAAAACCTTAAACCTGCTGAAATTCGATGCAGATTGCGAGCACAATTCGGAAATAAGACGCTTTCGTGGGTACCTGTAAAAAATTGGTGCAAAGAAATTAACGCCGGCTGTGAGCGTGTCGACAACGTGAGTCAACCACGTCGTCCTTACCATCATTTCTGCAGTCAAAGTTTTAGCGACCGTTTTCTGGGACTGGAGAGGAGTTATGTTGGTTGATTTTTTGCACGAGCGAATAACAATAAACGCGGCTTACTACTGCAAGTCACTCGACCAGGTAAAGCTTGATTATCGCCAGAAGAGGAGAGCACACCCCATCCAAGACGTGTTGCTCCTGCATGACAACGCTAGACCTAATACGGCAGTTTTAACACAGGCCAAAATCAATGAAATGCACTGGACTCTGCTGGAATGCCCTCCATACAGTCCAGATTTGTCACCTTGCGATTTTCATATGTTTGGCCCACTCAAAGATTTATTAGGAGGCGAGCAATTTCAGACCAATGAAGAGGTGGAGGTGGAGGCATTCGTGCGCAACTGGTTATACCCGCCCAGCTTCCTTTTATGAAAACGGCATTAAGAGACTGTCAAACCGTTGGGAAAATCAAACCGTTGGGAAAAGTGTATTAACAGAGAAGGGGGATGTGTAGAAAAGTAGAAAAAATTTCTGTTTTGTGTCATGTTTCTAACTAACTAGTTTATAAACAAAGGCTTGTTTATATTTGATCCACCCTCGTATATAGTTACCAGCTAGAGTCCCTGTATGTTGACATATTTGGATATATTAATATGGATAATATATATATGGATATATTAATATATCCAAATATGTCAACATACAGGGACTCTAGCTGGTAACTATATACGAGGGTGGATCAAATATAAACTACTTTTGTCTCTTTCACTTTATAAATTAAAGACAAGAGTTATTTATGCATTAAAAGATGGACATTAACCCTAAATTAATAATTAACCTAATCTATATTATGACATGTTACCTATTATTCTAATTAAAAATGCAAAACCATAACATTTTAAACTTATCAATTTTTATATGTTTTTATGCTTCTGTTTAAGCTAATATTTAACTATTAAGCCACACAAGTTGGCTTGAAAAAAACTCTGCAGATTACAACAATAAATGATTTAGGCTTAACATTTTGGCTCCAAAATATACCACTAAGGCCTCTGCATTATTACAATACAAGTTGACTTAAGAGGGCTTTTAACATATTTATTCTTTTTTTCTATTTAGGTAGTAGGATTAGATAGGTGCATTTTTCATATATTTTAATCTTTTAACTGATTTTCCTTTTTATATTGTCCACATTTTTTCTGAATAAATATTAAAGAAAAAACCATGTTTGAAACAATGCAGTTATTTGTTTTTTTACTTGTCTTACATTCCTATTTTTGCATGTATTTTTATGGTTAACATTTTTTTCATCCTGAATCCTTTATTTCTACATTTTAATTCTAAAAAGCTAAAATATTGATAAAAGTAATATGCTTGGTAATATGTACCTACAGATTTAAAAAATTATGTAAGTTCTATTATTTTTTTTTAATTTCAATTCTTTTTAAATAAGAATTACACTATGTGAATCATTTAAAATTAATTACGAAGACCTCAAAAATAATCCATCCTATCACCACCCTAGTGTAAGTAGTGTATGGGATATCCTAATTTATTTTAGTGTTTGAATTAAACTGGCAGTTTGCAAAAATTAATTAAATAAGAAAAAATTTAAATTTGGGATTTTGTATCAACTTTTCCAGTATAATGATGAATACATTTTTTTTGTTGATTTCATATGAATTGACTCTTAAAATTCATTTAAAAAATAATATAATCAATACTGTCCTGCTTCGCCTCATAAAAAAGGCCCATATCAAACAGACTGGCTCATATTGGATTTTATCAACAATTTTATTGTAGGCAATATTCTTTTTATGGTAAATTATGAATTTTATGTATCTACAAGTGTTTTATTTTTTGCTTTTTTTGCACCGTAACTGCAAATGTCAACTTTATGCTTAATGTCAATGGAAAAACTACTATAAAGTTTGTCAATCCTAAATTTTATAAATGAAAGCAATAAAACTTTTAAAAAAATACACAGTAAAAGCCACAACAGCTTATAGAATATAAAAAAATATATATTATAGCTTGTCATTAGTGAAATTAAGATGATACTTTAAAATAAACAAGAAATATACTTACCCATATACTAAAACTTAACATATTTTTTAATCTGCTTTCACTTATATGCATATTAACTTCTCTAAATATGATACGCAAAACATAAACACACTATTACTAACTATACCACACCTACATCTTCTATAAACTGATCCTGCATTTTATTTACCTATGCAATGTCAATATGGAACATAATTTACTTATTGATAAACACAGATAAATTTCCAGATAAGGAAATTTTAAGGATCATTAAACATCGTGTTTGGATTTAGTCTGTTTTGTTACTCGCAGTTTACTTTTTTTTCATGTGAATTAAAAACATTTTTTCAATTAATGGTACCGATAGATCATTTAACTAATATTTAATGAATTTTATTATTCACCATGTCTACCGTTATTAAACCAATACCAAAAGTTAAAAAATAAAAATATATATAAAATAAACCGTGACAAAAATTACATAAAAAAATTAATCAAATTATAAAAGGCATTATATTTTTGTTACTAACTTCACAAAATAAATCTGTTCCTACTTAACTTCATTTTAAATTTAAAAAATAAATATTGTGAAAAAACTAATCATTTAATTTAGTCTCTTATAGAGTTTTTATTTACACTACTTATATTAAATTAATACATAAAGTTAAGTAAATGGGTCGTTTCCTATCAAGTCAACCAGAGGTTTCGCAGACCGTCGAATCGATTTTGATAATTCTTGGTACATTTATTCTACTCATAAAGTAGATGAAACATGTTTTTTTTTTTAATTAAATTTTGAAAATTAAAAAACTGCCAATTTGCAAATATTAAGATATTTTCAGAACTACATACAATAGAATAGTAATATAAGGCTTATTTAAAAGTTATAATGAGTACCACATGATTGCCTTGTAAAAAATATTAAAAGTTTATCTTTAACTTTGTGTGTGTGCATAGAAAGTAGTTCTTGAGATAATGTTTGAGTCAAATTGGCAGTTTTTTTGATTTTCAAAATTTAATTTAAAGAAAGAAAAATTTGGGATTTCCCTTTCTTTTTGTGGGTAGAATAAATGTACTAAAATATCAAAATCGGTGAGATGGTATGCCAAACTTCGATTTTTACCTTCCTAACCCGCACAGCTATGGCTAGAGAAGGCATTGTTTTTGAAGAAAACAAATTGAGGTAACTCCGAAAAAGTTTTATTTCAGTGTATTTTGACCTATACTAGTTAAAATAGCGTACAATACTTTAAAGAGCTGATTTTGGTCAAAATTCATTAATGATAATGACAGTTTTTTTGAGTTTAAAAATTGAAAATATATATAACTTCTTAACGGAGCACCCCATCAGTATGCGGTTATATGGTAGAACACGTTATTCTCAATAATTTATGTTATTACGAAAGACTTCGTAGGAGCTTCCGTTTGTGAGATGTTTACAAAAACTGTTTGCAAGGCTGATATAGCGTGAAGTTTACTTGGAGTGTGCTAATAATCAAGGAAGGTATCAGATCCATCTTGGAGTTGATTTGATATAAAATGACCCAAATATAAATTAAAACTGTTACAAAAATTGCATAAAAAGCAATAAGTAGTGTCAAGTTAAATATATTTAAAATAAAATTCTTATACGTTTCTGTTACTACTTTTACAAAATAAATCTGTTTCTATTTAATTCCGTTTTGAATGAAAAAAAATCTAAGACGCAAAGAATGTTTCCCACAAACGGAAAAGACGAATCACCAGTGATACCGACAGTGGGCCTCATTGAGGAGAGTGTCTTAGCCCAGAGAAGAGCTTCAAGAGACTTGATGACGTCAAGTTACCACCGATTTGATGATGATATTTATGACAATGTGACACTGAGTGTAGAAGAGCAGAACGCCAGATCAATGGCTAATAGGTCGAAGATGTTTTAGTAGGTGTCAGCCATGGCCACTTTTAAAATTGCTTTAGGTTTTCTTTTTCGGACAGTGTAAACATTTTTAAAGAGTTTAATTTTTAAATAAATTTATTTGAACATACCTTTACCTATATCTCGAAAACAGAACAATTTCTGACTGAAGTGAGTTACTTTAAATCGTCTTATTTTCACCTTTAAAATATGTGGTTAGATTTTCTACAGACCTTTTAGACCTGTAGAATTTTTACTATTTTTTATTTTTGTAGCCTTACCACAATGTCACGTGACAACATGTCCTGCTCCAAATGCGGCGAGGGCTTCGAAGCTCAGGAGAAGATTGTCAACTGCACTGGGCAGCTGTTTCACCAGCAATGTTTTGTGTAAGTATTAACATGTACAGGTTGTTGCGTGTTGGTTGAAGAAGAATGAGGGTGTACAGTTCATATCATTATTTTTGAGACAACTTTTTTTCGTTGGCCTATGCTATTTGTTATGGCAGGGCTTTCAAAACGGACGGGCCACGATCCTCCACTTTGTTGACGTCACATCCGGGGCTGATTTTTTTTTGGTGGTCACGTTACGACACAGCTGATTGTCTTTAAAATATTGAAGTTGGAATGACGGTTCATGAATATTTAATTTTTTTTAAATAACGCCGTTTTTGAGATTGTTTTTACTTTATTCTGGCAGAACATTTTTTTTAAAATGTATAGTAATCCTTAATTTTTCATAGCCGCTTCATTAGCTCACACAAAAATTAAGTTTAAAGCAGAAGCGAATTTGACAATCACAGATGACAAAGTCAAATACATGTCAAATACAGTTGACATGTGTTACATGGCGGGTAATTTGAATTCAAAATAAGGAATGCTAAATCTTGAAGATTTTAACCTTTAAATCATGTTGCTTCCTTACAAACCTTTGGTGGAATATCGGGATGGTGTCTGAGAATATTTCACTGAAATTTTGAGGAAATCTGTAGTGCCATTTTGATAATATCATAAAAAAACATCTGACCTCCCATAAGACCCAATGTAAAATTCAGCCCCGGGAGAACAGCTGATTATTTCAGGGTCGTGGCCTCTATTTTTGTGTTGGCCTTGGTTATGGTAAACAGCTGGTAACTGTCAAAAAGTTCTCTCAAAAATTTTGATATAGAGTTTACAAGTAACATGTAATAAGCACAAAGTTGCTTCAGACGAAAAGATTTATTGTTTTGCTGCTATAACATTTAAAGATTACATAAACTGCTCACCAAAACAAAAAAATAATACCGAAAGGCAACCACTATAAAATAATATATTATGAACCTATCACAACTGATTTATATGGAAAAATCAGGAATCAATTTGTGAAAAAGTTAAATTATTGCTTAAATGAAACCACAACAATTCAAAAAGGTTTGGTCATTATTTGCCATGCCTCAAATTTTTATCAATTCTTTGTTTCAGTATTCAATCGATCGCAGTTCCGTACGGTTATATTGCATCGTACCTGCATGATAGTGCTAACGAGGTCAAAGTCGGAGTTTGTTTTGTTTACAAAAAACATCGCGCGCGAGATACCTGTGTTGAGAATCTATATACAATGTGTATTATAAATAATATATCATGTTTAAAAGCAAAAAAAGTGTGAAACTTGTTTTAAAAATTAGCGAAAAGCCCAAACAAAATCAAGAAAAAATGGATAATGCCGAATTATTTCAGGATAGCCATGCTAGAACACAAAATGAAGAAGTTTTATATAGCGAATGGAAAAAATCCCAAAACGAAAAAAATTCACTTAGTGTACAAGTGGATTATCTCCGAAGTCAACTGGAAAGTATGCAAAGAAAATTTGCAGATTTAGAGACAAAAGTCACTAAAAAAGAAGAGTCTGACATGGACTACATTACTGATGAGGACGATCTGGCAAGAGAAACTGAGTGGATCAGACAAAAAGGAAAAGGTTGGAAAAAACGTCGAATGGATACTTCACTCTCACCACCACAACAAAGCTCGGGCACTGGAGAGCCCTCCAATAAAACACAAAATGAAGAACCCCCAACTAAGGTTAAAAAAGCTCCATTACCTCCACCGATTATGGTAAATGGCGTAAATAATTTTAATGATATTTATGAAAAGTTAAATATCATACAAGGAGTTAAAATAAAAGTTTTAAATAACGAAAATATTAAAATAAATGTACAAGACGCAGACAGCTATCGGCTGGTTACTAAAATGCTTAATGAAATAAAGCATCAATGGCACTCATACGAAAACAAACAAATAAGGCCAATTAGAGTAATAGCGAATAGGCTACACTTCTCATGTGACCCACAAAAAATTGTAGCTGATCTACAAAAAAAAGGTTTTAAGGCACTGGAGGCCAGCAACAAACTTAAATGGAGAACAAGACAACCTCTTAACATGTTTATGCTCACATTCAGCCACGATGAAGATATCAACAAAATTTTTGAAATTTCCAGTATCCTTGGGATTGAAGTGGAAATAAAAGCACTAAAAACCTCAAAGTTAGTCCCTCAATGCAAAAGATGCCAATCTTATGGACACACGCAAAAATATTGCGCTAAAGAACCACGTTGCGTAAAATGCACGGGGAAACATCTTACTGTAGAATGCCCCAAACCAAAAGAATCTGAGCCAAAATGCATCCACTGTGGAGGCAAGCATCCTGCTAACTACAGAGGATGCCTTGTTGCTAAGGAAATACAAAAATTGAAAAATAAACCTAAGAAACCGAATCTCATACCAAACGTGAGTACAAATAGACAAAACCAACAGACAAGAAACACAGTCACACAAAACTCTGTGACAAGGACATACAGCCAAGTAGCAGCAACAGCTACTATACCTGATATTAATATCAGTAGTCAAAATACTATGGAACAAACACTACAATTAATTTTGGAGAAATTGAACAAACTTGATGAGCGATTAACTAAACTAGAAAGTAGCAATAACGGAGCTACCAATATGCCTCAAAATGGTCAGTAATCTTAGAATCCTAGCTTGGAATGCCAATGGTCTCTTGCAACATCAGCAAGACTTGCAAGTTATTCTAGACATAGAAAAAATTGACGTCTGTCTTGTGTCAGAAACGCATTTCACTAACCAGTCTCACATTAAATTTAAAGGTTATAAAGTGTATCATACAACTCACCCTAGCAATACTGCACATGGGGGAAGTGCTGTAATAATTAAAGAAAATATATCACACTATGAGGAGATGGGATATAAAACCATAGAGATTCAAGCTACATTAGTAAGTGTAAAAACCAAAACATATACATTAGTCATAAGTGCTGTCTATATACCACCAAGGCACTTACTAAAGAAAAATCAATATCTTAATTTTCTCAGAAAATTAGGAAACCGTTTTATAATTGGAGGTGACTTTAATGCAAAAAATACCTACTGGGGATCTAGACTGACGAACTCTAAAGGAAAAGAACTTTTGCAAGCTATTAGTGAATATCAATGTGAGCCGATATCAACTGGTAAGCCCACATACTATCCAACAGATCCAGGAAAAATTCCAGATCTAATTGATTTTTTTATAGTAAAAAATATATCTTTAAGTTTTGTAGATATAGAAGAAAGTTTTGATTTACACTCAGATCATTCACCTATTATTCTAACTCTTAGTAAAAACATAATAAAGAAAGAAGCAAATATCTCACTAGTTAATAAACTGACTGACTGGATTAGTTTTAAACAAAGTCTGTCAGAAAAAATAAACCTATCAGTACCATTGCAAACGCCAGAACAAATCGATAAAGAAGTTGATTATTTTGTTACAAATATTCAACAAGCAGCTTGGGAAAACAGTCCAAAACCAAAGAGAATTTTTAAGGGAAAAAACTATCCAAAGGAAATTAGAGACCTTATATTGGAAAAAAGGAAACTAAGAAGAAAGTGGCAACAAAGCCGTGATCCTCGGGACAAAACAAATCTCAACAACATGACGCAGCGCATTAGGCGAGAAATTCTAGTAATAAAAAATGAATCTATTAACCATTTTCTTAATGAGCTTACAGATGATAAAAATACCGACTATTCCCTTTGGAAAGCAACCAAAGATTTTAAAAGACCAATTATCCAAATTCCACCCATACGAAAACCTAACAACCAGTGGGCAAGGAGTAACGAAGAAAAAGCAGATATTTTTGCAAGTCATTTAGAAAAAACATTTCAGCCCCACGAAGCACCAGATGAACACTTTCATTTAAATGAACCCCATCAAATCGAGGACCATATTAAGCTTACATCACCAAAAGAAATATTAACAGAAATCAAAAATATTAATTCGAAAAAAGCCCCAGGGTATGATCTTATTAACGGGGTAGTCATAAAACAACTCCCCAGAAAAGCTATCGTAAAACTATGCAACCTAATTAATGCGTCTTTTAGGCTTAGGTACGTACCTAAACTGTGGAAAGTTGCAGAAGTTATCATGATTCCAAAACCGGGAAAACCACTCCATGACGTGTCATCTTACAGGCCAATATCTTTGCTGCCAATTATATCCAAGCTCTATGAAAAATTATTGCTTAAAAGAATAAAACCCATCATAGAAAGACAAGAAATTATTCCATCTCATCAATTTGGTTTTCGAGACAAGCATTCCACGATAGATCAAGTACACAGAATTACTAATATAATAGAAAAAGCACTAGAAGAGGGAAACGTTTGTTCTGCAGTTTTTCTAGATGTAGCACAAGCATTTGACAAAGTGTGGCATGAAGGCCTTAATTTTAAACTAAAAAGGTTTCTGCCAAAACAGTATTCGGATATTTTGGAATCATACATATCTGATAGACATTTTAGAGTAAAACAGGAAGACTCATACTCAAATTTAAGAGAAATTCAAGCAGGCGTGCCCCAGGGTAGCGTACTAGGCCCTTATCTATACTTATTATTCACTTGTGATATCCCAAAGCCAGAAAATTGTCACTTAGCAACATTTGCCGATGATACTGGTTTATTGACGGTAGAAAAATCTATTGAAAAATGCATAGAGAAACTTCAGGATGCAGTCACCCAAATTCACAGTTGGACCACAAAGTGGCGAATAAAATTAAATGAAACCAAATCAATTCATGTTGATTTTACAAACAAAAATATAAATCACATACAAATAACAATTAACAACATTCCAGTACCATATTCGAATCAGGCAAAATATCTAGGTATGACACTTGATACCAAATTGCGCTGGAAAGCACATGTTAAGAAAAAAAAAGAAGAACTTGAGATAAGGTATAGAAAAATGAACTGGCTAATTGGAAGGAAGTCCAATTTAACAATTCATAATAAGTTACTGCTTTATAGACAAATACTGAAACCAGTATGGACATATGGTATTCAACTATGGGGTTGTGCTAAAGAGAGTAACATTCTAGTTGTACAGAGATTTCAAAATAAAGTATTAAGAAAGATTGTGAATGCACCTTGGTACGTTCGAAATAGTGACCTTCATCGAGATCTAAAAATCGAAACTGTAGCAGAGACTATAAAAAAGTACGCAAAAAGCCATGAAGATAGACTCCATCGGCATGTGAATGTGGAAGCAATTCAGCTTCTAGACAATACTATGCTAGTTCGACGACTAAAAAGAGTGAAGCCGTTTGAGCTAGTAAACTAAGTGAATTACACATAAAACAAAATAATGCTATAAACACAACACAATTGTGAGTTACAGACTAAACAAAGCGGGGAGAACTGTTGAGTGAACCCTAAGTTTAAATCTGACTTTTCTAGTAAATTAAGTTAAAACAAAATTGCTAATTAGTCTTACTGACTAGATTGTAATAAAAAAAAAACACAGTGTGTTTGACAAATAAAAAAAAAAAAAAAAAAAATTCTTTGTTTTAAGGACCTGTCATGTGCGCCGTAAATCATTAAATATACTTGTTTCTGGTCTCCTAATTTCTTTTGATGAACAGTATATAGTCCTTGCTATACGCAGTTACAGTTTTGTGACATTTCCAACCTCTATTTATCTTATACATACTGACAGCAACAAAAAATATCTCAAAAATGGCATGTCTTTGAGTTGTTTTTATCTGTGCGTTTTTTTTGGTCAACCTACAGTCAGCATTCTTTCATCCAGAGACAATGACAGTTTTACCTTTAATTTAAAGATATTTAAATTTAAATTTTATATGAAAGGCTTAATAATTGATTTTTAATTACAGTTGTGCCCAGTGCTTCAGAGAGTTCGCAGATGGCGTGTTCTATGAATATGATGGCCGCAAGTATTGCGAACATGATTTCCATGTTCTTTTTGCTCCCTGCTGTCAGAAATGTGGAACTTTCATTATTGGAAGGTAATTAGGTCAACTTTATTATATTTTATTCTTGGTAAACGTAGTTCCTCTTTCATTACCACAAATAAATATGCTTCGTAAATTAAAGTTCTAAATATATTTCCACCGAGCATAGTATTGTAAAAATATCTTTGATGTTTGGGATTGGAAACTGTTCATTTATTAGACCCTTGTTTATTGTCGTTTTAAAATTTGCACAAAGCCTTAATGTTCTAAAACTTACTACTAAGTTAATAAGCCGATTTGAGTAGTGAGTTATTAGTGCGGTTAAGTACCGTTTTTGTACATTGAGTTGTCAAAAAAAAATTGACATATTATTTTTCACATTTACTCGTTTTATTTGTTGTTGTGAACCCGTAACAATATTTTCAGTCACAGAATGTTTTTGGCATTTTTTTCAATCTACAGCTCTAAAACAAAATCCGAATGAAACAATTTTAAGTTATAAATAATAGGGTGTTTGACAGTAGTAAAAAATAAATATATATTTATTTTTAAATATCTCTTTAGGTCTTGGTAATTCTAAAAACAAACTTTTTTGTTTAATTTTTTCTCAAATTCATAGTTTTTTTAATTACATAAATTCATTGAATTAAAACAATTAGCCACGTGATTCAAAACAGGCAGTCTACCAATCAGCTGCGAGTGACGTCACAAAACAGTAAACGCGTTATTTTCTTATGGATGGTAATGTTTGCTTTGGTTTAAAGTGCGAATTATCGTCCTAAATTAGATTTTATTTTGTGTTTTGCTTATAAAAAATATTTTCAATGGAAAACGGATTCTCCAAAGCCGATAGCTCCAACTTGCCAATGCTGCATTCCTTTATGGTGGCAGGCTTCTTTGCCAACAACAGTGATTTTTGTTCTGCGGAATTTAGAAACGTTAAAATGTTGATGTAAGTATTCGATGAGTTGTTTTGTATATAACTGAAAGTTCTTTTATGATATTCTTCGCCTACTTTTACTTATTTAGATTTTGAGGTTATGCCACTTACAATAGATTCAATTAAATACCCAATCATTATTATTTTAAGTATTAAGAAACAATCAAAAATTGCAGGACAGGGAAGCAAAAAGTATACAACGACCATCAATACTTGAAGTACTGCATAGGTCATTTATGAAATAGTTATATATATTATAGACAACGTGAGAAAACTTAATAGAAACAATTTAGTTATACTCACGTCAAAGTGATCTTCACAAATGTAAAGTGAAGATGTATTAGATAAAGCCCTTGGGTCTCTTCGAGCAAGTTCTAGCCACTTTTTCCGTTCTTTTACTGCTGTAGGCACATGAATAAATAATTTTTCAGGTGTTATGCTATTATTCGAATACTGTGGCACTACACACCACTTGGACATTTTTTTACATAAAAAACAGTAAAAACACAAACCAAAAACAAATTGCACACTTGAGTGCCGTGTATCTGTCCGCGAGTTTACTGCGCTGTGACGTCATTGCAACGCCATGCTAGAAATGAGCGTTTTAGCGGCAAATTCAAATTGGAAATTAGAAAACTTGATTTTAAATGTAGTCATGATAAAATATACTATTTTAATAATTTTGCGTAGCAAATTAGGGACCTATGTATCATTCTAAACACTTTTCTAACATTTCTCAAATACCCTATTTTTGTTTGAACCTTTTAGTAATACAGCCACACATAATTGTTAATTGTTTACAGGGTAATCAAGGCAATGAACGGTTCCTGGCATGCGCAGTGCTTCCTCTGTGAAATGTGTGACACTGAGTTGGCTGACTCTGGATTCATTAAAAATGGAGGTAAGAATCTGTCAAAACCAGCTATACTAACTTTCTAACAATTCATAACATTACTTATTAAAAATGGCTTATTTATTTTTTAAACATTTGGAAAAATATATTTCTAAATTTTAATTTTTTCTAGGTCGAGCCCTGTGTCACGAATGTAATGCAAAAGTTAAGGCAAGGGGTCTTGGAAAATACATTTGTCATAAATGCCAGTAAGTACTTTGTGGATACTAAATTTAGGGCATTAATTTATTTACAAATTAGCGCATTGGTCCTACGCGTCTAGAAATTCAACAGAAACAACTACTCCGAGGGAAAATACCCCTACCGGCATTGAATTATACTGATGGTTTGATGCTTTCGTTGAGAACTTATTAAAACTGTCAAAGTGAAAACGACATATGCCGTATTCCATTGGGAAAATGATTGCAGCACTGGTGGTGCACTGACACTGAAACGGTGCTGTCAAAAATTTGCACCGAGTGCAGTTTCAATGGAACACGCGGAAAATGAAAAATCGCACTGGTGTGTAGCTGTAGAACTTCTTTTTTTTCTTGCTTGAAGCAACGTTAATATAACATTTTCTTGCAAATAATTTTTTATAGTATATCCATTATGAATAGGGCAAATTGATTATGCAAAAATCTCATTTTTGGAAAAAATGTCACACAACCTGTAGTTTTATCAGGCCAACGACGATATCCATTTTTATTTGTTTCAAAGTTACACGCCGATAAATATTATCCTAAGATAAATAAAATTCGTCAAATAAATAAATAAATAATGATTTTATTTAAAAAAAGTTAATAAGAATATTTAAAAATTCAGGCTGTACTCGTATACCAACAGATAGAGTAGTTGTCTATATTTCGCGCTTGTTTTTCAAAAACCCCTAACCAGAAGTGTACTTTATGCTCCCAAAATTTGAACATAAGTATTTGAAACACCTTGTATACATATATAATATTTCACAAGTTTCTTTCAACTAAACCTAACTTTCCTGCCTTGCAGAATTTGGTCAAAAACATGTTGTTCAAAATCCATTTGTTCGAAAGTAATATTAATACTTCAATAACATTTTCTTGAAAAGGAAAATTATTTAAAAACATTTACTTCAAACAAAAAATTGTTTGAAAACATTTTATTAAAATTTTTTTGTTCAAAAACATTTTCTTTGAGTCATTTTTTTTTCATAAGGAAAATTGTTCAAAAAAGTTTTTGAAGAAAATATTTTTGAACAAATTTCCATTCAACAAGAACATAACCTAACCTAACAGCTAAGCGTAAGGGTGTTTTAACATACCATAAAAATGGCAAGACATGTGCCTCAGCGCTAATGGGGTTTCGTCCCCCTTGTTCTTTTTTTGGACAAAATTGAGGCTACTTGAATTTATTTATGAGGAATTCAGCAGTGCTCATCTCGAGCCGAAAGTGTTTCTTGAACTAAAAAATACATTTATTTTTACTTATAATCATAGCTGCCAGAAAACCCCAACTGTCGGAAAATTAGCCCCAGTCAACCAGATCCATACAAATCTACTTACCTGTTTGTTGTTAAATCGGTAAACCACATTTTCAATAAAGTTTTTTATTTTTGGGGTTTCCGTTCTCATTGTTTTTATTGCACAGAACTGTTCTTCTTCATCTTCATCGCTGCTACTACTTAGCAGCGAAGAAAATAATAAAAAATCGCTAACAACTCATTTTTACATCCCACGACAATAATAAGCTTTTAAAATTAATGGCGGGAAAAAGTTTTCGGTGCGGCACGAGCCCTCAGAGCCGGTGTCAAAAAAGCCGCACTCAGTGCAAAACTGAATTCATAAGTTCCTCAATGGAATACGAAAACTGAAAAAGTGCATGTCAATGGTATGCAAACACCGAGCCAGTTGTGCACTAGTGCTGCACTCATTTCCCCAATGGAATACGGCAATAGTTTTTAGTTCCCAACGAATGTAGTGTAGTGATATTTTCCCTCGAAGTAGTTGTTTCTGTTGGTTTTACACATCTTATGCTTTACACGAAAAATCTTGTAATCAGTATGATGTAGGAAAACGATACTTCACCCCAATTTACAATGATAACGTAATTTGATTTTAGTTCAATGATCGACGGCCAGCCGCTGAAGTTTAGAGGAGAAGTTTATCATCCCTACCACTTTAATTGTGCCGCCTGTGGTATTGAGTGCGATGAAAATGCTAGAGAGGTAATGTATCCAAAAGTCCAGAAACACACTAAAAACTTATTTGAATCTTTCTCTATTTTTTAATCGATTTTTTTTTATAATACAACCCCCCCCCAAGAAAAAAATGTCGTGATCCGTAAAACAGACCATGATATTCCTATGTATTTTTGGACGCTAAATCGCAATACGGGATGAAAAAAGTGTCGACGTCGGAGATAAGAAATCGACGAAAAAACAAAGAGACCATATTCCTGATTTTAATGGTTTTTGGTACATTCATTCTATGTCAAGGGGATAAAAAATCCCAGATTTAAAATTTTTCTAATCATTAGTTTTTGTTTAGTAAAAATATAAACTGTCAACTTGGCTCAAACATGTACTAAAATAAATTTAGATATCTCAAGAACTACTTACATTTATTTAAAAAGTCTTAAAATACATTTTGAATATATACTACCCTAGTTACGTATTTTTCGAGATATCTGAATGAACAAAAACATTTCATGTAAAAAAAAGCCAACTACGCGAAAATGGTATTCCGTAAAAAGAATTGAGATAAAAGTAAAGCCAAGTTCTCTAATACAAATGTCAAAATGAAAGGTTCTTACTAGTTTGGAAATGTTCTTTTAAACTTTGCTATTACAGCCAAACTTCTTTATGTTCAATTTAGCACTGTGCCTAAGAGTCATTTGCAGCCGTAATAGCCAAGTTTAGAAAAAACATTTCCAAACTAGTAAGAACCCTTCATTTTGAAATTTGTATTAGAGAACTTGGGTATACTTTTATCTCAATTCTTTTTACGGAATACCATTCTCGCGTACTTGGCTTTTTTTTACATTAAATGTTTTTGTTATGATTTCAGTCCTTTTTTAAAAGATTTGGATAATATTTAAATTTTAAAGTAGTAAAATATGCGGAATTTTGTTCAAAACTTTTGCAATGCCTTATTAAAAATGTTGAGGTTTTTTAATTTTTTCCTATGGGTTTATCATAGTTCCTATCAGCCTTTCAAGGCTCAGCTCTCTAGCATTCCTGGAACTGAACAATGTTACTTTACATAACTTTACATTTATGAGGGAGGGCAGTAATTTTTTTCATATAGTTTTATTATAGTTCCAAAGTTCAGCTCTCTAGTGTTCCTGGGAGTAAGCAATGTTAATGTTACATAACTTTACATTTATAGGGGACGGAAGTGAATTAAAATTTTGGGTTTTTTTTCCAATGGTTTGGTCATAATTCCTATCAGTCTACCAAATTTGAGCTTTGTAGCATGTCTGGAAGTACAGTAGAATTTTGATGATCTATACGAGTGAGTGGCGTTTTTAAAATTTTGTTACTACTTTACTACTTTACCGAAGTCCATGAAACTTGAAGGGGTTGTTAACACTATGATCATCTGGCACTGTGCAAAGTTTGAGTTTCGTAGCTCATTCCGAAGTAGAGTTTTAGATAGGTCAACTATGGGCTGAGATGTTTAAAAAAAAAGCTGTACCATCAGTTTACGCCTCGAACTTGGCCAGGTACTGCCGTGCCCTCAGGTTAATTTTGGTATATGTTTGAGCCGAATTAGCAGTTTTTTTATTTTAAAAAAATTAATTTTAAATTTGGGATACTTCATCTTCTTTACTCGTAGAATGAATGTATCAAAAATCTGTCAAACGTTTCCTGTTTTTCTGGTTTTAATATGAATTGGCCCACTGGGGATAATTCCAGATGCTGAGGGATTGTTTTGACCCTAGGTTCGCATTCAGCGTCGAAAAATACACAGGAATAATTTATTTATTTATTTAGGTATCAACAGCCAACTGACCAATTACAGACACCTTACTTATCTAAGTCATTGTAAAGTTATCACACAACATATTCAACATCTATCTAATCAGACACAGAGGGGTGGCGGAAGTTTTTTATTTATTGGAATAACGTAAAATTTTTGTGTAGTTAACAATACTTATATCTGTTTTTCATTTCTGTGTTTCTTTATCCCTACACTTAAAATAATAATAATAATTAAAAATAAAATTATTCAAGAAACAAAAAAAAAATAAAACAGACTAAGAAGTAAAGTTAGATCGCCGTTCTCCCTCTAAAAGTCGAACATATGCGTCCTGTATTACAATAATTTTACAACTACTCTACATAAGTTTAACGCGGTTTAACGCAATTTACTATCAACTAATTTCTTAAAATGAGTAAAATTTATTAAATCAATGTCAACATCTGAAGCATATAGTTAAAACGGTGACATAAATGATATATTGGAGAACTTTTATTTAGGTTTGTTCTTAGGTTAGATCGGATCTTCACATTTTGTTTTCTTGTTGGGTTATGTAATAGGCGACTGGAGATAATATACAACAATAAGTGCTAAGACACTGATCATACATCACCGATCAACCATTTTCCAAGTTTCCTATTACGCACTAAAAATGTTAAAGTTTCTTAATTTAAAATTTAAAAAAACTTACATGCTTAACAGTGTCTCAAGGGGCATGCATATTTTATAGAAATGCAAAGTATAAAAACAAAATTTGTAAAAAAATATTTAGTAGAAATGATAAAGCAAAGAAACTATAATCGAACGAAAAAAAATCTTAGAAAACAGAATTCATAAAAAAAATATTTATCAAAACCTGAAATGTAGAAACCGTAAAGTGTCGAAATGGTTCACTTATCTACCGGTACAAGCGCTATCAACTGCGCCTGCTGGGACTGTAGAAAAAGATGGCCATGTATAATGTGCCAAAAATATATTCCGGTTCCTGTGATTTTCAAATTTTTTTTCTACCAATATTTGACAAAAATAAGTTAGAATAGAGTTAGGTTAGGTTACGCCTTAAGTCAAAACTCAGATAAAACAGTCTCCCGTTCTTTTTTTTATCTAAGGCCATAGCCGACGCCGCTGTCAGCGCTCTCTACCGATAGGTCAGTGAACCATTTCAACACTACAGTTTTAACGTTGTACATTTCTTTAAATAATTTTCATTTTATTAAGTTTGATGTTAATACAATATAATACTTTGTATATTCCGTTTTCCTAGCTTGGGACATCTTTTAGTTTTTATTGTTAAATTTAAGCACACTACAAAATACACAATTAGTCCAGTCAACGAGAGGGTTGTAGAGCGCATGGAGGGGGGAGAATTTTTCTCTTCGGGGATAGCTTTAGGGTAGTTAGGACATATCAAAATTCCCCACCTCTAGCCCCTCCGCTTCAGTGGCGGAGGGGGGTAAAAAGGTGCAATTTTTCGGTTTTTTGTATATAACTCGATTACGGCGCGATGTACAAAAAAAATGTTATATGAAAAATTAAAGAGTATTAAATTCCCTACAAAACAACTAAATGCCATTTTTTCTTTCTCTTAATTTAGTTTATTTTATTTTGTAGTGGAAAGCGTGTTACTTAAATATATTATTTATTTAGCATTAACTTTACAGGTGCGTAATCGTCCTGGCTTGGCCAAAAACGACACCAACGAACTGTATTGCCTTCGTTGTCATGACAAGATGGGAGTCCCCATTTGCGGAGCGTGCAGGCGTCCCATCGAAGAAAGAGTCGTCACTGCGTTGGGCAAGCATTGGCATGTCGAGGTATGTTTACAACATATTAATGCCAATATTTGATGAAATTGATAAAATACATTTTGTATCAACAAAGTTTTAACAGTCTTTTTAAATGCTTTTATCTCCATGTTCCTCACCCCTTCTGGTAGTACCTCATATAATTTTATACAGAAATCGTTTGTGCCAATTTTGGTCTTTATCAAACGCTGGTAGGGACAAACAATGTTATTTCTACCCCTGGTGTTTATGTTATGGATTGCACTGTATGAGAAAAAATTCACAATATTCTCCCTTATGTGCAGGAAACAAAAGAGAATATACTGATATTGAGGGGTCAGAATACCTAGTTACCTGAAAGCTTCCACAGAGTCGTCCCTATATTTAGGCAAGGCCAACACAAAAATAGAGGCCACGACCCTGAAAAAATTAGCTGTTCTCCCGGGGCTGAATTTTACATTGGGTCTTATGGGAGGTCAGACGTTTTTTTATGATATTTTCAAAATGGCACTACAGATTTCCTCAAAATTTCAGTGAAATATTCTCAGACACCATCCCGATATTTCACCAAAGGTTTGTAAGGAAGCAACATGATTTAAAGGTTAAAATCTTCAAGATTTAGCATTCCTTATTTTGAATTCAAATTACCCGCCATGTAACACATGCCAACTGTTATATTTGACAGGTATTTGACTTTGTCATCTGTGATTGTCAAATTCGCTTCTGCTTTAAACTTAATTTTTGTGTGAGCTAATGAAGCGGCTAGGAAAAATTAAGAATTACTATACATTTAAAAAAAATTGTTCTGCCAGAACAAAGTAAAAACAATCTCAAAAACGGCGTTATTTAAAAAAAATTAAATATTCATGAACTGTCATTCCAACTTCAATATTTTAAAGACAATCAGCTGTGTCGTAACGTGACCATCAAAAAAAAATCAGCCCCGGATGTGACGTCAACAAAGTGGAGGATCGTGGCCCGTCCGTTTTGATAGCCCTGATTTAGGTTCCGCAAGTATCCTAATAGCTCTCCTTTGTATCATATTTTCGTGGCCAACATAGAATAATCTAGTTTGCTGCGCCCAATGCACCGTGCGTCGGTGTTTTCGCAAGCGCTAGAGGGCATGTTCGGCGAAACAACCAATAACAGCGTTTGCCTTTGCGGCATACACATCTGACACTTGGGAAAAATGCAATCAAGGGTTGCTGATTTTATTTTTATGTTGGACAATTTTCTCAAGTATACAGTTTATCTCCTCCTAGCTATATGGTGTATAATTCTTGTATATTGTAACATTTTGTGAATGTTGAAATTGATTGTTATTACATTGTTGGTTTTTGGGTGTTTAAAGTATGTGTTGGCTTGATGGCTTGATCAAGGCCAACACAAAAATAGAGGCCACGACCCTGAAAAAAACAGCTGTTCTCCCGGGGCTGAATTTTACATTGAGTCTTATGGAAGGTCAGACGTTTTTTATGATATTTTCAAAATGGCACTACAGGTTTCCGCAAAATTTCAGTGAAATATTCTCAGACACCATCCCGATATTCCACCAAAGGTTTGTAAGGAAGCAACATGATTAAAAGGTTAAAATCTTCAAGATTTAGCATTCCTTATTTTGAATTCAAATTACCCGCCATGTACCACATGCCAACTGTTATATTTGAAAGGTTGTCATATATGATTGTCACATTCGCTTCTGCTTTAAACTTAATTTTTGTGTGAGCTAATGAAGCGGCTATGAAAAATTAGGGCTTACTATACATTTTAAAAAAATTGTTCTGCCAGAATAAAGTAAAAACAATCTCAAAAACGGCTTTATTTAAAAAAAATCAAATATCCATGAACCGTCATTCCAACTTCAATATTTTAAAGACAATCAGCTGTGTCGTAACGTGACTATCAAAAAAAAAATCAGCCCCGGATATGACGTCAACAAAGTGGAGGATCGTGGCCCGTCCATTTTGATAGCCCTGGCTTGATTTATACGATTTTCAGTGACACTACATTAACATTTAAATGAAGCTGTAATCCTGTTTAGATAACACCTCTGTGGCGCCGTCCTTTAATTTTTATTGAAAGCTCGCGCATGATTGAACAAATCAAGTTAATATTTGATTGTTATAGCCCTCTGGATGTTGCAGTTATGTTTTTATTGGTAAAATTGTATATATTTAAGGCAGCTTTGTATTTTCTTACAGCATTTTGTCTGTGCCAAATGTGAAAAACCGTTCTTTGGACACCGTCATTATGAGAAGAAAGGATTAGCCTACTGCGAAACGCACTACCATCAATTGTTTGGTAATTTGTGTCATCTATGCAATCAAGTTATCGCTGGCGATGGTAAGTTTTGTTTGTAAAAAGGGGATCTCGAATTGGGATTAAATAAGGAACATTGGTTCGGTTCGGTACACATAGGTAATTTGGTTTTTTTAACTAATTGGATAATTACCTATTTGAACAGGGATTCTTTATAAAAAAAAACATAAAACGGATAAAATCAATTTTACTTTTTAACTTATTAAAATTTGCAAATGAGGGTCAGTATTTCTATATTTCCTCTAAAAGAAGCTTTAATACCCCAAACGTCACCCTGTACACATGGTGTGACTGAAGGAGGTGTAGGTTACATGAAAATGGTGCCAAAAACTAATTGCACTTTTTAAATATGGACTCTTTCCTGCCTTTAAAACCATATTCAGATAAATCCTAGCTGATCGTTTTCTAGAAATTTTATTAATTTTTTGACTTTTTTCTAGTTGAAATGGTATATCTTACGGTTAAGTTAGTGTTAGTTAGTTAACAGAACGAGTAGTTTTTACCCACTTGGAACAAAATTTTTACATTTTACTACAGAGATTTCCAGAATATATTTTTTGTATTTTGAATAAGAAGTTAGAAATATAATTTAAAATAAAAACTATTAGAATTTTTTGACATTTTAAATTATTCAAAAATCTAAAACATTAAAATACTAAAAAACCTTTTTGTATACGACTGCATTAGAAAATGAGGGTTTATACACAAAAACGCGTTCTGAAATCGATATTTTGCACATGCCGTGTGTAAAGTGTACTTGGCACACGGGTAACTCATCTTTATCTACGCATTTTTATTTTGGTATACAGTTCTACCATAAAAACAACAAATAATTCCCTTGACTGTTAAAATAAAATTAGTTAGTATTGTTGACAAGATACGTCAAAAAAGTTTTTTCAAAATTTCTGATTCTGCGTTAATTTAAAAAAGAAGAACTATACGTTTCTATTTGCAGTCGTAAAAAAGTAGTAAATTAATGCAAAATCAGACATTTTGCAAAAATTTTAACACTTTTTTGACGTATCTTGTATTTTTTAGTATTTTATTATTGTTGGATTTTTGAATTATTTAAAAAATCAAGAAGTTCTAATAGTTTAATTTTAAATGTCATTTTTAACTACTTCGGCGAAAAAGAAATACTGTTCAAAATAAAAAAAAAGTAATTCTAGTGATCTCTTCAGTAAAATGTAAAAATTTGGTTTCAAACGGGTAAAAACTACTTCTGTTAAACCTAAGATAAATCCTGTAAACTAAAAAAAAAGATAAAATTTCGAGGAGGATCAGCTAGGATTTATATGAATATGGTTTTAAAGTCAGGAAAGAGTCCGTATTCAAAATGGGTCAGGAAAATAAATACTTGCAGGGTCTTCCTTTAAAAATCAAAAACATAATTTCATCTCGGATTTCATATTCAGTAGTGTAATTTAAACGATGCACCAAACTTTAGGGGGTGGTAGTAAAGGTTAAAAAAATATAAAATCCTATTGCATTTTACAATAAACCTCTTCGTTTTTTAGATCAAAATGTAATGTCAAATGTAACATTTTTTTTTCCATTTTTTGCTATAAATTCCTTAAAAATGAACAGAAATTTGGTGGAATAATGTATTACCATAAAGGTAATAACAAAATTTAAACAAAAACAAAAATACTCAAAATTATTACATAAAGATTATATGTAATTTTGTTTTTCTAAAGAATATTAAATGTAGTGTTGATATAACTATTTTCTGTAATTATTAAGGAGATATATATATATATATACAAAAATCTGTCTTAAAAATTATTTTGTAAATTTAACACCTGGAGTGCCATGGGGGATCGATGCTGTCCCCCATTTGACATAGACTTTGTTATCACTTGTGGCGGTGTGGGACCAATGTATTCCAACCATATCAATGTAAATCATATTGGTATCTTTTTTAGAAGTATATGACAATATGAAAAATTATTTGGCCCGGATATAATTTTAGGCATGTTATTGGCTCAAATAAAAAAATCCAATAAATATGAAATAAAAAATTTTGCCTACAGGGGACTGCAAACTTGAATTTCTATTGTGGGAATTCTTTAAAAAATTACAGATTGATACCTATTGCAAAGGTTATTTGGCCACACTATATCTCCCTGTACCTGTATTTTTTTAGAAGAAGACAAAAGAACATTTTTTAATCATATGAATTACAAAATTATTTGACATGTCAAATTTGTCATTTTTATAATTTATAGTTTTCTCAACACTCTTTAAAGTTGGAAACAAAAACTATTCGATCAACATTTATTCGAACTTTTTATCTACTTTTGAAACCCTTCCACCAACCCTCAAAAATTGGTTACATCATTTATATCGGCCATCCGCCGTAAAAAAATAAATTTAAAAAAACAATGATAGGAATCAAACAAGTTTTTGTGGCTAATCGGGTAAAAAGGCGAAAGCTTAACCTCACGGGGGTCCATGATCTAATGGACACCTAATAAGTGTTGACTGTTTCCTCCTTATGGGACTCCTCAGAACACTGCTTGGTCAATGTGACACCCTTGCGAGGTTAATTAGACCGTTTTGTCTCTAATTCTATGTCTATAGTGAGAAAACACCTCGCAAGAAGCGCCATCTACCGAGATTTAATAGCAGGCGAGTATAAACTGTATATCGATCGAAGAAAAGATCGATTGCAAAGAAAACCACCTAAGACAGCTCTTCTGTCTTTCAGGCCAGAGCAACGCTGATTAGCGTTTTTAACCATCATCGGACGCAAGCGTCAATCAGCGGAATTTTTAAGCCAAATAATACTAACAAACGTGAATTTTAGTACCCGTGAATTTAAAAAAACAAGTTTTTATCGCTAATCGGGTACAAAGAAGTTTTTGTTTCTCTCATATCGTCGCCCTAGATGTGAATGGTTCTAACCCACAAAATATTCGTTTTTTAGTTGCTACTGTAGGCTTATTTAAAAATGTTCACATGTTATGGAACTAAATAAATCTAATCCCAGAAAATTTATTTTAAATGATTTCTAAAAATTTCAAAAAAAGATAAAAAGTGGATTCTTATGCTACCCAAAATGTTTATATCCATATTACTCAAAAGTAACGTTTTGTGTGTTAGAACCTTTCACATCTAGTAGGACGATATATGAGCCACGAAAACTTCTAGTTTCTAGTAAATTCACGTTTAATGATGAAGAATATTTTTAAATTTATTGTAGTTTTCACCGCGCTGAACAAAGCATGGTGCGTACACCACTTCGCCTGCTCAGTATGTGACCAAAAGATGAATCAGAAAACGAAATTCTACGAGTGCGACTTAAAGCCTGTCTGCAAGAAATGCTACGAAAGGTTCCCCAACGAGTTGCGTAGGCGGCTTAGACGGCAACACGAAGCTACGCCGCGCAGGTCTGCTACTCCCGATGTTAAATAAATTTAAATAACCCTGAATTGCACCGCATGTAAACTCGGATTAACCCATTAGGTATGTATCTTTGTTCATTTTCGCAAAAGAAATAAGATAGTAGGAATCATTAACGTGTAGGGCTAGACTAGTGAGTTAAAAAGAGATACAAACACGTTTTGTTTTGGTTTTATTATGTTTTGGCAACGTCGCTTTATTGCTTTACCAAACGTAAGCGGTAACTATCCAAAACATCAAGTTTTTTACACACAGTAAACTCCCGAAAGATTATATCGGTTAAAAAAATAGTTTTTAGTATTTTCTTCCAAAAAAATTTTTTTATAAAAAAATAATATAAAAAAATACACATCAAAAAACCACTCAAAATGTTAAACCTAGCGAACAACATCGCATCTCGCACTTGAAGGTACCTGTGATGACGAAACCACTACCGCCAGTTTAGATTATCGGGTCAGTCTTACTAGTCGTATCTCTTTTGCGCTCAATATGGAAGGGTTTGAGAGAGATGCATGCGGTCCGCGGCATTCTAAGATTATGTTCAAAGTACAAAACGAATCTACACCGCGGTATTCAGTCTATAAAACGGTTCTTGTTATATTTTATCGAACGTATCTCCTTTGCCCTCAAAGTGGGAGTGTTTGACAAAGATGTAAGCTATCGCGACGTTTTAAAATAAGTTATAAAAGAAACGTGTATACTTCGCTCTATATTGTTTGTTATATCGTTCTCTAACGTGCCTGCAATGTGTTGTGTTTCCGCCTTTGTTGTTGATTCAAAGGACATAGGTCATATAACACGGACGATTAAATATTGTCTCAGCTTCATCCCTTCCATTCCCTGTGTAGCATACACATCAATAGTAGAAATTTAATCCCAGTTTATCATGTGGTGTACATAGGTGTTAGCCCTATTTTTGATAAGCCGGCTAACGTAAGGACACTCATCGTAGCGCAAAGCTTGCTTTACGATTAGTGTCCTTAGGGTAACGTGCAGCTTGTGGAGATTTTTTACTCAATACAATTTTCTTAAAAAAAAATATGGCGTCTTTGACATGTACATTACTTCTGTTTACCTCTTAAAATGCCTGCTACATGCGTCCCGTATGTTGGATTTGAAATGAACCCCAACCACGTATGTCTTAAATATATCTATACTGGGAAAGGCCTTTAAAAATAACTGCTAAAAGCGTGCCGGCATGTTTGATGTCAAACGAACCCAAACGTATGGCTTGGATAAATTCAGGCTACTGGTAATGGGTGCTGCGCCATCTCTTTTCTAAGGTTAAAACACCCATTATCAGTTACCTAAGTATAAATACGTTTTAATTTATGTAAGAAACGCCAAGTAAGCGTCTACGTCAACACACGACGTTGGCTTTGTGTTCCAAAAGTTCCAAAATACAAAGAGTTTTCTTGAATTTAAATTAATAATAAGAGATATCCCCACTTCACAACGTGAAATCATGGCAATGACAAATTCTCAACGTCATTTGAAAGCAGTCCCTTTCAAATTTTATTAAAAGAGTCTACTTTTTTCACCCAAGTCATACGTTTGGGTTCAATTGAATCTACGCTTTTATAGCAGTTATTTTCGATTAATGGTCTTAATATGCCTTAGCAATACAGATATATTTAAGACGTACGTGACCCCAAAGTATGGCGTGGATAAATTAAGGCTACTGATAATTGGTGCCGCGCTGTCAGCGCCATCCCTTTTCTAAGCTTGCAAACATCCATTATCAATTACCTTAAATAACTATATTAATTAGTGTTTAAAAAAATGCGAAGTAAAGCCGATCACAAAACACACAAAAATGCATAGCGCATAGCATGGCGCATAGAAGTTCACCCTTAAGGACTTTTCTTATGCAAAACCAATATGGCCGCTGCTATTCGATCGTTGATTGGTTGAAAGCCCCATGCCACGCGTTATGCACCATGCTACAGAGGTGTGTGTGAAGGCCTTAAGCAGCTACGTTGACAACGTCAAATCACCGCATTGACAAATTATCAACGTCATTTAAAAGCTGTCATTTTGTTAAAAGCGTCTACTTTTTTAATCCAAGCCATATGTTGGGGTTTATTTGAATCCAATATTCTGAAACGCTTGTAGCAGTAATTTTTTGTTAATGGTTTGAATATGATTTAGTAGTACATCTATATAAGTACGTGATACTAACCCACTATTGATTTCTGTCATATGTCTTTTTCTCACAACTGATCAAGTACTTTGTGTTCTTGGACTAGGTAGCGCAGAGTGTTGGCGAGGGACGTAAAACGTAAACGGATATATTTTTGGAGAGTTTTAAAATCTATAGGAAACTCGTTTCTAACTTATGTGCAATATTCCCAAGAGAGAAATTCTACTACTCCAAGTAAGATTAGTGAGCACTCTCTCTCTTAAATCAACTGTTAAGGGGAGCATGTTTTTTTTTAGTGCAGTTCGTTATCTATTTTACTTTATAAATAATAAACCCATATTTAGCCATGAACCAATTGGACCTTTTCTTTCTTTAAACGCCAGAATCTGACAGAGAAGCGTTTTTACTACCAATATACAGGGTGTCCCAAATTGGGCACTTTTAGGGGGTTTAAGGTACTTCTAGGGGAGACAGAGAAAAACTGACCACGCATTGCGAGGCTCAAATTTCAAGAGAAGACTTATAGTGAAAACCGCATTTTGAAATATCGTCTCGTCTTTGAGCTACGGGGGCTTTTTGAAAAGTCTGCATTTTTGAAGGGGGTCTATAACTTCGTTATTAGTGGAAATTTTGATTTAGAGTAAATTGCAGTTTTATAGACTTTGTCACGAGGAATTCACCCGCTAATTTATATTTTAACTGTCACTTTTAGTTTTTGAGATATGACATAAAGTTGCATTTTTTCTTATGGAATGGCCTATATTTTAATTAATTTTCGAATTCGTCATTGAATTCTTTTCAAAATGATGTATCATATGTCATAGTTTGATTGAGCCGTTTTGGAGATATTCAGCTTTTTCACTTATTTCTAGTGCGCTATGATTTCCTGCTGAGGCAGGTAAAGGCACTCCAGTATTTTTATTATTTTACACAGTCACAAATATAGTAAGGCTGGTTTGGAAAAATTATAATTCAGCTGACGGCCCTCAAACGCTTTTGTGCAAAATAATTTCATATCAAAGCGTAATGTCAAATTGTTTAAACACTTGAAAACAATGACAAAAGGCCAAGACGCAAGGCCAACTTGATTTGCATAGTATAAGACAACAAAACTATAGGAGCATTGACGTAGGATTTGACCGCAAGGCTTTCACGTCAATGGCGCATGACGTCATTCAACGCACACTAGACAAAAATAAAAAACTTTAATTATCTCCGAAACCGCTTAATCAAACTATGACATATGATACATCATTTTGAAAATAATTCAATCACGAATTCGAAAATTAATTAAAATATAGGCCATTCCATAAGAAAAAATGCAACTTTATGTCATATCTCAAAAACTAAAAGAGACAGTTAAAATTTAATTTAGCGGTTAGACCCCCTCCAAAATGCAGACTTTTAAAAAAGCCCCCGTAGCTCAAAGACGAGACGATATTTCAAAATGCGGTTTTCACTATAAGTCTTCTCTTGAAATTTGAGCCTCGTAATGCGTGGTCAGTTTTTCTCTGTCTTCCCTAGAAGTACCTTAAACCCCCCAAAAGTGCCCAATTTGGGACACCCTGTAGATTAATTAGAACTCAGAAGGCCTATGTTGTTTTCTCTTTAGAATCTTAGAATTATCTCTCTAACGTCATCCTTTCAATATAAAAATTACTCATCAATCTAACTTATTAGATAAAAAAAATATATTTGGATATTATCTACCTAATAACTTATACCGTAATTGTAATACTGGGCCATGCACAATTATGCAAAGTTAAGTGTTCACCAATTAATGGTTTTTATTGTTAAATAAATCAAATTATCCAAATTAACAAACATTTAGTACTTACTTACTATTTTTATTTTAACGGTGTTTAAGATAAAATAATAAAAAAATCTCTTGTATATTATATTCATTCTTTTAGAGTTTTAAATTTTACTAAAAAGTTTTTAAGAAATTTTCTATTTCCTTATTAAAAACAATGATATATTTTCAATTTTTGTCCCAGTAAAAAGCTCTATCTTAAACAAATATACAGTGGTTTCCAAATTATATTAGTTGTGTGCACTTAACATGTAAGGTTAATAATAATGAAATTTAGGCCGTAGCTTGGTTAATTTGCTTAAAAAAGAAAATAGTAATAATAATAAGAATAGTTTTAAGAAATACAATGTTTAAACCCTTCTAGTCGATACTCAATAAATAAATACAGAATTGGCTTTTATAAAAGGGTCAATCATCTCATTTAATTTCCAGATTCGCCTTTCCGCGATGTTTATACTCATCCTAGTACCTAATCTTAATTTTAAGCCTAATTTTTGTCTTCATCTTTCTGTCACTGATTACTCACTTGTCTTGTCAAAGTAACAGTAATAGGTGCCTATATAAGTTAAGACTAAAATTAAGCAAAAGATTAAGACTAGGACGAATATGAACAAGGACTTAATAGAATTTTTCACAATTATAATTTTTAAATTTCTTGTCTCATTTTTAGTTTTAGAAGATACAGTACAATCCCGATTATCCAAATCGCCATTTTCCGAAATCCTGTTTATCCGAAACAAACTATTTAAAAACAAAAATCCCTATTAATCGAAAAAATTCGCATTATACGAAACGCGTCGGGGATTCACCTATACTGCTAGGTGGTTCCCCTCGGGGTTTTACGGCAATACGACGGTCTAAAATGCGAATTGTTTTAGTTAGCACACAGAGTGTTACAAGTATGTATTAACGCCGGTTATTAGCGCAAAAAGAGTAGTTTTATTTTCAAAAATTTTCGAAAAAAAGAATCGGATTAATCGAAATTTCAATTATCCGAAATCACTTTGGTCCACATTATTTCGGATAATCGGGACTGTACTGTATATCGCTTTTTATATTGTGTCTAATAAATAAAATTATTAAATGAGACCGACCCAAAACTAATATAAGTAAATATATGAATAGTGCCTGCGCCTTATTATACAGTGCCTTAATGTTTTTAAGTAACATGTTTAATGTTGTTGTGTGTGTTTGTCTTAAAACTTTAATGTTTCTTTTTATATAAAGACATTTTTAACAGTAGAAATTTGTATTAGAATTATGTACAATTTTATTAAAAATACCTACTTATTTTTTTTATGTTTATTAATTATTAAAATGGATTTAAAATAAACAAATAACGATTTTTTTTAAAGTGATCTTTTGAATAGTTCCAAAGACCGCGGGAGGGTCTTGGAGTTATACCTCACTGCCCATGGGAAAGTAGGGACCATATTTGTTCAGCATAAAGAAGGACATCAGAGCTAAAAAAACCTAATTTTGGCTTAAAACGTCGGACAAAACCGGTTCCAAAAAGTCTGAATTTGCATAAAAACCAACACCTACACCTTAAAAAACTTTGATGACCAAAAACAAAAGGTCTCTTGTGTTGCATAAAAAGCTAGACTATCCGTAGATATGGTCACTCTAGGCTAGAGTTGGGTTGCGATTTCACGAAGTGTGATTTTGTCACTGTGACTCGTATGTCGCAGTCACGGTCTGCTCCAGTCCGAACGAAATAACAGTGACATGTTGTCACAGTCTGGCACTGAGCTCTCGCGCCACCTTCGAGATCGCAGCATAAAGCTGCGAGCACGAGTACCCCAAACAGTTACAGTCTGTTTTCTGGCCCGCTCCGGCTGTCACGACGCGGCAGCACAGCGCAGCGTAGGGCACATTTTTCGATATTGCGATTGCGTGTAGAGCATTTACAGGTAAAGCCGATCACACACAAAAATGCATAGCGCATAGCATGGCTCATAGAAGTTCAACCTTATGGACTTTTCTTACGCAAATCCAATATGGCCGCGGCTATTCGATCGCTGATTGGCTTTGCACCACTATGTGCCATGCTATGCGCTTATGCATTTTTGTGTGTGATGGGCTTAATGGTTAAACTGCGCCAAAAAATCACTGCTATTTGTCACCGTGACGCGACTGGAGCAGTCACTGCTCCACTAAAATCGCAGATTGGCCCATCTCTACCCTAGGCATAAAGTATCGTCAGTTTAGACAAGACCAAAAATAAACAACTTTACTACAAAATAGTAATGAATATAAATTTTGTGTTACTATAAAAGATTATAGTACCTAATTAGAATATAATATACAGCCTGTTCAAAGTTAAGTCGGCACTCCTGCTAACTTTGTTATTTTTAGAGCTAAGGGTTCGGTTGTAGTATTTTCTCCATTGATAACGGAAGTGAAAACAAAATAAAAGTCAAACAACGTCGCTTATATTTATAGTAAAGCGTAAAATATTTAAGAATTTAATTTTGATAGATTTAAAAACCAAAGGCCATATCCCCTATGCTTAGGAAAGTTGTTAATCTTTGTTAGTTTTGACGTTAACAGAAGAAGTCATAAGACCAAATTTTCTTTCCATTAGCCTTAGAATATACCGGATGTCGCATTTAAAAAATTGTATTTTTACCATAACTCACCTACGCGTCATTTGATTTTCTTTCTGTTACCATCAGCCAGTGTTGCCACCCTCGACCCTGAGGTCTTCGGTAGAAGGCTTCGAGAAAAATCGGTAGATTTTTTAATCATCTCAGCGAGAACTATCGATAGTTTGGATTGATTTAGTAGGAAAATTGTATTTCTACGATTTGTTTTTACTGACAAAATACCAAAATTAAGAATTAAATAAAAAAATTAGGTAGATAATATTAAAAAAAAACCTCAGGGTTTATAATAACGTGATCTTTAATGCCACTTGCGGCTGAGTATCGCAAAATCCAAGAGATGGCGCCTTAAATACACTTTTTAAAACAATGGCTTGAAATAAAATTTTTATTCTACAAAGGTTCTTACATAAAAAGAATATTTTATTTATGGTGTTTTTTTTTAATCGCGATTACGAGGCGTATCAAAAAAAAACAAGTTTATATTGAAAAAAAATCGGTAGAAAACTATGGTAATTCGGTATATCGTAAAGTAAAAGGCTAAATCGGTAGATCTACCGAAATATCGGGAGAGGTGGCAACACTGCCATCAGCGGAAAAAATGCCACAACTTTGTCTGTGTGTGTCGACCTTGTAGCTGAATATTTTAACGAAGTTTGTAATAAAGACCCTGTATGTATAACATATTTTATAGAAATATATCTTTAAATATGTCATTACAGAGTCTCTTTACTAATAGTGCCGTAAATTTGAACACCCTGTATACAGGGTGTTCCATAACTTAGGAGCAAGAAAAAAAGTTTATATAACATAGGGGTAAACACACATCTGTTTTTAAGATATAGTATTCTTAAAGTTAGAGGAGTGGGGGGAAAAACGGTTTTACAAAAAAAGGAAAATCTGCCAAGGCCAGCTGAATCCTTAGCTAATTGTGATTAAAAAATGTGATATTCCTTTTTTTGATAAAATTACAAGTTGAGAAGATCCAGGCTGTCAAAGTAACGTCCAAAACTGTATAAAAAATAATTTTTGCTTACTTATTCTTTTAAAAAATAATGAATAATATTTTATTAATATGCCTCGGTAGAGACTTGTTTTGATTAACAAAAAATATTAAAAAAAAAATTGTGTTTAATATGGCATTCATAAAAGTTTATACCATAAAAAGAGTTTTTTGAAAAAAAAATTGACCGCATAATTTATTATTTTAATTTTAAATTATTGCTGTTGTTTTACGATTACTACGATTTTACCCAATTTCATATTTTTACTGCGTTTTTTAAAAAAGTTATTATCAAAAGTTTAAAAAATCTCCAACTTTGATGCTCTGTATCTCGACAAAGAGTTTTGACCTATGCATTTTGGCCCCTAGTTATGGGACAGCCTTTATAATTTTTCCCATTGGCATTCAAGTGGATCTGCTGCTGAATTTTGAACGACCCCGTATTTATCAATTGGTACAAGATTGGTATTATTGCAACTCGAGAATAGTCCTCCAAAGTCGTCACCAACGAAAATAAATTGCCAGGGCTATGCTTCCGGCCGGGAAGAACAAACTGGTCCACTATAATTAAAGTCGCTAACTTCTATTGGGGTCGACCTCAAACCGGTGTTTGTTCTGTGGTTATAACCTTAAAAAGTTTGTTTGGGTGCTTGGTGATTTTCCAACGTAGATTTGATTTTTCAAAATTTTGAGAGGAATTTCTAAAAAAGAAAATCGGAAAAATGGATTCACTCGACGCAAACATCATGGATAAGTCCATGCGATCAGTTTTTGGTAAGATTCTTTGTTTAAAAAAGTTATATGGAAGCTCATCGACCGTTTTTTTGGGAATGAATATAATTTTTCAATTTGTATTGCAAACAGTAATAATCATAGGGCTCTGTTGAACCAGGTGGAAACCCGTTATAGGTTAAAGAGCTATGCCCTTGGTTATGCCTGATTTACCCAGTATCATCAAACACAATGAAAACATGTTGTGCTTGATTTTATATCCATCTTACCTAAAGAAATTTAAGTAAACTATATGCAGGCAAAAAAGCAGTGTTAGGGACTATTCTTAAATTATTATATAATGCTCAAGGGCGCAAGGGGGGGTTAAGCCTAGTGTTACAAGCAATGTTTTTTTAATGTGTTTTTTCTTAAGAATGTGTGACAAAGGAGAGTCAGGGGGTTAAAAATCCTTAGGTTTTGTGTTACATAATTTAATAAAGTTTGTTCTTTGTGTATTAAGTTGCTTGATAACCAGCCTTATAAATATTTTTGGACTTTTTCTGGTTAGCCCTATTTCTTACAGTTTTTTATTTATTTTTTTTAGTTGGGAACATTCCATATGAAGCAACTGAAGAGAAACTGAAAGACATTTTTGGAGAAGTTGGTCAGGTGTTGTCATTTAAGTAAGAGCCAAATTTTTTTGTTGGTCAATTTCATAATTTTAGGTACCTACTTTTTATTAATTACATACAATGCTTAAGCTTGTATTATCTACCAAAAAATCGAGGGGTGAACAGCTAACCCAAAAATGTGTACACCGATTGTGAAAATCCACAATGTTTTGAAGATTGTGTGGGATTGTGAAAAATTGTGAAAGATTGTGAGGGATTGTGGATTAATTTACTGTTACCGTCCCTGCTACTTAATAACCGAGGGGTGAAGAACAGCTAACCCAAAATGTCACCAATTGTGAAAATCCACAATCTTTTGTTAAGATTGTGTCAAGATTGTGAGGGATTGTGAAGGATTGTGGTAAGATTATGAAGGATTGTGGTAAGATTGTGAAGGATTGTGGGTGATTGGGAGGGATTGTGTAAAGATCGTGAGAAATGTGTACACCGATTGTGAGATCTGTTCACCGCTCGCAAAAATTTAAACTGTATGTTTTTACAAAGAACTAAACTTTGAAAGCCCCTCTAATTTAAAGTTCTTCACTTTTGTCTTACATATTTAATTTTCTGATAGTGGGATAGCATCTTCTTAGTTGGTTTAAAGTCTTGCATTGCCTTGCTGTTTTTAATTTTGGTTTTTTAAAGGGAATATATGTGTTGCCTCACAAATAATAATTATTTTCTGGGTATTCGATTTATTGTTTTAAAGTTCCTTGATTATTGTTTCAAGTGATAAATTCAGAAGATAAGAGAAGTTAAGTGCCCAGTTTAAAGTGGTGAAGTGTCCATGTAACCACTGTTCACATTGGTAACAGTTAAAAACTTAATAGTAAGAAATAAATATTTTATGACTACTGTGAAATAAGTTTAGTTATTTTTTTACCAAGAACAATATGTCATTAATAATTGATAAATTAATAGGCTCTATACTTTCTGGGTTATGCATTTATAATGTGATGAAGCTGTCTTGCCTTGATTGCATATTGCATGTTACCATTTTTATTTTTGGATACATGTGTTGGTACTTCGGCTCTTCATGTCTTATTGCATACTTGAATTATACAGTGTGAAAGTGTGGGTGCATCATGATAATATGTATACTTGTTACCATTTTTGGTTACTAATTAGTAGTCATTAAGATGGATGGATTAGTGCTGCTGCATTCTCCTTGATAAATTTTGAAAAAAAAAGGAGATCATTGAAAATGGAAGGCCAAAACCTATTTTAAATAATTTTTTTTATAACACTCTAGAAAAAGTCATGGATCGCCACTGCCAGTTTTGAGTATTTACAAGCTAGCCAAGAAAGTGGCCACTGGTCAATGAAATAATTTTAATTTTTATTCCATTTATGTAGAAAATATGTCAAGTTCATTAGAGCAAACAACTCAAGTTTAAATAAAATTTTATTTCTCTATGAATACAAAGCCCTAAATAAATTTTCTTAGTAGGTATCTATAATTGAGTTGACTACCTCATTGACAACTCAATGTGCACATAAACACTTTAAACTTTGCTTAAAATTTAATTCAATGAGAGTTGCTAGCTGAATAAATAAAATATAACTACAAAGTTGAACAAATAATCTATTGCTCAATTATATTCACAACACTGTTAAGAATTTAGTGCAGAACATGTAGAGAAATTTTTATGTAATTTTGCAGATTTCATTTAATTTAAGCAATAGATTATTTGTTTAACTTATTTTCATTTCATTTACTTTTACTTTCTCAAGCAGAAAACAAAGAAATATAGGTATTTACAATAAAATTTTGGTTTAAAGAAATAAATCTTAAAATTTAAATTGTTGTACTGTTCTCTGGTGCAATCATTGATTGAGTATGCTTGTCAAATTTGGAATACACACTACTTTAAATATATAGATATGTTAGAAAAAATTCAGCGTAGGTTTTTAAGGTTAATAAACTACAAACTAAAAATACCAAAAGATCATATTGACTACATATCTCTACAGAATTTATTGAGTATTCAATCTTAGGAAAAGCGGACGTTTATGATGGATACCAGGTTACTGTTTAAAATGTTGATTGTCCTAACTTATTAGAAATGATCTCTTTTCAAGTTCCACAAAGACAGACTAGAAATTATTCTTTATTGTTTGTGCAATTTCATAGAACTGCACATGGGATAAACTCTCCTCTTACTAGAATGTCAAATTCTTTAAATAAAATCGATGTAGATTTATTTAATGTAACTTTACAACAATTCAACAAGTTTGTGAAAAATTTGCTCAATAAATATTACTACATAATAATGTTAGTTATAGTTCATACTATTGTAATTTAAATTTTTGTAAATGGCATGACCGTTAAAAATAAAAAATAAAAAAAATTCAAATAAAAATTGGCCCTAATTTTTTCTATGTAGATTAGTATTTGACCGAGAAACCGGGAAACCCAAAGGTTATGGGTTCTGTGAATATCGAGATCAAGAAACAGCTCTCAGTGCGATGCGTAATTTAAATGGCTACGAAATCGGTGGACGCAGCTTAAGAGTCGACAATGCTTGTACTGAAAAGTCCAGGATGGAAATGCAGGTTTGTTACTTTTTGCCTTAAAAAACTTTCAGGTATTTCTAAGAGAGATAAAAAAAACTGATCCTCACATGAGTGGCTCGATTTTCAAGAAAAACTAAAAGGTAAAAACTGTATTTTGATATAAAAAAAGGGTGCTTCTTCTGGTTATAGGTCTTTTACTCAAAACTCGTAGCAAGTGCTTGGTCTGGTTGCCACTTCTTATTTCCGACTTACAGCAAGTGCACTAGTCTTGTTGTAAGTCATTTTTTACTTTCTTTTTGCCTTATTGCAAGTGCCGTGACATAAGTCTGGTTTGGTAATAAGGCATATTTCTCTCCTCTACTCTAACAATCAAAGGTCTTAAGTAAATTAGCCTTAGAGCGACAAAGCCTAAAGCTACAGATTTTTGGGTCTTTAACTTTTTTATTTATGTAAATTTCATTTTGGCGTAATTTTTTCTTTTGGTCACTTTTAGTTTTTGAGATATTACATAAAATTGTTATTTTCTTTTTGTGAAATCACGGCTATGTTCTTTATATTTTTATAATTATTTTTTATTTTCTATTTTTAATATAATAACTTAAAAATTTATTGAAAAAAAAGGTAATTAAAAAATAAAAATATATTAAAAATTAACATTGAGATTTCAAAAATCGATTAAGAAGAGCCCCATTCCATAAGAACAATACCAACTTTATCTAATATCTCAAAAACTAAGTGAGAGATAAAATTCTATTTGACAGTTGAATTCTTAAAAAGAAAAACTATAAAAAAGAATTTTTATTAAAAAAAGATTATCCCCTCCCTAAATGCAGACTTTTCAAAAACCACCCCGTAGCTTTAAAACCAGTTGCTATATTAAAATGCGCTTTTTACCGTTAAGCTTCTCTTGAAAATCAAGCCTTACTTAGGAGTCAGTTTTTCTCTATATATCTCCCCCAGAAACCCCCTAAAAACATCGAATTTCGGGATCCCAGTACAGGAGGTCAGACTATTTCCTCCTAGACCGATCCCGCTGAATCCGAATATCTCTGTTGCCAACTCGAAATATTGACAGGGACAAAGGAACTTCCCCCAAACCCCCAAGAATCTGTTTTATTTTCAGATTATTAAATTTTTTTGAAAACTGACCTTTTTATCGAAAATAGCAAAGAAAAGCTTTTTGTGGAGAACAGAATACCCTCCCTTGCCAACCATATATGGGTGGATAGGGTTAGGAATAGCAAGTAGCTCTTCAGTGGCGTCTGTAAATTGGGATTATTTAGAAAAAAAATGTTTATTATAGGTTTTCTAAAATTTTCTCAAAAACTACACTTCTTGGGAAAATATATAGAATACCCTCCCTTTCCAACCATATATGGGTGGATAGGGTTAGGAATAGCAAGTAGCTCTTCAGTGGTGTCTGTAAATTGGAATTATTTAGAAAAAACATGTTTATTATAGGTTTTCTAAAATATTTTCAAAAACTACACTTCTTGGGAAAAATATGTAGTATATTTTATTGTAGGAAATATAATTTTCTTTTCAAAGCTGTAATGTAATGTGCAGTTTATGTCACGGGAAAGTCTACAGGGGCGTACTTATAAAAATAAATTTTCAAAAATAACCAAAATAATCAATTATGTATTAATGTATTTTTAAAGAAAATTAAGCTTCTTAGGAAAAAAAATTACTTTTTAACTTGTTCTATCCTATACATCTTTGTTTGTAAAAAAATTCTACAAAAAAGTTTTTTTTGTTAATTTTTGAGATTGACTGACCCTATTACAGTGGCGCAGCCAGGAATGTGTCTCGGGGGGGCCCGACAGCTACGAAGCGCGCTCTCAAAAAACTTGCGACCAAAAAAAAAGTCATCATGTGTGGGGGGGCCCGACAGCTACAAAGCGCGTCCTCAAAAAACTTGCGACCAAAAAAAAAAGAAAGGTCATCATGTCTTTTCGCAAGTACGCCACTGCTTGGGGTTGGGGGGGGGCCCGAAGCCTCCTGATGTCAAATTTTAATGTATTTTTCATGTTTTATCATCAAATATGTACAAAATATATTAAAAAATCTAAGGCTTATCCACCGAAAGGTTAGGAAAAGGTTATTCGTAAGAAGCTTAGTTTTTAAGAAAATTGGATAAAACTATTAAAAAAATTGATTAGTTGATTTTAAATAATTACTTTAAATTACGGACACCACTGAAGCGGTAACTTTCACTTTGTTATTTTTAATTTCAGTTTATGTTTAAGTTTAATTTCTGAGAAAATTAGATATAACGTGTAACAAAAATGGTTTATTTTCTGTTTTTTTTTTAATTGATTTAATTTATGGATGTCCCTAAAGTTTTAGCTATGAAACCAATCCGATCATGTTATACATCATTTTAAAGGAAATTTAATGACTAAAATAAAATATATCACACATTTTTGCTTGTAGACATTAGTTTTAAAAAAATCGAATAAATCTTGGGAAAACCGGGTATTTTTTCAACTTTTTTAAATTACTTCAATTAACGGACGCCGCTGGAGAGTTCGTTATCAGTCTCACTCCATTGAGTTATACCATGTTCAAAAGGGAATTTTATTGTCCCCAATGATAAATTTTTCTCTTAGAAGCTTAGTTTTTAAGAAAATTTGAAAAGACCTCTTACTTTCAGATTTTGGGGAGTCTGGGGGGGTTTTTGGATATTTAGTTATATTAATATATATTTTGCATGTACACCTGTGTCAATTTGGGCTTTACAGCGGCAATTTAAAATTTCGCTGCCATGTTGGACGCCATTTTGACTGAAAAACATGAAGTACCATGTGGGTATTATAACGTTTTCCAGAATTTTGAGATATAATATCTCAAAAACTATTGGATGGAATTTTCTGTTCTGTTATTTAGAGATTTTATAGCAGAATCGAAAAAGGTAATTAAAAAGGGTTAAGAAAATAAAGGACATAAAAAGTACTTTTTTTACTTAATTTTTGATATAAGGATTTTTTTTTGCCACAAAAAATGTTTAGGCAATCGTATATTTTCGGATTTTTGTTTCAAAATTAAAAAGCTAAAAATAAGCGCTCCAGATGTGTCTGCAGGTATGAATGATAGCACTGTATAGTGCATGTGTCGCCATTTTAAAATCGGTGATTCCAAACTTCTCGGATAGAGGTTATTCTTAGTTATATGTTTTGTATGTCATTTTAGAACCTGATGAGCCAAGTGCCAGTTGAAAGCCCCTACGGTGATCCAGTCGGGTCTGACAAAGCACCCGAAGCTATCAGCAAAGCAGTGGCTTCCTTGCCACCAGAGCAGATGTTTGAACTTATCAAGCAGATGAAGGCTACAATTCAGGTAAGAAATTATCACTTTTGTTAAAATTAATTCTAGGTGCCTTCAGTGGGGGCTTCAGGATTTCCTGGGGGGAGGGGCCAAAGTGGAAGCAAATACCAAAATACTTTTTTTGAGGTCTGATTTGTAAAATTTAGCAATGAAAGGAGGTTAATTTGTTTAATTTAAATTTTAAAACATCAAGTAGATTTTGTTAAAGAATTTAAATAAGTGATGCTGCAGAACTAAAAAATTAGTTTTATGTCTGGGAGGCACCGGCGGTTCTACAGGGGGTTAAAGGGGGTAATAATCTTATAATGTATACGGTTCCAAAACTATTAAGAAATTTTTGATAATTTTTTTAAAACAGTTAAAATTTGCTTCACATTTAACCCTGTCTGGCATTTTATTGAAGAACTTAATACATAAATAAGTAGGACCTCTTTCAGTTGCAATGAGCCTGTGATTTGGAAAATTGAGACCATTAAACCTTGTGGAAAAGTTGTGTTGTGGCTCAAATGGTGAAAATGACTCCCTATTTTTGTGCAGGAATTCACAAAGACACTCGTATATGTAAATTCCCGGCAATGTTAGAAGACCCAACTCCCTGAATCTGCCCCTACACGTGTGTTGTTTTTTTAAGTTGAGCATGATATGAATAGCTAGCTTTTATGCAATAAAAGCACGGCCCGCGCTTCCCCCCCCAAAAATTATTCCATACCAGAGAACCGAGTGAATATTCGCAAAGTAAACAGCCCTGAGATGCTCTAAGGTAAGATAGTTTGATGTTAGTCTTAAAGAATAGCACGAAGTGTTGACCCTTCTGCAAACATTCACCACTTGCTCCACCCAGTCTAGATTTTGATCTATGTGAAGACCCAGGAACTTTGTATCTTTTGCCAAAGTAAGATTATGGCCCTCAAACGACACTTCATCAGGAATGATATTATATATATATATATATATATATATATATATATATATATATATATATGTGAGTTCGTGTCCGCTTGTGTAGTGGTCCTGCTTCGGATATATCGCTGCAATGCTGGCAGCATATATTCGAGCGGACTACCTCGATCACGGCATTTCGCGAGCTTGTGGGTTCGAGTCCCACTTAACGCATGGTTGTGTTGTTATGTCTAAAAAGCTATTTTTCGAAGCAAAAACTGGGCGATTGATCCTAGTATGGATGGAAAAGTTCCAGTATAAAAAAAAAAAATTTTTGTTTTGAGCGGAAGCTCAAAAAATTAGTTTAATCATTGTTTAAAACGAATTTATTTCTTTAAAACCACTCCCTGGCCGCATTGATGCGCTCTGCGCACATGTCCAAAAGCTCCGACAGCCTTAACCCCACTATCAATATGTTTGTCTCATCTGCAAAGTTTACGAGATGAGATCTGGTGTTTAGTATTTCGCCTGCTAAGTCATTAACACAAAAGATAAAGAGCAGGGGTCCTATGACACTTCCCTGAGGTATTTCAAGCGGCACTTTTTCTTCATCTGAAAAGTACTGTTTGCCTTCTCTGCTGATAGTAACTTTTTGCCTATGGTTTGTTAGGTAGGACTGCAGCCATTCTAAAGCGGGACCTTGAACACCATATCTGTGTAGTTTCTCCAAGAGAATAATGTGATTAAGACTGTCGAACGCCTTGGAAAGATCTAAAAACACTCCCATAGAAATGTTTCCATCCTCCCAGCCATTAAAAATTTTTTCAATGAAATCGAATGTTGCTGTCTTAACCGACCTGCCAGTGAGATAGCCATGTTGAGATTTACTGATTAAACGTTGAACATAAAAAAACCCCAGAAGCGTTGTGCACATTGCTATTTCAAAAATTTTCAAAAAATTTTTGAAAAAGCAGAAATTAAACTGATGGGTCTGTAATTTTCTATTAGTGTTTTATCCTCTTTTTTATGCAATGGTTTCACCAGTGCAAGTTTTAGTTGCTCTGGAAATAAGCCATATTTAGAGGAATTGTTTATTCTTCCGCGATTTTATCAGCTCAAAACTTTAACAAAGTTGCTGTAATTAAGTCATACCCTGAGCTTTTTTTGTTTTTCAATTTTTTGACAATTTTCAGGATCTTATTAGGTGTAACAGGTTTTAAGAAAAAAGATTTACTTACTTTCTTTTTACAAATTTTGCTTAGAATTGATCAAGGAACTTTTTTTCTTAGTAATGCATATATGTTTATTATTGAAAACTACACTTGAGCTAAGTATAATAAATAGTATGACTAATCTAAGTATAGGAAATATCTCTGGCAGAATTGTCAAAAAATGAAATATTAATTTTTTGACAATTTTGCCAGATATATTTCCCATATTTAGAGATAAGTCGTACTTGTGTTTATTATTTATTTAGCTTAAGAGCTTTCACTGACAAACATACAGGGTGTCCCAAAAGTCCGAGTTCACCCAAATATTTTCTAAACTATTGAAGATAATTAAACCATATTTGGCAGTGATCAATAACATCAAGAGATCTATTTTATGGAAGGGCGGATGTGTTGCTCCTACATTGGGGGGCGGTATAGGGGCCGTCAACTAAATTTTTTTAAATTGAAACCCCTAAAAGGTTGCCAGCGCCTTTTCTAAAACCATTAGTTTCAATGTTTGGTCGCTAGCACGTTCCCATTACCCTTATATACCCCTTAGACCTCCTAAATGGGACTCCCCAATTGGTGGTGGCAACCTATGTATTAAACTCACTATAAAACCATAAGAAATAAACTCCAGCTTCGCCCTCTAGTGGTTCCACCAGTATAGAACCTTTTAGAGCCTAAAGCTATTATGCCAGGTTCTAAAAGCAACTCAGAGACGTCCTCTATCCTATTATAAAACTAGATTTGGTAATTTGGTATCCTGGCGATTCTGTTGAATACCATAATACCTTTAGAGTAAAGAAGTTTTCCTATAAAAGCTATGGCGATATTTTAGATTCACAATGGCTATATAAAATAAGTTAGGTCACAAAATTGCAAAAAATGTCAGAGTCCCAAAATTATTTTATCACGTAAAAATATACCGAGTTTGTCGTTTTGTTGATGATCAAATTGCCTGCCAGATTTATTTTTCTGATAAAATAGTATCTAAAAAGCTCTCAAAACAAGCGCGCCAGCTCAAGAATGCTTTTTAATAGTTTTTTCATAACAAAATAAATATTTAAAATAAAAAAAAAATCATTTACACTATTCACCATTAAAAAAGTCTGTTTGGTTTACATAAATCAAAATTAAAGTAAAATTATTGTTAAAAAACACTGCTAAAACGACTAGATAAATATTTTCTCTTTACAATATTTTTTAAATAAATTTATATACGCCATTATGGTTTTATAGTGGTCACTTGGTTTTATTTGTTACTGTATTGCAACAAGGATTTTTGAGTGCCCTTATGAAACCAACAAAAAAGAACAATGTAAACATAGTCAACAGAACCTCACTTAAATTTTTTGTATTTGTTTATAAAGTGATTAAAAGCGTATAATTCAACACTTTTAAATGTTTTTTATCGTGCAATTTCGACACAATCTAGAGGGCCAGTGTAAAGATATTCGTTGTGCCTGCAGATTGGAGGGCAACCTCTTATATTGGCCGTATAAACAGGCCTTATCTAGGCCTGGGTGTCCTACCCAGGAGGACGGAAACTCAACAATTATTAATTATTGGGCTTTAAATAATCAATCTTGCAATAGGTAGGTACCAATCTGTACCTAGGTATATCTATTATTTTTACAAGAAATACCTAAAAAAATAAAAGACGAAAGTATTTACTTACTTCTGTTAGAAGGAAACAAGGTTTTATATGGCAGCCTATTTAAATAATATTTAATATACAGCTATGGGTAACTATATAAATACAAAAGAATTAAGTTTACCTTTAAGCCTTCCTATAAAACCTTTTTAAAATGCCTAAAAGTAATGGCAAAAACCAAAAGTCTAAAGTTTATATTTACCACTCCTAAAAACCTTAAGGAAACTAGGTTCTATATGGCCGCCTATCTAATCATATTTACTTTTAAACTACTGGTAACTATAAAAACAAAAGGATATAAGATAACCTTTTAACTCTATTATAAAACACTTTTGTGATGACCTAAAGTAATGAAAAAAACTAAATGACCAAAGTTTATATTTATTTCTTTTTAAAAACTTTAGGTAAAATGGTTTTATAAGACCATCTTTATAAATCAGAAATCAATAAAACCAAAAGTATCTAAAAGGAACAGAAGGAATATCAGTTTTATTATACTCCCTTTATAAATCACTTTTTGGTTGTATAACGCCCCTTTAGGTAATTGGCTATATAAATTACCTTTATGTAGCTAAATTGATCCTAAAACCCATAACAGCACCCTCTAAATAACCTAGGAACCAAATTGATAAAACCTTGAGTGGTAATAATGTTACTTGGGCTCGTTTTAAATGTTTTTGAAAAACTAACGTTTTGACATCACTGCCGATTGTCTACGTCAAATCCGACAAAAGCTATGGACTGCTATACCTAATTTCTTTAATTTTAGTCAAAACCAAGAAGTTTGTTGTTTTTAAACAAAAACCCTATTTAGTGATATCTTGTTTGAAAGGTGTTTGAAAAACCAAGATTTTGGCGTAACTACCCCTTGTCTATGTCAAACGTGTCAAAACCTATCGACTGTCATACTTATAATTTTACTATTTTAGACCAATTTCACATGTTTCGTCTAGCCATACCTTGTTCGTAACTGTAACTGTCAATTGTTTACGTCAAACATGTTTTCTACATTTTTGACTAACTTCAGTTTGAAGTGTTTGAAGATGCCACGATCAAATGAAGATGAAATTATTTTTTTGTGGGACACAGGTCTGTCGGTAAACGCATCCCTATAATATCTTCTATAATATCTTGTTCGCCGTTAAAAAAATAACTTTATCTTCACTTGATCATGGCATTTTAAACAATTCAAACTAAAGTTTGTTAAAAAATTTAAAAAAATGTTTGCCGTTAACAAGTGACAGTTACGTTAATATGTTAGTTTTTGAAAGACCATTCAAACAAGCTATGGTTAGACAAAACTTGTGGAATTTGTCCAAAATAGTAAAATTATAAGTATGAAAGTCAATAGATTTAGACACGTTTGACATAGACAAGAGGCAGTTATGCCAAAATGTTGGTTTTTCAAAGACCTTTCAATAAGGTATCACTAAGTAGGGTTTTTCTTTAAAAACAAACTTGTTAATTTTGAAAGCAACTAAAAAAATTAGGATTGGCAGTCGACAGTTATGTCAAAATGTTAGTTTTTGAAAGACATTTAAAACAAGGTGTCACTCGATAGGGGTTTCAATTTTAAAATTTTAAGTTGACCGCCCCTATGCCGCCCTCCAATGTAGGGGCAACATGCCCGCCCTTCCATAAAATAAATCTCTTGATGTATTCGATCACTGCCAAATATTGTTCAGTTATCTTCAATACTTCAGAAAATATTTGGGTGGACTCGGACTTTTGGGACACCCTGTATATGCATTATTAAGAAAAAAAATTCCTGGAATTTATAACTTTTTTTGCATTTTGCGACTAAACCCATCGGAAACTAGGAAGGGTTTATATAGAAGTTTTTTCTCAGAAGTGCTCACTGAACAATTCTATTAATGTTTGCTGAGAAAGAAAATAAGTTCCAAAAAATTTCACGGCCTCCCCTACTATTAGACTATGTGGAAAAATGTTGCCAGAACAAGTTCAAACCCTTGATATTATTTGCAGAATAATCCAACAGAAGCAAGACAAATGCTGCTTCAAAATCCACAGCTGGCTTACGCACTTCTTCAGGCTCAGGTGGTTATGAAGATTATCGATCCACATACTGCAGCGGTAAATATAAATTATTTTAATACATTTTTAAGGGACCTCTTACATTTTTAAGGGACATTTCCCTTTGTGAAAAGTGTGGAGAGTCCCTCGGTGCTTCCATAATGGCACCAAATGCTGCGTGTGTGGTATAAAATTAAAGGTAAATAATCTGTCATTGTCTGGATAAAAAGATGATGACTGTAGGTTCACAAAAAAAAACGCACAGATAAAAACAACTCAATGACATGCTATTTTTGAGATTTTTCTTTTTGATCTTAGTATGCATATGATAAATAAAGAGGTTGGACATGTCACAAAAGTGTAACTTCTCAAGGACCAAAATATTCTAAGGATACTAAGGAAGCAAAGTGATCCATAGCAAAAAAAATACTTATTTGAGCTGGTGGTGAAAAAGTAAATTTTTAATTGGTTAGATTCATTCAATGCCAAAAGTAAATTTTTAGTCACTATTGCATCCGGTCAACCAAGTACCGGCTACTCTTATGCCGGGAGACAAGAACGTACCAGTACAAGTACCCATCAATCAGCAGTACCAGGCGCCGCCGCTTCCGCCTCCTGTCCCAGTTGCTCCGCCAAGACAGGAGTTTGCCCCAGTACCCGCCCCTGTCATGGTTCCTGGGCCACCGGCTGCACCCGTTTTTGCAGGTAAGTGTCAAGGCTTAACTAAAAAAATACAGCCGCCGGCCGTCTTCCAAATTTCATGCGAAGACTTAAAACATACGGATAATTTTTACTGTTTCGCTATACTACAAATTTGCTTGTCAAATTAATTTATTAACAAAAGTTTAGTATTTCACTTTCTATGAGGTAAAAGTACCTTATTAATTGTTACTAAGCTTAGTAGATTGCAAAGCATTTTAATACTGACCCATTAACAGGGGCCTTGCTATGACACTGGTACTGTCAAATAAAGTGGCCAAGGCTTAAATGTTAGCTACCAATTTTGCAACAACTTAAATATAATAAATTAAAAGGTTAAATATGATACTGATTGACTAATTTAACTCTCGAAAGGGAATTTGACGGTTCTTGAAGGAAGTGCGCTATAGGTGTTTTTCTCAATTAAATAAACAATGTATGAAAATCATACATACCTGTTCAATTGTTCTTTGTCTTCATACACTAGACCTTACACTGCTTATGTACTAAACTTTAATTTTTTGATTTCTATTTTCTCTATGAGATTGGTTGCAACCATTTTTTCCTTATTCTATACTTTCTATTTACCTTTTTTTTATAAGTATATTTTAAATAAATTATTATTTTATAAAATTCATTCTAAGAGAATGTTTTTTATAAACTAATTAATTTAGTACTGTGGTATCAGTATAAATGTTATAGTATGGTATTTAAGGTAAGGAAATTATAAACAAAATGTTTGGCAACAAGAATGTTTTATTTAAAAAAAAGTAATTTGATGGTTAATTAAAACAGTGATACTGGTATAAACGATAACTCAATTCAGAAATAAATGATAGTAAATATGTTACTTAAGAAGTTAATTGAGTTATACTAAGAATTAAATAAAAGATATTTATTCAAAGGAAAAGTAATTTCCTTGGAATAAATCGCCATTTTAGGAAAGAAGTTGACGGTTGAAGACCTCTGTCTTCCGACACGTAAAGAACTTTCTAGGTTCCGTGGCATCCCCTCCTTTTGTTGACTTTCAACACAGAAAATCACAGCATTCGCTACGCTTTCCTGTGCTTCAGAAAAAGACAACACCAAACCTACGAGTGCAAGGGCTGTTAATAATTTTTTGTTTATCCAGTTTTACAGTTTAAAGAAGAGATGAGATAATAGCCCTATGAACGAACTGGCCCAATACATTTTAAAACTATTAACAGTTATAAAGTTCGCTTAAAAACTAACTGTTTTTATGTTTTGCCATTTTCTCAAAAAATATCTTAAAGCTATTTACAATACAAAAGATACTAATTAATGCTTGTTAACTGTGAAAATGTGCCAATACGTCTTTATAATGCTAAATATTAAAGTATTATTAAAGCTAGAGTCCCTGTATGTTGACATATTTGGATATATAATATATCCAAATATTTCAACATACAGGGACTCTCATTAAAGCTTGCCAATGACAATTGTTATTTTTTCTAATATGACAAGTTAAGTTAAAACGAAGACCCTGGCAAAACTTAATAATACTTATATGGTTAAAACATCTGTACCACTTTATGAATCGAACTATTCAAGTCTACACCAGGGGTAACATAGACCGTCATAAATTACAAATAATTGCTTCCAGAGATGTATATTTTCTCTAGGGTTTTGGTTTCACTGAGAAAAGAAACCAAGAAACCGTAAATATTTGAATTGCTTAGAGAAGATATTTATTCAAAGGAAAAGTAATTTCTCTCTCTTCCGACACGTAAAGAAATTTCTAGTTTCCGTGGCATTCCCTCCTTTTGGTGACTTTCAATACAGAAAATCACAACATTCGCTACGCTTTCCTGTGCTTCAGAAAAAGACAACACCAAACCTATGAGTGCAAGGGCTGTTAATAATTTTGTGTTTATCCAGTTTTAAAGTTTAAAGAAGAGATGAGATAATAGCCCTATGAACGAACTGGCACAATACATTTTAAAACTATTAACAGTCATAAAGTTCGCTTAAAAACTAACTGTTTTTATGTTTTGCCATTTTCTCAAAAAATATCTTAAAGCTATTTACAATACAAAAGATACTAATTAATGCTTGTTAACTGTGAAAATGTGCCAATACGTCTTTATAATGCTAAATATTAAAGTATTATTAAAGCTAGAGTCCCTGTATGTTGACATATTTGGATATATAATCAGGGCTATCAAAATGGACGGGCCACGATCCTCCACTTTGTTGACGTCACATCCGGGGCTGATTTTTTTTTTGATGGTCACGTTACGACACAGCTGATTGTCTTTAAAATTTTGAAGTTAGAATGACGGTTCATAGATATTTGATTTTTTTGTTAAATAAAGCCGTTTTTGAGATTGTTTTTACTTTATTCTGGCAGAACAATTTTTTTTTAATGTATAGTAAGCCCTAATTTTTCATAGCCGCTTCATTAGCTCACACAAAAATTAAGTTTAAAGCAGAAGCGAATGTGACAATCACATATGACAAAGTCAAATACATGTCAAATATAACAGTTGGCATGTGGTACATGGCGGGTAATTTGAATTCAAAATAAGGAATGCTAAATCTTGAAGATTTTAACCTTTTAATCATGTTGCTTCCTTACAAACCTTTGGTGGAATATCGGGATGGTGTCTGAGAATATTTCACTGAAATTTTGCGGAAATCTGTAGTGCCATTTTGAAAATATCATAAAAAAACGTCTGACCTCCCATAAGACCCAATGTAAAATTCAGCCCCGGGAGAACAGCTGATTTTTTCAGGGTCGTGGCCTCTATTTTTGTGTTGGCCTTGATATAATATATCCAAATATGTCAACATACGACTCTCATTAAAGCTTGCCAATGACAATTGTTATTTTTTCTAATATGACAAGTTAAGTTAAAACGAAGACCCTGGCAAAACTTAATAATACTTATATGGTTAAAACATCTGTACCACTTTATGAATCGAACTATTCAAGTCTACACCAGGGGTAACATAGACCGTCATAAATTACAAATAATTGCTTCCAGAGATGTATATTTTCTCTAGGGTTTTGGTTTCACTGAGAAAAGAAACCAAGAAACCGTAAATATTTGAATTGCTTAGAGAAGATATTTATTCAAAGGAAAAGTAATTTCTCTCTCTTCCGACACGTAAAGAAATTTCTAGTTTCCGTGGCATTCCCTCCTTTTGGTGACTTTCAATACAGAAAATCACAGCATTCGCTACGCTTTCCTGTGCTTCAGAAAAAGACAACACCAAACCTACGAGTGCAAGGGCTGTTAATAATTTTGTGTTTATCCAGTTTTACAGTTTAAAGAAGAGATGAGATAATAGCCCTATGAACGAACTGGCCCAATACATTTTAAAACTATTAACAGTCATAAAGTTCGCTTAAAAACTAACTGTTTTTATGTTTTGCCATTTTCTCAAAAAATATCTTAAAGCTATTTACAATACAAAAGATACTAATTAATGCTTGTTAACTGAGAAAATGTGCCAATACGTCTTTATAATGCTAAATATTAAAGTATTATTAATGCTAGAGTCCCTGTATGTTGACATATTTGGATATATAATATATCCAAATATGTCAACATACAGGGACTCTAATTAAAGCTTGCCAATGACAATTGTTATTTTTTCTAATATGACAAGTTAAGTTAAAACGAAGACCCTGGCAAAACTTAATAATACTTATATGGTTAAAACATCTGTACCACTTTATGAATCGAACTATTCAAGTCTACACCAGGGGTAATATAGACCGTCATAAATTACAAATAATTGCTTCCAGAGATGTATATTTTCTCTAGGTTTTTGGTTTCACTGAGAAAAGAAACCAAGAAACCGTAAATATTTGTATTGCTTTTAGGAAATAAGTGGGCAAAAGCAAATCTGCAAAAACCGTATTGTTACATAACTGATATAATTCTCACTTCACCGATAAGAAGTCTGGTTTTGAACCCTGCAGATTGTAGCTCTTGTTTCGCTTATACTCAAAACCACTTTGCTCAGAAATAAATGTCAATGTCACTTGTATCATTGCATTGCCGTTTAATATACTATTATTAATGTTTTGTCAAATATTTTGTTTGTTACGGGATGAATAGGATTAATCTAGGAACTCACATTATGTCATTTTAAGAATTTTCTTTTCCTCTTTAAAATGTTACTACCTCGTTTAATGTGGCGTTGGCTTTCTTAATTTATATTAGAAAATTATCAATTTGGCTCTCTACGATAAAGCTAAAACTGTTAAAAGATTATGAAGAAAGGTTTGAAGAAGTTAATGGTGTAGCTTTTGTCAAATTCTGATGTACGGTTTTGACGATATCACAACTTTTGTATAAAATTACGTGACATTTTTGCATCTTTTTAAATATTTCGCCGAAACTTAAAACCGCTAGACCCTAGAAAATATTTTCTTTTACTTGATGAATACTACATCAAATTAGCGTGACTGCTGGTACGATTCGTTGACATTTACTTGTCAATATAAATGTCAACGAATCGTACCAGCAACCACGCTAACTTGATGTTATTTTTCATTAGTTTTTTTTACCTACCAGTCAAATGGTTAAAACAGAATTTTATCTGTGGTTAAACTTTCTTACTTCTTATAGAAATTTTACAACTGATATGTTCTAAATGGCAAAGGCGTAGCGTAGTAGTGCATAAACTTTTGGCAGGTGGGTTAAAAATATTCAAATTTTAAAGACATGCGCCATCTTGGATTTTACCAAAACTACAAATTTAAGATACAGCATATGTAGTACCAAACTTTTTAAAAAGTCCATTGCCGTAACAGTTGAATAGTCTTTCAGTAGAACAAAAACAATGGTTTTTTTACACAAAGGGCTGAATCAGCACCTAATTCGTTAAGGTACGACTTAATTATTTCTTAACCAATTTTGGTAGTTGGTACCTTTTTGTGCTCAGAAAAGACGTGGGTTTTTGATCAATGTTTAAAGGCAAGTACAGTGGCGCACAAAAAAATTTGGCGGGAACTCTGGAAAATGGCTAATATTAATAATCATGCGCCATCTTGGATTTGATAGAAATTGTATATTCTTAAGCCTTATCTTTCGATAGAGACCAAAATCACAAAAATGGTAAAAAAATACAGTGGGAAAAAATTTTTGATATCGTTTTTTGACCCACCTTATTTTTAAGCAATTTCCCCAACTTTTACAAATGGATTTTAAATGAGAATTATTTAACAAAAAAATTAATAATATATCGACATTTCGGGTTATTTTTACTAGTGGCCACCAGTCTCTCTCTTTTTTGCAATGGTTTATAATAAAAAAAGTACATACTTTTTATTTAGGCCAAGACATCGATCTGAGATCCCTAGACCCAAGGGCGCAAGCGCCTCCGCAGCCGGTACCCATGCCGCGCATGGCCGATCAAGACATGAGACAACTGCCACCTACCGGACCACCCTTGGCCAATCCTTTGCCTCCTCCTATTGCTGACACGTAAGTGCTGAGTATTTTTTTATTAAGAAAAATGTTTGATTCGATATCCTTGTAAAGAGGTGAGGGTGGTGAATATGTGCTCTGTGTGGTATCTTATTTTGGACTTTTAGGTTTAGCTCAATCATGGTTTTGCCATAATTGACTATCTGTGGAACCCTGTGGAAGGGAAAATAAGAGAAAAAAACCTTGGGTAAACATAATATAAATGATTTAAGGGTAGTAGGAAAGGTCAAATAAAAAAAAATACTATTACATTTTGCATTAAACTTTTTTTATTTTTAGATAGAGGGATCAAAAATATCAGTGTTTCTTATTTTCGATTTTTATTTCTTTCCTAGAATTTTATTCTTAAAATAATTGACAAATTTCTAAGGTTATCTGGCCACCCGGTATCTCCTTAATCTACAATTTTTTGAAAAAAGGCAAAATAGCACGATACACTAACGCACGGTATGTCAACAACGAGGACCAAAGTTTTCGCCACGTATTTGGTCATTTATTTAAATTGAATTTTGAATATACAGCTGGAATAAAAAAGTAGAGAACTTTTAAAGACTTTATTGTTTCTCGAAGTATTCTTCATGAAAATTAATCGAGGGGTCATCAGCTTTCAACAGTACTGTACAAATTTCACAACAGTACCCGACAGTACCACGACAGGATCCAACAGTACTCGACAGTACACGACAGTACTCAACAGTACTCGACAGTACCACGACAGGACCCAACAGTACACGACAGTACCCAACAGTACTCGACAGTACACGACAGGACCCAACAGTACCCGACAGTACACGACAGTACCCAACAGTACACGACAGGACCCAACAGTACCCGACAGTACACGACAGTACACAACAGTACTCGACAGTAAACGACAGGACCCAACAGTACTCGACAGTACACGACAGTACCCAACAGTACACGACAGTACGTAACAGCACTCAACAGTACACGATAGAATCCGACAGTACGCTTACCCGAAACAGTGGCGTAGATGCAAAAAGACAGGATGACCTTTTTTTTTTTTTTTTTTTTGTATTTTTTGGTCGCAGGTTTTTTGAGTGCGCGCTAAGCGCGGCGCGGGTCCCCAAAGATGATGACCTTTTTTTTTTTTTTTTTTTTTTTTGGTCGCAGGTTTTTTGAGTGCGCGCTAAGGCCCTATCGGCCTTCCCCAGGATGACCTTTTGTTTTGGTCGCAAGATTTGTGAGCGCGGCGCGGTTCTCCAAAGATGATGACCTTTTTTTTTTTTTTTTTTGCTCGCATGTTTTTTGAGGGCGCGCTTTGTCCCTGTCGGACCCCCCCAAAGCACGACGACAGTACTCAACAGGACCCAACAGTACACCGACAGGACCCAACAGTACGCGACAGTACACGACAGTACCCAACAGTACACCGACAGGACCCAACAGTACTCGACAATACACGACAGTACCCAACAGTACTCGACAGTACACGACAGTACCCAACAGTACTCAACAGGACCCAACAGTACACGTCAGGACCCAAGTCCTGTTGGACGCTGTACAAAATTTTAGGGTGCCGATGACCCCTCCAAATTAATCCATTCTTGATTTCTGAAAAGTTTAGAAATTGTTGGTCCTTAGGTCGGCACTGTATGGAGGATGGTCCAACAATTCGCCGTTTTGTTGGGTATAAAATTCAATGGCTTTTGTGCAAACTTGCATTGTCTTGGTGGAAGATGATTCGTCGTTCGGGGCTCGTTTTTCGAAGCCCAGCGACGACTTTCGGCAAATAAATAGTGTTGTACCAATCGGCAGTAATAGTTCTTTCATCTTTCAGAGGAATTGTTGTTACATGACCTGTTTTTGAAACAAATGTCGTCGCGACTATCTTTTTTGGATACACTTCGAGAACAGATAACTTTTGTTGTCTTTTCTTCATTTGGAACACCCAAAGAGAGGACTGACGTTTATTTTAGGGTTCATATGAGTAAATCCACGATTCATCACCACTGACAAGTTTTTCGAGTTTGCTGTCTTAAAGCGGTCTAGAGTTTTCTAACACCAATTGACCCTAGCTTCTTTCTGTTCTTCGGTTAACAGATGCAGTATTCATCGGGAAACTAATTTTCTTACCCCTAATTCTTCATGCAAATTTTTTTAAATTGAGGTCTTTGAAATCCCCAATGAAGCCTAAATCTCGCAATATGTCACATGTCGATCTTCCTTTATGAGCATGCACACAGCATTGATGTTTTCCTGGGTGACAGCACTTTTGGGTGCACCTAATCCATTCACGTTTAAGTTTCTTGTTGAGATAATTTCGTTCGAAAGTTAAAAAAATTATAGCCCGAAAATGTTCTGGGTTTAATTTAATTTTTCGACTGATATGGTCACTTAAAAAATTCACTGTAGCTATAAGATTATATTTATCGCACTGATGTTTTAAATTGAGGTTAGGAAAAGATTAAGGTTAAGTTTTAGTAACGACATTTCATCAGTGTTGCCCTCTATGTTCCTATATGCAAAATATAAAAGATGGCCCTCGTAACTTGACATTTTAAACAAACGTACGCTTAAGTAAGCTTAAAAAGCACGGTGTAATTGGGCCACATCAGAATAATAAAAGTGACTCATTTTGGGGTTTTTTAAACTTACGCTGGGCCTCACTTTTGACAGTGTTTCAAGTCTTCACTTTAAAACCAGCCAATCGATTTAAACCAAATTTTGAACAATTGTATGTCAAACGTTTGCTAAGTTTTTAATATTAGTATAATAGTTTTTAAGTTTTAGGGATTTTTCGAAAAATATGCAAAATTTCTTAAATAGTGGATCGACCAAAACTTTTATTAGATACCGAGCAAACGTTGAGGCCTACAATTGTTGAAAATTGTTAAATCGATACGCTAGTTTCAAAGTAATGGCTGGAAACGTTATTGAAAATGAGGCACCGCGTAAGTTCAGAAAAGCCTCAAAATGAGGCACTAACATTTTTCTGATCTGGCCCAATTTTACCAACAAGCATACATTTGATCAAAAAATTTCAACGTGATATGTTAATTTCTTGGACACTTATCGCCGTTCGCTATTGTGTGATCTAAATGACGTCACGGCAAGCAAGAAGTGACATTCAAGTGTCATCCTGGTATATATGGATGCGCGGTGACATACGGTGTCTTAGTGTCAAATTTGTGTCATTTGACATTCAACTGTCATTCTGGTATATATGGATGCGCGGTGACATACCTTGTTTTAGTGTCAAATTTGTGTCATTTTTAAAATTTACAGTCTTCTCCTACTCTTCAAACTTGATTAATGCTATAACTTGGAAACAAAAATCTTTTGACACGTTGGATTATTTAAAGCTAAAATGACCGGCAAAAAGCGCACACGGGAGAAACCCCACAAAGTAAACATACTAAGAATGTGAATTTTTGATTTATCAAACAATCATACAATAAAATGTTCCTTGTGAAAATACATAAAACCATTATTATCTTTGTTTTATGTAAAAACTGTAACAAATAACTATTTAAAAGTGGATTTTCTACAAAAGTATAGTCTGTTCCAGAATACGTAAATTTGGTCGTGGAACAAATCTTGGATGGAAAAATTCTGAACATCAAAATATTAAACAAAAAATAATACGAAAATAAAAAATGGTCAAAATTACCTTTTTTCTGTGCGCGCTTTTTCCGGTGCGGCTGTTTTCTGTACGATTTGTTCCGAGTTTCAGATTAAATTTATATAAGATTTTTTTCAAAATATGAAATAATAGTAGGTATCTATGCGTCTGTGACGCGACCTGTTTGTATTCTTCGTATAAACCAGGTTTCGGACTTGCATTGTCTTTATTTAATTTAAACGACGGACGTTTCGGTTAGTAAGTTTTTTTAACCATTTATGCAGTCAAGTGTGACGGTTCGTTCCCTAAAGTCTAAGATGCTTATTTTTCATAAGGAGTAATTTCCATATGTTTGTTATATCCGTGAGTGGTTGATTATAACATTCTTTGTTCTGCATTATAAATGTTCCAATAAATTTTTGTTTTCGCCAGTGCGACTCCTTATGCAAAACTTTAGCCTCAGACCATTAGATCCTGTGATCATTTGAACAAGCATGATCTCCTAAACCTTATTTTTCAATATCCACTAATTGTGTACGTTTTTAATGTCCCTTTACTCTAACCTGAAGAGGGCTTTTCGTTTTGCCTGCATTTATTTACCACACTCACACAGGATTTGAAACATAATAATACATTTCTTATTATTCAGGAGATTTGTCTTAGTAATACTTAGTAAGTGAATCCACCATGTAGCATATAAGTAGTAGCCTGTAGACTGGATAGTTAGTTTAAACTTAAAAACGGTTAGAGATACTTACTAACCGAAAAGTCGCCGTCGTACATAAGAACAAATAGCTACATTATGGTGACAATAATAGTAAAACAAATTTAGTTAAAACGAATCACACATATCTTTAAAATGTTTCCTATGGATACTAAGGTCACTCATCGTCAAGCAAGCTTTACTGCCTTTACGATGAGTGTCCTTAATAGATACGGCCGCAAGGCAACATAGGAATTTTATTTTTTTAACCCACCCAAATGTATTAGCGCAATGTCGGCTTTGATTACAAGCTACTTAATAAATTAGGTGTGTTTAAAACTGTGACAGAAAAACTTTTATTTATTATTTGTTGGACGGTGTCAACACGGATATTAAGGCAGCAAGTAGGTACTTTATTTTGCAATAATTTTTAACAAACCAGTTATTTGTAGACTAATACAAGGTTTTATGAAAAAGTATTTTTGATTAAAAAATATTAAAATTTTTAAGTTAGCTAGAGTTATAAAAAAGTTCTGCCGAGTACACCGATATTTCTTTGTTACCTGGTAAACATGTCTTATAGCCAATTTAAAAAAGTATAATTTACGTCCCCCTCTTTCCTCCTCTTTTTTTAAATGGTTTTATTTTACTTGACTCCGTATACTTGTTTCTATACCCATTTCTGTTTCAAATCTTGCGACAGCTATTTTAGATACTTTCTGATGAGGTAGAGACTTAAAACTTGGTGTGTATAGAGTTTCGGTGACAATATAACTTGCTGCTTAAGGTCACACAATATAATTTTTGGTTCCTTAAAACATTAAAATGACCGATCCAAAATGGCGGACTTTCTAATTTATGATCGATATGAATCAAGAATTACAGCAGCGGCAAGCAAGAGGTGACTATCCAAAAGCTCCAGTAAAAGAAAAAAAAGTAAAATAACAACTCAGTCTTATGATGAAATGGGTCTGGTGTCTGGTTTTTGATCAACCAAAACAAGGTGAAGGCAATAGCAATGATGGAAATACAGCACGCAAATTTTTTAGAAAGCCCTGAGGTTTCCAAAATATCCGGTATCAAAAAAGGATTAATAGAAATATTTGCAAATATACTTTCCATCACTTCTTGTGGGCACTAGATCAACGAGAAAAACTTTTAAAAGTATGGTTTTCAAACAGCAGAAATTGCAATTTTCCTTTATGGATGGTATAAAATGAGTGCTAGCGTGCTGCATGGAGCTGATATAATAAAATCGCTACCTTTGCCAGTAGGGCTACTGTCAGGAGATGTAATTGAGATGGGCCATACAGAGTATAAGAAATTTCGCCAATATTACTGAAGAATTAACACAAATAGCGATATATTTAACTGGATGCTGGTATCCTCTGACCCTATTGTGAACAATGAGCGAAAAAAAAGATAAAAAATAATTAAATGGAGTGGTGTTAAGTATGCTAAGGCTACCAATCTTCTATGGTGGAGATAAGAAAGGTAATGAAGATGGTAAAGATAAGGATGATGATAGCGATGATGATGATGATGAACTGAATAAGATGCAGATACCGCAGATATTGTTGTTTAATAACGTTAAGGAAAAAATTTTGACAATTTTAAATACAGCAATAATTAAGTATGCGATTGTTTTCTTTAATTAAAATATTTAACCTCAAAAAACATTAATTATGCATGTTTTTGCAATATAAGTATTAAAAAGGTACACCTCGTAAGCATTTCTGATCATATTATCAAATAAAATCAAATTTTAGATTTTTGTCGCCGTAAATTGTTATTTAGTCCTTATGTGCGTCGTGTTTAAAATAATTAAAGACAATGTGAAGTTCGAAATCTTCTTTCTACTCAACCATTGCTTGAAACTTCCAAACATACAGTAGTCTCTGTATCTAATCTAATCAATTTTTTATTGTTGGACTTTACTAACTCTTGCCTCAGGATTGGACAACCACCTGCAATGGTTCCTCCACCAGACCTTAAAGCAGACAGGTAAACTTTAGGTTGTTTGTACAAAAACTGCTGCGTTTTTATTTCAATGGCATTTTTTTGACTTTTTAAAAATTAGTTCTAGAACATTATAGAGGTAATTTTGGTTTCTTTTTTTTAGGCAGAAAATTTCACTGAGCTTTTTTGCATGTAGATTTTTGGATGTAATTGTTTTTTCGTAAATTATACCATACATAGGCTCTTTATAGTTCACTCCCGTCTATTTTTTAAGTGATAAGTATCAGAATTGTTTTCCGTAAATAGTGTCATTTTACCGAAAAGCCGAGCTTATTCGTTTGTAATAGTTATTTAAACAACAAGGTTTGAAAACGACTCTTTGCACACGATCGAGACAGTTTGGTAGACCGAGCTGAAGGCGAGGTCTACAAGTCGAGGGAGTGTGCAAAGAGGTTTTCAAACGAGTTTTTTACAATATTTTTTATACGACTGCTAATAAAGAAAGAAAAATCAAATTTTAATTTAACTTGTTTTTATTTCCGATATTTTTACAACAAAACTTTAAAAATTCAACAATTTTTTGACGTATCTAATCAACAAAACATACGAGCAGTGACGGTTGCTACGGAACTAAGCCAACTTATATTGATGGGTGACAACAACAAAAATCACAATGACGGGAGACCCGTATGCAGAAATGACATAGGCGTGCGCAAAAATGACATAAGCGTGTGCAAAACGTTTTGCACACAGCGTGCGCAAAATGCCATTTTCAGATCGTGTTCTCCGTGCGCAAAACCCCCTTTTACAAGACAGTCGTATAAAAAAATTCTTAAAAGTGATTCTTACGAGAGTTTGGGACAATGTTGCCAATTACTTTCAAACATATTTTTTATTATCCAAAGAAAAAAAATTGCCGGTTTCTAATTTTTTATAGTAACTTTTTTCATCTCGTTATTTTGACATGTTTGGGGTGGGATATACGGTCGTTAAAGCATCAAATTTGTAAGACAAACGGTTTTTAATTTTTAGATTTAAACAAAAATATAATTGGCACTATTAGTTAATTTTCTGCAGCCACTAAATTGACATTAAAAAAAGTTGGGCGTCCCAGATAATGCAGCTTTTTACGAAAATTCAGCCTGTGGCTCATCACTTAAAAAATATACTGTGTACTATAAATTCACAAGTTTTGACAGACGAAAATTCCAATTTATTACCTTCCTAGCCCGCGCAGCAATGGCTAGAGAAGGTATTATTTTTGACGAATTTTTTTTTTGAGATAACGCCGAAAATGTGTTTTTATTGGGTGTATTTTGACCTATGTTAGCAATATCGTCGTGATGTCTGTCTGTGTTTGTATGTGTATGTCTGTCCGTAACACAATAGCTCCTAAACCGCTGAATCAGTTTTCATTAAATTTTCAGGTACAATAGTGCTCGACACTCAAACGAGCTGTTTAAATTTTGGTCAAAATCAATTAATGCTAATGACAGTTAAAAATTTTTTCAATAATATAATATTTTTTAACAATATAATATAGTAGATTACATGTTGCTCAATAATTTGTGTTATAACCAAAAACTTCGAAAGAGCTTTAGTTTCTGAGATATTTAAAAAAAACTGTTTTCAAGGCTGATATGTCATAGCTAGGAAGGTATCAGATCCGTCATGGATCCATTTTTTTTTCTAATTCATTACTTCTATTTATTTTATAATTTTTTTGAATTTCCCCCTTTTTGATTTTTTTTACCAGTATTTTTTTGTTATTTAGCTTTGCAAGAGATCCCAGAGGTCCATTACCACCACCACCAGTGGACCCAAGACAAACTCCGGCAGGACGTATTGATCCAAGACAAAAAGCGGGTAAGTTGTCTTTTTCTGAACACAAAAACGGGTTCTTAAAAACCTGGAATTTTTCAAAATCAAATTCCAGCCCTGTAATTCCCCTGGATAATGATAGAAAATATGGGTAAATGGGATGAATAATGAGAATTTAAATATTATTTACGTTAATCTGTAAGGGTGATGATTGACTAATATTTCCAATTTAATAAGCTAGAATAAATAAATCTTAAAACTCATTTTGAGTGTAAAATAAATTACTAAATATAAGTTTTTAACATTTTTATTATAATAAATATTTGGATTGTAGTGTGGAATGTATACCTATAATACATAATTAATGTAAATAGTAAATATACATTTTACTAAGCCATGTGTAAGAGAGCCAGGAGAGTAAAAATGACAGGATTTTTTGAAATGACTTGGAATCATCCTCGAAAAGAGTTGCAAAATAAGCAATGAAATTTCCATGGGAACTTTGTGTTAAATTACCGTTTTTTTGCTGCTACCAGCAATAAAAACGAATGCTGTGCTCTTTTTTGTTGCACATTCGGCTTAAACTCATTAAACTACTTATTTGAAATAGTCGACTGATAATATTTATCATCATTACATTTTCAGGTCCAGCACCTGTTCAGCCTCCAGCAAGGCCAGTGGCCCCGCCAACCACTACTACCGCAACTCCACCCCTGATGCCAGCTGGTGTTCCGCCAAAGGCCGCTGCGGCAGTCGCTTTGGGTGGTCCTGGTGCTTCAGATCAAGAAAAGGTCAGTAATCTCCATCCAATCCAAGTAACTTGGTGGCCAAATTCACCCGCATGTAAGGTAACTGATAATGTAGGAGCGCAGCACTCATCATCAGTTACCCGCGAGACCGTTATTTTGGGCACCCACAACGAGAGCAATTTTTCTTAAGAATTAAATTTTGCCACGCCTCTTTGTCAGGACCAATGGGACCATGCTTTTAACGACCCTTCCAAAAGAAGGCACTACAGTTAAAATTCACAAGCCTTCTGATTAACGTGGTTGGCTCTACCGAACCGAACCCAATATTTCAGTTCTTCAGAAATTCTGTAATTTCTTAACATAAAAATGTCAAGTCACCTACCGGAATAAAAGCTGTATCGGTCACTTAGCAAAAAAATATTGTGTGTGTTTAAGACCACACGGTAGAAGTGTAAACTTCAACAAGGCGAAATTAATAATATTGGCCCATAACATATTCTGCACAGCGGACTGAACCGAACTCTTCTGTGTACTGGCCTTCATCTGCATCATCATATCAATCGCTGAATGTTTCTCACAGTTAGTCGACTCGAGCCGATTTCACCCTAATGAGCATTACATAGCCGAGCCTGATGGCTCAGTTCAATTCACTACCAACAAAAACTGCTAAACGCGCGTAAAGAAGTTTACACTTCAAAAAATGCACTTCAATCCACCAGGTCACTCTATAGGTGGATACAGTAGCCTTTTTGCGAGCATTTTTTCCTAATCGTGGTTACTACTCCTTTCATTTTCTGAATGCATTTGTATAGAGACAGCATACTGCATCATACCAGAAAATACTTCCCCTTTTACCGCTCTGTCCCCACTGCAGTAACATCTTCTCAAGATAGTTACTGCAATATGGCAGAACGGTACAGGCGGAGTATTTCCTTGTATAGTGTGGTATACTGTTTCTCACTTATACAAATGCATTCAGAAAAGTAAAGGACCAGTAACCACGATTAGGCATAAAATGCTCGCAAAGAAAAGGCTAGTGATAAGGAACATTAAATAATGAAAGCCCCTCCAGATCTCCTCACTAAAAGCCATACCAATATATAACGAATAACAGACAAATTTTCGCGAGACTGTGGTTTATGTTTGTCTTTTGTTGTAAATATGTATAACTGTTAGTGATGGAACCTGACCATTGCATTGGTTGGCCAAAGCATGCAAAAGTATACCAACCTCTTGAGATCATGTACGTAAATCTGCTTGAGATGCGTTACTTTTGCATAGGATTATCCAAACCGTGGTATGGTTCATCTCTTTTAGTTACACTTATTTAAACCAAACGGCAAATATAAATCATAGTTAGAATAGAAATATTATTCAAAAACACCAATAATTAAAGCTACTCCACATCTCTTTATCAAAAGCTATGCTAAAAAAAAACATTCTTTCCGAAAAGTGAAACTATAAAAAACATTAGACCCCTAAAGTTGATACGTACTTTGCAACCTTAGCAATTCGTAGTCGTTGGTGTAACTGGGAAATGCTGTAATCTTATTGGTCAGGATTCCCTTTTGACAGCTCACTACGTCGCTGCGCTTCGCTGCTTGAGATTCGCACATGTTAGGTGTCGTAAAGTAGTAGTAGGCTCTAGGTCTGGCGACTAGGCACGTGAAGCGGTCTTTTCGCCAACCCCCCCCCCCATCCTTTCTTCGCTAAGGAATCTGCCCGTGCCCGTCTTCTGCACAAAGGCCACCTCAGATTCAAAAGGTCCTCTGCCTCAAAGGCTTCCTCTTCGATTACCTCTCTTCTTGCCTCCTTGTATGCTTTACATGATGAGAGGAAATGCGCCGAGGTCTCGTCCTTGGCCCAACATCGCTTGCACGTCATCTTCGCCAAGTGTCGTAAGACGCAGTGTCCGGTTAAGACTCCCATTATGGCTCCCACCTCTCTTCATGCTCTACGGAGCAGCCAGTCCCTACGGGACTTGCTGTATTATGTGACATACTCCTTCGCCTGTCTGGCGTTTCCTGTGTTGGTCCATTTCTTTTGTATCTCTGGGTCCATTCTGTATATTTGCCCTCTTGTGAGCCCCAGGAAAGGCGCTGGCCCGACGCATTTCTGCCGGGATCCACTGAACCCATACGAGCTTCAGCTCTCTTACTCCGGCCACCTCCTAAAGGGCATCCGCGCACTCCTGCACCAAACCCGCGGACATGGTTGGTTTGCGCAGTGCTTTAGGCGCAGCTTGAATAGATGCAGAAGCGCTTTCCTGTTTCCTGTTCCTGCTTTTCGTTCCTAATTTCTTCCTCCGCCTCGAAGACTGTTGCATTGAATCCCAGCGAGTAGCTTTTTCCAATACCCTTGCTTTCCACGTACACTCCTGCACCAGTCGAATTCCGGTCTGTCAGCCTTGATCCGTCTTTATAGCAGACCGTGGCATGGCTAAGAAATTTAACCCCGTCATTTTCCCATGCATCCCTTGGCGGTATGGTTACACGGTAACTCCTTTTCTCCCTTAACCGCTTCTCTGGCATCGCTAGCCTGTACGTTGATAGAGGAATCTCCTGTTGCGTAACAGTCGCGATCATGTCCTTTTTGTCACCGCTCCTTCGGTGTCGTAAAGCTACGTGTTGTTGCCCGTATGAATGTCAGCCAGCCCCGTAGGCACAGTATCGACCGCCGGCCTGACCACTCAAATTACGGGATTCAAATCGTCACATCAACGCGATTCGAAGTGCGTATTCACTTTAAGTATCTATTATCCGTAAAAGCCTTTACCCATTGAGTTGTATAAAGCCCTGAAAGGGCTTTATACAACTCAATGGGGATATAGAAGTCAATGCCTTTACCTAACTTTGGATATATTCACGTACGTCTTAAATATATCTGTACTGGGAAAGGGCCTCTAAAAGAAAGAAATACCAGGCGCACGTTTACTTTGATAATAAGTTCATTGTTTTCATATGATGTTTAGAAATTTCTTCATTCCCTAGGATTCCGGGATAGAGGTCAGGAGAGTATATTAAAAAATATATATTTATTAGGATGAGACCATTACTTGCTTCCTCACAGGCAATAGGACATATAAATTGGAAATTTAGGAATTCTTTCTTAGTAAAGATTTTGGTTCTGATAATAACCGATTTTGTTGAGTTGGCCCGCGCCAAATAGTACTAGCCCCTTCAATAATGATTGCTACAAGTGTGCCGCCATGTTGGATTTCAAATGAACCCCAACGTTTGGCTTGGATAAATTAAGGCTACTGATAGTAGGTACCGGGCTCTTAGCGCCATATTTTCTAAGCTTAAAAACACCCATTATTATTCAGTTACCTTAGGATAAATACCTTTTAATTTGTTTAAAAAAATGCTAAGTAAGGAGCTACGTTACATTGCTTTGTATTTCAAAAGTTGCAAAATCCACAGAATTTTAATTTAAATCAAAAATACAAATTAACCTTAATTTTGACAACGTTAAATCACCACATTGACAAATTGTCAACGTCATTTGAAAGCAGTCCCTTTCAAATTTTATTAAAAGCGTCTAATTTTTTAATCCAATACATTCATTTGAATCCAATATGCTTGTAGCAGTAATTTTCTATTAAAATGGTTTTAATACCTTAGTAGTACGTGGATATATTATATGTTTTACTGTTTTTTTTGCAGGCTGCTCTCATCATGCAAGTTCTTCAGCTATCTGACGAGCAAATTGCAATGTTACCGCCAGAACAACGGAACAGTATTTTGGTATTGAAAGAACAGATCGCGAAGAGTGCCCAAGGTCGTTAAGGAGGTAATCTATTTATGTTACCCTGAATTTTAATTGTTAGGTTAGGTGAGTCATCTTTGTATTATGTAGACTGCATTTTCCGATTTTCTTTTTTTAATTAAAATATATACTAATTATAAGCAGGATACTATATATTTCCTACTTTTGGAGCTTTTTTACTTCTCTCAAATAAAATTTTCAAAAATCCTTTCAGATCTAAGTGCTTCCATGATAGGAGATCCCATTTTTGTTTTCCGTCGTTCTGTCTGTCCGGGTGTTCGCGCTATAACTAGAGAATGGTTTAACCTATTTTATTTAAATTTTACACAAATATACAGGGCCATGTTCTTAAGAGCCCCATAGTTTTTCATCTCATTCCCAGTTTTTCTAGGAAAGTTATAAGGAAAGTTTTTTACAGAATGGCCGGCAATTTAGCATTTTTTTTGCCAATATCCCTAAAAGAAAGTTTACAAAAAATATCAAGAGTAATAAATCAAAGGTTAAATTATCTATTAAGTAGAACTTGAGATTCTCAGTGTAATGTATGTAATGTAAAATTTAAAAGAAAAAAATAACCTCTTAACTATAGAAGTCTGTGGCGTAGTTAAAAAATTTTAAATTTGTAAATTCTGGAAAATTACCAGTTTGTAATTCATTAAAGATATTTGCACAAGTGTGTTATGAACACGGATTATAGAACATTAACTTGTTCGATTTGACCAAAGTTAAAGTTGCAAATCCAAAATAGCCGCCGTCCGGCTATCGTTTTTTATATATTTCCTACTTTTGGAGCTTTTTTTACTTCTCTCAAATTAAATTTTCAACAATCCTTTCAGATCTAGGTGTTTCCATGATAGTAGATCCCATTTTTGTTTTCCGTCGTTCTCTGTCCGCCTGTCCGGATGTTCGAGCTATAACTAGAGAATGGTTTAACCTATTTTATTTAAATTTTACACAAATATACAGGGCCATGTTCTTAAGAGCCCCATAGTTTTTCATCTCATTCCCAGTTTTTCTAGGAAAGTTATAAGGAAAGTTTTTTACAGAATGGCCGCCAATTTAGCAATTTTTTTGCCAATATCCCTAAAAGAAAGTTTACAAAAAATATTAAGAGTAATAAATCAAAGGTTAAATTATCTATTAAGTAGAACTTAAGATTCTCAGTGGCGAAGTTATGATTTTTTTAAATTTAGAGGATTGCGAAAAAATATTCATAATGTAAAATTTAAAAGAAAAAAATAACCTCTTAACTATAGAAGTCTGTGGCGTAGTTAAAAAATGTTTAATTTGTAAATTCTGGAAAATTACCAGTTTGTAATTCATTAAAGATATTTGCACAAGTGTGTTATGAACACGGATTATAAAACATTAACTTGTTTGATTTGACCAAAGTTAAAGTTGCAAATCCAAAATAGCCGCCGTCCGGCTATCGTTTTTTTATATATTTCCTACTTTTGGAGCTTTTTTTACTTCTCTCAAATTAAATTTTTTAAAATCCTTTCAGATCTAGGTGTTACCATGATAGGAGATCCCATTTTTGTTTTCCGTCGTTCTGTCTGTCCGCCTGTCCGGGTGTTCGCGCTATAACTAGAGAATGGTTTAACCTATTTTAGTTAAATTTTACACAAATATACAGGGCCATGTTCTTAAGAGCCCTATAGTTTTTCATCTCATTCCCAGTTTTTCTAGGAAAGTTATAAGGAAAGTATTTTACAGAATGACCGGCAATTTAGCAATTTTTTTGCCAATATATAACAGAAAGTTTACAAAAAGTAATAAATCAAAGGTTAAATTATCTATTAAGTAGAACTTGAGATTCTCAGTGGCGAAGTTATGATTTTTTTAAATTTAGAGGATTGCGAAAAATATTCATAATGTCAAATTTAAAAGAAAAAAATAACCTCTTAACTATAGAAGTTTGTGGCGTAGTTAAAAAATTTTAAATTTGTAAATTCTGGAAAATTACCTGTTTGTAATTAATTAAAGATATTTGCACAAGTGTGTTATGAACACGGATTATAGAACATTAACTGATTCGATTTGACCAAAGTTAAAGTTGCAAATCCAAAATAGCCGCCGCCATTTGAAATTTCTATTCTCTGGTTTAGAAATGTCAAGTGCTTGTCAACCGCCGTGTTGGTTTAATTGTGTTTTTGTCAGTTTTTTAAAAATAAAATTTGGGATAAAATTCAACACTTTAAAACTGATCAGGGTCTCAAAATATTGCCTTTCCATTAAAGTAGGAAAAGTAAGAGGTTTTCTTTGATTTCAAACAAAACCACAACAAAAACAACAACAGCTGGTAGTCATCACAGGAGCGGATAGTTCACAATTTGCATTCCATTTGCTATTGGTTGACATAGTCAGGCGGGATTTTTAAAATTAAAACTCTCCTGTCCTCGTTTTGGGAGGTTGAAATCGGTGTTAAACCAAACTGAAACAAAACCTAACCGTGGTCAATTGATGGGAAACGTATCCTAACCGGGGCGTGTCTGGACAGGTTAGGATATGTTGTCGAATAATTTATCAGGGTTAAGTTAACACCGATTTCAACAGGATAGGGAGCTAATTTAAAAGAATATAATATGTTTTTAAAAAACAATAAAAAAAACTCATCGGTATATGCATAGATTTAGTTAAATTCAATAGCTATGTACTGCACAAACCACTACACTTTTTAATCACTTACAACTAGTATATATTCGTATTTTACGCCGAAAGCTGTAAACATAATGTTTGTTAAATGCTTGACTGGTGGCACCATCTCTTAATATAATATAATAATAATCTTAGACGGCAACGTTTTTAGCCGCTCCTTCAACATCAAAAAGTCAGCTGACTATTTAGACCAATAGCAAACGGAATGCAAGTTGTGAACTAGCCGCTCATGTCTCCACCACTTTGACAAGACAGCGATAGAAAAGAAGTCTAGAAAGTTTGGTAGGGCTGCCTACCAATGTCCTATTACAGTTTCAGTTTTTTCAATAGTAATATCAAGCACTTGGTGTACCCACTCTTTTTTATTTGGGTTGGTTGTAAAATCTAATCTCTAGTTCGTCTAGACTCTGTGTTATGAAGAGGAAAGTTGAACGAAAATCTGATTCCTATTTTCTTATACTGACCCATCATATTTCACACGTGAAAAGTTTAAAAGTAGAAGAAATAGTAGCTCAAGTTCAAATTTCCGATTGATAAAAATTGTACTGTGATTAAAATTTAAAAAAACTAAAAAGATTTAAAAGTTTTTCCGCAAATGAAACATAAAAATCTAGTTCACTTTTTAATCAACACTAACCAATATTTACAACAAAAATCAAACAGTATGAGGTTACTTAAATCTTATACATCACACTTTACAAGAAAAAGGTGTATAACATAATAGCAAGAAAAAAAATTAGGTAATTTTTACATTTAAGTTTAAATTGTAAACTTCAAAGACACTGAATGTTGCAAGATTTTGCTTAAATGTATCATACTAATCTATCTATCATGTTAAAATAATAAACTACAAAGTTAACAAGTAGTTGCGCTCAATATACTAGTCTATACACACTTAAATATTAAGAAATGATACGAGGGAATGTATATTTTTTTACAAAATATTTAACATAAATTCGGAGACTGTGAAAATGTGAAAAATGAATATAATACTTAAGGTAAACCATTCTTGTTAACCTTAACAATCAGTTGTGCCAAAATATTTCCAATTAAATTTGTTGTTTGAGTTAAGAAAAGAATTAAGTTTGAAAAACTTAAAGAGGTGTGTACATTGAAGACATTTTTTTGAATTACGAAGTCTCACTTACAATACTACCTGAATAGCAAAAGTGACTTTTGTTATTGAACCATTCTCCGCACCGATGTTTTTGTAAAAACACTGCAAAAGCAGTTCATTAGACAGAAAAATCAAAAGTATTTCTAAGCTACAAGATTCTGATACCTCTAAATGTCCCAAACACACCTCTCTGCCGCTTGACCAGCTTAATTGTCTTTCTTCATTCTGGTACTGGTCATTCTGTAGATTATCGAGTCCCTGCCAGGGTCCATGTTAGCAGTAACCAGACATATAGCGAGTAGGGAAAATAACATCACTACGACGAACCATAAAATGATGTTGAAGATGGCTGGGTAGTTTTTGTCGTACTTGGAGGCAAGGTTATATTTTTGTTTCTGAAAAAAAATTATGGAATTTTGATTCAAAAGTCGTAAAACCCTCTTGAGCGTTTCTCAAACCAATTTTAAAAGGATTTTTTAAGTCTAGGCAAGAATGTTGAAAATCCGCTTTCTAGAAGCATTTCGGCCTTGCTGAATCCGAATATCCCGGTTGCTCCCCTGAAATTGACAGGCAGATATGCAGGATGGCGCCGAAATTTTAAATTGACGCTTTAAAATCCTATTTGAGACAGGTATGCATTCAAAATGTGTAATTGTATAACCAAACAATAATATCATATTGATTTTTTTAAATTAGCTGCAAAAGTTCTTCTAGACCCCTCGAAATCTGCAATTTTTAGGTTTTTTAATTTCTCACAAATACGAAACTTCTGAGACAAAAATGTATAATAAACTTTACTGTAGTCAACAATATCTTCATTTTTGAAAATGTATGTCTGTGGGGATAGACTGATTACAAACTTTTCAGCGGCGTCCGTTAATTGAAGTAATTTAAATAAAAATAAAAAACATGATTTAATTATTTTAAACCAAATTCTATAGGAAAAAATATATCCCAAACTTTATTGTAGACAATAAAATTTTCTTTTTAACGCGGTATAGCAAGGTCCGATAATTAAAACTTCAGGGACGTCTCTAAATTAAAACAATTTTAAAAAATCACAAAATAAACCATTTTTTTACAAGTTTTATCTAATTTTCTCCAAAACTGAGAATATAAAAATACTCTGCCAATATATGGGCCCCTAAGCTCACACTACGTACTATAGTTATAGTGTACGTGTGAGCTAACATAACTAAAAACTGAAATATATTTTATTCAATTTCAGACTAAATTACTTTTTGTTTGATACCACACAAGCCATGTTTTGACTTAAACTCAAATTTTTGAAATCTACCCCCACACTTAAAAAACACAAAAACTAAAATGTATTTTGTTAAACTCCGGACTCAATTACCCTTCGTTTGATATCACACACGCCATATTTTCACTTAAACTCTAATTTTTAAAATATACCCTTTTTTTAAAATAAATTAAAATGTATTTTGTTTAACTGCAGACTCAATCACCTTTCGTTTGATATCACACACGCCATATTCTCACATAAACTCTAATTTTTGAAATCTACCCCCATCCTTTTATTTGGTTTGTGTTCGGTGGATTTTGTTCATTTTTAAATGGGACCATCTCGACCCAAGACCCAGCCTAGGTATCATATATATATATATATATATATATATTTATCGGTTTCACAACGTTCTACGTCTTCCGATACCCAGTCTCCACTCGTTTCTGTTTGCCCATAATTCATCATCTAGGCCTCTTATTCTTATTTCACTTTCTATTCCTTCTCTCCAGCTTCTCCTTGGTCTTCCTCGTTTTCTTCGGCCAGTTGGTTTCCATTGTAATATTTGTTTAGGTAGTCTTCCATCATCCATTCTTTGTACATGTCCGTACCACACCAGTTGTTTTGTTCTTATATCATCCACTAGAGTACGTTCACCCACTGTCATAATTTCTCTTATTCTTTGATTGGTAACTCTTTCTCTTTTTGATTTCCCTGCTGCTCTTCTCCAATAGTCCATCTCCGTAGCGGAAAGCATTTTTTCTGTTCTATCTTTGATTGGCCATACTTCTGAGCCGTATGTAATAATACTTTTTACAATGGTGTTATATATAAGCTTTTTGTTATGTTTTGATATACTTTGGTCCCAAATTATTCCATTTAATAAAGTTATTGCTTTTCTTCCTTGTACGTTTCTATCTTTTATAGCTTTGTCTAGTGTTCCGTCAGCTGTAATTTTTAGACCCAAGTATTTATACTCATCACAGGACTGAATTCGCTGCCCAGTATTTAAGATTAGATCCTGTTTCGTTCCACCAATACACATATACTCTGTCTTATTGATATTAACCTCTAGTCCCCACTTATTGTACTCTTCTATTAGTTTTCGTGTCATATATTCGAGGTCGTCATAATCCTGAGCCACCACTATCTGATCATCGGCGAAACATAAAGTATACAAGGTGGTTTCATTCAACGGAATTCCCATGTTTTGGCATTTTCTCTTCCAGACTTTAAGGACCTGTTCCAAATATATTTTGAAGAGCGTAGGCGAGATACAGCAACCTTGTTTAAGACCTTTATTTACTTGAAAGCCTTTGGTTAGTTTTGCTTTTATTTTAACTTTTGCCTTACTATTGCGGTATAACTCTTTGATGGCCTTAATTAGTTGTACGCTTATGTTTGTCTTTTCCAACGCTTTCCAAAGTAGATTTAGTGGTATACTATCATATGCCTTCTGCAAATCTACGTAAAGCAGATGGAGCTCTTGTCCGTATCCCATTTTCTTTTCAATAACTTGGGTTATACAAAAGAGATGATCTGAAGTCGATCTACCCGCCCTGAAACCAGCTTGTTCTTCTGCCTCCATATCTTTATATTCGCTCTCCACTTTATTTCTTATTATTTTGCCATATATTCTGCTTAGCGTACTAGTTACAGATATACCTCTATAATTGTCACATATATCTTTCCTTCCTTTTTTGTGTATTGTGGATATATATGACGTTTTCCACTCAGTTGGTACTACAGCTCCATTTAAATATCTTTGGAAAAGATTCCGTAATCTACAAAACAATTCTTCAGTGCCATATTTAATAAGTTCAGCTGGGATATTTCCGGGTCCGGCAGATTTACCGCTTTTTAAGGTTTTGCACACGTTTTTAACCTCAGATATTGTGAGGGGTACTGGAGATCCCATCGTTCTAATGATATTGTCTCTTTCGTCTTCCTTGAATTCTGCTCTATCTTCAGTTAAAAGTTTTTTAAAATGCTCATCCCATTCTTTGTCTGGTATTGGTGAAATAATATCTCTGCATGTTTCTTTTTTGATCGATCTTATAGTTTTCCAGCTTTCGGTACTTCTCCTACCTCCTAAGTAAGAATCTATTTTCTGGCACTTTTGCATCCATGATTGATTCTTCTTATCACTGATCATTCTTCTCACCTTTGATTGCGCGATTTTGTATTCTTCTCTGCTTCTATCTGTCTTTTGGGATAAGTACGTGTGATATAATTTCCTTTTTTCCTCTATTTCACTTTCAATCTCAGCATCCCACCAGTATGGTTTTGTTCTTTTAGGAGTTTCTTCCACTAATCCTAGTGCTTCTTTTGCAGCTTGATGGATGCTTAATGTGATACATTCGTATTCCTCATCTGGGGTTTCACCTGAACTTGAATTAAGTTTTTCGTTCAGTCTCTTTTTGTATAAGTTTTTTACGCTGTCATGTTCTAGGCTTAGTAGATTATATTGACAGTGATCAATTTCCTCATTCACTGTATCATCAAGATTTTGTTGATGGAGGCTTCGGCCTTGATAAGGAAAGAGAATTTTGGTCTCCAGAAAATAGTGATCACTTCCGCATGTTGATCCACGCTTTGTTCTGACATCTTGAATTTTTAGTTTTGTCTTTTGTTCAGTGATAAGATAATCAATGACGGATTTCAGGTTTTGTGAGGGTTTGGTCCAGGTATATTTGTGTATTTTCTTATGTTGGAAAAAACCGTTTTGGATTTTTAGGTCTAATTGCTCACATACTGTGATAAGCCGGTTTCCATTGTCATTAACAACATCTTCTCCATATTGGCCAACTGTCAGATCATTTACTCTGTTACCTGTTCTACTATTTAAATCTCCCAATATTACAATTTCTCTAGATGTACTTACTGCTGATATTTCATTGTGGATTTCTTCAAAAAAATTGTCTTTCACGGCTACATTTGCATCGTCATTATACGCATAGATTCCAAAAATCGTAAGTCTCATTCCTTTTATTGTTATATTCATTCTTATTAGCCGTTCATTTACTGCTTCCCAGTTGGTGATATATTTTCTAAATCTTTTGTTGACCAAAATAGATACTCCTTGTTGCGCATGTTTTTCTTTTGCCACTCCGCTATAGAAATGGTCATACTGTCCTAGGTTTTCAGATCCTTTTCCTTTCTTCTTCGTTTCTGTTAGTACAGCAAGGTCAACCTTCATTCTGCTGCACTCATGGACTATATCATTCACTTTTCGACTCATTCCTTGTACGTTCCATGTACCAAAAATCATATTCCTGTTTCTTTGCTTGGTTCGTCTTAGGTTTTTCATTTCTAGGTATCAAATTTCATTAAAATCGGCCAAGCGGTTTTTGAGTTATGCGCGGTTCGGTTCGGTTCGGTTGGTCGTTACAGACAGACATATAGACAGACAGACGGCGCAACAAAAAAGTTTCAAAATCATCTGAAACGCAAAGATATATAAAAATTTTTGAAATCGGAGCTTAACCTTTTTTTTTCGAAAAAATTAGGATCACCATAGCTCACACTACTATAGTATAGTATATGTGTGAGCTAAAATATATTCCACACTTTATTGCAGAAAGTAAAATTCCCTATTCAGCGCATAATTCGGAGTAGTCCGTAAATAAGGGTCATTTAAAAAATTGAACATATTTTTCACATATTTTACCCGATTTTCTTAAAAACCAAGTCCTTTATAAAAAAATATGTTTTATAGTTTTTAGACAATAAAATTTTCTTTTCAACGCCGTATAACATGGTGAAAGTTATTTTATAATTACCGCACCGGTGGCGTCTTTAATTTTTTATGTAATTTTAAAAAATCACCAAAACAATCAATTTTGTTACAATTTTCTTAAAAACTAAAAGCTTCTGACGATAAAATATCTTTCTTACTTTATGGTAAATAATGAAATTTCCTTTCAAACTTAACAAAATTACCAAAAAAATTAGTTCTGCAAATTCTTAAAAGCTAAGGTTAATAGGATAAAATAAGGTAAAAAGATGTTTTCCCTCAGCTTAGTTTTAAAAAAATAGATACAAAATGTAAGACAAATTGATTATTTTGGTTATTTTTAAAAATGTATTTTTAAGTACACTCCTGAAGTCTTAAATATGACAAAAATCAATGTTATAGGTTGCAACATTTAAAAAAATACTTTATTTTGCACAATAAATTATTTTTAACTCTGTATCATAGTTTTTGAGATAACTTTTTGACAGTTATCAGCTGTTTAGCATAACAAATAGCATAGGCCAACGAAAAAAAGTTGTCTCAAAAATAATGATATGAACTTGTACAGTTACACTTTTGTGACTTTGACATGAAATAAACATATTTCCTAACCAGAAATATACTAACAAGTAAATATGTCATGTTGGTATAAAATTAAAGGTAAAACTGTCATTGTCTCTGGATAAAAAGATGCTGACTGTAAGTTAAAAAAAATGCACAGATAAAAACAACTCAAAAACATGCCATTTTTCAGGTTTTTTTGTTGCTCTCAGTATGCCTACAATAAATAAAGAAACTGGAAATGTCACAAAAGTGTAACTGCCTATGGCAAAGACTATACCAAAAGGGTGTTTTTTGCAATTTTTATTAAAAAGGATAGTTTTTAAGAAAATTGTATAACACCTAAGAAATCGAGGTTTTGAGGGTTTGTTTGGTTTGGTTTAAACTAATTGAATCCCTTAAAAAATGATCAAGATATAAAATATATTGCAATATTTAAAAATATCTCAATATCATAACTTTGAAAATCCTTCATCTCTCTTATTTTGAGAGATCTTTTAATTCTGTGACAATATTTTTCGCACTTTGCCGATATAAAGTGCACTTTTCATCCTGAATTTTGTGGATAAAAGTGTCCCTTTTTATCGCTGGAATAAAAAGTGCCGAATCAGGGATAAAAAGTAAAAATCGGGAAAGTGATATATCAGGGATAAAAAGACAATTTGAATGTTTACTTTGTAAACTCATACCTGAATGTCAGATAGTCAGTGTCAGTATAATAACTCCTTTGGATGGTTTAAGGAAAAACTTATTATTATGATAATATTAGAATGTTAGAAAATTATTTTTTAATTTTTACTCCATTTTATAAAAGCTTGTGACTTAAAAAAAATTTTTACCAATTTATTTTCTACTTTTTAGTCTCAGCTATCTACTCTATTAAATGAAAATATTTGTTCAATAACAGAACAGAAGAGTTTATTCTAGATTATAATGAAATCGCTGATCGTGAGTTGTTTGGAAATTCATTTTTCTATTGGGGGAAGGAGAGGGTAGGGGTAGAGGTAGAAATATATTTTTTGTTTGGGCTGTATTGCCATCGGACCTTTATGCATATACCAAATTTTATAAAAGTCATTTGAAGTGAAGTGTGTCAAAAACGCATTTTTTATGGAAGGGGGTGGGGAGTAGGGGTGGGAGGACATTTTTTCATTATTGTTGTATTGTCATCGGAGCACTATATGTATACCAAATTTCATCCAAATCGGATAATGGGAAGTGTGTCAAAAACGTATTTTCTATGGAAGGGGGTGGGGGTAGGGGTGGGAGGATATTTTTTTTAAATGTTGTATTGTCATCAGACCACTATGTGAATCATCCAAATTGGATAATGGGAAGTGTGTAAAAAACTCATTTTTCTATGAAAGGGGGTGGGGGTAGGGGTGGGAGGATATTTTTTTCCTAATACTGTATTGTCATCGGATCACTATATGTATACCAAATTTCATCCAAATCGGATAACGGGATGTGTGTCAAAAACAAATTTTTCTATGGAAGGGGGTGGGGGTAGGGGTGGAAGGATATTTTTTTCTTATTGTTGTATTATCATCGGACCACTATGTGTATACCAAATTTTATCCAAATCGGATAACGGGAAGTGTGTCAAAAACACATTTTTCTATAGAAGGGGTGGGGGTAAGGGTGGGAGGATATTTTGTTCTTAATGTTGTATTGTCATGGGACCACTATGTGTGTACCAAATTTCATCCAAATCGGAAGTGTGTCAAAAACGCTTCACAAGATTTGATAGATAGACAGAACATCTGAAGCTAAATAAAAGCTTGTAAAAACTGATTACGCCATTTTTAAGGGCTCAAAAAATACCCAAGTTTCCCATTTACATTCAAAAATACGCTGCCTTGTACTACTTACATCACTAGGAGTTTCAGGGTCATCTGTAGCTAAAATGTTCCTTCTGGTCCTGGTGTGGCTAACATCACTGGTGATGACGCTGACAAGCACTTTTCCTTCGTAAGCTTTGACAAAGGCCTCTGTCAGCCGGGTGAGGGCGTCTTGCAATAGTTGCCTGGCTTCGGTGGCTTGGGAAGAATTGAGGCCGTGACGGTCAGAGAGGGCGTGCAGGGAGGCTATACGGAACCAGTAGACGTCTGGCACGTAGTCTGGTTTGATTGCGCCATTGTCGATCTGATATAAAATATACCGTTGATATGAAATAAAGCTTTGTTTGACTTAAACATTTTAACTCAAAATAGTGTCCACAGCATTTATCAAAAAAAATCCCTGGGTTTTCCTGACCAACTTGGTGACTTGATTAAAACATATAAAATTCTATTCCTGTGACATCAACTACTTTAAAAGAAATGAAAACCTTCAACTTCGCGGCCATTCTTTGAAACTTGACCCTCTTCGATGGAATCAATGTATAACCGGGTGGTGAAAGACTGGAACAGCTTAACCAAAGAAATTGTGACCACCCCAAGTATAAATAGTTCGACAAGTTTTACCCTCACCTGGCAAGTGAAAACTATATAGTTTCAGACTAGTTTGCAGTCAATCAGACAAAGTTGTCTTTCTATTTGCTTATGGATAATAATTATAAAACTTATGGAAATATAGGAGCTTGAAAATGGCTTAATGTATGAAGAAACAGAAATTTGAGCATTGCAAAAGGGGGGCTTAGCTTTGGGTGTTCAATTGCCAAAAATGCTTAATTTAAGGATAAATTTTTTGATTTTATATTCAATATTTTTGTCTTACCCTTTGAGAAATCTCATTCAACAGGCTGATATCTTTTAAAAATTCGCGGTCCTCCTCCACATCAGATTTCAAGAGTTTGTAGGTTAGTTCCTTGGGGTTTTCACTCTTGATTGTTTTAAATTCATCATATTTTCTTAGCTGAAATAAAGTAAACGATGGTAGTTTTCTCTTGAAATGAGACTAACTAGAGTCCACCCTGACTATACATGCAGCTAATTTTGTAACATTTTAACTTCAACAATAAATTGTATTAAAAATGTTTTATTTTTACAATAAAAAGTATACACAATTTGCTATAAACCATAAAAGGCTTGGACTTTATACAGAAACCTTGTTCTCTGGTTTGGGACTTTATTTTGCTAGAAATATGTAAAATCCCACACCTGCTTACTACAATAATATATATTAGCCTCCAATTGTGATCAGCTAAACCAAGTGTGTACACAGAATTTTACAGTATTCTACCATCTACAAATCTTGTATAGCTCTGCAAAGATGTGTGGGGTTGAGGAAGGCATGAGTAGTTCTGTAGAAAAATGTGTACATCTACTGTGGGCAGCTGATCATCCCTCAATGAAGGGAGTAAATATGATTTCTACTTGGGGGGGACAGTATAAACAATTTAAACTCAACTCACTTTCTAAAACTTTTTATGTAATAGCTAAGCTGGAGCTGATGAAAAATAGGTATTTTTTATATTTTTTTATTCATGAGAGTAACAGGTTTGGGGAGCCACATTACCCCCTTGCCTTCCTTATGTAAAAATAGCTTAAGAAGAAGAAGAATAAAATGATGCAAAAAAAAATCTTTATAAATGGGAACAATATTTTTACAATATAAAATTTATCACAGCTCATGTTTTATGAAACGCAGTAAGTTATATAGTTAAATCAAATAGACAAGACAAATATGTATTTACAAGACACCAAACAGGTGCTCATCACTCCTGTTTTTAAAAATATTGAGTGTTGGGCTTTCTTTCACATTATTTGAAAGACAGTTGTATTGATCAAGCCCCATGTAAAACAATGAATTCATTGTATTTAGTTTGTTCTATATAAATGTTGTTGATATTTCAGGTGTTATACTGGTGAAAATCATAATTAAATTTTAATATATCCATTAAATAGGAGGGAGCAAGATTATTTATAACCTTGTAAACAAACACCATAAAAAAATATTCTATTCTGTACAGAAAACCAGTTGAGGGTGGACAGCATATATTTCTATAGGTGTCTGTCTATTGCACTCTAGAATAATTCTCACTCCTCAATTTTGTAATTTTTAAAGTTTACTAATATCATTCTTACAGAACATACTTTACAAAGAATTGTAGGACAATACTCAAAGTGTGGTTGAATAATTGACTGGTAAACCATAAACTTTATAGCCATTGAAAGATTTTTGGCTGCTCTGCTGAAGAAATACAGTTTTTTAGCTATTTTGTTATGTATGCCACCCAAAAAATTGCAAAAAATGTTTTCAACTTACATCATCCAATCCATTTTCAAGCCTAATCCTAACCAAATTTGGTTTTTCAGTAGGATGTGCTGCCTTGACACGAGCAACCAAATTGTTGTAGACTTTACTTTCATCTTCGTTGGTTGTCAGTGGGTAATGAACACCCTTAATCAAGTCAATGTCTTGAATTCCATCAACAGCCACTGTAAAACCAAAAATACTTGTTAATGTGATGTTTTTTTTGGGTTACATGGACCAAGTTTACTAACTTTTAAAATTTATGAAATTAATGTAATAAAATTCATTGTCTACCTGTTACTACAGCCTCAGGTAAGTTGAAAGGATTTTCAATGCGTAGCCCTTGCCATTGCGAGTAATGTTTATTTGAAAATCCCAGAGCAACAGCAAAAATTTCAGTGAGGGTGCTCTGTTTTACTTGATCATTGCCTCGAAAGTTGACACTGTCTGGGCTGTGCAAGATGGAGAGCTCTCCAGCTCCATAAACTGAAAAATTAAAATTCATACAAATAGGCATTTAAATAAGTCTATTTATTTCCATGAAAAACTCCTTTAGAGGGTAGTTAGATTTACAGGGTGAAGTAAGTATAATTTTACGGAATTACGAAGCCCTTTACGATATGAAATCCCAAACATAGTTCCTGAGATCCTTCCTAAATCCCCTATAAATAGTGAATCTTCTTCGCCTTCAAACATTTTCGGTCCTCCCCTAGCCTCGAATAAAATATAAAATACATGGAGTCTTACCTGATGATACCAGGAATAAGGCCCCAATTACTAGATACTTCATTGTGGTCGATTTCCTCTGGGGCGCAGCACTTTCTATAAATAATCCACCCTTCTTGAAAATCGAATCATATGACAAGAAAACAGCTGACTGCGGGCACAGATGATCACATGAGATGGCAGAGAACAGCCAAACTCCGCACCAAATAAAAGCGGCTGTTTAGAAATTTCGGTGTAGTAGTCGAACTGTTCTAGAACATCACGGGTTGGGCCAAGATGGGCCTTAGGTTCGTGGACCAAACGTGCTTTTTTGTAATAAATGGGCACCCCTTAATTCTCAATTTTTTTTTATTTCTTTATTAGCAATTTGTTCTTTTGATTGATATCCCTTAAATTTTGTTGTTAATCTCCATTAATATTTCGCTACATTAGGTCTGCTCTATCGCCTTTCTCTTGTGTAGAATGACGGTTATGGATTCTTTCCAGATGTTTTTTCTTTTAGTATTTTATTCCGGAGATTACTATTGTAAGATGGTTTTTGTGTTCTTATTTCAATTCAATCCTTCAATGTCCCATTTTATTCTTGACAGCTCTTCCTCCAGTTCATTAATTTTTTCGTCGGTATTCATTGACATAAAAATTATATGTTATATCTCCCAGATGCCGTGAGGTAGGCCATGGAGGTGTGGGATTCGGAAAGTTTTCTTCCCACCTGGGGACCATTTCCTTTCGTTTTCAAATTCGTCATGATTTTTCCATTGGGAGGTAATGGCATTAAAACACCACGCTTGCCAGGCGTGTTGGTGAGTTTTCAGCTGCCCATTCTGGTCAGACGCTGCTGTTTTTTATTTTATATTGTCCCCAAAAAGTAGGGTTGCCGCCTACGCTGTTCCTCTCCGCCTTTCATACCAGTGTGGTCTTCTCCCGTATCCCTGGGTAAGGGACCCTAGACAGGTGCTACCCTCCGGGTTAGAGTACCTATCTGGGGAAGGCAGAGGTCGGTTCATTTCCCCTAGATAGACATCTTACGGGGTCTACCCGTACCCCATCATATATCTGAGGTAAAAAAGATTATACTACTATTTGCACATTTTAACAACTACCTACTCAAGTGGCTAGAGGATGAGCATGGAATCACCCCATTCGTGTTTTTGTGTAACCATTAAATATTCAGGAACCGGGGTCCATTTTCGGCTAACTTCAAATTTATCTGTGAAAAGTCAAAACAAACTTCTAACCTAAAAAATAAACAAACGCCGAATCAAAATAAAGAAGTGGTTTATATTTTTTAATTCAGTTCAGTTAACTCTGTAAAGAATATAAAACGAGCTTTACAATGTCCGATGATGAAGTACAGTACAAAAAGAGACAAAAGATTATACAGTATGGCTCACTTGAAGAATCTGAGAAAGCGAGGATGGAGGCTGAAGGTGGGTAATAAAGTAAATAAGGCTATTGTAGAAGAAAAAGGGCTGCGATATATACAGCTGAGGGATAAAAAAGGTGCTATTACTTGTACACATTTAGGCTAATTCGGCCATAATTTTTTTATCTCAAACACATTCTCATTATTGCAGTGGGGTCACTATTAGTGTCTTTTTTACTTACAGCAGCAATAGGTGATGATGATGAAAGTAGCATGGATTCTGAGCCCAAGACCCCTCCCAGTGCCCCTCCACCACAAGAAGAACCCTCTGAATACATGGATTTGGAAGATGCTATGGCCAGGGACAAACAGGCCCTTTTGGAGGAGTTTGAGAGAAGAAAGAAAGCTAGGGCAATTAATGTGTCTACAGATGATAGTGAGGTAAGCTAGTAATTTGAGAGATTCTTTCCAGAGGAATAATAACATGTTGACACCATTTTTTTAAAACATTTTTTTACATTTATAAAGTCATTCTCAAACTGGAACTATTATCCCACAGGTATTTTCCCTCATTTTTATTACCAAGTATTCCCCCAATATTTAGGATTTCTTTTTAATTTATTTTATTAATGCAATCCCATTTACATAGTTTACAGTTGCCTTATAAGCAAAAAGCCAGCATAGGGTAACCCTCCCCTCTATGTGGAAACTTTTGACTCCTTTTGACACATAACTTTGTTGGTGGCTATTGGAATCTAGTTTCAGGTTTTACTTGTTTTGCCAACTACAGCATCTTGGTACTTAAAAAAAACTCAAAACATTTATTGCCGACAAAATCAAAACAATGTTTGACAAAGCAACGTCAAAAATTTGTACAAAATAGTTGGAACAATATGTTATTTCATTTTTAAATTAGTAAGTAAAATACTTAAATAAATACATATAAACATTTTTGGTAAAGATAGTTTTTTGTAGCGTTTTTAAATTTTATTTCTTCTTTCTTAAGGGGTAGAGCGGGAGTATTACCCAGAGAAAAGGATTAAAAGTACATTACAAAAACCCTACATCAGTAGTGCACTCAGGAATTTGTCTTGGGAGGGGGGGGGGGCATGATGATGTCTGAGGCTTGGGGGATGCCTGGGCCCCAAGGCCCCCCTCCTGGGTGTGTCCTTGACTACATTCTCTTTAATAACATGTCACTTTTCAAAAATTTCATTTATTAGCTGCCAAGATATCAGCTTTTAAAGAAAAAATAATCTTTTAAAAGTCTAAGTCATAAGTTGTTTACTTCACCACTTTTGTCTAGGTCTAGGTGTTTTTCTCCACCCTAGGTATTCTGTAATTGACAAGTGGCAAACAAGTAAAACCTGAAACTAGATTCCAATAGCAACAGAAAATTATATGTGTTGTAAATTCCTACCAAAGGGAATATCTAAGCTAATAGTGCAACTTTTTATGAAAGAGGGCCATACAATCGGGCCATAAAAGCAAACCAAATTCTTCGTATATCAATCAGGGCAGGTATTGTGCCTTTCAAAAGAGAGGTCAAACTATTGATGGAAAAGCAATATTACTCATTTGATTTTCTGTCCTAATTTACTTATAATTTTTATATAACCAAATATGTTTCATTTGTATAACTGTATTTTAAAAACTTTTGTGATCTCTAATTAGTATTTGTTTTTTGCACACACTATGTTGTATTTAAATCTTTAAGGATCAAAAGATCTATTTTTGATTTTGCTCTTGTATTTTGTAAATAATTTGATGGCAAAAATAAACTCTCAGGTTAACATTACTCAATAGGAAATATTAAATTTTTAAATAGGTATATGTTAAATACAATAATACAGGGTGTTTCAATGAATGAAAAGGTAACAGAGGCATTTTTGGTATTTTTTGTAGGTTAATGAGGGGTATACTTTACCCCTATATTTTGAATAGGGAAAGTGGTAAGTGACCTTGTTTTAAAGGTCTCTTGAATGTCTATGCAATTGTATAAAAATTTCAAAAATTTATGTATTTGCTTTTGAGATATTTGCCTCCAAAGTTACAAATGTACATTTTTGAGGTAAAATTTTAAGATCCCAAAACATATAATTTTGCATTGATGATGATTCAAAAAAAAAAAATTTAAATGGAACTGTAGTACCAACTGAGTGGATAACGTCATATATATCCACAATACACAAAAAAGGAAGGAAAGATATATGTGACAATTATAGAGGTATATCTGTGACTAGTATGCTAAGCAGAATATACAGTAAAATAATAAGAAATAAAGTGGAGAGCGAATATAGACATGGAGGCAGAAGAACAAGCTGGTTTCAGGGCGGGTAGATCAACTTCAGATCATCTCTTTTGTATAACCCAAGTTCTGGAAAAGAAAATGGCATACAGGCAAGAGCTGCATCTGCTTTACGTCTATTTGCAGAAGGCATATGATAGTATACCACTAAATCTACTTTGGAAAGCGTTGGAAACATAAGCGGACAACTAATTAAGGCCATCAAAAAGTTATACCGCAATAGTAAGGCAAAAGTTAAAATAAAAGCAAAACTAACCAAAGGCTTTCAAGTAAATAAAGGTCTTAAACAAGGTTGCTGTATCTCGCCTACCCTCTTCAAGATATACTTGGAACAAGTCCTTAAAGTATGAAAGAGAAAATGCCAAAACATGGGAATTCCGTTGGACGAAACCACCTTGTATACTTTATGTTTCGCCGATGATCAGATAGTAGTGGCTCAGGATTATGATGACCTCGAATATATGACACGAAAACTAATAGAAGAGTACAATAAGTGGGGACTAGAGTTTAATCTCAATAAGACAGAGTATATGTGTATCGGTGGAATGAAACAGTATCTAATCTTACATACCGGGCAGCGAATTCAGTCCTGTGATGAGTATAAATACTTAGGTCTAAAAATTACAACTGACGGAACACTAGACAAAGCTATAAAAGATCGACATGTACAAGGAAGAAAAGCAATAACTTTATTAAATGGACTAATTTGGGACCAAAGTATATCAAAACATAACAAAAAGCTTATATATAACACCATTGTAAAAAGTATTATTACATACGGCTCAGAAGTATGGCCAATCAAGGATAGAACAGAAAAAATGCTTTCCGCTACGGAGATGGACTATTGGAGAAGAGCAGCAGGGAAATCAAAAAGAGAAAGAGTTACAAATCAAAGAATAAGGGAAATTATGACAGTGGGTGAACGTACTTTAGTGGATGATATAAGAACAAAACAACTGGTCTGGTACGAACTTAAACAAATACTACAATGGAAACTAATAGACTGTGAAATAAGAATAAGAGGCCTAGATGATGAATTATGGGCAAACTGATCCGAGTGGAGATTGGGTATCGGAAGACGTAGAACGTTGTGAAACCGATAAATATATATATATATATATATATATATATATATATATATATATATATATATATATATATAATGATTCATGTATAAGTGGGCCTTGCAGCCCTTCCACTGCAACCACCAGGGGGTCTATTGTGACTCACTTTATAGTGTTTTCTCACCACTATACCTAATCCTCCAAAAAGGTTAGCTATCAGTTTGGCATTTTGCAGTGATCTTATTAAATTTTATTTGGAGACAAATATCTCAAATAGGAATTAATAGAATTCCGAAATTTCTGCACAGTTGTAAAGGCATTCAAGTTGGGAGTCTCTGAAAAAATAAAACTAAACAAACTTAAGAAGGTAAATATAAAATCATGTCTAGAGCACATCTTTGAAAATTGTTTTTAGAGCTTTAAGCAAAAAAATAATAAAAAAATTCATAAGCTCATAAATGTGAAAATGTACTGTTTACTTTATGAACCTAAAAAAGGATATTACATAATCTCCATATCATAATTTTTGAGATAACTTTTTGACAGTTATTTGCGGTTTGCCATAACAAATAGCATAGGCCAACGAAAAACAGTTATTAAAAGTTGTCTCAAAAATAATGATATGAACTGTATATACAGCGCAATTATACCTAGCGCGAGTCTGCCTTGTTCTTACCCGCAATACTTTTTTAAAATTGACAGGTGAAAAAAAACCTAAGACAACTCGGCGAACCCATATGTCTATTTGGCGAAGGCCCGGCCGACCGACGTAGTCGCTTGAAAGACATTCTGAGTCGCATAGGAGAAGACGGCGTAATTCGTCGCGAGTTAGAAGAGGAAAGAAAACAGCAAGAAAAAGACACTGAACAGACTTGGTACCACGAGGGTCCAGAAAGCTTGAAGGTCGCGCGGTTATGGATCGCCGAGTATTCATTGCCCAGGGCGAAAGAAAGGTTGGCATAGAAATTTAAAAGCATTAAATTAAAAATTAAATTACAAAGTATTTGGGAGCGGTCTAGGACAACGACGCCGGGCCAACTGGGCGCCGGGCCAACAACTTGAAATTTGGTTTTGTTAAGTAAAGTCATTAAGTCGTGTGTTGAAATTTGGTAGGTGTAGTGTTTGGTAACCTGGCAACACTACAAAATGGCGGATTTCTTATTCCTAAACCGATTTGTCTCAAACTTGAACGTTTGCAGTGCCTGAGATCACTTCATACAGTTTTATCCTCAAACTTAAAAACTTATTTACCAACCGATTTGTCTCATACTTGAAATATTACATTGCTTGAGGTCATTTAACAAAAATTTTTAGTCAAATTTAAAGAAATCAAAATGGCGAATCCAAAATGGCGGATTTTCTTATTTTGAACCGATTTGTCTCAAACTTGAAATATTACATTGCTTGAGGTTATTTAACAAAATTTTTTACTCAAACTTAAAAAAATCAAAATGGCTGTTCCAAAACGGCGGATTTTCTTATTTTCCAACTGATTTGTCTCAAACTTGAAATATTACATTGCTTGAGATCATTTAACAAAAATTTTTACTCCAACTTAAAGAAATCAAAATGGCCTATCCAAAATAACGGATTTTCTTATTTACTAACCGATTTGTCTCAAACTTGAAATATTACATTGCTGGAGGACATTTAACAATCTTTTATACTCAAACTTAAAGAAATCAAAATGGCCGATCCAAAATGGCGGACTTTCTTATTTATGAACCGATGTGTATCAAATATAGAAATTGGCGGTGTTTTAAGCGTATATATACGTAAATATGGTTTTAAGTCGCTTATTATGATTTTGACTTAAACTCATAATTCAAAATGACGAATTTCTATATTTAATACACATCGATTCATAAATAGGAAAGTCCGCCGTTTTGAATTCGCCATTTTGAATTTTTTATAAGTTTAAGTCAAAATAATAATCAGCGACTTAAAACACCGCCAATTTCTAGACTTGATACACATCGGTTCATAAATAAGAAAGTCAGCCATTTTGGATCGGGCATTTTGATTTTTGTCCTTAGGCAATGTAATATTTCAAGTTTGAGACAAATCGGTTGGTAAATAAGAAAATCCGCCATTTTGATTTTTTTTTAAGTTTGAATAAAAAATTGTATTAAATGACCTTAAGCAATGTAATATTTCAAGTTTGAGACAAATCGGTTAGTAAATAAAAAAATCCGTCATTTTGGATTCGCCATTTTGAATTTTTTATAAGTTTAACTCAAAAACATAATCAGCGACTTAAAACATCGCAAATTTCTATATTTGATACACATCTGTTCATAAATAAGAAAATCCGCCATTTTGGATCAGCCATTAATGTAATATTTCAAGTTTGAGACAAATCGGTTAGTAAATAAAAAAATCCGCCATTTTGAATTTTTTATAAGTTTAAGTTAAAATCATAATCAGCGACTTAAAACGCCGCAAATTTCTATATTTGATACACATCTGTTCATAAATAAGAAAATCCGCCATTTTGGATCAGCCATTTTGATTTTTTTAAGTTTGAGTATAAAATTGTGTTAAATGACCTTAAGCAATGTAATATTTTTAGTTTGAGACAAATCGGTTTGTAAATAAGAAAATCCGTTATTTTGGATTCGCCATTTTGAATTTTTTAAGTTTAAGGATAAAACTGTATTAAGTGATCTGAGGCACTGCAGTTTCAAGTTTGAGACAAATCGGTTTTAAAAAAATATTGGATCCGCCATTGTAATAAAAAACGTAAATTGTAGTGTTACCAGGGTACCAAACACTACAACTACCAAATTTCAACACTCGACTTAATGAATTTAACTTTGCTTAACAAAACCAAATTTCAAGAAAATTGAGTAAAGGATTTTTTAAAGATGTTTTTGTATAAAATAATATATCTATTTTGTTTTTCATCTGCACATTTTATAGAAAAAAAAATTAGTCCGGCGCCGAGTTGACCCGGCGCCCAGTTGTCCCATTCCGTTTGGCGGTGCATTACGTGAATCGTCAACTGAGGTAAACATCTCAAGAGTTTTCTTGAGAATGTAATGTATCTCAAAACCTGAAAGTGACAGATAAAATTGAGTTCCCCTTAAACACAATAGACCCACTGGTGGTCGCCGGGGAAGGGCTGCAAAGCCCACTTACATATGAATATGAATTATCCCCTCAAACAAATTTTTGGTCACATTGAACAAAATTTTTTCTTATGGGTCCACGATACTATGTAAAAAACTGCAGAGTGCTACCCAAAAGTGCAGACTAATCTGGGTCGAGTAGTTACCCAACCATTAATGTAAATATAATTTATTACAGATTAAAAGCTGCCAGAGAATATGCCGCATTGCCTGCTACAACAAAAACCGCAAAATGGCAAGAACTACAAAAAAAAATTCAAGGATTGTCAATATACTCGAGTCAAATCGGCGACACTCGGCCCATTTCGTATTGTTCCTTCAGTCCCAATTCGAAATACTTGGCAACAGCTTCTTGGACGGGACTGTGCAAAGTTTGGACGGTGCCCGATTGTAATTTAGAGCATACACTAAGAGGTGAGCATAAAGTGTTTCTCGTGACCAAAGTCGGAGAATATTTAATTAATATATAAATTTTATGAAAATCCACGTTTTAAAAAATACCACAACAACCTCAATTCTGCCATAATGGCCCATATCAAAATACATCCTTAGAAAACAGCTGATCTATTTTTTCAAGGACACACATGCAACGTTGGCGCCATCGTGTGGCATCCAAAGGCAACAATCTCGCAAGAAGAAATGGTTTGCAATCTGGCCTCATGCTCGGCAGACGGTTCTGTCAAGTTGTGGGACATGAATAACTCTGAACCCATAGCAGACATAGAAGGACATGTTCCTCACAGAGTTTCTAGGATACAGTTTCATCCCTCAGGCAGATTTTTAGGTTAGAAATTATTTTAACAACAGGCTTCACCACTACTATACTACTTAGTGGGCTTGTAATTTTTTGTAGAAAGCGTCAAAACTATGTGAAAAATGAGGCTATGTTCTGTTATTTTGAACAGAGTTGTGGAGAAGCCCAAGCAATCTGTAACCAATTTCAGATCCAGTGACATATCCAGAAATAAGTCTTGGGGGTGGGCCGACGCCTCATGTTGTCTTATTTTTGCTAGGAGGCACTGTTTCGCTGCATAATTAGTCTATGGACAAATCGGCCTAAAAGGGGGTTTCGTGTGCAAGTCGTCCCAATTTTTTGCCGATAAGCCAGGTTTGTTAAGGGCACTCCATAGATCAGGTTTTGACTTGTTGTCATTCTGGTAAATGCGTTTTTTTAAAGATATGGCCCCCACCACTTTTTTTTGCACGATACTTTTTAAAACGATGTATCTTTCTTAAAAATAGTCGTAGAGGGTTGCAAAAAATGACAAATGAATCAGTAAACACCCGCAATAAAATAACTTTCTATTATATTTTTGTAAATTTTGCTTCCTTTTTTAGAAAAAATAAAATAACTGAATTTTTACTTATTTTTTGTATAGCTAGTAAAGTTTAACCTACATTTTTATTAACACCAAAGCAAAATTTAGGAAAAAAGTTTAAATAAAATTTTTAGAATGAACATTTTTCTTTAATTCGGTGTATAAAAGTCTTATATGAATGTATATTTTATATTTGTTTCAATAAAAAAACAATTCGTTGTCACCAAAATGACTACCGAAGGTGTATTACCGTACGCGGACGCCTATAAGGCAGCGCGCGGCTAGTATCTAATATATAACAGGTGATTTCTATTATTATTGTTATCGTTGTTTGATGGACATTAATAGGTCATGCTCGGCAGACGGTTCTGTCAAGTTGTGGGACATGAATAACTCTGAACCCATAGCAGACATAGAAGGACATGTTCCTCACAGAGTTTCTAGGATACAGTTTCATCCCTCAGGCAGATTTTTAGGTTAGAAATTATTTTAACAACAGGCTTCACCACTACTATACTACTTAGTGGGCTTGTAATTTTTGCTAGAAAGCGTCAAAACTATGTGAAAAATGAGGTTATGTTCTGTTATTTTGAACAGAGTTGTGGAGAAGCCCAAGCAATCTGTAACCAATTTCAGATCCAGTGACATATCCAGAAATAAGTCTTGGGGGTGGGCCGACGCCTCATGTTGTCTTATTTTTGCTAGGAGGCACTGTTTCGCTGCATAATTAGTCTATGGACAAATCGGCCTAAAAGGGGGTTTCGTGTGCAAGTCGTCCCAATTTTTTGCCGATAAGCCAGGTTTGTTAAGGGCACTCCATAGATCAGGTTTTGACTTGTTGTCATTCTGGTAAATGCGTTTTTTTAAAGATATGGCCCCCACCACTTTTTTTTGCACGATACTTTTTAAAACGATGTATCTTTCTTAAAAATAGTCGTAGAGGGTTGCAAAAAATGACAAATGAATCAGTAAACACCCGCAATAAAATAACTTTCTATTATATTTTTGTAAATTTTGCTTCCTTTTTTAGAAAAAATAAAATAACTGAATTTTTACTTATTTTTTGTATAGCTAGTAAAGTTTAACCTACATTTTTATTAACACCAAAGCAAAATTTAGGAAAAAAGTTTAAATAAAAGTTTTAGAATGAACATTTTTCTTTAATTCGGTGTATAAAAGTCTTATATGAATGTATATTTTATATTTGTTTCAATAAAAAAACAATTCGTTGTCATCAAAATGACTACCGAAGGTGTATTACCGTACGCGGACGCCTATAAGGCAGCGCGCGGCTAGTATCTAATATATAACAGGTGATTTCTATTATTATTGTTATCGTTGTTTGATGGACATTAATAGGTCATGCTCGGCAGACGGTTCTGTCAAGTTGTGGGACATGAATAACTCTGAACCCATAGCAGACATAGAAGGACATGTTCCTCACAGAGTTTCTAGGATACAGTTTCATCCCTCAGGCAGATTTTTAGGTTAGAAATTATTTTAACAACAGGCTTCACCACTACTATACTACTTAGTGGGCTTGTAATTTTTGCTAGAAAGCGTCAAAACTATGTGAAAAATGAGGTTATGTTCTGTTATTTTGAACAGAGTTATGGAGCAGCCCAAACAATCTGTAACTAATTTCAGATCCAGTGGCATACCCAGAAATAAGTCTTGGGGGGCGACACCTTTGGGGGGTGGGCCGACGCCTCATGTTTTCTTATTTTTGCTAGGAGGCACTGTTTCGCTGCATAATTATTCTATTGCCGGGTTTGTTAAGGGCACTCCATAGATCAGGTTTTGACTTGTTGTCATTCTGGTAAATGCGTTTTTTTAAAGATATGGCCCCCACCACTTTTTTTTGCACGATACTTTTTAAAACGATGTATCTTTCTTAAAAATAGTCGTAGAGGGTTGCAAAAAATGGCAAATGAATCAGTAAACACCCGCAATAAAATAACTTTCTATTATATTTTTGGAAATTTTGCTTCCTTTTTTAGAAAAAATAAAATAACTGAATTTTTACTTTTTTTTTGTATAGCTAGTAAAGTTTAACCTACATTTTTATTAACACCAAAGCAAAATTTAGGAAAAAAGTTTAAATAAAAGTTTTAGAATGAACATTTTTCTTTAATTCGGTGTATAAAAGTCTTATATGAATGTATATTTTATATTTGTTTCAATAAAAAAACAATTCGTTGTCACCAAAACGACTACCGAAGGTGTATTACCGTACGCGGACGCCTATAAGGCAGCGCGCGGCTAGTATCTAGTATAAAACAGGTGATTTCTATTATTATTGTTATCGTTGTTTGATGGACATTAATAGGTCACAGACTAACGATTTGGATGTTGCCGGACAAGTTTTTGGTCCAATTTTTTTTATCCCCCCTCCTTATATAGTCGTGTTCGAATTTCTAAAAATGTATCTAAGTTGACGCCCTAAAGACACAATGACATAGAAATGGATCAAAAATGTGTAAAATCTAATTTAAAAATAAAATTATATTAGTTCTTTAAATTTTAGATGCAAAATTCCCCAAGACCCCCCAGACTCCCCAAGTCCTGAAATTTTTAGATTTTTTCAAATTTTTTTAAAAACTAGGCTTAGGGAAAAATATGTACTAATCTTTATTGTAGACCATAAAATTTCCTTTCCAACAATGTATAAGTCAGTGAGGTACGACTAATGACAAACTCTCCAGCGGCGTCCGTTTATTGAGGTAGTGTAAATAAATTTAAAAAAAGAACATGTTTATACAGGTTTTACCCGATTTTCTTAAAAACCGAGGTCTATATCAAAAAATATATTTCACACTTTGTTATGGACAATAAAATTGCCTTTTAAATGATGTATAATAAGGCAATGGTAGTTTTATCTATAACAATTTAGGGGCGTCCGTAAATAAAATCAATTTTTAAAAATCACTAAATTTATCAATTTATCACTAAGTTTTATCCAATTATCTTAAAAATTAAGCTTTTTGGAAAAAAAAATTATTTCGCCGTTTATTGTAGAAAATAAAATTTCCTTTTTAACAATGTATTAGTCAGTGGGGTCAGGCTAATGACAAACTCTCCAGTGGCGTCCGTTTATTAAGAAAATATAAAAAAATTAAAGAAACCCGATTATCTTAAACACCAAGCTCTCTATCAAAAATTGTGACCTATAGTCGATTGTAGACAATAAAATTTCCTTTTAAACGTGTATAATAATTTAAGATTTATCTTCAGATTAAAACTTCACAGGCCTGTACAACTTAAATCAATTTTTACAAATCACCAAACAAATTAATTCTGTTACAAGTTTTTTCCAATTTTTTCAGAAACTAAGCTCAATTGGCAAAAATGTATTTTATACTTTATTGTAGGAAATAAAATTTTCTTTTTAACAATGTATAAGTCAGTGGGATTTAATTATGACAAACCCTTCAGCGACGTCCGTATATGGGGGTCAATTAAAAATAAAATAAGTAAAATCATTTTTGTCACTTGTTTCACCCAATTTTTTTTTTAATTATTTTTTTTATACATTTCAAATCAAGTAATTTAAGCTTTGTTGTATTAAAATCGGATAAAAAATAAAAAAGATACAATTTGTTTTTAAATATGCTTTTCCGCCATTATTATTATTATTATTATCACAATGACAGTAAGTCAAAACCTGATCTGCTAGGTATGTTAAACAAATTTAAGTTACTTTCAAAAAGTTCTTATGGTTTTCATTAAAAGCATAATTTTTAAATATACCCCAAAGACCCCTATTTTTTCCAGTTATTTAGAAATAACTTAAAAACTAATTAACGCATTGGAACATTTGAACCAGATTTGAATAAAGAATCAAAATAGCTATCTTTTTTATATAAACTTTTTTTTTCTAGCTCCAATAGTTTTATAAATAAGATAAAAAAAATTTACCTTTTTTTTTAAATTTTTTGACAAATATAAAAAAATACATATTTTCTGACCACTACATTTTTAAACACATTACAAAGCAAGTATTTTAAACTTTGTTCCATGAAAATCGGATAAGAAATAAAAAAGTTACAATTTTTTTAATGATACGCCTTTCCGCCATTTTGAATCCGCCATATCTTTCAAAAAACGCATTTACCAGAATGACAACAAGTCAAAACCTGATATATGGGATGCCCTTAATAAAGTTAGCTTATCGGCAGAAAGTTGGCACGACTTGCACACGAAACTTGATTTGTCCATAGACTAAATCACTTTTTTATATTCTCGCGAACATCTTTTGGAACCACCCCTTTTAAGATAGCCTTTAGTGGTACCATCCACCAGAATTTAAAAACATAACATCGAGATCCTATTGTATGAAGGGTCTAGAGGCTTTTATGTCACAAAAAAACGAACCAAATTAGAATTATATTGTAACTACAATAAAATGAGCATGGGTATTATTTGAACCCTTTTGCGAGTGGAAATATTCATAATCTTGGTATATCTCAAGAACTACTTGATTTAGCTAAAAATGTATAATTACAAAACTTGTTTGTCCTTAAAAAAGGAGTAAAATGAGATTTAAAAAATTTTAATCGGATCACTAATTGCGGAGATACGTTTAAATCAAAAATCTAACAATTTAATTTGAACCACGTGACCAAACTTTTTTTATACTCCTATGGGAGCCTAGACTTTTGGCCTATGAACCCTGTTCAAACATTTTGTCATTTGACTATGATTTATACTATTAAAGTGAATTCAAAATAACTGATTTTGTGAATTCGGTATCATCTTATTACAGTTTATATTTTTTACTCTGTAGGAACCTGTTGTTTTGACAGTTCATGGCGGTTATGGGACTTGGAGCAATGCACAGAAGTTCTGCATCAAGAAGGACACGTCAAACCTGTCTATTGTATATCGTTTCAAATTGACGGTTCAGTCTGTGCAACTGGAGGTAAATATCGTCCAACGTAGAGTAATGAAACTTGTCACATGTACTGATGAAGCCTATGTATAAGAATAGGAAAAGATACGGGAAATTTAGAAAAAAAATTGTTAAAAATATTTCTTATTCTCACGCCACACCTCAAAAGTTTTTTTGGTTTTTTTTTCAACTTGGTTTATTATTTTAGGTTTGGACTCTTTTGGTAGAGTGTGGGACCTACGAACTGGAAGATGTATCATGTTTATGGAGGGACATTTGAAGTCTGTTTTTGGTAAGAACCAAAAAATTAATTTTAATCTTTATATAAAATTGAAAGGGAGTTTTTTTATCGAAAGGTTATTTTAAGCTGCATTTCTAATCGTGTTTGCTGGACAAGCGGCGTTCCAGCACCGTGGTCGTGCCAGCGTCCATCCTGTTGTTAGCACATGCGTATTGCAACATTTTAGGCAAGTTTTCCCAAGTAACATTTTTGGTTAAAATTGGGTAAACTTTACCTAAAATAAGAAAATAATTTTTTCCTATAGAAAATTAATGGGTAAAAGAAAGGAAATTTCCCGACATTTTCCCAGTGGGGACAGAAACCAAGGTTATAATTCGGAAGGAGAAAATAGGTAATAAGCACAGTTTGTCTTGCATGTCTAAGTGACTTAGATGAGACTTTGACTACTGTTTGGACAATATGTCTGTGTTTAGACAAATTTTCAACTTCATTTTAGCCCATGTGGTTCAAAATAACTCAAAATGTCTCTGCATCTGTTAGAATAGAAAGAAATAAAAACATTTTTAAATAAAAAAAAAGAACACAATAATAATGGTTGGTAGGTGTTTTACCACTTGTGAAAAAAATTGTGATAGAAATATTTTATATACATATTGTTACGGGTTCACAACGACAAATTAAAACTCGCAATTGTTGAAAACGATACGTCAATTTATTTCGACAAATTATGTACAAAAACACGCACTTAAACTGACTAATAACTTGCTAATAATTCACTACTTTAATTCGCCTATTAACTTCGCGTTAACATCTAGCGATCACTACCATGGGTTATCTTTGACTGCTCCATGCACGACGTCAGGCCCTATATATAAAGGTCTGCCTACTATTCGAGAATTTTCCATCCTTGTTCGATTCAGGATTATTCCGCCCTTTTCTAGAACACGGACCGTTCGCATACCAGTTTGTCACAGATAACGCAACTAAAACCTAGATAAATTCTAACTATAAAATTTAAATAACTTAAATTTGTAACAATATTGAGATGAAAAAAACGTACGTCGAAAATATTTTCGTAGATTTACCTCCAAAAAATTCAGGCGCCCTTAAAAACATGTCATTTTAACAAAAAAAAAACAGTCGTCGTAGGGTAGTGGTAGCAATATTTGCTTCACACACCAGCGCCGCGCCGGTCCGGGTTCGATTTCTGGCTAGGTACTTGGATGTTTGTGATTGTTTAAAATGTTTTAACTTTGCTTTAACTTTGCAAACCTGGGCGATTAATCCTGATTGGATGGAAAGTCCCAGTAAAATAAAAAAAACAAAATTGTTTTTTTTATTACAGTTTTCTTACATTTTTTCTACAAATTGCGATTTTTTTGCAAAAAGCATAAATTTTTCCCGAAATGTTTACCTGCGGCGCAATTTATTTCACTTTTCAGTAATTTTTAATAATGCAGAAACTTGTCATTTACGGCGCAAACTTTTACGAAAAGTGCATTTTTTTTAAAAATTTCCTCGCAGCTTGGCGTCATTTTTTTTCTAATTTTTGTTTCTGTGGCGTAGTTTTTTTCGATTGCAATTTTTTATTCATCTTGAGAAGTGTTAAGCCATCTTACTCCTCCCCACCCCCGCAAACACCTTTTGTTTGTTTTGTTTTTGTTTGCAATATCTAGGTAGTCAGGAAAGTCCCAGTATATTAAAAAAAAAACAAAAACAAAATTGTACAAAAACTGTATTTTTTATTTTACCAAATGTTGATGTTTGGTCATAAAAGTTTTTTACATTACAGTTTCTTACATTTTTCCTACAAATTGCGATTTTTTTGTAAAAAGCATACATTTTTCCCGAAATGTTTACCTGCGGCGCAATTTATTTCACTTTTCAGTAATTTTTAATAATGCAGAAAGTTGTCATTTACGGCGCAAACGTTTACGAAAAATGCATTTTTTAAACATTTTCCCTCGCAGCGTGGCGTCATTTTTTTTATATTTTTTTTTCTGTGGCGTAGTTCTTTTCGATTGCAATTGTTTTATTCATCTTGAGAAATGTTAAGCCATCTTACTCCTCCCCACCCCCGCAAACACCTTTTGTTTGCTTTGTTTTTTTTGCAATATAGTATAGTAGTCAGGAAAGTCGCAGTATATTAAAGAAAAAACAAAAACAAAATTGTACAAAAACTGTATTTTTTATTTTACCAAATGTTGATGTTTGGTCATAAAAGTTTTTTACATTACAGTTTTCTTACATTTTTTCTACAAATTGCGATTTTTTTTGCAAAAAGCATAAATTTTTCCCGAAATGTTTACCTGCGGCGCAATTTATTTCACTTTTCAATAATTTTGAATAATGCAGAAACTTGTCATTTACGGCGCAAACTTTTACGAAAAGTGCATTTTTTTAAAAATTTTCCTCGCAGCGTGGCGTCATTTTTTTTCTAATTTTTTTTTCTGTGGCCTAGTTTTTTTCGATTGCAATTTTTTATTCATCTTGAGAAGTGTTAAGCCATCTTACTCCTCCCCACCCCCGCAAACACCTTTTGTTTTTTTGTTTCTTTTTGCAATATCTAGGTAGTCAGGAAAGTCCCAGTATATTAAAAAAAAAACAAAAACAAAATTGTACAAAAACTGTATTTTTTATTTTACCAAATGTTGATGTTTGGTCATAAAAGTTTTTTACATTACAGTTTTCTTACATTTTTTCTACAAATTGCGATTTTTTTGTAAAAAGCATACATTTTTCCCGAAATGTTTACCTGCGGCGCAATTTATTTCACTTTTCAGTAATTTTTAATAATGCAGAAACTTGTCATTTACGGCGCAAACTTTTACGAAAAGTGCATTTTTTTTAAATTTTCCTCGCAGCGTGGCGTCATTTTTTTTCTAATTTTTGTTTCTGTGGCGTAGTTTTTTTCGATTGCAATTTTTTATTCATCTTGAGAAGTGTTAAGCCATCTTACTCCTCCCCACCCCCGCAAACACCTTTTGTTTGTTTTGTTTTTTTTTGCAATATCTAGGTAGTCAGGAAAGTCCCAGTATATTAAAAAAAAACAAAAACAAAATTGTACAAAAACTGTATTTTTTATTTTACCAAATGTTGATGTTTGGTCATAAAAGTTTTTTACATTACAGTTTCTTACATTTTTCCTACAAATTGCGATTTTTTTGTAAAAAGCATACATTTTTCCCGAAATGTTTACCTGCGGCGCAATTTATTTAACTTTTCAGTAATTTTTAATAATGGAGAAAGTTGTCATTTACGGCGCAAACGTTTACGAAAAATGCATTTTTTAAACATTTTCCCTCGCAGCGTGGCGTCATTTTTTTTCTATTTTTAGCTCACACTACTACTATAAGTAGTGTGAGCTATGGTGATCGTAATTTTTTCGAGAAAAAAAAAGTTGCTCCGATTTCAAAAATTTTTATATATCTTTGCGTTTCAGATGATTTTGAAACTTTTTTGTTTTGCTGTCTGTCTGTCTGTCTGTCTGTCTGTATGTCTGTCTGTATGTCTGTCTGTAACGACCAACCCGCATAACTCAAAAACCGCTTGTCCGATTTTAATGAAATTTGGTACCTCAGTTGGGTCTTGGGCCGTGATGGTCCCATTTAAAAATGAACAAAATCCACCGAACGCAAGCCAAATAAAAGGGTGGGGGTAGATTCCAAAAATTAGAGTTTATGTGAAAATATGGCGTGTGTGATATCAAACGAAAGGTAATTAAGTCTGGAGTTAAAAAAAATGAATTTTAGTTTATTTTTAAAAAAAGGGTGGGGGTAGATGTCAAAAATTAGAGTTTAAGTGAAAATGTGGCGTGTCTGATATCAAACGAAAGGTAATTGAGTCTGGAGTTAAACAAAATACATTTTAGTTTTTTTTTAAAGGGTGGGGGGTAGATTGAAAAAATTTGAGTTTAAGTCAAAACATGGCTTGTGTGGTATCAAACGAAAGGTAATTGAGTCTGGAGTTGAATAAAATATATTTCTGTTTTTGATTATATTAGCTCACACTATAACTATAGTACCTAGTGTGAGCTTAGGTGCCCATATATTGGCAGAGTATTTTTTCTGTGGCGTAGTTCTTTTCGATTGCAATTTTTTTATTCATCTTGAGAAATGTTAAGCCATCTTACTCCTCCCCACCCCCGCAAACACCTTTTGTTTGCTTTGTTTTTTTTGCAATATAGTATAGTAGTCAGGAAAGTCGCAGTATATTAAAGAAAAAACAAAAACAAAATTGTACAAAAACTGTATTTTTTATTTTACCAAATGTTGATGTTTGGTCATAAAAGTTTTTTACATTACAGTTTTCTTACATTTTTTCTACAAATTGCGATTTTTTTGTAAAAAGCATACATTTTTCCCGAAATGTTTAGCTGCGGCGCAATTTATTTCACTTTTCAGTAATTTTTAATAATGCCGAAACTTGTCATTTACGGCGTAAACTTCTATGAAAAGTGCATTTTTTAAAATTTTCCTCGCAGCGTGGCGTCATTTTTTTTCTAATTTTTTTTTCTGTGGCCTAGTTTTTTTCGATTGCAATTTTTTTATTCATCTTGAGAAATGTTAAGCCATCTTACTCCTCCCCACCCCCGCAAACACCTTTTGTTTGCTTTGTTTTTTTTGCAATATAGTATAGTAGTCAGGAAAGTCCCAGTATATTAAAAAAAAAACAAAAACAAAATTGTACAAAAACTGTATTTTTTATTTTACCAAATGTTGATGTTTGGTCATAAAAGTTTTTTACATTACAGTTTTCTTACATTTTTTCTACAAATTGCGATTTTTTTGTAAAAAGCATACATTTTTCCCGAAATGTTTACCTGCGGCGCAATTTATTTCACTTTTCAGTAATTTTTAATAATGCAGAAACTTGTCATTTACGGCGCAAACTTTTACGAAAAGTGCATTTTTTTTTAAATTTTCCTCGCAGCGTGGCGTCATTTTTTTTCTAATTTTTGTTTCTGTGGCGTAGTTTTTTTCGATTGCAATTTTTTATTCATCTTGAGAAGTGTTAAGCCATCTTACTCCTCCCCACCCCCGCAAACACCTTTTGTTTGTTTTGTTTTTTTTTTGCAATATCTAGGTAGTCAGGAAAGTCCCAGTATATTAAAAAAAAAACAAAAACAAAATTGTACAAAAACTGTATTTTTTATTTTACCAAATGTTGATGTTTGGTCTTAAAAGTTTTTTACATTACAGTTTTCTTACATTTTTTCTACAAATTGCGATTTTTTTGTAAAAAGCATACATTTTTCCCGAAATGTTTAGCTGCGGCGCAATTTATTTCACTTTTCAGTAATTTTTAATAATGCAGAAACTTGTCATTTACGGCGCAAACTTTTACGAAAAGTGCATTTTTTTAAAAATTTTCCTCGCAGCGTGGCGTCATTTTTTTTCTAATTTTTTTTTCTGTGGCCTAGTTTTTTTCGATTGCAATTTTTTATTCATCTTGAGAAGTGTTAAGCCATCTTACTCCTCCCCACCCCCGCAAACACCTTTTGTTTTTTTGTTTCTTTTTGCAATATCTAGGTAGTCAGGAAAGTCCCAGTATATTAAAAAAAAACAAAAACAAAATTGTACAAAAACTGTATTTTTTATTTTACCAAATGTTGATGTTTGGTCATAAAAGTTTTTTACATTACAGTTTTCTTACATTTTTTCTACAAATTGCGATTTTTTTGCAAAAAGCATAAATTTTTTCCGAAATGTTTACCTGCGGCGCAATTTATTTCACTTTTCAGTAATTTTTAATAATGCAGAAACTTGTCATTTACGGCGCAAACTTTTACGAAAAGTGCATTTTTTAAAATTTTCCTCGCAGCGTGGCGTCATTTTTTTTCTAATTTTTTTTTCTGTGGCCTAGTTTTTTTCGATTGCAATTTTTTTATTCATCTTGAGAAATGTTAAGCCATCTTACTCCTCCCCACCCCCGCAAACACCTTTTGTTTGCTTTGTTTTTTTTTGCAATATCTAGGTAGTCAGGAAAGTCCCAGTATATTAAAAAAAAACAAAAACAAAATTGTACAAAAACTGTATTTTTTATTTTACCAAATGTTGATGTTTGGTCATAAAAGTTTTTTACATTACAGTTTTCTTACATTTTTTCTACAAATTGCGATTTTTTTGCAAAAAGCATAAATTTTTTCCGAAATGTTTACCTGCGGCGCAATTTATTTCACTTTTCAGTTATTTTTAATAATGCAGAAACTTGTCATTTACGGCGCAAACTTTTACGAAAAGTGCATTTTTTTAAAAATTTTCCTCGCAGCGTGGCGTCATTTTTTTTCTAATTTTTTTTTCTGTGGCCTAGTTTTTTTCGATTGCAATTTTTTATTCATCTTGAGAAGTGTTAAGCCATCTTACTCCTCCCCACCCCCGCAAACACCTTTTGTTTTTTTGTTTTTTTTTGCAATATCTAGGTAGTCAGGAAAGTCCCAGTATATTAAAAAAAAACAAAAACAAAATTGTACAAAAACTGTATTTTTTATTTTACCAAATGTTGATGTTTGGTCATAAAAGTTTTTTACATTACAGTTTTCTTACATTTTTTCTACAAATTGCGATTTTTTTGCAAAAAGCATAAATTTTTCCCGAAATGTTTACCTGCGGCGCAATTTATTTCACTTTTCAATAATTTTTAATAATGCAGAAACTTGTCATTTACGGCGCAAACTTTTACGAAAAGTGCATTTTTTTAAAAATTTTCCTCGCAGCGTGGCGTCATTTTTTTTCTAATTTTTTTTTCTGTGGCCTAGTTTTTTTCGATTGCAATTTTTTATTCATCTTGAGAAGTGTTAAGCCATCTTACTCCTCCCCACCCCCGCAAACACCTTTTGTTTTTTTGTTTCTTTTTGCAATATCTAGGTAGTCAGGAAAGTCCCAGTATATTAAAAAAAAAAAACAAAAACAAAATTGTACAAAAACTGTATTTTTTATTTTACCAAATGTTGATGTTTGGTCATAAAAGTTTTTTACATTACAGTTTTCTTACATTTTTTCTACAAATTGCGATTTTTTTGCAAAAAGCATAAATTTTTCCCGAAATGTTTACCTGCGGCGCAATTTATTTCACTTTTCAGTAATTTTTAATAATGCAGAAACTTGTCATTTACGGCGCAAACTTTTACGAAAAGTGCATTTTTTTTTAAGTTTTCCTCGCAGCGTGGCGTCATTTTTTTCTAATTTTTGTTTCTGTGGCGTAGTTTTTTTCGATTGCAATTTTTTATTCATCTTGAGAAGTGTTAAGCCATCTTACTCCTCCCCACCCCCGCAAACACCTTTTGTTTTTTGTTTTTTTTTTGCAATATCTAGGTAGTCAGGAAAGTCCCAGTATATTAAAAAAAAACAAAAACAAAATTGTACAAAAACTGTATTTTTTATTTTACCAAATGTTGATGTTTGGTCATAAAAGTTTTTTACATTACAGTTTTCTTACATTTTTTCTACAAATTGCGATTTTTTTGCAAAAAGCATAAATTTTTCCCGAAATGTTTACCTGCGGCGCAATTTATTTCACTTTTCAATAATTTTTAATAATGCAGAAACTTGTCATTTACGGCGCAAAGTTTTACGAAAAGTGCATTTTTTTAAAAATTTTCCTCGCAGCGTGGCGTCATTTTTTTTCTAATTTTTTTTTCTGTGGCCTAGTTTTTTTCGATTGCAATTTTTTATTCATCTTGAGAAGTCTTAAGCCATCTTACTCCTCCCCACCCCCGCAAACACCTTTTGTTTTTTTGTTTCTTTTTGCAATATCTAGGTAGTCAGGAAAGTCCCAGTATATTAAAAAAAAAAACAAAAACAAAATTGTACAAAAACTGTATTTTTTATTTTACCAAATGTTGATGTTTGGTCATAAAAGTTTTTTACATTACAGTTTTCTTACATTTTTTCTACAAAATGCGATTTTTTTGCAAAAAGCATAAATTTTTCCCGAAATGTTTACCTGCGGCGCAATTTATTTCACTTTTCAGTAATTTTTAATAATGCAGAAACTTGTCATTTACGGCGCAAACTTTTACGAAAAGTGCATTTTTTTAAAAATTTTCCTCGCAGTGTGGCGTCATTTTTTTTCTAATTTTTTTTTCTGTGGCCTAGTTTTTTTCGATTGCAATTTTTTATTCATCTTGAGAAGTGTTAAGCCATCTTACTCCTCCTCACCCCCGCAAACACCTTTTTTTGCAATATCTAGGTAGTCAGCCTGGGTCTGGTTACACACCTGTGGTCATCAGAGTTTTATTAAGATGGTTTTTTTATTGGTTTTTTTGTGCAAATGCAAGCTTCTCGGTTTCAAGAGACTTTTTTTTTGGTCATCAAATATTTTTAGGACGGTTTGTTAAAATGGCTGGTTTTGTCCGGCTTTTTTGTCTCTGACGTCCTCCTTTTACGCCAAACACACCCTATATTACTTGCAAGATATTTTGGACAAAGCCGTATTATTAGGGGGGTCGATCGCCAACCCCCTGAAATAATCGACAAAGCGTGTTCAAGAGACTTCTTAGCAATAAAAAATACTCTGCCAATATATGGGCCCCTAAGCTCACACTAGGTACTATAGTTATAGTGTACGTGTGAGCTAATATAACTAAAAACTGAAATATATTTTATTCAACTCCACACTAAATTACCTTTTGTTTGATACCACACAAGCCATGTTTTGACTCAAACTCAAATTTTTGAAATCCACCCCCACCCTTAAAAAAAACAAAAACTAAAATGTATTTTGTTAAACTCCGGACTCAATTACCTTTCGTTTGATATCACACACGCCATATTTTCACATAAACTCTAATTTTTGAAATCTATCCCCACTCTTTTATTTGGTTTGTGTTCGGTGGATTTTGTTCATTTTTAAATGGGGCCATCTCGACCCAAGACCCAGCCTAGGTATCAAATTTCATTGAAATCGGCCAAGCGGTTTTTGAGTTATGCGCGTTGGTCGTTACAGACAGACATACAGACAGACAGACATACAGACAGACAGACGGCGCAACAAAAAAGTTTCAAAATCATCTGAAACGCAAAGATATATAAAATATAATTTTTGAAATCGGAGCAACTTTTTTTTTCTCGAAAAAATTAGGATCATCTTAGCTTACACTACTATAGTATAGTATATGTGTGAGCTAAAAATAAAAAAATTGCACAATACACAAATTTTTCGTTACTACTTTTTTTCGTTGGTACGGCCCTGATTTTTGAGATAGAGCCCGCAACTAAATAAAGACTATAGGGATAAAAAGTACACTTTATCCTGCATTCTAGGGATAAAAGTGTTTTTTTGCCAGTGATGAAAGGTGACGGATTAGGGATAACAATTAAAATCGGGATAAAAAGTGACATATCAGGGATAAAACGTAAAAAACAATCTGAATGTTAACATTGTAACTACGTTTGCCGATAGTAACCAACTTTGTATTTTTTTAGGTATTGATTTCTCGCCCGACGGCTATCACATTGCAACCGCAAGCGAGGACAACACGTGCAAAATCTGGGACCTTCGGAAACGTCAAGTACTGTACACGATCCCAGCGCACAACAACTTGATCTCCGACGTGAAATTCCAAAAAGACGGAGGATACTATTTGGCAACGTCGTCCTACGACAATAAGGTAAAACTGTGGACGAATAAAACTTGGCAACCTTTGAAAACACTTTCGGGACACGACGGTAAAATTATGTCCTTGGATATATCGGCGGATAGCAGCTATATTGCCACTAGTTCTTATGATAGGACGTTTAAACTTTGGGCGCAAGAGGGTCTGTAAGGGTGTTTATAGGTTAGAAATAGATTATTTAAATATAATTTGTTTTTGTATTTTATGGGTCGACTAAAAAGATTTCATTACGCGTTATAAAGATAAATTCGAACTCACACGGAAATAATTTAAATGAATAAAATATAATGCTATATTTCTATGCTATTTACATACATACAATATCACTTTAGAATACTATTATTAAGAAAATATAGTTGGCTGTTTAATGACAGCACATCCCCCCCCCCCCGCAGGGAATGTGAGTTGATACAAATTGAGCTCTATTGTCGGGTCTAAGGTGCTTCCAGTAGCGATAGAGGAAAACTAACTCCCCATTTGCGCCGCTTAAATTTTAAAATAATTTTCTAGCTACAGAGTGGTGGGGTGTTGAGTAATTTACTCAGGAGAGATTGAAAATGGACTGTATAAATGGTTTTTGTTCTACTCACTGTTCGTTGCTGTGTTGTGGGGTCGATGGGCGGCCGCCTTTATCCTGGCTTCAGCAGTTCTGTTGAGGAGTTTCCATTACAGAGGTTTTAAGGAAGGGAGGACGAGGGAAAACACTCGCGAAAATTCGTTAATATAATTTACTTAAAATTATTTAACTAAAAAGTGCTTCGCTTGATTGCACACCGTGTGATTGAATAGGGATTTGAAACGATATATCCCGTTGAGATACTAATTCACACTGATTTTTCAATATATTTTTCTAAAAGCTACAGGTTAAGGTGGACAAATCCCAATTCTACACAGTGAGCCAAAAAATATCTTATCCAACAAAAAGTAAAAATAAAATAACTAAATTCTAACATCCACACGAAATGAATGTACTAAGGACCGAACAACGGAGGATTTTACAAAAGTTTTCATTTCAAGTGTGGGTGGGGTGGGGAAAAAGAAATGATAAAGAATAGTATAAAAAAGCTTAAATCCGGAAAAGCTAGCGGACCTGGGGGAATATATGCTGAAATGCTCAAATATGGATCAGAGAAACTACTCGAAAATCTCACATATATTATCAATCAATGCATAAACGGACATCCAGTACCTGATGATTGGAAAATTGCATTCATATTCTCAATACATAAAAATGGAAACAAGCTGGATTGCAACAATTACAGAGGAATTTCAGTAACCAGTACTCTAAGTAGATTGTACGGTAGGATTCTTAGAGATCTAATAGAGAATGATTTTCATGAACAAGAAGCAGAAGAGCAAAGTGGGTTTCGTGCAGGCAGATCTTGTAGTGATAATGTTTTTTGTCTTAAACAAGTAGTTGAGAAAAGAAGCGCCAGAAATATAGAGACTCATGTTACCTTTGTGGACCTACAAAAAGCATATGATACCGTTCCAGTAGAAAAATTATGGACGGTGTTGGAACAAACTAATATCAATCATACATACATAAAAGCGATAAAAGAACTATACAAAGGGTCAAAATCTAAAATTAAAATTGGCAATCGACTTTCAAAAGAATTCCTGGTAACAAAAGGCTTAAGACAGGGATGTTGTATCTCTCCAACTCTTTTTAAAATATATATCGCAGTGGCTCTAAAAAACTGGAAACGTAAAGTGCACGGCATGGGAATACAACTTAACGACCGATTTACTATATACACACTACAGTTTGCTGACGACCAAGTAATTGTAGCTAATGATAAAGAAGACATGGAGTATATGATGAGAAAGTTAACGGAAGAATACCAAAAGTGGGGACTAACAGTGAACGTGGACAAGACACAGTGCTTATGTATTGGAAACGAATCCAGTGAGTTAGAACTAGACAATGGACAAACAATATCTCCATGCAATGAGTATGTATACTTGGGTGTCACATTTGATAAGACAGGAACAGACTGTAAAGAATTGGAAAAAAGAATAGTAAAAGCAAAAAAGGTTATTGGATGTCTTAACAGTATTTTATGGAGCAGAGAGATAAGAAAGAATGTAAAATTTAACATATACGAAACAATGGTAAAAAGCACGCTGTTGTATGGAACAGAGACTTGTCGCGTAACAGAAAAATACAAAACAAAAATGGAAAGTGTCGAAATGGATGCAATAAGAAGATCAATGAGAATATCTAGATTAGATCACATAAGAAATGAGATCATAAAAGAAAGAATGGGAATCGCGGGAAGCATAACGGATGACATCACTAAAAGGCAATTGATATGGTACGGCCATGTACAACGGATGAACGACGAAAGATTACCAAAACAGGTCCTAGAGTGGCAACCAGCAGGGCGCAGAAAAAGAGGACGTCCTAAACTAGAATGGCAACAGTCAATCCAAAGATCAATGAGTCAAAAGAATCTGACAGAAGATGATTGTCAGGATCGAAGGAGGTGGAGAATAGGCGTCGGACAACGTAGAAAAACGTTCTAAACCGACATAGTAGTAGTAGTGTGGGTTTATAACTTTTTTATTTTAAAAAATGTTCTTTTAGTGTAAATTACTCTTTTATAGTTTTGTTTTTGAAGAATCTAACTGCCAAACGGAATTTTATTTGTCACTTTTAGTTTTTAATCGATTTTTAAAATTAGCGTAAAATTTACTTTAAGATGACGTTACACACACGAATATTTTATGTTTTCATTTCCTCTTTATTTTTGATTCATTTCTTATTTTGATTTTTTTAAATTAATTTTGAAAAAACTAAAATTTAAAAACGAAAATGGCGCCAGTAGGCGCGTACAACTATCCATAAGACCCAGCCGTTCTGGCTTTGTTTTTGTTCAAAATGAACTTTTCAATCAATTTGTGAAAACTGCGTTACTCTAGCTGCTACCCTGTTTAAGATAGGTATAAACTTTGACGATATGACAAATTTTGTGGAAAATTAAATTCTGAATCTAAATTTGTAAAGCGCTTTTCGCCAGCTACTGTGGTTGTTAATTATTATTTTTTAACATTTTTTTATATCTCAAAAACCGTGACTCTGACAAAGTTTCATGTTATTACAAATTTCGTTGAAAAGAGAATTCCTTATCTAACTTTATAAACCTCGTTTTGCTAGCTGCTGTGGTTGTCAAGTTATGATCTTTTTAAATATTTGAACCACCTTACTGTCTCCTTGAAGCCCAACCCCCTCCCTCAACCACAGGCACCGCAAAATTTTTGTGCCGAATTTGGTTAAGATCGGTTTATCAGCATTTGTAAATTATAGTTTTTTTACCATTTTTTTATATCTCAAAAACCGTGACTTTGACGGAGTTTCATGTTATTACAAATTTTGTTGAAATGATAATTCCTTATCTAACTTTATAAACCTCGTTTTGCTAGCTGCTGTGGTTCTCGAGTTATGATCTTTTTACATATTTGAACCACCTTACTGTCTCCTTGAAGCTCAACCACCCCCTCAACCACAGGTACCGCAAAATTTTTGTGCCGAATTTGGTTAAGATCGGTTTATCGGCATTTGTAAATTATAATTTTTTAAAAAACCGTGACTTGGACGGAGTTTCATGTTATTACAAATTTCGTTGAAGAGATAATTCCTTATCTAACTTTATAAACCTGGTTTTGCTAGCTGCTGTGGTTCTCGAGTTATGATCTTTTTAAATATTTGAACCACCTTACTGTCTCCTTGAAGCCCAACCCCCCCCTCAACCACAGGTACCGCAAAATTTTTGTGCCGAATTTGGTTAAGATCGGTTTATCGGTTTTTGAGTTATCGTCTTTCAGACAGACACAATACAAAATTTGGTCGGTAGGCCTTTTTTGGCTCAAATAACTTAATTTGAGTAAAAATAAAAAGTTTCCTAGCCTTCTATACGTTCGATATAAATGGCTAAAAATACAAAGAATAGAATAAGTAATAAAATATAGAGTGCGACACGTCTTTTTAAATGAATTTTTCTAATAAATCGAATAAAAAGAGGGTTATTCCATACATATAAACTTTATGCAATATATCAACAAATAAGTGACAGATGAAATTCAGTTTGACAATTGATTCCTTATTAAAATACTACAAGATCAATTTAAACTAAAATAAATAAAAAAGTAATACAACCTCTCCCAAAATACAAGTTTTTAAAAAACCCCTAGTAGCTCGAAAAAGGCTTGCTGTATCAAGATACGGCTTTTACCATTTAAAATTTGAGGATCGCAAAGGGTATCCGTTTTTCTGTATCTCCTCTGGTAGAACCTTAAACCCCAAAAGTACTCAATTTAAATGACCCTGTACAAATAAAACGCAAGATATCACATTTGTGAACTAATTTGATGTAATATTTCTCATTTGTCTTACGGCAGCCACATATCTTGCGGAACACCCTGTGCTTTGTGCTTGATATTGGTCTGAGGGTATCTTGAGCAGTGTTGACAGTTGGTCCAAATTATCGGATATTGTTATCCCCAGATCTTGCAAGATGTTTTTTAGATAGCCTAAAAAATAACAAGCATATTATAAATAAAAAACTAACCAACAGTTTAAAAACAGCCAAGATGCCTAGTTAGAAACCTAACAGTGAAAACCTGTTAGGTTTCTCTTGAAAATCGTAGCTTGCAAGTGGGTGTCAGTTTTTTTCTTGGGACGCCCTGTAAAACTACATCTACTGATGACTGATACTTACTAATATCATGCGCCAATTGTCGGCTGGCAGTCTGATTCAACTTGCATATAGAAAGTATCTTATCGCAAAATGAATTACAGGTACCTCTAGCGATAATTTTGAGGAAAACTTGCGCCAGTGCCCCTTCTCCTTCGGGGGCGGAGGAGTACTCTTCGTCTACTGTTCGCAAGGCGCATATTAAAGAGGGATTTTCACGAAACAAAAATGGCTCAAGGTGCTGAGGCAGTTCCATTAAATACTGACCAATCTAAAAAAAGTTAGATTAGTTAAGATCAAGAAAATCTTTAAAAAAAATTTTTTAATCGAAATCGGCAAATACTTTTTGAGCTATTGTGTGGTTACAAAAACTACTAATACACGCCAGCAGATTTTGTATTTTTTGATTTAGTATGACGTTGAAAGCCAAGATTTGACGAAAAAAGTGTTTTCCGGCCAATACAGGGTTTCCAAATAGTCCCTTAAGTGCCTAAACAGCCGTATATTAGGTATAGACAGACAAAAATTTAAGTAAGAGGAAATGAGACAGACATAGGCCAAAGTTGCCATAACAGTTAAAAAGTAGTAGCGAAATCTGAATGAATTTGTTTTTATATTTTCGCACGTTTTGGAATGAGATAAAAGATAAATTTTTATTGTTTTTTTTTAAATAATAAAAAAAATCCATTCAAAATTGTCTCGAAAATAGTTTTTTTTTACAAAAAAGTTTCACGGGCAAGACCTCAGAGGTAAAGGTAGCTCGGGGACGCGTTTCTGCCTCATTAGGCTTCATTCAGCCCGAGCATAACCATAAAATGGAAGGAGATGAAATGATGATGTGGATATCTGAAAAGGAATATGAAATATGGTGTTTACTGAGGAGAGACCAACTGTCAATTTGCAGCTTCGGTCAGGGTTGCCTCAGTTTTGAGGCTAATTTTGACGTCGCGACGGAGACAGATATTAATCTGCTCCCAGAAAACAGCCTGAGCCCTGGATTTTTTAAATTTGAAGGAAGTTCACGAGGTAAAAAGGTCTGAGGTCTTGCCCGTGAAACTTTTTTGTAGAAACTTTTCACCTCGTGAACTTCCTTCAAAGTTTTTTTTTTCTAAAAAAAATTGTTAAGGTCAGGTAGGGTTGCTACAGAACATCGTATTGGCTTTATGCCAGGATATTATTTCCATCACATATCGATCGATCGGTTTTAGTTTCCCCTTTTTCGCAAAGGTGGCACTGGTAGTATGTAGAACAAGATTGCTGTACTATTAGAGTAAGGTAATTATTTGTAATACAACCAGGAATAAAGAATCGTTAAACAAGTCAAATTATGGCTTTTTCGGACAGCTAAAAAACCATAATTAGACTTCTTTCATAATAAAGATGGCAGCATTGCACAATATATATTTTTTTTGGTTGCGTAAATTTTTTAGAGAATTTTTGTTTTAGTTATTAACTTATCAGCCATTAGAGTTTCATCTCACAAAACTTACTTGCGTTATATATTCTTGCGGTGAAAAGCTATAATCTGGCAAATCGGCGTTGTGGGCAGAACCGTCAAACTGAGTCCAAGTTTCCGGTTTCTGAATGACAGCCAACTGAACTGATATGGGACCAAAGACAACTTGATAGGTCGTGTGGTGTATATCGGTGCACAGCTTGCTAAATTCGGACGTCACGTGGTCCAAGAGTGACAGTTGAGTACCTTATAGAATAAACGATAAAAGCGAGGGTTACGCTAAAATTGTTTAGGTAATTCTAATCAAAGGTGTTCGCAGCGCTTTATTCATTCAGTAGGTGTTTTACCACGGATGCGAATTCATCTGAGTATTTGCAAAATTTTACCGTAAAAATGGAACCGGGTAGCGATTTTTAAGCCATGATTTTTTACACGATCACCTTCGCCTATAGAAGCGATGTTTCAGATGGGTGCCACATTTGTAAACCAAATATTCCAAATATTTTTTCATAGTTTGAATGGCATAGCATGCCGAGTTCAGTTTATTATAAACGTAATTTATTTGTGTTTCCCAGCTTGGTTTTTGTCAATAAAAACTCCAAGGAATCTGGGATCCCCCAAGAACTCAGTGCTCTGGGAAGGCAGTGTAGTCTCCTCTGGGATACCATTCTACAATGTTTCGTTCAAAAGATAGTTTATTTTGAATAAACCAGTTTGTTATTTGTAGTAACGATGTTCTTGAATTATCCAGTAATCTAGGAACTTGTGATGCCTTGACCGACACATTTGAGTCATTCGCAAAGTTGATGAGTTTAGCAAAAGTTGGATTTGATGTTTTCATGGCATTATCAATGTAAACAACAAATAAAGTTGGTCCGAGAACACTCCCCTGGACAATGCCTGTAGTCAACTCTAAATCTTCCAAATAATATTTATTATTTTCTTTATAAATTACGGCTCAGAGCTACAACCTGAAATAAGCAAAGCGGAAACAAAGAAAATGAAAAATAACAAATCACCTGGAAAACACGGAGTAACGGCAGAAATGCCCAATTACGGTGGTAAAGCTGTAGTGAATACCCTCCATATTCTCCTGAATAAAATACTAAAAGAAAAAATAATCCCAAAAACATATGCATAACCATCATTCTACATAAGAAAGGCGGTAGAGCAGCCCTAAAAACTATCGACCTATAACACTCAGTTTTTAAAAGCTTAGATTGAGAAGAAATAGGCATCAAAGTAAACGGACAATAATTGAACCACCTAAGATATGCTGATGATATCGCCTTAATAAAAGACAAGAAAGAAGAACTGATAAAAATGCTGGAAGAACTGGATACAGCAGCTAAAATTATAGGCTTATCTATGAACTACACTAAAACTAACACAGATGAAGATATTAAAATAGAACAAGTAGAGGAATATATATCCATGGGACGCATTATTAAACTAAAAAAAGAAAACCAAACAGCTGAAATCAAGAGACGAGTAAGATTGGCCTGGGCAGCATCTGGTAAATTAAACTACATAATAAAAAATTAAAAATATCCTCGGTACCTCAAAACGAAAGTGTATAATGTATCCTTCCTGTACTTACCTATGGATCAGACCTAGACACTTACAAAATCAAACATGGATAACAAAAGCCCAAGAAAGACAAATGTTACATGTAAAGCTAACAGAAGTGACTTTGAGTCAGATTGTCTGAAATAATCGGACAGGTCCAATAAAATAAAAACAAACTAACTAACCTTTTGTCACACAATTTATGAGAGACTGGTATTCCCGCAACTGATTATCGTTCAAAAGATAATTTCTATAATCCGAAGCTGCGTCTTTCTTGTTTAAATCCAAAACGGTTAACATTATGGACTTTTCTATTTCTTGAATTTTCAGCAAAATTTCTCCAGTGCATTGCAATAGCGACAGGCAAAGTTGAAACGTGGTCCAGTCTTCTTCGTGGGATTTCGATCTATCTATTTGTCTTAAAACAACCCTAAAATACAGAACATATTAGGGACCTTTTGCACGCACTCATTTAGCAAACTTTATCCTTTATAAATGCGACATTAAATGACAGATGTCACGTGAAATGTCAAGTCCAATTTTGATCTTTTGCAGACACAATTTTTTATCCTTTATTTAACTATCAAAAGCCTGTTTTGTGTTCTGTAGGCAAAATTAATTAAAACGTTCCGAGAACAACTAGGGAAAAACTGAAAAACCAATATCAGTGAAAAACCGTCAGCTTAATATACGCACTTCACAGAACATTGATGACTTTTGGCATAGAAGTGCAACCGGCGATCCTTGCAACATTGAGGGGCAGATGGCGCTAAAATAAATTCGTCTAGTACGCAATATTCCGAGACAACTACTATGGCATTTGTATGATAGGCCAGGGCTATCAAAACGGACGGGCCACGGTCCTCCACTTTATTGACGTCACATCCGGGGCTGATTTTTTTTGATGGTCACGTTACGACACAGCTGATTGTCTTTAAAATATTAAGTTGGAATGACGGTTCATGAATATTTGATTCTTTTTTTAATAAAGCCGGTTTTGAGATTGTTTTTACCATATTCTTTCAGAACAAATAAAATTTTTTAAATCTATAGTAATTCTTAATTTTTCAGAGCCGCTTCATTAGCTCACACAAAAATTAAGTTTAAAGCAGAAGCGAATGTGACAAACAAGATGGCGGGTAATTTGAATTCAAAATAAGGAATGCTAAATTTTGAAGATTTTAACCTTTTAATCATATTGCTTCCTTACAAAACTTTGGTGGAATATCGGGATGGTGACTGAGAATATTTTACTGAAATTTCGCGGAAATCTGTAGTGCCATTTTGAAAATATCATAAAAGAACGTCTGACCTCCCATAAGACCCAATGTAAAATCAGCCCCCGGAGAGCAGCTGATTTTTTCAGGGTCGTGGCCTCTATTTTTGTGTTGGCCTGGGATAGGCATGAACCTCGGAACTCACACATCCAACTAAATCGTACTAGTAGTCCCTGAATGTTGCGTACCAGACGAATTTATTTCAGCGCCATCTGTCCCTCAATATTGCAAGGCTCGTCGATTGCACCTCTATATGGGCCATAGACTCAAAGCTTTTGGTTAGTTGGTCAACACTGTCGTCAAACAACACATATCTACCAGTTTTTATAAAAAATAATTTTCAATAATTGGTATAAAATTAAATCTGCGGATTACCCCTCACTGCTAGCTCTTGAAATAATTTTCTGGTATCAAAAATTTTTTAAATTTACATTACATTTTGTCATGACGTTATATACACGGCAACACTGTCTCTAAATAAAGGAACTAGTAGCCTGCATTACTCGAACACAAGTAAGGTCAATTATTATCCTTTAGTAGGAGATAAAGTTCGAACCACGTAACTGCGCATGCCTCAAATAAAGGATAAGTGAAAAATGGTCCACAGTACACCGGTTTATTTTTTAAGTGATGAGTAACAGCAGTGTTGCCAAAACTCACGATTAATCGTGAGATTACACGATTTTGGAAAGTATCTTACGATTTCACGAATTACGTAGCGTTTCTCACGATTTTTGTATTTTATCAAAAAAAAAACCTTTATTTCTGATGTGGCAATGAGTTTTCCTAAGTTTGCGAGCGTAGAAAACTATCAAGACTTAGATAATGAGTGGAGAATGCTACAAAATTTTCCACTAGATAATGCTGTACATGATGATATAGAAATGTTTAAAAAAATCGCATTGGTGAAAATAGGAGACGATTCCCTCAAGTTTCCAACTTTAGTTAAGTTTATTTTCAATATATTGTGTTTGCCCCACTCAAGTGCCGCCGTAGAAAGGATATTATCTCAAATAAATTTAACAAAAACGCAGTCTCGAAACAGGATAAAAGTTGATACTATCGAAGGAATTTTACATACAAAACGCTTGATGGGAAGGGATACATGCTATGATTTTGACATAGGTATTAATATGATTAAAAAACTAGGAACTAAAGAAGTATATTTGAATAAAAATGATGATTCGAGCGATTCCGACTCTGACCAACTATGTTAGGTATGAAACATTATTATCTCTACAGTTTTTGAGCTTTTTAAAATGTGTTTGGTTTTATGTAATACATATAAAAATAAATTTATTTTTGCTTTTTATAAACTTTAATTTATTCCTTCTGTATTTTGATCTCTTTTTAGGATTTTTTCAAAATCTCACGATTTCTCACGATATTTAATATAAAATTTTCACGAATTATCTTGGAGCATTTTGGCAACACTGAGAAACAGGTCGAACCTAGCTTAATTTTGCCGAGATGTCCAATTTTTTCCTCAGTAAAAATTCTTGAAAGTGATTCCTAGGAGAGTGCGTACGTGCTGATATCTTTTAAGCGTCGTACTGACTAAAACAATTGCCAGCTACAAATTCTATACTGTTACTTTTTTCGTTTCGTTAATTTGACAAGTTTGGGGTGGGGATACGGCCGTCAAAGCATTTAATTTGTAGGACAAATGTTTTTTATGTTTAATATCATTTAGATGTAAACAAAAAATTAATTCTTAATACTTAATGAATTTTTTCCAGCCGCCAAGTTCGCGTAGACCATATTTAACCTCAAACTCTACTTCAGAAAGAGCTACAAAACTCAAACTTTGCACAGTCGTAGATCTTCATAAAGTTAACATCCCCTTCAAGTTTCGTGGACTTCCATAAAGTAGTAAAGTAGTTACGAAATATTAAAAAACGTCGAAATTGCCACTTACTCACTCACCTCATGTATAGATGATCAATATTCTACTATAGTTCCAGACATGCTACAAAACACCCCAAAATTCTAATTTACTCCCCTATACATCTAAAGTTATGTAAAATTAACATTGTTCACTTCCAGAAACGCTAGAGAGCTGAGCTTTGACAGACTGGAAATATGATAAAACTATAGGAAAAAATTTAAGCCCCCAAAATTTTTATTTGCTTTTCTTCTCTATAAATGTATATTTATGTAAAAATAACATTGCCCTCTTCCAGAAACGCTAGAGGGCTAAGCTTTGGAAGGCCGATAGGAATTATGATAAAACTAGTTAATAAAGTTATGTAAAAGTAACATTACCCACTTCCAGAAACGCTAGAGAGCAGAGCTTTGGAAGACTGAGGAACTATGATAAAACTATAGGAAAAAACTTAAAAACACCAAAATTTTAATTTACTTCGCTCCCCTATGAATGTAAAGTTATGTAAAAGTAACATTGTCCACTAAGAGCTGAGCTTTAGGAACTATGATATTGATAAAACCATAAGAAAAAATTAAAAAACCTCAAAATTTTTAATAAGGCAGTTCAAAAGTTTTGAACAATATTCCGCATATTTTACTACTTTAAAACGTAAATATTATCCAAATCCTTTAAAAAGGGAGTAAAATTATAACAAAAACATTTCATGTAAAAAAAGCCAAGTACGCGAAAATGGTATTCCGTAAAAAGAATGGAGATAAAAGTAAGTGGGCTTTTTTTACATAAAATGTAAATGATTGACATTTAGTGCCTGCGCAATATGTTAGGAGTAACTTTCAAGAATTTTCTTATAAGGAGATATGCGTCTCAGAAAAATGAAGCTACCTATGAAAATGCCGCCTGTTCATCACTTAAAAAATAGACCGGTGTACTCTTTCTAACGAAAAGAGAGACCTTTAAAACAAAGGATTACTCGACCAACTTTCCCTATTCAAAATACAGGGGTAAAGTTTAGCCCTCAAAGGAAAAATAAATGGATTCATGACGGATCTGATACATTCCTAGCACATTAGCACACTTCAAGTGAACTCGCTATATCAGCCTTGGAAATAGTTTTTTGTAAATATCTCAAAAACGCTTCGTTAAAATTTTAATTGTCAAAAACCTGTTTAATGGATTTGGACTCAAATCTAGTCAGGTCGTAATAGTGTCGAAAATTATTTTTCACGAAAATCTCATAAAAATTGGTCTACCGGTTCCGGAGCTATCGTGGGCCGGACAGACAGACACACACACACACACACACACACACAGGGCAGGACAAGATTGCAAAGATTAGTCCAAATACACCCAAATAAGACATTTTTGGCTTTCTCTCAAAACATTTTTTTATCGAAAACAATACCTTATGTTGCTGCTGCCATCTAGTCTAGGAAGGTAAAAAAGACAGTCAAAAAGTGTCCCCTTCGCAAACAAAATGAACGTGTTGGAGGGTTTGCCCAACAACGTACGAAAAATACCTGAAAAAGGCCCTGCTACCTAAAAAATACTCTGCCAATATATGGGCCCCTAAGCTCACACTAGGTACTATAGTTATAGTGTACCTGTGAGCTAATATAACTTAAAACTGTAATATATGGTATTCAACTCCAGACTAAGTTATCTCTCGTTTGATACCACACAAGCCATGTTTTGACTTAAACTCAAATTTTTAAAACTCCCCCCCCCTTAAAAAAACAAAAATTAAAATGTATTTTGTTCAACTCCAGCCTCAATTACCTTTCGTTTGATATCACACATGCCATATTTTCACGTAAACTCCAATTTTTGAAATCTACCCCCACCCTTTTTTTTAACTAAAATTTATTTTGTTTAACTCCACACTCAATTACCTTTCGTTTAATATCACACACGCCATATTTTCACATAAACTCTAATTTTTGAAATCCACCCCCACCCTTTTTCTTGGCTTGTGTTCGGTGGATTTTGTTCATTTTTAAATGGGACCATCTCGACACAAGACCCAGGCCAGGTACCAAATTTCATTGAAATCGGGCAAGCGGTTTTTGAGTTATGCGCGTTAGTCGTTACAGACAGACATACAGACAGACATACAGACAGACAGACAGACAGACAGACAGACAGACAGACAGACAGACAGACACCACAACAAAAAAGTTTCAAAATCATCTGAAACGCAAAGATATATAAAAAAATTTGAAATCGGAGCAACTTTTTTTTTCTCGAAAAAATTAGGATCACCATATCTCACACTACTATAGTATAGTATATGTGTGAGCTAAAACATCCTGTATTTAAATTACATACCTATAATATCCCGCATAATTTGACAAAAACCCTCTCAGAGCCTCCAAGAGTCCACAAATTCCGTAATTTTCCGTAATATCCAAACATCTCTTTTTCGCGCCCCTAGCGAAACCCATGATCAACGGGATCGTTAAAGTCAGCGCTTGAATAGTTTCTGGTAGTTCATCTTTCATGCAATTAACCTAAAATTTCAGAAAAAAGGTAAATCTAACCCAAGGTCTTTAATAACACAAGTTACCTACAGAATTTGAAAGGTCATCATTGAACCCGACTGGCCAACTGTAATGGCATAGCAATCAGATTCAATATTTACGTCACGACGGGCGTTGCCTTAAGCCATTTGCTTTATGGCAAGACGGTGACGTAACTACAGTCGTCCAGTTAAGTTCACATGCCTGATCAAATTCTGTAGGCAACCTGTGTAAAAGTATAAAGACCTTCAACCTAACCTAACTAAAACAATTTTATGTAATATCTCAAAAAAAGGTCGTGGCCCTGATTGGTTCAGTGGGCGTACGTTTCCTTTCCAATCAGAGGGTGTGTGGTTCGATTCCCATACCTCCCACTACAAACTTGAACCTACTCTCCGTTTGTGAATACAGATTTACCGGAAGTATGGATAAAGCCTATCTTGGGCGAAGTTTGGGCATCAACGAAGTAGGCACAGTTGATGATGAATACAAGACCGTGGTTCGGAAGTCACGTTAAGCAGGTCCCGTGTTAAGCGTAGATGGCGCTAGCACGATAAAGACCCCTGTGTTCGACCAAAAGCATCAGGTAAAATTAAATCCTCCATGAGAAAAGAAAATTGCCTACCATGGGGGTCGATATGTGTATGAATATGAGTGTGTTGTGATTGTCCAATTCAATGCATAGGCCAACCAAATCGAATAAATGAATGAATTAATAAAAAAAAGGTCTAAACCTTATGAAAGCTCTTTGTAGCGTCGAATGGAGGGCGCACCCATCGACCCAATTAATGTTTTTTAGGACCTATGTCGCATCTAGGAGTGTTTCCTCATAGCAAATACAAGTCAAGCCTCTCTAAAGAAACTAGACGTCGATCCATACACGTTTTAATACCTGAAGAAAGAGAAAAACCATTGAAATACAGAAGAACCTGGCTGGCTGCAATACATGCTTCTTTCTATGACAGTGCAAACTCCACAGCATTTTGGAGTAACCTTAATCAGGTCCAAAAAGAGATTCAAGAACTGGATTCTTTTGGAATTTCTAAATTATGTCTGGCTTTTTACAGACGGATCTATAGATACTGACAACAGAGTGGCTGCTGGAGTGTATATTGAAAATAATAATAATAAAATCTCCCAGAGGCTGACAGACCGCATTTCAATCTGCTCTGCAGAAGTCAAAGCTATACAAATAGCATTAAATATCATGGAAGAGAAAAACTTCGAAAATGCAGTGATTTTTAACAACTCCAAGAACAGATTGCCAGACCCTAAAGACAATATACATATGAGTCAGTCTTCTGGAACTAGCTAAAGACATAAGGCTCGAGATAACTTCATTCATAAAACTTTGAACTGAACATTGTCGATCCCCTCAACATCTTTATCATGTAAACATAAAAGAGAATTTGCATTGAAATAGGTGATCTCACTGATATATTATTTGAATGCCTTTTGAACTTCTTTACCATTGATGTCTTACACAGAAGTATTAATACAGATTTAAATAATGACAGCAAATTGGAAGTACTATTGTACTATACTAAAACAAAGATAAGGAAATAGTTTGAGTTCCAGGAAACCCTTGCAAATCGATTATGAAATAGTGATCACAGGATCACAAGTAAACATAATTTAAAATGATGTCTGTGGCTAGTTAGCCCCCGTAGCGTAGGCCATTATACCGAAAGTGGATTGGATTGGATCTCAAAAACTAAAAGTGACACCTGAAATTCAATTTAACAGTTGGATTCTTTGTAAATAATTTTTAAATAAAAAAATAAATAAAAATTAATTTTTCATAAATATAAAAGTAATAGCTCCCCTCCCTAGCTTAAAAATTAGTCCACAGTACACCAGTCTATTATTTAAGTGATAAGTAACAAACGGAATTTTCGTACATAGCCCTTATTTTCCCGAGACGTCCAAAGTGATTCCTAACAGCGTGAGCAGGCACAGAAATTTTCCGTGCGTTGGACTGACTTAACCAAGCATGCGATTTTGTTTCGGTTGCCATTTGCTTTGAAACACATTTTGCAAGCAACAGAAAAAATATTGCCGGACACTAATTCTTTACGGCTACTTATACTACTACTATGTCGGTTTAGAACGTTTTTCTACGTTGTCCGACGCCTATTCTCCACCTCCTTCGATCCTGACAATCATCTTCTGTCAGATTCTTTTGACTCATTGATCTTTGGATTGACTGTTGCCATTTTAGTTTAGGACGTCCTCTTTTTCTGCGCCCTACTGGTTGCCACTCTAGGACCTGTTTTGGTAATCTTTCGTCGTTCATCCGTTGTACATGGCCGTACCATATCAATTGCCTTTTAGTGATGTCATCCGTTATGCTTCCCTCGATTCCCATTCTTTCTTTTATGATCTCATTTCTTATGTGATCTAATCTACATATTCTCATTGATCTTCTTATTGCATCCATTTCGACACTTTCCATTTTTGTTTTGTATTTTTCTGTTACGCGACAAGTCTCTATTCCATACAACAGCGTGCTTTTTACCATTGTTTCATATATGTTAAATTTTACATTCTTTCTTATCTCTCTGCTCCATAAAATACTGTTAAGACATCCAATAACCTTTTTTGCTTTTACTATTCTTTTTTCCAATTCTTTACAGTCTGTTCCTGTCTTATCAAATGTGACACCCAAGTATACATACTCATTGCATGGAGATATTGTTTGTCCATTGTCTAGTTCTAACTCACTGGATTCGTTTCCAATACATAAGTACTGTGTCTTGTCCACGTTCACTGTTAGTCCCCACTTTTGGTATTCTTCCGTTAACTTTCTCATCATATACTCCATGTCTTCTTTATCATTAGCTACAATTACTTGGTCGTCAGCACTTACACACAGCTACTTATCCCATATCATAGATTACGGGATGAAAAAAGTAACAGTAAAGCATTAGTAACCGGATATTTTTTTTCTATGCCTTAAAAAATGTTTTAAAGTAAATGGCAACATTGTCCCCAAAATCACATACTTGGTTTAGTCAGTCCGAAGCTCGAAAGATTTCTGCGCCTCCGCACTCTGTTAGGAATCACTTTCAAGAATTTTGGCAGAGGAAAAAGTCTTGGCAAAATAAGGCGGCAGAGGAAAAAGTTGGGCGTCTTGGCAAAATAAGGCTATGTACGAAAATTTTTCCTGTCCTTAAAAAATAGACCTGTTCCTCTAAAAATCGAGCACCGAGAAACATCTGAATCCCCCGAAAGACATTGAATTTGTGACACCCTATACATAATAATTTCTGAATTTAGTATACTAACCGTGGACAATTGTTTATTAAGGTTTGCTTGTTCATATGCACCATAGTTGCTAATATAGTCGACTAGATGCGCCAAAATGGCTTTTAAAAGATTTTGCAGTTTGGGTGTTGGATTTTTTCCTAAAAATTAACCAATCAACAAGTGATTTTTTTAGTGGCGAGACGTGAGGATTTTTTTAGGGTGGAAAGAAGAAACGGGAAAAAAATTACAAAAAAAAGTATAAAATTTTTTTTTTTTATATTTTTATTTTGCATAAAAGTTCAACAAATATTCATATTAATAGCGTACAGTAACTCTCAAGTTGTCTTAAAAATAGGTTCTAGTCTGCGCATTTTACTAGTAGCAAAATGGTCAATATACGGCCGTTTGTAAAAATGGGGAAGAAATACACGCAGAGTCGAGTATACTTGCACTCAGCAAAATAATGCGCTTCGATATAAACTATATGCAAAATGCACGCACTATAGAGCTGGCCGACTTCAGTAGGCAAATAGCAGAATGTCTTATCCACTCTCTATCTCCGCCGCCAATTTGTCGCGCTTTTGCGTTGTACTGTAACCTATAAGCAGGGATTTTAGAAGACAATTTCCAATACCTCTACACCATCTACACTGTTTTTTAGAAAAGGACGGGCCGCGTATTTACGTTTCCGTGCTGATTTCACGGCAGCGCTGTTTTGAAATAGACACGGAAATTTTGCAACATATTTGGTTACAAATGCATGTTGAGGCGCCGAGGCTCGAACAAGGCACGGATTTTTATTGAATTACGCAGCCCAGGGGTTTACTTATCAGTGCACATTTGAAACTTAAATTGGATTCACGTTATTAGTTTGATTTTGAGGTTATATGTTTGTTAATATGAAAATTATGGAGCCGTTTAAAAGTATTTGTACTAAAATTACTCAAGATTTTGAAATTCTTTGAAGTTAACTATACCTGCAAAGTTCAGTGTTCATTGTCTTACACCGGCAACTACGACGACAGATGTTGTTCTGTTATTAATAAATTTTACTGATTTAAATGATTTTCACTTGATTTCTAACCACATGAAAAAAGAAAGTTTCAAAAACCTAACCTAACGAAAGCTAATCAATCAAATCTAACCGAACCGAACCAAAGCAAACTGAACCAATAATTTTGTTAAAAAAAAAAACTTTCCTGAGTTCCTACCCGGGATCCTAGAGGATGTGAATCCGAACCGAACCGATCCTAACTAAACCGAACCAAATCTAACCTAACCAAACTAAGCTACAACACTATTCACACCCTCTAGGATCCCGGGAAAGAAGTCAGGAAAGTTTTTTTTTTAATTGTTGGTTCAGTTTGCATGATTTGGTTCAATTCGGTTCGGATTCACATCCTCTAGGATCCCGGGTAGGAAGTCAGGAAAGTTTTTTTTTTGAAAAAAATTATTGGTTCAGTTTGCTTTGGTTCGGTTCGGTTAGATTTGATTGATTAGCTTTCGCAGGGCTATCAAAACGGACGGGCCACGATCCTCCACTTTGTTGACGTCACATCCGGGGCTGATTTTTTTTTTATGGTCATGTTACGACAGCTGATTGTCATTAAAATATTGAAGTTGGAATGACGGTTCATGAATATTTGATTTATTTTTAAATAAACCCGGTTTTGAGATTGTTTTTACTATATTCTTTTAGATCAATTTTTTTTAAATCTATAGTAATCCTTAATTTTTCAGAGCCGCTTCATTAGCTTACACAAAAATTAAGTTTAAAGCAGAAGCGAATGTGACAATCACAGATGACAAAGTCAAATACATGTCAAATATATCAGTTGGCATGTGGTTCATGGCGGGTAATTTGAATTCAAAATAAAGATTGCTAAATTTTGAAGATTTTAACCTTTTAATCATGTTAATTCCTTAGAAAACTTTGGTAGTATATCGGGACGGTGTCTGAGAATATTTCACTGAAATTTCGCGGAAATCTGTAGTGCCATTTTAAAAATATCGTAAAAAAACGTCTGACCTCCCATAAGAACCAATGTAAAATTCAGCCCCGGGAGAACAGCTGATTTTTTCAGGGTCGTGGCCTTTTCGTTATGTTAGCGTTTTAACCTGACAGTTGAATACGCTTTTGTAATAGTTTAATGAGCGATGTTCTCTTACAGATCCGTGCTCATTTCGAGATCAAAACTCTTAAAATCAATTTCCGTGTCTATTTCAAAACCGCGCCGACGTGAAATGAGCACGAAAACGTAAATACGCGGACGGGCCGTGCGGCGGGACCAATATTGTCATTATTTTTGGTTTTTAGTTGTTAATTAATAATTGTTCATATGATATGCCTAAATATTTTAAATAATATACAAACAATGAATAGCATTAAGGAATATTTTTATGTAATAAAAATATCGAAAATTTTGGGTCTAATTTTTGTCTACCCGTACGCTTCGCCACTGGATTTTTCTACAGACTGTTCCAAATTACTAGTCTATGGACAAATCGGCCTAAAAGGGGGTTTCGTGTGCAAGTCGTGCCAACTTTTTGCCGATAAGCCAAGTTTGTTAAGGGCACTCCATAGATCAGGTTTTGACTTGTTGTCTTCTTGTAAATGCGTTTTTTTAAAGATATGGCCCCCACCACTTTTTTTGCACGATACTTTTTAAAACGATGTATCTTTCTTAGAAATAGTCGTAGAGGGTTGCAAAAAATTAAGCTTTTTGAAAAAAAAATATTTTACCGCTTATTGTAGAAAATAAAATTTCCTTTTTAACAATGTATTAGTCAGTGGGGTCAGGCTTATGACAAACTCTCCAGCGGCGTCCGTTTATTAAGAAAATATAAAAAAATTAAAGAAACCACATAAGTTTTACCCGATTATCTTAAAAACCAAGCTCTCTATCAAAAATTGTGACCTATAGTCGATTGTAGACAATAAAATTTCCTTTTAAACGTGTATAATAGTGTAAGATTTATCTTCAGATTAAAACTTCACAGGCCTGAGCAGCTAAAATCAATTTTTACAAATCACCAAACAAATTAATTCTGTTACAAGTTTTTCCAATTTTCTCAGAAACTAAGCTCAATTGACAAAAATGTGTTTTATAGTTTATTGTAGGAAATAAAATTTTATTTTTAACAATGTATAAGTCAGTGGGGTTTAATTAATGACAAACCCTTCAGCGACGTCCGAATATGGGGGTCAATTAAAAAATAAAATAAACGATTTTTTTTTCGAATATTAAAAAAAAAAAAAATTAAAAAGTATTTTTTTAATATATTTTAAATCAAGTAATTTAAGCTTTGTTGTATTAAAATTCTTCTTCTTTTTTTCTGTCATATTGAATCCGCCATATTTAAAAAAAGGCGCGATTATCACAATGACAATAAGTCAAAACCTGATCTGCTAGGTATGTTAAACAAATTTAAGTTACTTTCAAAAGGTTCTTATGGTTTTCATTAAAAGCATAATTTTTTAATATACTCCAAAGACCCCTATTTTTTCCAGTTATTTGGAAATAACTTAAAAACGCATTGGAACACTTGAACCAGATTTGAATAAATAATCAAAACAGCTATCTTTTTTATATAAACTTTATTTTTCTAGCTCCAATAGTTTTAGAAATAAAATTAAAAAAATTTACCTTTTTTTAAAATTTTTTTGACAAATACAAAAAAATACATATTTTCTGACCAATACATTTTTAAGTAAATTACAAAGTAAGTATTTTAAACTTTGTTCCATGAAAATCGGATAAGAAATAAACAAGTTACAATTTTTTTAAAGATACGCCTTTCCGCCATATCTTTCAAAAAACTCATTTACCAGAATGACAATAAGTCAAAACCTGATATATGGGACGCCCTTAATAAAGTTAGCTTATCGGCAGAAAGTTGGCACGACTTGCACAAGAAACTTGATTTGTCCATAGACTATAAGTTTTCACCATTGGTAACTTTGTTATTATTAGAGATACAAAATTGTAGAGTGGCCGGGCTAAATGATCTAAGTGCCAAAATATACAAATTTTAGATTTTCCACCCAAAATGATGTATGTGTCAAGACCAATACGGGGCTATAAAAACTAAGTGCAATTTCCCCACCTTATGCCTTAACAAACATGTTTAAAATCACGTCATCCGTAAGTCCGCGTGCATGTATTGTACAGTTTTTTTTAGTTTCCCACAAAAACGATTTTTGGCACTTAGATCAATTAGCCTTTCCACTCTACAATTATTTAAATTAGTAAAATAGCAGTATTTTTAACTTCTAAGATGGCATAAAAACTTGAGCATTACATATATTTTCTTGCATTTTCTTACCCATCGGCGCCTTCTCCACAATACCAATCATATTCCCAGCAAATTGCATGGTCACCTCTTTAACTTCATGCAAAAATGTCAGTTTATCAGTGACTTGTTTTAAAGCTGCGTCAACGCATTGATTTAAAGAGGGATCTAAAAATGTTAATAATACCTTAAAAATGTTTTTTTTTAAATTTACAGTAACAGAATTGTATGTTAAATCAAAATCGAAAAAATTTACTTAGTTTGGATGACAGAGTGTTCAGGACAGGTATTCTCGTAATCAAAAACTCATAGCGTTTTTAAGACGCTCACCGTTTTATGACATCAAATTCGCTAAGCACCTGACCAAAAGTGCAATAATGGTATTCACGTACGACTGCACTGAGCATTTTTTAAAAACGGTAACCGTGTTTAAAAACACCTACCAATTGGCATCTGTTTCTGGAAATCGCGTGGCGTTTTTAAAAAATTTAAACTTATTAAAAAGTATTATGCACACAGTTTTTAATTTTTTTGCCAATTCTGTATTTATAGTGGTTAAAGGGGGCCTTCAGTAAGTACAATAAGGTCCCAAAATAGCCACCTTTCTTATTTTTCAAGGTAGAAATGAAGAAGTTTGTGAATAAATATTTACTGTATTTCTCTCCCTTCTGGAATCTATTTAAGTGGTACAGATAAATGAATAATTAAAAATTGTTTATGGACAAGTTTTCTACACTTCTATATGTAAAGCTACCCTGTAGAGTAGGTACCCGAGTATTTGAGCCTTATTGGAAAAAACTTTAATAATTATTGAAGAATTTTAGCAAAATTTTCTTCTAAAACTTTATTTTACTTGTTAGAAGAATTTATTATTATACCCTATAGTAGGTCTAGGGGTCATTACAATCATGTTAAGACACCGCTAGCCCAATATTTCTCATTAAAACCTTTTCTAACCATCACCTTCTCCAGATTTTCGATGTTTTTATTAATAAATACCAAAAATAACTAACTGGGGTAAAAAATCTGTAATCTATGCCACAAATGTCAAAAAACATAAACAAAAAGCGAGAGAATTTGAAGGATGCTTAGCGAGTTCCGTCCCAAGGGCGCGTTTACCAACGTAAATATCAAATTCGATCGGTCAGTGCAAATGCCGTGCGAGAATGGTGCTGTGCGTTTCGCTTAGCGTTTTCAAAACATAACGTTTTTAAGCCAATTTATGAGAATACCAGTCCTGGCGCATTTATACACCAAACCAAATTAAACAATTTATACAAATGTCAGATGTCAAACATGTGACACAACACAAGCGTAAATCTAAGGTCACTCATCGTCAAGCAAGCTTTACAGGTAGCGAAGCTAACGTCAGGCTTTCTATTTTTTGGTTATTATTTTTAACATGTTTTCCTCGGTTTCGCATTGGCGGTTCTGTTTTATTTTGAAGATGTTGTTTTACACAGTATGAAGGTACCTAAACTATATATATTTATGTAATTAGAATTAAAAAATTATGCTGAGGGTATAGAAGTCAATGTTATGCTGCAACCTATCTTGAAACTGAATCATTATTAAATAGATCTTTAGACTGTGGTAAAACCACATTTTTAAAATAATAACGAGCCGCCAATGCGAAAACGAGGAAAACATGTCAAAAATTATAACCAAAAAATAGAAAATCAGAGTTAGGCTTCGCTACCTGTAAAGCTTGCTTGACGATGAGTGACCTTAGTTATATCAGGTAATCTACCTAAAGAATTTAATACAGCAATGTAGACATTTGTTAGGATCTCAGTAGGATTTTCACCAACGAATACTTGGTTTAACCATTTGTATTGTGAGTGCCAAGTTGAAAGTAATAGGTTGTAGTAGTTGTGCATCCACTGTATGATTCCTACAATGCAAATAGTATTAGGCGGTACGAAAATGGTATTTTATACCGTAAGTCTTCCTAAGCTGGAACCATATGGAAAACTTTTTTAGTATTCATTTAAAAAAAAATGTATTCTTCATAAAAAGTTCTGCATCTTCTAACAAAGCATGTTCTAAAGCATACAATACAATCATTTTTGACAATATCGAAAATAGCTATAAGAAAAGTTGAGCAGAACTAAACACCACGTAGGGCCGATACACTTCTCAATTTACATAAATAACCTCCCACATATACTTCCAAAAGAAAATAGCTGGATAGGATGTTACTGTGACGACACAGTTTGCTTAATAAGAGCCAAAACGTGGGAAAAGGCATTTGAATTGGCAGAAAAATATATCATAATTATTAAACTTTGGATGGATCAAAATCTATTAACTCTTAATCACACAAAAACAAAATTCATACAATTTCAAATGAACAACTCAAAAATATTAGAAAAAATACAATAAAAATACATAACTTTGACTGCTTGTCAAAAGACATACCACAACACTGCCAGTGCAGTATGAATATAGAATCTACAAAGAATATAAAGTACCTGAGAGTATATATTCATAGCAACTTAAAATATGATATACACATTAATTACATATATAACAAAATTAGGAAAACCATATATAAATTTTATCAGCTAAGAGAGTTTATGTCCTACAAACTACTAAAAATAGTATACCAAGCCTTAGTTGAATCAATTCTAAGTTATGGTTTGAGGATCTGGGGCAGTGCATGCACGTCAGCTCTAAATAATTTAATAATAACTCAAAAATATATACTAAAAATTATGTTTAAAAAACCAAAAAGAAACCATTCAGCAAACTTATTTATAGAAAGTAATGTATTAGCAATAAAATAACTTTACATAAAAAATATTGCAAAGTACATGTATAACAATGATAAGTACAAAACAAGGATAAATCATAATATTACAACAAGGTCTGTAACAAATCGAAACTTGGTTGTATCCAGAGTTTATTACAGGTCTTGCCAGCGGCACATTGCATTTGTTGGGCCTCGTCTCTTTAACATGATGCCTAACGAAATAAAATCAATAAGTAACAAAAAAACATTTAATAATCAAATTACAAACTGGATAAAAAATTGCTCTTCTGACGTTATAGATAAACTAAATATTTTGTAAAAATAAAAAAACTATGTATGTTATGGTGTGTATGTGTGTGTGAGCATGTATGTTTGTTAGAGAACAGTGGATTGGATTCTGTCACGGTTCCGGTTAACCGCAAAACACTCTGGTTGTTATCACTTTGTAGTGATTATATCCTCTGGTGATTTTTGACTGTGATAATATTGTTATTGTTACTTATGTTAGAATTAAGATTTTTGACAGAAACTAGCATCCCGACAAGTCACTTGGGACTTAGGGATGATAGTCCAATGAATTGTAAATTATTTAAGCATCTGAAATAAATGAACTTGAATGTATAAATATGCAATTACATCCATTTGTAATGAAAAATTATTTTTTTAGTTCTTTTTTATAATTTAAACGCGGTTTGACAGTCGCAAAAATTTATTTAACTAGGTTACATGTAACTATAGTCTTTGCAATAGCCCTTTGCTATCCTTTTTTTATTTTTCTGCTATAAAGAAGACAGAAAATAGCATCGAAAATCACTGTTGGCCACAAATTGCAGGAAATTTCTGACAAGTTGTCACAATATTTTAAGCAAAAGAACTAGCCTTATTGCAAAGACTATGCAGTTAAATTTACATTGTTATTGTAGACATATTATGTACATTTCAAAATATATAAAATAACTTTTTTAATGTAAGTGGGTTTAATTGTATATTTAAACACGGTTTTTAGTTCTGATCAACTTTTTTTTAAAAGAATTTTCGATATTGTCAAAAATCAAAGTGCTCCCTTGAATAAAATTCATATTAGCTCACACTACACTATAGTAGTGTGAGCTATAGTGATCCTAATTTTTTCAAGAAAAAAAAAGTTGCTCCGATTTCAAAAATGTTTATATATATCTTTGCGTTTCAGATGATTTTGATTGAAACTTTTTTGTTGCGCCGTCTGTCTGTCTGTCTGTATGTCTGTCTGTAACGACCAACGCGCATAACTCAAAAACCGCTTGCCCGATTTTAATGAAATTTGGTACCTATGCTGGGTTTTGGGTCGAGATGGTCCCATTTAAAAATTAACAAAATCCACCGAACACAAACCAAATAAAAGGGTGGGGGTATATATCAAAAATTAGAGTTTATGTAAAAATATGGCGTGTGTGATATCAAACGAAAGATAATTGAGTCTGGAGTTAAACAAAATACATTTTAGTTTAAAAAAAAGGTGGGGGTAGATTTGAAAAATTAAAGTTTAAGTCAAAACATGGCTTGTGTGGTATCAAACGAAAGGTAATTGAGTCTGGAGTTCAATAAAATATATTTCAGTTTTTAGTTATATATTAACTCACACGTACACTATAATTATAGTACCTAGTGTGAGCTTAGGTGCCCATAGATTGGCAGAGTATTTTTTTACTTAACTCGTATACTACTAAAACAATTAGATATATTATTATTATTGTATTTTAGGTTTTAGAACATGCAGAACTTTTTATAAAGAATATTTTTTTTCCTAAAATTAATAATAAAAAAGTCTTTCATATGGTTAGCACTTAGCTAGACATGTATAATAAAAAAAAGTTCATATATTTCTTTAGGCCAAAACTTTTTTCTTCTCAGGATATAGGGTATTAAAGTAATCTTTTTTTTTCGACTTTTTAATTAAAATTCCTTTCAAATTAGAATACAAAATCAACATTTTATAGAATCGATATTTTGTGGTGTCATGTATTACAACAAAGATAAAAATTAAAATTGTTGAAAACAAATTGACTTGTTTTTAGAACAATTCTTAAAAATTATTTAAAACAAAGCCTATATGGAGGAATATGTAGAAAACTTGAAATTTTTCAAATATTAATTTTTCTTGAAGCAATTTATTTGGACACCCTGTATTTTATTAACTTCTATTGCCTAAATAGACCACACAAAATTAGTATTCTTTTAACTAACGGGGTAGTATTACTGACATTATTTTTGTATTTGTCTTTGTTTTCCAAACATAATAAATAAAGACATATAGGTATAAAAATACTTTCAGTGATACTAAAGGACATTTTTTAATCTCAATGAATCAGAAAATTAAATTTAGAATCTTTGGAACTTACAAAATCTTTTTTAATCTGTATTATAGTTACTTTACCTTCATCCTGTTCAACTTCGAGTTGATCTCTCCATTTTTTTATTAAAATTTCTTTCTGACAATTACTGTAATATTTCGTTAATTCCTGCAGCCTACCAATTGATGAAAATATTCGAACAAATAATAGGCATTGTTCTAAAAAAGACAATTTAAGTAAAAAAATGCAACAGTTAAAGTTATACTAGATAGTTTAAGATACGCAAGCGCACTTCGTCACACCGTCGTCAAGGTCACGTTAGGAGCTTACGTATTTACGTTAGCTTACGGCAGTCTGCGGGCACCTTAAGAATAGAATTGGTTGATTGACCGAACGAAAAATGAGGCCTAGACGATAATTGCCGCTTCCAGTACAAACGATTCTTTGCAAATATATTCCTACTGTAGTTGAAAAGACAAAAAACAAAATTGTAACATCAAAAAAACACAGTGCCGCATTCCATATTCTCTGCTATTAGTAGACTTGTTATGGTAACGTAAAAACATTCAACTTAAACTCAAATTTGGAACAAAACGTAGAGCGCTTAAGGTGCAGTTTTACGTAAAAATACGTAGCACAACTTAAACTATCTATTAAGTTTGGAGTGCAACTTACCAAGAGTTTACCCTGATCTGGCGTAGTGTAGATAGCGCCACCGTGTCGGCATTTTTATTGAAAGCTCTTACACCGCTTCGAAACTTTAAATATAAACTAAAAGATGGCGCTATCCAAAAGTAACCTCCCAGTAATACTGGAACCAAGCTAATATTAAGCTAGGACATGCGTACATAATTTTTACCTGTATTATATGACGAAAAAGCTTGAACAATCATAGGACTAGCAATGGCTTCTAATCTATTTTTGAGCCCCTCTAGCTGTAGTTTTCTGTCTTCGTAATCAACCACGTTGACAAGCATTTTTAAAGAGTTCTGCATGCCTAGGATTTTGCTTGAAATATTTTCAATATTCTTTGAATCAAACACTTCTTCCAAGTCATTTACTAAAATTTAATGGTTACTTAAATATCACTTATGAACAATAACTTCCTATTTCAGACAGATATGCATTCCTATAACAGGGGCGGATCTAGGAAATTTATTTGGGGGGGGGGGGGGGGGGTTAATATAATAAATAATGCACAAAAAAAATTATTTATAGTGTGTTCTGTGTGTCAACTCAGTAAAGTTTCAGATTTGGGGGGGGGGGGGGAATTTCCTATTTTTCCCCTCCCGTAGATCCGTGCCTATCTATAAGATTACTATTTGGTCAAAGAAGAGTAAACCTTACCTGCTGTCTTGCTAGGACAGTAAAAAACAAGCGAATTTTTTACTAAAGACAAAATTTGACTTATTTTAAACTGGTGGGTCATTTCATTTCAAATCAATCAGAGGGTTAGCAGACCTTTTTGATGATTTTTAGCTGATGTCTCATTGTAACTATTCAAAAAAATAATTTATGTTTTTTTTTCAATATGTTTTTTGGCAATATTTTTGCAAGCTATTATTTAAAATGTAGATGGCAGAAATGTTGAAAAAAAATATGGGCAATAAAAATAAATACAAAAATAGTCGAAAAATTATATATTTTTATGGTTTTGTTTTTATTGAAGTTAATAATAGATCCGAGACAAATAAACAGAATATTGCCGGATATAGATGGCGCAAATCAATCAAAAATAGAGGATTAGCTAACCATTATTTCTTAAAGCTAGTATTTGTTACATATTACAACATTATCCTCCCGAAGGGGAGGACTGGTTAAAGAACAGGACCAATTTTTCAAATAACAATAGCTTCTGGTATACCAACGGATTCAAAATGCCATCGGGCATTGGATCTGGAGTTGTTAGTATCCAAGAAAAAGTCGAGATTAAACATAACATCTCGGCCAATTGGCTACTGTATTTCAGGCGGAACTCGTAGCCATTGGGGAGCTGCATGGATTCGCTGAATGCGCTTGGTAGCGCTAACAATGTGTCATTAGTATCGAACCAGTCCTGGAGATATCATACAATGCTGCTAAATCAACCGTATTAAAATGGATGGAGAATAGCTTCCAATAATACTGGATAAACATACCAGAACAGGCTTACAGAACCAGGAACATCATTGGACTTACCGGCCAGGATATACGTATAGTGATTGGTCTTTTTATGGGTGACTGTCGACTGAGAGTACCCATGCACAGAATGGGACTAACATAAGAGACCGAATGTAGACTCTGTATGGAGGATAACGAAACAGTCAGACATGTACTGTGCGAATGTCCGGCTATTGCACGTTTACGTCAGAACACTTTCGGTAAACCTCAGGTTGATTCAGAAGATCTGAACAGTGTCTCACCCAAACTGATATCCGGCCTTTTTGGAGGATTCGGCATACAGTGGTGAGAAACCACTCAAAAGTGAGTCACAATAGACCCACTGGTGGTCGCATTGGACTTACATATGAATTCATCATCACCATTATTTCTTAACAGGGGCGAACCCACAATCACACCTAGTTCAAAAAACTAGTATTTGTTACACCAGAATGTTTAGAACATTTTACTTCAACAAATTTCGTACAAAATCGACCAGAAACTCAAATGTACAGTGAAGTGTACATTTCTCCAGGGGGAAGTCCTTGAACCATTGTTAAAGGATAAGAAACGAAAAGTCCTGCTTACTTCTTAATATTCTTAATATTTGCGAAGTAAGCAGGACTTTTCGTTTCTTCTCCTTTAACAATGATAAAATGTACAGTTTGTAATCTAGACGAGATGGAAACTTTGATACACACTGGAATGTCCTATTTACGAATGTTATAAAACTCGCTAGCTTACAGACCTCTTTCGAACACAAAATGATTTCAACAACTTTTTTAATGCCCCTATTGTACCAAAAACACAAAAGTATTTTTTTGTTACTTCCTTAACGCACTGAAAATGCACTAATTTGTATTGTTTGAGTAACCATGTTTCTGAAAACTAGATAGAATTCTTTCAGCTTTTTATCTCATTCGCTTATAGTTTAAAACAGAGAAACTAGAATACCAGTGACATTTGTTTTTATATTAATATATTGTAGTGGTTATTAAAAAAAAAGGTTTGTAGTTTTAATCCGTGACTTCTGCTTACGTTATGAACACTAGGTGTTGGTTTAATTTATTTTCAAGTATATTATTTAGTTTATTTTTAATGTTGTAAAACCTGATTTTCTTATCATATGAATTAATTTTCATTAGAGCCAATAAAGATACAATACAATACAATACAGGATTAGCTTGATTAGGACACGTACAGAGAATGGATAAGACAAGAACATAAAGAAAAATAATAAACTGGAGACCTGCAGGAAGGAGGGTAAGAGGGAGGGCATGAAAAAGGTGGATCAACAGTGTCGAAGGTCACATCAAGAATATGGGAATAAAAAGATAGAAAAAACCATAGAGGGCAGAATGGAGGGCTCTGGTGAACCAGGCTAAAACTTACCAGGGGTTGTAATGCCACTGATGAAAATGAAAAGATGAAAAATAATAGGTCCCACTCTGGTAAACCCAACACTGTTTTTTTTTTTCTAAGAATTGTCTGTTTTGTGAGTTTTATTAAGAAAATAATTATTTCTCTATTTTTGCTTGACTTCCAATAATTAAAATTATTTTTTTCTTTATGTAGTTCCTGATATACCTATTGTAATGTTTAAACAAAACAAAATTATTTTGATTTTATCTCACCTATTTTGAGAATTCAAATTTTTCTGATAAGTAGTTCTTTTAATCAAATTTTGAAAATCAAAAAAAACTACCATTTTGACTTAAACCTCAGGTCAAACATTATACTAAAGGTCTTTAAAATACCCTTTGAATGAGGTATCATACGATTTATTTTTGACAAATAACAAAAAAAAGTATGTTTTTTTAAATTTCTTAAAAAAGTATTTTTTAATTAAAAAAAAAATCCTAAATGTTTTAACAAGATTCTCACCAAATTTCACCAAAAATAAATGTAAAAATAGAAGGAAATTAATCATTTTCTTGAAAAAATACACAAACCATTATTATTTTATCTCAAACTATTATTTCAATTATTGTGGCATATCAGCACAGTACAGTGTTTTCTCTGTCTGGTGGTATGAGCCTAAATGACAACATAAAAAAAAAAATTGTTAATTTTTTTTTGTGCTTTTTACAATTTTATATTTTTCCTTAAAGTAATAGCTCCTCTCTCTTAAATCTTGCTAAAACATTAAGAAAAAAAAAATCTTAAATCACTTTTTTGAGAATTTAAAAAAAATCCAAATTTTGATGATGATTAAGAATGTTTGAAAGGTAGTTTATAAACCTTTCAAATAAGTCATAAATCACTATCCTAGTCTGAGGAGTTCTAAAGATATATTAATGTTTGTAAGTAATTTAGCTTTTTTAATTACAAAAAAAATTGAAATTTGGGATGTTTTATCCCCTATATGGGTAGAATAAATGTACAAAAAATTCACAATCAAAATCGGTGAGATGATCTGCCACACCTCTGGTTGATTTGATATGAAACAACCCTTCTGGACTATCCTGTTTATTTTTCTAAGCACTACTTTACCTAAAATTGACCAATTGTCAGTCTCTTGCAGTCCCTGTTTAACCAACAACAACTGATTTTTAGTATCATCAATATTTTCAATACAAGATATTGACTTTTTGGTATCCTGCTCAATTTTAACTATATCTTCTTTAACTTTCTTCATTTTCTCTTTTAAACTCAATGCTTCTTCTTGTAAAATTTTGGTGTCTCTAACAATTTTCGGCATAACTGCCAAAGTTTGTTGACTAGTGTGTTCCAAGGCCTTGTTTACTTGCTGGACATATAGTTGCAATTTCATCGCTACACTCATTATATATTCATTCTGAAATATAGGTTAATAAAGCTGAAATCTATGGACAACCCAACTAAGATCTTACTAAAAATTTATGTAGGTATTCATTTATATATATTGGCTTTATTCTTTGGAACAGAGTGAAAGTGGATTAATCTGAGTTTTGCTTATGGTTTATACTGAGCTCATTGAATAGTGAAATATCTTACCAATGTTTTAACTCATCCCAGCTCTGGAACGAAATAGCGATATACAAAATAGCGACGTACGAAATAGCGAGTAATGAAATAGCGAATATCAAAATAGCTATGTAATGAAAGAGCGACTATCAAAATAGTGATGTATCAAAATGGCGTTTGTAACAAAACAGCGACATATCAAAATAGCGATGTATCAAAATAATGACAATCAAAATAGCAATATATCAAAATAGTGGCAATCAAAATAGCGATGTATCAAAATACCGAATCAAACCAAACCGAATGAAACCAATCCAGACTGAATCAAACCGAAATGTGCTATTATATCCTGCGGTATTTTGACTATACCAGCTTATTTTTTCAAAAACTTCCCTGATTCTTTTCCGGGATCCTAGAGGGTGTGTATCTGAACCAAACTGATCTGAACTGAATTTGGTTCAGTTTGGATTCACACTCTCTAGGATTCCAGAAAAGAAGTCTGGAGAGTTTTTTTTAAATATGCTGGTTTGGTTCAGTTTGAATTCACACCCTCTAGGATCCCGAAAAACAAGTCAGGAAAGTTTTTTTTTAGAAAAAATTTCTTAGAAAGAAACCCTTTAGTTGAACTATATGCCAATAAAACAGAGACTCTCTAGGATTTCGGAAAAGAAGTCTGGAGAATTTTTTTTTAAAAATATGCTGGTTCGGTTCGGTTCAGATTCACACCCTCTAGGATCCCAGGAAAGAAGTCAGGAAAGTTTTTTTTTTTGAAAAATATTCTAAGAAACCCTTTAGTTGAACTATATGCCAAAACGGAGCCGAAATATCGCTATTTTGATAGTCCATGTTTTATTACATCGCTATTTTGATAGTCACTATTTTTTACAGTGCTATTATGATAGTCTCTATTTTGTTACATCACTATTTTGATAGTCGCTCTTTTGTTACATCGCTATTTTGTTACAATCGCTATTTTGTTACATCACTATTTTGATAGTCACCCTTTCATTACATCACTATTTTGATTGTCTCTATTTTGATACTGCTATTTTAATACACACTATTTTGTTCCAGAGCAACTCATCACAAATGAAAAGAATATAACACGGTGCTTTTTACCCTCAGATGCACTGTAAGCACTCAAGCGCGATTATGGGTTTAATTACGATTAAGTCCTTGTTGCTCTCATACAAAACAACAAAGAGGATGGGGGAGAATGGGTTAGCTAAGCCTTGTTACGGTGCATCTGTGTATTAGAGTTTCTTAACAAACAAACCTGTTTTTCTGGGTTGTCTTGCGATTTCAACAAGGAATTTACCCAGTTTTTCGCATCAAAATTATCCTGTGAAAATTCATTAATATCCTAAAATAATAACTTTATATTAAAAATTATTTTAATAAAGACAACTGTAGACACTTACCATAATGGATAAATTTTGGAAAACACTATAAAACTACTTTAAAATGTATGTAATTAAATTTAATATAAATTTAATTAGTGAGGTTAGGTTCAGTTTTTGCTTTCAACGAAAGGTGAATTTTTGCAGTGTTGCCGGACCTGCCTACGAAATTAGGAATTTCTATTTAACTGACCAACGAATTTTCGGCTTAATACCCTGTTTCCAGGTGATGCGTTTTTTTAATCGGGGTGGGCATTCATTGGTGGAAACAGGGTATAAGGTTGCCCGAAACGTCGTGCTAAAAATAAATAAAGTCAATGGAAGTCCGAAGTTATGTTTCTATATCATAATTTCTTTCCGTACATGTTCAAGCAAGGCCAACACAAAAATAGAGGCCACGACCCTGAAAAAATCAGCTGTTCTCCCGGGGCTGAATTTTACATTGGGTCTTATGGGAGGTCAGACGTTTTTTTATGATATTTTCAAAATGGCACTACAGATTTTCGCAAAATTTCAGTGAAATATTCTCAGACACCATCCCGATATTCCACCAAAGGTTTGTAAGGAAGCAACATGATTAAAAGGTTAAAATCTTCAAGATTTAGCATTTCTTATTTTGAATTCAAATTACCCGCCATGTACCACATGCCAACTGTTATATTTGACATGTATTTGACTTTGTCATCTGTGATTGTCACATTTGCTTCTGCTTTAAATTGAATTATTGTGTGAGCTAATGAAGCGGCTATGAAAAATTAAGGATTACTATACATTTAAAAAAAATTGTTCTGCAAGAATAAAGTAAAAACAATATCAAAAACGGCGTTATTTAAAAAAAAATTAAATATTCATGAACCGTCATTCTAACTTCAATATTTTAAAGACAATCAGCTGTGTCGTAACGTGACCATCAAAAAAAATCAGCCCCGGATGTGACGTCAACAAAGTGGAGGATCGTGGCCCGTCCGTTTTGATAGCCCTGGTTCAAGCAAAATAATAACATTACTACATTGTAGGGGTTGAGGGGATACGCTCTGACACCGAAAATTATAAAACAAATTGTTGGTCAGTAAAATTCTGGTCAGTTAAATAGGTTCATTTTGTAAGCTTTCAAAAAAGAATGCTTTGGTCCTAACCTCACTTTTTGCTGGAAATACTTATTTACCTAATCTGTGGCTGGAAATTTCCACTGAAGCGGTAGTTTGGTGTTCTGTGAGCGGTAGGGTTTTGTAAATGTCTTTAATCTTTTTGGAAGATATTTATAATGTCGCGGTTTACATCGGTTTTTAGACTAGCTCGTAGTCGGGCATGCTTTTCCAAATACGGTGTCGAATGTGTGCTTTATAACAACAACTTGAATGCTTGTCGAACCTCTGGTAAGTGATTTTTCATACTGTTTGTGAGGGAACCCATGGGAAGAACTAGTAGATTGCACGAAATCTGCTGCCTCTAAAAAAAAACATAGGCACTTCAGTTTTTTATTGAGACGAAAACATTCTGGTGCAGTAAAATAATAGAAAAACTTGTTTTTTTGTAAATCAATTATTTTTTGTTTGTTTTGACCATTTACCAACTCTAACACCTGATTTATAAGTTGCCGTTCACAGTTGACGTTCACGGTTCACACTTCGTAGACAGATTTTAACATTTATAGGCTGCCATCTTCCAATCGCAACCGTTCGGTAATAATTACCTAAATAAAATAGTTTTTTTCATAGTTTTTTTGTTTGAAATGGAGCCTCTAACCTTTTCTGACTTAGCTTTTGTCATAAAGAAAAAAATAAAAGGAAAATAAAAGAATAAACCAACTAAGTGTGACATATGTGGCTGACTATGAATTTTAAATGGTGAAAAATAAAGATGAATGATCTCCCACTTTTGCAAATGGCAAGGCTGAACTTTGCCCAACTTTAACGAACTGCAACTTATAAACCACCTTGTGAACTTATGTAGGTAGTGCTCTCCATCTTAACATACCAAGCACCCAAGCACTAAGTACTGTTTTTAAATACTATTTTTAAATTTTCTTTTTCATTTTAGTAAATTTCCTGTCAATTAGAAAACAGCACTCTGAAGCCACAAAAGAAGATGAATATCACTCCATCATCAAGAATACAGAAAAGCCAATTGGTACAAAATTTTGATATATTTTAATCTTTTACTAGGGTTGGCAGATGTTATCCAAAAGAAGGACACATTCTCCTTTTCCATATTTTGTCTTACCATGCTGCCTTGTGTCTTGTATATCCTCTTTAATATTAGTTTACCAAAGATTGAAACAGACTGAGTGTGGAATCAGTTAAATCATTGATAATGGTCTTTCGATTGAAATTCAAAAACATATCATGTACCTAAAGATTTTTATAATTATTTGTAAAAAAGTCAAGATCTTCGAAAAATTGGCAGCTTATTGTGAATGTTCCCTTTTTAAAAGAAATTCCTTCTTTTTGGCAACCCTAGTTTTTAATAATATTGATCTGAGAATTTTGTAAGACTTGACTTAACTTCCTTGGAATTATCTAGGCATTGAGAAAGTTTTGTTTTACACAAAAGAGAATCTAGATAAATGTTATAATCCTGCTAAATAAAATATGGCTAATAGATTTACCTCCTCAACTGCAAGACAAATGCAGCTTAAGGCAAGTTTAAATATACCTAATTGACTAAAAGGGTCTAGCAACATTTTTAGCTTTATTATTATTATCACAATAGTGGTCTTGAAAAACAGCATTTCACTATTTTATTACTCCTGATTTATATTGAGAAGTTTGGCTCAAGTTGGGAAAAGTTTGGGATTTGCATTCCCATTTATTTTTTATCAACTTGATTGTGCAGTTGGTCAACTAAAAAAATCTGCTAATGTTGGGGAAAGATAAATTAGTCATCTTAACCTTTGTCAATTCTTAATTTTCAACTTTTCTCAACTTAAGCCAAACTGCTTAGTATAAATAAAAGTTGTAATTGTGTCTATTCTTTTTATATTCTGTCTTGATATACTACATTTTTGATCAAAATGGCACAGTTGCCAATGTTTTTAACGAATAAGTATTCTAAAACCTACATACAACCCTCTGGCAACATTTGCTTATGGCAGTTTTTGACAAATTAATAATGTTACTAGTAGCTTAAACCTGAGAGGAAATTTGTGGGGGTAATCACTGTACATTTTTCTTAGAATCATACTTGCACATCACATGAAAATTCCTTTGGATCCCTAGAAAATCACTAGGAAACCACTGGGAATTATTGGGCAAAAATGGAAATCACTCTATGTTTTTTAGTGTTTATGAGTGGAGCCACCTACTTTTAAAACTGGGCACAAGTTCAATACATTATTTTATAATATATCTTCATTAAAAAGCACAAACATCAGCAAGTAAAAATTACTAAAAAGAAGTGAAGGTTTGAAGAAATCAGGAGTAAATAGTTCAAATTAATTTCAAATCCATAAACAGTATCCCATGAGGTATTAATAGTAGAAATAATAAAAGGTGCATAAAAGTTGGTAACTTCTACATCAGTGACCAAAATGGATATGTTTTTTATTTCATTTGCTGACAAGGCGTCTGGTATTTTTTGCGAAAGTATTAAAAAACCGTTTTTTATATCTTTTTTGGTTTAAAAGTTAATTAATTTTTGCTTTTTTTGATATTTCGAAAATGAAGGTCTGGCAACACTTTTAGTTATTACAAAAAAAAGGAATTTTATTGATTGCTAAATATTGCTTTTTTATATTTTTTGTGGGCTAAAAGTTATTATTATACAGGATGTAATTTAAAGGATGTCCAAAACTTTAAGAGGTGAACCCGTCCATGTCCGCTTGTGTAGTAGTCCTCCTTCCGATGTTTCGCTGCTATGCTGGCAGCGTATATTTGACCGGTCTGCCTCGATCACGGCGTCTCGCGAGCTTGTTTAATGGAGTCCTACATGGTTGTATTGTTATGTCTAAAAAGTTATTTTTCTTGACAAAAAACTGGGCGATTGATCTTAGTATGGATGGAAAAGTCCCAGAAAAAAAAGGTGGTAGGAAAGGTCAAAAAATTTCTATTACAATGTCAAACCTTTTGTTTATAGATACACAAATTTTCAATTCTCATTCTTTCTTGTATGATCTCATTTCTTATGTGATCTGTTACGCGACGTCTCTATTCCATATAACAGCGCGCTTTTCCCCATTGTTTCATATATGTTAAGTTTTACATTCTTTTTTATCTCTCTGCTCCATAAAATACTGTTATACCTTTTTTGCTTTCACTTTTCTTTTTTCCAGTTCTTTACAGTCTGTTCCTGTCTTATCAAATGTGACACCCAAGCATACATACTCATTGCATGGAGATATTGTTTGGCCATTGTCTAGTTCTAACTCACTGGATTCATTTCCAATACATAAGTATTGTGTCTTGTCCACATTCACTGTTAGTCCCCACTTTTGGTATTCTTCCATTAACTTTCTCATCATATACTCCATGTCTTCTTTATCATTGGCTACAATTACTTGGTCGTCAGCAAACTGTAGTGTGTATATGGTAAATCGGTCGTTAAGTTGTATTCCCATGCCGTGCACTTTACGTTTCCAGTTTTTTAGAGCTACTGCGATGTATATTTAAAAAAAAGCTGGAGCGTTTCGTTACCAGGAATTCTTTTGAAAGTCGATTTCCAATTTTAATTTTAGATTTTGATTCTTTGTATAGTTCTTTTATCGCTTTTATGTATGTATGATTGATATTAGTTGTTGTTATAACTTCCTTAATAATTACAACAGACAATCGAATTTTTATGAAATTATGTGTTAAAATAGAGTATAAAAATTATTAAAAAAACAAATATATTTTAAATGATGACCAAAAATCTGTTTTTTTTACAAAAATATTTTTTGATCACAAAATTATTTGATATTTGTCAGTTTTGAAATTCACAGTTATCCCCCACCATTAAAACTTGACAAATGCTATAACTTGGTAACAGTTGAACTTTTTTTACTTTTGACCTTCCTTACCAACCCTTAGTTTTTAATTTAAATTACATGTGTATATCTGTTGTACATTTGAAATAGTGTTCTTATAAAGGATAAACCAATTTTAGTAAACTGCTTGCATCGAATATTTTTCTTTTAATTTAATCAAAATTGGTTCAGATATCTCGGAGTTTTTACGGTTCAGACAGACATACAAATACGCTAGATGAAGTGTTTGGTAGGTAAAAAAGGGAGACAGTCATTTTATTTTAAAAGGATCTTTTTTTAGGGGAAAGCACAAAACACGAATTTCAGGCAGAAACCAGAATGTTACTAGATATTGTGGCCCGATCTCTTTATTCAGAAAAAGAAGTTTTTATAAGAGAACTTATTTCAAATGCCAGTGACGCTCTAGAAAAATTCAGATATATGTCACTCTCTGAATCTGATGATGGCAAATTGAAAGATAGGGATAGGTCCCTTGAAATTCATATTTCTACTGATAAGAATAATAGAACTTTTACTATACAGGTAAAAAAAAATTAAACATTTAACAAGAGGTGATCAGTTGAGCCAAATTTGTACACCATCCTACAGGAGTTTAAAATGAAATCTTGGTCCTGTAGTGTATTTTAAGGTCCTGTGGAGTCCTGTAGGCAAAATTTGTACACCTACTGTGGGCAGCTGATCACCCCTCGACATTTAACAATTTATTTGGCAAAAGTTTATGTTTCTAAAAAAGAGGATTTTTGCTTTTAAACTTTAAAAGGTTTTTTTTTTAATATATATACAAGGTGTATGGTCGATTAGATACCGTGAGAACTAGCGTTACTATACTGTGGCACTGACCATGATTGAAAGTTAAACAAAAATTATAATCATGCTTTTGGTGGCCCAATTGGTGGGGTGTTCGCGTACAACGCCGTAGTTTCTGGGTTCGAGTCCCGGCTGAAACACATTTTTTATCTCTACGTTACTCTAGGTGCTTTATACTATATATGGTGTTCCATTAAGGATGGCAGCCGGATTTATCTCCGAAACTACTATTAGCGACTTTGGGAAAAAAATTGTTATAAAAAAATTTCTGTAGTTCCCCGCTAGGGGGCTGTAATCACATCTCTCAGCAAAAAAATTTGCATTTTTGGATAAAACTCTATGATTAAAATTATATCATATTCATATTCCTGATAAATTCTGCATTATTTGGACTCCTCACATGTCACTTTTTATAAAAAATTAATTACTCCTACATGGTAACTAAACCTGTTCTAATTATTTATTTGACTTAGAAAGAAAAGCCTAAAAAATGCAAATCTTCTTGACTTTTTGTCCAAATTTATATATTTTTGCAACAGGAATTTTTAAAAAAATATCAAACCTAAAAACATAAATTTCTATTAAAATTTAGATACAAACCCATCAATATTTTTATATTTAAAATACTATTTAATTCCGCAAGTGAGATGAATTTGATTTAGTTTTTAAGATATTTAAAAATAACGTTTTATGTGTGTATTATGTGGTAATATTATTTTCATATCACACCTGTTATAATTTTTGACAATTGATGTTTATTGATTTTTAGTTTTAAAAACATTAAAGAACGAAAGTAATTACACGTCAAATTATAAGATAAAGATACAGAGGTTTATAAATAAAATGCAATTAGGCAAAGTAAGGTCCCGTTCAAAAAACTTTTTTTCAAATAACTTTTAAACAAAGTTAAAATTGTGAGTTCCCGCAACCTATTAAACAAATATTAGTTAACAACTTAATAAAATTATTATCGGGTTTGTATCTGGATTTTTTATGAAATTTCTATTCTATATGGAAGTTCTTAGGTTGGGTACTTTTTTAAAATTTGGAAAAGACACAAATATGGACAAAAAGTCAGTAGGATTTGCATGTTTTAGGCTTATACAGCTTCAGGTACCACATAGCAGTATTTATGCACAATTCTTTAGGGAATATGAAAAGGTATAATTTCTGTATGTTAATCATTGTGTTTCCTCCGAAAATAAAATTATTTTAGTCGATAGACGAATTACTGCCCCCTAGCGCAGAGCTACAGAAACAAAAATACATTAGGTGTAGTATTTTCTCAAAAGTTTTAGCTCTAAATGTAATTCCTAATCCAAATTTAAAAATCGCGCCTCACCAGCTGCTGTGATTCGTAAGATATGTTTTTTTAACCATTTTTTTGGGTCTCAAAAACTGCGTCTTTGTAATGAGATGTCACAAAAATGTATCCCTTGATTTATTATAAAAGAAACCATTTTTAAGAAGTTTTTTTTATTATAATTTTTAATTTAGAATTATTATTTGGTTTAGATTTTTCCCTTTTATAGTCTTTACTGATGCATCTGACAGTAATCGATTTTCCTTTTAGGATACAGGAATTGGTATGACAAAGGATGAGCTGACATCTAACTTGGGTGTCATTGCAAAATCAGGTTCCAAGGTAAGGTATTTTGCAAATACGAAGCAGTCGCGAGAGTAATACTCCGCACAAAAGGCGGCAACACAGCGTTAAGCGTCCGATTTACAATCAGAGAGTGGTGGGTTCTCATGCCTACCAGTACAAACTCGAACCTACTATCCGCTTGTGAACACAGATTCACCGGAGGTAGGGGTAATGCCTGTCGTGGGCAGAGTTTGGGCATCAACGAAGTAGGCAAAGTTGATGATCAATACAAGGCCGCGGTTCGGAAGTCATGTTAAGTGGATGATCCGACAAAGAGTATCAGGTAAAATTAAATCCTTGAGAAAAGAAATTCCTGGGGTGCTTGACGGGCCGGCCCGTTGGGTCTTCATGTAGTATGAATGTGAGAGTGAATAAGTTGTGATTTTCCCGGGCATCAAGTGACTTTGAGTCCGATTATGTTGGTGTCCACCGAATTAAGCTGGCAAATTGTCTGCAATAAGCGGACAGAGCCATAAGTAAAAATTTAATAACGGAAACTAGGGTAAAAAGGTAACTTTTTTACCTTTGTGGACCTACAAAAAGCATATGATACCGTTCCAGTATAAAAACTTTGGGCAGTGTTAGAGCAGACTAATATCAATCATACATACATAAAAGCGATGGAAGAACTATATAAAGGGTCAAAATCTAAAATTAAAATTGGAAATCGACTTTCAATAGAATTTCTGGTAACAAAAGGCTTAAGACAGGGATGTTGTATCTCGCCAACTCTTTTTAAAATATATATCGCAGTAGCTCTAAAAAACTGGAAACGGGAAGTGCACGGCATGGGAATACAACTTAACGACCGATTTACCATATACACACTACAGTTTGCTGACGACCAAGTAATTGTAGCTAATGATAAAGAAGACATGGAGTATATGATGGGAGGGTTAATGGAAGAATACCAAAAGTGGGGATTAACAGTGAACGTGGACAAGACACAGTACTTATGTATTGGAAACGAGTCCAGTGAGTTTGAACTAGACAATGGACAAGTAATATCTCCATGCAATGAGTATGTATACTTGGGTGTCACATTTGATAAGACAGGAACAGACTGTAGAGAACTGGAAAAAAGAATAGTAAAGGCAAAAAAGGTTATTGGATGTCTTAACAGTATTTTATGTAAAAGAATGTAAAATTTAACATATATGAAACAATGGTGAAAAGCACGCTTTTGTATGGAACAGAGACTTGTAGCGTAACAGAAAAATACAAAACAAAAATGGAAATTGTCGAAATAGATGCAATAAGAAGATCAATGAGAATATCTAGAACGGATCACATAAGAAATGAGATCATAAAAGAAAGAATGGGGGTCGAGGGAGGCATAACGGATGACAGCACTGGAAGACAACTGATATGGTGCGGCCATGTACAACGGATGAACGACGGAGGATTACCAAAGCAGGTCCTAGAATGGCAACCAATAGGGCGCAGAAAAAGAGGGCGTCCTAAACTAGAATGGCAACAGTCAATCCAAAGATCAATGAGTCAAAAAAATCTGACAGAAGATGATTGTCAGGATCGAAGGAGGTGGAGAATAGGCGTCGGACAACGTAGAAAAACGTTCTAAACCGACTAAATAATAAATAAAAAACTAGGGTAAAAAACAAAATAGGGTGAGCTTGTTTACGTTTTACACTTTCCACACTAATTTGTTTGGTTTTTTGTTTGTGATGGAGGGAAATAAGAAGGGGTCCTGGTTTTTCGTTTTTGTTTTTACTTATTGACTCTGTCTGCTTATAGCAGATAATTTGATAGCCCAATTCGGTGTACACCAAATGAACCAAGATAATCTGACTCGAAGTCACTTGGTGCCCAGGACTATCACAATTCATTTACTCTCACATTTATACTACATGAAGAGTCATCGAGCCGTCCCGTCAAGCTCCTCCGCGGTAAGTAATTTTATTTTCTCAAGGATTTAATTTTGCCTGATACCCTTTGTCGGGCACAGGGGTCTCTATCGTGCTAGCGTCATCGTACAGATCTAATAAAGTAAAAACAAAAATGATCTACACTCATTAAAGAATAATTTTAGGCATTTTTGGAAGAGCTCAAAAACAAAGAATCCTCAGGAGATAGTAGTATAATTGGTCAGTTTGGTGTGGGCTTTTACAGCGCTTTCATGGTAGCTGAAAAAGTTGAGGTTTTTACACGTGCTGCGGGAGAGAAAATAGGCTGGAAATGGACATCTGATGGGTGAGTATATTCCTAAATCATCATATATACAGGGCTCGACTACGAACGTTTAGCCTTTATAAAAAGCGTATAAAAAAGGATGAACTTATGGAAAGCAAGAAGTCAGTGAGGGACCAGAGACGCGCATATTCAGGAGCGTTTGCCGCTGTGACTTAAAATTCATTAATAGTTTTTTATTACTAAACAGGAGCAATCACAGTAAGATATCCACTTTTAAAAGACGAAGAAATAGTCATTATTATTTATTTTGTTATTTCAGCATCGAGAAAAATTCAATTTTTTATAAATTTTTTCTTACACAATAACCTTGGTCTTTTATTAAAGTCGCGCGTAAATGCCGTTCAAGTGTGTTTTGTGAAACTCTTGTGCCGTTCGATCTCCTGGCGGCGGCTCACGAAGTCAAGTTGCTAAAAGTCACCATCCAGGAAACAGAATAGGGGACAACATTTTTGGGGGTAGGGATGTACGAAGTGATTGTTATTATTTGTAAAAAGCTATTTTGCTTTTATTATTTAAAGCAATGCACGTTTCGTACTGAAATTCGGAATGTATTACGAAGGAAGAGGGCTCCTAAATTAAGCATTTTTTAATTTTGTAAATTATGAAAAAGTGAAAGAAATAAATCAAAAAGTAATTGTCAACTACTTTTCTTTATTTTGCAAGTAGGAAATTTATTATTAAGTTATTTTAGCTCACACATATACTATACTATAGTAGTATGAGCTATGGTGATCCTAATTTTTTCGAGAAAAAAAAAGTTGCTCCGATTTCAAAGTTTTTTATATATCATTGCGTTTCAGATGATTTTGAAACTTTTTTGTTGCGCCGTCTGTCTGTCTGTATGTCTGTCGGTCTGTCTGTCTGTCTGTCTGTCTGTCTGTCTGTATGTCTGTCTGTAACGACCAACGCGCATAACTCAAAAACCGCTTGGCCGATTTTAATGAAATTTGGTACCTATGCAGGGTCTTGGGTCGAGATGGTCCCATTTAAAAATGAACAAAATCCACCGAACACAAACCAAATAAAAGGGTGGGGCTAGATTTCAAAAATTAGAGTTTATGTGAAAATATGGCGTGTGTGATATCAAACGAAAGGTAATTGAGTCTGAAGTTAAACAAAATACATTTTAATTAATTTTAAAAAAGGGTGGGGGTATATTTCAAAAATTAGAGTTTAAGTCAAAACATGCCTTGTGTGGTATCAAACAAAAGGTAATTTAGTCTGGAATTGAATACAATATATTTCAGTTTTTATTTATATTAGCTCACACGTACACTATAACTATAGTACCTAGTGTGAGCTTAGGGGCCCATATATTGGCAGAGTATTTTTTTTGTAATTAATTACACAGTTTTCTAAGTACATTCCTGTAAAGTAATTTGTAATGTAATAGTTACTTTTCAAAGTATTGGTTTCTAATTCTGGTTGAGAATAAATCGGTACACATAAAGACCAAGAAATTTGTTATCCATAAAGTTGAATTTGTGGAATATTTTGTTTGTGCGTAGTAACCTCCTTTAACATTTTTGCCATGTTAGAAAGCTGTACTGTTCACTTAATTACGGATTCGCAGTATTGATTATTAGTCATACAATTCAAATGATATCTAAGAGATGGCGCTACAGCAATTAAAATCAAGGGGTTTTAATGATTTTTTTTTTGGCCTACTTAGCCAGTAAGAGTAACGTCATTAGATCGCGAAAAGAAAACCATTTTCTTGAATTGCTAACTTGACAACAACGCTAAACTATTTATCTCTCTTAGTGCCATTTATTTAAATAGCGATCTTACGCGATCGTTGGCGAACCCTGTAGATTATTATCTACATGTTATTCTATTTTGGGCCCTTTTGGGGAATTTCGGTTAATTTGAGGGGAGATGATTTCTTATTATTTTAATTTAAAATAACGAAAACCAAAACCAGAGTTGATGTGACGTTAGGCTTCAATAGTTGTTACCTGCCTAGTCCGCGCAGCAATGGCTAGGGAAGGTATTATTTTCGAGGAAAAAATGGGTGTTTTTTGACCTTTTTTGTGTACGTAACACGATAGCTCCGAGACCGCTAAACCGATTTTCATAAAGTTTTCAGGTAAAATAGTGGACACTCTAACGAGCTGATTAGATTTTGGTCAAAATCCATTAATGTTAATGACAGTTTTTTGACAATTAAAAAATTAGGAAAATGCTAACTTTTTAACGAGGCATCGCATCAATATGCGGTTTTCGGAATATAGTAGATTACATGTTACTCAATAATTTGCGTTATAACCAAAAACTTCGTAAGAGCTTTAGTTTCTGAGATATTTACAAAAAACTATTTTCAAGGCTAGTTATATTATGGCTTCACTTGAAGTGTGCTAATAGGCTAGCTAGGAAGGTATCAGATCAGTCATGGATTTATTTATTTTTTGTTATTTAGTACGGGAAATTATGAAATTCAAGAAGCTGACGGTGTGAACTACGGCACGAAAATAATTCTACATCTTAAAGTAGATTGCAGAGAATTTGCAGATGAGCAAACAATTATGGAAATCATAAAGAAATATAGCAATTTTGTTGGAAGTCCTATATATTTAAATGGTAAGTCTTTGTTGGCCTGATTGTCCAACTTGTTTTAAAATTTTAATGTTTGGAAACTAAAAATAAAATAATATATGTTTTGCAAAGTGAAAATTATTATTACAAAAAAGATACATTTTTGGACAAAGTAATACTGTTTCTTGGGTGCCTTAAAATTCCAAGAGATTCCTAGATCTACTGGACATATCTAATTTTTCTATTAGGATACATTGGAGCAGTAAGGAAATACTAGGATTTGAATAATATACAGTATGTCAAAAAAGTTCTGGTAGCTCTAAATATTTTGAAAAAGGTTTTAGAGAAAAATGTTACATACAAAACTTTTAGGAATTAAAATCTGAAAACGTGATTTAGAGGTTATTTTAGAGCCAAGTTTAAAAATTTTTATAAAAATTACCACTTTTCATTTCATTATTTGATCGAGCATAAAAATCTACGTTTAAATTGACATTTGTATCATACGTCAAAATGACACCTTGTGACAAAAAATAGCAAGACAATATTTCATTTTAATTAATTTAGCCGAAATAGTTGAAAACTTGAATTTACTTTGTGTCGCTTATGACAAGTGTCAAACCCAAATCACTATTTCACAACTAAATTTATTGACATAATTAAAGAAAAAATTCTGCCCACTTACTGGCAGTAGAGACTTTGTATGGGCGACAGATTTGGCACTAAGCCTACCTTAAAGTTAAAATTTATTCATAATTAAAATGCCTCATTTGACTAAACAAGAAAGAACCATGCTTGCTGAGCGATATGAGGATATGCTGAGAACCGAAATTATTCCAGAAATAATAATTTCTGGAAACAATTTGGAAAACATGTGGTTTCAGCATGATGGTGCTCCGACCCATTTTGCTCAAATGGCATGAAATTTTTTTAATGAAAATTTTCCTGGAAGATGGATTGGTAGAAGAGGCGAAATTAAGTGCCCATCTAGATTGCCTGATTTAAATCCATTGGACTATTTTTTGTGCCGTTTTTAAAAAATAAAGAAAATATAGTCGATCTGAGGCAAAGAATCTTGGATGAATGTTCATTAATCCTTCTTGATTTTGTAGGGAATGTCCTGGAATGCCAAGAAGTCGGTGGTGGACATTTTCAACATTTGTTGTACTAGAATTTGACATTTCTCAAGATTTGTAATATTTTAGTTTATTGGTACTTCAATTATTTTTTTTTGTGTTGTAGTGTTCTTTAGTTTTTTGTTTATAATATAGTTAGAGCTTGACACTGGTCATAGGTAATGAAAAGAAAATTTAAGACTGAGTCTTTTATTTTGCCTAAATTGTTAAAATAAAACACCGTCTTGCTTTTTTTTTGTCTTTTAATAAATCACAATTTAAACGTAGATTTTTATGCTCAACCAAATGCTGATATCAAAGGTGGTCACTTTCCTTTAAATTCCTAAACTTGACTCTGAAATAACCTATAAATCACCAAGGTCATAGTCAAGGTCACTGTTAGAAAATTTTAATTCCTAAAAGTTTTTTATGACACATTTTTCTCTAAAACCGCTATTTTGCGAATTATTTAGGGGTATATTCTTTATTTAGATTTTCTACAGGGTATCAGAAAAATATACCGACAAACCGTAAGTGTTGAGCTGTTTGGACTCTAGAGAAAAAAAAACTGTTTTTGGTACTTTCATTTTGCGCATTAATTGAATTAATTGTATGATGAGGTTGCCTACAATTCGGATATCTCTCTTCGTACAAGCGAGCTGCTTCTCTTCCATTGCACAGAGCTGCACCGTAAGCCGGGTGCATATCGGCAAGTTCTTGAAATTAGAAATTATTGTCAACTAATTTTAAAATAAATTTTCTATCTGAAGCTGTTAATGTTCGGAATGTTTATGATAAGAAAAGGTTTTTGCATCTTTAAATAAACAAAATTGCGATAAAAATGTTTAGAAACTGCGCTGTAAAGCGATTCAATCAATTAATCCGCAAAATAAACGTACCAAAAACAGTTTTTTTGTTCTAAAGCCCAAACGGCTCATTTGCGGACATATGTTTACTGGACAAAAAAATTTGTGTTTTCATGGCCCCTACCATCCCTTACATTTTGTCGGTATACTTTTGGGACACCCTGTATTTGTATAGGGTGTCTCATTATATTTTTCCCACCCTTTTACACCATTAATAATTGATATAGGAATATACAAGAAATTGTGTTCGAATTCGCGAAATTTTTACTTTTAAATTGCATCTTGACTTTATTCCTGATGCTTATCATATTTAACAGGCGCTCAAATTTATAGTTTTTGTAAATTGGATGCTCCTTATATTATTTAATTAATAGATTAGACTTGGAACATATTTTCCAAAAATACCCGATATGCCGTAGTTTAGAGCCATAGTTTCTGAGATATTAGCAATTATAACAGTACCGATCATGTGTTAATTTTAGTATCCTTATTCCAAATTATGTTAGTCCCCATGTATCAACAGTGACAATAACACTTTGACAACTTTGTTGTCGTTATCGGTTGTCATTTTGAGCGTCATTTAAAAAAAAATAGTTGTCATTGTCACTGGTAATACATGGGGACTAACAGAGTTCGAAAGAAGGACACTGAAATTCACATAAAAGTGGTAATGTTATTTTTTTATCATTTAAAAATTTATCGCTAATATTTCAGAAACTATTTATCAAAACTGCGACATATGGGGTATTTTTGGAAAGTATATTCCAAGCCCAATCTGTTAATTAAATAATATAAGGAGCATCCAATTTACAAAAACTATAAATTTGAGCGCCTGTCAAATACGGTAAGCATCAGGAATAAAGTCAAGATGCAATTTAAAAGTAAAAATTTCGCGAATTCGAACACAGTTTCTTTTATAATCCTATATCAATTATTAATGGTCTAAAAGGGTAGGAAAAATATAATGAGACACCCTGTACAGTATTGATAATTTTCTGAAAAAGTTAAAAAAAATATATGTAATTGCATAAATGAACGTTTCTGATCAACTTTTATTATTAGTGGAAAATCTAATATCTATATTTTATCTTTAAAATTAATAATGTAAAAGTTTTCAATATAATGAAAGTTTAAGTAAAGACACTGTATGTTATTTTTGACAGGTAAAAAGGCCAACATAATAAAAGCCATCTGGTTGTCGGAGCCAAAAAGCATCACTCCACAGGAACATATAGATTTCTACAAATTTATCAGTGGTAGCTACGACATGCCAAGATATACACTACATTACAAGACTGATGTTCCAATGTCGATAGCGGCGTTGTTGTATTTTCCCGAGGGAAAACCAGGTATGACATAATTGACACCTAGATATTTTTTTCTTACATATGCCACTACTGCTGCTACCTAGGCTACAGAACCACAGACATTTTATTTTAAACTTTCTAAAATCAATATGAGGAAAATCACACACAAGTTATTTACACTCTCATTCATACTAAGTATCAAGAAACTTGGGGCCGGCCCGATAAGCACCTCCACGGTAGACAATTTTAGGGATCTTTAATGTGCAACGCCATCTACGCAATTACCACGGTACTATTCTGTGACAAGTCCACATCTAGGAGGCTCAATTTCTATAAGAGGATACAAAACAGATAGAGTATAGCATTGATTAATAAGAGACCTGGATTCGCACGATTCCCCTTTTTTCGAAGACAGTTTGATCAAAAACCTAAATTTCAAATGTCACTTTTTTCGTAAGCAATTATTTTGAATGAAGTTTTGTTGAATGACATTTTTTTTCAATGACAATTTTTTCGAAAACATTTTTGTTGAATGAAATTTTTTTTGAAAAATTATTTCTTGCTTTGCTTTTGGGAGATCGAAATCGGTAATATCCTAACCCTCTTAACTTGATGGCAAACATATCCTAACCTGTCCCATGGGCGGACCCAGAATCTAGATATTTTTTACATAGTCCATGAACGACAAGATAACATAGCATAAAATACGCCATCAAGAGGGCTTGCCCCCCCCCCCAAAGGCTTTGGACCCCCCACGACGTATTCCTGGGTGTGCCACTGTCTGTCCATTGAGGACATTGTTTGCTACGATTTTGACCTTTCAACAGTAAGAAAGGAAATAAGTTCTCTTAAGGAAAATTTTTCGAAAAAACGTATTTAAAATACACGTTATCGAAAAAAAACGGATTCGAAAAAAATTTCATACAAAAAGAATGTTTTCGAAAAAATGTTTTCGAAGAAAACGTCATTTGGTTCGGTGGATAGATAAATAATAATTTCACGACCTATTTTTTTAAATAATTTAATTAAAACATTCCTTAAATTAAAGATACCTAATTCTTAAAATACAAATTAAATAACATACGCATTGTAAGCTGCCATAGAAGGTTCAATATGAGCCCAGTCGGGCATTTGAGTCATTAGGGAGATGTACTGAGGAGTTTTGACGAATTTATCTTCATGTACCCATTTTGCTGAAAGCGCAATATCCATTGTCACATCGTTATAACCTTCTAGAGCTTGAACGTCAATGTCAAAATCAAATTGGTGATTCGCTTTACCAAATTGAGCATGTATCCTATAAATTGGTCGATTTTGGAACGTGTTTATTGATTTGCCAATGGTTCCTACTAAACTTATATTTAATATTGATACATTTTCTTTTGGAGAGATATATACTGACATTTTATCAGGTCCGGCAACTGATATACTGTATTTTATTTTAGTACTAGATATGTTCGTCTTATTTGTAACCTGTAAATTAATTGCTTCAGGCAAATTGGGTTTAGAACTTGGAAGAAAATTTGTCGATTCTGTTTCCATTCCCAGATGATAAGAAGGTACCCCGCACATTAGATATTTTTGGCAATCTGTGGCTACAGATGTAGCGTTATTTAGTTCAGGGACATATTGTTTTAGTAAGTGCAAGGAATTTCTATCTTCACTTCTAAAGAAAAATCCAGAATGTGAGTGATAAATTAAACCGGTTTTGTTAAAGAAACTTCTGTGAGTATACGACATCCGATGCCTTTGAGGTGCTGGATTGTCAAAACTACCATTGTATGGAAATCCAACGGGTGTAAACACCATGATAAGAAATACTAGAAATATCGATCCTAAGCCAATATAGTAATATTTAACTTTTCCTAAAAAGTTTGCTAATATGACAAATGGTAGCACTATTAAGAGTGTTAACAAAAAACTTTGAATCACTATAATTATTTCTGGGTTTACAATCGAACCTAATCTTCCTGCTGTCGGAATAAACAAGTCGAACAAATTAGATTCATAAACATCAGGGTCGGCACGACCAAACCTATAAAATATACAACTAACCATTTTGCTTTCGACCAGTGCCACCTTAAACTATGAATGATTATGAATCCTAAAGAGTTGAATAAAACCATAACTACAATAAGATAAACCAAACGTATTTGTATTCAGATACCGACAAAAATAATCGTGTAAATCAGTCTGGCCAAATGCGCTTGAATTTGGCACATGCTACTTGTACTTAATTCATCATTTTCAATGAACACAAACAAACTTCCACCTAAGGCGATTGTCGGAATTACGTACAACCCAAATATTAACCATGGGTTGGCATACCAGCTCATTACTTTCCCTAAAAGGTCCAATATAACACCCAAGACTAACACAAATATTGCCGATAGGCACAATGTGTTCCAATGTAACCTCAAGTATTTAAGTATTCCTCTATCATTTAACAATTCACAATCTTACAAACTAATTAGGTATACAACGAATAAGAAATCAACTAGAAAAATATTAAATACTTATTATGGCTACAATTTTTATGCATGAGATTAAAAATAATCCAGAAAATTCAAGCTTTTTTCAGATTAAGTGTGCTAAATTTTTGAATAAACTTAAATATTTGAATCAATATGCTGATATTAATTAACTTTGAAATATTACATATTGGCATTCATATTTGGTATGGCATTAATGTATATTTTTACAAAAGCGTTGATTTATTAAATGTCAGTTTTAAATTTCACTTCAAACAAATCAGGAGATTGTAGGGTAGATAAATAATTTCAACACCTATTTTTTTAAAAATAATTTATTAAAAACAATCCTTAATTTAAAGATAGCTAATCATTAAAATACAAATTAAATAACATACGCATTGTAAGCTGCCATAGAAGGTTCAATATGAGCCCAGTCGGGCATTTGAGTCATTAGGGAGATGTACTGAGGAGTTTTGACGAATTTATCTTCATGTACCCATTTTGCTGAAAGCGCAATATCCATTGTCACATCGTTATAACCTTCTAGAGCTTGAACGTCAATGTCAAAATCAAATTGGTGATTCGCTTTACCAAATTGAGCATGTATCCTATAAATTGGTCGATTTTGGAACGTGTTTATTGATTTGCCAATGGTTCCTACTAAACTTATATTTAATATTGATACATTTTCTTTTGGAGAGATATATACTGACATTTTATCAGGTCCGGCAACTGATATACTGTATTTTATTTTAGTACTAGATATGTTCGTCTTATTTGTAACCTGTAAATTAATTGCTTCAGGCAAATTGGGTTTAGAACTTGGAAGAAAATTTGTCGATTCTGTTTCCATTCCCAGATGATAAGAAGGTACCCCGCACATTAGATATTTTTGGCAATCTGTGGCTACAGATGTAGCGTTATTTAGTTCAGGGACATATTGTTTTAGTAAGTGCAAGGAATTTCTATCTTCACTTCTAAAGAAAAACCCAGAATCTGAGTGATAAATTAAACCGGTTTTGTTAAAGAAATTTCTGTGAGTATACGACATCCGATGCCTTTGAGGTGCTGGATTGTCAAAACTACCATTGTATGGAAATCCAACGGGTGTAAACACCATGATAAGAAATACTAGAAATATCGATCCTAAGCCAATATAGTAATATTTAACTTTGCCTAAAAAGTTTGCTAATATGACAAATGGTAGCATTATTAAGAGTGTTAACAAAAAACTTTGAATCACTATAATTATTTCTGGGTTTACAATCGAACCTAATCTTCCTGCTGTCGGAATAAACAAGTCGAACAAATTAGATGCCGTTTTCATAAACATAAGGGTCGGCACGACCAAACTTATAAAATATACCACTAACCATTTTGCTTTTGACCAGTGCCACCTTAAACTATGAATGATTATGAATCCTAAACAGTTGAATAAAACCATAACTACAATAAGATAAACCGAACGTATTTGCATACAGACACCAACAAAAATAATAATCGTGTAAATCAGTCTAGCCAAATGCGCTTGAATTTGGCACATGCTACTTGTACTTAATTCATCATTTTCAATGAACACAAACAAACTTCCACCTAAGGCGATTGTCGGAATTACGTACAACCCAAATATTAACCATGGGTTTGCATACCAGCTCATTACTTTCCCTAAAAGGTCTAATATGACTCCCAAGACTAACACAAATATTGCTGCTAATGTAAAACCTCCTAGAATGGATCCCAATGTAACTGTTAAGTATCTAATAGTTCGTTTATCTTTTAACATTTCAAAATCGTACAAACTAATAAGGAACATAACCAGTGATAAGACTATTACAAAAACATTAAAAACTATGGCTACATTTTGGTTGTATGAGATTAAAAATAATCCAAAAAAATCAAAATACACAGCTTTTCCTTTAGATGGCAATGGATCAGTTAACTTTGAAACATTTGCTAAATTTTTAACTAAGCTTACAAGGTTTGAGCCAACATGTTGATATGAACCTAGAGGAATTACATCTTCTCCGTCATATTTGGTATGGTATCGATATCCGTCTTTGTAAAAAGCGTTGTCGTAACCAACTAATCCCCCATAATCTCTGAAGATTCTAAAGTCAGTATCGGAGGGGATAAAGCCTGTTTGAAACATTTCTTCCGCTAAAAGTTGGGCATTGGGATAAGGTACCTACAAAGAAAATTGTCATTTTATAGGGGTAGTATTGATGAATGTAGGGTTGGGTGAAGCCGGTCAATATTGATATTAAAAATAAACAAACCTTGAATACTGACCCTGCTATAATACTTAAGCAACCAAGACGCCTCAGGTCCATTCTGGAATAAAATAATTTTTCCTTTACTGCCTACTGCCTCCAAATTAATAACGACTTTACATTCCTTGGCCCATCGGTGTTGCGTAATAAATCCATGCGCACCCTGCAGTGGTGTTTCTTCTGCTCCGTTGAAGAGGAAAACTATATTGTGGAGAGGGCGGTCCGGTGAGTGAGAGAGGACTCGCAGCACTTCTAGCATGGCGGCCACATTGATGCCATCATCGGATGCGCCTGAAAACATACAATAAAATAAGTGGATACGTTAACTTAGGTTAAGTTAAAACCTTTTATTATATTCAGACAGAAAAAAATCCTGTTTCATGTTTAATATTTTTCCACAATATTTTACTGGGATTTAACCTGGTATTGCGCCCTCTGTGATAAACGTGTGATTGTTTGATGTTTCATCTTGCAAAGTGACGCCTCTTGGTAAAATGTTGTCTAAGATATAAACTACGCCATACAATCCGCATGAGATTGCTTTTACTATTAATCCAATGTAAAATGTTACATTGCTTCGTTGTTTAGTCAAGGAAAATCTCTGCATACACTTCGCACATTAATATATTAACTATTTCATATCTAATAGACCCGCAATAATAATAATAGTGTAATACTAACATAGACTAGAGACCCTGTATGTATGACATAATATGTCATACATACAGGGTCTCTAACCTAGACTTCTGGGTACCGAATCAAAGTGCAAATTGACCAAAAAACTGTATTGCGAACCATTTCCAGAATGCACTTTAACCACTACATTTTGCACATTATTGTAGTAATTTATTGCAGATCTTGACGTGAAGTAAGAGGCACCAGTCGCTTCCTGAACATCTAACTGTATTACTTGTTTTTTATTGGCTCCCAAAATGATCTGATAAAAAAATAATTTGAAAATAAAAATGTAAGATAATTTATGGTGGCTGCTTCGGTATTATCACTTTTAGTTATTCTAGGTCCGTTAACTGTCAAATTTCATAGGATCCATTGCGCCCTCTTAGCGATAAATGTGTTATTGTTTGACGTTTCATCTTGAAAAGTCTCGCCTCTTGGTAAAATGTTGTCTATGATATAAACTACACCATACAATTCGTGTAAGATTGCTTTTACTATAAATCTAATGTAAAATGATACATTGCTTCGTTGTTTAGTCGAGGAAAATCTCTGAATACATTTCGCACAATAGTATATTAACTATTCCAGATCTAGACCGCACATTAATATATTAACTATTTCATATCTAGACCCGCAATAATAATAATAATAGTGTAATACTAACCTAGACTTGTGGGTACCGAATCAAAGTGCGAATTCACCAATAAACTATATTGCGAACCATTTCCAGAATGTACTTTGTCCACTACATTTTGCCGATCTGACGCAAAATAATAGGCACCAGTCGCTTTCTGAACATCTAACTCTATTAATTGATTTTTATTGCTTTCCGAAATTATCTGATTAATAACATGTGTAAGATAATTGACGGTGTTACCCATTGTCACTTCAAGTTATTCTAGGTCCCTTAACTTTCAAATTTCTTACGATCCATTACACCCTCTGCGATAAATGTATAATTGTTTGATGTTGCATCGTGCAAAGCCACGCCTCTTTGTAAAATGTTGTCTATGATATAAACTACGCCATACAATCCGCATGAGATTGCTTTTACTATTAATACTCTTCATTCATTTCGCAGATTAATATATAAACTATTCCATATCAAGATCCGCAATAATAATAATAAATAGTGTAATACTAACCTGGACTTGTTGGTACCGAATCAAAGTGCGAATTGACCAATAAACTGTATTGCGAACCATTTCCAGAATGTAGTTTAACCACTACATTTTGCACATTATTGTAGTAATTTATTGCAGATCTTGACGCAAAATAATAGGCACCAGTCGCTTTCTGAACATCTAACTCTATTAATTGATTTTTATTGCCTTCCGAAATTATCTGATTAATAACATGTGTAAGATAATTGACGGTGGTTACTTCGGTATTGTCACTTCCAGTTATTCTAGGTCCATTAACTGTCAAATTTCTTAGGATCCATTGCGCCCTCTCTGCGATAAATGTATCATTAGTTAATGTTTCATCTTGTAAAGTTAACCCTCTTGGTAAAATGTTGTCTATGAGATAAACTATGCTATACAATCCGCATAGGATTGCTATAACTATGAATCCAATGTAAAATGGTACAGTGTTTTGCTGTTTAAACATTGCCATTGTCTACACTGGTTTTTTTTGTGCAAACATTTAAAATTAATTATTACCTTATACATCGCCTTATCATTTTAATAAATGCTTTATCTTTACAATGTTTATATTGATGTTCTGCTTAAGGTTATGGTATCCTGTATGTAAGATATTTATTGCGGTTTTATTTGTTGTGCTAGAAGAGAATTAGATTTTAATATTTTTTGACTAAACTATTGAACATGCTTATTTGACAAATTTTTATATTTATTAAAACAGTGTGTTTTTCATTATAACTTCAACTGACTCCCACTTGTGATGTTTTATTTTCAAGACAAGTTTAAAAGTAAAAACTGCATTTTAATATAGTCGTTTTTAAGCTGCGGGATTTTTGAAATTTTTGGCATGTCTACATTTAGGGAGGGGGCCTATACCTTTTTTATTTGCAAACATTTCATTGTGGTGTTTTCAATTTTTTTAGTTTTGATATATTTTAAAATATTATTTCTTTAACAAACGAAACCTTTATTTCTTTATATTGACTTGTATTTGTTTCTATTTTGTATTTTTATTTATTTGCTGAGTTTAAATTATTTCAAAATAATCAAATTAAGAAAAAGCAAATAAATTAAGAAGTAATTAATAAATAAAAACACAAAAAAACCATAAAAAATTAAAATAATAAATTGTTAAGTAATAATTTGAAAAATCGAATAAAAAAAGGGACATTCAATTAACTGACAGATAAAATTCAATTTGACTGTTGGATTCTTTATTAAAAAACCTATACAAAAAATTACACCAAAATTTTTATAAATAAATGTATAGGTCGCATCCCAAAATGCAGACTTTTAGTACAGTAGTAGGTCAAAATTCCAAAAGGTTGAAATTGCAAATGATAGAAAATACAATTTGTTGAAACTGACTAAAATATACAAATACAAAACCAATGAACCTAACCAAGTCGAATTGTCCCTTCTAGGAGAGGTGGACCAGAGGCGGAGGATAGTTGATAGTTGAACTGTTTAGGTTAGTGTCCTAACCTGACTCTAGTTCGGGGCATAAGACGGAAATTTAGGGGCTTGTCTGTATTTTCGCGTACCGTGACGAAATTTGGCACAGTGGTAGTGGTCATGTAAAAAATATTTTTTATAAAATTAAATATACTGTATTTTTCATTAATAACTTTTTACTTAAAAAGAAAACGTCATAAGACAGCTTTTCTTTACATATAAAAAAATTTCGATTGCTAGTACTGTATACTATGTGTATCTTTTAAAAATTATTTTTAGCTCACACTACTACTATACTATAGTAGTGTGAGCTATGCTAATTTTTTCGAGAAAAAAAAAGTTGCTCCGGTTTCAAAAATTTTTATATATCTTTGCGTTTCAGATGATTTTGAAACTTTTTTGTTGCGCCGTCTGTCTGTCTGTCTGTCTGTCTGTGTGTCTGTATGTCTGTCTGTAACGACCAACGCGCATAACTCAAAAACGGCTTGCCCGATTTTAATGAAATTTGGTACCCAGGCTGGGTTTTGGGTCGAGATGGTCCCATTTAAAAATGAACAAAATCCACCGAACACAAGCCAAATAAAAGGGTGGGGGTAGATTTCAAAAATTAGAGTTTATGTAAAAATATGGCGTGTGTAATATCAAACGAAAGGTAATTGAGTCTGGAGTTAAACAAAATACATTTTAGTTTATTTAAAAAAAAAAGTGGGGGTAAATTTCAAAAATTAGTGTTTAAGTAGAAATATGGCGTGTGTGATATCAAACGAAAGGTAATTGAGTCTGGAGTTAAACAAAATACATTTTAGTTTTAAAAAAAGGGTGGGGGTAGATTTGAAAAATTAGAGTTTAAGTCAAAACATGGCTTGTGTGGTATCAAACGAAAGGTAATTGACTCTGAAGTTTAATAAAATATACTTCAGTTTTTAGTTATATTAGCTTTCACGTAGATACACTATAACTATAGTACCCAGTGTGAGCTTAGGTGGTATTTTACTATAACTCACCTACGCGTCATTTAATTTTGTTCTTGTTCCACCAATTTAGTGCGGAAAAAATGTTAAATTTTGCCTAATTACTTTAACGACCTTGTAGTTTTGATAATAACGGAGTTAACAATATTGCCGACTTTAATTTGAATACTCTGTATGTTTTAAAGTCTCTAACTAACAGCTACATAGCTGATTAACAGTTTAACTTTCTACTGTATATTTTCTAATTTTATAAGTGCTGGGAATAATGTTTTACGTATTTAAAAAAAATTATATATTGACAAAAGAAACACCCTGTATTTTCTTACAGTTACAAAGCTAAATTACACAATGTACACCATGTGAGAAGGGCGTTCTTCTAGTTTTAAAAAGTGGTAAAATTAAGAAGGTATCTTAATCTGCATAACCGGTATGAACCAAAGTTTGAGACTACTACTTTTTACAAGATTTTTTTAATATCACCTTGTACCTTTCAGCATATTATAAAATTACACAAACATTAATTTTGTGTCATAGCCTGTAATAAGCCGACAAATTGTGCCAAGTTTCATTGCAAAATTCTTATTAACGCAGTAGCTAAAATAAATAATGCAAAAAAACAGTAAAAATGACAGCAAAGTTGCTGTCGCCCAGTATATACGTTCAGAAAATCGTAATGATGTAGCGCTTATTATAAAAATAGATTCCGATAAATGGTTTATTAAGGAGAATATAGTGATTGCAATGAGCTGTTTATTTGACAAATCTAGAGTTATCTGAATTTTCAGCAATAAAATAAAAAATTACGAAAAAACTTTATTTTCTAGTTACTTTTTAACACTGTACAAAAATTTTTATTTAAGAAAATGAAACCTGTACTGCCATTGTTGTAACGTGCTGACTTTGAGTTTTCCATAGGGGTTTGTAACGTCGTCATAAAAAAAACTACTTAACTTGATCATAAAAATGTTACTTATTTTAAAAAACACCCTGTATTTTTAACAGTTCAACCTAATCTTTATTTTCTTTTCATAAAATATAAATAAAAGCTAAGTATCTTTTATTTGGTATATGTTTTTAAAAAATATCGTTACGTCTAAGAAATCCACATACGTTTCCATCTTTTTAGATTTTTTAAATTTAGAATTATTAATTAAAACCCCCCTGTACTCCGACCCTGTATCTGTCACACCAGTCCAGCAATACTTGTTTTAAAGAGAAGCAATTTATTAATGCTCACAGTAAATTTTAGCAAGTTATCTTGCATTACTAACCGCCTGGAAATTTTTTTTCTACTCAACTTTCACACCATAAATTTTTCAAAAAAAAAATATTATTTTTTATTTCTTGGAAGAAAATAAAGCAATAAATTTTTTTTATCGCTTGAAATAAAAGCGTATATGTCCTTATAATCGGTGCCAAGTTTCATTGCTCTGGCTTTACATTTGAATTTTATACAGAATTTTAATGATATAGATGCAATTAAAAATAAAACAGCCTGTATCTTTGCTCTGCACTGGGTTCGGGATGAGCACTACTTCGTAAAATAATACCATAGTGTTGTATTATAATCTTGCCAAATTTCATTACGGTACGCAAAAATGCAGACAATGGCTATGGCTTAGGCTCCTGACTACTCGGTTAATTAGGATACTGACCTAACCAGGTCAATTATCAACTATCCTCGGCCCTTGGTCCTCCACGGCTGAACTGGGCAATTCGACTTGGTTATATAAGTATATATATAATTTTTTTATTTTTCGATCTTTTGGTCTTTTGTCTTTTCGATCTTTTGTACATTCGACATTTTGTACTTCTGACTTTTTTACATGACATCTGTTTTAAATTTAATGCTGTTAATATTTATTTTAATTTAGAAGCCTCTACACAAAGTAAATACTATATTATATTTATAAATAAAAAGTGGCAGATTTTATCTCGAGCCGAAAAGTTTGTACATTAAATAACAATTCTTCGATTGATCATATGCTATTTTTTCCGATTTTTTTGTCTTACAGTCAATACAATGGGTGTAAATATTTAAAATCTTACTTTTTATCCCTGATATGACATATATTATTGCCCTATCCGCAGTCCCCCCCCCCCCCAAATTTATCCTTTTCCTATTCTATTACTCATTTCAAACATAATACTTACATTATTTTAATTTATAACACTCTGCATGTTCGTATTATAATGGGATAGCGTTTTATTAATTCTTTTGGCACTGTTTTTTAAGTTTTTTAGGAATATATTCAGATATCTAATACAAAAATATACACATAAGATATTTGTTAATTGTCTACTACAAATACCTATACCTGCAGGGCTTAACCTAATTGCAAACCTTGCACAAAAATGAAATCTAAAACAACACTTTTTTCTTTTGTTTACGTGCAATAGTGATTTATTTGCCTCATAAAATTTATTATATAGGGTGCTTCTAATATTTACGAATTCTAAATCAGCTTCTGCCATACCACCACAAAAATATAATCTACAAAGAAAGGTGTTTTTTTGTCATATTTTATCTCATTAACGCTTTGATACTGATCTACAGAGTGTTCAAATTTTATATTTTTTTGTTTACTGTGCAGTTTTTGAGATATTTAGCTTATGCTTGTAGCCTATATTAAGTACTTCATGGGCATGCCAATTTTTTTTTTACTTTGTCAAACACACTGTGTTTATTGTATTACAATCTAGTCAGTAAGACTAATTGGCAATTTTGTTTTAACTTAATTTACTAGAAAAGTCATATTTAAACAGAGTTAACTCAACAGTTCTCCCCGCTTTGTTTAGTCTGTAACTCACAATTGTGTTGTGTTTATAGCATTATTTTGTTTTATGTAATTCACTTAGTTTACTAGCTCAAACGGCTTCACTCCTTTTAGTCTTCGAACTAGCATGGTATTGTCTAGAAGCTGAATTGCTTGTACTTTTTTATAGTCTCTGCTACAGTTTCGATTTTCAAATCTCGATGAAGGTCACTATTTCGAACGTACCAAGGTGCATTCACAATGTTTCTTAATACTTTATTTTGAAATCTTTGTAAAACTAGAATGTTACTCTCTTTAGCACAACCCCATAGTTGAGTACCATATGTCCATACTGGTTTCAGTATTTGTCTATAAAGCAGTAACTTATTATGAATTGTTAAATTGGACTTCCTTCCAATTAGCCAGTTCATTTTTCTATACCTTATCTCAAGTTCTTTTTTTTCTTAACATGTGCTTTCCAGCGCAATTTGGCATCAAGTGTTATACCGAGATATTTTTCCTGATTTGAGTATGGTACGGGAATGTTGTCAATTGTTATTTGTATGTGATTTATATTTTTGTTTGTAAAATCCATATGAATTGATTTGGTTTCATTTAATTTTATTCGCCACTTTGTGGTCCAACTGTGAACTTCCGTGACTGCATCCTGAAGTTTTTCTATGCATTTTTCAATAGATTTTTCTACCGTCAATAAACCAGTATCATCGGCAAATGTTGCTAAGTGACAATTTTCTGGCTTTGGGATATCGCAAGTGAATAATAAGTACAGATAAGGGCCTAGTACGCTACCCTGGGGCACGCCTGCTTGAATTTCTCTTAAATTGCCAAATGATAATTAGAATCTACAGGGATACATTTTTTAGGAGTTATTTCCGCCCTGGTAGATTGTAATATACAAAATGTACTATTTGTTTTATCTAGAAGTAGAAGTAGTTTGGGGGCAACCCTTAGGTCCGGCAAGTAGGACTTTTTTGCCATGCCCCAGGTCTGAAGTTCCTTTAAATGTGCAGGTTGCTCTATAGGCCTTACTGTTCCCTTTACAAAGTCTAGTATGTCAGTCCAATTGAGCAAGTGCAGCTTTTTCTCGCTCAGGGTTGGTGTCCGATTTTCAAGTGCATTTTCATAATTGGCTGAATTGTACAATACAATTTCGTACGACTCCTAAGTCACGAGTGACTTGTCGGGTCATGGCAGCGGCGTAGCGTGGGGGGGCGCGGGGGGTTCGTCGCCCCCCCCGCCCCGAGGGTAGTGACGCCCCATAGGTGGCCGAAGCGCCCTCAGCTTTATTAAGTCGGGCCGGTAACGGCCAATTGAGTGGGTGCCAAAGGAAACTAACGACATGAAGACCTTTTTTTTTTTTTTTTGGTCGCAAGATTCGTGAGAGGCGCCCTTGTGACTTATCGGCCGCCCCCTCACACATGATGACCTTTGTTTTTTTTTTTTTTTCGTCACAAGATTTTTTATCAGTTTTCAGAGGCGCCCTTTTTAGCTGTCGCCCCCCCGCCCTTTCGGGCACGCTACGCCGCTGGGTCATGGTCTTCTTCTGCTCCATCATCATAGTTTTTTATATCTATCTTAAAACTATTTGTAAACATTTTCTTAATAATCTCTTTGCCTACAGACATATATATAGACTTATATCACATACATAAAATTATATCACATACATAGGTAAATTTACCACATTAAAATTTGAATATACAGGGTGTCCCATAACTTAGGGGCCATTGGCCAACAGGTGATAGAGGAGTTCATATGCATGGGTCAAAACTCTTTCTTTGTCGAGATACAGAGCATCAAAGTTGACAATTTTTTTAACTTTTGTTTTTGATAATAACTTAAAAAAAAAACGCAGTAAAAGTATGAAATTGGGTAGTGTCGTGTATTAGAACAAGAGCAATAAATTGAAATAAAAAATATTTTGAAAAAAATTAGTCGGTCAATTTTTTTTCAGAAAAAGTATTTTTTTGGTATAAACTTTTATAAATGCCATATTAAACGCAATGTTTTTTTTAAAATAAAAACAAGTCTCTAGCAAGACATAATAATAAAATATTATTGATATTTTTTAAAAGAATAAGTAAGCAAAAATTAAATTTAAAAAAAAATAATTTTTTTTATACGTTTTTGGAGGTTATTTTGACAGCCTATATCTCCTCAACTTGTAATTTTATCAAAAAAAGGAATACCACATTTTTAATCACAATTAGCTGAGTATCCAGCTAGCTGTGACAGATTTTTTTTTTGTAAATTGCTTTTCCCCGCACTTCTCTAACTTTAAACATCCTATATCTTTAAAACAGATGTGTGTTGACCTCCATGTTATATAAACTTTTTTTCGGAAATAAGCTCCTCTATCACCTGCTGCACTATGGCCCCTAAGTTATGGACACCCTGTACAATCCAATTGCGGTTTTCTTAAATTTATTTTATTTTAACCTGTGTCTCATCCTTGCGTAGGCCTCACATTCTGCCACAAGGTGCCTTGATGTCTCTTCTTCCTGTCCACACGCAGGGCCGTTCTCATTCTATACGTGTCATCTGATCCCTTAACCGGTTATATCCAGTTATACCTATCAGCAGCAGTGTTGCCAGATCTGGTGAAAATTCACCAATTCACCAGATTTTGTGATTTTTCAACTCATTTGGTGAAATGGTGAAAACTTTTTTAAAAAGACTGAATTCTGGTGATTTTTTGACACGTCCTAATTAAATTAAATGTTGAAAAAAAATATTATATATTTCTTCTTCTCGACTTTAATATGCGACAACGTCTAAGGCTTAAAGAACCTTATTGCTAGAACCAATTTTTAGCGTGGCCGATAAAGTCTATCTAATAAAGACGAGAGTAAAATAACACATGATGACCTTTTGTGTTTTTTTTTGGTCGCAAATTTTTTATTGGGCGCCTTCGACCCCCGTGCCTTAAGCTTCTAGCAGGGCCGGTAAAGTAAGGGGGTGACAAAGAATAGAGTAAAGTAAACATACGGTGATTTTTTTTTGCTTGCAATTTTTTTTTATGGGCCCCTTTATGCTTCGACTCCCCGCCCCATAAGGCACGCTACGCCGCTGCTATGTCCTGCAAACGGGCGCCATCGATAATCCGAACCAAATGCCGATTTTTTTTGAAACTGGTGATTTTTGGCAAAATCTGGCAACTTTTATAGCAAGCGCCTGGTGATTTTTAATTTTTTGATCTGGCAACACTGAGCAGTCCAAGGTCTGTTCGTGTCCGTCCCAGAAACCATCATCAAGTTTTTATCTAGAAACTTTTTGGTATCTTTTTTTTTCTTTCAGCCTTTCAACTAACATGTTCAGGCTCAGGCAAAATTTTCGCTATCAGTAACGAAGCGTTTGTCGGTACTTTATATTTACACCCTGTATAAATATTGTTTTTATGAGCTTTTGTAAATTCGTTATCTACTCGGAACATTACCTACTTTACTTTGAAATTATTATTTTTCTGTTTTTAAAAAAGAAAGATATCGCGTAAAAGTTAAAATTTTAATCATTCATTTTGTTTTTTAGCTCACACATATACTATACTATAGTAGTGTGAGCTATGGTGATCCTAATTTTTTCGAGAAAAAAAAAGTTGCTCCGATTTCAAAAATTTTTATATATCTTTGCGTTTCAGATGATTTTTAAACTTTTTTGTTGCGCCGTCTGTCTGTCTGTCTGTCTGTAACGACCAACGCGCATAACTCAAAAACCGCTTGGCCGATTTTAATGAAATTTGGTACCTAGGCTGGGTTTTGGGCCGAGATGGTCCCATTTAAAAATGAACAAAATCCACCGAACACAAACCAAATAAAAGGGTGGGGGTAGATTTCAAAAATTAGAGTTTATGGGGAAATATGGCGTGTGTGATATCAAACGAAAGGTAATTGAGTCTGGAGTTAAACAAAATACATTTTAATTTATTTAAAAAAAAGGGTGGGGGTATATTTCAAAAATTGGAGTTTAAGTGAAAATATGGCGTGTGTGATATCAAACGAAAGGTAATTGAGTCTGGAGTTAAAAAAAATACATTTTAGTTTTTAAAAAAAGGCTGGGGTTAGATTTGAAAAATTAGAGTTTAAGTCAAAACATGGCTTGTGTGGTATCAAACGAAAGGTAATTGAGTCTGGAGTTCAATAAAATATACTTCAGTTTTTAGTTATATTAGCTTTCAAGTAGATACACTAAAACTATAGTACCCAGTGTGAGCTTATGTGCCCATAGATTGGCAGAGTATTTTATTATTTACAGGGTATTTCCTAAGTAGGGTGCTCGCAGTGATTTTCTATTGATATTAATTAGCCATTCATACCGTAGACTATTGGGATCGTTAAAACAAAACTTTTTTATTTTCACTTAAAACAAGTTATTTGAATTAATAAAAAAAAATTAAATAAAAAAAACAACTGTTAAATCTACTTGTACAGACTAGTCGCAGTTGGGTACAAAATTGGTAGTTTTACCCAAGCGCGGATCTGGGCTAAAATCTAGGGGGGGGGGGGTAATGGTGGACTAAAACACCAATATTTCATCATTTTTTATGAGGGGGGGGGGGTGATAAGTAAACTACTATCACCTTTTTTAAAATTTATTGACTATCTTTGACTTTTTATTAACAAAAAACTTTTATTGGTAAAATCTTTATGTAGAAATAAAACAATTTTTATTTTTTAGTTAAAAACGACGCATTGTAGAAAAAAAATACTTTTTTTAACTGAAATTAGACTGTGATTTCAAAAATAATTTGAAATAAAAAAAAAATCTTTTTCTTCAAAAATCTGAGTCACCGCCCGTGCGCACGCCCCTGGCAAACCAAAATTGTTGCTTTATGAAGAAAAGTATACAGCTAAATTAACCTTTATTCTGTACCAAATTTAGCTTTATTGTCCCAAGTAGCTTTCTAGATAATAATTTTTTTCGTTTTTTTAAAGAAAACTTAACGACACTGTATTTTCCTAACGAAGCATTTTTCGACCTATGTTGTAAAGACTTTTTTTTCATATTTTTCACCGTACAATACGCTGTTGAAGTTTGGCTTGTTAAGATCGAATCACCCTGTATGTACCTAAACATCAGATATCCGACGTTTTTGCCTAATTAGTTTTTAAACAAAAAAAAAACATCAAAGCCATCCAAAAACAATAAAAAGTAGGGTTATGGTGAAAAATGCGTGGTGATTTCACACAAGACATGACATAAAAAGATAAAAGTTGGGCATCTTTTTATGTGTCATGTTATGTCATGTTATTTTTCTGTATAAACACCAACAGGGTTTGTCATAAGCTTAACTCTGTTATGTTATGTCATGCTATGTTTCTGTATAAAGTCAGCTTTATATTTTCAACAATATTTGTCATAACGTCAAACTTGGTCAGAGTCACAGTCCTTGAGATATATATTTTTTTAATCACTTCAAATTTAGATTGAGGATGAGACTTCATCAGCAAGATTTGGGATAGCGCTAAAGTTTACCAGTCACAATTTTTGAAAACAGAAAATCGTATAGTTTACCGGCCAAAAGTGTAGGAACCACGTAAAATTATATATAAATGTTGTCCTGCACCAACTATCAAAAAACAAGTGATTTTTTTATTTTGATTTTATTATTGTATCTAAAGGAAGTAATCCTTATTACAAGAGTTGGTTTTTACAATTTTAAATCTAAATATATAGCAACACCTAGAAAATATGAAAGAAAAATAATAAGATTCTTATTGCACTCTTAAAAAAGAAAAAATAAATAAAATACTTATAATATATCTAGAAACATTTATAGTATGACTAATTCAATTCTATAACTTTTATTATTTTTTGAAGTAACAAAAATAAAAATTATGGTTTGAGATCTAAACTAAATATGAATTTACTTTTCTAATAAGAAAAAATGTGATACATTATACATTTGAAAACTTTAGTCCAGTTCTTACAAATTTTTGGCTAAAATTGCACAGATTTTTTTTAACTGACAAAAGGCACTAAATAATTTTGTATCGAAAATTGCCGAAACACGTAAACTGAGAACTGGACTGAAGTTTTCAAATGTACCATTTGTCCTTTGATAGTTCGTACAGGATCAGGTTTATATACAATTTCAGGTGATTTCTCCACTTTCGGCCGGTACTGTATATCTCAAAAACACGTAGTTTTCATAAAACAATTACAAATTTAATTTTCAACAAAAATAGAGCTACCTTAACATCGAGAACGACTAGGTCTGATGGCCGTCTGTATTTTTTTTTCAGGTTTATTTGAAATGTCCAGAGAAACAGAATCCGGAGTAGCCCTCTATACGAAAAAGGTGCTAATCAAAAGCCGCACGGACAACATACTGCCGAAATGGCTTCGGTTTGTCAAAGGGGTTGTAGATTCAGAAGACATTCCTTTGAATTTGAGCAGGGAATTGTTGCAGGACAGTAGTCTCATTAGGTAGGCATATGGTTTACCCGTATATTTTTACTCCCCACCAAGAGGATTTACAGTACAGTATTGTCCAAAAGTAGAGAAACCACCTAAAATAGTATATAAATCTATAAATTCACGTGTTTCGGCGCTTTTTCATACATATCAAAAAAATTATTTAATTGCTTTTCTTTTTTCATTTCTTTTCGAATGAGGTACCACAAGCAAAAAATTGAAAAAATAATTTTTTTACATTTTAATTACCATGTCAAAAAAATTATAGCGTTGTTTCTCTTTTTTATAAGCTTTTGACGGTCAACAGAAAAAAAACCATAAAACACAGTTAGCGTGTTTTTGCTTTTTTTTTCCAAAAAAACAAATATTGACCTGCTGGAAGCAGCGTTTTGTTTAAAGTCTGTATAGTGTTTTTTTATAATATTTTAAATAATTCAAAAATAATAAGCGAATATTTTTAAATATTTTTTTTTGAAGGCAATATTACGAGAATGTCAACAGGTAAACAAAATTTTGATCTGGTTTAATTTCCCTGGAAAATTATGACACACTGTTTGTTTTAATGCGTGAAATAATGAGAGATTGAAAAAAATATCCTAATAAATAATATTTAACCAAGTCTTAACTATTTATCAAAAAATTGATAAAACTTAAGTTTGCAGTCATATTTTTGAATATCCGAATTTACATCTTCTCCGGAAAATTTTACAATTTTAAACGTGCTCCATTTTTAATAACACAATATTTGTGAATACCACCGGTTAATTTCTAGAGAAAGAGACGGCCCTGGATATCAAATTTACTTGTGAGGGTGACAAGTTGTGACAGATAATATCAACTTTAGTTTGGTTTAAGTTATAGATCTTTTTATTTTCGGCAGAAAATTAGTTTTTTCAAAGAAATCAAAAAGGAACGCTTTAATTATCATTCCTCTGGTAAGCAAATATTCGACTGATATCAACAGTATAATTTTTTTGTTGATTGTTTTAAAATTATAAGTATAGAAACTTTGTTTATATAAAACTTAAGTTAAGTAGTCTAAATAGATTTTGATTTAAATTGGAAAACCATTAAAAAACTCATTCCTCTGGTACTCATCCCTCTGGAATTTTTATGCAATAATTCCTAAAATTCGTGAAAATAAATGTTTCTTAGCTTACACCTAATTAGTTACATAAATTTAAAAAAAAAACAAAATTATTTACTGTGCTGTACTGTTATTTAAAGGCAATGACCAAAAATGATATCCATATAGCCCACTTTTGGTAGAATCATCCCAATAATTTGTGGTATAACTAAAAACTTCGTTTGAACTCTCGTTCCTGTGACATTAACAAAAAACCCTTTTCAAGGCTGAGTGTGCTAATGGACTAGGAAGATATTAGATCCTTTATGGATCTATTTTTTTTAAATTTTGGTAAACATTTTCACTTTTTTTTAGAAAATTGCGGGATGTTCTAACATCGAGAATTGTCAAGTTTCTAGGAGACAAACTTAAAAAGAATCAAGTAGATTATGAGAAGTTTTATGCTGATTATGGAATGTTTATTAAAGAGGGAATCATAACTAACCATAATCAAGCTGAAAAAGTAAGTAGTAATTTTACTTGTTTAAAAACGCACTGATAGTGATACAGAAACCATCCTGTCGGCTAATTACAGAATTTGTTTATTGAAAGTATTAAATTGTAAAGAATTTAGTTAGGAAAAGTCAATATAAAAAAATATCTTGTGTCCCCCTGTTGGTCAGTTATGATTAACTTTTGAGCTGAAATAATTATGGCCAACTCTCAATATTTTTACTCAAGGCCACCGGGTATAAAACCATAAAAAGTCACGTCGTTCATAAAATTTTAGGCCGATCAGTGGTTACGTGTCATAAAAAGTAATCAAATTTGAAGTAAGTCATAAAATAAAGTAAGACAATACGAGTCAGAAATTTTGATTCTTCTCACTCATTGTCTACAAGTTTTAAACAAACGAAAAGGAAAATGCTTGGATGAAAATTCAGAAATATATTTTAATTTATTTTTTTATAACTTGTTAAGTTAAAAGTAATATCGTTCTTTTGAAAAAGTCATAAAATTTTATTTCCAAAAAAAGTAATGATAAGTCATATCATGGTACCTTTGGTATATCATTTGTTCGGTTCGGTCAAAAATAAAAACAAACATTTTTTATTTAGTCGGTTTAGAACGTTTTTCTACCTTGTCCGACGCCTATTCTCCACCTACTTCGATCCTGGCAATCATCTTCTGTCAGATTTTTTTGACTCATTGATTTTTGGATTGACTGTTGCCATTCTAGTTTAGGACGCCCTCTTTTTCTGCGCCCTATTGGTTGCCATTCTAGGACCTGCTTTGGTAATCTTTCGTCGTTCATCCGTTGTACATGGCCGTACCATATCAGTTGTCTTTTAGTGATTCCCATTCTTTCTTTTATGATCTCATTTCTTATGTGATCTGTTCTAGATATCTTCTTATTGCATCCATTTCGACACTTTCTATTTTTGTTTTGTATTTTTCTGTTACGCAACAAGTCTATTCCATACAAAAGCGTGCTTTTCACCATTGTTTCATAGATGTTAAATTTTACATTCCTTTTTATCTCTGCTCCATAAAATACTGTTACGACATCCAATAACCTTTTTTGCTTTTACTATTCTTTTTTCCAGTTCTTTACAGTCTGTTCCTGTCTTATCAAATGTTACACCCAAGTATACATACTCATTGCATGGAGATATTACTTGTCCATTGTCTAGTTCTAACTCACTGGATTCGTTTCCAATACATAAGTATTGTGTCTTGTCCACGTTCACTGTTAATCCCCACTTTTGGTATTCTTCCATTAACTTTCTCATCATATACTCCATGTCTTCTTTATCATTAGCTACAATTACTTGGTCGTCAGCAAACTGTAGTGTGTATATGGTAAATCGGTCGTTAAGTTGTATTCCCATGCCGTGCACTTTACGTTTCCAGTTTTTTAGAGCTACTGCGATATATATTTTAAAAAGAGTTGAAAAGATACAACATCCCTGTCTTAAGCCTTTTGTTACCAGGAATTATTTTGAAATTTAATTTCCAATTTTAATTTTAGATTTTGACCCTTTGTATAGTTTTTTTATCGTTTTTATGTATGTATGATTGATATTAGTCTGCGCTAACACTGTCCATAGTTTTTCTACTGGAACGGTATCATCTCTCTCTCTCTATATTTCTGGCGCTCCTTTTCTCAGTTACTTGTTTAAGACAAAAAACATTATCACTACAAGATCTGCCTGCACGAAACCCACTTTGCTCTTCTTCTTCTTGTTCACGAAAATCGTTCTCTATTAGATCTCTAAGAATCCTACCGTACAATAGCTTAGAGTACTGGTTACTGAAATTCTTCTGTAATTGTTGCAATTCAGCTTGTTTCCTTTTTTATGTATTGAGGATATGAAGTCATCAGGTACTGGAAGTTCTTTTATGCATTGCATGCATTCTGGTTGGCTGAATCCAAGTATATCGATGAATATCCTTATGCCTAAAAAAACCATTATTTATTTTGAGGTTGTGGGTTTCACACAAAACAAACCTAAAAACATAAAAACAGAGTAAATAATACTGGAAAAAAGTAATTTAAAAATAAAAAATATAAAGAGCTTTAGAACAATAATTGTAGAAGAACAATCGAATCGTTGCACTAGTCTTGTTTGCCGAGAAGATAAGTTTTTCAAATGTTGTTAAGCAAATATTTATTTTTGTCTTATCAACCACTGACAAGTTAGTGATTTTTCTGTTTCTAGGAGAAACGCAGTGGTTTGTTAATTAAAAAATGTCCTTAATAGTGCCGTAAGACCCAGATAAGGTTTTGTTTTTAGAAGAAATCTATAGTTTTACACTGTATTATTAGTTCTGGGACACCTTAAAGAACTAAATAGTTTCAACTGGGAAAGCAATTTTTTGAGGTTTGGTCGTAGACTAAATAAGTTAGTTTACGGGCTGGTTCTTAGAACAAGGTAGTTGTAGCCATATACATCGATGTTACAATCTCCTGAGACATCCTCAGTACGGCACAACCAAAATAAATTGAAAGGCGATGAAACGAAGGAGATAAAAATCAATTGCCAATTTGCGGAATCAGCTAGGGTAGCCTCGGGTCTGAGGCAAAAATCTAACATTACTTTGGAGACAGCTATAGTCAATCTCAGTAGGTATCCTAAGCCCAGGTTCAATATGAAATCTGTTTGTCTGAGGACCAGCCCGTAAATAGTTTCACTTTGTATATTGACCTTTGTAGGAATCAGCTGCCAAACTTCTTCTATTCGAATCCTCACATCTTGAGTCTGGCAAGAAAATCACATTGACAGATTACCTTACCCGGGCAACTGAATCCAGAGATATATTCTATCTTGCTGCACCCAGGTAATTTTTTGAAGTATTGTTGTATCAGCAACTACGGCCAATCGAATGACGTTAACAATTTTTTTCTAGGCCTTCTAGTTTTTTTGAAACCAACCAACTTTGTTATTTTCTTTGACCACCATATTGAATTTATACGTCAATAAATAGAGCATTAAAAGAGCTTTTCAACCATGTATAATAAGCCTATCTTTGAATGACGGAAAACGTGAAATTATTTAAAAAACTGTTTTTCACTTGGTTGGCTGTGAAACAAAGGCCGTAGTTGCGTTTGTTGTCATACCTACGTAATTATCTGTCAAAAGTTTGTCATTTATTTGATTTATCTGTTGGAATTTTACAGTTTCTAAATTACTTAAGATTTTTTTTTATGGAAAGGTTTCCAAATTGGGAGAAAGTAGATATGCATGAATGTTATATTTTGTATAATAATAATGCTGGAAGAGCTCGAGATATGTACTTTCAGAGATATCCAGAAAGACGACCACCAGGTTTGTCAATCTTCAGAATACTTTAAAATAATTTAATTGAATATGGTTCCTTTAAAAAAAAATCGAAATTGACAACCTGATGAAAATATCAAAACTCTGGTTTTACAAAGTGTCATTGACAATCCTCGCATCTCCCTTTGTGAACTGGAAAATAATGTTGAAGTACCCAAACCAACTGCACAAAGAATTCTTAAAAAAATTAAATATCATCCATATGCAACACCTATTAGTCAAGCACTCCGAGATGGTGATGGTAACTTAGAAAGAAGAACCTTGTTTTGCAATTGGTTCATACAGAAATCGCAAGAAAACCCTCACTTTTCGCTTAAGGTTCTGTCGTCCGATGAAAGCAGGTTTACAAACTGCGGGGTGTTTAACAGACATAACTACATGTACTGGGCCGATGAAAATCCCTTCTGAAATCGTGAGGTGCACCATCAAGTTAGGTGGGGTTTGACTAGGAGTCATAAATAGACACATATTATTTAACATTTTTCATAATAATTTGACGGCACCTCGATATCTATAAATTATACAAAATTACGTTGGTCAAATTTTAGAAAATTTGTCTCGTCAAGATGTAGCAAACATGTGGTTCCAGCAAGATGGAGAACCTCCACCATCGAAGAAATAACTGGACTTATAATGTTCTCTGCCTCCACATAATGCAAAAATCATAACCGACTATTTGAATCAGCAACATGGAAATAACTGGATCGGAAATCGAGGACCAGTTGCCTGGCCTGCACGTTCGCCGGCTTTACGCCTCTTGATTTTTGTATTTGGGGATACTGAAGGGATAGTGTTTATTCTACTACTCATAATACATACCATAGAAGAACTTGAGGCAGCCGGTGTTCAAGCCATAGAAAATATTCCTGAACAAATGATTAAAGATGCATGCATGTCTCTAATTCATCGATGCAGGATTTGCATGAATAACAACGGTGGAATTTTCGAACATTTGCTTATTTAATTCAATGCTGTGTTATCGGGTTTTAGTTTTATTTTAAATTAAATAATAAATGCAAACTTTTGTTTCAGAAATAAAATATAGATTTTAAGAAATTGTTTTGTTTCTTAGCCAGAGAAAAATTAAAAAATAAGGGCCTTAAAGATTTGCATAGAAATCAAATAAATGGAAAAGTTTTGAAAGTTAGTTACGTAGGTATAACAACAAACACAACTACGGCATTTGTTTCACAGCCAACTAAGTGAAAAACTATTTTTTTAATAAGTTCACATTTTCGGTCATCCAAAGAAAGGCTTATTATACACGGTTGAAAATCCAATATGGCGGTCATAAGAAATACCAAAGTTTGCTATGGTTTCAAAAAAACTAGAAGGGCTAGAAAAAAATTGTTAACGTCACTCAATTAGCCGTAGTTGCTTATACAAAACTACCAAATTTCATTAAATTTGTTTGCAAGATGGCGGCGATATTTCAATTTTTCAAAAAACACAATTTTTAGTTTTTGCTCGATATTTTAAAACCCCTGTAGATATTTTTAATTTTGATACGGCATCTGAATGGGCTTAGAATAGCGAAACTTTTTTCTCATTTAAACAAACTCGTATCTCTTACTGTTTCCGAAATCCTCATGTAGTTGCTTTTATTTGGGACACCCTGTATTTTGAAAAAGCGTCCAGTCCAAATTATCTAGGTAATCTTTTAAGAAGTAATATATTATACAAACTTAGCAGCATATTATTTTTGCTTATTTTAGATACCTATTGGCATTTTTAATAAACAATAAACCGAATTCATATTGCATTTGGTTTAATTTTTATCTAACAACAAATTTGTTCTGATAATCGCAGGGAATCACTGGTAATCACCTGCCAATCATTGAGAATACCTTCAAAAATGGAAATCACTGTACTTTCTTTGAAGATAACTGAACCGTATTTGACAGTGATCGATTACATCAAGAGATCTCTTTATGAAAGGGCAGGTGTGCCTACCCTATATTAGGGAGAGGCATAGGAGCGGTCAATTTAAAAATTTTAAATTGAAACTCCTAACGAGTGATACCTTTCCCTATTAAAAATATAGGAGTAAGGTTGATCCCTCGAAAGGGGCGTGTGCTACAAAAATTTCAAGATAGCCATAAAGGTTCCCCCTTGCAAACAAAATTTCCAATAGTTTTTTTTTCAAGTTATTATTAACTTTTTCTATTCCAAAAGGTAAAAGTAAATTACTCATTTTTTAGCCGGACTTTAGCCGAAGCTTCACCTTATTATGAATCGCTCAAAAAGCGGAAGCAAGAGGTATTGTTTTGCTACGAACCGTACGATGAGCTTGTTCTTATGCAGTTGCAACAGTTCCAAGGACACAAACTCATATCTGTAGAAAAAGATATGCGAGATGATAAAGCGGCTAGTGATCTTACGAACTTAGGTATGTATGTACGGGTGATAGAAATTGGTCACTTTTGAAGGTTTATAAGGTACTTTCAGGGAGAAAGAGAGATAACCTGACCCCCTGCTAACTATACTACTAAGATATAATGCTTGTGCATGATAGGTATGTACCTCTTTCATTTTTAGTCTGTACTTTTCCATGTGGATTTACCTGAGCTGGCGCAACTTTGTTAGACATCCAGGGGCCTTTTGTAGGTCCCTGGCCTGTCTTCGGGCCGGTACAGGAACGCATCCTGTACCACGAGGTTTTGATGCCCCTCGACCGGTCTCATGAAACGATCCATCTGCTCCTGGATCGTTTCTGAGATATCCTCAATGTTGAGTTCCCTCTTGATTTGTACTTTACGCACAAACCAAGGGGCTCCCGCCATTTGTCTTACGACTCTGTTTTGAATGCTTTGTAACCTTCCCATTTGTGTTTTGCATACCTTATTCCAGCATGGGGCTGCATACGTTAGTATGGGGCGAACGACTTGCCTCCATATTTGTAATTTTACTCTCCGGTGTAGAGTGCTCCTGGCATTTAACAAGGGGTATAGCCTACTGTGGGCTCCCCTTGCTTTTTGAAGTGCGTTCGATACCTGGTCGTTCCAGGTTAGTTTCTCGTCGAAAACTAACCCCAGGTATTTCACGTTCCTTCTTTGCTTGGGTACCTGACCCCCTGTTGCGACGACTTGCAAATTGCAAGAGAAGGTTACATTTTGAAAGAAGGTCTATAACCGAGTGGCTGATCAATATGTAAGGACCTGTACAAAATCGCGACAGGACTTTTACACCAGTATTTACTAAGACCTTAAGACTTAGCATTGTAGACCGGGTTTAAGTATCAAGTCTATAGACTTGATACCGACCGGTTTAAGTGTATTTTTTTAATACTCACAGGTCAAATAACTGCAAAGATTTGGTTCACCCTAATGTGCAATATGTAAGCATCTCTCAGAGTTTTATCTCATATAAATTCAAATTAACTTTAGAAATAAAGAAAAACCACATAAAAAATTTGTTACGAAATGTCATTTTTTGGAAATTTAGTCCGTGCAGTCGTAAAATTCCCGTTAAAAATACTCTCAAATTGTAGTACCACCCCTGAGGGCTGGTTTAAAGTTCGAAAAACAATAGAAATAATCCATGACTGATAAAAAAAACTTATTTCAAAGCTAAATAATACATAAGTAACTTCAAACTATATCTGTAAATGCATTACCGTATTAAATACGTATCAATATTTAAATACTTTAAAAAGCACAAGATATATTAGAATCCGTTTTCAATTACACATCCACCAGAACAATCGAACATCGGTTTAATCATCGCTAACTTGTCTAAAAAAATAACGTAAAATATAGCGGACAGCTGACACTGACTTACACCGTTTTTATTCGACATTTCCAAGTGACGTTCGGAGGTTTAAATATGGCTACCATTTTTAAACCAAAGTATTATATTATTTTTATTTATTTCTAACCATTGTAATGAAATAATGTCTTTGTTACAACGAAAAAAGATGACCCATGTCGCAAGGTATTTATGAATAATTTATATAAATATTAAAAACTATTGCATTCACGGCAAAAATAAGTTAAACCTTCAACCAAAATCTAAACTTGTAGACTTAGGATTGTAGTACTTAGCGTAGACCCTTTAGTAAATACTGGTGTTAAGGACCACTCAGGGCTGATAAAAATCAGGTACTGGCGGAATCTTAAAGGTTTGGTTAGGCTTTTTTTAGCTCACACGTATAACTGTAGTAGTGTGAGCTATGATGATCGTGTCCAAAATAAGAAAAAAGCTCCGATTTCAACAAATTTATCTTTGCGTTTTAGACGATTTTGAAACTTTTTTCTCCCGTCGTTTGTCGGTCTGTCTGTAACGACTAACGCGCATAACTCAAAAAAGTGTTTGCCCGATTTTAATTTGGTACCTAGGTTGAGTTTTGGCTCTAAATGATCCCATTTAAAAATAAATAAAATCCACTGGACATAAGCCAAAAAAAAACGATTCCAGAGGTGGTAGAATCATAGAAGCTTAGGTACCCATAAATTGGCATCTTTTTGGTTAACACGTTAACTGCCACAATATATTGGAAAAATCGTTTTCTTACAGCCGCTACATTTTTATCGTTTTTTTGAGTTTATGTTATGGTGATTATACACAACTCATAGTAAATTCGGAGATTCGTAGCAAAAAGCTGGTTTTTTAGCTGAGATTCCACGTTGGGTACTCACGGCCATAATGCATTGAAAAACGCATATAAGGAATGCTTTTTTGATTCTGACAAAGTATCAAAATAATTTTTTTATGATACGTACTGTTTTGTCTAAAGTAAGCTGCTGTTTTTTTTTCTATTTTTTCTGTAAAGGAAGTTCTTTTTAGAAATAAAGTATCATTTAATTTTTGACTTTTTTGTTAAAAATATATTGCTCAAGTTTGTCACGAGAATACTATGCATTCTGGCCGAGTGTACCCATAACTGGTAGAAAACTTAACGGCCAAGCACATACTTTTACTCCACAGGCCACCGTTTTCGTTATCCATAGTAAAATAAATGCACTGAGAACCAAATGTGGGTACTCGCGGCGAAAATGTGTTGCATATACAAGAGACACCCCAGTGTGGGGTGTCACGTCCTCAACTGAAAATATTGGTGTGTCCCCACGTTGGGTACACAGGGCAGTTAACGTGTTAACTAATTTATACCTAAATACGAACAATAACTACTGACAGAACCAACAAAATTATGGATTACCTAAGAACCTTTACAACATTTTTGTATATAACTTTTTATTTATAAAAATTTTGGTGTAAATTACTTTATAATATTTTTTTTTATTGAGTTATATAACGCCCTGGTAAATGACGTAAGACGCAATATATTATTATTTAAATTCTTAAAATATTTTTCACCTTTTTATTTATTAGTTTCCTAATTTTCTGATTGAAAAATTGTTTTTTTTATTATTATTTCTTTAGAAACATTTTATATTTTTAATATTTATGATTAAAAATAACTTTAAAAGACTAATAAACGTGGAATTTCGTACCCGTGAATTTAAAAATCAAACAAGTTCGTGGCTAATCGGGCAAAAAGGAGTTTTTGTTTCTCTCATTTATTTTTCCGTGGGTAGCTAAGCTTAACCTCACGGGGGTTCAAGATCTAATGGACACCTAATAAGTGTTGACAGTTAACTGTTTCGTCCTTATGGGACTCCTCAGAACACTGCTTGGTCAGTTTGACAATTCTTGCGAAGTTAATTAGACGGTTTTGCCTCTAATCATAAGTAAATAGTGAGAATACTATCGCAAGAAGCGCCATCTACCGAGATACGAGAGAAACAAAAAACAAAAGCAGGCGAAAAACTGCTATACATATCGATCAATGAAAAGATCGAAACAAACAAAAGAAAACAAACTATAGTCCGTGACCTACGACAGCTCTTCTGTCTTTCAGGCCGGATCAACGCATATTGCATTTTTACCCGTCATCAAAACACGTGAGCGTCAATCAACGGAATTTTTAACCCAAATAATACTAATAAACGTGGAATTTCGTACCCGTGAATTTAAAAATCAAACCTCTCGCCTAAAAACATGTTTTACATCAAAAATATCGAGGGTAGTATCACAGATATTAAAAGAAGATTTTTTTGAAAAATCACCCTTTATCTCAAAAGTTAAGACCTAAACTATATATAATATATATATATATATATATATATATATATATATATATATATATATATATATATATATATATATATATAGATAATGTGAAGTCTTTGTCTCAAAACGGACCCAACAATTACCTTCTTAAATATTAACTTGTTAGGTATTCAATTACACCCATTATAACAGTAATGCAGCACATGATTTACATATACTTTGTTTTGAAAATAGGCGAAGACAGTCTAAAACGCAGCGAAATCAATGAGTTATCAGACTGGCTAAAATCCGTCCTTAGCGGTAAAGTGACATCTGTCAATGCCACAACCAGATTAGAGAACCACCCCTGTGTGATAACGGTCGAAGAAATGGCGGCTGCGCGACACTTCATCAGGACTCAAAGCCACAGTTTGCCGGAGGACCGAAGATACGCCATCTTACAGCCTCAGCTGGAAATTAATCCAAGGTATTTTAGTTCAGTAATAATTTTTATATATACTAGAATAGATAGGTCTCGACAAAAATGCAAAGTGAAACAAAATTAGAAAATTTCCGTTGAGAAAATGTATAACTAAACTAAGTTGAATGATCATTGACGTGTAGGTACGCTAGACACGAAATAAGAGGGAAGCTGAGACAAGATGTAATCTTCTGTATTATGTGACGTATGTCCTTTAAACTAGAGACCCTGTATGTATGACATTTTAAAGAAATAGAGACGCAACAAACCAATCAGTCACTTAAACTGTTATTTTTTGGTTATGTTATTTTCTTGCCAGTTCATTGGTTATGTTATTTTCTTGCCAGTTCATTGGCGTTTCACTAAAATAATTTATGTTGTCAGCGGTGAGTGATATCAATCACATGCAACATTAACAGGGACTTGCACCATTTTTAAACAAACGGTCTCTTACCTAAGCTTCCGTTATTTTTTAAGGTGTATAACCACAAAAGATATCCTTAAAATATTTTTTTCTGGTGTGGTAGTAGTAGTAGTAGTAGTAGTGTGGGGTAGGCTCTAGGCCTGGCGACTAGGCACATGAAGCGCCCTTTTCGCCAACCCCCGGGCTCCCCCCTACTGCGTCCTTCTTTCGCTAAGGAATCTGCCCGTCTTCTGTACAAAGGCCAGAATATCGGGCCACCTCAGATTCAGAAGGTCCTCCGTCTCAAAGGCTTCCTCTTCGAATACCTCTCTTCTTGCCTCCTTGTATGCTTTACATGATGCACATCTTTGCCAGGTGTCCTTGTAGGACGCAGTGTCCGGTCAGGACTCCCACTATGGCTCCCACCTCTCTTCGTGTTCTACGGAGCAGCCAGTCCATACGGGATTTGCTGTAGCCTGTTACATACTCCTTCGCCTGTCTGGCGTTTCCTGTGTTGGTCCATTCCCTTTGAATCTCTTTCTGGGTCCACTCTGTTAGGGCCGACTTCATTTGCCCTCTTATGAGCCCCAGGAAAGGTTCTGGCCCGACGTATTTCTGCTGGGATCCTCCCCTGGCGAGTCCGCCCGCTTTCTCGATTCCGGGGACTCCCATGTGGCCTGGGACCCATACGAGCTCTAAATCTCTTACGCCGGCCAATTCCTGAAGTGCATCTGCACACTCCTGCACCAAACCCGCGGACATGGTTGGTTTACACAGTGCTTTCAGCGTTGCTTGACTGTCTGAACAGATGCAGATGCGTTTTCCTGTTTCGTTCCTAATTTCTTCCTCCCATGTTAACGCCAGTATAGCGTAAACCTCTTCCTGGAAGACTGTTGCATTGGATCCCAGCGAGTAGCTTTTTCCAATGCCCTTGCTTTCCACGTACACTCCTTCACCGGTCGAATTCCGGTCTGTCAGCCTTGATCCGTCTGTATAGCAGACAGTGGCGTCGCTAAGGAATTCAACTCCGTCTTTCTTCCATGCATCCATTGGCGGTATGGTTACACGGTATCTCCTTTTCTCCCTTAAACGCTTTTCTGGTATCGCTAGCCTGTACGTCGATAAAGGAATCTCCTTTTCCGTGACAGTCGCGATCTCCGAATGTCCTTTTTGTCCACCGCTCCTTCTCCACACGCCCGCGTCCATTATCCGAAGGTATGCTGCCATCGCTTCCTTCTTTATCAAGGTGGACAGCGATGAGAGACCCAGGATCGTATTCAGGGCTATGTTAGTGGTGTGTTGGTTTCTGGGTAGTTCAACACTTTCATTAAACTCAAATATCTTAAAATCAACGGCGGCGTGTGGTTTATTGATGTGGGGCGCCCGAGATGTGGGTATAAGTTGGTCCGGTAATACTAAAAAAAAACCTGGGTCCTAAGAAGTTAGAGGCCCGGATCCCCTCGCCCCCCGTCGAGCTGCCACTGCTCCAAATCATGATTTTCCCAGAAAACTTTAAAAATATCGCCAGAAAAACACAAATTTAGGATAACCTCAAAAATTAGTTAAACTTTCAACTAAACGGCCAAGATTGGTTTTAAGTTAAACATCGTTTAAGACCCTTTAAACTTAAAAATATGGTGCAAAAGAAATTAACAAATTTTAACGACGTAAACGTTAAACGACCGTTAAAATCGAATGGTGCAAGTCCCTGATAAACAAACAGGTTTGTTCGTCAGCCTCTGTAAATATTTGTCAAAAATCGTTTATTTTTATTTGCCTACGCTTATGAATTAACAAGAACGGAAGGTGCGTCTCTCTCTCTAAACAAGGCTAGAGTATAGAGGACCGATATTTCTCCACTTGGATTTTGACTTAAATAAATTTGACATTGATAAGTGTCGCGTCTTTATGTCTGTTAAATATGTCATACATATAGGGTCTCTAGCCACGAAGATGGAAATACAATCCATTTCAGGCACATTTTGCAAAATATCTTAAAACATAGCGACAGCAAACCTCCCGCTCTAAGGGCCAAAATAATACGTTCGAATAAATGCAACAAGAACCTTTATATAGAATGAATATCGCGTAATAAAGATTCGTCTTGAACTCATCTTACAATGCCGGGGACAGGTTGCATTTCTCTCAAACCGCAAAAGAGGTATGGCGTGTCAGACTGACCCGATAAACTTAGCCGGTGGTACTGGTTTTGTTGTCACGTGTCCATTCAAGTGCATGATCCGATATTGGTTGCTAGATATTTTCAGTAGTTTTACGGTGTATTGTTCTATAATATTTACATATATTCAAAAATACTCTGCCAATCTATGGGCAAATAAGCTCACACTAGGTACTATAGTTATAGTGTGAGCTAATATAATCAAAAACTGAAATATATTTTATTCAACTCCAGACTCAATTACCTTTCGTTTGATACCACACAAGCCATGTTTTGACTTAAACTCAAATTTTTTAAATCTACCCCCACCCTTTAAAAAAAAACTAAAATGTATTTTGTTTAACTCCAGACTCAATTACCTTTCGTTTGATATCACACACGCCATATTTTCACTTAAATTCTAATTTTTGACATCTACCCCCACCCTTTTTAGCTCACACTACTACTATATAAGTAGTGTGTGTGCGTGCAAGGGCTGAAAAATAACGGAATTTCCTTCGATAGGTCGCCGGTATTGGCTTCACAAGCACATTTAAAACTAATTGTCGGTATTGACGATTGAAAATGGAAAGTTACGATACATACATACATACAAAATGGAATTTTATATGAAAAGGCACCTACCTCGGACTCTCTTGCAGCTCCAGTCGACGTTTAAACGTCCAGTTTTTTCACCTCAAATTCACTTTTTTCGGGAACGTGATTTTGCTAGTGTCTTGTTGTGACGGTGGTTCTTTGCGCACTCATCGCGGCGCTGCTTGTCTTCCACGTGTCCGGTGCCGTGAAACCCCATATGCATATTTTAGAGCGCGAAAATTTAAACTATTTTAAACGCGCAGAAAAGGAAAAGAAAATGAAAATTAGGAAATTTCTTGCTTGCACCAACATTTTCCGGCCGCCAAAACACGTGTGTTTTTACTTAGTTGAGAAAAGGAAAGGAAAAAAAAAATATATTCGCCTATTAGCAATTAAACGATACAATTTAACATTAACCCAAATATGCATTAGATAATGCATGTAAATTAAAATTAAAAGAAAAGAAAAAATACTTAGAAAAAATTAAGAAAGAAAAGAAAATTTTGCCTTATGCGTCGGGCATAGGCAAAGGACATAGTTTCACTACTGGTCGACGATATGTTCCTGTAGCTGTTTTAACGGTCACAACACGAATATGACCGTCTGAGCCAGGGTGTACGTCGACAATTCGCCCAACAGCCCATTGCAATGGCGGTTTTTGTTCATTCTTTACCACGACTAAAGTATTTAGTTTAATATTGTTAGAAGCCTCTGTCCATTTAGAACGCTGTTGCAAGGTGTTTAGGTACTCCAAGTTCCAGCGTTTCCAAAAATCGGACTGGAGCCTTTGCACCAGCTGCCAGCGGGACAGGGTGTTCAACTTGGAATCAGAAAATTCGGGTTCTGGTACGGAATTCAACGGTTCCAGGGTAAGAAAATGACCAGGGGTCAGTGGAAGAAAGTCATTCGGATCCATACTTTGGGCATACAGAGGCCGGCTGTTTAGTATGGATTCGACCTGACACAAAAAAGTAAAAAACTCTTCATAGGTTAACCGTTGCTCACCTATTACACGTTTCAAATTTGCCTTGGTGGATTTAACTCCTGCCTCGGCTAGTCCGTTTAGGTGCGGACTACCAGGACTTGAAAAATGCCAGGTAATTTTTAGACTGTGACATGCTTCCTGGGAGTACTGTTTGAGTAAACGATCAGCTCCCAAGAACGCGCTACCACAATCTGAGTAAATGTCAGAGATTCTTCCTCTTCTTGCCACAAATCTCTTAAAAGCCGCAATAAAGGTAGGGGTGGAAATATCGGAGGTAAGTTCTAGGTGAACTGCCTTTGTTGCGGAGCAGACTAAGACAAGAATATAACCTTTGGATACCTTTGCACCTCGGTACTTTCCCATTGTAATTGGAAAGGGACCACAATAATCTATGGCAACATGTGAAAATGCTTTTACTTGAGAGATGCGTTGAGCAGGCAAGTTGCCCATGATTTGTACGGAAGGTTTAGGATTTAATCGATAGCATAAAATGCAATGAGAAGTTACGCTCTCGATTGCATAGCGAGGGGAAAGGATCCAAAATTGTTGTCTCAAGAGGTAATGCAACGTTTTTTGACCGGGATGACAGTACCTTTTGTGAGTGTACTCAATGACAAGTTGAGTAAGACGGTGAGAACGTGGTAAAAGTAAAGGGTGTTTTGCTGAATAAGAGAGTTCGGAAGAATGTGGTAATCGACCCCCCACTCTTAAGCAGCCTTGTGTATCTAGAAAAAGTGAAAGTTTACGAAATTGTTTAGGAAGTAGCTTTGCGTCATTCAAACGTGAAATGAGATCAGCAAAGATGGAACGTTGAACATGCCGAACGAGAACAATAAGAGAATGTTGAAGTTCTACTTCGGTAATATTTTCGTTAGGATATTTAGATTTCTTTTCGGTAAGGCGAAAAATATAGGAAATTATGCGTTGAATTTTCTCTAGGGAAGAGTAACGAGAAAGAAAAGTATCAAGCATGTGTGGTTCAACTGTGCATGTTTGAAATACTGATTTTCGTTCTTCCAGAATAACCTCGTTTTCCGGAGGGTCTGGACAGCGAAAATCATCAGGCCAGCTCTCTTTTGGTAGCCTAAGAAAACAAGGACCTTCCCAATACAAGTCATGTTTGACAAGTTGATTAGGCATAAGACCGCGCGAAGCACAGTCGGCTGGATTTAGCGCTGATGGAATATATTTCCAGGCCGTAGGAGAAATGGTTTCTTGAATGTGACAGATACGGTTTGCCACAAACGTTTTAAACCTGTGAGGTGAAGCCGCCAACCAGCATAGAACCACTTGGGAATCACACCATGCACAGATTTGCTTGAAGTTAAGAATATCTGAATAAGTGTTTTGAATAAAGGAAATTAGGTCGCAAAGTAAAGTGGCACCAAGAAGCTCCAGTCGCGGAAGACTGACTGTTTTCACTGGTGCGACCTTAGATTTGGCCATTACAAGAAAGGTATGGATTTCTCCGGATACTGACTCCATTCTGAAATAGACCGTAGCCGCGTAACCTATCATAGAGGCGTCTGAAAAGCCGTGAAGTTCAATGCTACGTGGTTGATCAATGGAAAGGCGTCTAGGTAAATGAATATTTGAAAGATTTGGAAGTTCGGTTCGAAATTGATTCCAAACATTTACGATATGCGGAGGAGGCTGAGAATCCCAGTCCAGCTTCTCCTTCCACAGATCTTGCATGAGATGCTTAGCAAGTAAAGAAACGGGAGAACAGAAACCTAAGGGATCAAAAATTTTCATGATTTGAGATAAGATACCTCGCTTGGTGCATGGTTTATCTTCTGGTACGACCAAGTAGGTAAACAGATCTGAGATAGGATTCCATTGGAGACCTAATATTTTTACAAAATTAGGTTCGGATTTGTCGAAACGAATGGACATTTGTGTTTCTGATTCTGAGAATGAGGAGAGAAGTTCCGGACTGTTGCTCGCCCATTTTTTAAGTTCAAACCCTCCTAGGCGCAACAGGGAGATTAACTCCGACTGAAGTTCTTTGGCAGAGGCCACAGAATCCTGCCCAGTGAGCACGTCGTCGACGTAAATGTCTTTAAGAAGCACCTTGGAAGCATTAGGATACCTTTCAGACTCAAGTTTAGCTAGTTCTTGTATAGTACGAATAGCTAAGTAAGGTGATGACTTAAGTCCATAAACAACTGTTCTTAAGGAGTAGGTTTGGACAGGATCATCCTCAGAAAATCTCCATAGAATATTTTGATAACGCGTGTGCTCAGGAATAATTAAAATCTGTCGGAACATTTTTACTATGTCAGTAACAAAGGCTACAGCATGAATTCGAAAATTAAGTAAAATTTCACGGACATCATTTTGCAGTTTAGGACCTGCGCACAACGTCTCGTTGAGTGAGACACCTCTGGGACTACGTTGAGACCCATCAAAGACCACTCTTATCTTCCCAGTGTTCCAGACACTGTGATGAGGGATAAAGTAGGAATTATCCAAGACATCTTTAGATATAGGCGTAGGAATAGGTATCATGTGACCAGTGTCTAAATAATCTTGCATAAAATCTTTGTAAGCTTGATAAGTAGCTGAGTCTTTGAGAAGTCTAGCTTCCTGAAGCTTGAAACGTTTTAAAGCGATTGGATAGGTGTCACCCAACTGGGGTTCTAAGTTTATGAAAGGTAATGGTATGACGATTCTACCTGATTCGTCGCGTGAAACTGATTGTGAAAATAATTTTTCGCACATAATATCCTCAGGACTGTGATGAACCTTATGTGGAACCTGCTCTATCTCCCAGAAGCGCTCTAGGCAGATATCCAGAGATGGTTCGATGGAAGTGTAACAGCTTATGAGTGATTGTGGATTTTGTTGCTTTGAAGTTTCAACTTTACCAATCAGCACATAGCCAAAGATGCTATTAAAAGCACTAGGTTGTCCACGCTCTCCGTGGATAACTCCCTCTTGTAAGAGATGCGGAAAAAGTTCACAACCTACTAGGACATCAATGGAACTTGGTATGTGGAAGTTTTGATCAGAAAGTTTGATATTGCGAATGTGATTCCACTTGCTCGAGTCGACAGCGCAAGAAGGAATCTCTGTACAAAGTTTTGGAAGTACTAAAGCCTCAAAATCAAAGGTAGGTCCCGCTTGACCTTGAGGTTTGATAAGACATTTCGTCTTACCTTTGGTATTGGAAGATGTCATTTGATTTAAGCCTTGAATAGAAGTAGAAAAGAAGCTTTTCGAAAGACCTAAACGATTTAGACATTTTTCTGAAATAAAGTTTGCCTCTGAGGCCGAATCGAGTAAGATACGAACTGGTTGGTAATGCCCCCTTGAGTCTAACATGTCAGCTACAACGGTAGAAAGTAGAAAAGTGGAATTTTTGGAAATCATTGTCGCATGACAGTTTGTGGAATGGCTTCCTGACATAGGGGTGCTATTGGAATTGGAAAGTGGAATATTAACGTTCTCTGGAGGATAAGAATCAACACTCACAGAGGGCGCTACTGGTCGTGGAACGTGAAGAAGACTGTGGTGCCTAGCTCCACACGTAAAGCAGTTGTAGGAAGAGGGGCAATTCACGGTCTGGTGAGCAAAATGTAAGCAATTTTGACATAGATTCACCTGCCGAACATAACCCATCCTTTCCTGTGGACTTTTGTTTTGAAATTCGATACATTTCGATAATGCGTGATTCGAAGAACATAGGTAGCATTTTATTTTTGGATTAAAAGTTCTGTTCTGATTATTTTGTATTTGAGGGTTGCTGCGTTGATTGCTATTTTGTAAAGTATTTTGTTGATTTCTTGAATTTGAACTTTGATTTGAAATAGTTGTATTGAAAGCAGAAGGTAAATTAAAATTATTAAAACTGTTTCTCTGAAAACTGTTCTGTTGAGAATTACGCGTAGTTTGAGGTTGTCTAGGGGTTTGATTTTGCCTACTAAAACTGGGCATTTGCACTACAGATTCGAGCGCAACGCAATGATTTTCTATAAACGTGTAAAGATCAGTGTAGGACGGAATTTCTGAATTGTTTTTCTCTCTACTATAGTAAAGTTCGAAATCAGTCCTCATCTTGACTTCAAGTTTTGAGAGCATCATGTTAAAAGTAAGAAAGTCCCATTCTTTTGTAGGAAAACCAAGCTCATTTAAGATGGCTAGATTCTCAGAAAATGTATCCAACATGGAACGTAATTCTTTCCCAGAACTGGATTTAGTTGAAAGAAAGTTAATAGCATTCAAAGCGGTAGTAGCAATAATTCGTTTATTTTGATACCTCTTTACTAAGGTTTCATACGCAATGTGATAATTGCTATCTGCGAGGGGAATGGTTTTTACTAGAGAAAGGGCTTCATTCAGAACAGAACTCCGCAATTGTTGAAATTTCTCTATATCACTTAAATCAGAATTTTGATGTACCATGACTTTAAATAAGTCAAACCAGTGTTGCCAGTCTTTATAATTACCATTGAAAATTGGCAACCGTGGTTGTGGAAATGATCTTGTATTTGACCTCTGAACAATATTTTGTTGGTTAGGGTTGCCTACGTAATTGACAGGGTTGGCCCTAAAAAGGTCGTAGTAAATACCCTTACATTCATAATAAAGGTTGTCAAAGTCTTTTCTAGTTTTATCCTGCTCGTCAAATGAAAGTTTAAACTCTTCGAGAGAGCCAATAATTTGGTTATGAAAATTATAGAATTGAGCATGACATTCTTCGACGTCTTCATATCTGGATTTAAACAAAAAGTGAAACGCTGTATCCGACTTCGCTTTCAAAGCTACCTCGTGAGCTTCCGCCATTTGGTTGAAGCTCAAAAGCCTTTTGTCGCAAAGTTTTTTCTGTTTTTGCGTAGACATTTTTGTTTTTGAAAGTTAATTTGGTTTTAAAATTACCCAAAAAAATGCTTAAAATATAGCTTAAAATATAACCCGAATTTTAGCAAAATTAAACAATTTTATTATTTTAATTTTATTAACTTTTTTCGAAAATTTTGAAATGAAATGTTTGTAAGTTTGTCTGTATGTTATTATTTGAACATATCCCTTAAAAAAAACTTTTATGTCTCACCAAGGATTGAACCCCGCACCTTTCGATTCCAAGTCGCACACTCTGTGCATACGACTAGCGGTCCCGTCTGAAAGTTTTTAAAAAACCTCGGTATTTGAACAAACAACGCGCGCAACGTGAGACCTTGGTGACACTTGCACCTGCGCGTTAACGCGACACCTGTAAAATCGATAATTAAAGGAATTTAGATGGAAGAACCGCCTTAAATTTTCAGTTTCGGCGTATTGACGCCACTTTTACTGAAAATGTAATGAACAAAGCGATCAACTTTCTTTGATGAACTAGTAAACTATACGAAATATGTGCATTGGCTCTAGCTATTTTTGAACGGTAATAAACACTTCGATCAACTTTGAAGGAACATATCACCAACGGGCACCGTCAAACAATATGGTCTGTTTCGAATTGAAATTGAAATAAATTTTGAAATTTGAAATAGAAAATAGAAATTTGGAATTTTTGTAGGAAATTGCTGAACCACAGGAGTCTAGGTAGTTTGGAAAACTATTAATCCGGCTCGAAGGACCATTAAATGTGCGTGCAAGGGCTGAAAAATAACGGAATTTCCTTCGATAGGTCGCCGGTATTGGCTTCACAAGCACATTTAAAACTAATTGTCGGTATTGACGATTGAAAATGGAAAGTTACGATACATATGGAATTTTATATGAAAAGGCACCTACCTCGGACTCTCTTGCAGCTCCAGTCGACGTTTAAACGTCCAGTTTTTTCACCTCAAATTCACTTTTTTCGGGAACGTGATTTTGCTAGTGTCTTGTTGTGACGGTGGTTCTTTGCGCACTCATCGCGGCGCTGCTTGTCTTCCACGTGTCCGGTGCCGTGAAACCCCATATGCATATTTTAGAGCGCGAAAATTTAAACTATTTTAAACGCGCAGAAAAGGAAAAGAAAATGAAAATTAGGAAATTTCTTGCTTGCACCAACAGTGTGAGCTATGGTGATCCTAATTTTTTCGAGAAAAAAAAAATTGCTCCGATTTCAAAAAATTTTATATATCTTTGCGTTTCAGATGATTTTGAAACTTTTTTGTTTTGCTGTCTGTCTGTATGTCTGTCTGTAACGACCAACCCGCATAACTCAAAAACCGCTTGTCCGATTTTAATGAAATTTGGTACTTAAGTTGGGTCTTGGGCCGTGATGGTCCCATTTAAAAATGAACAAAATCCACCGCACGCAAGCCAAATAAAATGGTGGGGGTAGATTCCAAAAATTAGAGTTTATGTGAAAATATGGCGTGTGTGATATCAAACGAAAGGTAATTAAGTATGGAGTTAAACAAAATTAATTTTAGACAGACAGACAGACAGCAAAACAAAAAAGTTTCAAAATCATCTGAAACGCAAAGATATATAAAAAATTTTGAAATCGGAGCAACTTTTTTTTTCTCGAAAAAATTAGGATCACCATAGCTCACACTACTTATATAGTAGTAATGTGAGCTAAAATACTAAACACTAATTTTTTGATCGATATAATGATTGGATGAAGAAACGTACCTAGGAAAGCAAAAATGCGAGGTTGCTAAAACAGAATAAAACCTAAACAAAACGTGTTTAGTATCTCTTTTTAACACACTATCTATAAATATATGTAAAGTTTCAAAACAAATCTAGATTTATGAATGAAAAAAAATATATTGCATAAAAATTCTGGATAAAGGGGGAAAAATGTATATTGTTAAGTAAAACTTTGACAGGGATTTAAATAATTAAAAGCTCTCAATATTGCCAAGGAAATGTAATATATACTGTGTATTTTTAATATTGGGGAAAAATTATATAAACTGTGTTTAGTAATAATATTTTTGTTGTAGTAATCTAAGTACATTTTGCTTTGTCAATAGAAATTAAGATTTTTTGGACAATAAAGCTTATGAAATAAATATGGGGCTATTCGAAGTCTAGCCCTACAGGTCAATGGTACCTACCGATAAAATTTAAAAAGTTTTGGTTTGTTCTGTATTATACCTTTCATAAAAATTTTAAGCGTATTTTGAAGAAAATTGGATATGAACTTCTTTACTTAAAATTGAAAAAATGTTCTTTTTTTCTTAAATCAAAGCGCTTTACTCGATTGTTTTTTATCCTAACATCTTAAAGAGCGTTGAAAATAGTACTAGTTTGTAAAATTAAACTATGTGTATTAGCTTACATGTATACTATAACATAGTAGGGTGAGCTATGCTGCCGTGCATAAGCTATAATGCCGTTAACCAACATTTGGACAATTTTGATGTTTTGGTGGCGTCGTAATCACAGCATTATTCTACATTAATTTTTATAAGCAAATCTTCTTTAGCTTTTGTGGTTTTCAAGAAACAATTAACTTACAGTTATCAAGGACCATCGTTTGTTAATTATTTTCCGGGTTTTTCAAAGCTTCAATCAAAAAGCTTAAGGAGGTGGTCGTGTCAAAAAGAACATACATATCTTTGCGTTTCAGATGATTTTGAAACTTTTTTGTCGCGCCGTATTGACTGTAATGACCAACGCTCATAACTCAAAAACTACTTGCTCGATTTTAATGAAATTTGGTACTTAGGTTTTGGCTCTTGATGGTCCCATTTAAAAATTAATAAAATCCACCAGTTTGTTTTGTTCAGTGGTGCTACACGGGGGGGGGGGGAAGGAATGTCCAATCGGACGCGATCCCGATGGCGGGTTATTTTTGCAGATCAAAATTACATTATACATTAATCGTGTACGCTTAGGTGCCCATACATTGGCAGAGTATTTTTATGTAATGAGTAAGTGAGAAAAAGTGTACGCTTAATTTGGAGTAGCCTGTATAGTTAACAGTGGTGTTTCAATAATTTTTTTAGGCATCCAATTATCAAAAAGTTGCACAAACTCAAAACTAGTGATCCTGAGATGGCCAACCTTCTAGCCAAACAGGTATGTATTTAGTTTTCAAAGGAATATTTGCGAAAATTGCAAAACAAATCAAATTTAAAAAAAATAACTTTCTGTCAGTCTAACCATCCATTTGGTGTCAGTCTTGCCTGCATTTGGATTTTGTGAGTTTATTATTCGTCTTAGAGCAAAAGTGTTAAATTTACATTTATAACAAAAATGATCGCGTATTTTGGCGATTAAAATATTTTTCTGCAGGGTGAACCAAAACAAAAAATTAAATAAAATTTTATTAATCAAATAAATATATTACAAATAAATGGAGCCATAAGGGATCTGATACCTTCCTAGCCCATTTGCATAGTCCAAGCTATATCAGCCTTGAAAACAGTTTTTTTGTAAATAACTCAGAGACGAAAGCTACGAAGTTTTTGGTTATAACACAAGTTATTGAGAAAAATGCGTTCTACTATAATCCTACACATGTATTGCCATGCTCCGTTAAACAGCATATTTTCATTTTTAAACAAAAGCACCGAGTTGCAGTATGGTAGGGCCATAGAGATGTAAAAAAACCACACCCTGAGTTAAGATTCGGAAAAACGTTATTTAGCGTATTTTAGGGTAGGGAATCCCATAAGACCAAAATGGTCAAACTTTGAAAATTCATATTTTAAAAACTATATAGTTTATAAACAAAAGCACCGAGTTGCAGTATGGTAGGCCGATAGAGATGTAAAAAAACCACACCCTTGAGTTAACATTCGAAAAAACGTCATTTAGCGAATTTTAGGATAGGGAATCCCATAAGACCAAAATAGCCAAATTTTGAAAATTCTAATTTTAAAAACTATATAGTTTATCAACAAAACCACCTAGTTGCAAAATGATGGGGCCATTTAGATGCAAAAAAACTATACCCTGAGTTAAGATTCGGAAAAACGTCATTTAGCGAATTTTAGGGTAGGGAATCCCATAAGACCAAAATAGCCAAACTTTGAAAATTCATATTTTAAAAACTATATAGTTTATCAACAAAACCACCGAGTTGCAGAATGATGGGGCCATTTAGATGCAAAAAAACTATACCCTGAGTTAAGATTCGGAAAAACGTCATTTAGCGAATTTTAGGGTAGGGAATTCCATAAGACCAAAATGGTCAAACTTTGAAAATTCATATTTTAAAAACTATATCGTTTATAAACAAAAGCACCGAGTTGCAAAATTATGGGTCCATTGAGATGCAAAAAAAAACTCACCATGAGTTAAGATTCGGAAAAACGTCATTTAGCGAATTTTAGGGTAGGGAATCCCATAAGACCAAAATAGCCAAACTTTGAAAATTCTAATTTTAAAAACTATATAGTTTATCAATAAAACCACCGAGTTGCAGAATGATGGGGCCATTTAGATGCAAAAAAACTATACCCTGAGTTAAGATTCGGAAAAACGTCATTTAGCGAATTTTAGGGTAGGGAAATCCCATAAGACCAAAACGGTCAAACTGAAAATTCATATTTCAAAACCTATAGAGTTTATCAACAAAAGCACCGAGTTGCAGTATGGTAGGGCCATAGAGATGTAAAAAAACCACACCCTGAGTTAAGATTCGGAAAAACGTCATTTAGCGAATTTTAGGGTAGGGAATCCCATAAGACCAAAATGGTCAAACTTTGAAAATTCATATTTCAAAAACTATATAGTTTATGAACAAAAGCACCGAGTTGCAAAATGATGGGGCCATTGAGATACAAAAAAAAACCACACCATGAGTTAAGATTCGGAAAAGCGTCATTTAGCGAATTTTAGGGTAGGGAATCCCATAAGACCAAAATAGCCAAACTTTGAAAATTCATATTTCAAAAACTATACAGTTTATGAACAAAAGCACCGAGTTGCAGAATAATGGGGCCATTTAGATGCAAAAAAACCACACCCTGAGTTAAGATTCGGAAAAACGTCATTTAGCGAATTTTAGGGTAGGGAATCCCATAAGACCAAAACGGTCAAACTTTGAAAATTCATATTTCAAAAACTATAGAGTTTATCAACAAAAGCACCGAGTTGCAGTATGGTAGGGCCATAGAGATGTAAAAAACCACACCCTGAGTCAAGATTCGGAAAAACGTCATTTAGCGAATTTTAGGGTAGGGAATCCCATAAGACCAAAACGGTCAAACTTTGAAAATTCATATTTCATAAACTATAGAGTTTATCAACAAAAGCGCCGAGTTGCAGTATGGTAGGGCCATTGAGATACAAAAAAAAACCACACCATGAGTTAAGATTCGGAAAAACGTCATTTAGCGAATTTTAGGGTAGGGAATCCCATAAGACCAAAATAGCCAAACTTTGAAAATTCATATTGTAAAAACTATATAGTTTGTCAACAAAATCACCGAGTTGCAAAATGATGGGGCCACTTAGTTGCAAAAAAAACACACCCTGAGTTAAGATTCGAAAAAACGTCATTTAGCGAATTTTAGGGTAGGGAATCCCATAAGACCAAAATGGTCGTTTATTAAGTCATGATATTTATTAAGTCATGATACTTATTGGGCAGTGCTGCCCAACAACGTTTCACTCTGTTTCTTTGTATTCTACAAATGTAGAAAAAATAAAAAAGTGGCCGAGTGTACCAAAAACCATCAAAATATTTTTAATTGTAGTGGTTCAGTTTTTTTGGCGAACAGTATATTTCTGCCCCCACCTGAAGAGTTTAATAAGCCCTTGAAAAGATTGCCAAATTTTATTAATTCGTTTTTTTTATAAAAATATAAAAAAAATTATGTTGTGGTCATTGATTGTAGAGTATCGTTTTACTTTTAGCTCTTCGCCAACTCTATGGTCGGAGCTGGTTTAGTCGAGGATCCAAGGGTACTTTTAACTTCGATGAATGATCTCCTTGTTAAAGCTTTAGAGAAGCATTAAATATTTTATTTTATTGTTGAATAATTTTTAAGTCATTCCTAAATATTAAAGTCTGTCTACGAACTGGAACCCAATTATGCTATAGATTTCAATTTTATATTTTATGGAGGTTATGCAACATAATAACAGAGGTTTTTCATTTTATAACTGAAGACAATTATACAACTTACAATGCTTAAACCTTACTGTTAAATTTTATAAAATGGTTGTGAAGTTGGTTAATATATTAGACGTGTGTGGTTTTATAATGGTTGCTATAACGTTGTTAATTTGCGTCCAGCCTAATGTAAAGTGGAACAAAAAAAACTTACGTTTAGAGATTATGCCTTTACCTAAAAGCCCTAGAAACTAAAATATTATTATAAATGTACAATAAAAGTCCTACTGGGTAAGTCCACATCAATTCAACCAATTTAAAAATATTTTCGAACCTTGAGTTTTTTGATGATGCTGAATTTTTGTGTAGTTATTCTCCGCCTAATAAAAAGAAGAAATACAAATTTTTAAATTTTTTGGTTGCATATTTTTTGGTTTATGCGTTTTCAAAAATAAAAATATTTACCCATTTTTAGCCTGCATCGGTTTCTTTAAACTTCTATAATTTTTAAACCGTTTAAGATAATTAGCTGAAACTCGCTATCTGTAGAGAACGATTCACAAGCCAAACTTTGATGTGTTAATAGCCTCATTTCCTAAAAAAAGGACAAAAGGTCTATGCCAAAATTATATTTTTGATGAAATCTCAAAAACGGATTTTTTGTTTTTCTTAATTTTTATAAATTTTTTATCTTATTTATGTAGCATGTATATTATAAAAACGTGGACACCATGGGCATCTGGTTTCGCTACGTTGACATTTAAATAAAGAAACAATTAATTAAAAAACGTACTTACATAATAAGGGGCTCACAAGAATAATTGAGAACCTGTACATAAATGCCCACTTTTCGCCCTTTCTCGCTGCAATGTTTGATGATGAAAATAGTTACATGGTTGCGCGTGTAGTAAAACTTTATGGGTGCACACCAAAAAATTATTGCAGCCACACCCAACAGATAACGCCAAGTTTTCTCAGTGCACTAATTTAAGCTGCACCTTTCACAGCCAACGGCAACAGGTGGGTGGTATCACGAGGGTGCGGGCGTTATCGATTGCCGCAATTGTGTAACAAGAACATGAACCGAAGTAAGGCCCAGATTCTGTGTACTGTAATATTCTATACATCCAGTTAAGCGCGGCGCCGGCGGTAGCCGACCTACGCATCCTCATTTCAACTCAAATACAAACACATACATACCGGGTATTAATTCTTAGTTAGTATTCAAGTCTTTGGTGAATTCCTTTTGGGGTTTATTGATACTTTATGATGAAATTATTAATTAAAGAATGGTCAGATTTTAATATTTTTTAAGTAAAATTTGGGAGTGCTGCTCTTAAAATAGTGGCAAAATCGGCCGTAAGGTAACTAAATATCAGAGGTGGCGTATTATTTTGACTGATGACTTTTTGTAAAAAACAAAAATTGCATAAATATGGCGTTTCGTAGCGTGTTTTCTCAGTCTGTTTGGCTTTGCGACGTATCCGTTCTGGAAATTAATTTGATTTAACGTAGTTACCGAAATCGAAATGGTAGATTAAAAATCGAAAAAAAATTCCAACCCCTATGATGACCAAAATCATCCCATGATAGTGAGAAATTCCAGAAATGTGACAGAGTGGATGTGTAATCTTAACTTAGGCGTCGAAATAAGTTAGTAAAAATAATTAAAAACTTTTGAAATAGTATAATTCCAGTCACGGCTAATTTATAGATAAAATATGAAAGTAATGGAATTGTCAAATAGTTATATTTAAGGTAAAATAAAAGAATTTTGAACATCAATTTACAAAAATAAATTTTTAAATAGGAACCCACTATCATCCCATGATAAAACTTGGCCTACATGTAAATAAATAGTCTAGAAAAACGATATAAAAAAATTGTACAAAATGAAAAATCCGTTTTTAAACTGCGTTAAAAATAATTTTTTTGGTGGGACCCCTACATTTTTTTACAAGAAGGATGCCACTAGGCATACCATAATTAAGCTTATAGACCTATAAGACTACACAGCAACTTTTACCTTGATATACCCAAGACTTTATGAATAACAAGGGTTTAAAGAAATCAAGTCAGTGCTAAAAAAGACGATATTAAGCATTAAAAAAAAGTAATAACTCAAAAACTAGACTGCTAAAAAATCTAAAATGTTACATTTTTACTTCTTTCTACTTAGTAAAGAATTTGACCAAAAATTATGAAAATCAAAAGTGACAAGGTCCAAACCATTGGTTGATTTGAAATGGACTTACCCTACTTTATAAACATTTTCCAAATTAAGTAAGAGTAAGTATTTATTGAATTTGTTATAAAAATACAGAACCGTTATAAACTCTTCATAAAAAGGTCAACAGTATAAAACTTTCTTACAAACCTATAATGTAATTTGGAAGGAATTGTTCTCTTTGGCATACATGTAGTAGATAGTTTTGAATCCATTCTAGTTCGTAGATTGATTTTAATGTTCCTAAAGCCGCACAAAAATGTTAAGAGACGTTTGTGTATTGTTTTCTATTTGCTATTAACAGAGAAGCTCTTTTGTGTTATACATTATCAAAAGAAAACTTTAACCAAAAAGTTTCTGAATGTTTTTTCTGTAGCTCCAATTCTTTATACAGTGTGTTCAATTTAAAACATACCACCTAAGATTTGTCGCAAACTGCTAAAAATTTAAAAACCTCCCCGGGACACTCTCGTGCTCTAGTGGTAGAGTGGGACCATTTTTTCGCGATTTAAGTATCTCCATCTCTCAACCCCTAGCCGGGGGTGGATTTTAGTGTATCGAGTAATACTTTATTAAAAGGATTTTAATTGCTTGGACAGTACTAATATTATTTTAAAAATCGCGTTTGAATTTTAAAAAAATACAATAGTACCTAGTCCTTTTACAACATGATACTTCACCTTTTTTTGTATTTTAATTTCAGAGATAGCTTTTACCCTTAAAATTAACTATAATTATTTTGTAAATAGATTATTTTCTTTTTGTATTTGATTACAAAATATACCATATTTTTAGGGAAATAATTTAGAACTCTTTGACATTCTTTTGACCCTTAGTTTTAAGGCCCATAATAAATACAGGAGTTTTTTTGAAAGATAAAATTAGGCGTGGAAAAAAGCAGTTAGAAGCAAAAACAGAAGCTAACATTAACAGAATACAGTGTATTGACCAAAATGAACAAAAAACACAATGATATATATAGCAATACTTCTTTTTATAATAATAATATATAATATCCAGCACTATGACATACATTTAAATCAATTTATAATTGAACACAATCTAATGTGTATTTATACAGGATGTAATTATTTGAAAAACAAAAAAATTATTATTTTTTAGTCTTTCACTACTACACCCTCTTTTTTTCCGTAAGAGGCATGTCACAAATAAGATTGGCTTAAATTTTATGGGATTTTTTAAAATATAAGTTTAACGTCAAGTGTCTTTAGAAATGTAACATTTTGACGGGAAGATTCTTATATATTTCAAACGGAACACTCTGTATTTTATGATAGTTTCAGATTATTCATTTCTTTTTTAAAATACATTACATGTATATGCTATAATGTATATTTTTTAAATATAGCGGATTTAAAATGAGTTTATGACAGATTAGACAAATTTACTATTAAAACAAATATAAATGAACTATTGTTGGAGAGTAAAGGTCTTGATGGAGAAATTTGTTAAGTATAATACTGCTCCTTTAGTAAAAACGTCCTAAATTTATCGTTTCCAGTTTTGTATTATTTTAAAATCTAATAAAGATAATTATAGTATTTTTTTTGAATATCGCACAAAATATGTAAGTATACATAATCCCTAACAATAACATAATCTCTTAACCAAATAATAATCACTTAGCATAGGACGTAGACCGCACAATTTAATTTATAAAATCTCAAATACATATCTTGGTTTTAAATTATTAGTTAGGGACGAATTAACTAACGAGGCCAGAATGTGTTACATCTCAGAAAATGTTTTTCACAAAATTTCGGACTTCCATTGTTTTTATTTATTTTAAACACGACGGTTCGGTTAGTAAGTATCTCTAAACGTTTTAAAGTTTAAACTAAACAATCCTCCAGTCTACTACTTGGTGTGTAGTCAAGTGTGACGGTCCGCTTCCCTTTTTAATGGCATAAGAAGTGATTTCATATCGCACACCCGCTGAAAAAGAGTCACAACTCAAAAATTGCCCTTATTGAGATAAACCTGCCGCCATCATCGAAATAACTTGTACTTTCTTCCATAAAAGCGTCACATTTATGTTTCGACAATTCACCGCGAAATGGCGATGTGACTCTTTTATTTTGTCCAGTTTAGCTGAGGATGCGTTCCTTTACAGTGTCACTTTTGACTTTATAACAGCGTGAACGTGGAGTTTCATGCTGAAAAGAGTCACATTTTGAGTTGTGAAGGTTTTCGTGTGAAATATTGGTTAAATCTGACCCATATAACAAGTAAAATACTGTTCTTTTTTGTGTTGTGACTGTTTTTTCGAATTGTTCAGTGTACTTAGAATTAAGGAGAATAAGAAAAAAATCTTTTGAATTTATTAGAGAATAATCACATTCCCAGTTGTTATTCAGCATTTTATAACTCGTAAAAATAAATACAAAGTTTCTTCTTTATTTATTTTCTTTTTTTATATTATTTACCATCCTGCGTGACATCCTGATTTACAACGTCATGATGCCTTGTTCTAAAAAAGTGTCACAATATCGAGTTTTTGTCTTTTTTTTTAACTAAAAACGACAAAAATCATTTTTTCTGAGAAACGTACTGCACCAATTACACTGAGTTAATAGGTTCCTGTTGATATAAAATAACATGTTAACTCATAATTTGTCATGTAAGTGAAAAATGAATCTCTCTAATGAACTAAATTCTTTAACAGCGATTTTCTCAAAACAATGTTTTTTGAGTTGTGACTATTTTTTAGCGGGGGTGCGATATGTTTGGTATGCCCGTGCTTGGTTAACTGAAAACTTTTTCTGCATTATAAATTCAGCTTCAATAAACTTACGTTTTCGCCAACGCGACTTGTTATGCAAAACTTTAGATCCACTACAACGGATTTTTTAACCGAACCTAATTACGTATTGTTTTGATACTCCAACCTGTAGCACTATTCTTGAATTTCCCACAAATCTAGGGAAAACGAGAAATCTACCTGGGATAAATCTGATTGGTCTATGCATGATATTGCCCTTCCTTTCGTTTTAACGACCAATAGAAGAAGTTTCATCGAAAATAATGCCACATGTGTTAATAGGGAGAGCAATCAACTTCGTCGACCAATCGGGTCTGCGGATTTCCATTGCCTTGCGTGCGTGGACCAATCAGAGCGTATATTCGAGGGATGAAGAAAATTTCCCCAAAAATCAAGAATTGTGCTACTGAAGAGGACATTATAAATGCAAATCAAAAAAGTTTTTACTCAACCAAGCACGGACATACCAAACATGGAAACTACTCCCTTATGGAAAACAAGCTTCTTATGATTAAAAAAGCAGGCGGGCTGTAGACCCAATTGTTTAGTTTACACTTGAAAACGGTTTTTCACTAATTTTAATAAAATACAAAATGTTTCGTTTAAAATAAAAAAAACTTTCTGTCAAAATTTGACACATTTAGACGTATAAATAATAAAAATATCACAAAATGTATGAAACTTTCGTGCGTACAGGGTGTCTCATTATATTTTTCCAACCCTTTTAGACTATTAATAATTGATATAGGAGTATACAAGAAATTGTGTTCGAATTCGCGAAATTTTTACTTTTAAATTGCATCTTCACTTTATTCCTGATGCTTACCATATTTGACAGGCGCTCAAATTTATAGTTTTTGTAAATTGGATACTCTTATATTATTTAATTAATAGATTAGGCTTGGAAATTATTTTCCAAAAATACCCGAGATGCCGTAGTTTAGAACCATAGTTTCTGAGATATTAACAATTATTAGCTCACACTACTACTATAAGTAGTGTGAGCTATGGTGATCCTAATTTTTTCGAAAAAAAAAAATGCTCCGATTTCAAAATTTTTTATATATCTTTGCGTTTCAGATGATTTTGAAACTTTTTTGTTTTGCTGTCTGTCTGTCTGTAACGACCAACCCGCATAACTCAAAAACCGCTTGTCCGATTTTAATGAAATTTGGTACCTAAGTTGGGTCTTGGGCCGTGATGGTCCCATTTAAAAATGAACAAAATCCACCGAACGCAAGCCAAATAAAAGGGTGGGGGTAGATTCCAAAAATTAGAGTTTATGTGAAAATATGGCGTGTGTGATATCAAACGAAAGGTAATTAAGTCTGGAGTTAAAAAAATGAATTTTAGTTTATTTAAAAAAAAAGGGTGGGGGTAGATGTCAAAAATTAGAGTTTAAGTGAAAATATGGCGTGTGTGATATCAAACGAAAGGTAATTGAGTCTGGAATTAAACAAAATACATTTTAGTTTTTTTAAAGGGTGGGGGGTAGATTAAAAAAATTTGAGTTTAAGTCAAAACATGGCTTGTGTGGTATCAAACGAAAGGTAATTGAGTCTGGAGTTGAATAAAATATATTTCAGTTTTTGATTATATTAGCTCACACTATAACTATAGTACCTAGTGTGAGCTTAGGTGCCCATAGATTGGCAGAGTAGTTTTTTAAATGATAAGAAGACAACAGTACCGCTCTTGTGTTAATTTTAGTATCCTTATTTCAAATTATGTTAATCCCCATGTATCAACAGTGACAATGACAGGATGTGACAAGATATATAAACTTTGTTGTCGTTACCGGTTGTCATTTTGAGCGTCATTTAAAAATAAAAATATTTGTCATTGTCACTGTCACTGTTTATACATGGGGACTAACATAGTTCGAAATAAGAACACTGAAATTAACACAAAAAGTGGTGATGTAATTTTTTTATCATTTAAAAAATTATCGCTAATATTTCAGAAACTATTTATCAAAACTGCGACATATGGAGTATTTTTGGAAAGTATATTCCAAGCCTAATCTATTAATTAAATAATATAGGAAGCATCCAATTTACAAAAACTATACATTTGAGCGCCTGTCAAATACGGTAAGCATCAGGAATAAAGTCAAGATGCAATTTAAATGTAAAAATTTCGCGAATTCGAACACAATTTCCTTTATATTCCTATATCAATTATTAATGGTCTAAATGGGTGGGAAAAAATATAATGAGACAACCTGTACATGCTTCTGAAGGAGATCGAATACATAAAACAAATTAGTGTTTATTTCGTTGTCTTTTTTGAACTAACTTTTTTTCGTAAGACATCCGGTATAAATAACACCAATACAAAAAAAAGACACAAAACAAGGCTTTGAACTTCACTACATGACTTTCAATTTTCGACCAGATTTAATTCGTTTCGCTTTGATACGTGTCTAGCTGACTTATTTTAAAATAGATTTTTTCCCATACTTTTTTTTAAACAATTCTGTATAAGAAATTAATTTTTTGAGAAGAGACCTACAAAACTTATTATTTTTTTTATAAAAAAGGTGTCAATTCTTAACATTTCACATTAAATGCCTACTCTCTCTCTGGACCATTCACTCGGTGGCACCAAAGAACTGAAATAATTATACAGGATGTCTCTAAAAGGTCTGTACAGAACATTGAGTTGTATAACGCCCTGAAAGGGCGTTAACAGAATCTTAGCATATATTCCTGACGTCAAAATAAGTCGATTTAATGCAAATAACCTTAGTCCAAAATTGCTCCGTTTCAGAGATACAAACCCTTAAGAACAATAGTCAGTAGAAAACTGGCCGTTGCTATGACAGTTTGCCAGTGTAAAACACTCTAGTGAAATAGTCATTCAAAATAATTTCAGTATTCCGTTGCGGCATCCAACACTAAAAACGGAAATATCTCGAAAACGACTTACTTTAGCGCATGTTATCAAAAGTACCTTTTTTGCTTAAAAAGATTCAGGAAAATATTTTTTTAACAAAAAAAGTTCAAAGTTACACTGAGAAAAAAGTTATAGTCATTTTAAACCATAAAAAGAACATTGTGAAGCGCCCTCTAACGGCCACAGTAAAAAGGTGTCCATATTTAGGTTTCGCACCCCAAAAAACCCCCGAGTACCAATTTTTAAAGTAATGCGTTGAGAAATGTTCATAAATTTCGACTTATTTTGACCTCAGGAATATATGCTAAGATTTTGTACAGACCTTTTAGAGACACCCTGTATAACCACCACCCCCTCAAGTTATAACAAGCTCAGTCTTTGAATTGAAACACTGTCGATGCCTGACATTTTTTATAATTTTTGGCAACACATTTTCAACATTTTGTATCTGTCAGCCTTTGACACTATTGCAATTCACAAGAGGATCAGGTTTGTTTATTTAAAGGAGCTGAGCTATAGCCATACTTATGATCGTGGAATTAGCCGTTCTTAATAACCAATCATGACAGCCTTAAACCGGTCCAGGTCTGGTATGGGCCTTGTTTGAATTACACATAAAGCATTTCGTCGTCGTTCTGGCAGAACTCGTTTCATAAAGTTTTCACCGGTTATTCAGTAATCCTTGTTATTGACAAAAATGTTAGGCCACCAGTTATACATGCATTGTTGGAGCTATTCACGGTCCTCAGAATTCCAGGGACCATGGGAACTATTGATTTCTGCCAGATTGTAAAGTGGATGATGCTGAGCACAGCATTGTAAGTAACTCAAAAATAGCAAAATTGGACCTAACGACTTCTGGCTGCCAGGACGACGACGATTTTTTGGGCAAAGTCCTTGACTGAACACCATAATTTTTCCAAAAAAATATCGCATTTTAGGAATTATTACCGTGGCGTAACGGCGGCCACTGATTGAAGTCGCTTTTTTATATAATTTTATGACCAATTTTTTTAAATTTTATGATCTTTTTCGTCAAAAATTACTTTTTATGACCTGTTTAATTGAAATTTTATGACTTTCTTACTTAAGCTCGACAAAAGAGATTTTTAATAGCATGTTAAGAAAAAAAATTCACTTTTTTGGCAAATCTTTTGGTTTTATTTTAAATTAATCATCAACGCCAGTATTACCCTGAGCGATTTTTTCAGATAGATTTTTGAGCCTCCTGTCTTGAAAATTTTTTATGACTAACTTCAAATTTTATTATTTTTTATGACACTTGACCACTGATCGGCTTGAACATTTATGACCGATGGGAAATATTACGACTTTTTATATTTGATGACTACTTTATGACCTGTGGCCGCCCAGGATCTGTGAATTGAAAAACTATAGTTGGCCTTGATTGACGTCACAAAAACTATATACCAACGTATCTAGAGACCCTAGCTTTATTTGGCTGAGTCCTGTATTTATTTGCTTGCCTTCAGCCACAGAAGTAATAACTTGTTGTTCTGTGCTTCAGCTTCAAGCCAATTCTGACAGTGCAATTTTTTTATTTTTCTTATTCATTTCAAGTCATTAAGTTAAAGATAGATAAACAAAAATGATGAACTTAACTATAGACGATAAGTTTTTAGTCACCAGAATGACGTCATTACATATGGGTATAAATTTGATAGCGAATTCTTTTGGGAAAAATGCAGAACCGGTGCGCAACTAGTAGTTCAGGCAAGATTCGGCAAAATCCACTTTCTAGAAGCATTTTATATTACTTTTTGGCAAATGGGCAATGACCCCGCTGAATCTGAATATCCTTGTTGCCAACTCGAAATATTGACAGGGGCTGAGATATTCAAGATGGCGGCGGAATTTTAAATTGCCGCTGGAAAGCCCAAATTGTCACAGGTGTACATTCAAAATATATATTTGTATAATTAAAAAATAATAACATATTTTTTTTTTAATGGCCGCAAAAACCTCCAAAAACCCCCCAAAATTTGAAAGTTTGAGGTTTTTTCAAATTTTCTTAATTAATTCTTCTTTATTGTAGACAATAAAATTCCGTTTTCAACATGGTATAACTTAATAAAGTTAGACTAATAACAAGCTCTCCAGCGGCGTCCGTTAATTGAAGTAATTAAAAAAAAGTTGAAAAAATACCTATGTTTTTTCCAAGATTTATTTAATTTTTTTAAAAACTAATATCTACAGAAAACCATGTATTACAATTTAGTATACTCAATAAAATTTCCTTCAAAATGACGTGTAACATGATTAAATCGGTTTTATAAATAAAACTTCAGGAGCATCCGTAAATTAATTTTGAAAAAACAGAATATAAACCATTTTTGTTACAAGTTTTTTCTATTTTCTCAAAAACTAAGCTTAACATGAAAAAACTTGTTCTACACTTTTTTGTAGACAGGGAAATTCCCTTTTTAAAAATGTGAAACTCGGTGGGGTTTGACTTATAGCAAACTCTCGAGCGACGTCCGTCAATGGGGGTGATTTCAACAAATCATTAAAAAAAACATGTTTTACATACGTTTTATTCAATTTTCTTAAAACCCAAGCTCTTTATGAAAAAATGTGTTCTATACTTCGTCATAGCCAATAAAATTTCCTCCTTTCAAAGGATGTATAACAAAGTGGAAGTTATTTTATATTTACCGCTCCAGTGGTGTTCTTAATTTAAAGAAATTATTTAAGATCAATCCAAACTAATCAATTTTGTGTCTTATTAGCTTTTCGGTGGATAATAAAGAGCGGCGGATAAAAGGTCGAAAGTACAAAAGGTCGGAAATACAAAAGGTCGGAAATACAAAAGGTCGAAAGTACAAAAGATCAAAAAACAAAAGGTCGAAAGTACAAAAGATCGAAAGTACGGCCGCGGGTCCACATCGACTGCACAGGTCAATTCGACTTGATACGGTAAAGTTGTATTTTTAATATTTTGTTTTGTCGATTTTTTTTCGACCTTTTACATTTTAATAAAGAAAATGTTATGTTCTACAATAAAGTATACTACATATTTTTTCCTGCAAAGTGTAGTTTTTGAGAAAACTTTGAAAAACCTATAATAAACATGTTTTTGCTAAATAATCCCAATTTACGTAAGCCACTGAAGAGCTACTTGTTTTTCCTAACCTTATTGACCAACACATCGTTGGAAAGGGAATATTCTCCACAAAAAACTGTTCTTTGCAATTTTTGATAAAAAGATTAGTCTTCGAGAAAATTGCATAAAACTGATAAAAAAAACAGGTTTTTGGGGGGATTTTCTCCGTCCATGTCGATTTTTCGAGTTGGCAACAGAGATATTAGGATTCAGCGGGGTCAAATTAGGGGGAAATGGTCTGTTGCCAAAAAGTAATATGATTTGCTTCTAGACCGAAAACGGAAAGCCTTTTAAAATAATATGCTCTGACTATAGTGCAATTTTTGTAATTTTTTTTGAAAACTGGTGCAACTTTTGGTTTTCTATTGAGCAACTTACAAACCCCAGTGTTGCATTCAGTACACATTTTTTGGCACGGTCTCTCTGAGCTCGTGTTGCACTAGTGCACTGTCAATTATAACTGCACTGGGGCAATTTTAACAATGTGGACTACGAGTGGCACACGCAATTTCTCAATAGAAATCGCTATGAATATACGGGGGTTTCGCTCTTTAACTAAACTTTATAAAACTTAACTGGCACAACATGCTGAAAATTAAATAACGATGATATTTAAATTATAATTTTTATGCCGTATTCTTCATACTGCCTGTTCAAACGTTTGGTCTGTTTTATGGTAAGTTCAGCGCCGTACCCAGGAAAAATTTTGGAGGGGAATAAAAAATTTCAATTTCAAATCTTTTTTAACACTTAATTTACTATTTCGGGGGTGGGGGGGAGGGGGGGGGGTTGATCCCTCCCTAGGTACGGCCTTGGCAAAGTTTATGTAGATAGTAAACGGAAATGGACATTTCTAAATTAAAAGTTTGAAATTGTTAGCAAAAAACAGCCTTATAAATATGGAAGAATTTATTCGCCAAAACAAATAACTCATAAAAATAAATATTTATATGGTAGCTATTTTAATCAAAAGTCATAATCATATCAAGTGATATCACTTTGAAAAAGAAGATAAAATACTCTGCCAATATATGGGTCCCTAAGCTCACACTAGGTACTATAGTTATAGTGTACGTGTGAGCTAATATAACTAAAAACTGAAATATATTTTAACTCCAGACTAAATTCCCTTTTGTTTGATAACACACAAGCCATGTTTTGACTTGAACTCAAATTTTTGAAATCTACCCCCACCCTTAAAAAAAACAAAAACTAAAATGTATTTTGTTAAACTCCGTACTCAATTACCTTTCGTTTGATATCACACACGCCATATTTTCACTTAAACTCTAATTTTTAAAATATACCCCCACCCTTTTTTTAAAATAAATTAAAATGTATTTTGTTTAACTGCAGACTCAATTACCTTTCGTTTGATATCACACACGCCATATTTTCACATAAACTCTAATTTTTAAAATCTACCCCCACCCTTTTGTTTGGTTTGTGTTCGGTGGATTTTGATCATTTTTAAATGGGACCATCTCGAGCCCAGACCCAGCCTAGGTACCAAATTTCATTAAAATCGGCCAAGCGGTTTTTGAGTTATGCGCGTTGGTCGTTACAGACAGACATACAGACAAACAGACAGACAGACGGCGCAACAAAAAAGTTTCAAAATCATCTGAAACGTAAAGATATATAAAAAATTTTGAAATCGGAGCAACTTTTTTTTTCTCGAAAAAATTAGAATCACCATAGCTCACACTACTATAGTATAGTATATGTGTGAGCTAAAATGTTTAGGCAAATATAATACAAAAAAAATTTGAACTCTTCAATTTTATTTTAGATATGGATCTGACATTATTTTTATGGAATTTTTTATTTCTTTAAAAATATGTCAATCCCAAAAGTTCACATTTTTTGTAATTACTTCATAGCTAAAATTGAGCGTATTAAGAACTGAAACAAAAAAAAAAAGATTGACAAAACAAAAATAATGGAATGTACAAATTATTTATTTTCAACATAATTTTGCTGTTCCCTTCATTACAGAACATGATTTCTACTTATTTTAATACTCTAACATCATTTATTTTTGGATGAGCTTGCCATACTATATCACACTCATTCGCTAATCTCAGCGGTCTGCAAAATGCCTCTCTTGACATTCGCTTATGGGTGCCCCGTATTTTTTAATAAAAAACTTTAGTATTTGGGACTTTTATAAAGGAAATAAAATAAGAATCTATTAACAGAACTCTTACTGCGTATTATGAAAAAACCACGTTATGTGGAAAAATAATAACTGCAGATAGGACTGAAAGTACACACATTTTAAAAATAATAGATTTTTATCTTATCACCCCAACAAAATTTCATCCCCGATTTTCGTTGTTAAAAAACTTTTTTTGTACTTAAACAGCAGTGTTAGTTTTGCAGAACGCAGAAATTAGCTTTTTTAGTTTTCAAAATAGGGTAGATATTCAACCAGGCATGACACCCACGAAGCTAAAACACTGCATTTTACAATTACTGATTAAAAAAATGACTAAATTAACAATAAAACAAAATAACTATACCATCTTAAAAGCTAGAATACAAGGTTTGTCCCAAAAACATTCGACAAGTATTCATAACTAGCGCGAAAACGATTAAGCGGCCTCTTTAGGATAGAAGCGTAATCAGTGAGTTCTTACAAATCCGCTAGATGCCGCAGATGTTATGTTAATTCGCTCTCACAGCCTATAGTCCGCGTTTACAGCTACGAATTTTGTTATTTAAAAGTACTCGAAAATTTAGGGAAATTTTAGGCATGTAGGGAACTTTTCAGAAATATTGTTGGCAACGCTGCCACATTATTCAGTCGACTGGGGTTTCTTTAAAACATGATGAATAGTGCCAGCGGTGAATTGTGAACACAGGCCGAATATTTTTACGACTTGCATAGTATTCAGAAAATGTAGTTGCTGATTCAGGAAATTTTTCGCAACGAAATTTTCTGACAAAGCCTAGTTACTTTTTTAGCTAACATTTAAGAAACTATAGATAGATTAAATTTCAGATACAATTGTTCCGTTTATGTTTTTGTTATATACATGATATAAGAGGGAATTAATTAATTAATGACGTTAAAGGCTCAATACAACTGCGTTATTTTAATTTTATACTTTTTTATAGTTTACATAATCTAAAATGTAATACTTGGATCACATTGTCAAAATTAAAACAAAAAAAAACCGTAAATAAAAGATGGTATACTATGGTTGAATTATTTTGTATACGAAATATAGCACAATGTAAATGGATCTAGGTGAATGTGTTCGATATGTAAAATGAAATAAAACATAAAATGGTAAAAAGAAAAAACTACAGCCTCTTAGGCTAAGACCTACGGTCAAATATACAGCTCACTATTTTTAAAGATCATAGTGTGATATTTTATAAAAAATAAAATATGTCAAACTATGATCTCTATTTTTTGGTAAAAATAAAAATAATGTCTCTGAAAATTAACTCAATAAATTGTGCTACAATTTACTTTTATTCAATTTGCATTTAGCTCAATAGAGCTAATTAATTATATTACTGTGAAATAAAGGTAACCTAAAACTACAACTATACAATAATTAATTTATTAAGAAGTAGACCCTTGCGAAATAGACACATGTTCTTTTTAAACTGGTTGCGATCGAAAATCATACGCTTTACATTGTGTAAAGAGTTAAAGATCGCAGTTGGGAATAATCCAACGGCAATCTACAGTCTATAGTAGAGACCCTGATATAACACATTTTAGTTTAAAATAAAATTAAATATGTCATACTAGGGTCTTAGCCTACAGCTCTCCAAAGCAGGTCATCTTCGCTATGGTTTACATTTTTACAGGTTTTTTACACATGTAAACATTCAAAAATCAAGGTTTTGTTGAACAATTTTAGTTCAACAAAAAGGAGAGACACGGTTAAAGGTCTTAGGAATTAAAAAAAAAAACAACAAACAGATAAAAAACGGGAGGAGAGGTGTTTAATTTTCTTTAGTGTAAAGGTAGATGGCGACAATGAGACCGTACAGACCTAATACTTCGGCGAAAATGAGAATAAGGATCATACCTACGAACAGCCTTGGCTGTTGGGCTGTGCCTCTGACACCAGCGTCACCTACGATGCCGATGGCGAAACCTGCGGCAAGACCGGAGAAACCTACTGAAAGACCAGCTCCTAAGTGAAGGAATCCCCTGAAAATAAAACAAGTTGTTAAGAGCTTATATCAGATATTCAAAAATGTTAAGGTTATCATTTGATAAATTCCGCGGGGTTGTCGTAAAGGCACCGATGAGCTCATCGATGACAACAATCAAGTTTTTAAATTAATCAGTGCAATTCGTTGAAATCCATCGGGTTCGTAAATTATCTAATGAATTTCACCAAGGCACCAATGGCATGGATGGTCACCGACCCTGAGAGTCGGTGAACAATCTTCGATGAATGTCAATTACGTCAAAATCAGCTGTTTTCTGTGTTTTTTTTTCGGCTGTGTAATTTTATATCTTTATTGTTGTTTTTTCTGTTAAATGCTCCACAGTGTGGTAAACAAAGTTTCGATGGTTATCTTAAAAGATATAAATAGTGACCACAGTATACTAATTATTTATAGTAAGGAAAGCACTCCGATCTTGTCATATTACTGTTATACATACCCCCTGTATACATTAGTTCGGAATACAAAGTTCGAGAGGCGCTTATTACAGACCGTCACCCCTGGTATAAAAATATTATGTACAGACTCCTGTGCTGTCGCCATGGACATTAACCGCTACTCTCGGTATATGTTTTTGATTATGACTGACATTGGCAAAACAGATAAAAATATGACGTAAATGTAATTCGGCATTTTTCATTTGTGGTTGCAGTTTTTCGTGATTTTTCGACTTTTTACCTTATTTTTAAAAGTGTTTTTTGCTAAATTGTGGCCTATCGGTAATTAAGAAATTCAAAAGATAACAATTTTGTGTTCGTGGGTGCGAAGACTATATTAGTAAGCGCCATTCCCAAACGGAACCTAAAAAAAAATACTTCGGCAAAAAAACTAACTTTGACGAAAGACGAAATTCACAAATATATAGTGTGTGATGGACACGTTGAACCTGGACGGAGTTTTAAATGTTAATATTTGGAAAAGCATAGATTATTTCACTATACTTATATACAGGGTCCGGCAGAATGATCTCCCACAATAAAAACGCCATTGTGCAGTAACTCTAAAGCGATATTCCTGTAATTTCTTGGTGTATTGCTGCTTTCAATTCGTCAATGGTTCGGGAATAGTGTTCAGATATTCCCAAAGTATCTGGAACTAAAACATGTCTACCAAGTGCGAAGTGAGTACGAAAAGTTCTTTGTGTCGTAATCACAGATTCGTTACCTACTTTTGCTTAATGTCTCGATAACGAAGGCACGATGGCAAGGTAATGGCAAGCCGCGAGCTACCAACCAACTACGCTAAGCTTCCCCTCTCTTCTGATTCAGGCATAGTGGCAGTGCAAAATGTGGGAGATCATTATGCCGGATCCTGTTTAATTAAATGAATAACCGGCAATATTCACTTTACTTTAAAAGGCTTACGTTACATTTTTTTATTTTTCATGAAAAAACAATTAAAAATGTTTCCGTTTATAGAAACCTATATTTGCAACATTATTATGTATAAAGCCTTGTAAAAATATACATTATTAATTTAAGTTAATGTAGAATGTGTAAATATTTTCTATGCACTAATAAAAAGGAAATTACTGTAGAATATTCGTCAAAAAGCCTTTTTTTAACTAGAAAATTAGCCTCTCAAGGAAATTTATGTACCTAAATGAATGGGAAACAAACTTTTAAACCTTATAGATTGAATAAAAATTTAACTTTCCTTTTTTTTATTGCTAGTAGTCATTAATTTAAACATTCTTTGATTAAGCTTCCTTATTGATTGGTGTTTATAGAGTCTTTTTAAGCAAATTGAGCTTTGACACAAAATAACTCATTCTTATCAGCGCGCATCGTTTAAATTTAAATCTATGTAATTGACGAGTAGAATGAGTTTTTTAGTGTTAAAATTTAACTTGATAAAAACTGTTCAAAATACTATATTAAAAGATGTAGCTTGATTGGAGAACGATTTCATTGATGGCTACGAGCATCCGGTATACAATAATTTGAAAAGCCATCCTGTAGCTTAGAGACAAACTGCGCAAGCGTTATATTGTTTCAAATCCCCCTGTAAATGTTTAGTACGGTGCACAAAGTTGGAGAGGCGCTGATTTGTGCACACCCCGGTATACTGCGCCAATTTAGTAATACAACTCCCACCGTGTAAGTGTCTGGTCTATCTCTGTCATTCGTCTATGATAGTGACTCAAGACTCGGATGATGAAGATCTGGCGTTAATTTCAATTTCAATATTTATATACGAGTTAAAATTGTTATAAAATCATTTACATTTTACAAACTTATTATTAATTTATTCTAAAGAGCAGAAGAACTTAATCACGAGAGCCCTTTACCATTATTATTTTATGCTAAGTTTATATGCTAATATGAATTTTTAAAATAAATGAGTTTTAGTTGTCTTAAATTAGAGTAAATTTTTCAAGTAAAATTCCTCATCCTAATCCTAACCTAATCTATATGAAGACACAAAAGCCTACCTTAACAAAAGCTTAAACAAAACTTTAAATAACATTAAAACACTTATAAAATATGAAAAAACAAATCCAGTTTTTTATTTTGTTTTTAAAATTTTGATATCATCAGACCGCGGCATGCCAAGATTGAGGGTTACGTTGAAAATGTTTCCATGTATTAATGCAGAAAATCTTTTAGAAAATAAAATCGCAAAAAGCGAGGTTTAGATATCTGATTCCTCGCGTTCTTTTTTATTATCTGGTGTTCATCGGACTCACCGAATGAAAATGTCAAATGAACGTCAAAAGTCATATGTCAAAACACCGATGTAATCGGTGAGCAAAATTAGATTACTTTACAAACTCGCCCGTTATTGTTTCGGTGGGCAACTTTGACAGCCATATGTGAATTCATTTTTTACCCCCCAAGAATTATAACCAAATAAACTGATCTCTAAAATAAAATACATACACTATCGCCCATATGTAGAGCAACTTTTTTAAAAATTTAAAAGAACCCATTTTAGCAAATAGTATTTAGGAATTTATATATAAATAAGTTATGGCTCTTGACACAAAAAAATAAAGGATTTTGTTCATTTTGTGAGACTGCATTCTATACTTATAATTTTATTGGTTTTTGGGTAGGTCATATGTAGAGCAACCAAATTTAATATTTAATTTTTTATCATTTGTGTTTGCGCTTTTTATTCTGGTTGTGGTGTATTTTAAAGTTTAAAGATTAACAATGCCCAGAGGTGTGCATTTGTCACTTCAAGTGAAACAAAAAATTTTGGAAAAATTAAGAAAAAGAGAAAAACAAAACAAAATTGCGAAAGATCTAAACTTGAACAAATCAATTGTTTCTAGAACTATTTCTAATTATAACAAAAGAGGCACTTTGGAAGGAATGCCCAAAAGTGGTAGAAGGAGAAAAACTGATACTGCACTTGATAGAAATATAAAAAGGCTGGTAATTGAAGATCCATTCATTAACGCTTTTCGCATTAAACAACAGCCAGGAGGGGTTTCAATATCTGTCAGCACCATAAAACGTAGGCTAAAGGAAGCTGGTCTATATGGAAGAAAATCGGCGAAGAAACCCTTTATTTCTAGAAAAAACAGAGTAGCAAGATTGAAATTTGCAAGAGAGCATGTCAACTGGTCTTACGAACAGTGCTATTTTTAGACGAGTCATTTTAAATTGTTTAGATCAGACGGTGTTTGCTGGGCAAGAAGACCAATAAATAAAAGGTTTAACCCGAAATATACACGACCAACTATTAAAAATGGCGGTGGTGGTATAATGGTTTGGGGTTGTTTTGGAGGGTTTGGTATAGGTCCACTCATAAAAATTGATGGAATAATGGATCGCTTTATCAGAATATATTAGAAAACCTTGTTACCTTGGGGAGACGATAACATGAGCTTAAGATGGGTTTTTCAACATGACAATGACCCAAAGCACACAGTCAAAGTTGGTTAAAGACTGGTTGGTAAATAATAAAGTCAATGTTATGGTATGGCCAGCTCAAAGCCCTGATTTAAACCCGATAGAGAATCTATGGGATGAAATTGATAGAACAATTCACACGAAAAACTATCAAATATGAACGAATTGTATGAAGAAATTCAGAGAGTTTGGAATTTCGAAGACTACATTGAAAAACTTATAAGATCAATGAAGACGAGATGTCAAGCAGTCATCAAGAGCAAAAGTTATGCTACTAGATATTAAAAATATTTACAGTTTTATATTTAAGAAAAAAATAAAATCTTGGTTGCTCTTCTTTTGGACCACACATTTTCGAATATCTTTAAGTATTAGGTTTATAGGCTGTTGCAAATTAAACATTTTGTATTAATTAAAATTGTTTTATCATTCTAATATCCTTCCCCAAAACAAATAATTAAAATTAAAATTACAAAGAGCGAACAAAGAGAAAATTATTTATTTTTTTAAGTTGCTCTACATATGAGCGATAGTGTATAACTTATTTTTGGGACACTGTACACAAATTTTGAAGTCAAAACCCGTCTCAAAAAATTGCGAGTTTTTAAAAAAAATCGGTGTTTTCAAACTACTGGGACCCTTGACCTGTATGCTTCACAGCGAGGGGTGATCAGCTGAACCAAATTTGTACACCGTCCTACAGGACTTTAATAAAATTTTGGTCCTGTAGTGTCCTGTATGTACAAGTCCTGCCTGTGGGGTCCTGTATAGTCCTGTGGCTGAAAAGGCGCCTATAAAAAAACTTGCGACCAAAAAAAAACAAAAGGGCATCAGATCTTAACTTCTCGTTTTTCTTAGAAAGCCGATTTGCCTTTGCCAGCCTTAGTACTTAATCATGCTTAGGACATCCCTTAGGCGCCAGTACCCTCGGGGTCCTGTATAGTCCTGTGGAGTCCTGTATAGTCTTGTGGAAGTCCTGTATAGTCCTGTGGGGTCCTGTAGAAAAATTTGTACACCAACTGTGGGCAGCTGATCACCCCTCGCTTAACAGGCATGAGAGAAAAGAAGCTAAGACAGTATCTAATCCTCTGTCATCTGACCTATGTCGTTTGAACCAGAAACGAAGATGGAAACACGACCCAATGCTGGCACGATAAAGAACGATATAAACCAAACAATATAGAGCGATGGGGAAGTTTTTTTTTCACCAAGCAGCAACCGGTGGCAACAATCAGGTTCTTATATTTTTCAGATGGAATTTTTTCCGGTGGAATCCACCATCCATCAATCAAGTTACTATATTTTTCTGATGGAAAAAAAATTATGGACAGGTTAGAGCAGACTAATATCAATCGATAAAAGCGATAAAAGAACTACACAAAAGGTCAAAATCTAAAATTAAAATTGAAAATCGACTTTCAAAAGAATTCCTGGTAACGAAAGGCTTAAGACAGGGATGTTGTATCTCTCCAACTCTTTTTAAAATATATATCGCAATAGCTACCATATACACACTACAGTTTGCTGACGACCAAGTAATTGTAGCTAATGATAAAGAAGACATGGAGTATATGATGAGAAGGTAATGGAAGAATACCAAAAGTGGGGGTTAACAGTGAACGTGGACAAGGCACAGTACTTATGTATTGGAAACGAATCAAGTGAATTAGAACTAGAAAATGGACAAACAATATCTCCATGCAATGAGTATGTATACTTGGGTGTCACATTTGATAAGACAGGAACAGACTGTAAAGAACTGGAAAAAATAATAGTAAAAGCGAAAAAGGTTATTGGTTGTCTTAACAGTATTTTATGGAGCAGAGAGATAAAAAAGAATGTAAAATTTCACATATATGAAACAATGGTGAAAAGCACGCTGTTGTATAGAATAGAGACTTGTCGCGTACCAGAAAAATACAAAGCAAAAATGGAAAGTGTCGAAATGGATGCAATAAGAAGATCAATGAGAATATCCAGAACTGATCATATAAGAAATGAGATCATAAAAGAAAGAATGGGAATCGAGGGAAGCATAACTGATGACATCACTAAAAGGCAACTGATATGGTACGGCCATGTACAACGGATGAGCGACGAAAGATTACCAAAGCAGGTCCTAGAATGGCAACCAATAGGGCAGAGAAAAAGAGGGCGTCCTAAACTGGAATGGCAACAGTCAATCCAAAGATCAATGAGTCAAAAAAACCTGACAGAAGATGACTGTCAGGATCGAAAGAGGTGGAGAATAGGCGTCGGACAACGTAGAAAAACGTTCTAAACCGACATAGTAGTAGTATTTCCGATGACATCAAATGATGCCATCTACTGCAACCGGGTCTGGGAGTCGGTGGAAGGTTTTGATGGAGTACATAACCTTACATTTTTTTCAGTAAGAGTCGAGTTAAAAAAAAACTAGTCATAAATAGGGCTGCGGCCAAAATTACGCTAAAGCTATAGGAGGGTAGTAGGTCCTCATCTGAGGATTCAGACAAGGAACCTTCACATCTATAATAGAGAATATTATAAGTATATTGCTGTAGCGGCTTGCGTGTTACATAACTTTGTCATTCATCAAAATAAATTTGAGTTTATTGAAGAAAAACAAGAGGGAATGAACTTATTAGACGAAATTCTTGTCAATCATCTATTTTTTCAATGGGATATTGCCGAAGTGGATGAGAATGAAAAAAGAAACCAAATAATGAGAAATCTTTGAAAGTTGCCCAATAAAACTTAATGAATTCAGGCAGAATCTGAGATTCATATTAGCTCCCTCAGGGGCTATCAGAATTTCTTTGTCAGACATGTTTGTATTGGAAAAACTGAAGGTAAAAAAACGATGGTTTCTTGTCACTTTATTTTAACTGATGGCTTCATCTAATGCAATCGGAAATAACGTCAGATTCATGACATATGTCAGCTATCAACCAACTGTTGGCATCGCAAATCCACCGATGGACAAAAATAGATGGAAAAAAACTTCCCCAAAGTAATTTCTTCTCGCGACATCTTGCATCTCTGTCAAACCTTCCCACTTTGACGGCGAAATTGATCGATTCGATTAAATGCGACAAGAATTTCCCATAGACTGAATGTCGCGTAGTAAAGATTCGTTTTGAACTAATCTCAGAACACCACGCGCATCTGGCATCTCTTTCAAAGCCTGTTCCCACCAGGAGCACAAAAGAGACCAGGAGTGGCTGATCAGAATGCGGGCACGATAGAGAACGATGTATATAACAAATAATACAGAGGGAAGTATATTTCTTTTACTTGTCTTAAAACGTCGCGACAGCTTGCATCTCTGTCAAACCTTCCCGCTCTGAGAGCGAAAGAGATACATTCGATAAATTCGACAAAAATATCCCATAGACTGATTCGTTTTAAACTAATATCAGAATACCACGCGCCTTGCATCTCTTTTAAATCCTGTTCACACCTTGAGGACAAAAGAGACACGGCAAATCATACTGACCCGATAAACTAAACTAGCGGTAGTAGTTTCGATGTCAAAGCACAAAATTTCGATTGTCTGTGTTAATTTTTAATTTTAAAGTTATAGCAAAAAGTCGAAAAAAAAAGATGTTAATTTTGACACTCTGTATCCTAAAAAACAAAGAGATTTGATCCCAAATGTGTAATAGATTTTTTTTTGGACCTTTTCTACCAGCCCTTAAAGTTTGATGCATCATTTAAATCACACCCTGTATATTATCTAATAGTTACCTGAAGAGGGAATAGGATGCAGGCTGTTCAATTTTACCGGCGATAAGGATAGCTATGACGAGACCGTAGATGGCAATGATACCCGCCATGACAACGGGAATAATACATTTCATGATCAGTTCTGGCCTCATCACGGACATGGCCGCGATACCTGTTCCTGATTTGGCGGTTCCATAGGCGGCACCCAGCGCTGAAAAACAAAAATTAAAACTTTAAATAAAATCGTTTTTAAAAATATGAGACAAATGACGGATGAGTGAGAGAGAATGACATGGTTCTGATCCTCCACGGCGTTGTGGTTAGTGTAGAACAAGGTAGGAAAAGATTTCCCATCAGTGACATGGTTTTGTCTTAAATCTACAGAGTGTATGTGTGTGTGTGTGTAGTGTGAGTTATGGGTATAAATCAGGAAATAAACATATTAATTAGTTATTTTTTGAAAGTATGGCAAAATCTATAAAATTGTACACAAGAAATGTATAGTTTGACTCATTGCCGTTACCTCTGGGACACACTGTATATATCCAATAAAATATTTCTGTAACACCCACACAAACTTATCGTCCTTCATTCCTTTTAATGATCCTATTCTATCAAAATCTTTTTTCATATTGTTATTCCAAAACTCTGCTTAAAATCGATAGATTTTAATGGTGTCGCTAATATTGGGGAAAAGGCTTGAGCGACATATTAATATTTAGTTTATTATCTACCATCTTTTTTGTGACCCTACACTTAAATGACCATGGTTTAATCAACTCTTGCATAACACTTATGAACTAGAGCTTGGTACAGACCTGAACAATTCAACGAACGAAAAACACAGAAACGAACGGAACAGCAAACAAAACGGTGATGAGCTTTTTTAGTTGTAAGAATCAGTACAACGAAAGGAATGTTAAAAACTTGTAGACAATAATTGAGTAGAAACAAAATTTCGGACTTCCATTGCCTTTATTTATTTTAAACACGAGTTTCGGTTAGTAAGTATCTCTAACCGTTTTTAAGTATAAACAAAAACAATTCAATCTACAGGCTACTACTTATACTACTTGGTGTACAGTCAGGTGTGAAGGCCCGCCCCCTTAAATTCTAAGACGCTTGTTCATAAGAAGTGGTTTCCAAATGTTTGGTATGCCCGTGTGTGGTTGACTAAAAACTACTTTTGGCAGTGCGACTCTTTATGCAAAACTTTAGCTTCAGGCCAATGAATACTGTGATCATTTGACCAATTGGGTAATTTTTTATTTATTATTTTAACTTAACTCTAACCTGAAGAGGTCGTTTACCACACTCACACGCGATTTGGTAAATGCACTACTTATTACTTTTGATGATGAGATGCAGATTGCTGTGGTTAATTTTTTATTATCACTACAAATATTTACTGCTCTGAAATATAATAAAATGATAAGGAATAGTATTAAAAAGCTTAAATCTGGAAAAGCTAGCGGACCTGGGGAATATATGCCTGAAATGCTCAAATATGGATCAGAGAAACTACTCGAAAATCTCACATATATTATCAATCAATGCATAAACGGGCAATCCAGTACCTGATGATTGAAAATTGCATTCATATCCTCAATACATAAAAAAGGAAACAAGCTGGATTGCAACAATTACAGAGGAATTTCAGTAACCAGTACTCTAAGTAGATTGTACGGTAGGATTCTTAGAGATCTAATAGAGAATGATTTTCATGAACAAGAAGAAGAAGAGCAAAGTGGGTTCGTGCAGCAGATCTTGTAGTGATAATGTTTTTTGTCTTAAACAAGTAATTGAGAAAAGGAGCGCCAGAAATATAGAGACTCATGTTACCTTTGTGGACCTACAAAAAGCATATGATACTGTTCCAGTAGAAAAATTTTGGACAGTGTTAGAGCAGACTAATATCAATCATACATACATAAAAGCCATAAAAGAACTATACAAAGGGTCAAAATCTAAAATTAACATTGGAAATCGACTTTCAAAAGAATTCCTGGTAACGAAAGGCTTAAGACAGGGATGTTGTATCTCTCCAACTCTTTTTAAAAAATATATCGCAGTAGCTTTAAAAAACTGGAAACGCAAAGTACACGGCATGGGAATACAACTTAACGACCGATTTACAATATACACACTACAGTTTGCTGACAACCAAGTAATTGTAACTAATGATAAAGATATATGATGAGAAAGTTAACGGAAGAATACCAAAAGTGGGGGTTAAAAGTGAACGTGAACAAGACACAGTACTTATGTATTGGAAACGAATCAAGTGAATTAGAAGAACTAGAAAATGGACAAACAATATCTCCATGTAATGAGTATGTATACTTGGGTGTCACATTTGATAAGACGGGAACAGACTGTAAAGAACTGGAAAAGATAATAGTAAAAGCAAAAAAGGTTATTGGTTGTCTTAACAGTATTTTATGGAGCAGAGAGATAAAAAAGAATGTAAAATTTAACATATATGAAACAATGGTGAAAAGCACGCTGTTGTATGGAATAGAGACTTGTCGCGTAACAGAAAAATACAAAGTAAAAATGGAAAGTGTCGAAATGGATGCAATAAGAAGATCAATGAGAATATCTAGAACAGATCATATAAGAAATGAGATCATAAAAGAAAGAATGGGACTCGAGGGAAGCATAACGGATGACATCACTAAAAGGCAACTGATATGGTACGGCCATGTACAACGGATGAGCGATGAAAGATTACCAAAGCAGGTCCTAGAATGGCAACCAATATTGCGCAGAAAAAGAGGGCGTCCTAAACTGGAATGGCAACGGTCAATCCAAAAATCAATGAGTCAAAAAAACCTGACGGAAGATGACTGTCAGGATCGAAGGAGGTGGAATAGGCGTCGGACAACGTAGAAAAAACGTTCTAAACCGACATAGTAGTAGTAAATACAAACTTTTTATTATTTCTTGTTTGGTAGGATGTAATAGTACTAACTGTTTCTGAATGAAACGCTTGTGCTGTACCCAAAAATGTTCTCAGTTTTTTTTCCTTTAAAATTGAAATGTCTGATCGCCGTCGAAATCTTCGGGCAACAACCGACAAGTGATAAGAACGTCGCGAACCGTTTGCCGAATGACTGGGATTTGCGAAACTATTTGCAAATGCATTTTTGTTTGCTGTTTGGTTCGTTGCTCTGTTCGTCGTTTCTAGAAATGTTTAGGTCAGTACGAAGCTTAAGGTGATAGTGCTCAGTACATAGCTTTATTTTGACGAGACGCCAAACTTTTTCCTCTGCGATTCTTAAAAGTGATTAAGCAGAGTGCGCAGGCACCAAAATCTTTCAAGCTTCATTTCATTCGATTTGGTTGGCCTAAGCTTCGGAGGCCAACTGGCCATAGTCTGCAATTTAATGCTCTGATTTCTGATTTGGACAATCACAACACACTCACATTAGCTTCGAACTGATTAAACCAAGCATGCGATTTTGGGGACAATGTTGTTAAGCAATTTTTTAAGCTACAGAAAAGAAATTGCTGTTTGCTAATTCTTTACTGTTACTTTTCTATTTCGTATTTCGAGGGTTCAAATCCATAGTGGCGTAACTACAAAACAGCAAATTTGTAGTTACCTCACTATGGCTTTAAACCCTTGAATTCATGAGATAAAAAAGCAACTGTAAAGAATTAGTAACCGGTTTTATTTTTTCAGTGGCTTAAAAAATGTGTTTGAAAGTAAATGGCAACATTGTTCCAAAAATCTCATGCCTGGTTTAGTCAATACGCAGCTCGAAACATTTTCGGCGCCCGCGCACTCTCTTGAGAATCATTTTCAAGAATTTTCGTAGAGGAAAAAGTTGCGGGTCTCGGAAAAATAAAGCCATGCACGAAAATTCAGCCTGTTACTCATTACTTAAAAAATAGACCAGTGTACTGTGGACTATAATATTCCAGAATTTTTTAAAAATTTATTCATCAACTTCATTTCTTTATTTATTTTATTTTCAAGATAGAATAGAAACAAACAATCTGAATCCTAAAAAAATTAACAACACCAATAAATCCTTAAAGATAATACATATTTTATGTGAGACAGGTTTTTATCAGATGACAAATAAAATTTCTTTTATCTCTATCTGTAACATTATACTGGAATTTCTTTTTGTAGAAATAATAAACAATATTTAAATTTTAAAGGATTAAAATTTTTTTCAATAAATTGGACCTATATTTTATATTTTCTTAAAAACAGGCAACATGGGCAAGGGGCAATAGAAATAAAACAGGGAATTTTGATCCCAAGGCGAAAATTTTGTAGCCTGACCAGGGGAGGGCTACAATTCGTCGAGGGATCAAGACACTTTATCATGAGAGTTTTACACTATTTGACTATATTTTTTCTATTTTTAGGTTTTTCTATGTTTTATCCTGTATCTGTCACTTTTTATCCCAGGAATAAAAAGTGATATCTTTATCCCTAAAATGCGGGATGAAAAGTGAACTTTATATGCCAAAAGTATGAAAAGGCTTTAAACTACCAGGGTTATTTAAATTCTAGGTATTTATAGAGTAGATAAAACAACTGACCCACAATCAGGAGCCTTGATTTTTAAAAGAAACTAAAAGGTAGAAACCTCTTTTTGACATATCAAGCCTAAATTGCGTTTTTAAAAATGTTCCAATTTTTTGTTGAGATATTACATAAAGTTGGTATTTTTTATGGAATGACCCTCCCTACCCATTTTTTCAAAAAATTATTTGATATTGTTTTTTATTAGTTGATGATGATGATGCATATGTGAGAGGGCCTTGCAGCCCTTCAACTGCGACCACCAGTGGGTCTATTGTGGCTCACTTTTGAGTGGTTTCTCACTACTGTACTGCCGTCCTTAGTAAGACCCACTTATCTACGTTTTCACTTATTTCGAGAAAAGCGAGTTTAAAGTTTAAATGCTTGCTAAGAGTACATGGTAATATTTTTTTTGTTTTTCAAAACAAAATACTTCCGAACAAAAATTTGAGTAGTTTTCTTAAAAAACAGATGAAAGTAACCTATTTAAAGCCATTTTCGGTCCTAACTCATTTTTGATTTTTTTGCAGATATGTGGGTCTTACTAAGGACTGCAGTGTATGCCTAGTCCTCCAAAAAGGCCAGCTATCAGTTTGGGTGAGACACAATTCAGATCTTCTGAGTCAATCTGAGGTTTACCAAAAGTGTTCTGATGTGAATGTGCAATAGCCGAACATTCGCACAGTACATGTCTACATTCGGTATCTTCTGTTAGTCCCATTCTGTGCAAGGGTACTCTCAGTCGACAGTGACCCATAAAAAGACCAGTCACTATACATATGTATCTCCTGTCTGTTAAGTCCAATGATATTCCTGGCTCTGTTTCTACAAGGTCCTTTAGAGTGAGCCAGTTCTGGTTTAATAGTTGGTACACGATTAGATTTGTATAACATTTTAGGTGGTTTCTCTACTTTTGCCTGGTACTGATTGAGTGTAACTTATCATTTTATAACGAATTTTATGCTAATTTCAAAAAAAGTTTCACATTAAAAAAAAAGTATAAAACAAAATAATAGTAAGTAGATTATATTAAAAATAAAAATAAAATTTGGGGATTTTTTAAAAATCACCATATTTATTTTGAGATTTCTAAATAGCTGAGGAGTGATCAGCTGCCCACAGGACACTATAATACACTACAGGACCAAGAATTTATTTAAAAGTCCTGAGGATAGTACAAAATTTGATTATTAATTAATTTTACTTAGCAATTTTGTAAGTACCATTTTCACAGAGTGCCAATTGATCTTGTTTTTTATTTAAAAATCCTAAATGGCATCTTTCCCTCGAACAAAATCAGAATTTTTCTAAAAAAAACTTTGTATGTGGACCAGTACAATATTTTAAGAACATCTAAATGTTGTTTTTATATTAACATATTAACCAAGCAGGCTTCATTAATTAGCCCAGTCATATTAGGTGAAAAAACCCTGAAACTTGGAAAAAAATAAGTGCAAGCTGCATTTTTGTATATTTATTCCTTAGCATCTGGGACTCATCCCCACCTATCCTCCTTGAGCTTCGCTAGTGATAAGGCCCCAAATGTTTAAACATCAGTTTTTTGTGATTTTCTGGAAAACTAATAACATTTTCAAAAAAGTCAAGAGTGAACAAATACGAAAAATCATTTGGTCCATACTGCAAAATTACGAAAAAACCTAACCTAACATTTTATAAAAAATATTTTAAAAAAATGTTTTAAAAAAAAAAAAAATTTCTATCTGTAGGTAACTAGTTTTAAAATGTTAATACTTTATAATACTAAGCTTGATCTCCACTTCTATCCAACACCATTTACTAAAATTTAGTTTTTGTTTTTTTAAAGTTAATTAACTTTAAGTAAAGGCTAGGAAAGTAGTTAATACTAGCCAGACCACCATATGGATTTTAAAAATTAAATTTTTATACAATTAGGAACTATATGAAAAAAAAAAGTAATATTAAAAATACTAAACTTCTGGTTATATACAGTGTTAAAATATGCGCAAATGCGCATACTTTTATTTTATTTGAAAATAGTGTTTGACTAAACTTAAATGTGACAAAGGGGTTTAGACAAAATAAATGGCACATAAGGGCAATGATCTCTATCATAAGGGTGGTTTATTAAAGGTTGAAAATTAAAATCCAAGGTACTTACATAACATTGTAACAAATACTTGTATTAATATGAAATTTTCAGTTTTTTATGTGAAGAATTTTCACTAAGGCTGTCAAAAACCAGGCTATATGTACATGGATAAATTATTTTTTGTAGATATCTTAGTAACTAAAGCTTTTAGTATACATTGTACATTAGGGAAAAAATCATGACACAACCACTATTTGGTAAAACTTTATGTATGCATGTATATAATTTTCGAGGGGTGAACAGCTAACCCAAAATGTGTTTTGCTAAGATTGTGTAAAGATTGTGAGGGATTGTGGAGAACTGTGCAGCGGTGTAGCGTGCCTGAAGGGGTGGGGGGGGGCGATAGCCCATCACAAAATCTTGTGACCCAAAAAAAAAAAAGGTCATGTCTATAGTTTCCGTTGCGAGGGATTGTGAAGGACTGTGGGAAGCTTGTGAAAGACTGTGCGGGGTTGTGGTACGATTGTGAGTGCTTGGGACAGATTGTGAGTGATTGGGACAGACTGTGTTAAGCTTGTGAAGGATTGTGAGTGATTGGGATGGATTGTGTAAAGATTGTGAGGGATTATGAAGGATTGTGGTAAGATTGTGGATTGTGCTAAAAATTGTGAAGGATTCTGGTAAGATTGTGAGTGATTGGGACGGATTGTGTAAAGATTGTGAGAAATGTGTACACCGATTGTGAGAGCTGTTCACCCCTCGATAATTTTAAACCCTTAAAAAACCATCCTTAGGTAACATTTATTTGTTTTAAACCTCTTTGTCCCATTAAAGTTTAATGAAACACTATTTTTGCTATCAACAGCAGTTTGGCTGGAATTTCAAATATAACAAAAGTGTGCACATTTGCGCATATTTTAAAGCTGTTTCTTCCCAGAAGCTGAACTTTTTTATGTACGCTTTTTTTTCTCATAGAGTGCTTAATTGTATAAAAATATTTTTTTCCATGTCCCATTGGCGGTCAGGATATTATTGACCATTGGTCTAAGCCTTACTTAAAATTGTTTAACTTTTAGGAAACAAAAACCAAAATTTAAGTACATGGTGCTTTTCCAACTGGAGATCAAACTTAATGTTATAAAGTATTAAAATTTTAAAACAAGTTAACTATAGTTAATTAATATTAGTACCTACATACTATAAGATATAACATGTAAACTATAAAAATCATTAACGGCAGTTAATAAAATAAATAAAATAAAAGGGTGGGAAAAAAATTAAAAAAAAAAAAAACATTTTTTTTAATACATATTTTTTCCAATATTTTTTAAAATGTTGTTAGGTTTTTTCTTAATTTTACATTATAGGCCAAATGATTTGGCGTATTTTTTCTCCCTTCACATTTTTTTTAAGATATTAGTTTTTGAGGAAATAGCAAAATACTGATTTTTAGGACATTTTGCGCCTTATCTAGCAAAGCTCAAAGAGGATTTTGGCGGAGAATATCAAAAATCTAGCTTGAACCTATTTTGTTCCAGGTGAATTCCTAATATGACTGGGCTATAATGGCTGAAAACCATGATAGGTATAATTGTTTACCTACTCATTAAACCTGTTTAATATTATGCATGAGGAAGTCTGACTAATTCATTAAATTTTAAAATTACAATATTCAGTCAAAGTCTGGGTTAAAATAATAAATAAATTATTCTGGGGCAACATTCATTTAATCAGAACTATCAAAACAATTACTGATCATGATTGAATGCCCTTTTAAATTAGAATAACCTGGAATAAGCCTATGGATACAAAAAGAAAGATAAAATGAGATTTTTCCATATAATTTTTTTTTTATAAAAATTTGATATAAAATTATTCAAATTTTAAAAAAGATAAAATAATTTTTCAGAAAGCAATGCAGATTATACCTATTTAAACATTTACACATTTTTTATTTTACTACATTTGCAAATTAAATTATCTACAGCAGTTAAAAAAAAATCATGTGATTAAATTGCAGTACTATCCTTGAGATCACATGGCTTGGTACCACATTTTTGTTGGGTATCTTTAAACTGTACTTAAATCAGGTGAATTTTAATAAGAAAACATGAATTTTTTTTCATAATTTTTTATTTATTTTTTAAACCATTACAAAGTATGTGAGGGCATAAATTAATAATTATTTAATTTGGTAGCTTGTTACTCATTCAATTGAACAAGTAAATGAAACCACTGAAAATAAGTTGGTCAAGAATACAGACTAGTTTGTGACATTGAATAAAATATGTACAGGGTAGGGTGATTTATAATTGGAAAATCCCTGTACCTAACTCGGTTATTACTGTGAATAAAAATTTTAAACAAAAATGGGTGGATTTGATAAATTATTATACACAGGGTGCATCAATAAAGTAAGTTTTCTTAAATTTTTACTTTCAAATTCATCTTGCCCTTTAGATTTCAAAAATATATGCTGTACCTAATAAACATTTTTTGAGATATAGGTAAAATATTTAACTTTGTCAGTACTCCTATGTAAAATCAAATAATTCTGAAGTGAATATAGTAGGTTTCTTATTGGAGATAAAATACATTATATCTCAGAAAATTTTCATCAAAGCATAGACATATCGGCAATCTTATGACATAGGGCCATCAATTTTGGTAATTTTATAAAGAAATTAATAAATTATGAGAAATGACTCATGGCTAAAACCAGGTATACACTAGGTAGAAACTAACAATTACCTTCACACATATTTTGGCCCTATCTCATGATGGGCCTTATGTTATGAAACTGACAATATATTTTTGAAATCAGAACAAAAATGAAAACTAAAAAATGTAAAAATATTTATGGTGTGCAATTTAAAAAAAAACAGCTTTTAGGGAACCTTAAATGATGTAACACAAAAATTCAGGATATTTGACCACACCCTCCCACTCATAATGAGATCGTTAGGTAATTTCGGGACAGGCCCTTATTGACACCCTGTGTACAGTACAGCAAAAACAACTGTTGCACTATGTACTTAAAGTGGCCATAAATCAACCAGTGTTTGAACTTTCTGCTCTCAATAACAACTGACTTACAGGGATTTTGGATTTATAAAAAATCACCCTGTACAGGGTGTCTCATTATATTTTTTCCCACCCTTTTAGACCATTAATAATTGATTCAGAAATAAAAAAGAAATTGTGTTAGAGTTTGTGAAATTTTTACTTTTAAATTGCATCTTTACTTTATTCCTGATGCTTACTATATTTGACAGGTGCTCAAATTTGTAGTTTTTGTAAATTGGATGCTCCTTATATTATTTAATTAATAGATTGGGCTTGGAATATACTTTCCAAAAATACCCCATATGTCACAGTTTTGATAAATAGTTTCTGAAATATTAGCGATAAATTTTTAAATGATAAAAAAATAACATTACCACTTTTGTGTTAGTTTCAGTGTCCTTATTTTAAACTATGTTAGTGTGTCTGTGTATTTTTTTAAAATGACTCTCAAAATGACAACTGGTAATGACCACAAATTTGTGTCATTGTCACTGTTGATACATGGGGACTAACATATTTTGGAATAAGGATACTAAAATTAACACAAGAGTGGTACTGTTATAATTGCTAATATCTCAGAAAGTATGACTCTAAACTACAGTATATTGGGTATTTTTGGAAAATATGTTCCAAACCTAATCTATTAATTAAATAAGATAAGGAATAAAGTCAAGTTGCAATTTAAAAGTCAAAATTTTGTGAATTCAAACACAATTTGATGATAAACCAAAATCTATTACTGGTAGTAAGCAGATTTCTCAGGTACTTCAACTTAAGTAGAACCGAACCTACTTAAAATTGTATTTTATGTAAGTACTTACAAGTAGGACTACTTGATTTTGTCAAGTCAAGTATGGTACTTCAAGTACACAAGAATGTGATTTAAGTACAGAGTCTCCCAAAATCAATGTTTTTGGGGGATTTCAGGTATTTCTTGATACAGCAAGCGAAGAAAAAAGCCAACTTTTTTTCAGTGTCAGTTTTATTCTATCAACCCTAGAAACACCTAAAATCTGCGAAAAGCAACAAATTTGGGACACCCTGTACTTGCTTATGGGTACTTCAATGCCCTAAAATAATAAGTTCTACAAGCATAACTGAGATCCATTGTCTAGCATTGTTTACCAGGGTCTGAGTAGCCAAGGGCAAATGGACTTTTGAAAAGAAAGACTCAAATCATCAACTTTTACAAAAAAATCTGAATGCACCATAAAATAAATACATAGGCATTAGTAGCATTGGCCACAGGTCTGGCAAGTAGGGCTCTTTTGCCATAACTAGGTAGGGGGCTAATAGTTAATACAAACAAGATACCTTTTCATAGGCTTTGCATTGGGTTTCCATTCATTTCAATGAAGATTAATGATTAAAGGGTGTATCAAAAACAAAGCATGTGACTTGTCATTCATTGAGAAGTGGGTCAATAACAGTACAATTAAAAATTGATTTTTGCAATATTTTTGCCCAAAAAAAAAGCAAAAAATATGAACAAAAGCATTGATTTAAGCCAAGAAAACCTGGATATAGGAGTGTGTAATCTTGGCATATGACTGGCGATACGCCCATGAATTATTTTAATATCTAGACTTTTAAATGGAAAATTACAGGATTTCTTTATGTTTCGTGGATTAAATATTCTTTTTATATAATGAACTCGCTAAGAAATGAATGTATCATTAGAAAAAAAGCCCAAAAAAAGGCAAAAAAGACTGCCATCCTAGCAAATCGATAATCTAAAAAGATGAGATCAAAAATTTTATACTCACAACTAAAAATGATAGCCGCCGCGGCTCCCATGACTCCGAAGAAGGGTCCATAGACGGGGTTGGTTTCTGAAAGTTCTGCCATTTTATTTGATGTGTGTTTGGGAGTATTTACAGGTCAGAAACGGTCTTAAAAGTGCACAACACACAACGGAACCAGCGAACCCACTGACAAATATGGCCTACACGAATGCCACTAGCACGAACGGGTCATATGACGGATGACGATAAGCAAATTCCCACAGTCCGGGTAATCTCGACGCTCCGATTGGTTAGATTTATAACCTCGAATGCCGTTTGACCAATCACAGCGCTTTCTGATGTGACATTGGGATGTTTCTGGGCTTCGATTTTTGTGCCGTGTTATTGTGAGACGGCATACCTCGTTTAAAATCCATTATCGTATGTCTCTTATGAAACGTGGAATAGGTTGCAACTCTTCCAACACATTAAAATGTGAAGTTTTAGAAAAGGAGAAGGAATATATGAACTCACAATATCGACCTTGCTAAATTTACTAGCTTTAAATTTTTATATTATAACAATAAAGCAAATATTAAATTTAGCACCTAAGAACAGTGTGAGGTTTGTTACATAACGTGTGAAAATAGATTGAAATTGTGCCCTTTTTCTCTGTGTTTTTCCTAATTTTGAATTTGCAATTTGCATTGATCACATGACGGGCAAACTTAATATCCGTTTCCGGCAGAAAAAGGCGGCATATTTAAATTAAATATATTAATTTTTATAATGGATATTTATTTTATTTACAAATTAAAAAAAATTGGATGGCATGATGTAATGAAACGAACATTTAGTCATATGGTGTACGGTCATTTTAATTTACTTTTTTAAAGAATTTGTCGTGTGAAAAAAACATTGAATGTTTTTTAGTTTTTCAATTTACAGAAAAGCACTTGAAAAATTGGGTACCAAACAAAGGCGTGCGCAAACTCAGTCACGTGCCAAAAAACCAACCAATAAGTGCGCCAATTTTTTGCGTTGTGTCATCATACCATTCCTGCTGCGCTATGCTCCGTACCATTGAGTAAATAATGGGTTACTTACTCAATGTCCGTACTTAATTCCATTGTGCTCAACAGAGTTTAAAGATCATTGCTTTTTAACAGGAAACGTTTGAATACTTGTGTGCTTTTGTATGTTATCAGAATATATAATTTAATTAAAAAGTAATTTTTTATTATTACTTCAGTTATAAGATTCAGTGAGCCAGATGGTACCTTTACGATACAGTACTAAGGTCACTATAGATCATGAAGTTTCTTCTAAAGGTACCGACATAAATTTTTACTCTAGTAAAAAACCTCTTATATATATAGTCTTTGCAATACCCCAAGTCCCTTTGCTATCCTTTTTTATTTTTCTGCTATAAAGAAGACAGAAAATAGCATTGAAAATCATTGTTGGCCCCAGATTGCAGTTGGCAGTTGCCAGCCTGTCTGTCTATCAAAGTTAAAATTGACAATGAAAGGAAACAAAAAATGTCTGACAAGTAGTCAAAATATTTTGTAAAGTAGATATTTAAAAGTATCAATATATTCTCAGAAAAATGGTCAAGATAATTTGCGACAAAGACAAAATGTTCATACGAAAATTCCACGCTTTTTTCGATCATCAGTCCCAGCTTTGGTTACTGCAGAGCAGAATTTCAAGAAAACAGCAATGACAAAAAATATGAAGACTGAATAACTAATTTTTGCGTAGTTTGTTTTTTTCAGTTAGATTTTCAGTTTTTTTGTTTGTTCACTTTATTTTATTTCATTAAAATAGGGTTACAGAACCATCCCATCAATTATGTTTAAAGCTTAATATAATAATTTTAATGATTCTATTAGAACTGAATCCTTTGAGTTGTTCAAGTTCTATTGCATCATTTGAAACTTAGTAATTAGTAATAGCTTCAATATAGCTCTTTAACTCTGTCTTTTGTCCTCAATACAGTTTTTGTTGAAATTCCCAAAGCCTTGGCAGTTAAATCAGTTGGGAACTTTTTTACACTTTTTACAAGATCTATGTGTCCACCATAAAAAGTGTGAGATTTTCGTATGAACAACTTTTTTATAAAAAAATATAATAAAATACTGTTTTATTTTACTTTAAACTAAAAATATATATGCTTCTATACTATTATTATAACAAGTACCAACATTAATATGAGACGAGCTGAAGTTCGTTTGTGGAAATTACAAATAATATTAATTTAACTTTTCTTAAGTCTGTATGCTTAGGCATTAATAATTAAAACTTAAATTTACAAAAAATAATATATTTATTGCCTAACCCTCTTTGAATCATAATTTTTACCAAAATAAATTGCGAAGCTTAGATTAACTTAACAGCTCAAAATACATTGTAGATAATATTTTTTTTTCTTCAAATTAAACCATCATTAGTTTATGCTTTGTTCATGGTTTCTAGCTCTACAGCCGGTCGCATTGAAAATCTTCCAGAGTAGAAACTTTGTTGGCAGTGCACTCCAATTGATTGATCAATGTATGCCAGTAAAGCATATACGCTGTACATACATTTTTCACTACATAAAATCATCTTGGGACAGAAACTTTTGTCAAAAAACTATTCCAAATAGGAATTAAATCAGAATTCTTTCAAAGTCAGAAATTTCAAAACCATTGACAGTTTAAACACCGATCTACCACCCTTATTATAGAGAGTGGTGACCGATCACGTTAATTTTAAGGTAACTGATAATAAGTTTTTCTGCACCCATTATCAGTTACCTTAGGAATCTGTGGTTTAAAACTGAATTAAGAATACACGTGCGTTTTGTTACCAGAATTACGGGGTGATTAAGTAAAAGGACTAGCCTTATTGCAAGGACTATACTCCTGGGTTACTCATTCGCGTAGATTTTCTTTATTAAATAAATGTCGTTATTTGTCAAATCATTTTGGCATTTTGTCACTGCCAAAGGAGCAAAAACAAAAACTTTGATACTCGTATATAATGTCGGGAACGTATTATCCACGCGGCTTTATCTTTTCTTGGGCTCGGATTGGTTGATTTAAAAATTTGAGTCAATCAAAGCCTGAGAAAAAAAAATCCGAGCGGATAATACGCTCCATGCTGTATACAGAGGGTTTATAAAGTATGTCGCCAAACATTGGACGATTATTCTTTGAGTGATTTAAAAAAAACTTTGTATAAGCATAGGTCCGCAAATCCTTAGTTCTCGAAATACAGGTTCTTAAAGTTTTTTATTTTTGTTTGTTTTTTCTTTATAACTCGTGCAGTTTTTGAGATGTTTAGCTCAAATCTGGAACGTGTATTAAACTATAATTCATACATCATTAAGCATGCCAAATATTAAGATAAAAAAACCGGGTTGATATTTTTTCCGGAGTCATGTCCTCTTTTTTTCCCCAGAACTTTTTTGCAGTAAGATATTGTTAGATTCAAAAATATAAAATAAATTCCTTGTCCTTATAAATTTTGTATCCCTAACCGTTTCTGAGAAAAAAGGCAAAAATAAATAATTTGTATCTTCCACTGCTAAACGGTTAAAGATACAAAAAATATAATAATATATATAATATAATAAAAAAAAAAAGAATTCATTTTATATTTTTAAATCTGCTATTGGCTAAGTGCCAAAAAGTTATGGGGAAAAAGTGGGAATAACCCCTGAAAAAATATCACCCCGTAATTTTTTCCTGATATTTGGCTTGCTTAATAATGTATGCCTTCTAGCTAAATACGCACGTTCCAAATTTGAGCCAAACACGAGGGGTCATCAGCTTTCAACAGTACTGTACAAATTTCACAACAGTACCCGACAGTACCACGACAGGATCCAACAGTACTCGACAGTACTCAACAGTACTCGACAGGACCCAACAGTACTCGACAGTACACGACAGTACCCAACAGTACTCGACAGTACACGACAGTACCCAACAGTACTCGACAGTACACGACAGTACCCAACAGTACTCGACAGTACACGACAGTACCCAACAGTACACGACAGTACACAACAGTACTCGACAGTACACGACAGGACCCAACAGTACCGACAGTACACGACAGGACACGACAGTACGTAACAGGACTTAACAGTACACGATAGAATCCAACAGGACTCGACACAACCCTCTTACCCGAAACAGTGGCGTAGATGCAAAACGACATCATTCATATATGAAAGGCGCGAAGGCCCTATCGGCCTTCCCCAGGATGACCTTTCTTTTTGGTCGCAAGATTTGTGAGCGCGGTGCGGTTCCCCAAAGATGATGACCTTTTTTTTTTTTTTTTTTGCTCGCATGTTTTTTGAGGGCGAGGCACGACGACAGTACTCAACAGGACCCAACAGTACACCGCCAGGACCCAACAGTACACCGCCAGGACCCAACAGTACTCGACAGTACACGACAGTACTCAACAGTACACCGACAGGACCCAACAGTACTCGACAATACACGACAGTACCCAACAGTACTCGACAGTACACGACAGTACCCAACAGTACTCAACAGGACCCAACAGTACACGTCAGGACCCAAGTCCTGTTGGACGCTGTACAAAATTTTAGGGTGCCGATGACCCCTCGGCCAAACATCTCATAAAGTTGATGTCTGTCTGTGTGTTGCATGTGTATATTATTTCTGTCTGTAACACGATAGCTCCTAAACCGCTTAACCGATTTTCATAAAATTTCCAGGTAAAATAGTGTTCGACACTCTTACGAGCTGATTAGATTTCGGTCAAAAATACATTAATGCTAATGACAGTTTTTTGACAATTAAAAACTAAAAAAAAACTTTTTAACGGAGCATCGTATCAATACATTGTTATCGGAATATAGTAGACTATATTTTGCTCAATAATTCGTGTTATAACCAAAAACTTCGTAGGAGCTTTAGTTTCTGAGATATTTAAAAAAAGCCGTTTTCAAGGCTAATATATTATCATGGCTTCACTTTAAGTGTGATAATAGGCTAGCTAGGAAGGTGTCAGATCCGTCATGGATCCATTTATTTTTATAGTTATCTAATTACAATACAAGTTTTATTCTTTTTTTTTCTCATTAAGTTTCAAAAGGTTAGAACTAACGATTTGTAAAATATTTTTAAGTGTTCAAGTTTTTCTAAGATATATGTATATTTTACCTGAAAATTTCATGAAAATCGGTTTAGCGGTTTAGAAGCTATCGTGTTACGGACAGATATAATGCAAGTTATTAGCGATGGTTATTCGTTCTCTTTGTTTAAATGCGAGAATCTAACAGAGCGTTTAACCAAGAAACAAGTCCTCAGAGGTAAAGGTAGCTCGAGGACGCGTTTCGGCCTCATTCAGCCCGAGCATAACCATAAAATAGAAGGAGATGAGATGATGATACAAGCGCGGATTTGAGAGGGGTAACGTGGTAATTACCACCCCCCCCCCCCTAGAACAAAAAATATGCACTTTTTGTTATGGATTAAAGGGAAAAATTACCCCCCCGTAGAAAAAAAAATATATTACAAATAATTTTTTCGTCGACTATTACCCCCCCCCCCCCCCCCTAGATTTTCACCCAGATCCGCGCTTGTGATGATATTGGTATCTGAAAAAGAAATATGAAATATGGTGTTTACTGAGGAGAGACCAACTGTCAATGATACGATGCGAATATTTTCGTCCTGTAAATCAACTGTTTTATAAACTACCATAAGTCGGGCAAAATGGCATAAACCTAAGCATGCATAGTACGTATGCCATTTTACCCAATCTGATAGATATTCTTATTATGGCACTAGCCAATTTTTGGTCATGCACGGTTGCAGTGGCGGATCCAGGATGTCCGGGTGGGAGGGGCCAAAAAGGGGAAAAAAAACAACACAATTTTTTTACGGGATTTAAGAATTAGCTTTAAAGTTTGCCACTACGTGCAAACGAAATGTGCCGCAGGCAAAAGTTTAAGCAAAATTATTTAAATTTTGCGTCAAAATTTGCAAAAATGATATTTTAGCGAAAATTTTTGAAAAATTATATATTTGGTAAAAATTTGGGTCCTATAGCATTGGTTATTTTTTTTTTTTGTGGAACAAAAAATTATATGCTTTATGTCAAGGATGGTGGGCCCGACCCTTCTGCCCCCCCTGGATCCGGCACTGCACGGTTGTGGACATAAAAAGCAAAAATTATGATAAAAAACTATTTTGTTTTTTTCAAATATTTATTTTATATTTTTTTTAAATTTAATTTTATTATTTCCGACAAAGACTAACGATGTCACTTCATAGTGTAAAAAACCTTTTCTAACTTTTTTAATCTTTTTACTTCTTTATATTTACAGGTTACAAGTTTATTGATTTAACTCAACATATACAAATATTCGTCCTGGTTGTGCTGCGCAGACACGAGACCTCCACAGGACACGAATGAAAGCAGGACTATCTTTTGCAAAAACGATCCATGTCCGTATGTTATCGGAAGTTTTTTTAAACGGCCAAATTCCAGAATTTGTCGGATAAAAATTGAAATCGAGCAAAATTAAAGCTTTAACTTTACTAATTACTCATAGGCCCCTAATAGCTATTTGTTGATTTTAGTATGGAAGCAGTTTTTGAAGAACATGTCTTTTTGTTTGTAATCGTCCGAAACAAATCTATTATCTCCCGTAGAAAAATAATAAATAAGAATGTAGGCCTTCGCAAGTGTTTAAATTAAATAAATTTTTATTATTCTTATTTTAAGCAAAATTGATATTGCTGATTTTTTAAAATCGTTAACAAAATTAATATTTGGATCGTTTGTGAATTTTTTTGCCTACTTAAGCGAGACGTTAGAATCTAATTCTAAAAGACAAATAAATGTGATAGGCTCAGGGGTGGTTCCGGACAATTACAGATCTGTTTCGGACAATTACATAAGCAGATAACTGATAAAACAGAGAGGTTGTAAGGACTACAACAATAGTTTAATTTCAACAAATAGTGAACAAAATTATAATAATAAGTTAAGAACCAATATCGTTCTTCATTGAATTATTTATTTTTTCCTTATCTGTTATATCATTTTCTTGTTTATTTCGCACACTTTCGAAGAAATTTCACGTTTCGGACATTACAGATTTTTTTGTGTCACTTGTACTTTTTATTATTTTTCAAAAAAATAGTAATGATACAAAACAAAACAGCCACCGGCATAATTCACGATACGACTATACACATAAAAAGCTTTAAGGTACCTAAAGTTAGAGTCCCTGTATGTTGACATATTTGGAAAACATGTCAACATACTACCTAAAGTCACCGTTACCACTACAGTTTTAATTTTTTTAGTGAAAAAACGTGTGAATTTGGATTATTAAAAAACCTGGGTGGCAAAATATTTATTTTTAAATTGAAATTAGTTTTAGAACTTCATATAAGAATTTTCTAATTTAAAATTCTAGAAACTTTAATAATTAATTAATTTAATGTACCGTTATTTCCTTCTTGTTACGGTAGTTAATTATATAATATACAGGTTTAAAATTTAAAATAAACACGAGTGACACTGTTTTACACGCTTAAATAGGGTTGTTCTCAATAGTTTTTTTGTCATTTAAAGAGTGATAGCAACCACATTTTTTAATTGTTCCGATAGAACGGATCGTGCTTATGATTTTCTACCGGACATTTTTATCCAAAAATTGGAACAAATTTTTCTTGAGTGACATAAAATTTCGTATTTTGCCCGTTTAAAAAAAACCCTTATATAACATTTCCTTTATATTTTAAGTAAAGTCGAACCAAACTTGCCGAAATTCGTTTAATCTCAAATCCTTAAAGTATAGGTCTTGAGGACGAATGACGAAGAATTTGAACACCTGAGTTTTTGCTCTGCGTCATGACAACCAACGGACGCCTTCACCCCGCGGCATATCGAGTAGACACAGGCGAACAAAAAACAAAAATCGCTTCAACATGCTTGATATATTTTGTTGCCTGCTAATTGCAAAATATAGAAAGAGAGTACAGAATCCGCGGCGGGGAACGCTTACGGTTTTTGGTAATTGGTTAATAGGTGATAAGGTAACCAACCGCAGTGGCGTATATAGAAAAAAGTTTCGGGGTGGGCCCGAGACAGTTTTGGGGGGTGCCCGAGACCTCATGAGGCTGTATTTTATGCTATTTTATGTTTGTATTCATGAAATATGTGGAAAATATCCAAAAAAATCCCCCCCATATATACGCCACTGACCAACCGCTTAGTCTGGAAAAAAAAAGTGAAGCAGCGCTTCACCTGCGTCAATGAGCGAGCCGCCACTGGGGAAATTAACGCACAAACGCCACTGGTCGCGAAATAAAAAAAAAAGTAAATATTATGAAACTTTATTTGCCAGACTTGTTTACTGTCATATCCTTTCAGATTGCTATTTGTGGACATGGGTAGTTTTGCAGAAAATGCAATATTCGCAGTTTCTCCTAAAAATAGAAATAACCTAAAAACAGAAAAATCGAACGAGAGTTGAGGTTTATCAACATTATTTTTGTAAATTAACTAATAGAAGTTTCATGAAAACTGCATTAGAATGGATTTTAAGGTAGGTTGATGTAGAGTTTAGAAAGAACCATATACGAATTTGAATTTTTCTTTGTGTCCTATATTTTCTTGCATCAATAGGTACCTATAAGAAAAAACAACACTGTTTAATTTTTTGAGATAACTAATGTCAAAAATGCGACTTTTGTTTGTTTCTTGACCTAAACCACTGATTTAGTCGTAACATCTGTCTGCGTGTTCGTCCGTCGTACGGCGAAAGCTGAAACGCTGAACCGATTTCTGGAAGAAAAAAGGGCGCATTTAAGCACGTCTTGACAGAAAATCCTTTGTGCAAATGTCATTGGCATAGACTTAAGTGACGTTTGACTTTTACATAAAGGGTTTTCTGTCAAAACGTGCTTGCTTACTTAATTGTTTACGAGCGTAAGCCGGGGTCTACGACAATTCGCCGCCGCTAATTTGCCGCCGACCCAATTTTCCGCTGACTTTATTTATTTAGGGGGGTCCTAACGTAACTAAATTTTTCTTCAATTAGCTCCTTTGTCCTCCTTTCAAAAGGTCGAAATGGGTGGTTTATGCTAACCTTGGTCAACTGATCGCAAACGTAATCTGACCGGTCCATACTATGCAAATTTACCACACAAAAATGGATTTCCAAAAGATATATATTTTTTAAATATCTTTAAATAATAAATGTTTATAATAGAAAATAAATAAAATTGCAACCCAAAACTAGGGCGGCGACGAGTTGTCCCGGTAGCGAATTGGCCCGGCGACGAGTTGTCTCGACGGAAAATCGTCCCAGCGGCGTGTCGGCCGCGGTGAATCGGCGCGGCGAAGTGTTCAATTTCCTAAATGGGTCTTAATGCTTGATCCTATAAGCTTTAATAAATTTAAAGGACATTTTTGGAAAGTTAACGTTGCTAATACTTTTTTAAATAAAACTTTTAAACTAGCTAGGTGGTCACCAAGGTTAACTTTGCAAGGGGGACCTTTTTTGGCAGGATTGAAATTTTTGTAGAGAGGGTGAACATCACCCCTTTATACGCAAAGTGGGTCGAGTGATATCTTGTTTTAAAGATATGTATTAGATTATCTTTGCAAATTTTTGTTTTGTTTTTAAATCGGTCTATTAGTTTTTGAGATGTTTGCTTTTAAGGTTTAGGGGAGACTCTCCTAAAAACGGACTATTTGACGGACTATTTGATACCATCTATGGGGCTCCGGAACGAAATAACGACGTACAAAATAGCGAGTATTAAAATGGCGGTATCAAAATAGCGACAATCAAAATAGCGATTTAATGAAAGAGCCACTATCAAAATAGCGATTGTAACAAAATAACGATGTAACAAAACAGCATCTATCAAAATAGCGATGTAACAAAATGGCGACTATCAAAATAGCGATGTAACAAAATAGCGAATATCAAAAAAGCGATGTAACAAAATAGCGACTCAGCATATTTAAAAAAAAAACTTCCCTGACTTTTTCCCTAGATCCTAGACGGTGTGAATCCGAACCGAACCGAATCGAACCGAATTCGGTTTGGTTCAGTTCAGGGTTCGAGAATATCATTATATTTATATAAATATCATATCACATGATATATATCCGATATATATCTGATATATATCATTATCAAACTGAATGCTTTGGTTTTGGCATATTAAATAAAAATCACTACTTACTAATAAATCAGTAAACACAGATGGAAAACACAGTAACTGTTTTCCCAGGTTAGAACCTGGGAAAACAGAAAACAAAAGAAATTGTCGCGTCGGGGATCTACCAGATGTGAAATAGGGGATTCCCAGTCAGCTCCGAGATGACCATTCGGCAGCCGAATCGATCAATACTACACCTTTACAGATGCTTATACTTTTGTACAAGGGCGTACTTTCAAATTTTCTGATATTTAGATTGGTAGAAAACATTTTTAGTTGAATAAGTAAAATTATTGAATATATCGGATAAATATCATGATATATATCGTGATATATATCATGATATATATCACTTGATATATATCCGCGGAACCCTGGTTCAGTTTGAACCGCATTCGGTTCGGTTCAGATTCACACCTTCTAGGATCCCGGAAAAGTCAGGGAAGAGAACTTGAAGAGAAACACTTCCAAAAAAAATATATTATTATTTTAGTGGATAGTTTTTCAATAAAACATAAGTTTATTTTTAGTGTCACATTTTTTTTAAAAAAATGTTTATTATTATACAACGACATAGGTAGTGGCGTATATAAGGGGGGCCTGGGGGGCCCGGGCCCCCCCGAAGCTAAGATTTTTTTAGATATTTTTCACATATTTCCTGAATACAAACATAAAATAACATAAAATACGGCCTCATGGGGTCTCGGCCCCCCCCCCCCAAACTGCCTCGGGCCCACCCCGAAACTTTTTTCTATATACGCCACTGGACATAGGTATATTCCGGGCTTTAATGTTCGAAGGTATATAATCCCAGGTAGCAAGGTCACGTTTTTTAAACGTCAAAAACAGGTCATTTTGATCATAATCTGACGTGTAAATGACCTTTAAATGACGTTCAAAAGACACACCCAAAATGACGTCATTTTTAGACGTTTTAAAGACGTCAGCAATATGACACACACACAGACACAAACCTATTTATGACTTTTTTAAACTCGTCTGAATATATGAAATATTCCCTGCAGTTGAGAACACTGAAGGAAACTTAGACACAGAAGGTGACTACTATTCAGTGACTGACCTGGAAGTACTCGAACGGTACAGTGGTGTTCGTCTGTGAAGTACAGATCAAAATAGACCTATACCTAGACTTACACATCTCCACCTTATGGCGAAAGAAGCCTCGAAGTTTGTCTTGATTTAATATTTAATTTATTTTACATACGTACCCCCACATTCCGTATAAATCCGGTCAAGTACTGACTGGAGCACCATCTATGTAAGTATGAGTGTATGTCCCTTGGACAAAGTGTGCAGTGTGGGTAGTGACCAATATATGACGTTTTTCAGACGTCAAAAACTACACTACGAAAAGACGTCAAGTAACTGACGCCTTAAAGGCAACATTTTTTGGTAGATGACCTGCTGGTCATCCAAATGACCACTTTTCGACGAAAAAAAGACGTCATTTGATGACCCCTTGCTACCTGGGATATGTCAAAGTTAAAGTATAAACCTCGGTATGAACATTATCCCATGATAACTATATTTTGTTTGGAAAAGTTTTCACTTATATTATTGAGATATTTTTTAAATAAGAAAAACTTTTATGTAACAGATTGTTTTCCTGGATAGGTATTTTCTTATAAGAATGAATGATGCTGTAATTATGTGTATTTATATAAGTTTTTTCTTAGACTTTTTGGTTAAAACAGTTTGGGTCATGCGAGGGGTCATCGGCACCCTAAAATTTTGTACAGCGTCCAACAGGACTTGGGTCCTGACGTGTACTGTTGGGTCCTGTTGAGTACTGTTGGGTACTGTCGTGTACTGTCGAGTACTGTTGGGTACTGTCGTGTATTGTCGAGTACTGTTGGGTCCTGTCGGTGTACTGTTGGGTACTGTCGTGTACTGTCGAGTACTGTTGGGTCCTGTCGGTGTACTGTTGGGTCCTATTGAGTACTGTCGTCGTGCCTTGGGGGGGTCCGACAGGGACAAAACGCGCCTTCAAAAAACATGATGCGAGCAAAAAAAAAAAAAAAAAAAAAAAAGGTCATCATCTTTGGGGAACCGTGCCGCGCTCACAAATCTTGCGACCAAAAAAAAGGTCATCCTGGGAAAGGCCGATAGGGCCTTAGCGCATCCTCACAACACTAGCAACTAAAAAAAAAAAAAAAAAAAAAAAAGGTCATCATCTTTGGGGACCCGCGCCGCTTAACGCGCACTCAAAAAACTTGCGACCAAAAAAAAAAAAAAAAAAAACGGTCATCCTGTCTTTTTGCATCTACGCCACTGTTTCGGGTAAGAGGGTTGTGTCGAGTACTGTACTGTTGGATTCTATCGTGTACTGTTGGGTACTGTCGTGTACTGTCGAGTACTGTTGGGTCCTGTCGTGTACTGTCGAGTACTGTTGGGTACTGTCGTGTACTGTCGGGTACTGTTGGGTCCTGTCGTGTACTGTCGAGTACTGTTGGGTACTGTCGTGTACTGTCGAGTACTGTTGGGTCCTGTCGTGGTACTGTCGAGTACTGTTGTGAAATTTGTACAGTACTGTTGAAAGCTGATGACCCCTCGGGGTCATGTCATTTTAGGGCAGTCTACCCTACTATGATAAAATCAAAAAGGTATTTTATGTATAGCTTTTTATATTATTCAAAAAATAATTTTTAAATCATATAAAAATATTTGACCAATAAAAAAAAATAAAGTTTTATCAGATCCGTCATGGGTCGGTTCATTTAATCAAAAATCGATTGGAATTCTGCTTTATTCTGACACATTTGCACAGAAAACTAACAGCTGACCTCTCAAAATTGACATACCAAAGCCAAATGTAATAATACAAACGCTAACTTATATATATATTTATCGGTTTCACAACGTTCTACGTCTTCCGATACCCAATCTCCACTCGTTTCTGTTTGCCCATAATTCATCATCTAGGCCTCTTATTCTTATTTCACTATCTATTCCTTCTCTCCAGCTTCTCCTTGGTCTTCCTCGTTTTCTTCGGCCAGTTGGTTTCCATTGTAATATTTGTTTAGGCAGTCTTCCATCATCCATTCTTTGTACATGTCCGTACCACACCAGTTGTTTTGTTCTTATATCATCCACTAGAGTACGTTCACCCACTGTCATAATTTCTCTTATTCTTTGATTGGTAACTCTTTCTCTTTTTGATTTCCCTGCTGCTCTTCTCCAATAGTCCATCTCCGTAGCGGAAAGCATTTTTTCTGTTCTATCTTTGATTGGCCATACTTCTGAGCCGTATGTAATAATACTTTTTACAATGGTGTTATATATAAGCTTTTTGTTATGTTTTGATATACTTTGGTCCCAAATTATTCCATTTAATAAAGTTATTGCTTTTCTTCCTTGTACGTTTCTATCTTTTATAGCTTTGTCTAGTGTTCCGTCAGCTGTAATTTTTAGACCCAAGTATTTATACTCATCACAGGACTGAATTCGCTGCCCAGTATTTAAGATTAGATCCTGTTTCGTTCCACCAATACACATATACTCTTTCTTATTGATATTAACCTCTAGTCCCCACTTATTGTACTCTTCTATTAGTTTTCGTGTCATATATTCGAGGTCGTCATAATCCTGAGCCACCACTATCTGATCATCGGCGAAACATAAAGTATACAAGGTGGTTTCATTCAACGGAATTCCCATGTTTTGGCATTTTCTCTTCCAGACTTTAAGGACCTGTTCCAAATATATCTTGAAGAGCGTAGGCGAGATACAGCAACCTTGTTTAAGACCTTTATTTACTTGAAAGCCTTTGGTTAGTTTTCCTTTTATTTTAACTTTTGCCTTACTATTGCGGTATAACTCTTTGATGGCCTTAATTAGTTGTACGCTTATGTTTGTCTTTTCCAACGCTTTCCAAAGTAGATTTAGTGGTATACTATCATATGCCTTCTGCAAATCTACGTAAAGCAGATGGAGCTCTTGTCCGTATGCCATTTTCTTTTCAATAACTTGGGTTATACAAAAGAGATGATCTGAAGTCGATCTACCCGCCCTGAAACCAGCTTGTTCTTCTGCCTCCATATCTTTATATTCGCTCTCCACTTTATTTCTTATTATTTTGCCATATATTCTGCTTAGCGTACTAGTTACAGATATACCTCTATAATTGTCACATATATCTTTCCTTCCTTTTTTGTGTATTGTGGATATATATGACGTTTTCCACTCAGTTGGTACTACAGCTCCATTTAAATATCTTTGGAAAAGATTCCGTAATCTACAAAACAATTCTTCAGTGCCATATTTAATAAGTTCAGCTGGGATATTTCCGGGTCCGGCAGATTTACCGCTTTTTAAGGTTTTGCACACGTTTTTTACCTCAGATATTGTGAGGGGTACTGGAGATCCCATCGTTCTAATGATATTGTCTCTTTCGTCTTCCTTGAATTCTGCTCTATCTTCAGTTAAAAGTTTTTTAAAATGCTCATCCCATTCTTTGTCTGGTATTGGTGAAATAATATCTCTGCATGTTTCTTTTTTGATCGATCGATCAAACGCTAACTTTCATTTAATAAATACCGACACTAATAAATCCGGTTTTTAAATACACAAAGGCCGAATTTTGAAGCAGAGCAGCTGCTTTTTATATGTAAATCTGTCACCATAGGGTCGACTTTAAAATAAAGTCAGGTTTTATTCCAATAAGTCCCTAATTTTGTTAAATATCGCCCTTATAAAAGCCAATATGTGTGCGGGGTCCTCTTTTAAAAACTAATAACTAACAAAGTATTAATTTAAACTTAAATTATCATACGTAATACGATACTAACTTATAGATAACAGAATAAAAATTACGACAAAAAATATTTAAGCATAATAAATAAAACTTAACTCTACTTATTCTACTGATAAAGAAAATAATTAATGTAAATATGTTGCTCATACCCACAGTGGCGCAGAATAAGCATAGCAAAGTTTTTAGTTGAATATGAAAAACTTTTTAAATTTTTATCCATTAAGTTTTAATATTTTTACCCAACTGGAGCACGGCGAAGGAAGAGTAATGTTTTTGGATTGTTGTATGTATGTAAATATGTATGTTTGTGACACGCTAGAGGCCAAACGACTAAACTGATTTTGCCAAAAAAGTGTCTTTGAATTGCTACTGATCCCGAAGGTGCTATTAGCTTGTCTAACGAACTGTCACGATCAGCTGTTTTTCGATCCAAGATGGTCGCCATGGGACAAACAAAGCGTTTTCCCATAAGCCGCAATGTTAACAAAAACGTAATTTTTAAAAAAAGTGAAAGTATTTAACTTACAACAAAGATGCTGTTTTAAGTATTGAACCTTTGTACACATGGGAAAAATGCGTTTTTCTTAAAACAAATCAATTGAAGCCAGTAAATCTCAAATAAAAGGGACCATGTTTTGTTCAAAAGTCAGGTTATGTTTTTATTTACTTTTGTTTTTTTTTACTTTTTTTCCAGTTTTTTACTCAGTTTGAATCATTATTATTAGTTTCTGTGCTGTTATGAATTGTGGCAGCTGGGGAGAGCTTGATAATGTTAGTTTTGATGGAATGCCAAGTATTTTGACCTTAAAAAATCATCTTGATTTAAATGAACTAGGTATCAGCTCAAAGAAGGGAAAAGAAAGTGGATAAGTGCTCTATTACCTGACTTAACAGAGGATAAATTGAAATATTCGAAAGTTTTTTGTCAGGTTTGTTTTGGATAAATGTGCAACTGCCATTTTGGCAACATTTTCTATTGGGATCTTTTTTTGTGCTTGAGTGGACCTTTTGCAGAAGTGTAACATAGAATTGTGTTAAACTGTAAGAAATATTTCACTATGATTTTTTTACTATTCTAGGCAATACAATACAGCAATGATCATGACTGGGTCTCTCCTGAATATCCATTCATCCATTGTTTCAAAACAGTTGAAAAATTTTAAAAATGATGGTTGAAAAAAGGGTCCCGAGAAGAAAGAAAAGGAAAACAATATGAGGTTAAAGTGTGAATAATGAGCTGAACCAAATTTGTACACCATCCTACAGAACCTTAAATAAACTTTTGGTAGTGTAGCGTCCTGTATAGTGTCGAGTGAAGTCCTGTATCATCAAAGTTTCTTTTTCTTTAATAAATATTTATTTTACAGACCTCAAAACAGTTTAGAATAAACTGGTGAGTTTGACAGTCTCCCTAACTCAAACCTCTTTTTATCTTAAACTATTTTGGTGCAAATTTTCCTTTATTTCCATGCTTTTTGACACCTAAAACTTGTACACCGTAAAATTTGTATAGTATCTGACTGGACCTACTACAAGCCCTGTTGTGAAATTTCTCCGGTACTGTACTGAGCTTATTAGCAAAAAAAAATTTTTTGCCATCATTAATAATAGATGGATAAAAAGGTAATCTTTGTTGACTTTGATGACCACAAGAAAAACAAATAAGTTCTCTCAGATATTTTTTTCAATTTCTCTCAAAAAAATTTGGGTTCTAATACTCCTAATGGGTCATATGCTGTTACGCCCAATTGTAGAGTAGAGTATATGTTTATTTGCATAAACTTTTAGATACATAATTGAGCAAATATTGTTACAAAAAAACAGTAATAAAAGTAATAGTAACAGTAGTAATACAACAGCGAATATTGTACTGTTGTAAAATTTGAACAGTACTTACTGTTGTGAGCTGATGAATTTGACCATACTTAAGCCCTATGTATTATAGTTCATGGAAAATCATATGGTGATGTACGGTGTGTGAGGCCAATGATAAGAAAAAACTGTATTTTAATTTTGCAAGTTTTTTTTTTATATAATGTTTACTTATATTTTTTTAAATAAACATATTTTGTAAAGTACTTATTAGAAGTTTGCTTGACCAACCTTGGTTGGAACTTATATGTGCATATTGATCTGTTGGACTGACCTACCTATAAGTTGTGCCTCTTTTTCATTTTACTACTGGAGGGTTAAAACAATTAAACCACCTTTGTTAAGATGATCCATGATTAAACTTTGTCTAAACCTAAAAATCATAGTGAAATATTTTTCACAGTTTAATGCTATAGAAGGCCTATTACTTAGCAAAAGGTTTAGTCAAGTACAACAAAAGATCCTAATAGAAAACCTGAATCTGATGAGAAAAGTTTAGTCTATTTCAATTTCGTCTCTGTTAAGTGAGCCTTGAAGTGAGCTCTTTGAATAGAACTACTTTCCCCTACCTTGGGCTGATAGTTCATTGATTCATTGGTCAAAAAACTTCAAAAACCTTTGGGGGGCCCCAGAGGTCTCATGATGTACTTTATGCTATTTTTTCTGTTTACTCATGAAATATATGGAAAATATCTAAAAAAATATGTGGTTTGGGGGGTCCGGCCCCCTAGCCCCCCGCCCCCTTGGTGCGCCCATGTAATAATTCAAAATAAGTGAAAAAACTAGAAAAAAAGTTTAAAAAAAAACAAAATAAACAAAAACATAACCTACTTTTTTGAAGAAAACATGGTCCCTTTTATTTCAGATTTTCTCGCTTTAGTTTAATATTTTTAAGAAAAACGCATTTTTCTCATATGCACAAAGGATCTATTCTTAAAACTGATTAATTTTTGAGACTAAAGCTCTTGTCGTTTTTGTAAAATTTACGTTTTTGTTAACATTACGGCTTATGGGAAATCGGTTTGTTTGTCCCATGGAAGACATCTTGGATTTGATCATATGTTTTGTTAGACAGGCCTATAGGAACAGGAATCAACATGGCGGTCTTCAGACGCCATTTTGTCGCATGATGTATGGCTTTAAGGCATACAAATTATCTAAATTTCAGGCGATTTTATTGAAATTCCTTTGATTACCCATTGCAACTGTCCTCTAATTTGCGTTTTACTAGCCCCCCCCCCTCCCCGTATCGTAACCGTGGCGGGCCTGGGCAGGTTAGGATCCGTTTGCGATCATGTGACGGTTAGGCTAACACCGATTTCGACTCCCCAAAAGGAGGAAAGAGGAGTTTTTAATATTATAATATATAATAATTTTTTGAAAAATACGAAAAAAATTATATTTTTCCAAAAAATAAAGGAGTGGAGTCATGTTCTTACGTATATTATGCTCTAAACGCCTTCTTTTTCTACGGTCATAGTTGGTAGCGTCCTCCACCGGTGGATGACTGAACCATTTCTACATTTTACGGTTTCTACATTTTATATTTTGATACATTACTGTTTGATGGCTTTAGTCTTCTACGTTTTATTTTTTGTTTGATAACATTTTCTTTGCTTTATGATTTCTGCTAAATATTTCTGTACAAATTTTGTTTCTATATTTTGCTTTTCTATAAATTAAGCGCAACCGATTACACGCCCTTTACGTACGCCACTGCTAAAAAGTTTCGTTTGAATTAGTTTTACTTTATATTTAAATTTTATCTTTGCGTAATTGTGCTTATATTAAAAATTAAAATAAAACAGAGTGAACAAGTGGCCTACTTACTTACTGAAAAAAAGTTCAATGCGACTAAACCTCTATCTACGGGGCGTCCAAAAATTTTAATAAGCTAAATTATTAAAGTTAGCAGGATCCTCCACCGGTGGGTGGCTGACTCATTTCTACACTTTACAGTTTCTACATTTTACATTTTGATCAATTACTTTTTGATGACTTATTTTTCGTTCGATTTTTGCTTTATGATTTCTGCTAAATATTTCTGTACAAATTTTGTTTCTATATTTTGCTTTTCGATAAATTAAGCGCAACCGATTACACGCCATTTACGTACGCCACTGCTAAAAAGTTTCGTTTGAATTAGTTTTACTTTATATTTAAATTTTATCTTTGCGTAATTGTGCTTATATTAAAAATTAAAATAAAACAGAGTGAACAAGTGGCCTACTTACTTACTGAAAAAAAAGTTCAATGCGACTAAACCTCTATCTACGGGGCGTCCAAAAATTTTAATAAGCTAAATTATTAAAGTTAGCAGGATCCTCCACCGGTGGGTGGCTGACTCATTTCTACACTTTACAGTTTCTACATTTTACATTTTGATCAATTACTTTTTGATGACTTATTTTTCGTTCGATTTTTGCTTTATGATTTCTGCTAAATATTTCTGTACAAATTTTGTTTCTATATTTTGCTTTTCGATAAATTAAGCGCAACCGATTACACGCCATTTACGTACGCCACTGCTAAAAAGTTTCGTTTGAATTAGTTTTACTTTATATTTAAATGTTATCTTTACGTAATTGTGCTTATATTAAAAATTAAAATAAAACAGAGTGACCAAGTGGCCTACTTACTTACTGAAAAAAAAGTTCAATGTGACTAAACCTCTATCTACGGTCCGTCCAAAAATTTTACTAAGCTAAATTATTAAAGTTAGCAGCGTCCTCCACCGGTGGATGGTTGATTCATTTCTACACTTTACAGTTTCTACATTTTACATTTTGATCAATTACTTTTTGATGACTTATTTTTCGTTCGATTTTTGCTTTATGATTTCCGCTAAATATTTCTGTGCAAATTTTGTTTCTATATTTTGCTTTTCTATAAATTAAGCGCAACCGATTACACGCCCTTTACGTTCGCCACTGCTAAAAAGTTTCGATTAAATTAGTTTTACTTTATATTTAAATGTTATCTTTACGTAATTGTGCTTATATTAAAAATTAAAATAAAACAGAGTGAACAAGTGGCCTACTTACTCACTGAAAAAAAGTTTAATGCGACTAAACCTCTATCTACGGTCCGTCCAAAAATTTTACTAAGCTAATTTAAAATTAAAATAAATATATATATTTTTTAATTTCTTCAGCGTTTTGTCCAAAGTTAGTACAATCGTGTTGTAAACTAAAACTGTGTCCACCTTGTATGCAGACGCGATTAATATTATTATTACCGCACATTGTAAAGTCTTGGTTGGAATCCTTAGCACACTAACCTCGGGTCATATTCTGGGGACACTTATCCATTGAATATCAGCTTGAAACATTACTATAAAACATTAATTTTATAAATAAATAATATAACGAAATTAACTGCGGTTTTCCAAATGATTTAAGTGGCAAAACCTTATCAACTTTATACAAAAGCAAATAATATTAAAAAAATTGTTATAAATAAAAACTCAAGCAGTTTTTGCATTGTTTTGTAGTTTCTTTCAACGCCGACGCGATAGCATGGAAGATAATTTTTGCAATTCTGCAGTGCCCCATTTGAAAGTGACTGTGGACGAACATGATTTAAACAGTGGCGCCAAAAAAGTGTTAGCTGTCATTAGACCCAACTGGAAGGAGGATTCGATAAAGTTTAAGGTATATTTACCACATAAATTTACTTAGTAGTAATCAATTTAACAAAAAGTACTTATAGTCCAGTCATTATAGAATTTTAGCTTGCAAAATGTGGTATAGTCGCGATTTTGACTTATGTTGTTGACATTGGAGTCCTAAAAACAAATTTGAGTTTTCGACCTTATGGGGGGGGGGGGCAGGCTCCCCCCGCCATCTTGGATTTAGTGTGCACAAAAAGGTTTTTTTTAAATTACTTGGTATTTTTTTTAGTGGCCTCTAATTTCGAAACTGCTTAGTTTTTTTGAAAACCAAATAAAACCTAAAAAACAACCCCAATGTATGGATGCCAATTAAGTGCTAACGGTGGACTTGGTCTACTTCGTTGATACATTGTTTAAAAGATAATTTAATTTTCTAGAATAAAGTTGATTACACACTTTCTGTAAAATCCTTACCTTTTGAGAAAATGACATAAATTGATTAATTTCGGTTTATTTTGCATGTACTATGAAAATACATAGGAAACGGATGTACTGCTAACACTTCAGTGTCCGTATCTCAGAAAGGGTACTACCCAGGGAACTCAGTGATGTCTTATTTTATAGGCCTAGTTGCAGTTTCAAAGGTAAAGGCCACTAAATAAAAAAAATTTGTCAAAATTCAAAATGGCGGCGAAATTTTTAGCGTCATAACTCGAAAACCATTCATGTTAAAAAAAGCGTATAATTGCGTTTTTATACATTTTATTGTCTTCAATTTTTGTCTAAAAGTTTTTTTTCTAAACTGTACAAGGTTCAAAAAATTAAAATTTAGGCTTGCATTACATACAATGTTTTTTAATGTGTCTTTTTTTGAAAATGCGTTAAGAAGGGAGGAAGGGGAATCAAAAGTTCTAAATTTTTGCGTTATGTAATTATACTTATCCCTGTCAAAATTGCCGCGTCAAATCTCGTTAAAACATACTCGTGAATGTTCATGAGATTGATAGGTATCTTCGGCGGATTATGAAATACTGTTTCATTCAGGAGATTACACCGCAGAAAGTAGTGTTTCACAATCCGCCGAAAATACTCGAGATCTCATGAACATTCACGGGTATGTTTTAACGAGATTTGACGCGGCATTTTTGACAGGGAGACCATGGTTTCTATGGAAATATTCTTAAGTATAATTACGTTTTAACGCAAAAATTTACGAGTTTTTGTTAGCATATTATTACGGGCTTATCCGTGTTAAATCGAAAGTTTATAGGATCTCTAGCAGATCTGACCAACTTCATGGGTTTCTAAAAGCACTTTGTTGTTAAAAACTTTTCGAAACTGAAAACTCATAAAATCTTTTAAAATCTCATAGAAAACATATGAAAATTGCTAGTCAAATCTTCTTAAAACTAGATACTTATAAAATCTTTTAAATTCTTATAAAAAAACATGCTTGTAAAATTTTACCAAAACTGGTCAATATTCTGTTCTTTAATTTTTATATTAGATCTTTTAAGTTCTTATAAAAATATGGAAACATTTGCTGGCCAAAACTTCTTAAATATGGACACTCATAAAATCTACTATTCAACTGGTTGAATACTCTCTCGGCAAAACATGTTTTTTTTTGGTGAATCTAAAATCCCTGTTCAATTGTTGTATAGTCTCCTAAAATTTTATTAAAATCCTAACCGAACCAAACCTACAGAAATCTGCTTAAAATTTATGCCTCAAGCCGGGATCAAACGACTCGTGTACTTATTAATTTTTACTTATACTTGCCATGTCGTGTGAGTAAGTTACTTGTACAATTATTTGTCACTCGTTGGTTTTCCATTTGTGGTCGGTAAAGATGGGCCGAGTCAAAGAGCTCACGATTATTCGTACACTTGCCAAGTACATACTTGTCTATACTATATTAATATATGTCGTACTTGTAAATTGTACACGTCGTGTGAGCGCCCTGCTTGCTATCGCAATTCGCAAACCTCGTATACTTGCCAAGTACGCAAATCATTGTGTATTTGCCAAGTACACGAGTCGTTTCAGCCCGCCTTTATGCAGAAAATCTTGTACAAAATTAATAATTTAAAGACATAAGAAAAAATAAATTAGACAGAATTAAATTGTACCCTTCAAAGATGCTCGTTTGTTCCTGTGTTGCGAACATGTTTTAATTATTTTTTTAAATCAGTAAATAGCTGCATTCTTGCCACGGACAACAAGGTACGAATCTGCAACATCGGTTTAGTCGTTCTAAAAAAAATATAATTTTTTTAACCATTGTTTTGAATATTATATTATTACCTCGCCAATCATGTTTGCATTTATTTCCTTATAAATTCATTACTACTGAATCGATTTTGATGAAATAAAAAACATCCTGGTGAGAATTAATTGCTTCTTAACGATCATGATCAAAATTTATTGCCATCTTAAAATTAAAAAAAAAAAAAATAATTAAAACATGTTTGCAACACAGGAATAAACGAGCATCTTTGAATGGTACAATTTAATTTCGTCCGCCATCTGGGATTTTGAGATGGCGAACAAAAAAATATATTTAGTCAAAACTCTGATTAATTCTCTGTGCAGTTTGTCTCATTAAAATCGATTATATAGTTCAAAAGTTATAATCAAAAAAAAAGTATCTGGTTTTTTTGGCCCACCCGGTATATTTTGTATCTGGAAAGCAAAACTGTTATATATTAATTTATCTAATTTAAAATCAAAATTATCTGCATTATTTCAGATACTTTCAAACTTAAACTAACTAAGTATAATATAATTTAGGAATGATATATTTAAGTGGATGACACAAGAAGTTACTTTTTATTAAAAAAAATATCATATTTACTTTATAAATTGGGGGATTTTGAAGCCGCATTTATCTGGTTTTTCTTATTTGGTCTGGGTTTAACAAATAAGTGTAATTTTTTCGAAATTAGTAGTTCTTTTTGGGAATTCTTGGCAATTTAAATACAAAATATGAAATAATTTTAAAATAACGGTTAGGAGGGGGGGTTTAGCTTTGCGATACACTAAAGATTTTTTTAATGTGTTTTGTTTAATGCGTTATGAAGGCGGGAGATGAGGGTAAGGAGGAGGTTCGTAAAAATCCAGAATTTTCACGTTACGTAATTATGGATCGTTCACAAATCTCAAAAACTAAAGTTTTAGCCACAGGTTTTCTTACAGCACGATCATTTTGAGATGTCTTAAAGTTTAAATATACAGGGTGTCCCATCAAAAACTTACATTAGCCAATATCATATAAACAAAAAAAAATTGAAAACAATTAAAAACCCGTTCATTATATTAAGGTAATTTTCCATCCCAAAATCCTTAATGAAAACATAAATCATGTGATACCTCATTTCAAAGCTCTTTTGATTCTCTAAACGTTTGCGGCAACGTGTAAAGAATCAAAAACCTTTGAAATGAGGTATCACATGACATATGTTTCCATTTAAGATATTGTGGTAGGAGTGTCTACGCTCTAGGGGTAAACCGGGGTAGTTGGAAAAGTACCTTTATATGGTTCCCCCTTTAAACAGATTTTTTTATTTTTTTTAAATCTTTTTTGTTTTTATGGTATTGGCGAATGTAAGTTTTCGCTGGGATACACTGTAAATAACGTTTTTAAATTTTGGATTTTTATATCGCGGATGGATGGATTTTATTTATATTTTTATTTGTTTTACCCTAGTCTTATTTCAGACCTTACATAGAAAAACTGTTTGTGATGAAAAACGCATTTTAATGCGCTAGCCCTTATTATTTATTAATAATTGTTTTCATTGAAGACTTTTTATAATTACAAATTAATTCAATGTTTACGAATCTCAAGGTTTCCTTTTATCATAAACAAAAAACATCAACAACGATTCGGAAAAATACCAATCGTTTTTTGGAAACTTATAAATAAAATATTATACCAACATTACCACACCTATTAATTTATGTGTAGGTACGCCCAATTTCATTGTACATGTATATAAGAGATAGATGAATACTTTTCCCAAATTTGTAGACATAATGTATTTACGGGTCACTGTCGACTAAGAGTACCCATGCACAGAATGGGAATAACCGAAGAGACCGAATGTAGACTCTGTATGGAGGATGACAAAACAGTTAGACATGTACTGAGCAAATGTCCGGCTATTGCAAAACACTTTCGGTAAACCTCAGATTGATTCAGAAGATCTGAACAATGTCTCACGACCCAAATCGATAGCTAACCTTTTTGGAGGATTGGGCATACAGTGGTGAGAAACCACTCAAAACTGAGCCACAATAGACCGACTAGTGGTCGCAGTGGAAGGGCTGCAAGGCCCACTCACATATGAAAACAACTTTCACTACCCGGGTGTAAGTAGTTCGTAAGATATCTAAAGATATTTAACGCAAATTGCAAGATTTTGATTTTCAAAAATTAATAAAAAAAACTACTGCTCAGAAAACAGAAATTTAAGACCTTTTATCCCCATGACCGGTCATAGAGAAATATTAGAACAGCTAGAGATTGGAATTCACAACCAACCAAAATAGAAAAAGTCGGTACACCATGCGTTTGACATTACCATTGAAAACGCTGTTAAAATAGTTGAGCACTGGTAGGCAGCCACCCAAACCTACTATACTTTGATTCTATTACGGCCTTTTCAAAATGGCGGAGACTGTCAGTTGTTATTTTTGTTGAAAAATTAAGACATTTCCTACTCTAATGGAAAAAGTAATGTTTCAAGACCCTGACAGTTTTTAACAGTAAGTTTCATCCCAAATTTAATAAAAAAAACTGGCAAAAACACAAATTAAACAAAAACAGCGGGTAAAAAGAACCTCGCATTTCTAAACCAACGAAAACGAACGACGGGATGGCGGCCATTTTGGATTTGCCGCTTTTACTTTGGCCAAATCCAAGCCAACAATAACAATAACTGACAGTCTACGCCATTTTGAAAAGACCCTGATAAAATCAAAGTATAGTAGGTTTGGTTCGGCTGCCTACCAGCACGGTGGATAGAATAGACCGGTGTTCGGATCTTATAAATATATGTCGAATTTTCACGTCACTGGTGGTCCAGCTGATTTTTAGAAACAAAAGTTAGATATGATACGATCTAATATTTTTTGATTTTTTTGAAAACTAAGTTAATTTTCCTACTATTCTTTAGTATATTCTTATAAAATAATATTTTTCAGACATACCAGTCGTTATTTTTTTTAGCCCGCTTCATTTCTCTTTACACAAAAACTAAAATTCGAAGAAAATAATTTGTTCGTTTCAGCTTCAAAAATCATCCGCTGACCTACCTCTTTGTTTACTACCCAATAGTCCTCGGTTCACCTTTGATACTAAACGATCACATTCAGTTTGACTTGTAGTTTAAGTTTTGTGTAATAAAAAATAAAGCGGGCTAAAAAGAAATAACGACAATACGTCTAGAAAATTACATTTTATAAGGATGTACTAGAAAACAATAGGACAATGGCCTTAGTTTTCAAAAAATTCGAAAAATATTAGTTGTTCCGTTATTCATAATAGATCTAACTTTTGTTTACAAAAATCAGCTGGACCACCAGTGACGTGGAAAATTCGACATATATATATATATAACATCCGAACACCGGTCTATTCTATCCACCGTGGCCTACCAGTGCCTAACTACTTTGACCACGTTTTCAATGGTAATGTCAAACGCATGGTGTACCCACTCTTTCTATTTTGGTTGGTTGTAAAATCCAATCTATAGCTGTTCTAATATCTCTGGAATTGACCCACTGTGGAAAATTCCAGACATTTATAGGGAATTTTTTGACCCTGATTTGACTTACGGATCTCCAAATTTTTTTTCTTATGGGCTTGTATTATTAATGAAAATTATATATTTTTGATAAAAGTAGTTGCTCGTCTCCAAAAATGACGGCATACCACACCAGTAGCGCTATCTTGATTTTCGGGAAAATTATATTCCTCGCCCTGATTGGTCCACGCACACTTTATTATTTTGGGAAAAAGTGCAGCACTGGTGGCCCACTAGCAGGCTCTTGCCAATACAACACGGTATAGTGCCAGAATTTTGAGTCAGTAAAAAAAAATCGGGGTGTTGCGCCGAAATGTTTACCCACAAGTCATTAAAAAACATACCTACACCTACTACTATGTTTGGGGTTTCTAATTCTATTTTGTTATAAAGAAACTTACCCTTGCCCACCCGAATTTCGCCATTCAATTACTCTAAATTTGCCAAAAAACTTGTATTGTAAAGGGCGTAAATTAAAACATTCATGCTCCACGCACAAGAACAATGCAAGTTATACGACTAACTGATGGCCTGTGCCGGGCACAAAATTTCTTTGAGTTTTGACATTGGCCCTATCGCTCATATAGGCTTCAGATAAAATCTATCTATTTTCGATGAAAGCTGATCTGATCTATTGGTCGATAGTGAGAGAAATAAAAACAAACAAATATATATAAAGGGAAAAGTAGATAAATAACCTGCATAGACCAATCAGATGCATTTATTCGAGGAAGATTTCTCGTTTTCCCTAGTCAAGGAAATTCAAGAATAGTGCTACAGGTCGACCAGCCGTGTCCGTAATATGTGTGAGTCAATTTGCAATATTTATGTCATTGATTAAATCCTTGCACTAAATGCTAAATATTCTTAATCTTAATTGGTTTCGGAAATATAGAAGGGGAACCCCTTTATAACATTTACTTAAACGTAATATGTTTTGGAAATTACCAACAGTTGTTAACAGATGGCATCACCAACAAACTGGTCGCGTGCATCCCTCAGGACTTTCCGGAAGAGGAGACGGTGCTGGTCCGGGTTTACGGGAACAAGACTGACCTGCTGATTGATAGGAAAGCCGAAAATAGGTAAATATTTTTTAAATAATTTTTTGTGGAGCAGTCAAAAACTTATATGTCAATGGCGTACGCAGAAATGACTCCTGGGGGGGACTTGAGCGCGGATCGATACACCGAGATGGATCCTGGCGGGGGCTTGAGAGCAAATAAATCGACATTTTCATTTTTTTGAAGAAAATTGAGTGGCAAAATCTATTTTTTTTTAGTTTTTTGTTTATAGCTTATGCAGTTTTTGAGATATTTAGCTCAAATTTGGCACGTGTATTTAGCTATAGGCGCTACACTATTAGACATGCCAAATAATAGTAAAAATCTACAGGGTTATACTTTTTCAGGAGTTTTGTCGACTTTTCCCCGGATTTTTTTTTGTTGTAAGCTTGTAAGCCACTGGTTGATTCTAAAACAACAAGTGAAATCCTTGTTTTGTTTGCAAACATTTTTGTCTCTTGCGATTTTTTCGCATCTCTAACCATTATAGAAAAAATCGCCGTTGAACCAAAAGCTACTATCATCAAAAGAAAAAATGCTACAGTATGGTATATGGCAAAGTATTTCAAAATAAACATAAAAAACATTATCTCGAATACTAAGCGTTTGCGGACCTATGTTTATATGAGATTTTTGTCGTGAAATCACTCAATGAATTTAACATTAAAATTATGTTATTGAATTTTGAAACACCCTGAATATGGAGTTTTCCTAAATATACCATTTATACCAGCATGGGCGCACCCAGGCGGAGGGACTCTGACCGGTAGCTCTGTAACTAAGCGTTTGCGGACCTATGTTCATATACACTTTTAGTCTTAAAATAAGCCAAGAAATCACCGTCATTAATTTTTCTACCTACTTTATATAACTCACACTGTAGTCCCATTTGACATAAAAATGTTTTTTTTTTTGCCGAATCCCGAAACCTATTTTCCTTGGTAATTATTTTTATCGAACTATAAAACACAAAAAAAAATTATGAAATAAAATTCGTTTATTTGTATTTTTTTATTAATTTAAAATCCCATTCTTAGCAAAAGTTATTCTTGATTATGTTAATCCAACATTTTGTTCAATTTTTAGGAATATAATCTTGTTAAACAAAAGGAATTTAGCACCGAACTTGTATGCAACATTTGAAAATGGTTTAGCATACAGATTTGTTCCAGGTAAGAAGTATAAATTTTAATTTAATTAACGAAACCAATTACAAGTCAATAATTGAATGCTATGCTGGAACAACGTTGTAACCGCCAATATAGGCACATTCGACTTTTCCATGTAACAACGTTGCATGTGGTAGGAGTATACGGGGCTTCTATTCGTATTTTATAATGGTAATAATAGTTATTTAAACAACAAGGTTTGAAAACGAGTCTTTGCACACGATCAAGACAGTTTGGTAGACCGAACCGAAGGCGAGGTCTACAAGTCGAGGGAGTGTGCAAAGAGGTTTTCAAACGAGTTTTTTACAATATTTTTTATACGACTGCTAATAAAGAAAGAAAAATCAAATTTTAATTTAACTTGTTTTTATTTCCGCCATTTTTACAACAAAACTTTAAAAATTCAACAATTTTTTGACGTATCTAATCAACAAAACATACGAGCAGTGACGGTTGCTACGGAACTAAGCCAACTTATATTGATGGGTGACAACAACAAAAATCACAATGACGGGAGACCCGTATCAATGAATAATAGAGTCGTGTATTCATTGCCCGTATGCAGAAATGACATAGGCGTGCGCAAAAATGACATAAGCGTGTGCAAAACGTTTTGTACACAGCGTGCGCAAAATGCCATTTTCAGATCGTGTTCTCCGTGCGCAAAAACCCCTTTTACAAGACAGTCGTATAAAAAATTAGTTGACTTGCATACTCCGGTGTAACAACGTTGTATGTGCCATATATATTCCATTAAAATATGTAACTTTTTATGAAAATCTTAAGAGTGTATAATTACAGCTTTTAGGTACCTACTAAACCCAAAGATGGTTTTAAACTAAGTTAATAAACAGGTTTTTTTACGGTCATTGTGCTTTATTTTTAAACATAAAACAACGTTCTAACCGCCCTATTTCCGCAAAACTACGTTGTAACCGACGTGGATATACAACGTTGTTTTATTAAAATATAGCAAAAAAGTTCATAAAACCCTATCTTTTATACATCAAGGCAATAATACCTAAATTAATATTATACAAACCATATGAGATTTATAAACACTTTTACATGTCTAAGCAATTAAAAATAAAACGTTTTTTTTTTATTTTCCAAAAAAACAGTATTTGGCGCTTACAACGTTCTTATAGCATATTGTTCAATTGCTAGATAAATAAAAAGTGTTTCTACTCAATATAAATGTATTCCAGCATGATATTATTACAAAGATTTTTTACTTTTTAATTTCTTAATAGCCAATAAAGTATTAATAATTGACCTTTAAATTTTTGTGTAAATATATTTTTTAATGAAATTATATAGGGTAAGCCAAAAATTTTCACTTTCTCAACGCGCTATAACTTTGAACCCAATCGCCCGAAGTTTTTGGCTCCTTTTAAAGGCAAAAATGACATGTGCTAAACATCCAGGATGGTGGAAAGCTTGGAAAAATTGATATTTTTCACGCCTGTAAAAAAGTCTTGTGGGACTATATATATAGACTTTATTTTTTACTTTCTTCGCCTACCGAGGTATCACTTATCTAAATTGATTTTAAGATAAAAAAGTTATAAAATGTTTAAATCAGGAGTATTTAGAGCAAAAATTTTAATGTTTTCACCAAAACTCCTGACCCAGTTGTCCGATTTTCAAAATTTTAGGCTTTTTAAAGAAACGAGACTTTTTCGATACTGCTTGAACTTTGACATATTAAACAACATTACAATTTTTGGTCTAAATAGTCCTTAATGGAATTATTCAATTTAGATAAGTGATATCTTGGTATCTGCTAAGAAAACAAATTTTTTGCAGGGGGGTGGGTGAAATTTATCCAGCTTTCCGCAATCTTAAATGTTTGATACCTATAACATTTTGAGTCGCGTCAGCAAAGTTTCATCTTTTGTCTATAAAAAGAAACCAAAAATTTCGAAAATTGGGTACAAAGTTATAGCACGTTCAAATAGGGACAAATTGTTTGGCCTACCATATATATTGTCATTATTTTGATTGATAAGTCTCTTAGATACACAGCCGTTTATCACAGAATCTTCATTTCAGGCTCTATAATAGTAGTTTACCTAACTAGTGCGGAAAGTGCCTCTTTTCCGCACGCGATTGCAGATGGCCAAACGACGCGATAGCGGAGTTTGGCCAGCAATCAAGTGCGGAAAAGACACTTTACGCACGAGTTAGGTACACTATTTTTTCTATAAGCGTGAGGAAAAAACTAAAAATTAATCAGAAAATTATTTATATTCAAAACGTTTTAATCAAATCAATTATTATTATTCACATTCTAGCGGCTTCTAGAACTGACTGGGGTAGATCTTCGTCCGAAGAATCCATTGAAAATCTGATTTTTTTGTTTGAAAAATTCAAAAGACGCTTGTATCTGCAAAATTGGCTTTGTTTTGACAGTTTGTTTGTACTTTGTTGCTATGGTGATTTAAGATGCCAAATTTAAAACCACTAGTGTTCATTGTTGTTTGACATTGACAATGACGATATTTATACCGGGGAGGTTTAAAACTTATAATTTGAACCAAGGCCAACATAAAAATAGAGGCCACGACCCTGAAAAAATCAGCTGTTCTCCCGGGGCTGAATTTTACATTGGGTCTTATGGGAGGTCAGACGTTTTTTTATGATATTTTCAAAATGGTACTACAGATTTCCGCAAAATTTCAGTGAAATATTCTCAGACACCATCCCGATATTCCACCAAAGGTTTGTAAGGAAGCAACATGATTAAAAGGTTAAAATCTTCAAGATTTAGCATTCCTTATTTTGAATTCAAATTACCCGCCATATACCACATGCCAACTGTTATATTTGACATGTATTTGACTTTGTCATCTGTGATTGTCACATTCGCTTCTGCTTTAAACTAAGTTTTTGTGTGAGCTAATAAAGCGGCTATGAAAAATTAAGGATTACTATACATTTAAAAAAAATTGTTCTGCCAGAATATAGTAAAAACAATCTTAAAAACGGCTTCATTAAAAAAAACCAAATATTCATGAACCGCCATTCCAACTTCAATATTTTGAAGACAATCAGCTGTGTCAAAACGTGACCATCAAAAAAAAAATCAGCCCCGGATGTGACGTCAACAAAGTGGAGGATCGTGGCCCGTCCATTTTGATAGCCCTGTTTGAACCTATTTTACTGAAAACTTTATTTTATCGAAAATATTGAAAATATAGCAGAATTTTAGTCAATTTGAATATTTTTAGGATATTTCGTGTGCTAGGAAAGATACAAATGTATTTTGAACGGTCTAAATGTTATAGAACACCTCAAAATCGTAACAAATTTACTTTTCCGCACAAGTGCGGAAAAAATATTGTGGCACTTTCCACACTAAAATGCGTGCGGAAAAGTGGACTTTTCCGCACGCTTATAGAAAAATTTGTTTACAGGGTGGCCGTTAAATGACACATTAATCTGGGACTACAATGTATACTCGCTAGTGGCTAGAAGAATGGGAAAACTCCACAAAGTCAAAGTCGAAGGAATGGAACATCCAAAACCCAGTTTATGGAAAAAAATAAGAAAGTTTCTCGATATTGTCCCAGAAGTATTTAGTAGTGAGGAAAATAGAAAAAGGTAGGCTTAGTTTTAAGTTTGTAATTATTTACTACTTATAAAGGTAACATTATTAGATTAAAGACAAATACTCAAAAAGACATTAGTTTTTATTAAAGATAAACTTCTCAATAAATATCCTATAGTTGATGTTGTATTAAAGTGACACCGCGTCATCAAAACCTTGATTGGCGGGAAGGGAGTAGAGGGGTACATACAGTGGCGCGCACTTCCTTTAATTTTTTTATTGATATTGATTCCCAAAATGAGGCACTGCACTAATTAGTCATTAGCTTACTATTTTACTTGCTTTTTATTGATGTCTTCTTCTAAACGATTTTATTAGAAAGGAACATATATACTCTTATCTGGTTGTTACAAACATATTATTGATTTAGCCGGGCTTTGACGTTTTCTATTCGTTGTTGTTTTGACTGTGTATGTCAAATAAATTATGACGGAGCTTTTTACAAAACAAATTACCGTTTTTGCAACTAAATCAATGTTTGCGCACATTTTAATATAATTTTGGATCCTATTTTATGTTTCGGCAATGAATGTATTCATTGACACTACCCATACAGGCAACAGCACGAGTTAGTTCTTTCGCAGAGAGATGGCGTCTACTTCCCGATCGAGCAGTCGCCCCCAATTTTAGTTCTCAGATTTCGCAGAGAGAGGCCGCCAAAAATCTTTAAAAATAGCACCCTCTCTCCACTGCTCTACGTACTAGCCGAAGTAACAGCAGATCCATCTACCCGCTGCTCTACGTACTAGCCGAAGTAACAACAGATCCATCTACCCGCTGCTTTATGCTAGGGGCTCGAGTGTCCTTAATTATGCTGCATTTCTCATAGAGTCGTGTATTCATTGGTTTCGGATCTGTATTTATAAGGTAAGTACCTATTTGATCTCTCCTTTAAAAGGTCTTAGTGTTTTATCCTTCGAACATTAAACCCTGACCGGCGCACTGCATGTACAAAGTGAAACACTCATTTTTTAAGGCTTCTTTACTTAGATTTTGCCGCAAAATTTGGTTTACAATAGCTATGACGCGGTGCCACTTTAATACAACATCAACTATAGTTAATACGATTCATAAACTTATGAAGACATTTGCAAAAATCTATTTTTACTCCGGCGACGTAATATATGCGGCGTTGCAATGCTTTAAAATGTGACGTGACATTGATCCAGATTTTTTGAAAATTTAATTTAAAAGCAACTATATCTACTTTTATTTTAGATTCAAAGATCTACAAGTGCCTTCAAAACAGAAACTAGACCAAGAAATAAATGAAATGCAACAGGTTTTGGAGCAGTTAAATGCGCCCGTTGTTTTCTGCCATAACGATCTGCTTTTAGGAAATGTCATTTTGGTCAAATCGAAAGATGATGTATCGTTCATCGATTACGAATATGCTGGTTTTAATTACCAGGCATACGACATCGCGAATCATTTTGCAGAATTCGTAGGTATGTTTTCTCCTGATTTAGTACCCCTTTGAACCTCCCTCACCGCCATTTTTGACATCGATAAAAGTTGCTACATTATTTATATGCCCAAACGGTGGCAGGATATTAAGGGCACTAAAACTGAAGAGAATTTTAGGCCTATTAAATACAAAATTTTGGAAATTCCTTCTAAAATATTTTGATGAAGACAAGTCAATTTTTAAGTTCATATGTGGCGAAGTGCTGATTAATTAAAAATAACTAAATATTTTCTACATTCAGGAATAGCCACAAACAATAAGTTGGGTCGAAAAATTTTTTTTTAAATTGATTTTGTCATAGTTCTAAAAATATGTAAAATCCGCCAAGAAAATAAATGATTTTTTGTTTTCCTAAAAAATAATAAATATGGCCGCGCCCCCACCCACAAATATTCAAAATTTCAAATTTGCCCCCCCCCCCCGAAGCTAACATTTTTTTAGATATTTTCCACATATTTCATGAATACAATCATAAAATAGCATGAAATACGGCCTCATAAGGTCTCGGCCCCCCCCGAAACTGTCTCGGCCCCCCGAAACTTTTTTCTATATACGCCACTGACTATATATCGAGTCCCACCCCCACCTCCTCCCTTCTTCCGTGCCCTGCATACTCTTCTATCTATCTATTTAGCCTTCTTCGATCCATCTTTGGATATAGGCCTCCCCCAATATCTTCCACTCTTCCCTGTCTGTCGCCGTGTTCATCCATCTAGCTCCCGCATGTTTCTTCAAATTGTCCGCCCATCTCATTTGTGGCCTTCCCCTACTTCTTTTATTTTCCCAAGGTCTCAAGTTTACAATACATTTGTTCCATCGATCGTCTTTCTGTCGATATTATGACTGGCAAATTTCCATTTTAATTTTGCTACTTCTCCCCTGACATCCCTTACTTTTGCTTCATTTCTGATCCATTCATTCCTTTTTCTATCTGTTAGCTTTAGATGTAACATTTGTCTTTCCATTCATCTTTGGGTTTTTGTTACCTTATCCATGTTTGATTTTGTTTCTGTCCAGGTCTGGGATCCATAGGTAAGGACAGGAAGGATACATTGGTTATACACTTTCGTTTTGAATTACTGAGGATATTTTTTATTTTTTAGTATGTAGCTTAATTTACCGAATGCTGCCCAGGCCAATCTTACACGTCTCTTGATTTCAGCTGTTTGGTTTTCTTTTTTTAGTTTAATAATTTGTCCCAGGTATTCCTCTACTTGTTCTATTTTCTCCTGGTTTATTCTGATCGTGATATTTTCATCTGTGTTTGTTATGATTTTAGTTTTAGTGTAGTTCATACTCAAGCCTATATTTTTAGCTGCTGTATCCAGTTCTTCCAGCATTTTTATCAGTTCTTCTTTCTTATCTGTTATTAAGGCGTTATCATCAGCATATCTTAGGTGGTTTAAGTATTGTCCGTTTACTTTGATGCCCATTTCTTCCCAATCTAAGTTTTTAAAAACATCTTCTAGGGCCTGGTTAAATAGTTGTATAACCCTGTCTGACACCTCTACCTCTTCTTATGTGGATTGGCTTGGTTCCTTTGTAGATTTTGATTGATATTGTTGCTTCGCTATATATATTGGCTATTAAATCTGTGTATCTGTGATCGATTCGGCTATTAAGTAAAAATTTTAAAAAACTGCCCATTTTACACACCAGGGGCGCGGCTAGAAATACTTTTAAAAATTTTTAAAAATATACGTTAGCGTTTTTGACCCGTTACACAACTTTTTTTAACTATGACGAATCAATTTTCTACAAAAAATTTTTTTAGGCCTTTTTCGACCCAACTTAACAAACAATAAACAGTAACTAACTTGAAGTTGGCTATCGAACAGAATACAAAGAAAGGTAGACAGGGCTCCTATAGCCTCCGCAAAAGGAGACAGTGAGCAAAATGCACGAGGGTTGACCAAGCCTAGATGCTCTCCTCACACACTACTCCTAGTACTAATACAACATATCCGCTAATCAGGAAATTTTAGGCCTAAACTTAATAAAAATTTTTAGGATTGGATGTGGACAGTCTAGACTACTCGAAATTTCCAAACAAGCAATTTCAACTTGACTGGCTCTCAGTTTACCTAAAAGAATTTAAGGGACGTGACCCGACGGTAGATGAAATGGAAAATCTGTATATTCAAGTCAATAAATTTGTTCTCATATCTCATCTTTTTTGGGGCATATGGGCCCTAATACAAGCAGAGCATTCTTATATCCAGTTTGACTTTGTAAGGTAAGAGCATAGACTTAACGATAGCTTTGTCTTGCTTCGCAGGCTATCTTTCGATGAGGGAAATGACGTAAAAATGTCAGAAATATAATAAAAAAATGGATCCATGACGGATCTGTTATCTTCGAAGTAGTAGTAGTAGTAGTAGTGGTGGGGAGACCATTTTTGGTCTAGCGACTATGCACACGGCGCGCCCTTTTCGCAAACCCGGATTTGTCTGATGCACGGATGCAAGTTTTCTTTCTCAAGAGGACTTAATTTTGCCTGACACCTCTTTGTCGAGGGCAGTGATCTTTATACTATATATCTTTATAAGGGGTTTTCAGCGCAACAGTCGTGGTCGTCGTGAGTTGACTGTAAGAGATTTATGCTGGCACCGTCCTGGTTCCGACTATATAGCACTTATAGCAGGCTCCTGGGTTATTATCTCTGTTTCCTCGGCTGGCTGCGTGTCGGCTCCTGGACTGTAGTCCAGTAGTCTGCGTATATTCTCGATGTTCAATGTCGACTTATATTTTTTGAGTGCATCGCATCGCATGCTTATTCGATGACGGCTGTTGAACGCTGAAAAGGAAGTCGGCGACAGGGCGACAGATTTTTTTTGTTTTTGCATTGCAAGTACGTCACTAGACGTGAATTAACCGATTAAGTATGAATTTTTCGCAAATAACCAAGTTACTGCGTACGTCACAAGTATCTCAAGTGACGTTCACAATATCCAAATACATTCTATCTATATGGAAAATAAAAAGCTGAAGAAACACAAATGTCGGATAGTTTTAAAAATAGACAGTAAATATGTCCAAAACCAGAAACTCGAACAATCAACTTATAGCAAACGTTAATATCGAAAATTCAAATTTCGAATTAAAAATGTGGAATAGTCAAGATTTCTAAAATGTATATGGGTGATTCTCCAAAAATGGTGCTGTGGAGTGGGAATGCATATGAAGCATAGTTTTAGTTATAAGATTTAAAACGAAATGTTTTCTTTATGGAGCATTTGAGTTTAATGTATAAAAAAAAATTTATAATGTTTTTTATTACAAAGGAAATACCTCATTCCTCTAAACCAAATATTAAAAACTCAGATTGAAAAAAATATACTAATAAATAATATTTAACCAAGTCTTAACTATTTATCAAAAAATTGATAAAACTTAAGTTTGTAGTCATATTTTTGAAAATCCGAATTTACATTTTCTTCGGACAATTTTACAATTTTAAACGTGCTCCATTTTTAATAACACAATATTTGTGAATACCACCGGTTAATTTCTAGAAAAAAAGACGGCCCTGGATATCTAATTTACTTGTGAGGGTGACAAGTTGTATAATGTCAACTTTAGTTTGGTTTAAGTTATAGATCTTTTTATTTTCGGCAGAAAATTAGTTTTTTTCAGAGAAATCAAAAAGGAACGATTCAATTATCATTCCTCTGGTAAGTAAATATTCGACTGATATCAATAGTATAATATTTTTGTTGATTGTTTTAAAATTATAAGTATAGGAACTTTGTTTATATAAAACTTAAGTTAAGTAGTCTAAATAGATTTTGATTTAAATTGGAAAACCATTAAAAAACTCATTCCTCTGGTACTCATCCCTCTGGAATTTTTATGCAATAATTCCTAAAATTCGGGAAAATAAATGTTTCTTAGCTAATACCTAATTAGTTACATAAATTTATCAAAACAAAATTATTTACTGTGCAGTACTCTTATTTAAAGGCAATGATCAAAAATGATATCCATATAGCCCACTTTTGGTAGAATCATCCACATATCGATAATCCAAATATCGACAATAGCCAATATTGAAAAAAATATTTTTAAATATTGAACAAAATATTTTTAAATCCTTTGATCCTCTCTAAACCTAATCAACCGACGTCATTTAACCACGTCAAAACTTATTAACCTAACCAAAACAACCTAGTAACCTAACCAACCAACCAACCAACCAAACCTACCAACATAAAGCAAGCAACTAATCTAAACAATTATCCAACCAATTTTATAGTTTCTACATTTTGATTTTCGATATTTTATATATCGATACCCTAATTCTGATACGCCATAACCCGCAAAAAAATTAAAATTCATATTTTTGAGTCAAAGGTTACCCAGTAATTATGCATAGCATATGCTGGTAAATCCTCGCAAACAAAAAAAAATATAAAACGGTCATTCCCGCGATTTCTAATAAGTCGCATAATGCTTACTCTATGTGATTTGCTTCTAACTTTTCTTATTTCTGTAAAATTTTGTTCAGTTGGGTTATGACGTGTCAGAATTAGGGTGACAATATTCAATATTTTTTAATTCGACATTTTCATTTTAGGTATCAACATTTTCAAGGTCTTTATTTCCGAAATTTTGATTGTTTATATTTGGGTTATTCGATATTTTAATTATTTTAAATTTTGGTTTTTGATAAACTGTATTTCGATATTTTGAAGGTCACCGAATATACCTTTACAAAGAAAACCCTTTAAGAAATGATTGCTAAATGCCGATCCCTCTGGAATTTTTATGCAATAATTCCTAAAATTCGGGAAAATAAATGTTTCTTAGCTAATACCTAATTAGTTACATACATTTATCAAAACAAAATTATTTACTGTGCCGTACTGTTATTTAAAGGCAATGATCAAAAATGATATCCATATAGCCCACTTTTGGTAGAATCATCCACATATCAATAATCCAAATATCGACAATAGCCAATATTGAAAAAAATATTTTTAAATATTGAACAAAATATTTTTAAATCCTTTGATCCTCTCTAAACCTAATCAACCGACGTCATTCAACCACGTCAAAACTTATTAACCTAACCAAAACAACCTAGTAACCTAACCAACCAACCAACCAACCAAACCTACCAACATAAAGCAAGCAACTAATCTAAACAATTATCCAACCAATTTTATAGTTTCTACATTTTGATTTTCGATATTTTATATATCGATACCCTAATTCTGATACGCCATAACCCGCAAAAAAATTAAAATTCATATTTTTGAGTCAAAGGTTACCCAGTAATTATGCATAGCATATGCTGGTAAATCCTCGCAAACAAAAAAAAATATAAAACGGTCATTCCCGCGATTTCTAATAAGTCGCATAATGCTTACTCTATGTGATTTGCTTCTAACTTTTCTTATTTCTGTAAAATTTTGTTCAGTTGGGTTATGACGTGTCAGAATTAGGGTGACAATATTCAATATTTTTTAATTCGACATTTTCATTTTAGGTATCAACATTTTCAAGGTCTTTATTTCCGAAATTTTGATTGTTTATATTTGGGTTATTCGATATTTTAATTATTTTAAATTTTGGTTTTTGATAAACTGTATTTCGATATTTTGAAGGTCACCGAATATACCTTTACAAAGAAAACCCTTTAAGAAATGATTGCTAAATGCCGACAGCCATGTTGGTAGCCCAACGTACTTCTTAGCTCAATGCCTTTTCGAAGGCATGTCTAAGCTGAATGTGTGTCACTTTTAAATGCCAAAGTCATTTAAAGGCGCCATCTTTCGAATGTTATTAAAAGCGTTTACTATAATCGCGCTAAGACATACATTGAGGTACGGTTAAATGCAATATGCTGCCCCAAGGCCAACAAAAATATACAAGGCCACGACCCTGAAAAAATCAGCTGTTCTCTGGGGGCTGACTTTTACATTGGGTCTTATGGGAGGTCAGACGTTTTTTTAGGATATTTTCAAAATGGCACTACAGATTTCCGCGAAATTTCAGTGAAATATTCTCAGACACCATCCCGATATTCTGCCAAACTTTTGTAAGGATGCAAGATAATTAAAAAGTTAAAATGTTCAAGATTTAGCATTTTTTATTTCGAATTCAAATTACCCGCCATATACCGCATGCCAACTGTTATATTTGACAGGTATTTGACTTTGTCATCTGTGTTTTTGTCACATTCGCTTCTGTTTTAAATTTAATTTTTGTGTGAGCTAATGAAGCGGCTCTGAAAAATTAAGGATTACTATACATTTAAAAAAAATTGTTATGCAAGAATATAGTAAAAATAATCTCAAAACCGGCTTTAGTATTATAAAAAAAAAATTGAAATATTCATGAACCGTCATTCCAACTTCATAATTTTAAAGACAATCAGCTGTGTCATGATGTGACCATCAAAAAAAAATCAGCCCCGGATATGACGTCAACAAAGTGGAGGATCGTGGCCCGTCCGTTTTGATAGCCCTGACTGCCCGTATTCAGCCGCAGCCCACGAGAAAGACCGGCCCGGGCGCGGAAATATCACGTGACCGTAGGAGTCCCACAAAAAAACGCCTCACGGCCCGCTGTCATTATAAAACATGTGTGTGTTCAGTTTTGGTATGTTTGTTTACGTCGATTTTTTTTTAATTCGGGCACGAATTTTATGTGAATTTTATCAAAGTTATTAAAATAACGCATCCCACAAAAAGACTGTAGTGGGCTGCGTTAAAATAATTAATGGCTAATGAGTAAATTATAAAGAAAATACCTATAAGATAAACAATGCCGCGAACGTGTAATTAGTGTTGTTCCTTGTCGGTCCAACTATAAAACTGAAACCTAATATGTTGCAAATGGGAAAGAAGTGGTAAAAGATAAGATCTTGGATAAGATTGATCAAGTAATAGACATCCTTAGTGACATTTTCGATAGTGAGAGTGAAAAATGTGTTCAGTTGTCATTTCTTATTGAACAATTAGGTCTCTTGAAAAGGTAACCTGAGAATCGAAGATATGGTGGATACACTTTAATGTTGGCTTCATCTTTGTTTATCCAGTTATCCAGTGCATACACGTCAATTTACAATTCTAAGGTGATATGTCTTCCGCACCCTCGCAATATTAAAAAACTGATTTGTAAAATATTGTTAACAGATAGTAATCTCGCTGGTAGTGTGAAATATTTAAAAAGTAAGATACCTACAGCTTTTAAAAGAACATGAGTTGGTAGTTAACTTACACTTTATTGAAATAGATATTAAACTTTGTGCTGGGTAATTTTTCAAAAAATTATTGACGACCACTACATTCAGTTCATTGAATGGGAAAACCATCTCACTTATTCACAAAATCACTTGTTTCTTTTTAATAAATTATTGTGAAATGTTTTATATTGAAAATTTTTCTTCAGATAACTCTAGCGAGTGTTTTTGTGGAGAAAAACTATTGTCAAAGCTTGCAAAAATTAGTAAGGGCATGTAAAGTTTTTTTTAATAATTTTATTAAAAAGCACAATGATTTAGTGTCTGCTAATAAATCTTTGAATAAGTACTCAAAGATGATGACAGTCAAAGAAAAATTAAAAAACTAAAAGCTAAAGTTTGATATGTCCAATTTTGAAAGACTCGTTTAGATTTGAAGTTACTAACGATATTATGTACCTAATATATGTACCTGAAGATATTAGAGATTATTCTTTTATCCATAATAAACACATCAGCAAAATATTTTTTTCAATTTTTGCCTATAAAAGAACAAAAATTTTTTGTTAATTTATTTTCTTTTGCACGCATGGAGTTTAATTTTATTATTTTTAGGTATGCCTCTATCAGATTTAATGAATATTTTGGCATCAAACATCGATGTTTGGAGTTGAAGTAATAGGAGAGTGAATAAGTGTATTTACAACACTTAGATTTTTCATTACTGAGAACGTCGATTGCAACATTCCTACGTAGCCTTCCATATTTTCTCATAAAAGTACTTAAAAATCCATATGCAAAAATTCAACTATAATAGTGAAGTACTCTTTCGTTATCATGTACTATTAAAAAAAAAGATTAAAATGAGAAGTGGGTAATTGTGTTCCAAATTCTTTGATAATTCATTATTGAGAAACTAGAGTGCGACATTCATACGTGCTACTCCAAATTTTTCCAACAAAAGTACTTAAAAATCCATAGAAATTTTTGCAAAAATTTAACTATAATAGTGAAGTACTCTTTCGTTATCATGTACAATTAAAAAAAAAAGATTAAAATGAGAAGTGGGTAATTGTGTTCCAAATACTTAGATAATTCATTATTGAGAAACTAGAGTGCGACATTCCCACGTGCTACTCCAAATTTTTCCCACAAAAGTACTTAAAAATCAATAGAAATTTTACTAAAAAAAACTAGTGAAGTACCTACTATTTTGTGATCATGTAAAAATCATATTATGTATATGGTAAAAATACCAAACGAATGGATCTTGGCAAAATTCGGATTAAACATCCCACATAGCACAAAAATCACATCAACGTTAAATTAACGTGAACAAAAATAACAAAGTTTTTTTTTACTTAAAAACAACCTCATACCATGTAATATTTATTTTGTTAAATCTACATGCTTAAAGATAACTTAAAAACAAGGAGAAATCAAGCTATAAAAATTTACGCTTTGCTGAAGTTTCTGGTGCTGTGTATATAACGTGTTATTACCCTGGTTATTATTATGTACCAAATTCACACCTGAAAAGTCCTCCACAACAATGTTCTAAAACGCCACTAGATTAAGATTTCTCAAACTTACTAACTTTCTGCGTCTTTTTTGGTAACTTTTTTAAATAACATTTTTTTAACTTAAAAGAGACGCGAAATGAAGTTATAAAAGTTTACTAGTTTAAGACTACAACACTTTAAGACAATTTTAAAGATGGCGCTCAAGGCAAGAGAAAATATCTATATATCTATCTATATACATTAAGTTTTCTTTAAAAGCTAAACAAGATTTTTTAACAGTAAACCCTTTCACAGAATATTAATGTGTCTTTATCTGGTTAATAACAGATGCGTCGTGATCGTGAAGGATCAGGGATCAGTTCCTTAACAGGTTTTTGGAGTTTAAAGGCCAAAGCACTGCCTGATAGATTTCGTCAAAGTGAAAAATCCCGACAATAGGTGGCGTGCTAGTAAAATCTCAAAAATATTCGGTAGTCGCGTTTTAAAATTCGTGTAGAAACGGCGTGAATCTAATGTGATTTTAACGCTGATAAAAATCACTTGAAAATAACGAAAAACATTGCTGTTTTAATTTGATAATGGCGTTATTACAATGCAGTTTTTAACAACGTTATTTTTTATAACGTTAATAAATGACCTATTAAGCTTGTTTTTATATATGAAGTTTTTTTCTAGCAGCTTTTAAAATCAACGTTTTTGTTTTCTCACGTTTTTTTTACGTGTTAAACACGTGACTGTGCTATGTGGGACAAATGGCATTTTTAAACAAAATGTTATAAGAATTTTATGTAAATAGGTCAATATGTTTTCCTAATTATTTTTGGCAACTTTAAATTTGGTTAATTTTATTGATTTATATGTATTTATTTTAATGTATTTTAATTTGTTACTATTGTTTGTATTTTATCAAAAATATATTTTAATTTTTAAAAATAAAGTTGTTTTAAAATTGTAAGAAAATTTTTAATTTAGCATTGAGTCATGCGTGAAGACTGGCTAACATTTTTTTTAAATATTTTATTTTGAATAATTTTCTTACTACTCTTACTAGTTGACGCTTCGTACAAATCCTTAAATTTATTTTGTGCCTTTTTGGAAGTCATATTTATCTTCTGTAAGGTCTGCGTCATTTTAGGGCATTTTGATGATTTCTGAACCTCAACATCTTTAAAATAAGGCGAGACAAATTGTCTTAACTGAGAGCTGTTAAGTTTCCCCAATAACATGAAATTGCTGCTTTGTTTTTCCTCCTCAAATTCTGTTTGATTTTGAAATATTTCAGAGGTCTGACAGGACTCTTCTGCCATCTAAAACAAAGTAGCCGATGTTGGATACAATCATGCCCATATTTATGTTGTTTATTTGATACATTTTGCCCTCATGATATTTTCCATTTTGCGTTTATGCAGGTGTCAAAAGGTCCACGCAAACGGAACCCGTAACGTCATGGTAAAAATACCAAACTAAATGGCAACCCAGTTTTGTCGAAACGTAGAGTGATCGCAACAAAATGTCGAACCGTAAATAATCAGAAATAAAAGACAAAAATATTTCGATCCGTAAAAGCATAGAAACGGAGTTAAGTCGAATTGAAGAATGGTACAACCGTAGAAAAGTCGAAAATGAACGTGCGAGATGCGACGTTGTGATATCTAGCAAAATTTCTTAGCCAAATTTATTGAACTGACAGTGACAATTTCGCTATATGTGCGTAGATGACATCTAATTTTATCTTTAAGTACAAAGGGTTGTTCATTAATAAGATTGGGAAAGGTTTTTCTTCCAGTACTCATAGGCACATAATCGATTAGGAAACGTTTGCAATCAATTGACCGGGTTAGTCTAATACCGATTTAAACCTCTCAAAAAGATGATAGGGAAGCTAAATTAAGGAAAAATAAGTTTCATATATATTCATGATCTTTTGAGTTTTAAGAAGTGTAAGAACACTTAAGTTTGTTAAGATAATAATTGGTTCAAATTTATACCACCAAGATCTACTATATGACATAACAGTACAATTGGCAACATGTGGCGTATTTTGAAGCTTTAATATAAATTCGACGACTTTACAATTCGACTTTTTTACGGTTCAACCTTATTCCGTTTCGACTTAACTCCATTTCGAAGCTTTTGCGTTTCTATATTATTCTTGACATTTTTAGGGATTGATAAAACTACGATTCGTTTCAATTATTTTCGACTATATTATTTTCGATATTTTTACAGATCGGCAAAACTACGTTCTACGTTATTATTTTCATCTATTTTATTTTCGATTGCTCTAGTTTTGACCAAATTACAGTTCGACATTGTCTCTCCATCTAAACAGCTAACGCAGAGAGCTGTAATTCAATGCTGCATATCCATCATGGCATGGAAGAAAGAGGTTATATAATACGAATCGTTGGGGACAAGGTTAATTGGACGTTGTTATGCAACAACCGTTTAAGCCACAATTGGGAGGTTGTGGGTTAAATCATTTTGTGTATCGTTCTATGACTAATTTTGAACGTTTTTCAACAAAGAATATAATTTTAAGCCACAATTGGGAGGTTGGGGGTTAAATCATTTTTGCGTATCGTTCTATAACTAATTTTGAACGTTTTTAAACAAAGAATATAATTTTTCAGAGGTTGTGGCTTAAACGGTTGTTGCATAACACCGTCCAATTGGTCCATACTATGTGACTAGTTCTACATGTTAGTATAGAATTATAGAATGTAAATAATATCTAAAGTTGACATGTCAAAAAATTTAAACGATTTTTTAAAATTAAATCACCCATGTCCTCCTTCTGAAAGGTCGAAATCGCGGGTGTTAACCTTGGACAATTGATCGCAAGCGATTGCGTTTGCGATTCTTTGACGGTTAGCTTAACATCAATTTCGACCTAACTACGCAAAAGGTTATTTTGCGATATCATATTCTGTTTAGCTGATGTATTTTGCGATCGCAGATGGCGTTTAGAATCCGACGTTTGGCACGAGCCGATTTGCGACCATGTATGACAGATAAAAAAATGCGCGCCATCTGCGACCGGTTTGTTTCAACATGGGTATAAAAAGACCATTGGCCAAAACTTTCTATCATGCAAAAAACATTTAACTGAAAGTGTTTAGGGATATCTGGTAATTTATGATCCTCAAATTACGTAATATCGTCAATATATGTAAAGTCAACAAAGTTCAACTTCAGTGCGGTGACCTTAATGAGCCATTTTATTTATTTTTTACTTTTCTCTAAATTATTAATTTCTTCAATAACAAACAAAGTCAAAATAATAAAAAACATTATAATAAAATTAAAAATACATTGGCTTGTTAGAGTAATAGACAATCTAAATATATATAAACAAGCAAGAAAAATATAGTATAGTTTCATTTATAACAAAAATTACAATATTCTGGAAATTCAACAATGTGAATGCTGAGCTTAACAAATTTGACATCCCGACAATTTTGAAAAAACGAGGTATTTTGTAGCAGCATTACTTCGCTCCGCAATATCGTCAATATTATGCGGGGTGACTGTTAGAAAATTATGCACAATATTTTTCGAACTTAAAGGTTCGGATTTGACAGATGGAATAACTTTTGGATGTGATAAGTATTTTTTTAAGTCTAATATGTGACGGGTAGTCTCACACCACCAACGTTTCTAAATAGAGTGAGGTATTCGTTCGTTAAGCTGTGCGTCCTGACATCTGGCGCATTTCTCGACCTCCATTTGTTTTTGAGTGTGACAAAGAAACGTGTGGGTCGGAGCAGCAATTCTGTCAATCTAGATAAAAACTCAAGGTCAAAACAAAGCCATCAAAAAAATAGAGGTTTAAAGCATCGAAAAATCATTTGTTTGGAAGTGTTATTTATACATAAGTTCTCATGATAGGACTGAGGTTTTTCGCGATAACTTCCAAACTACTTTATGAATTTAACACACCATTTATAATTGAAAGAGCATTTCCGTTAAATTAATTTTCTTAAATTTGACTTGTACCAAAATACTTATGACACAATGGCCAAGCGAAGTTCAACTTCTTTGCGGTGACCTTAATGAGCCATTTTATTTATTTTTCACTTTTCTCTAAATTATTGATTTCTTAAATAACAAAAAAAGTCGAAATAATAAAAAACATTATAATAAAATAATTAAAAATATATAGGCTTGTTACTAGTACTAGACAATCTAAAATATGTAACCAAGAAAAATATCCTATAGTTTCATTTATAACAAAAATTATAATATTTTGGAAATTCAACAATGTGAATGCTAAGCGGCACCTGTATCTTAACAAATTTGACATCTCGACTTAACCTCAATAAGGCGCTGACTGTGACGTAGCACGGCACCCAGACACAAAATATGATTTCGGAACGTACCAGCAACTAATCTAATCGTGTCATTGACTGAACTTATAAATTATTATCCGATTATTTACCATCTCTTTCTAAACTAATGTATCAGTATGGGCGCTTAATAATATTAAACACACATCAGTCTAATAACTAAACAGTGGTCTACTCGTTTTATTTACTAAACTCGCACATTGTCATCCAGCTACTTATTCTCTCTTTTTAACTCAAAGTAGTGGGACGGGCGCACCCAATCTAAAACAGTCATGCCATTTTGACAATCAACGTCAGTCGATTTTCTGATGCACACAGTGGGCTCGCGGAACTAATTTTTGGCCAAAAAAGGTTAAATTAAATATATACTGAAACTTCTAAACACCTTTACTAAAAAGAGTAGATAGTCCAGCAGGCCTTGAACAACTATGATTTAATTGACGTAACTTTCAGTTATTTTTTAGAAGTGTCATTTTTCGCGTTAAAGTACCATATTTGTATGGCGGTTTGATCCAGATTTTAAGCCATTTTACGACAATATTTTATGTTTTATAAAATTCGCATACAATAAATCTTGGTAAAAGAGGTAGGGGAAAGGGGGGCAAAATGGGGTACGCGGGTAAAACGGGATATCGCAGTTGTAAGTAAATTGCGCAAAAATGAAACCTCTTAATATCAGATGTTTTATCCTTATGACTGGTTCAACTCTCTGCAATATGATTGGTGCCGGTCGGCTGAGCTTAAGTTGGTTTTTGCTCAATGTGATGTTGTGCGCTGCTTATTGCACATTTTGTAACGGTAAGTACATTTTTACAGACTTCTAAAATTTTGTTTACATTGAAAAATTAGTGGGTTTATGTATTATTTATAATTAAACACATCACCCGTAAAATTCGTACTTTACTATGTATGATTTTTGTTTGAATTTAACTGGTGGTTTGGGGCAAAACGGGGTTTTTTCATTGGGGCAAAATGGGGTACCTTGTTATACCTAGTAACCTATACCCCATTTTGCCCAAAAAAATTTTTTGATAGCATTACTGAAAGTCGTATTTTATGTTGTTTTTGCAAAAAATTGAAGCAAAATTCGTGTAGGAGAGTCGACAGCGATGACTTGGTTACTAAATTTAATTATTATAAAATGTATTTACATTATATTACAACTTTTTATTTTTTAAATAAGTATTTTTAACTTGTTTAGTATTTTAATAAATAAAACAAAAATATTGATTCTAAATTACACAACCTCCCGGCTTGTTTCGCCACATAGGCACCCCATTTTACCAAAGGCAACTTTTTACAAAAATAAAAGTATGATGGAGTTCTAAATCGTTTAAATTGAAAAGTAGAACCATAAAGATAACGTATCTAGCCAACTTAATTCCAAATGACGGACGCAATGGTGACCATTTAATAGGAGAAATAAGCCTATAAAATTAAGTCTCCCATTTTGCCCCCCTTTCCCCTAATTAGACTTTCCACCTGTACATTTTGATTCAAATTTTGATGTGTAGACTGGTCAGACAATGGTTTTTGCGTGGCATTTCTGAAATTATATAAAAAGATAAATTTCTTATAAATGTTGGACAAAAATTTTGCTTCCCTCATCAACCATGTTTTTAAAAATTTTATTTTTATAAAGAGTATGTATACATATTTTTCAAAAATTGTACTTTAAAATCTGCTGCCACAAGTTGCCCGTATGAAAGACATTATTAATTTACTAAAAATGGATTTCTTCGAGAAAAACTGAAACTTAAAAAAAAGCATGTCAGTATTAACAAAAGTTTTTGTTTATTATTTTTTAAGTACTTTAGGCTAAATTAAACCAATAAACATGGAAAAATATCTATTAATAAAAAATATAAACAATGTATAAAAAAATTAAAAGTTCAGTGTGACACGTCATTTTAAAGAAATATTTATACTTATTTAAAAATCAAACAAAAAGATGGTCACTCCATAATACAATACAACTGCATATCTCAAAAACAGTAAATTACAGATGAAACTTTTACAGGTGGATTGTTTATAAAAGAAAAAATTAGGTAAAAAAGCTTTTAAGGTAAACGGTTCTATTTCAAATCATCAGCAGTTTCCCAAATCTGACTTTTAACAAACTAGTATAAAAAAGTGGACGCTTTAAAAATATTTATTTTGTTGGACAAAAACAAATTTTTCTAGAAAAATCATTCTTATTTGATTATGCAGGTTCTTATCCGCTACAAAGTTAGTGTTACGTTTGTATTATTTTTTAGTTTTTGGTAGAGCCAAAGAATAATACCGTTTAACTTTTTTTAAATATTTTTAATTTTTAGTTTATGTTATTATGTAAACTCCTCATCCTTTTCAACGCAGCTTTGTTGCTTATTACACAGTGAGCTTTAACCTTAAATAACCTAAGTACCAGGTTTGACACAAATCGGTTTATAAATATAGGATAGTCTATAGGATAAAGATTTTGGGTCCGCCATGCAAGTTTTTTTTGTTTGAGTAAAAAATAATAATAAGCGGCGTTAAACACCGCAGAGTTCCAGATATAATACATATCGGTTTAAAAATGTAAAGGTTCTGTGTTTCGGATCCGCCAAGATATTTTTTCTAGGTTTGAGTCAAAAATTTTAATTATCGGCTTTACACACCCCAAAGTTCCAATTTTAATACATATCGGTTCATAAATAGAAAACTCTGCCCTTTTGGATCCGTCATATAATTTTTTAAGTTTGATTTCACAATTATACTCAACGACTTTAGACACGCCAAAGTTCAAAATTTGAAACCTATTGGTAAATAAGTTTTTTTAAATTCAAGTCAAAATATATATTTAGCGACTATTAACACTAAATTTAATACTTACGGGTTCATAACTAGGAAACTTCGCCATTTTGGATTCGCCATTTTGATTGTACATACTTCTTTGTCATTTCAAAACAAAATATTATTACAAAACCTATTTTTCTAATTTTGGTCAAAAATCAGATCCGGGAGCCCACTGTGCAGCGCTATGAGTTGGACAGCAATAAAAAATAAGCTGTGCTTTAAAAAGAGATGCAAATGAGTACGTTCCAAAATTACAATTTATGTCGGGGTGCTAATGTCAACCAACGTCACGAGTCAGCGCCTAATTTCGGAAAAACCGGGTATTTCGTAGCAGCATTACTTGGCGCCGCAATATCGTCAATATTATTCGGGGTGACCGTTAGAAAATTATGCACAATATTTTTCGAACTTAAAGGTTTGGATTTGACAGATGGAATAACTTTTTGATGTGACAAGTATTTTTTTAAGTCTAATATGTGACGGGTAGTCTCACACCACCAACGTTTCTAAATAGAGTGAGGTATTCGTTCGTTAAGCTGTGCGTCCTGACATCTGGCGCATTTCTCGACTTTCGCCAGTTTTTGAGTGTGACAAAGAAACGTGTGGGTCCGAGCAGCAATTCTGTCAATATACATAAGTGAGCTTAATGATCCATTTTATATATTTGTTTACTTTTCTTCAAATTATGGATTTCTTCAATAAAAAAAAAGTCAAAATAATAAAAATCATTATAATAAAATTAAAAATATATAGGCTTGTTAGAGTACTAGACGATCTAAAATATGTATAAGTAAGCAAGAAAAATATCCTATAGTTTCATTTATAACAAAAATCACAATATTTTGGAAATTCAACAATGTGAATGCTAAGCGGCACCTGTATCTTAACAAATTTGACATCTCGACTTAACCTCAATTTCGGAAAAACCGGGTATTTCGTAGCAGCATTACTTCGCGCCGCAATATCGTCAATATTATTCGGGGTGACCGTTAGAAAATTATGCACAATATTTTTCGAACTTAAAGGTTTGGATTTGACAGATGGAATAACTTTTTGATGTGACAAGAATTTTTTTAAGTCTAATATGTGACGGGTAGTTTCACACCACCAACGTTTGTAAATAGAGTGAGATATTCGTTCGTTGAGCTGTGCCTGCTGACATCTGGCGCATTTCTCGACCTCCGCCAGTTTTTGAGTGTGACAAAGAAACGTGTGGGTCGGAGCAGCAATTCTGTCAATCTAGATAAAAACTCAAGGTCAAAACAAAGCCATCAAAAAAAGAGAAGTTTAAAGCATCGAAAAATCATCTGTTTGGAAACTACTTTATGAATTTAACACACCATTTATAATTGAAAAAGTATTTTCTTCAAATTAATTTTCTTAAATTTGACTTGTACCAAAATACTTATGACACAATGCCCAAGCGAAGTTCAACTTCTTTGCGGTGACCTTAATAAGCCGTTTTATTTATTTTTGACTTTTCTTCAAATTATTGATTTCTTCAGTAACAAAAAAAAGTCAAAATAATAAAAATCATTATAATAAAATTAAAAATATATAGGCTTGTTAGAGTACTAGACAATCTAAAAGAGGTATAAGTAAGCAAAAAAAATAGACTATAGTTTCATTTATAACAAAAATTACAATATTTTAGAAATTCAACAATGTGAATGCTAAGCGGCACCTGTATCTTAACAAATTTGACATCTCGACTTCGAAAAAACCGGGTATTTCACAGCAGCATTACTTTGCGCCGCAATATCGTCAATATTATTCGGGGTGACCGTTAGGAAATTATGCATAATATTTTTCGAACTTAAAGGTTTGGATTTGACAGATGGAATAATGTTTTGATGTGACAAGTTTTTTTTTAAAGTCTAATACGTTTGTAAATAGAGTGAGGTATCCGTTCGTTGAGCTGCGCCTGCTGACATCTGGCGCATTTCTCGACCTCCGCCAGTTTCGGAGTCGCAATTCTGTCAATCTAGATAAACTTTTAAAACCTTTCTCTAAATTATTGATTTTTTCAATAACAAAAAAAGTCAAAATAATAAAAAACGTTATAATAAAATAGTTAAAAATATATAGGCTTGTTAGAGTACTAGACAATCTAAAATATGTATAAGTAAGCAAGAAAAATATACTATAGTTTCATTTGTAACAAAAATTTCAATATTTTGGAAATTTAACACTGTGAATGCTAAGCGGCAGCTATATCTTAAAAAATTTGACATCTCGACTTAACCTTAATTTCGGAAAAACCGGGTATTTCATAGCAGCATTAGGTCGCGCCGCAATATCGTCAATATTATTCGGGGTGACCGTTAGAAAATTATGCACAATATTTTTCGAACTTAAAGGTTTGGATTTGACAGAAGGAATAACTTTTTGATGTGACAAGTATTTTTTTAAGTCTAATATTATGTGACGGGTAGTCTCACACCACCAACGTTTGTAAATAGAGTGAGGTATTCGTTCGTTGAGCTGTGCCTGCTGACATCTGGCGCATTTCTCGACCTCCGCCAGTTTTTGAGTGTGACAAAGAAACGTGTGCGTCCGAGCAGCAATTATGTCAATATAGATAAGTGAGTTTAATGAGCCATTTTATGTATTTGTCTACTTTTCTTCAAATTATTGATTTCTTCAATAACAAAAAAAAGTCAAAATAATAAAAATCATTATAATAAAATTAAAAATATATAGGCTTGTTAGAGTACTAGACGATCTAAAATATGTATAAGTAAGCAAGAAAAATATCCTATAGTTTCATTTATAACAAAAATCACAATATTTTGGAAATTCAACAATGTGAATGCTAAGCGGCACCTGTATCTTAACAAATTTGACATCTCGACTTAACCTCAATTTCGGAAAAACCGGGTATTTCATAACAGCATTACTTCGCGCCGCAATATCGTCAATACTATTCGGGGTGACCGTTAGAAAATTATGCACAATATTTTTCGAACTTAAAGGTTTGGATTTGACAGAAGGAATAACTTTTTGATGTGACAAGTATTTTTTTAAGTCTAATATTATGTGACGGGTAGTTTCACACCACCAACGTTTGTAAATAGAGTGAGGTATTCGTTCGTTGAGCTGTGCCTGCTGACATCTGGCGCATTTCTCGACCTCCGCCAGTTTTTGAGTGTGACAAAGAAACGTGTGGGTCCGAGCAGCAATTATGTCAATATAGATAAGTGAGTTTAATGAGCCATTTTGTGTATTTGTCTACTTTTCTTCAAATTATTGATTTCTTCAATAACATAAAAAAGTCAAAATAATAAAAATCATTATAATAAAATTAAAAATATATAGGCTTGTTAGAGTACTAGACGATCTAAAATATGTATAAGTAAGCAAGAAAAATATCCTATAGTTTCATTTATAACAAAATTCACAATATTTTGGAAATTCAACAATGTGAATGCTAAGCGGCACCTGTATCTTAACAAATTTGACATCTCGACTTAACCTCAATTTCGGAAAAACCGGGTATTTCATAGCAGCATTACTTCGCGCCGCAATATCGTCAATATTATTCGAGGTGACCGTTAGAAAATTATGCACAATATTTTTCGAACTTAAAGGTTCGGATTTGACAGATAGAATAACTTTTTGATGTGACAAGTATTTTTTTAAGTCTAATATGTGACGGGTAGTCTCACACCACCAACGTTTCTAAATAGAATGAGGTATTCGTTCGTTAAGCTGTGCATCCTGACATCTGGCGCATTTCTCGACCTCCACCAGTTTTTGAGTGTGACAAAGAAACGTGTGGGTCGGAGCAGCAATTCTGTCAATCTAGATAAAAACTCAAGGTCAAAACAAAGCCATTAAAAAAATAGAAGTTTCAAGCATCGAAAAATCATCTGTTTGGAAGAGTTATTTATACATAAGTTCTCATGATAGGACTGAGGTTTTTTCGCGATAATTTCCAAACTACTTTAAATTTGACTTGTACCAAAATACTTATGACACAATTGCCAAGCGAAGTTCAACTTCTTTGCGGTGGCCTTAATGAGCCATTTTATTTATTTTTCACTTTTCTCTAAATTATTGATTTCTTAAATAACAAAAAAAGTCGAAATAATAAAAAACATTATAATAAAATAATTAAAAATATATAGGCTTGTTAGAGTACTAGACAATCTAAAATATGTATGCAAGAAAAATATCCTATAGTTTCATTTATAACAAAAATCACAATATTTTGGAAATTCAACAATGTGAATGCTAAGCGGCACCTGTATCTTAACAAATTTGACATCTCGACTTAACCTCAATTTCGGAAAAACCGGGTATTTCATAGCAGCATTACTTCGCGCCGCAATATCGTCAATATTATTCGGGGTGACCGTTAGAAAATTATGCACAATATTTTTCGAACTTAAAGGTTTGGATTTGACAGATGGAATAACTTTTTGATGTAACAAGTATTTTTTTAAGTCTAATATGTGACGGGTAGTTTCACACCACCAACGTTTGTAAATAGAGTGAGGTATTCGTTCGTTGAGCTGTGCCTGCTGACATCTGGCGCATTTCTCGACCTCCGCCAGTTTTTGAGTGTGACAAAGAAACGTGTGGGTCGGAGCAGCAATTCTGTCAATCTAGATAAAAATTCAAGGTCAAAACAAAGCCATCAAAAAAATAGAGGTTTAAAGCATCGAAAAATCATTTGTTTGCAAGCAGCATTACTTCGCGCCGCAATATCGTCAATATTATGCGGGGTGACTGTTAGAAAATTTTGCACAATATTTTTCGAACTTAAAGGTTCGGATTTGACAGATTTTTGATGTGACAAGTATTTTTTTAAGTCTAATATGTGACGGGTAGTCTCACACCACCAACGTTTCTAAATAGAGTGAGGTATTCGTTCGTTAAGCTGTGCGTCCTGACATCTGGCGCATTTCTCGACCTCCATTTGTTTTTGAGTGTGACAAAGAAACGTGTGGGTCGGAGCAGCAATTCTGTCAATCTAGATAAAAACTCAAGGTCAAAACAAAGCCAACAAAAAAATAGAAGTTTAAAGCATCGAAAAATCATCTGTTTGCAAGTGTTATTTAACATAAGTTCTCATGATAGGACTGAGGTTTTTTCGCGATAATTTCCAAACTACTTTATGAATTTAACACACCATTTATAATTGAAAAAGTATTTTCTTTAAATTAATTTTCTTAAATTTGACTTGTACCAAAATACTTGACACAATGGCCAAGTGAAGTTCAACTTCTTTGCGGTGACCTTAATGAGCCATTTTATTTATTTTTCACTTTTCTCTAAATTATTGATTTCTTAAATAACAACAAAAGTCGAAATAATAAAAAATAATATAATAAAATAATTAAAAATATATAGGCTTGTTAGAGTACTAGACAATCTAAAAGAGGTATAAGTAAGCAAAAAAAATAGACTATAGTTTTATTTATAACAAAAATTACAATATTTTAGAAATTCAACAATGTGAATGCTAAGCGGCACCTGTATCTTAACAAATTTGACATCTCGACTTCGAAAAAACCGGGTATTCCATAGCAGCATTACTTCGCGTCGCAATATCGTCAATATTATTTGGGGTGACCGTTAGGAAATTATGCATAATATTTTTCGAACATAAAGGTTTGGATTTGACAGATGGAATAATTTTTTGATGTGACAAGTATTTTTTTAAAGTCTAATATGTGACGGGTAGTTTCACACCACCAACGTTTGTAAACAGAGTGAGGTTCGACCTCCGCCAGTTTTGGAGTCTTCTGTCTTTCTGTCAATCTAGATAAACTTTTAAAACCTTTCTCTAAATTATGGATTTTTTTCAATAACAAAAAATGTCAAAATAATAAAAAACATTATAATAAAATAGTTAAAAATATATAGGCTTGTTAGAGTACTAGACAATCTAAAATATGTATAAGTAAGCAAGAAAAATATACTATAGTTTCATTTGTAACAAAAATTTCAATATTTTGGAAATTTAACAATGTGAACGCTAAGCGGCAGCTGTATCTTAAAAAATTTGACATCTCGACTTAACCTTAATTTCGGAAAACCTGGTATTTCATAGCAGCATTAGGTCGCGACGCAACATCATCAATATTATTCGGGGTGACCGTTAGAAAATTATGCACATTATTTTTCGAACTTAAAGGTTTGGATTTGACAGAAGGAATAACTTTTTGATGTGACAAGTATTTTTTTAAGTCTAATATTATGTGACGGGTAGTCTCACACCACCAACGTTTGTAAATAGAGTGAGGTATTCGTTCGTTGAGCTGTGCCTGCTGACATCTGGCGCATTTCTCGACCTCCGCCTGTTTTTGAGTGTGACAAAGAAATGTGTGGGTCCGAGTAGCAATTATGTCAATATAGATAAGTGAGTTTAATGAGCCATATTTGTCTACTTTTGTTCAAATTATTGATTTCTTCAATAACAAAAAAAAGTCAAAATAATAAAAATCATTATAATAAAATTAAAAATATATAGGCTTGTTAGAGTACTAGACGATCTAAAATATATATAAGTAAGCAAGAAAAATATCCTATAGTTTCATTTATAACAAAAATCACAATATTTTGGAAATTCAACAATGTGAATGCTAAGCGGCACCTGTATCTTAACAAATTTGACATCTCGACTTAACCTCAATTTCGGAAAAACCGGGTATTTCATAGCAGCATTACTTCGCGCCGCAATATCGTCAATATTATTCGGGGTGACCGTTAGAAAATTATGCACAATATTTTTCGAACTTAAAGGTTTGGATTTGACAGATGGAATAACTTTTTGATGTGACAAGTATTTTTTTAAGTCTAATATGTGACGGGTAGTTTCACACCACCAACGTTTGTAAATAGAGTGAGGTATTCGTTCGTTGAGCTGTGCCTGCTGACATCTGGCGCATTTCTCGACCTCCGCCAGTTTTTGAGTGTGACAAAGAAACGTGTGGGTCGGAGCAGCAATTCTGTCAATCTAGATAAAAATTCAAGGTCAAAACAAAACCATAAAAAAATACAAGTTTAGGGCATCGAAAAATCATCTGCGTGTGACGAGTTCTTTTCGCGATAACTTAATTCTTTTTTTTTGACCTGTACCAAAATGTTCTTATTGCACAATGCCCAACACCTTATGGTCATTGAATCAATTTAACGGCAATAAAAACCGACATAGCAAAAATGTTGCAAACAAGGTGTGTAGGGCCACTAGCATTATCAGTATGGTTGTATAGTTGGTCTAAGAAAAATGGGTTTTGTCCCACGACTGATTATGCAAGTAAGCGCTTTTAATTTACACCTTAACCTTAACGTCTTTTCTTTTGTAAGCTAGCACTAAAAATCAACGTTTTTGTTAACTTTTGCTAACTTTAAGTCGATTTTTAGAAAAAGTTTTATTAAATATGTGGTAAACACCGAAAAACCATACAAAACTTATCAAGTTATGTTTCTACTGACATCTGTTTACCATACTATAGTAGGCAAAAATAGTTCACCTACGTTACGGGTATGTGTCACTGACGTGAGCACAGTAAAGGCTCGTGGCCCGTTGGGATTGCTATTCGTTGCCCTACTGATAAGTGCGATAGGAGTCAGACTACTTGTCAGGGGTCAAACTCTTGATTTAATCAGGAGGTGACATCTGACCACCATTGCTTCTTTCATACGTACACGGATCAAAGAAATTCTTGTTTATGTTAATCATAGAACCAACGACAATTACAAATGTTATTTTTTGTTACTCTTACCTCGATCTCATGCAGCCTTTTCCTTGATTTTGGTTTTTTCTGAAGCTTTTCTTTTTTCTTAGCTCTGCTTGCCTTCGATTTAATTGTAGACTGGTTTGCAGTACTCCCGAACAGCCCACGGTTCTCGGCCATTTGAATCATGTATTTGTCGTCTAATCGAATAACTTCCTAAAAATTAAATATATCTTATTTGGTATTGAATAAAATAAAACTTGCTTAATTGCACTTTAGGACTAAGGCACTGAAAATATAATATAACATTGCTATGTTTAATTAGCGCGCCATTTATTTACATCGTTTAATAAATTACTAACATGTTGACGACCGCGCTCTGTAAAGGTGTCTCATTTACCCACATAGCACAATCACGTGTTTAACACGTAAAAAAGGCGTGAGAAAAAACAACGTTGATTTTAAAAGCTGCTAGAAAAAAAACGTTTATTTCATATATGAAAACAAGCTTAATAGGTAATTCATTAACGTTATAAAAAATAACGTTGCTAAACACTCCGTTTTATTAACGCCATTATCAAATTAAAACAGCAATGTTTTTACGTTAATTTCACGTGATTTTTATCAACGTTAAAATCACATTAGATTCACGCCTTTTCTACACGAATTTTAAAATGCGGCTCGCATTGCTTTTCTACCGAATATTTTTGAAATTTTACTAGCAGCAGCGCCACCTATTGTCGGGATTTTTCACTTTGACGAAGTCAGGCAGTGCTTTGGCCTCTAAACTCCAAAAACCTGTTAAGAAACTGATCCCTGATCCACTCACGACGCATCTGTTCATAGATAAAGGATTTGCGGCGCGGTTCAGTGAGTTTTTATTAGATAGGCAACTCCGGCTGTTTGACAGGTCGTTAGCTCTGTGGCGCCCACTGCAGAGCTTAGTGACGAACTAAAAGGCGAGGCGGGAAATTTGAATCGCCTTTTATAATAAATTTTCTTTAATTTTAAAGTTTTTTTTGAAATTTTTAATCAGTCAATATTTTATAAAGACATACAATGTCTTTATAAGATATAAACAGATTGAAAATGATATATAAAATGCAATAAATAAAAAATTTTTTAAATGAGTTTTTATTATTATAAAAAAAGCTACAAATTAATGACTAACTATTGATGAAATAATACATAGTCTAATTGATTGGTAAAATAAAATATAATGCAAAACCAAACACTGTCTAGTATATTTAAATTTGCTTTTAACATTTCTGGTGAGTGATGAGTGAATAAATAATGAAACAGTTGTTCGTGAAGAAAATCATTCTTAAGTGTCTACTTTTTAACAGCTCGACGAAAATCTGACATGATTTAAAAGTACCTCCTCGCCTTGGTTGTAAGTTGTGTAGGGTATGTTTCAAAGCAGTATATATATAGCTTATCAGTGGTCACACATATCATCGAAAAGCTGAAAACAATAAAAAAAATCAACTTATAACCACATTAATCATAGGTACTAGATTATGGTAATATTTAAAATTAAGGAACAAATTTATTCAAAGTACATTACGCTGCTGGGTAATCCCTCGTTTACCCATCAATTAAGCCCCCCCCTTTTACTTAATATCAAACGAAAGGGATAGACATAAAATTAACACTAAATTTGTGCTTAGTTCATGGGCAAATAAGGCACCTATCAGGCATTGGAAACCTATATTCAGAGTTCCGTAAAGTAAGCGATAAGAAGTTAAAAAGACACTACCAATACAAATTTTATCAAATGCCAATCTAACCTCAAATGAGAAAATAAGAAAACTTACCTTAAAATTTCTCGAAAAACTATGCATTTTATACTCGTCTGAACTTTAGACACTTCACCCAGAAAAGCAACTAGAAATTCTTAATCTTTTATATTTAAATTGCAAAAGTTACAAATTTAACAAAATTTAATTTTAATGCGTCACAGCAGCAAAGATTACCTACATAAGCCAAAAAGATAGATTTTAAATGAACCCGAAATAAAATGCGGCGGAAGAGGTTTTTCTACCTGAAAAAAAGAGGGACGGAATATCCAAACCACAGATAATTCTCAAAAAAAAAAATAGAATAAGGAACAAACGCGCGACCGCAGTGCCTCTTGTGAGCTTAGTGAGAACTTTAACCTAACGACCTGTCAAATTGCATTGAGTTTCCTAGGCATGCATCTGTTATTTTAACCTGATAAAGACACATTAACATTCTGTGAAAGTGTTAAAAAATCTTGTTTAGCTTTAAAAAAAAATATAATGTATATAGATAGATATATAGATATTTTGCTTTGCCTTGAGCACCATCTTTAAAATTGTCTTAAAGTGTTGTAGTCTTAAACTAGTAAACTTTTATAACTTCCTTTCGCGTCTCTTTTAAATTAAAAAATGTTATTAAAAAAACGTGACCAAAAAAGACGCAGAAAGTTAGTAGGTTTGAGAAGTCTTAATCAAGTGGCGTTTTAGAACGTGTTGTGGAGGACTTTTCAAGTGTGAATTTGGTACATGAAAATAACGAGGGTAAAAAAACGCGTTATATACACAGCACCAGAAACTTCAGCAAAAAGTACATTTTTATAGCTTGATTTCTCCTTGTTTTTAAGTTATCTTTAAGCATGTAAATTTAACAAAATAAATATTACATGGTATGCGGTTGTTTTTATGTAAAAAAAACTTTGTTATTTTTATTCACGTTAATTTAACGTTGATGTGATTTTTGTGCTATGTGGGTATGTAGCCTATATAGAGGGAGTAAACGGTATATTTTAGTGATAGAGGAGGCCAAAATAAGGTCCTTACATTATGTAACGCTCTAGGGGCGGAGGGGGGATCAAAAATCCTGAATTTTTGCGTTACGTAATTTAAGGACGTTCCCCAAGGAAAAAAGTTATTAAAGTTTAAAAAGTTTGGCAACACCGCTCATTTCGTGCAAATTCTTACAAGAGCCACAGTGTTAAAGTAGATAGTTGAGTTAAATACCTATTTATGTGCAGTAGGTATCTTCGCATTCTCTTTTCTGTGTTTTTATTGTTTTGTGTTTAAACTGACCAATTTTAGTGAAGAACGACTCACCTCAAAGTTTTTGAAGGGTTCACCTACACTGCTATTTTTTCTGGAGGGGCTTTGTTTTTGTTATAACGCACTAATTTTTGTATTATTTTTTAATCGAATTCTCTCCTGATAGATTCTGACAGCGAGTCTAGAGCTTCGGTGAGCTTCACCACAAATAATTAGCATGTCAGCATACTCCTGGATAGATTACATTTTGTTTTTTCTTTTGCAAACATTTTTGTGAAATTGTGATCATCGGCCACCTCCACTCCTTCCACGCACACTCTATCTTCAGACCACCTTTAGACTAACACGAGACAGTTAGGTGACACGCGACTGCAGTCCAAAGTTTGAACAAAGGAATTTTCTTAGGCACAGGTCTGTAGATAAAGTCAAAGGTCAAGTTTTCGTGTGGACAAGAATGATGCGGTAATGTCATTTATTTTTAAACTCGTAAACTTTTTTTAAAATTTTAAACCAAGAAGTGTATTTTGTTATTTTGATTGATGTTATGTTTTGGTTGCCCATAATTATAATTCAATTGCATCTTAAAAACATTTTATATTGTGAATATAGTCGTGGAATACCATATATCGGTGACTCCAACGTGGTAATATACCATATGGTATCCGCTGTACAAGACTCATAGAACTGTTTTAGATCTCTTCGTTTGAAACTCGTAGATAATGATTGTGAAGAAACAAAATTTCGGGTTTCCAATGTCTTTATTTATTTTAAACACGACGTTTCAGTTTCAGGTGTGATGGCCCGCCTCCTTTTTAATCCTAAGACGCTTGTTTTGCATAAGGAGTGGTTTCCATATGTTTGGTATGTCTGTGCTTGGCTGACTGAAAACTTCTTTACTCTGCATTATAAACGCAGCGTCAATAAACTTTCGTTTTCGCCAATGCGACTCCTTATGCAAAACTTTAGCTCCTGACCACTGAATCCTGTGATCATTTGACCATGCGTGATCCGCTAAACCGGATTTTTCAATATCCCCTAATTGAGTACGAATATAAAGACATAAAGACATGGAGGCAGAAGAACAAGCTGGTTTCAGGGCGGGTAGATCGACTTCAAATCATCTCTTTTGTATAACCCAAGTTATTGAAAAGAAAATGGCATACGGACAAGAGCTGCATCTGCTTTAAGTCGATTTGCAGAAGGCATATGATAGTATACCACTAAATCTACTTTGGAAAGCGTTGGAAAACACAAACATAAGCGTACAACTAATTAAGGCCATCAAAGAGTTATACCGCAATAGTAAGGCAAAAGTTAAAATAAAAGCAAAACTAACCAAAGGCTTTCAAGTAAATAAAGGTCTTAAACAAGGTTGCTGTATCTCGCCTACGCTCTTCAAGATATACTTGGAACAAGTCCTTAAAGTATGGAAGAGTAAATGCCAAAACATTGGAATTCCGTTGGACGAAACCACCTTGTATACTTTATGTTTCGCCGATGATCAGATAGTAGTGGCTCAGGATTATGACGACCTCGAATATATGACACGAAAACTAATAGAAGAGTACAATAAGTGGGGACTAGGGCCTAATCTCAATAAGACAGAGTATATGTGTATCGGTGGAATGAAACAGGATCTAATCTTAAATACCGGGCAGCGAATTCAGTCCTGTGATGAGTATAAATACTTAGGTCTAAAAATTACAGCTGACGGAACACTAGACAAAGCTATAAAAGATAGAAACGTACAAGGAAGAAAAGCAATAACTTTATTAAATGGAATAATTTGGGACCAACGTATATCAAAACATAACAAAAAGCTTATATATAACACCATTGTAAAAAGTATTATTACATACGGCTCAGAAGTATGGCCAATCAAGGATAGAACAGAAAAAATGCTTTCCGCTACGGAGATGGACTATTGGAAAAGAGCAGCAGGGAAATCAAAAAGAAAAAGAGTTACACATCAAAGAATAAGAGAAATTATGACAGTGGGTGAACGTACTTTAGTGGATGATATAAGAACAAAACAACATATTGTTAATAAGACCTAACGGATTATTATTTTGAGAATTTGCTACATTTGGTTTGTTTTTAATTTTAGAGATCGTTGAGTTTATTAATTTCTCAGAATAACCATTGTTGTGTGTTGTTTAAAAGTTATTTTAATTTATTTACCTACACCAACGTGCGAATAAATGAGTCACTCAGTATCATTAAAAACAAATTACAAACTGATGATACACTTCATGAGATGCAAGTCTCTACCTACCTTTCTTTGGATCAAAGCTAAGTAACACCCTTCCTTTTTCAAATTAATACACGAAGTCTCATTGGCACACAAACTGGGCAAATCTTGCGTTTCGAATAGGTCGGTATTTGGCAACTGGAAAGCTTCCATGTATTTTTCTTTAATGTCAGAAGCAATTTTTTTAAGGTCGATCACTTGTTCCAGATGTAGTTTGGGTAAGTCATCTCCACCTGCCGCACTTTGTTCTTTTTTCTCATTGTTATTGATTTCTTTTACTTCCTACAAAAAAAATATACAAATGGTATACAGCAAGCTTCGTGACTTCAGTAATTCTATGGTCAACTAGTTTATTTTAAGACCACTTTAAAATATCGACGACTGAGTTTTGTCTCTTTGAATCCTCGTTTGGGTGTCCTTGTCACAATTATTGACAATAATAGGGTGTTTTGTAGCTCACCGTGCATACGCGTATACTATAACTATGGTGATCATTAAAATACTCTGCCAATATATGGGCCCCTAAGCTCACACTAGGTACTATAGTTATAGTGTTCGTGTGAGCTAATATAACTAAAAACTGAAATATATTTTAATCAACTCCAGACTAAATTACCTTTTGTTTGATACCACACAAGCCATGTTTTGACTTAAACTCAAATTTTTAAAATCTACCCCCACCCTTTAAAAAAAAAACAAAAAACTAAAATGTATTTTGTTCAACTCCGGACTCAATTACCTTTCGTTTGATATCGCACACGCCATATTTTCACTTAAACTCTAATTTTTAAAATATACCCCCACCCTTTTTTTAAAATAAATTAAAATGTATTTTGTTTAACTGCAGACTCAATTACCTTTCGTTTGATATCACACACGCCATTTTGTCACATAAACTCTAATTTTTGAAATCTACCACCACTCTTTTATTTGGTTTTTGTTCGGTGGATTTTGTTCATTTTTAAATGGGATCTCGACCCAAGACCCAGCCTAGGTACCAAATTTCATTAAAATCGGCCAAGCGGTTTTTGAGTTATGCGCGTTGGTCGTTACAGACATACAGACAGACAGACAGACATACAGACAGACAGACAGACAGACAGACGGCGCAACAAAAAAGTTTCAAAATCATCTGAAACGCAAAGATATATAAAAATTTTTGAAATCGGAGCAACTTTTTTTTTCTCGAAAAAATTAGGATCACCATAGCTCACACTACTATAGTATAGTATATGTGTGAGCTAAAAATAAAAAAATATATCAAATCAAACCATCAGTATAATTCAATGCCGGTGGAGGTATTTTTCCTCGGAGTAGTTGTTTCTGTTGGTTTCACACAGCTAGTGCTCTATACGGAGCTCTCCCCTGCATTCACCTTAGGGTGACCCAAGAAGGGTGAAAACGGTCGAGGATTGTTCCTGCAGGTTATTAGGGCGTATTCCAAAAAGATATCCTAGTAATAACCGTTGGGGAAAGTGAAAACCACATAATTTTAAGAAGTATTTTTTTTTTGTTTGTACTGGGACTTAAGAGCAAGTTTAAAACATGTACTGGGCCAGGAATCGAACCCGGCCCGCAGGTATGTGAATCAAATGCTGCTATCACTACACCACGGACGAAGACGAAGAAAAATACAAGTACGTACCTATGTAATAAACACTTCTTTACTTTTACTGGGCATTTTTCCACAAACTACACATGTTTTATGTTAATTATTTCCCATTTTTCACAGAAAAATACAAAATTTTAAAGGACAAACGCAGAAAACCGCAAAATGTAAATAAACAACAAATATGGCGTGCATCACACAGCAGCAGTGTGTCTACGAGCCAAAACACACACATGCGCACTTGAAAATTTCGGTCTTTAAGTTTCAATTTGCCATTGCTTCCAAAGGAAGCTATGATTGCTTCACTTTTCGAATTTTTGTAGCAGTATTTATGGTCTAAGGTATTTGGTTAGGATTAATTTTGTCAATTGTTTTCCAGACAAATAAGAACTTAACAACACTTTTACTTACTACTGAAATAGTATCATCCGCCGCAGCTGATTGGCCCCCAGCGGCACTAATGATGCTTCCCTGTAGTGCCAAGTGTTGCAATCTAGCCAATCGATTGATATCGTGTAAGGTTTTGGTCACCATATCATCGTTTTCAGCCTCCAGACCTGAATGGGTTTCGTAAAGCACAAACTGAATCTGTAAACAATGAAGAAAAATTCGCCAATATGAAAATCACAAATAAAGGTATATTTCTAATCGTGTTCGTTGGCCGAGTCGCACTCCAATACGGGAGTCGCACTCCGATACGGGAATCGTCATGGATTTGGGAATTCCTAATTATGTAGCAGTGTTGCCAACTATTGGAAAGCGAAAATCCGTAGCGTAAACGCGAAAAATCTGTAGAAATCCGTAGGTTCAAAGAAGACTAAAAACAAAAAAGGTGCTTTTTTCACAATTAAAAAGTTTATATTGGTTTGATTTTTTACTTTTTTTGACAGTGACAGGAGTGCACAACTTTTTTGGTTCGGAATTGCATGAGAACGGTACGGTACCTACTGCTCCGTTCCAACGGATCCAAATAAACTTTTTTGCAGTGCCGCCAATTTTTTAAACGGATAAACCGTTATAATTAAAAGAAATAAATAGTACGTACTTTTTTAACATACATAACGTAAAACATAGTTTAACTTTCGTGGTGCGAAGCGTTGTTTGACTCTCCATCAAACAACGCGCGAAGTAATACCATTCGTTCTAAATAATGTTGCGACCGTCCGCTAGATGTCTAGAAAAATAAGGTTACTGATCCAAGCAAAACCTTTTTACAAAATGATTAAAATGTAGGAAAAAAAAGTAGATAAGGAGGAATGAGGCGCGGCCGCCGTTATGTTTCGATGTTTATCGTTTTTTAGTAAAATTGCCAAAAATCTGTAGATTTGGATCCAAAATCGGATATCGGAGATCGAAATCCAAAATCCGTAGATCTACAGATAAGTCCGTAGGGTTGGCAACACTGTTATGTAGGGTGCCAGCGTCGATGCTGTTGTTAGCATATGCGTATTGCAACGTTTTAGATTTTATGTTTACAGAAAACAAAAAATATTTTTGGAAGTTTTTGCAATATTTTTTATTAAAAATGGAAAACTTATTGCCGAATAATATAAATCACTAATTCTTGCTACATTTTGTCTGTAAGTTTTTTTTATGACAAAAGTGACATAAGAGAAGTAAACAATGGTATTGCGCATGTCTGGTAACATAGCACGGGTGGCTTCACCACGGATCACCTAACAAATGATCCGTGGCTGCACTGTCTGAAAAGCTTGCGGCCACGTACGTCTTAAATATATTAGTACTGTAAAAGCATATTAAAACCATTAATGGAAAATAGATAGTTTAAGTTGTGCTACGTATTTTTACGTAAAACTGCACGTTAAATGCTCTACGTTTTGTTCCAAATTTGAGTTTAAGTTGAATGTTTTTACGTTACCATAACAAATCTACTTAGAGCAGAGAATATGGAATTCGGCACTGTGTTTTTTTGATGTTACAATTTTGTTTTTTGTCTTTTCAACTACAGTAGGAATATATTTGCAAAGAATCGTTTGTACTGGAAGCGGAAATTATCGTCCAGGTCTCATTTTTCGATCGGTCAATCAACCAATTCTATTATTTGGTAACGTTAAGGTGCCCGCAGCGTAAGCTAACGTAAATACGTAAGCTCCTAACGTGACCTTGACGACGGTGTGACGAAGTGCGCTTGCGTAACTGTCAAATCTCATGCTTACGTAAAAATACGTAGCACAACTTAAACTATCTAATGACTGCTAAAAGCGTCCCGCCATATTGGATTCAAATGGACCCAACCGTATGGCTTGGATTAAAAAGTAAACGCTTTTAATAAAATTTGACAGGAACTGCTTTCAAATGACGTTAAAGAAAAGGGAATGACGTCTATTTCTTACCTGAGGTCTGGACATCGAAAAAGACAAAGTTCGTTTTTGCTCTTCAAGTATTTTGACGACCCTTTCTTTTGCAGCTTCACTTTCGCCTGATTGCGTCAAAACTTCTAGCATTGATAAATCGCCACCTCTACTACACACCTGCGAAGATGTGAAAAGTTGTGTTAAAAACATTGGCAAATTTTTATATTGGTGAGCCAATCCTCGTATTAAGTGAACATTTTTAGTAAAAAATAAAGTTAATGGCTAATACTCCACCCTACTAAGTTATATATTGTTCAAAAGAAAACTTTATAGTTAAAGGCTACTAAAGGCATGACGTCGTTAAACTTGACGATTGATTGATTGATTAGTTCCGCCAGCAAGAATAGGTTTTGAGATCTCCGACACGGCAGCTATTTAGCTTATTGTATCTCCTGTTAGGTGGTTTTCCCTAGTTTAGGAGGCTTGACGACCTCGCTAAGAGGAGCAGCCCCTTTACTAGGTTTCTCTGACAGTCTGCCTCTCTGGAAGGGTTTTCTTCCAGGAGGATTTTTGTTCTGCAGAAGGTCAATGCTGGGCACTCAAATATTATGTGAGAGGCTGTTTCGTCGTTCTCGTCACAAAGTCTGCATATGGGCTCATCTCTGTAGATTTCCATTCTATGCATATGTTTTCTCAGTGTGCAGTGACCGGTTATAAGTCCCGTTGAGTTTTAGTAGTTCACAGGTGAGTGAGGGTAATGGTGATGACACCATTTTCTTACTGTGGTTTAGCCTTGGTAATGATGCCAGTGGTTTCGATGTTCCTCACTTATCCATCGTTTGATGTAGCCACGTACCGAGGTTTTTGAAATTCCAAACGCAGGTTCTGGCCCTATGAATGGTTTTTCAGATCCTTTTCTAGCAAGTGAATCTGCCTTTTCATTGCCTGGAACCCCCGTGTGCCCTGGCACCCACGCAAGAGTAACCTTGTTGTGTTTTGCCAGGGTTAATAAGGATTGCAGACAGTTCCAGACTAACTTACAGTTAGTTTGTTGACTCGCTAGAGCTTTAATTGCTGCTTGGCTATCTGTGAAGATTGTGATATCCTTGTTGAGATATCCTCTTCCAGATTTTCCCGCAGACAGACCTCTATAGCGTGTGTTTCTGTTTGGAATACTGTGGCATATTTCCCCAAAGATGTAAACCAGTTTAATCTAGGGGCTAAGCCATATACTCCTGCTCCTGACCCACTATCCATTTTGGATCCGTCAGTGTTCCAAACCAACTTTCCCTCCTGACGATACAAATGTACATAATAATTTGACTGAAACCTGTCACAATATTAGCTCACACATATACTATACTGTAGTAGTGTGAGCTATGGTGATCCTAATTTTTTCGAGAAAAAAAAAGTTGCTCCGATTTCAAAAATTTTTATATATCTTTGCGTTTCAGATGATTTTGAAACTTTTTTGTTGCGCCGTCTGTCTGTCTGTCTGTATGTCTGTCTGTAACGACCAACGCGCATAACCGCTTGACCGATTTTAATGAAATTTGGTACCTAGGCTGGGTCTTGGGTCGAGATGGTCCCATTTAAAAATTAACAAAATCCACCGAACACAAACCAAATAAAAGAGTGGGGGTAGATTTCAAAAATTAGAGTTTATGTGAAAATATGGCGTGTGTGATATCAAACGAAAGGTAATTGAGTCTGCAGTTAAACAAAATACATTTTAATTTATTTAAAAAAAAGAGTGGGGGTATATTTTAAAAATTAGACTTTAAGTGAAAATATGGCGTGTGTGATATCAAACGAAAGGTAATTGACTCCGGAGTTTAACAAAATACATTTTAGTTTTTTGTTTTTTTTAAGGTAGGGGTAGATTTCAAAAATTTGAGTTTAAGTCAAAACATGGCTTGTGTGGCATCAAACAAAAGGTAATTTAGTCTGGAGTTGAATAAAATATATTTCAGTTTTTAGTTATATTAGCTCACACGTACACTATAACTATAGTACCTAGTGTGAGCTTAGGGGCCCATATATTGGCAGAGTTTTTATTTGATCATATTGCGGCAAAAGTAGACCATAAAGAGTAAAGTGAGTAAACAAGCCTGATTTATTGCAACCCATTTTTCCTTTGCTGTTTTTTGGAGTGTGAAGTTCTTTAACCATTCGTAGGGATTCTAAGAAAATTTTCTTTACCGAACGTTAAGGGATAAAAACCCTTTTCGCAAAATGTGACGTTGCCATATTATCATGCAATGCAAAACTTTATGTTTGTTTAAATTATTACATAAAGATCTGCGTACGTTAAGCAAATAGACTTACCAGATCTATTGGATCTGTCACTGCCGAGTAGCTATTCGGTGGAGTCGCATAGATAGCTACAACTTCTTCCATGAAACTAGAATCAGCGGGCAAATCTATTAGCCTATCTGCATAAATTGTGACATTACTAAAACCCAGTTCTAGGAAATAGGTCTCGTAGTCAGTCTTCCTAAAAATAAAAATTTAGCTTAGGTGCACTAAAGAAACACGTTTTGTTAGTTTGTTTTAAAAAGTACTAGTTTTTAAAGAATAAATTCAAATATAAATGTTTAATCTAGTTTACCCAACACCTCCAAAAAACATAGACTTGAGCATGAGGAAAGCCTGTACACATACATGTCTTACCTTTTTCCTGCACTGAACGCAAGCAGTTTGTTGATTTTTTTATTGGTCGTCAGCAGCATTGCCAAGTAGGCCGTGGTTCGGGGCGAATAAATATGAGTCTGAATCACACTTCCTGATAAACCAAGTTCTTTAAGTAGTTTCCCGAAGGTAGCGGCGCCCCGGCAAAAGGATTTATCCTAAAATAATCCAACAGTGAATTACCAATACATTTATAAATTCAGCACGTGCTTGCTTTCTTCACTTTTTTGAATTTGAACTTAGGAAATGCAAGCACGCAAAATTGAAATTTAGTTTAGAAGTTGAAGATTGAGAAGAACAAACAAACGTTTTGAAAATATAGACATTTTGTGTAATCCAAGTTATACTATACGGCTATTTTGAATCTATGTGTGTCTATGTCTGTCGGTAACACGATAGCTTCTAAACCCTGAACAATACTGTAAAGAGCTGATTAGATTTTGGTCAAAATCCATTAATGCTAATGACAGATTTTTGACAGTTAAAAAATTGAATTTATAATCCATGCCATAGGCAGTTACACTTTTGTGACATTTTTAACCTGTTTATTTATCATATGCATACTGAGAGAAACAAAAAAAACTGAAAAATGACGTCTTTGAGTTGTTTTTTTCTGTGTGTTTTTTTTTCAACCTACAGTCAGCATCTTTTTAACCAGAGACAATGCCAGTTTTACCTTTAATTTTATACCAACATGACATATTTACTTTTTAATATATTTCTAGTTAGAAAATATGTTTATTTCATGTCAAAGTCACAAAAGTGTAACTGCGTATGGCAAGGACTATAGTAGAACACTTGTTTCTCAATGTTTTATGTTATTACGAGTACTAAAAACTTTTAGGACTTCCGATATTAAAAAAACTGTTTTTAAGGCTGATATAGGGTGGAGTTACACTTGGAGTGTGCTAATGGGCTAGGAAGGTATCAGATCCCTCACGGATCTATTTTCTTTGTTTTAAAATCTTGCCTGAACAATTATTTGGTGATTTTTGACAAAATTACTTCTGGCCAAATTTCTTCTCATGGACGCATGAAACGAAATGATATTTGGACAATGAGGGTCCCATTTAAAAGTGTTTGCATCTAATTTGTCTAAGCTCGTCACCATATTGAGGTTGAACTGTTTTTCTATTTGAAGATTTAGGTCTTTAATATCCCTAAAAACATGATAAATCTACTAAACAGGAAGATAATTAATTCTCAAAATACTTGCAGATTGGATTTGACCAAAGTGGAAAATCCAAAATGGCCTTCGTTCCGTTATTATTTATTTCAGTTTGTCATTTCTGTTCTCTGGTTTCGTTTCATTTTTACTTATTAACGCTTATTGCAGAGAATTTTCCAGCTCAATTTGGTGGACACCAAGATAATCTGACTCGAAGTCACTTGGTACCTGGGACAATTACAACTCATTCACTCTCAAACTCATACTACATGAAGACCCAACGTGCCGATCCGCCAAGCACCCACGGTCCCTAGAATAGACCGGTCTAAGGATCTTATATTCATGTCATATTTTTTACGTCACTGGTGTTCCAGCTGCCTTTTGTAAACAAGATTTAGGTAGGATATCTCTTTAATAAAAGGAAACAAGCTGGATTGTAACAATTACAGAGGAATTTCAGTAACCAGTACTCTAAGTAGATTGTACAATAGGATTCTTAGAGATCTAATACAGAATGATTTTCATGAACAAGAAGAAGAAGAGCAAAGTGGGTTTCGTGCAGGCAGATCTTGTAGTGATAATGTTTTTTGTCTTAAACCAGTAATTGAGAAAGGGAGCGACAGAAATATAGACTCATGTTACCTTTGTGGACCTACAAAAAGCATATGATACCGTTCCAGTAGAAAAACTATGGAGTGTTAGAGCAGACTAATATCAATCATACATACATAAAAGCGATAAAAGAACTATAGAAAGGGTCAAAATCTAAAATTAAAATTGGAAATCGACTGTCAAAAGAATTCCTGGTAACAACAGGCTTAAGACAGGGATTTTGTATCTCTCCAACTCTTTTTAAAATATATAAGAAAGTAGCTCTAAAAAACTGGAAACGTAAAGTACACGGCATGGGAATACAACGTAACGAACGATTTACCATATACACACTACAGTTTGCTGACGACTAAGTAATTGTAGCTAATGATAAAGAAGACATGGAGTATATGATAAGAAAGTTAATGGAAGAATACCAAAAGTGGGGATTATTAGTGAACGTGGACAAGACACTGTACTTATGTATTGGAAACGAATCCAGTGAGTTAGAACTAGACAATGGAGAAGTAATTTCTAGGATGTAAGTAATGAGTATGTATACTTGGGTGTCACATTTGATAAGACAGGAACAGACTGTAAAGAACTGGAAAAAAGAATAGTAAAAGCAAAAAAGGTTATCGGATGTCAGTATTTTATGGAGCAGAGAGATAAAAAAGAATGTAAAATTTGACATATATGAAACAATGGTGAAAAGCACGCTGTTGTATGGAATAGACTTGTCGCGTAACAGAAAAATACAAAACAAAAATGTAACGTGTCGAAATGGATGCAATAAGAAGATCAATGAGAATATCTAGAACAGATCACATAAGAAATGTGATCATAAAAGAAAGAATGGGAATCGAGGGAAGCATAACGGATGACATCACTAAAAGGCAACTGATATGGTACGGCCATGTACAACGGATGAACGACGAAAGATTACCAAAGCAGGTCCTAGAATGACAACCAATAGGGCGCAGAAAAAGAGGGCGTCCTAAACTAGAATGGCAACCGTCAGTCCAAAATTCAATGAGTCAAAAAAATCTGATAGAAGATGATTGTCAGGATTGAAGGAGGTGGAGATTAGGCGTCGGACAACGTAGAAAAACGTTCTAAACCGACTAAATAAAAAATATAAAAAAATCTCTTTAATGAGCAATAAATATATTTGAAATTTTTTGAAAACCAAGGCAATTTGCCAACTGTTTTTTAGTATATCCTTGTAAAATAAAATGTTTTAGATGTATAGTCATAAAACATGATCGTTTAGTATAAAAGGTAAACCGAGGACTTGGGAAGTAAACAAATGATGTACCTAGCTTAGCGGATTACTTTCGATGCTGTAACGAACACATCGCTGCTTTGCTTTGATAGTGGCACTAACACAACTAAAAAAAATGCGTTTTAACTTCTCCTCGTATTGTATATATTTTTAACACAAAATTTTGCTTATTGTCTATTTCAAGCATGGGTAAGATATTGATTGATTTAATCAAAGCAACAAAAATATATAAATATTTGCCTTTGACATTATTTTTAAAAAGCGTTTCCTGAAAATTATCATTTCCAGTTATGCCACTATCAAAGCAAGGCAGCGACATTATTTCCTTCGTATTTTTATTTTTGTGTAAGGAAAAATGAAGCGGGCTAGGAAAAATAAACCATTCTATGAGTAGAAAATTTCCTTTTTTAAGGACATATTAAAAAACAATTGGAAAGTTGCCCTGGTTTTCCTGAAATTCCAAAAATATTTATTGTTCATTAAAGAGAAATCCTACCTAACTTTGGTTTATGAGAAATAGCTGGACCACCAATGACTTAAAATTATGATATATATTTTTAACATCCTTAGGCCGGTTTAATGTGAATTCTGAACCACGACCTTGTATTGATCTTGTCTACTTCGTTGATGCCCAAAGTCCCCTACCTAGGTAGGTTCGAGTTTGTACTGGTAGGCATGGGAATCGCATCCACCGCCTTCTAATTGTAAAGCGAACGCGCGCCAATTGAACCATCAGGGCCAGTGTTTTCTGATTAAGAAATGTTAAGTGCTTGTCAATCGCCATTTTAGTTTATTTGTTTTGTGTTGTTGCCAGTTTTTTTAAAGGTAAATTTATTAAAATATTAAAAGTCCGAGAATTTCTTTCTTTTTCAACAAAAACAACGAAAATAACAACTGACAGTCGCCGCCATTATGACAAGGCCGCGATAACTGGTAAGGCTGCCCAACGGGTTGCCTACGAGATCGGATTATTGAACATAAATGGAATGAATACGACCAAAATTGAAGTGACATCCAAAATCATCGCAGCCAAGTTGTGTTTTTTAGCTTGACATTTCGTTTTCTTGTTTAAGGCCTTCACACACACCTCCGTAGCATGGTGCATAACGCGTGGCATGGGGCTTTCAACCAATCAACGATCGAATAGCAGCGGCCATATTGGTTTTGCATAAGAAAAGTCCATAAGGTTGAACTTCTATGCGCCATGCTATGCGCTATGCATTTTTGTGTGTGATCGGCTTTAGTTTTAGCTTTGTCAACCGCTGTATTTCTATATTTATATTTCATCAAATCCAACTGTCAGAAACTGCACAGAGTGTCAAAATAATACTTTTTCCAATAGAGTAGGGAAAGTCCGAGAATTTCTTTCTTTTTCAATAATAACACAACAAAAATAACAACAACTGTTAGTCTCAGCAATTTTGAGGCGTGATAAAATAATTATAAAATAAAGTATAGTAGGTTTGATTGGGCTGATTAACGGGTTGCCTACGATTGACCTTCTACTCTCGGCATTATTTAGTGAAATCCTATTTCTAGTTCTTCTAGAATCTCTGGTACTTACTCAATTTTAAGTGAATTAACCCAGCATGTTACAGGGCTGTTTTTCGCTTGTTCAGTTATTTTTTCATCTTGTAAATGAGAGGGTAGCAGTTCGCTTAGAGATAGCGCATTATGTTTTATCCTGAAATAATACAAATAAAATGAGTTTAAATATAATGAATCTTATAAAAAAATTATATTGATAAGCCTTTAATCAGTCAAAAATGTTTAGATCAAATTTTACATTTTAGTTCTTCTTTTATCCTTCACCATTACCCATATAAAAATTAAATATTTATTTAATAATCTTCTTTTGGCTGATATTTTTTTTATTATTAGTAGAAATTGAAAATTTTTAATACTGGACTTTATTTATTTATTTATTTATTTATACACGTACAAGTACAAGTACAAGTACAAGATATTATTACAAATAAAAAAGAGAAATGTAGTTCATGGAACCCAAAGAAGAAGAAGATGCTAGCAGAAGACACGATGAATTTTAGAAATATGTGTGTGTCTCCGACTAGCATTCTTACCTTAGACTAAATTACATAAGTTGTTTTAACATACTATTATTATATAAATTATTAGACATTTTTAACAAAACACACAAACAGATAAAGCATAATATTTTAACAGAAATGTGTTAATTTTATGAGAACCAAATTATTTCAGACATAATTCGTTGGTAGTTATTTTTAACCCAAATTTTTATAGTTATTTTTGTTGCCTTATTTAAAGATTTATTTCTTATGTTTAGTGGCAACAGATTAAGGAGTCTAGGACCTGTAAATAAGATAGTTGGCTGAGTCCCTGAAAACTTTTGTAAAGAGGTGTAATAGTTTAGCCTAGATACTGCTGTTGTTTGTATATCATGTGAAACAAAGTCTTGAAATATTTTATAATTTAACGAGAATTGCAGGTCTTTCATACAATATAACTGCCTTAAATGTAAAAACTCTATTTCAGAAAATAAAAGCTTTGTAGAATATAATTTCGGTTTAACAAATTGTAAAAAATTTAAGTTGTTTCATCTGTGCGACACATGTTGATAACTTAAATGTACAAAGTTTTTTAAAGATTCCTGTAACCAGACCTAAACACCCAATTGCAAATGATGGTTAATACCTTAATCGGGACACTGCAGCGGCAAGTTTGACCCTCTGTGTCCACAGAGCGTTTTCGGGAAACGAGAGTCCCACTTGATCGAACAGTTTCGATGCCAGGGCAATAACTGACGTTTCGCGTTTCTTAAAATGTCTATGGTAGAGGTCGTAGAACAAAAGCCAAATGTGCGCGGCTGAATCTTCTAGCTAAAAACAATTTATTTTAAGCATCTGGCCGTTCTTAGACTCACCTTTAAGTAAAGGCCTGCATGCTGTCATAATTTGATCTTCCTTTTTATGTGTGTAAGTTCAGGGTACTTTAAATATCTCCCAAAATGTTTTAAATTGTAAGTAATTAATTTGGCAGGCGGTACAAGGTAAGTTTACTAAAAAACTAGGTAGGAAGGGAGAGAGGGACAAACCCTTAAGCTCTTCTGTGCCTTAAGCCCAAAATACAGCTTCGATTAAAAAAATTGCGGCCAGATGGCACTTAGTCATTCATAGGACCTACTCGTTTTGGGTGTTAAGTTAACGTAGCTTTATGTTTGATGAAAACGAAATTTTTAATCAATTTGTGAAAACTACGTTACTCTAGCTGCTGTGATTTTTGAGATTATACGATTTTCTTTTTTCAAAAAAAGTGGCAAACTTTGTCACTACGACAAGTTTTGTTGAAAATGCAATTTTAAATCTAAATTGAAAAACCACGTTACGCTAGCTGCTGTGGTTCGTAAGATATGTTTTTTTGCCATTTTTTTAAATCTTAAAAACTGCGAGTTTAACAAACTTTTCTCTATGAAAAATATTGTTAAAAATTAAAGTCTTAATCTAACTTTGAAAACCTTGTTTTGATAGCTGCTGCGGTGCTCGAATTATATTTTAGCTCACACTACTACTATACTATAGTAGTGAGCTATGGTGATCCTAATGTTTTCGAGAAAAAAAAGTAGCTCCGACTCGAGGGGTAAATATCTGCCCAAAATGTTGTACACCATAAATCCTTTTTGGCAATTAAATCCCTAGAAATCCTAATAAATCCCTAGAAATCCTGTTAAATCACCAATAATTTCCTATAAACCCTAATAAATCCCAATAATTCCAAAGAAATCCCTATAAATCCCCATAAATCCGAATAAATCCCCGTAAATCCTATATAGTTTTACTTATGTAGCTTGTTTTTAATTTAAATCTGACAAATGACCTGACGGCTTAGATGCGAGGGAAAGAGCAAGTAATAAGATGCGTTCAAAGATTTAAAAAAATATATTAGCATAGCAAATAATAAAACAATTGAGAATAACTAATAACATATCATCAATTCTACTTTTTATTTCTGTAAGCGATATTAATCTGACTTAAGACATCCTGGGTAATATTGAAAATATTCGATTCATTGTCCTTTATTGATATTGGTGCGAAAAATATATATTCTGTGTCTACGTTGGACAAATCTTGTTTCCCAGGCCATTTAAATTCATTTTTTGTTTATTTTGTCTTAAAAATTTAATTTCGACTATCGGATTATCGGCAGTACCATCAACATGTCTTACAATTTTTTCAACAAACCAGCCTTCGTCTTAATACACTACATCAAACTTATCAATCTCTAAGAAAATTGTCAAAGCCGATGAACTGGAATGTTGATGGGAGTAATCTTTTTGAAAGTTTTCCCCTTGATATTCTCCTTCATTAACGTTAATTTCCATTTCAATACCATTTTCCGAGTCATTTTCAGAGAACATTTCTGTACTTGGGCTATCGTCATTTTTTATGATGGTATTATCTTCTGAACTATCTGAGCTATCTCGAGAGCTGTCTCTTTTACCTCTCTTCGAGTTTCTCTTTATGTAGGTTCCTTTGGATTTTAATGAATTTACCTTTTTGTGACCTAATTCTAGTATCTTAGTCTTTTGAGTTCTGCCTGTACTTTTTAGAACAAAACGTTGTAGTCTGTCTGTACTAACCCTATTTTTTCCTCTAGCAGCCAACAAAAGCGTGTTTATCGAGATCCCCGAACGATTTTGGCACGTGGTAGGCGATTGCTTTTGCGCAGAACATGATTTAAATCCTTGGTAAATCCTTGATAAATCCTCGGTAAATCCTCGTAAATCCTCATAAATCCTTAGTAAATCACCGTAAATCTCAGTAAATCCCCCTAAATCCTCGTAAATCCCCATAAATCCTCCAGACTGTACACCATAAATTCTCAGATATTAACCTCTCGCTCCGATTTAAAAAAAAAATTATATATCTTTGCGTTTCAGATGATTTTGAAACTTTTTTGTCGCGCCGTCTGTCTGTCTGTCTGTCTGTCTGTAACTACCAACCCGCATAACTCAAAAACCGCTTGCCCGATTTGAATGAAATTTGGTACCTAGGCTGGGTCTTGGGTCGTGGTGGTGCATATCTATAAATACAAAAGAAACTACCAAAGTAAAAACAAAAGGCAGGCAGATGAAACGAAAAACAGTACTCAGGACCGTGACAGAATTTGTCTCTCAGGTCAGTTCAATGCATTTTGCATTTTTACTGCCTTCGCGACGTTTTATGTCGAGTCAGCGGAGTGTCAGCCAAAATACTACAAACGTAAAGTTTAGTAGCTGCGAATAAAGAAACAACAATTTTCGGTGGCTAAGCGGGCATAAATAGAATTTGTTTCTCTTGTATTTTTCGTGGGCACCTCGAAAGCTGTACACCCACGGGGGTCCAAAATCTAATGGACACCTATTAAGTGTTGACAGCTGTTTCGTCCTCTTCAGAACACTGCATGGTCAATTTTACACTTTTTTAAGGCTATAGAGACGGTATATGAATCTTATCTTACGATATTAGCCTCGAACAATTATTGTTTCTTTATTCACGGGTACTAAACATTTTAACACAAAATTAAATACCGCTTTTATCTCATAATTAAATCTATAAATACTTACGTTGGGAAATATCTGGAAAAATAGTACGTCATTAAGGGCTTGCATAAGAACGTTTTTATCTAAAATAAATAAAACGCGTCAACTTATATTACGGTCGTAAACTAATATATGACAGATTATTATTTAAAAAATATGCATAGTTTTCTCTTTAAACGGGTCTGCGTTAAATACAGGATGTTATACAGGATGTTCAAAGTTAAAACGGCACTGCTACTAACTTCGTTATTATTAGAGCTACAGGGTCGGCTAAATTGAAAAAGTTGTGGTATTTTTTCCGCTGATTACGATGGTGGATATAGAAATAAAATTAAATGACTCGTAAGTGAGTTATGGTAAAAAACATTTTTTTAAAGGACACCCGGTATACAGTCACGCCAATGGAAAGAAAATTTGGCTTTAAACAAATTTGTTTTATTACTTTTTTCTTAAACAACAACTTACAAGAACTGTCCGATTCCAACTAATGTGTGCCATGTATTTTATAAAGTGTTTATTTTATACAGGGTGTCTCTAAAAGGTCTGTACAAAATCTTAGCACATATTCCTGAGGTCAAAATAAGTCGATTTAAAGCAACTCAGCTTAGTCCGAAATTGCTCCGTTTCAGAGATACAGGGTGTTTTTTATTTTAATTGAACCAAGTGAAACTATTTTCCCAGAAATTGACTGATACCTACCGAAAATGATTAAACGACAAAAAAAAATTAATAACTCATTTACTGACTAAATTTAATCCTTCAAGGTAGCAGTAAAATCTTTTGATCCAAAATAATTTCAATATTTCGTTGCGGCATCGAGCACTAAAAACGGAAATATCTCGAAAACGTAGCAGATTTTATGAAAAGTACCTTTTTTGCTTAAAAAAGCTCAGGAAATTATTTTATCAACAAAAAAAGTTGAAAAATAAACTGAGAAAAAAGTTATGGTCATTCTAAACCATAAAATGAGCATTGTGAAGCGCCCTCTAACGGCCACAGTGAAAAAGTGTCGCATCCCAAAAAACCCCCGAGTACCAATTTTTAAAGTAATGCGTTGAGAAATGTTCATAAATTTTAATTAAATCGATTTTTAATTTTTAAATTAACCACCCTGTATCTCTGAAACGGAGCAATTTTGGACAAAGGTAATTTGCATTAAATCGAATTATTTTGACCTCAGGAATATGTGCTAAGATTTTGTACAGACCTTTTAGAGACACCCTGTATAAATTTTACAGTGAAGTATTAAATTTTAGAAGTTTTTAATGTATTTTTTGATACCTGACCTATCTAAAAATCTTGGTAGTGTTAACAACAACTTCAAGCTTTATGGACTTTCATAAAGTAGTAAAGTAGTTACGAATCTTCAAAAAACGTCGAAATTGCCACTCACTCATGTATAGATCATCAAAATTCTACTGTACTTCCAGACAAGCTACAAAGCTAAAATTTAGCAGACTGAAAGAAATTTTTACCAAACCCTTAGAAAAAATCAAAATACCCCAAAATTTTAATTTATTTCCGTCCGCTATAAATTGCCCACTTGCAGGAAAGCTAGAGAGCTGAGCTTTAGAAGGCTGATAGGAACTATGATAAAACCATAGGATAAAATTAAAAAGCCTCAAATTTTTTAATAAGGCATTGCAAAAAATTCGAACAATATTCCGCATATTTTATTAAAACTTAAATATTATCCTAATCCGAGAGTGTTTGGAAGGAGTGGAGGAAAGGAGTGAAATCATTACAAAACATTTCATGTAAAAAAAAGCCGAGTACGCGAAAATGATATTCTGTAAAAAGAATTAAGATAAAAGTAAAGCCAAGTTCTACAATACAAATTTTAAAATAAAAAGTTCTTAATAGTTTGGAAATGTTTTTCTAAACTTGGCTATTACGGCTGCAAATGACTCTTAGCCATAGTGCTAAATTGAACATAAAGAAGTTTGGCTGTAATAGCAAAGTTAAAAAAGACATTTCCAAACTAGTAAGAATCTTTCATTTCAAAATTTGTATTAAAGTTCTCCACAGAAGGCTTTACTTTTATTCTAATTCTTTTTAAGAAATATCATTTTCATGTACTTGGCTTTTTTTTACATAAAATGTTTTGTAATGATTTCGCTCCTTTCCTCCACTCCTTCCAAACACTCTCGGATTAGGATAATATTTAAGTTTTAATAAAATATGCGGAATATTGTTCGAATTTTTTGTAATGCCTTATTAAAAAATTTGAGGTTTTTTAATTTTATCCTATGGTTTTATCATAGTTCCTATCAGCCCTCTAAAGCTCAGCTCTCTAGCTTTCCTGCAAGTGGGCAATTAATAGGGGAGGGAAATAATTTAAAATTTTGGGGTTTTTTGATTTTTTCTAAGGGTTTGGTAATAATTTCTTTCAGTCTGCTAAATTTTAGCTTTTTTGTACATGAAATGTTTTGTTATGATATGTATTTTGGTATAAACCAGAATTATTTTTATGTGACTAGTTTTACTTCGTTCGCTTTGTTTACAAAACAAATTGCACTGTTTTTATGTCAATAAAGCACATTATCTATATATCTATTCGCTTCGAAAAAAGCTGTCTCATCTTGGGGTAATCTACACCAAACTTTGGATATAACTTACACCGAAATACATCATAAATAAGAGTGTACACTCTTCTCATCTCCTGCTCATCCTCAAAAGTAACATTTTTAGGGGGCTGACTCAAGAGGCATCCTGCTTTTGCTATGTCACTAACGGTCCACGTTACAGGAGCCATTTTCCTGTGTTTCGATTTTTTTCCAGGCACAAAATAATCAGGTCGACATTGTAAATCTTGTTTTTTTACAGCAGCCCCGAAGTTTTCTAAATGTTGACTCGCATCTTCTTGCGGAGATGGCGTTTCCACTACCATTCTGAAAATTATTTATATTTATTTTTGGGTTTTTGGATGATTTGTGTAATACAAGAAAAATTTATGTTTTGTTTTCAATGATTGTCACATTGTCACTAAACTTGACTTGTCATTGTCAAATACTTAATTGTAATAAAATAGAGGCCCTCCATACATTTTGACAGTTTTTTAAACCACATTCGTGGTGTGAACATGGTGTGAACTTTGGAAAAATTTGACAGGAAATGTGAAAAAATAACACGTTGTAAAAAAATACTCTGCCAATATATGGGCCCCTAAGCTCACACTAGGTACTATAGTTATAGTGTATGTGCGAGCTAATAAAACTAAAACCTGAAATATATCTTATTCAACTCCAGACTAAATTACCTTTTGTTTGATACCACACAACCCATGTTTTGACTTAAACTCAAATTTTTGAAATCTACCCCCACCCTTAAAAAAACAAAAACTAAAATGTATTTTTTTTAACTCCGGACTTAATTACCTTTCGTTTGATACCACACACGCCATATTTTCACGTAAACTCTAATTTTTGGAACCTATCCACACCAAAGAAATTCAAACACCCTTTTTGAAGAAAAAAAACTAAAATGTATTTTGTTTAACTCCATACTCAATTACCTTTCGTTTGATATCATACACGCCATATTTTCACATAAACTCTAATTTTTGAAATCTTCCCCCACCCTTTGACTTGGCTTGTGTTCGGTGGATTTTGTTCATTTTTAAATGGGACCATCTCGACCCAAGACCCAGTCTAGGTACCAAATTTCATTAAAATCGGCCTAGCGGTTTTTGAGTTATGCGCGTTGGTCGTTACAGACAGACAGACAGACAGACAGACAGACAGACGGCGCGACAAAAAAGTTTCAAAATCATCTGAAACGCAAAGATATATAAAAAATTTTGAAATCGGAGCAAGTTTTTTTTTCTCGAAAAAATTAGGATCACCATAGCTCACACTACTATAGTATAGTATATATGTGAGCTAATATTTGTATTAGTATATAGAAATGAGATGGAATTTTATTTAAATTATATTGTAGTAATTTCATTTTCTTTTTTAAACTGCTTAAATTATGCATCCCGTTGTGAAACTGTTTCCAGAATGTTCGGATTTTTAGGTTTAAAATTAAAACAAAATAAAAAAATTAATATTTTGATTAAAAATAATCATGTTTAGGACATAAAAGGTAATGTTTTCAGCAAAAATTCGTAAAAAAGAAAAAAAATGGGGAAGATAAAAATCAGAAAGAAAAAGAAACTTCTTTTTTCAGGGAAAATTTTAGGTTATGCAAAAAAAATTGTAGACCTTTTTATTATCTATAACTTTTAAAGTTCACCCATTCACCCTAATAACTCGGATCGAGTCTAATTTTTTTTACTGTTGTTTGTTGATATATTTCCTTTCATTTAGCTTTTATGCTGTTATAATCGTAGAGCAGCTTGATCTACGAGGAGTGTCCGGAATATTAACTGATATAAACTACTTTCCTCGTTTCTTACCGTAAACGCATGGGCGCACCCAGATTTTTTTACATACTTTCTACATATTTCATGATAAAACACAAAAAATAGCTTAAAATTTGACATCATGAGGCTTCGGGCCCCCCCCCCAAGAGGCCTTGGGCCCCCCAAGACACATTTCTGGGTGCGCCACTGGTAAACGGTACCTTAATTTAAATATAATGTGACGTAATAGGGAATAATATACGCTAAGAAACGTGAAATATAATCGATCACAGCTTGTTTTCATGAAAAAAAATACACATTTTTTTAAATTTGCTTTTTTTATAATCTACACAATGTATATAGAAATGAGATGGAATTTTATAAATGTCCTTGACTAATAAAATACGATTTTATCAATCAAATTTGGACAATAAAGCTTAGTTGAATTGAATTGAATTGAAATTAAAATCTATGTGGAATTGATTGTACAGTCGCCCGACATATAATTTATCTTATAGTCATAAGGTATTTTTTATTAATAAAAATAAAAACAATTGAAAAAATCAATAATCTGATTTTTAAAAATATTTTGTTGTCCTGCCTCCGGCTGGCCTTTTTGCAAAGGCAGAACACCCCTTGGAGGTTCTAGCTGCCCTCTGGCAACAACACTTAAACTATCATTATCTTGAATATCTTCAGAAAATGAAGAAAAAACAATTATTTTACAATTTGTTATATATACCTGATATTTAAATCAACACTCTTGGAAGTAGATAAAATAAAAAAATTAAAAATTAATTTTTAATTTTCTGTAATACTTATAAACAAATACCGCTGTATCGTTTATCGGTTGCATTACATCTTATGATATTCACCGATTTCTTGCTCGTTAAATACTTATTAATATACTTAAGTAAACAAAGTTTATGAAGTAAACAGAGTTGGCCATGATTTGACAAGTAAAAAAGCAACTGTTTCGAGTTTACGCTAAACGTCAATTTAAATTCCGTAGATAGATTATTTGTAAGTCTAAAAGTTTTGTTTGTTTTTTTAAAAATGGTAAGATTTAAAGGTCATGAAGATTGCAGACGGTTTGTTTTTGTTCAATCAAGCTCGTAAAAAAACTATAAAATTATTCTCTGAGTCCTAACTTAGATGATGATTTATATGTGAGTGGGTCTTGCAGCCCTTCCACTGCGACCACTAGTGGCTCACTTTTGAGTGGTTTCTCATAACTTGCAAAATCCTCCAAAAAGGTTAGCTATCAGTTTGGATGAGACACTGTTCAGATCTTCTGAATTAATCTGAGGTTTACCGAAACTGTTTTGACGTAAACGTGCAATAGCCGGACATTCGCACAGTACATATCTAACTGCGGCCTCATTTCCCTCGTGCCCAGAATGTTCTGGTATCCATATTAATGACACATTGTTAGCGCTACCAAGCGCATTCAGCGAATCCGTGCAGCTCCTTACGGTTCTCGATGAGACCGTATAGGAATCAAGCGCTCTTAAGGCTGCTGGACTGTCGGAAAAGATTTTTATTGTCCTATTGGTCCATTCGTGGTCAGTAATCCACCGGGCATGACTATGTTGAATCTCGATCTTTTCATGGATACTAACAACTTTAGATCCAACGCCTGATGGCATTTTGGATCCGTCGGTAAACCACAAGCTATCGTTATTTGAAAACTTGGTCCCGTTATTTAATCAGTCCTCCCTCTCTGGGAGTTGAATGTATAGCTTTCTGCCGTAACCATGTTGGGCATGACGTCGGATATCATTCCTAGAGTTGCATCCAACTCTTGTTCCCTAATTAGGGCTGTTGATATCACTTTATTTGCCATCCTGGTACAATCAATTTCACATAGAAAATTTTAAAACCGTGTTTTATTAATCAGGGATATTGTGTAGATTGTAAAAAAATCAAATCTAAAAAATTTATATATTTTTTCTTAAAACCTTAATAAAACAAGCTGTGCAATGAGATCGGCCATTAGAGCCTATCTCGCCTAAGGTTGCTGATAATGAGTACTGCGCGCCTTATATCTCACCGACTAGGGTTCCTTGATTTAATTATAATTTGACGAAATAAGGAACCCCAAAAATAGTCAGTGGGATCGGCCTTAATTTTTATATATGCCAAAATCAATGTCAATATTTTAAGTATTTTATAAACAACCAAAATTTTTTGTGTTATTTTACAACTAGCGCAAACCAACTAATAAAAATTAATCAAAGATTGTAGAGTTAGCACGAAGTTGTTGAAATGTAAAATTATAAACATCTTTAAAAAATGTGCGATTTCCCGTTTGTTATTGCAAAATATGAAAACGATCACTATTTTCCAGCGAAAATAATCGAAGAAAATACGAAAACAAAAATCTGTAAAGTTAGGTTTTTTCAAGGGAACAAGAAAATTAAATATTTGCCACACAGAGAAATCGTTTTTAACCACAGGAATTTGTTAAACGCGAACGTAACGTTTTCTAGAGACTACGAAGTAGTCCGTGGTAAAGTTTATGGTAATAACGCCCCAATAAAGAACGGAATTCCGAATTTGTTTTACATTAAAAGAGCCGATGGCTGGTATGAAAGAAAAGTTGACCTAATATTTCTGAGCAAAGCCCAATTCACAAAACTAAAAAAATGTGAATTAAAATGTCAATGCAAAACTAAGAAAAAATGTAGAGTTTCTCCAGTGAAGTCCTCGCCAACTCTAGTCAGTTTTCGTACACTAGTTAAAAATCGAATCTGACAAAGTAAAGCTTAAGGAAATAAAGCCCGATAAAGAACGAAATTCAAAATCGGTTTTACATCAAAAGAGCCTATCACGAGCGAAGCTCAATTCACAAAATAAAACAAATGTGAATTAAAATAAAAATGTAAAATTAAAAAAAAATTGGGTTTCACCACTAAATTCTTCCCTTACTATCGTCAGTTTCCGTTCACTAGTTAACAAAGTTAAGTTTATGGAAATAACGGACCAATTAAGAACTGAATTCCAAATCCGTTCACATCGAAAGAGCCGATGGATGGCATGAAAGAAAAGTTGACTTAATATGTTTTAGCAAAGCCCAATGCACAAAACTAAAAAAATGCGAATTAAAATGACAATGTAAAACTAAGAAAAAATGTAGGGTTTCACCAGTAAAGTCCTTGCCAGCTATAGTCAGTTTCCGTTAGTTAAAAATCAAATTTAACAAAGTCAAATACTGATGATTCATGCCTCTTTGACAAACTAAAGTTCATGGAAATAACGCATAAATTAAGAAAGAAATTCCGAATCTGTTTTACCTCAAAAGAGCTAATGGTTGGTATAAAAGAAAAGTTGACATACTATTTCTGAGCAAAGACTCATTTACAAAACTAAAAAAATGCGAATTAAAATGACAATGTAAAACTAAGACAAAATTTTGAGTTTCGCCAGTGAAGTCCTCGCTCGTTCGTTCGCTAATTAAAAATCGAAATTAAAAAAGTAAATCTTATGGAAATAGCGCCCCAAGAAAGAATGGAATTCTGAATCTATGTTACATTAAACTAGCCGATTGATGGTATGAAAGAAAAGTTAACTTAATATTTCTGAGCAAAGCCCTAGTAACAAAACTAAAAAAAATGCGAATTAAAATGTCAATGTAAAACTAAGAAAAAACGTAGAGTTTTATCAGGGAAGTCCTCGCCAATTATAGTCAGTTTCCGTTCACTAGTTAAATTGAATTTAATAAAGTAAAGTTTATGGAAATAACCGAAATAAAGCAAACAAATCTGTTTTACATCAAAAGAGCATGGAAGAAAAGTTGAATTAATATTTCTGAGGAAAGCCCCATTTAGAAAACTAAAAAATGCTAATTAAAATGTCATTGTAAAACTAATTTTTAATTAGTTCCTCGCTAATTATATTCAGTTTCCACTCACCAGCTAAAAAATTGAATTTAATAAAGTAAAGTTTATGGAAATAACCGAAATAACGCACCAATAAAGAACGGAATTCGGAATCTGTTTTACATCAAAAGAGCCGATGGATGGTATGGAAGAAAAGTTGACTTAATATTTCTGAGGAAAGCCCCATTTAGATAACTAAAAAATGCTAATTAAAATGTCATTATAAAACTAATTTTTAATTAGTTCCTCGCCAATTATAGTCAGTTTCCATTCACTAGCTAAAAAATCGCATTTAACAAAGTAAAGTTTATGGAAATGACCGAAATAACGCACCAATAAAGAACGGAATTCGGAATCTGTTTTACATCAAAAGAGTCGATGGATGGATGGAAGAAAAGTTGACTTAATATTTCTGAGGAAAGCCCCATTTAGAAACCTAAAAAATGCTAATTAAAATGTCATTATAAAACTAATTTTTAATTAGTTCCTCGCCAATTATAGTCAGTTTCCATTCACCAGCTAAAAAATTGCATTTAACAAAGTAAAGTTTATCGAAATAACGCATCAATTGACTTAATATTTCTGAGCAAAGACCAATTCACAATAACAATAAAACTAAGAAAAAAATGAATTTTGCCACCGAAGTCCTCGCCAACTATAGTCAGTTTTCGCTCACTAGTTAAAAACCGAATTTAGCAATTAGAAATTTAGGCTTCAATCCAAAAAAAGTATACCAACTAAGTACCTGTATAAGTTTTTACAATAAACAAAAGAATCTGTAATTTAATTAACGTGAATTAAATTAAAATGGACGATAAATGGTGCAACATAAGCCTTCTCAATATTTTTGATCAAAACTAAATTAAACAAAATTGAAACTGAAAATTTAAATGTACTTTTGACCAAAAAAGTGAAAAATCCAACATGGCCGCTGCCCGGCTGCATTTTTTTGTTTGACACCTTGTTCTCGGGGTTAGAAATGTCAAGTATTTGTCAACGGTTTTATTTATTTGTGTTTTTGAGAGTTTTTTAAAATAAATTTGTGATAAAATGTAACTGTCAAAAACTTTCCAGGGTCTTAAAACAAAACTTTTTCCATTAGAGTAGGGTAAGTCCTAGAGTTTCTCTCTTTTTCAAGAAAAAAGCAACAAAAAATAACCAGAGCTGATAGCACAGTAAACTAATTCAGATTCGTCTATGGCTGATAGTCTCCACCGTTTTGACAAAGCCGCGATAAAATCAAAGTATAGCAAGTTTGGTTAGGATGCTTAACGGGTTGCCTACGAGTCCTTCTATTTCAGCCAAAATTTCAGGTTTTTCAATGGTAATGTCAAACGCATGATGTAAAATCCAATCTCTGGCTGTTCTATACTCTCTGTTGTAAATGCACAACAAAAAATAATAAATAGATCCATGACGGATCTGATACCTTATATATCAGCTTTGAAACAGTTTTTTGTAATTATCTCTGAAATAAAATTTTATGTGAAGTTTTGGTTATAACACAAATTATTGAGAAAAACGTATTGTACTATATTCCGATGACCAAAATCTAGGCCCGTTACAGTGTCGAACACTATTTTTCATAAAAATCTGATAATAACGGTTCAGCAGTTTAGGCGCTATCGTGGGCCGGAAGACACATACACAAACACAGACGGACGGACGTTTTTTTTTCGCACTTTTGGCATATAAAGTTCATTTTCATCCCTAGTTTTAGGGATAAAGTTGTCACTTTTTATTTTTGTGGTTAAAAATGACAAATAAAGAAAAAATTAGGATGAAAATATGACAGGGATAAAATTTAAAAATCGGGATAAAAAGTTCTCAGACATAAAAATTCCAAAAAAATTTACGCTTTTTTTTTTAACCTAAAAACACCAAAAAGTTGGAAAAAGCTCGGAAAATAAAAACAGTGCGAAAAATAACGTATAAATCTCGTGATAAGTGTCTTTTTATCCGTCGATGAAAAATCCGTCGAAAATACCTTTTCTAGCCATTGCTGCGCCGCACGGAGGTCAGTTTGTCTAATTTAGACGATCGAAACCTCAATATCGAACTAGTTTGTATCCTCAGAGTAATAACATTATTATTACTCTAAGTTTCTATCATAACCACTAAATCTTAATAAACCCCAATGCAGAAAATCGATCAACTAACTCGTTGTCACTTGTCATGACGACAAGGCATAGGCCGCTTTATAGCCTGTATAATGATCCGCCCTTATTCCGCGCGGAAAGGCGACTTTCAAAAGTGCTCCAAGTTGGTAAACCAGACTTTATATGGTGATTTTTTCACGTATATTATAAATATGGGCTAGTATCTTTAATTTTTACTATTAAACTATTTGCAAAGTTTCAATTTGCTTGTTAAAAAAAAATAGATAAAAGTTGTGTATTGAATTATTATAATTTTTCAAATATGTATTTGGACTGAAAAAGTCCGTATCACTACGTATGAATTGCGTTTGTGACTTTGTTATTTCAATGGCACACACACTCTCAAAATTTTTCAAGTTATAGGAAAAAACGATATGCGACAAAATTTTTGGAGGCGACTGTACCATCTCCAGAATGCACAGTATATTAAAATCACATTTTTTAAACGCTAGTCCACATTTCCTAACTTTCAGCATCAATTTGTCAAAATTGCAACCATAAAATAATTTCGTTAAAAACCGACAAGCTGACCACCGTGCGCCGGCGTCGGCTAGGAAGGTAAAAATAGAGTTTCACTGTCACACAGTTTGACTTACGGAGTCCCAGAAGAATCCAACATCCGTTGTTTTTCAACAAGTTTGTAGTAAACTTTGGTTTGCCATTGGTGATTGCTGGGTAAAATAACGTCAGAAAAAGTGTCCTCCATATCAGCCATGTAACTTTGCAGTAACTAGGAAAACAAGTGCTTTTGAGAATCGTCCAAATAATTAATGAGCATCGCATTTTCGCGAAAAATATAAATTTTTCTCTTTTAAAATTTTAAATAAAATCATTTGGTTGGTTGTAACGCTTAAATGTGGCTTTAATAGTCTTTCACTAGTTGGTTAATATGAAAAAAATCACTATTTTTGTTTAACATGTACGGCTCTTTTAGAAAATAAAATATACAGGGTGTTCGGCACATGAACCGTCAAAATTTTTTGGGATATTGTTGGGGTCATTTGCTACCTTTTCAACCCTGGAACTTGGGTCCTAAGAGTCACGACTAAACAGATATGAATTTTTAAAAAAAATTTCTCAAATTATCCAAAATTTCACCTTTAAACCCTCGGAAGCTTTTTATTAATGTCTGGAAAAGCACCATTTTTTTAAAATAATTCTGTAATCTTGCGCTTTTTCAACTAGTTAATAGATTTGTTAAAATTGATGTACCAAAGGGACATACGAGGTTTTTTATTGAAGAATATTAGTGATTTTGTGAAAGAAAATCAATTTCAAAATTAAAAATCAAAAAAAGTATCGACAATTGAGAACTTCATTTTCTTTTAAAAACTTCTTTGGTTGATTACCTTTCTAACGGTATGCTACACATTGATAAAAAAAACATTTCTGCTTTAAAATACGGTTATTCCGTCAAAAGGGCGAGACTCGCTTGAAATTGGTAAGAAAGACAATTTGATGTTTATGATCGCTTACCTACTTAAATAAAAGTTAAACTTTTAACAATAATGTATTGTGTTCTTTATTTATAAATTTTGTTCGAAACGGCAATTGCCCATCTCACAGAATATCCGTATTTTAAAACTTTTTTAATCAATTGCTACACATTGATACATACATACCGTTAGAAAGGCAATCAACTAGAGAAGTTTGTAAAAGAAAATGAAGTTCTCAAGTGTTGATACTTTTTTTAATTTTTAATTTTGAAATTGATTTTCTTTTACAAAATCACTAATGTTCTTCAATAAAAAACCTCGTATGTCCATTTGGTACATACATTTTAACAAATCTATTAATTAGTTGAAGTAGCATAAAATTACAGAATTATAAAAAAAAATTGTGCTTTTTCCAGACATTAATAAAAAGCTTACGAGGGTTTAAAGGTGGGATTTTGGGTAATTTGAGAAAAAAAATTCAAAAATTCATATCTCTTTAGCCGTGACTCTAAGGACCCAAGTTCCAAGGTTGAAAAGGTAGCAAATGACCCCAACAATATCCCAAAAAATTTTGGCGGTTCATGTGCCGAACACCCTGTAGAAGTTTGTACTTTTTTTTAAATCGCTTGTTTTTTTATTCTTTCAGCGTAAAGATTAATAAATTTTTGCTAATTTAAACAATTGGGTATATCTAATAATTCCAAAATGACCAATCGTGGACATATACTTTGAATAGGCCTGAAAACTATTATAGACTAACATACAGGTTTTTTCGGTAATTTGTCGTATGTTTATGGAAAACACAACCAAACACGTAGATGGTGTTTTTAAGCTATCTTAAAACTATACCCTCAGATCAATTTGATTTCGAGATATTGGCCTCCAAATTTACTATGGAATCAATGTTAAATTAGAAAAATAAAAAAATTCTAATTTAAAAAATAAGAAATGTCACTGCAAAATGTTCCTTTAATAAAAATAAATTGACGTGTCTTCCGATTTCTTTAATTTTGTTTGAAAAATGTACAAGGTATAACTTAACCCACTTTCCCTGTTTAAAATAGAGGGGAGTATTACAAAAATTTTAAGATAGCTAAGTGTCCCCTTCTTAAACAAAATCGACTTGTTGAGGGCTTTTCCAAAAAATTACAATTACCCAAAAAAGCTTGTTACCTAGCAATATCAATTAAAGGGAAATAAGGGAGATGGTCCGAATATGGGCCCCATTTTTATTTTCGTGAATAACTGTTTATTTTTTTTTAAATAAAATGTTTCATTTTTTGCATATACAGGGTGTTCGGCACATGAACCGTCAAAATTTTTTGGGATATTGTTGGGGTCATTTGCTACCTTTTCTACCTTGGAACTTGGGTCCTTAGAGTCACGGCTAAAGAGATATGAATTTTTTAATTTTTTTTCTCAAATTACCCAAAATCCCACTTTTAAACCCTCGTAAGCTTTTTATTAATGTCTGGAAAGGCACCATTTTTTTAAAATTCTGTAATCTTACGCTACTTCAACTAATTAATACATTTGTTAAAATTTATGTACACCAAAGGGACATACGAGGTTTTTTATTGAAGAACATTAGTGATTTTGTGAAAGAAAATCAATTTTTAAAATTAAAAATTAAAAATTAAAAAAAGTAACGACACTTGAGAACTTCATTTTCTTTTAAAAACTTCTCTGGTGTCCATTTCACAAATAGGGATGGGCATATATTTAAAAAAATAATGACGTTCAAGAAAAAAACGTTTTAAAGAAAAGGTACGTATTTTCTTGCGTAGAATCCGAATCTGTTGTTATTTATGCCCATCCCTATTCAAAAAACAGGCTTTAGGCCTGAATAGTCCACTTCCGGTCGGCCCCGGAATTTGAAAATACCACCAATTGAAAGAGCGTAGTCGATATGGCTACAATCATTTTTTAGATCATTGAAAAAATCCATTCCCTACGTTTTAAAAGGGGTGTCGGGTGGTCTGGGACACCCTGTATATAGATTTATCTAAAAACTAGCCAATGACATACTAGAGTTAGATTATTTTTATTACTAAAGTTTAAATTTATATTTAACAAAATATGAAGAATTGCAATAATACTTTACTAACTGAATACTTTACTAACTGACAAATGTAGACCTTATTATTAAAAAAGCACGTGTAATACATCTAAGATAGTTCTGTTTATAATTTAAAAAACAAATAAATCCAGATAAAATTTGAATTGCTCACCACAAAATGTTCTAATTTCATTTTTATGAACTGTGCACCAGAGTCCCTATATGTTGACATATTTGGATATATTACCAAATATGTCTACATACAGGGACTCTAATGTGCCCAATCCTTGCAACTATAACCAGATAACTAATTGCGTTGCTTAAAATGGTGAACAATACTGAGAGACAACAGCTTACTTAGAAATAAATTGGTAAAAAAAAAATTCAAGTCAAAAAGTCACAAGCTTTTATAAAATGCACTAAAAATTAAAAAATAATTTTCTAACATTCTAATATTATCATAATAATAAAAGCGATGGCCGACTGATGGAAATTTTGACGATGTTAGCACGATAAGATATCCGTATCAATTAAATATCACTATTTGCAATAATCAATCTAGCAGAAAAATGCAGAGGTACCAAACCCACCCAACCCGACCCAAGATACCCCAGAATTTCTCTGCCATAGGTATAGCAATGGCATAACATTGCGGCACATCAAACATTTCTTTGATGACCTGATATGTTGAATATTCTTTAAGTGTTTAGATCACAAATTTAGATTAACTTATGCTTTGATTTCCGGCCATCGCTTTTATTATTATGACAATATTAGAATGTTAGAAAATTATTTTTTAATTTTTAGTGCATGTTATAAAAGCTTGTGACTTAAAAAGTTTTTTTTACCAATTTATTTTCTACTTTTTAGTCTCAGCTATCTACTCTATTAAATGAAAATATTTGTTTAATAACAGAACAGAAGAGTTTATTTTAGATTATAATGAAATCGCTGATCGTGAGTTGTTTGGAAACTCATTTTTCTATTGGGGGAAGGAGAGGGTGGGGGTAGAGGTAGAAATAGATTTTTTGTTTGGGCTGTATTGCCATCGGACCTTTATGCATATACTAAATTTTATAAAAGTCATTTGAAGTGAAGTGTGTCAAAAACGCATTTTTTATGGAAGGGGTTGGGGGTAGGGGTGGGAGGACATTTTTTCATTATTGTTGTATTGTCATCACAATCTCTGAGGTCAAAAACGTGTGCACAACCTTAAAAAGCGGTAAATCTGCCGGACCCGGAAATATCCCAGCCGAACTTATTAAATATGGCACTGAAGAACTGTTTTGGAGATTACGGAATCTTTTCCAAAAATATTTAAATGGAACTGTAGTCCCAACTGAGTGGAAAACGTCATATATATCCACAATACACAAAAAAGGAAGGAAAGATGTATGTGACAATTATAGAGGTATATCTGTGACTAGTACGCTAAGCAGAATATACGGTAAAATAATAAGAAATAAAGTAGAGAGCGAATATAAAGACATGGAGGCAGAAGAACAAGCTGGTTTCAGGGCGGGTAGATCGACTTCAGATCATCTCTTTTGTATAACCCAAGTTATTGAAAAGAAAATGGCATACGGTCAAGAGCTGCATCTGCTTTACGTGGATTTGCAGAAGGCATATGATAGTATACCACTAAATCTACTTTGGAAAGCGTTGGAAAACACAAACATAAGCGTACAACTAATTAAGGCCATCCAAGAGTTATACCGCAATAGTAAGGCAAAAGTTAAAATAAAAGCAAAACTAACCAAAGGCTTTCAAGTAAATAAAGGTCTTAAACAAGGTTGCTGTATCTCGCCTACGCTTTTCAAGATATACTTGGAACAAGTCCTTAAAGTATGGAAGAGAAAATGCCAAAGCATGGGAATTCCGTTGGACGAAACCACCTTGTATACTTTATGTTTCGCCGATGATCAGATAGTAGTGGCTCAGGATTATGACGACCTCGAATATATGACACGAAAACTAATAGAAGAGTACAATAAGTGGGGACTAGAGGTTAATCTCAATAAGACAGAGTATATGTGTATCGGTGGAATGAAACAGGATCTAATCTTAAATACCGGGCAGCGAATTCACTCCTGTGATGAGTATAAATACTTAGGTCTAAAAATTACAGCTGACGGAACACTAGACAAAGCTATAAAAGATCGAAACGTACAAGGAAGAAAAGCAATAACTTTATTAAATGGAATAATTTGGGACCAAAGTATATCAAAACTTAACAAAAAGCTTATATATAACACCATTGTAAAAAGTATTATTACATACGGCTCAGAAGTATGGCCAATCAAGGATAGAACAGAAAAAATGCTTTCCGCTACGGAGATGGACTATTGGAGAAGAGCAGCAGGGAAATCAAAAAGAGAAAGAGTTACAAATCAAAGAATAAGAGAAATTATGATAGTAGGTGAAGGTACTTTAGTGGATGATATAAGAACAAAACAACTGGTGTGGTACGGACATGTACAAAGAATGAATGACGAAAGACTACCTAAACAAATACTACAATGGAAACCAACTGGCCGAAGAAAACGAGGACGGCCAAGGAGAAGCTGGAGAGAAGGAATAGACAGTGAAATAAGAATAAGAGGCCTAGATGATGAATTATGGGCAAACAGAAACGAGTGGAGATTGGGTATCGGAAGACGTAGAACGTTGTGAAACCGATAAATATATATATAGTTAGATAGTTAGTTAGATAGTAAGACAGAACATCTGAAGCTAAATAAAAGCTTGTAGAAAGTTAACGCCAGCAGCTTCAGATGAGTGCCTATATATTAAATGCACGCCTCATATTTGGACCTTCTCCTCTATTCCCTAATAAATCAAATCCTCCGAATATCTTAAACTTTTTGTTTTTTGAATTCGGTAGCAAAATAAAAAAAAACAAATTATACGCTTTTGAACGAATATGCTAAAGGTTAAAAGCTTTCTAGACATAAATATAATAAAAATTTCTGGTAATTAATATTTAAGAAAAAAAAATGTAATCCTAAAAAAAACATAAGAAAACCCTTTCAAAGCACTTACCCCAGGCAATGCAGCAAACACATTATCAGTCCCAATGGAGCTGAGATTAACCCAGAACTGATGGTTTCTGGGCGAGACTAGCGAATCGTTGACGATGTCAAATTGATCAGGATCCAATGAAGCCATCTTTTCCCAATTTCCAATAAATTTTCTTCCGATATTGACTTAAGAGCAGTGGTTTCGGTCAGTCCAAAGATAAGGAATTTCGATAAAATAACTAAAGGATATTAAAAATAAAATATAAATAATATGTTTTGTGTAAAAAATGATACACACCAGTCGAAGATTTTGGCAAAAGGCATAATTCATTTTAAATTCCCTAAATAATGGTTAATATAGACGGTATTAGTGTGTTTCTGAATGTTCCAACCAAATACGTTATAGCATAAATATGGGGCATACCCATACATTCTCACACGCAATTCTTGAAGCCAGAACCCCTATTTAATTCTTAATGTTCCTTTTTTGGCTAGACAGGATCTCGGTTACTGCGCATGCGTCAGTTTTGGTGGTTTTGGAACATACTCCGTTACGTCACTACATTATTTGACAATTATCAAATATTTAGGGTTATGTCTATTATTTTTTTCTAAAAACTAGTTGATTGGGTGAAAATTTATCAAATTGTGGATTAATTTTGTAGTTTTTCTAAAACTAATTGTGCAGATTTATTGTGGACACCATGAAGACTGTTTAATGGCATCTATAAACCACTCTTAACTTTATTAACAAATTATAAAGAAAAATACACGTAGTTACCTATTGAATGGCACTCCCTTACTTCTTCCGGAAATTTTTCCACAAACCGCACATTTTACGTGAAATATTTCCCATTTTCACAGAAAAAAATATAATTTTACACGACAAACACAAAACACAGCAAAATTTCAAGATGGCCTCTACCATAGAGTAAGATAGCCTATGTATTACTTACTCTATGCCTCTACTCACATAGCAGCTGTATGTCCACATGACAAAACACACGCATGCGCACTTGAAAATCCTCATCCGCGAATTTAAATTTGCCATTGTTTTCAAAGCCAGCTATGAGGGCTTCATTTTTCGATTCTTTGAACATGTATTTATGCTAGAACGTATTTGGTTCCAACTCACACTAAATCTGCTTCAAACGTCATTGAGGAACAAGTGCATATGGCTTCAAAAAAGCAACTGAAACCATTAGAAAGTTAAACTGAATTTTAGGTCATTCTTACTTTTCAGATTTGTTTCGAAGTGACGATGAGTGTGAAAGAACCGGTGCATAATTGTTTTCGCAGTTTTGATAAGGGATTATGTTGGAAAAAGCGAATGGCAAACGGGTGACGCTCGTTTGGGTTCCGGGGCATTGAGGGGTATCCAGCCAACGAGAAAGCGGATAAACTCGCATGGATCGAAGCACGAACCGATTATGTAGGTCCGTGGTCGGCAAGGTACCAGGTTAGTGTTTCGAACAACGACGCAAAAAGAAAAAAAGAGTCCATCGCCCTGCCGCGCACTTCCTTTTCAGTATTGAACAGTCTTGATCGAAATGGCGTGTAATGCACACAAAAACATAAGTTGACCTTGTATATCGATAATAAAATATGCAGGTGTAGTCCAGGAGTCGCCGACATCCAGCTGAGAAGCCAGAAGTAATAACCTAACTTTAGTCGGTACCAGGATGGCGCCGGCAAGAAAATCTCCTAAATAAAGTCAATTCACGACGACCACGACTGTTGCGCTTAAATGGCAAGAAGTCTATAACCAAGTTCTGCTGGGACGATAGCGATGTCAGATAGATGAAAGTCTATCATGTAGCAGGACCACCTTTCAGAAGAGGTTTAAATTTGTGGGTCCACTGTGTATACTTGTTACGCAGTATAAAGATTACTACCTCGACAAAGAGAAAGAAGAAGAAAACTTGCATCTTAAGGGTCACGTGCATCAGTTTGGTATATGGTGTATGGACAAATCGGGCCCTGCGAAAAGGGCGCCTCGTGTGCCTAGTTGCTAGACTAAAAATGGTCTCCTTACTACTATTACTACTACTACTACTACTACTAGGCCCGGAGTCACTTCCATGCATGAATAAGAGAAATGCAGAACAGGAACAGGACCAAATAATTCGTAGAAAATACGTTAAACTGCTGATAGGTATTCTAACTGGACCCAACTGATTGAGAGAGCATATGACACGTATAGAAGTCGAGAATGACTCTATTTGCCCAGCCCAAAAAAAAAATTATAATTTTAATTCTTGTTACGTCTTAATTTTAATTATTATTGTGTTTTGACTTAATTTTATTTTTTTCTCATTTTAAAAACGTTTTTTTTTGTATAATATGACCTTTGGAAGAAGGAATAAGAAGGATATTACAAGCATCAACATTAAAATAACATATTGGCATTTGAAAGACAATGAGATTGAAGTGAAAGCACTAAACCGAAACGTTTGTAATCATTTAAACAGCTACATGAATTTATTTGTCCTACCCCAACAACCAACTATCAACTAATTTACAATATTCTAAAATCTTAAAAACATACATTAACTAATATCATTAAAATAATCACTAACTGAATAGTAACACTTTTCTGTTGAAAAGCTTCTTAAATGTTTTTTAGATTTATACAGGCCCTGAGTATCTTTAAGATGTTTTGGGAGTTTGTTAAAAGCGTTTGCACAAAAACTATGTGGACTTTCTATAAAGCTCCAGATTAAAATTTGGAATGCTTATGTTATTCCTTGAACGAGTATTATAGTGGTGAAGGTTCTACGTTGGAAATTTGTAAGAATAATGTCTACAAAAAACAATAGATTCATACAAAAGCACGCTGGGAATAGTTAATATTCATCATGATCCTTGAAAAGTGGCCTGCATGATTGCAAGGGATTGCAGCCATATACACATCTAACCATTCGTTTTGCATTTGCATACCAAAAACTCTGTCTAAATTCTCCATTGAACACTGACCCCAGAATATAATCATATATTTTATGTGCGAGAATGCCATAGCGTAGTAAACATTTAAAAGTTGTCTTGGGCTTAATAAGTTTTTAAATTAAAGATGGCAGACGAAGCTGATTTAAGTTTTGAAGTCACAAAGTCAACATGATTTAACCAGCTCAATTTCTCATCAAGACGCAGTCCGAGAAAGATACATGACTCAAGTCTTTTTATATCAATATTATTTAAATAAAGTTTAATATTTGGGATATTTTTCCTTTTATGAAAAGCAATAAAATGGGTTTTGGATAAATTTAGAAGAACTTTGTTTTTGATACACCAGCAAGAAAATGATTTAAGAACCTCAAGCATCTTACAACTCGTGCATGGTGTCTGCTGAAACGGTAATGATGGAATCATCAGCTAACTGGAAGAGTTCGATGCTAACATTATCCATTTTTAAGTATATGGTCTTCCAGATCATTAATAAAAAAGAGAGAAAGCAGAGGAGAAATTACGCTTCCCTGTGGAACCCCATATTGTACATTTAACTGAGAGGATATAGTGCTTTCCACTCTAACCCAAATACTTCTCTCTAATAAAAAATAATCTAGTTCAACTGCTTAAGCTTCCTCGAATCCCGATTGTCTGCATTTTATGAAGTAAAAAGTTACTATCTACACAATCAAATGCCCTCGTTAAGTCAAAGAAGAGGGCGACTGTATATCGATTATCATCTAATGAGCTATAAATTGACTGAAGAAAATCAAAGGCGGCAGTGGTTGTTGAGCGGCCACTTCAAAAGCCATGCTGATTTGGCAACGAAAGCAACGAATATTTTTGTATGAAGGAATTAAGCTTTTTAACAACAACTTTCTCAAATAATTTGGATAAAGATGAAAGTCCCGTTATTGATCTGTAGTTACTAACACTTTCTAGATCTCCCTTTTTGTACAGCGGGATAACATAACCTAATTTTAATTTTCTGGTATAGCAACCTGAAGTAATAGACATATTAAGAATGTGAATTATTTTGTATTGGCAGAGTGCATTCATCGAGATTATTTTCTGCAAAGTGATTGTTTAGCATTGTTTCAATACTTGTGACAAAGTAGTTGGCAATGTCATTTTTATCCACTATAACAACTTGACCGGTGTTAAGTGAAATTTGAGAAGTTGTCTGTTTCAAACGACCCAAATTACTATTAACTACCTGCCAGAGAGCTTTATTACAGTTTTCAGAATTTTCAGTAGTAGTTTTATGAAAATTATATTGTTCTGTGCAGCGGCATGGCACTTCAGATATGGGAGGTACTTTCATTTCTTGATATGACATGGGTTGCTGCTCTTAACAATTGCCAATTTTGAATTTTTATCAATAATGATGCAAAGGTCGTTCCCGTAAAAAGACTATTTAATAAAGGCACGCAAACCTAATAAAAATAATATAGAAAAGCAAAGATCCAAATCGGAAACTTAAAATAATGGAAAACGTAAGCTAAGTTGGGTAAATTTAGCAACAAAACAATTTAAAATTTTGATTAAAATTTTGAACTTCACCCAAATTGTTTTCCTATTAAATATGGGTTAAATGTTAAAGGGCGGGTCTCACAACACAGCAGCAAATGGTAAATTAAATTAAGGAGCTAAAATTAGCCAACGCTAAATAGTTTTTGTGGCTAAAACCAAAAAGAAAATGTAATTGGGCCATTTGTGTGGAACAAAGGAATATTTTGGCAGTGGATCCTCGAATAGAACAAAAGGTGTTCTAAGAGCGGCTTTTAATTCTTTAATATTAACTATGAATCCACAGGGTGTTATGGGATTAATAGTAAATTAAAATGGACAAAAGAAGAAAATAGTTTATCCAGAAACCTTGTGGCCCTTTTTTTGTATCTGCGACCGTTATGGAACAAAAAAAACAACAAAGCAAAAACAATTCATCTATCTATCTATTTAGTCTCCTTCGATTCATCTTTGGACATAGGCCTCCCCCAATATCTTCCACTCTTCCCTGTCTGTCGCCGTGTTCATCAATCTATTTATTATTAAGACAGGCAAATTTCCATTTTAATTTTGCTACTTCTCCTCTGATATCCCTTACTTTTATTTTATTTCTTAGTTAGCTTTACATGTAACATTTGTCTTTCCATTGATCTTTGGGTTTTTGTTACCTTATCCATGTTTGATTTTGTAAGTGTCCAGGTCTGGGATCCATATGTAAGTACAGGAAGGATACATTGGATATACACGTTCGTTTTAGATTAATTTACCTAATGCTGCCCAGGCCACTCTTACTGGTGATTTCAGCTGTTTGGTTTTCTTTTGTGAAAACGCCAAAAATGTGTTATTTGGGTGTATTTTGACCTACCCTAGCAGTATCACCGTGATGTCTGTCTGTGTGTGTGTATGTAACTCTGTCCGCAACACGATAGCTCCTAAACCGCCCAACCGATTTTCATGAAATTTTTAGGTAAAATAATATTTTGTAACGAGCTGATTAGATTTTGGTCAAAATTCATCAATGCTAATGACAATTTTTTGACAGTTAAAAAGTTTAAAAAATGCTAACTTTTTAACGGAGCGTCGCATCAATATACGGTTTTTGGAATATTGTAGCGCATATTTTTTTCAAAAATTTGTGTTATAACCAAAAACTTGGTAGGAGCTTTGGTTTCGAAGATATAAAAAAAAATGTTTTTAAGGTTCCTATAGCATGGAGTTTACTTGGAGTATGCTTATGGGTTAGGAAGGTATCATTTATTTAATTTAATAATTTGTGCCAGGTATATATATTCCTCTACTTGTTCTATTTTCTCGTGGTTTATTCTGATCGTGATATCTTCATCTGTGTTTTCTATGATTTTAGTTTTAGTGTAGTTCATATTTAAGCCTATATTTTTAGCTGCTGTATCCAGTTCTTCCAGCATTTTTATGAGTTATTCTTTCTTATCTGTTATTAAGGCGATATCATCAGCATATCTTAGGTGGTTCAAGCATTGTCCGTTTAGTGTGATGCCTATTTCTTCCCAATCTAAGTTTTTAAAAACATCTTCTAGGGCCGGGTTAAATAGTTTAGGGAATATTGTGTCACCCTGTCTCACACATCTTCTTATGAGGATTGGCTTGGTTTCTTCGTGGATTTTGATTGATGTTATTGCTTCGCTATATATATTGGCTATTAAGTCTGTGTATTTGTGGTCTATTCCGCTATTAATTAAAGATGCTTTTACTGCCTTTCACAGTGCTCAATACTATCGAAAGCTTTTTCAAAGTCTATAAACGTAATATATAGTGGAATGTTGTATTCGTTGGCGTATTCAATTAGGATTTTCATGGACAACAGGTGGTCAACTTTAATAAATTAATATTTTAAAATTCTAACAAATTATACACAATTGTTTTTTTCTCCATAACTGTAGTAGATATAATAAGTTAAAATTATCGTTTTTTTGTACGGTAATTTAAGAACACTCTGTATATATTATCTTCGGAACCCTGTATATTTTTCTCTTTTTGTATAAAATAAGACATTTCTTTATTTTATTGCAGTGTTGTATAATATAGTTTTATTTTTAAGACACTCCGATGTACCTATAAAAATATTTGCGTGACCTGCTCAAAAGATTTGAATCTCTAATAAATCATATTTTCAAATTTTTCGCGAGTTTGTTTTTGTTTCATTATTAGAGCTAAACATTGGACTCCTCAATATTCCGATATCATGCCTTATCGTTTCGGGGATTGGAAGTGTCAACCTTTTTGAGGTTTTTGACTATAAGATACATTTCCATGCATTTTTATTTTATGACCTTAAAAAACGTTGTAACGTCAATTCCCTAGTACCTGTTTTGTCCAAAAATGGCATTTTCTGAAAAAATCTTAGCAATCTGGGTTTAAAAAGATTATAAAACTGGTATATCAAAAGAGCGACTAGCGAGCTACGTCATATTTTCTGTGAAGTTTTAGATATTTATTTATGTATCAATCAAACAAGCTTCGTGGCTAATCGGGCAAAAAGAAGTTTTTGTTTATCTCATGTTTTTCCGTGGGTAGCCGGAAAGCTTAACCTCACGGGGTCCAAGATCTAATGGACACCTAATAAGTGTTGGCAGTTAACTGTTTCGTCCTTATGGGACTCCTCAGAACACTGCTGGTCAATGTGACAAATCTTGCGAAGTTAATTAGACGGTTTTGTCTCTAATCAAATGTAAATAGTGAGAAAAATATCGCAAGAAGTACCAACTACCGAGATAAGATTTTTAAATTCACGGGTACGAAATTCCACGTTTGTTTATTTATGTATTTAATTATTACATAACATAATTTATTTCCCAAAAATTCTTTAATTCTGCGGGTGGTATCAAAGTATTAATAGCTTAATTTTCAATTATAGATATTAATTCAAAACCTATATTGGCACGTAGCTTATCATCCAAATCTTTTAAAATTTAGAGAGGGTAATAGTGTCTAAGTATTAATATCAGAAGTACATGCAAATTAAATAAGTTAGACATTTTATAACTAGGTTAATTCTTATAGAGGTTAGACATATTAAAAACACTAAAATTAAGTTAATCGGTTCACTGAAAAAATTCTGGGGGTTGAGAACATCATTTAAAATGCTGAACATTGTACATAAACCTATTTTGTTTCTTCTTTCATTTAGAAAAACCGAGTGAATATTTCCAGTACATACATTTTAGGAACTTTCTCGATACTTATACAGTATACGGATTAAGTGCCGATAAGGTACAAATGACAAAAAAATTTCGATTTAGATTCTGATTTTTTTAGAAATCGTTCCTGCTTGGCATTGGCGTGCCTTGCTTTTCAGGGGGGGCCGTGGCCCCGGTCTATCTTGAACAAAAAGCAAACATAGGTTTTAAAGAGTCGTGCAAAGTGTGCAATGAATAAAAAAAAATACGCGCATTAAATGTTCTAATATTTTAATATAACAAATTTAATAATACATTTACCAATTTATTTATATGTATACACAGCAAGTATGTAATTCAGCAATTCTACAAAGAAAGTTTTCGATGTCGCTGACTGAAAGCGTCTACCACACTGTCTAAGTCGGCCTCAACATCTTTTTCTATGAATAACAATGACAAACCTGAGTGTCTCTCTTGAGTCATAGTTGTTCTAAGCCAATTAAAAACTCTCCTCATGGCAGAGAAAGACCTCTCGCAAGTTGCACTTGAAATTGGAAGAATACTCGCAACTTTAAAAAGTTGGTAGAGGTTTGGATAGGTGTTTTCTGCTATATGTTGTTTGATAGAATCATGACCAACAGTTTGATTTAACCGAAAAATACAATTCTTTAAAACGGTCATTTCTGCTCTTAGAGCAGAAGTATTAATATTAAAAATTTCCCGGTATTGCTCGACGAATTTATTCCATTTAACGACGTGGGAAAACTTAATATGAAAATGGTTATGAAATTGTCACCAAAATTGAAAAATTTTCATAAGACACTAAACGCTAACCTCAAAAAAACTAAAAAGATTATTATATTTATTTTAGAAAAACAGTTTAAAAAGGTCTTTTATAACCTTACGACATCTACAACCCGATTTCGGAAACAGAGGGGCAAAGGTCGCTGTCTTTATGAAATGCGAAATTTAACTTACACATCTATAATATTTTACAAGATGTCGCCAATATGTATGAAATATTCAATATGCATAATTATGTTTAAATTTAAAAAATATTTTCGGGAAATTGCATAAGTGCAGAAAAGTTACCGATAATTTAAAGAGAAAAAGCTTAATTCCGCAAGACAAGGGCTTTTTTCTGAAATGTAAATATTATCTGAATGATTTTAAATTTTAATGCACCTATTTTATTTGAATATTTCCCAAATAATAATAGAAAAGTATGTATTTTCAGCGTCATGTTCTTTTACTAGTAGTCGGTAGGGGAGGCCTAAAATATCTTAGGGGGGCCTGAGAGACTTCAGGGGGGGCCAGGCCCCCCCTGCCCCCCCCACCCCCCCCCCTAGCTACGCCAATGCTGCTTGGTATCAAACTAAGATGTTAAGAAAATGAGCCAAATCAATTAATATAAAGGGTGGTTTAGTACCCTGATTTGATGATGTAAGGTATAAACGACAAAAAAATTCGATTTAGATTCTGATTTTCTGAGAATTGCTCCTGCTTGGTTGCATACTAAGATATTAAAAAATGACCCAAATCAATTATTATACCGGGTGGTTTAGTACGCTGATTTGATTAAAAGTGTTAAGAGTAAAGTAGCTTTGTTTTAAAAGATATCGGAAAAGGTTTTTAAACAAAATGTTTTTCGAATCAAAAGTTACGGCAAATTCTTAATTTTCAGAAAAATCAGCCAACCTTGATTTTGTAAGTCAATTATTTATTTTTTTGCAGTTCACACTCTTAAAGGTTTGTTTAAAATCTACGTAAATTCTATTTATACAGTATTTCTGGAATTTGGTTCGTTACATATATCTAGTATAGCCACCTGAGAAACAACAGGATAAAACAAAACAATTTTAAGAAGAGTCGTGTATGAGATTAAAAGAACGGAAAACAAAGTTTGCAAACAAGCAAATAGTCCTTTACTTTTCGAAAAATCGGTTGAGAGTCTATCAGAATGTGTATCAAAAAGTTTAGCAGAGTAATATAATTCTAAATTTAGCATATACTTAACATAATACTTACGCAAAGAAGGATCATTACACCAAATATTTGGAAATCCAGCACCGCAAACGACTTTGTGCTAGTTTTCCAATAGATACCGCGAAATTTTAACCGTTGGCAGCTACACACAGCTAACACCCACCTGTGTGACCTTTGCCTTTAAAGCATTCAAACCATTGTTACGTGCGAAAGAATCAACACAAAAAGTTTCAATTTCAGTTAACACGTTTTTCAAATAGACAAAACGATTTGATCTCGAAGTTTTGTTAATGGATTGATTGCATTTACTGACGCCAGAAAACACGGATGGTCTACATTACCTTTATTTGAGATTTTAGAAGTTCCAGGAAAGAGAAAATTCGTTTACGTTACCGATCTACTCAGCTACTATTTTTTTTTATAACGCCTGCAGTTTCGGAGATATTTAGCTCAAATTATTAAAACACTTTATTTCATAAAGTGGTTTTAACAATTTTTAAAAAAAAGTTAAAATCAGATATAGATTTACTATTCCTGGCTAGCTTATTAGGCATTTCCATTATTAGAGCACTTTATTTCAAAATTAAAAAAAAAAGTTAGAATTACTAACAGATTGTCAATAAATTCAAATTTTCACCCAACGGTAAATAATTCTGATTAGCTAATAAACACTAGCAGAATTCTTATTAAAGTCGGCCTTATTTTCCAGCGCAGATAACCTTATTTCACTTTCAATAAGTCTTTATTATTAACTAAGGATAAATGTTACTAAATAAGGATGACAATTAAAAAAAAACTATAAAAATTACTTACCGTTTGTCAATAAATTTAAATTTTTACCGGACTTTACAAATCTTGACTAGCTTATTAGCTATTTCCCTTATTAAAGCACTTTATTTCATAAACTGGTTTTAACAATTTAAAAAAACATTTTAACCACTTACCGATTCTCAATAAATTCAAATTTTCACCAAACGTTTACGAATCCCGACTAGCTTATTATCTATTTCCATTATTAAAGCACTTTATTTTATAAACTGGTATTAACAATTTTTTTTGTTAAGTTAGATTTACTTACAGATTTTTATTAAATTCAAATTTTCACCAAACGTTAGCTAATTCTGATTAGCTAATAAAGTCTAGCACAATTCTTATTAAAGTCTGCCTTATTTTCCGGTGCAACGGTGCGGCGCAAGAGCAGATGTCAAAAATAATGTTAGCATTATTACTGCTACCCTTATTTCACTTCCAATAAGTCTCCATTATGAAGGATAAATGTTAAAAAATTACTTACCGATTGTTAATAAATTTAAATTTTCACCAGACGTTAATTAATTCTGATGTGCTAATAAAGTCAAGCACAATTCTTGTTAAAGTCTGCCTTATTTCCCGACGCAACGGCGCTAGCGCAGATGTCAAAAATAATGTTAGCATTATTACTGCTACCCCTTATTTCACTTCCAATAAGTCTCCATTATGAAGGATAAATGTTAAAAAAATACTTACCGATTGTTAATAAATATAAATTTTCACCAGACGTTAATTAATTCTGATGAGCTAATAAAGTCAAGCACAATTCTTATTAAAGTCTGCCTTATTTACCCGACGCAACGGCGCTAGCGCAGATGTCAAAAATAATGTTAGCATTATTACTGCTACCCCTTATTTCACTTCCAATAAGTCTCCATTATGAAGGATAAATTTTAAAGAAATACTTACCGATTGTTAATAAATATAAATTTTCACCAGACGTTAATTAATTCTGATGAGCTAATAAAATCTAGCACAATTCTTATTAAAGTCTGCCTTATTTTCCGGCGCAACGGCGCAAGCGCAGGTGTCAAAAATAATGTTAGCATTATTACTGCTACCCCTTATTTCACTTCCAATAAGTCTCCATTATGAAGGATAAATGTTAAAAAATTACTTACCGATTGTTAATAAATTGAAATTTTCACCAGACGTTTACTAATCCTGACTAGCTTATTAGCTATTTCCATTATTAATGCAGTTTATTTCATAAACTCGTAAAAAAATTAAATTACTTACCGATTATCAATAAATTAAAATTTTTACCAGACGTTTACTAATCCTGCATAGCTTATTAGCCATTTCCATTATTAAAGCACTTTATTTCATAAACTGGTTTTAACAAGTTTTTAAAAAAAGTAAAAATTTCTTATTGATTGTCAATAAATTCAAATTTTCACCAGACGTTTACTAACCCTGACTAGCTTATTAGCCATTTCCATTCTTAAAGCACTTTATTTCACAGTTTAAAAAAACGTTAGAATTACTAACAGATTGTCAATAACTTAAAATTTTTACCAAACGTTAAATAAATCTGATTAGCTAATAAAGTCTAGCACATTAAAGTCTGCCTTATTTTCTAGCGCAACTGCGCAAGCGCAGATGACCTTATTGCACTTCCAATAAGTCTCTATTATTAATTAAGGATAAGGGTGACAATTTTTTAAAAAATTATAAAAATTACTTACCGTGTGTCAATAAATGAAAATTTTCACTAGACGTTTACAAATCCTGACTAGCTTATTAGCTATTTACATTATTAAAGCACTTTATTTCATAAACTGGTATTAACAATTTTTTAAAAAATTTAGATTTACTTACAGATTTTTAATAAATTGAAATATTCTCAGACACCATCCCGATATTCCACCAAAGTTTTGTAAGGAAGCAACTTGATTAAAAGGTTAAAATCTTCAAGATTTAGCATTTCTTATTTTGAATTCAAATTACCCGCCATGTACCACATGCCAACTATTATATTTGACATGTATTTGACTTTGTCATCTGTGTATGTCACATTCGCTTCTGTTTTAAACTAAATTTTTGTGTGAGCTAATGAAGCGGCCCTGAAAAATTAAGGATTACTATAGTTTTTTAAAAAAATTGTCCTGAAAGGATATAGTAAAAACAATCTCAAAACCGGCTCTATTTAAAAAAATATCAAATATTGATAAACCGTCATTCCAACTTCAATATTTTAAAGACAGTCAGCTGGGTCGTAACGTCACCATAAAAAAAAAAATCAGCCCCGGATGTGACGTCAACAAAGTGGAGGATCGTGGTCCGTCCGTTTTGTTAGCCCTGCATAAACTCGTATTAACAATTTTTGTAAACAAATTTAAATTACTTACCGATTGTCAATAAATTCAAATTTTTACCAAAATTAGCTAATAAAGTCTAGCACAATCCTTACTAAAGTCTGCCTTATTTTTCACGCAAGCGCAGATGTCAAAATACAGTTAGCATTATGACTGCTAGACCTTATTTCACGTTCAATAAATCTCTATTATTAACTCAGGGTAAATAAAAATGACAATTTAAAAAAGAATGTTAAAATTACTTACCGGTTGTCACTAAATTCAAATTTTCACCAGACTTACTTAACTAATTCTGATTAGCTTATTAGCTATTTCCATCATAAAGGCACTTCATTTCATAAACTGGTTTTAAATCGGTCGACATGGCAGGCAGACAATTTATTTAGAGGCGCCTAGCAAGTGTTCAGTTTGGATCGGGCACGAAATGGCGTTTTTGCCATTATTCCATATATCTAGATATTCTTGAAAACTCACATACGAGGGACGCTATAAATATTTTTTTATTGAAATACTCAGTGTAACTTTAATTATCTAGTCTCAGTAGACGAATTAGTACTTTTCTTTTGTCATAAATTATTAGAGATTGTCCTCTGAACAAAGGAACAACACAACGGTACTCCCTATTTTCTAATAAAATTTACAATTTTGATGTGCTAATGTAAATAGGAATTGTTTTTATTTCGTATTGAAATTTTACGAGCGTGCCTAACCCACTAGTTCAAATGTCTTACTCGTTTGAGCCTTAGTTTTAGCTGATTATTCTCTAGGAGTTGTATTGCAGAACGTGGCTTTACTTTTATCTCAATTCTTTTTACGGAATACCATTTTCGCGTACTTGGCTTTTTTTTACATGAAATGTTTTTGTTATGATTTCACTAATTTTTTAAAGGATTTGGATAATATTTAAGTAGCAAAATATGCGGAATATTGTTAAAAATGTTGCAATGCGTTATATAAAGTTTTGAGGTTTTTTTCCCATGGTTTTATCAAAGTTCTTATCAGCCTTCCAAAGCTCAGCTCTCTAGCGTTTCTGGAAGTGGGCAATGTTACTTTAACATAACTTTACGTTTATAGGGTAGGGAAGTAAATAAAAATTTTGGGGTTTTAAAATTTTTTCCTATAGTTCTCAGCTCTCTAGCATTTCTGGAAGCGGGCAATGTTACTTTTACATAACTTTACATGTATAGGGGACCTAGACAGGGATTTTTTAATTTTTTTATATAGTTTTATCATAGTTCCTATCAGTCTGCCAAAGTTCAGCTCTCTAGCGTTTCTGGAAGTGGCCAATGTTACTTTTACATAACTTTACATTTATAGGGGAGGAAAGTAAATAAAAATTTTGGGGTTTTAAAATTGTTTCCTATAGTTCTCAGCTCTCTAGCATTTCTGGAAGCGGGCAATGTTACTTTTACATAACTTTACATGTATAGGGGACCTAGACAGCACACTTCGTCCCTGGGACGTATATTTTATGTCCATTTTACGTCGGTATGTCCCGGCACCAATAAAGTACGTACAATTATGTACGTACATCCACTAGCTACGTACCTTTTACGTACATTTTACATTACTTCTCTCTTCTACAAATATGTATGTACACTATAGGTACATACGTACATTTTACGATAATTCCCAATACGTACAAGTATGTACCTACATAATACGAACACTAGGTACGTACAATGTACGTACATTTTACGTTCATTTTAGAGATGCGCTTCCAAACACTTAGCACACACAAACTTTGAACTTATCGAGACCTCGAGCCTCGAGATTAAACTGAAAAGAACTCTAAAGTAGGAATGTTCAGGAAGCCGGAATAGTTTTAAATGTTATCTAGTTCTAATCCTACACTTTCTTTATTTTAATTTGATTTCCTATGTACCTACCATACACGTCTAGGGTATGTACATTTTATGTCCTATATTTGTAACATATACGTCTGGAGTATGTACATTTTAGGTTTAATTGGACTTACCATGTACGTACCTAGTACGAGATTATTACGTACATAGTACGTACATTCATCCAAAATACGTCGAATGTACGTACATAGTACGTACATCAGTACCTCCATAGTACGTACAAATCGAAGGAAAATAATGGCTAAAGTGGCATCCCTACGACGTACATGTGGTTGTAAGTTCGTACCATATACGTACACTACGTCGCAGAGTTACGTACTATGTACTAAAGTTGACATTATCTGTCACAACTTGTCACCCTCACAAGTAAATTAGATATCAAGGGCCGTCTCTTTCTCTAGAAATTAACCGGTTGTATTCACAAATATTGTGGTTATTAAAAATGGAGCACGTTTAAAATTGTAAAATTTTCCGGAGAAGATGTAAATTCGGATTTTCAAAAATATGACTGCAAACTTAAGTTTTATGAATTTTTTGATAAATAGTTAAGACTTGGTTAAATATTATTTATTATTATATTTTTTTCAATTTGAGTTTTTAATATTTGGTTTGGGACTACACCAGAGGAATGAGGTATTTGCTTTGTAATAAAAAAAATTATAAACTTGCAATTTTTTTTATACATTAAACTCAAATGCTCTATAAAGAAAACATTTCGTTTTAAATCTTATAACTAAAACTATGCTTCATTTGCCGTCTGTGTTTAAACAAAAATGCATTCCCACTCCACAGCATCATTTTTGTAGAATCATCCATATACAACACGTAGAGCGTCAAAAACAGTTACACTCGCGAGTACCGCGATAAATGGCGCTGTTTAAATATCATGAATAGGGTCACTGCATCACGAAGACGTAGTGTCTTCTTAACGCCAGGCTTCCAGGATGCAGTGACCCTAATCATGAATTGTTTTAAGAGCTTGATTTATGCGTGTTTCATCTATTCCTGTCGTTAGTAATTGGTTCTTTGTCAAAATATAAAGTAATTTCTGACCTAAAATATTAGAAATGAAAACGTACAACTTTGTAGAGAAATATTTAGGCAGTAAAGTGAACCTAGAAAAGGGCGAGTTCCGTATACATGTTCGACGTACATAAATGACAGTTACGGCTTACTATGTACGTACATTCGACGTATTTTGGACGAATTTACGTACTATGTACGTACATCAGTACCTCCATAGTAAATCGAAGGAAAATAATGGCTAAAGTGGCGTCCCTACGACGTACATATGTGGTCGTAAGTTCGTACCATATACGTACACTACGTCGCAGAGTTACGTACTATGTACGTACTTGTGCTGCCTGGGGAAGGAAGTAAATTAGAATTTTGGGGTTTTTTTCATTTTTTCCAAGGGTTTGGTCATAATTTCTATCAGTCTGTCAAATTTCTGCTTTGTAGCATGTCTGGAAGTACAGTAGAGTTTTGATGATTTATAGTGAGTGGCAATTTCGACGTTTTTTGCAATTTCGTAACTACTTTATGGAAGTCCATGAAACTTGGAAGAGTTGTTAACTCTATAGAGATCTACGACTGTGGAAAGTTTGAGTTTCGTCGGTCATTCCGAAGTAGACTTTTAGATAGGTTAAATATAGGTTGAAATGTTTCAAGAACAGATGGTACAGCAGTGTGCGCGAACTTGGCGGGGCACAAATGATCTTATATAGGAGCCGCCGCTGTTTAAAGACGTGCCCACAGAACAGAACAATTTTAATAAAACAGCCTGCAGATCTCTATCATACGTATATGATATTTGTCAAGAAGGCCAACTTCCGTGCGGATTTCGACACCTGTTTGCCAAAATCTCATGTCGACCTCTATGTCACGCGAAACCGACTAAAATATGTAGCAATAGCTGACAAAAAATTTAAAACGCTTTCTATAAATATCTCTACAAACTTTATTATCAGCACATGATTTTTGTATTTTTTGAAGTTTTATCACAGAAAGTCTAAAGCATTGATGCAGATAAGTTGGGTCTGTGTCTAATACAATAATCAAAATCGTTTTAGTACCTTTTTAAAAACAAGTGGCCTGAAAAACATGTGGTAAATCATATATAGATGAAACGAAACGCCCTCTTTAGGTTAGAGTAAAGGAACATCAAAAAAGTACCCAATTAGACGATATTGAAAAATCCGATTTAGCGAATCATGCGTGATCAAATGATCACAGTATTCAATGGTCTGAAAAAGTATTGCATAAGGAGTCGCATTAGTGAAATTAGGCATTTTAGCAAACGTGGAATTTCGTACCCGTGAATTTAAAAATCAAACAAGTTTCGTGGCTAATCGGGCAAAAAGGAGTTTTTGGTTCTCTTATATTTTTCCGTGGGTAGCCTGAAAGCTTAACCTCACGGGGGTCCAAGATCTAATGGACACCTAATAAGTGTTGACAGTTAACTGTTTCGTCCTTATGGGACTCCTCAGAACACTGCTGGTCAATGTGACAAATCTTGCGAAGTTAATTAGACGGTTTTGTCTCTAATCAAATGTAAATAGTGAGAAAACTATCGCAAGAAGCACCATCTACCGAGATACGAGAGAAACAAAAAACAAAAGCAGGCGAAAAACTGCTATATACAATATCGATCAATGAAAAGAACGAATGCAAATAAAAGAAAACAAACTATAGTCCGTGACCTACGACAGCTCTTTGTCTTTTAGGCCGGATCAACGCATATTGCATTTTTACCCGTCATCAAGACACGTGAGCATCAATCAACGGAATTTTTAAGCCAAATAATACTAACAAACGTGGAATTTCGTACCCGTGAATTTAAAAATCAAACAAGTTTCGTGGCTAATCGGGCAAAAAGGAGTTTTTGTTTCTCTTATATTTTTCCGTGGGTAGCCTGAAAGCTTAACCTCACGGGGGTCCAAGATCTAATGGACACCTAATAAGTGTTGACAGTTAACTGTTTCGTCTTTATGGGACTCCTCAGAACACTGCTGGTCAATGTGACAAATCTTGCGAAGTTAATTAGACGGTTTTGTCTCTAGTCAAATGTAAATAGTGAGAAAACTATCGCAAGAAGCGCCATCTACCGAGATACGAGAGAAACAAAAAACAAAAGCAGGCGAAAAACTGCTATACAATATCGATCAATGAAGAGATCGAATGCAAATAAAAGAAAACACACTATAGTCCGTGACCTACGGTATACGGAACCCGCCCTTTTCTAGGTTCACTTTACTGCCTAAATATTTCTCTACAAACTTGTACGTTTTCATTTCTAATATTTTAGGTCAGAAATTACTTTATATTTTGACAAAAAACCAATTACTAACGACAGGAATAGATGAAACACGCATAAGTCAAGCTCTTAAAACAATTCATGATATTCAAGCACCGCCATCTATCGCGGTACTCGCGAGTGTAACTGTTTTTGACAGAAGCGGATAGTTCACAACTTGCATTCCGTTTGCTATTGGTCGAAATAGTCAGCTGACTTTTTGATGTTGAAGGAGCGGCTAAAGTTCCTAAAGAAAACCAACGTTGCCGTTTAAGATTATTATTACATTATATTAAGAAATGGTGCCACCAGTCAAGAATTTAACATTATACATTATGTTTACAGCTTTCGGCGTAAAATACGAATATATACTCGTTGTAAGTGATTAAAAAGTGTAGTGGTTTGTGCAGTACATACCTATTGAATTTACCTAAATGTATGCATATACCGATGAGTTTTTTTTTTATTGTTTTTTAAAAACATATTATATTTTTTTAAATTAGCTTCTCTGTCCTGTTTTTCCTGTTGAAATCGGTGTTAACCTAACCCTGATAAATTATTCGACAACGTATCCTAACGCCCAGGTTAGGATACTTTTTCCATCAATTGATTAAGGTTAGGTTTTGTTTCAGGTTGGTTTAACATCGATTTCAACCTCCCAAAACGAGGACAGGAGAGTTTTAATTTTAAAGTCCCGCCTTCAATTTTCATAATATGCCTGGCAAGTTGTGAACTATCCGCTCCATAACAAACATAAACCATAACCTCAAAATATATGGCATATATCAGCTGACTATGTCAACCAATAGCAAATGGAATACAAGTTGTGAACTATCTGCTCCTTTTTTGACGCTCTACTTGTTGTATATGCTTATACTCGTTTTTCACTTAAATTGACAGGTCAGTTGGTACACTTATATTATTTATTCATTTTAAAACTTTTGAGACAACAAAAGTTGGTCAAAATATAGTTAATATTTTTTTAGAATATGATTTGTCCTTACTAGAGACCCTGTATGTACGACATATCTGAAAGAAATAGAGAAGCGACAAACTTGTCAAAGTCAAATTTATTTAGGTCAAAATCAAAGAAAAGAAATATCAGTTCCCTATACTCTATCCTTGTTTTTGATATTTAATGCCAACGTGCAGTTCTAGATTGTTTTTTATTTCGAACAACTGTCAAAGAGAGTTGCTTATTATTCAATGGACAAAGGGTTGAAAGCAACTTCCAATTTTTTTTCATAACACCCAATAAAATAAACAATTTTTATATTTAAGTAAAACTTTATTAAAAAATAATTTAAAGCTATATATAATACAAAAATAATACTTTACCCTATCCTAAGTTAACCTTAATTACCGACCATGCCTAACGTTAAATTTTTTGTCTATCCTATCTACAAATTTTTGTGTTTCGAAGCTGCCTAATGATTCGCCTAACCTTACTTTTTGACCTGCCGAAATGTTGAAGCTGAAGTCTGTCGGAGCTTCGAATATCACAACAATGGTGGAGCCCATACGGAACTCGCCCACTAGCTCGCCCTTTTCTAGGTTTACTTTACTGCCTAAATATTTCTCGTCAAACTTGTACGTTTTCTTTTTGCAATTGGTGTGTAAAGACTTGTCAAAATATACCCGTATTGAACCCACATTGGTGGCACCTAAAATAAAAGATAAAAAGTATTAGAAAAATCAAAAACACCTATACTTGATATTGTATTAAAGTGGCACAGCGTCATCAAAACCGTGATGGGCGGGAAGGGAGTAGAGGGGTACATACAGTGGCCCACAGTTCCTGTAATTTTTTTATTGGTATTGATTCCCAAAACGAGGCACTAATTAGTCATTAGCTTACTATTTTACTTGCTTTTTATTTATGTGTTCTTCTAAACGATTTTATTAGAAACATATTAATACTCTTGTCTGGTTGTTACGAACATATTGATTTAGCTGGGATTTGACGTTTTCTATTCGTTGTTGTTTTGACTGTTTTAATGTCAAACAAATTGGGACCGACTTTTTACAAAACAAATTACCGTTTTTGCAACAAAATCAATATTTGCGCACATTTTAATATAATTTTGGATTCTCTTTTATATTTCGGATCTTTATTTATTAGGTAAGTACCTATTTTATCTCTCCTTTAACACAGAGTGAAACAACAATTTTTTGAGGCTTCTTTACTTTTGCCACACAATTTGGTTTACCATAGCTATGACGCGGTGCCACTTATATACATCCTTAACTATAATAGACACCACACCAAAGCCATTATAAAACATGAAACATTACTTTGAATGCCATATAGTAAATCATAAAGGGGGCCAAATTCCAAGTCTATAGACTTAGCCCCAATCGGTCTACATTTTCATTGAAGGGTTACCTCGTTTTTTGCATATTTGTTTAAAAATACCTTGCAATTGCAGGTCATGTTTATTTGTTATTACACGGAGATTACATCCACACAAAACTTGGAGCTAAATAAAAAAAGAAAATGTTTTGGTTTAAAAATGGCAGCCGTATTTAAACCACCAAACGTCACTATGGGATGTAAAATCTTAGAATATAGAAATAAATATGATGTAAAAATTTTGTTTAGAAATTGTGAAATAAAGACATGCGTTTACAGTTTTAAGTTATTTATGTATTATTTCGGTTTACAAACTGTTGTCTTCCATTTTTACCTTCCTAGCCCGCGTAGCAATGGCTAAAGAAGGTATTAGTTTCGACGAAAAAAAACTTTTTGAGATAACACCCAAAATGTGTTATTTGGGTGTATTTTGACCTATTTGTCTGTCTGTGTGTATGTGTGTGTGTATATTATTTGTGTCCGTAACACGATAGTTCCCAAACCGCTGAACCGATTTTTATAAAATTTTTAGGTAAAATAGTGTTCGAAACTCTAACGAGCTGATTATATTTTGGTCAAAATCCATTCTAACTTTTTAACAGAGCGTCGTGTCAATATGCGGTTTTCGGAATATAGTAGACTTCATTTTGTTCAATAATTTGTGTTATAACCAAAAACTTTGTAAGAGCATTAGTTTCTGAGATATTTACAAAAAACTGTTTTCAAGGCTGGTATATCATGGCTTCACTTAAAGTGTAATAGGCTAGCTAGGAATTTTTATAAAACACACGGTATAAATATCCAAAATATGACAGATTGTTCTTTATTTTTATTTTTGTAATCCAAATTGTTATTTTATTTGAATTGTCAGTATTAATTAGGACTAAAGTCTATAGACTAGACTCTGGTCTAAAGTGGTAAGTTTTAAGATCTTAGTAAATATTGGTGTGTGTTGAAAGTGATAAATTAAATAAAGCAAAATATTAAAATACCTACCTGTTTACTCCTGATTAAATTATCTCTGATTGTAAAAAATAAATTAATTTCCCCATAAAATGTTTTTTTTAGAATGATAATGTATTCATATAAAATAAAATATTAATGAAAAAAAAACACAAAAAACATTTTTAGAGAAAGATAAAATAAACAAAACAAAATGTAAAATACTTACTTGTTTGCAGATAAGCCATTTGTGAGATGTGTATAAAAAAGCACAGTGGAGATTTAGAGAAAGTTTTTTCTGAGAAATTATAAAAATGTTCACAAAAAAAAAAGAGATCCAACAAAGTTACTTCGAAATAATATTCCATAATTTTTTTAAAGGCGTTTTGCATTAATAAATGTATTTTTAAAACATTTAAGCCAAATGGAATAAATTCGATAACCAATAAATGAGGGCGTGTTGGGAAAAACGCTTGGACACGTCGATTTGTATTTTGAAATGCGCATCTTTAAAAAAAATATATATATATATACAATAGACACGGAAGGTCTATTCTAAAACCGTAATATTATTGGTAAGATATAAAAAATTCATACCTATCAACTTTTAAATGTAACTATTCTTATAATTTAGAGCAAATCTATAAGTTTCTGCTAAAAATGACAATTTAAAGTATCGACAAATACTACAATTATGAATTTTTATGAAACTTCAAAATTTAAATATAGGTAAAATACGATGTTATTTTAGTCCGAACTTACCTAGCTGACCAATAAGTGGCTACTGCTCGGTCTCAATATTTTTTAGGCTCTAACACCTATGTTGTTTGTTTCTGACTATAATGTAACCACTTTAAGTGATTCCAAAACATACTTTACCGAAAATTTTTCAGGTGTCTTCATTTGGTTCTCAGACTCGCCTTCCAGACTTACCTCTGGGAGCAATAATTAAAAACTTCTTGGTTTTTACCATTTTACAAAGCAAAACATGAAATGGTACTAGTATTTACCACAAAAAATGAATTAAAACTAAGTAATTCTCGGTAATTCCGCTAAATCTTAGCATTTGATTAACACCTCTTTTCCGTTTTCATACGATCGATACTCGTTTCTCTTTATACTACTATAATACATTGATTCTCACTGTTCACACTACTGGGAGATTCACACAAGCGTGTGTTCACACCAGCGCGAGTCTACTGTATACATATATAGGGTGTGTCATGTGTAGCCAATAGACATATTTCCAATTTCGAGGCGGGATGTTTCGAAACAGGTTAGAACTATGGAAAAACGACTTACATGTCCCTATCCTTATTTTTCATTATCTATTGATTGACACCAAACACGAACACTTCCGATTTAACCGGAATTTCCAATTTTCCGTTAAAACCGAATGTGGTCGTGGTTGATGTCAATCGATAGAAAATTAAAAATAAGGATTTTCAATATTTCAAAAATGGTTAGACTTAGGTATAGGACATTGTACATGAATTATGTCTAGAATTTTCTGAATAATCCAAAAAATAATATACAGGGGCTGCATTAAAAATAAGAAACTTGGTATTGGCCACTGTCACATAACAAACCCTATATAATTTTCTTTTAAATCACATTTAGAAATACAAATCGACGTGTCCAAGCGTTTTTCCCATCATGCCCTCATTTATTCGTTATAGAATTTATTCCATTTGGCTGTTTTACACTGTATATTTTTATAACCAGAAGTAACCCGAACTGTTTCTAGAAAGTAGTTATTTAAGTTAATTTAATGTATTATAAAAACATAGCAAATATGATTCTGCATTTAATTTTCACTATAAATGCTATAACCATCAAAAAAATATGTTCTTTGCTATTACAAACTGAACACCCAAGGACCACTGATGGAAAGTGGTTCCCACAAAACCTAGTGAACTAAAACAAGCTGGCTTTACGATGAGTGTCATTTTTAGTGGTTAGTTCACACGTGGTCACGACAATGCGGCACTGCTATTTTCACTAAGTATGTTGCGTGGAACTAATGTAAAATGTCACAAAAATATCAACTTGATTTTGATATCGCGACACAGGGCTATCAAATCGGACGGGCCACGATCCTCCACTTTGTTGACGTCACATACGGGCTGATTTTTTTTGATGGTCACACGGGCTGATTTTTTTTGATGGTCACATCACGACCCAGCTGATTGTCTTTAAAATATTGAAGTTGGAATAACGGTTTATGAATATTTAATTTTTTTTTAAATAAAGCCGGTTTTGAGATTGTCTTTACTATATTCTTGCAGAACAATTTTTTTTAAATGTATAGTAATCCTTAATTTTTCAGAGCCGCTTCATTAGCTCACACAAAAATTAAATTTAAAGCAGACGCGAATGTGACAAACACAGATGACAAAGTCAAATACATGTCAAATATAACAGTTGGCATGCGGTATATGGCGGGTAATTTGAATTCAAAATAAGAAATTCTAAATCTTGAAGATTTTAACCTTTTAATCATCTTGCATCCTTATAAAAGTTTGGTAGAATATCGGGATGGTGTCTAAGAATATTTCACTGAAATTTCGCGGAAATCTGAACTTCCATTTTAAAAAGATCCTAAAAAACGTCTGACCTCCCATAAGACCCAATGTAAAAGTCAGCCCCCAGAGAACAGCTGATTTTTTCAGGGCCTGTATGCTACGGCTCTAAATTATTGCCGCGACAACGTGACTTTGAAGTTGTTGTTTAAAAATGTCGCGACTTTTAGTGTCATTGCACTAAAGTCGCGACATTGTTGTCACATGAAAACGAGCCTTTATAGCGGTTATTCTTTACGGTCTATGTATTATGTACTATATAGAATTATTTTATAATAATATCCTGTTTTTTAACAATCTAGATGTAAAGAGTTTTGAAATTTTATCTCATCTCATTTTATCTTCGACAAACAAACCCTCATTCACGAGTGTATTTATAAAAATATTTTGTGATATTTGATGGAAAAGCCGGCAAGACCGTACGTCTTCCAAATGCAACATCTGTAAAATTGATCTTTGCTATGTTTGTATGATAAATCAAATTAATTTAAATACCTGCTATATGACAATATCAACTGACAAACAAAGAATCCAAGACCAAAGCAAAGCAATACGAGCAAAAAGCTATTACTATCGCTACGCCCAACATTAAATTATTGCAAACAGATTTATTTCACAGCACAGCGTCAAAGTATATCCAAAAATGTAACATGAGAACAACATCTTTCTTAAGTGTAAATTGTTTTGTATTCTAATCAAGCAGGCGTGTCTGTGCTGTTGTTGGTATACCAAACTGAACCCAAACAGCAATGTTGGGTATTCTGTTTTGTTTAATGTTATAAAAACCAAGCGTTATAAGAGATGGATTCAGTCACTTACCAACAGCAGTGTACGAAAAGAACCCGTGCTGCCACTTGCCCAAATAAACAGCTCTTTCGTTAAGTACAAAAAGTCCAGGGAGCCATTTCGCTATCCTTGGGTTTACTGACAATAAATCACCACAAAAGTGCCTTCGGTGAGTTGGTTGCCAATCGCTGGGAGAGTGAAATCTACGAAAAAATTACCAAAGGTTTTTGACGTTTCCTAATCTCTAAAAATTATTTTCCATAAAAAATAATTCAAAACAGGAGGAAAATAGTACGGGATGCTTTTTCACTAAGATGGATATATTTTTTTAAATGCCATCCTCTCTTTTTAGTAATCATGGTTGAAGGGAAGCAGCGTCTCAAGTAACATTATTACCACTTAAGGTTCATTAATTTGGTTCCGAGGTTATTTAGAGGGTGCTGTTATGGCTTTTAGGATCAATTTGGCTACATAAAGGTAATTTATATTGCCAATTACCTAAAGAGGTGTTATACAACTAAAAAGTGATATATAAAGGGAGTATAATAAAACTGATATTCCCTCTGTTTCTTTTAGATACTTTTCGTTTTATTGATTTTTGATTTATTAAGATGGTCTTATAAAACCTAAAGTTTTTAAAAAGAAATAAATATAAACTTCATAACAAAAGTGTTTTATAATAGGGCCAAAAGGTTACCTTATCTCCTTTTGTTTTTATAGTTACCAGTAGTTTAATAGTAAATATGATTATATAGGCAGCCATATAGAACCTAGTTTCCTTAAGGTTTTTAAGAGTCGTAAATATAAACTTTGTACTTTTGGTTTTTGCCATTACTTTTAGACTTCTTAAAAACGTTTTATTGAAAGGCTTAAAGGTAAACTTAACTCTTTTGTATTTATAGTTACCCATAGCTGCATATTAAATATTATTTAAATAGGCGGCCATATAAAACCTTGTCTCCTTAAGGGTTCTAACAGAAGTAAGTAAATACTTTTGTGTTTTAGTTTTTTTAGGTACTTCTGGTAAAAAGAATAGATATACCTAGGCACAGATTGATACCTACCTTTTATTTTCTGCTATAAATAAAGAAATGTTACTTGGGATATGCCGACATTTTTGTCACCGAACTAGTTCTGGTAAATCTACCAGAACTGCCTCAGTCTAAAGGGTTCGTTATAGTATGGAGGCCTATGGTATCCCGTGGGATAGTTGTGGACGATTTTTTTAAACTACGCTAGATCGATTGGTAAAAGATCACACAATTTTAGGTCACCAGGTGTTTGCCTTCAATTTGAGTAGGATGGCCGGTGTGACGTCATACATCAAAGATAGCGCCTTTTTCATGTTTTTTTACAAACATTCGCTTATAATTTTTGCAAAATTAGTTTTATAGAAAAACTGTTAATACGTTTTTGTTTGCAACAGAACAACAATGAAGATACGAATTAGCTTTATATCTTAAAAACATCTATTCGTATTGTTACGGGTTCACAACGACAAATTAAAACTCGCAATTGTTGAAAACGATACGTCAATTTATTTCGACAAATTATGTACAAAAACACGCACTTAAACTTAGTAATAACTTGCTAATAATTCACTACTATACTCGGTCTATTAACTTCGTGTTAATCTCACGACCACTACAGCACGCTATCTGTGACTGACTGCCTGGTGCGCGACCCCGGCCCTATATATAGGATCGTCCATCTCTCTCGAACTTTCCGGCAGCCTTCGACGTCCGGAAAGTTCCCGCACTACCGCGACCGCAAGCCACAGACAACGCAACTAAAACCTAGACTAAGAATACAACCTTAAGATAAATCGACCTAATACTACACTAAACCTAAATAAATTCCAATTATAAAATTTAAATAACTTAAATTTGTAACAGTATTTTATAATGGTAATAAAATTAGTTGACTTGCGTACTCCGGTGTAACAACGTTGTATGTGCCATATATATTCCATTAAAATATGTAACTATTTATGAAAATCTTATAATATAGTATAATTACAGCTTTTAGGTTCCTGCTAAACCCAAAGATGGTTTTAAACTAAGTTAATAAACACGTTTTTTTACTGTCATTGTGCGTTATTTTTAAACATAAAACAACGTTCTAACCGCCCTATTTCCGCAAAAAGACGTTGTAACCGACGCGACGTGGATATACAACGTTGCTTTATTAAAATATATCAACTAAGTTCATAAAACCCTAGCCTTTATACATCTAAGGCAATAATACCTAAATTAATATTATACAACCTAAAGTCAACCATATTAGACTTATAAAATAACTTTAACACCAGTATTTACTAAGGCGTAAGTTTAAGTCTAGGTTTTGGTTTAAGTTTAGGGTTTAGGTTTAAAATTTAAATGTGCATTGGTTTGGAAAAATTGATTTTTTGCCGAAACAGGCCGCAATTGATTTGGTATTTTTACCTGTATGGACGATAAAATGTCCTAAAAATTGAATTTTAAGACAATTTGTTCTTGAAATGGACCATATAGACCGGAAAAAAAGAAGAAAACATGGAAAACTGATTTTTCTACAACTGTCTAATTTAGGCTACTACGTCACTTTAAACCCCTAGGTCATGGGATTCCGACTAAAAATCGTCCTAAATTTTAAACTACCTCCGGGGGGTGGTTTATCTCAGTGTAACTTGAAAACAATCACGTTTTTGTTAATTTATTTGTTAAAAATGTAAAATTTGATCATATTTAGGAACGATATGACAAAATTTTATACGATTTTTAGCTTCAATTAACTATTAGAGCGAGTTTTTTAGGGCAATGTACACAAGACTGGATAAACCGTTTAGTACTAAATTCTCATATCTCCTTTATATTTTAGCATGTAGCTTTTAAACGATATTTGCCTTGACGAGGAAAGTAAAAAAACGATCTTCAGATTAAAATCCAAATAAACTCACACGCGATTTGTTTATTTGCAAATAATCTTTAAATTAATATAATAAAAAATGTTTTTATTTATTTATTTATTTATTGTAGCAGTCATTTTCCATTAATGGTTTTAATACGCTCTAGCCATACAGATATATTTAAGATGTACGTGCACCGAGATGACAGCAGATGACAATCCCAATACTTAGTCCAGCAAGTGTCAGTCAAGTCACTTTTACGTCATTTTAATAAATTTGAAAATTTATCTTTCAGTTTCGCTTTGTTTGTGCAAGTTATATAATAAAAATTACGAAATTAGAACACATTTTCCGACAATTTAAATGTGCATTGGTTTGGAAAAATTGATTTTTTGCCGAAACAGGCCGCAATTGATTTGGTATTTTTACCTGTATGGACGATAAAATGTCCTAAAAATTGAAATTTAAGACGATTTGTTCTTGAAATGGACCATATAGACCGGAAAAAAAGAAGAAAACATGGAAAACTGATTTTTCTACAACTGTCTAATTTAGGCTACTACGTCACTTTAAACCCCTAGGTCATAGGATTCCGACTAAAAATCGTCCTAAATTATCTCAGTGTAACTTGAAAACAATCACGTTTTTGTTAATTTATTTGTTAAAAATGTAAAATTTGATCATATTTAGGAACGATATGACAAAATTTTATACGATTTTTAGCTTCAATTAACTATTAGAGCGAGTTTTTTAGGGCAATGTACACAAGACTGGATAAACCGTTTAGTACTAAATTCTCATATCTCTTTTATATTTTAGCATGTAGCTTTTAAACGATATTTGCTTTGACGAGGAAAGTAAAAAAAAAACGATCTTCAGATTAAAATCCAAATAAACTCACACGCGATTTGTTTATTTACAAATAATCTTTAAATTAATATAATAAAAAATGTTTTTATTTATTTATTTATTTATTGTAGCAGTCATTTTCCATTAATGGTTTTAATACGCTCTAGCCATACAGATATATTTAAGATGTACGTGCACCGAGATGACAGCAGATGACAATCCCAGTACTTAGTCCAGCAAGTGTCAGTCAAGTCACTTTTACGTCATTTTAATAAATATAAATTTAAAAATTTATCTTTCAGTTTCGCTTTGTTTGTGCAAGTTTTATATTTATAAAAATTACGAAATTAGAACACATTTTCCGACAATGTCAAGTTTGGGAAGTAAGTGTAAATTAAAAAATGTAAGTAATTCACTTAAATATCGCTGCATTTTCACTTAAACCTCGTTCCCTACAAACTTAAACCTATAGTTTAAACCATTTCTTTTCCATTTTTTTTACGAAATCCTTGCAGATTCTTATTTAAACCGGTTTTTTTCCATTGCGATATAACCTATGTAGTTATAAATAGTCCAAAATTCCATTAACTTTTATTAAGTTTGAAAGAAATTCAGTTAAAACGTTTCACAAAAGATAAACTAAAAGTTAAACCTAAACCTAAACTTTAAACTTAAACCCTAAACCATCTTAGTAAATACTGGTGTAAATGTCTAAGCAATTAAAAATAAAACGTTTTTTTTTTATTTTCCAAAAAAACAGTATTTGGCGCTTACAACATTGTTACATTAAAGTAAAAAAATTCCCTTTATATCTTAAAAAGTAACAAAGATATAACATTTTTTTTTAAATACAAAAAAATTTTAACTTTTTTTTACCAAAAAAAAACTAATATCTTTATTAGCTTTTAAGGTATAAAACTAATTTGGTGTTTTGCAAACAAAAAACGTATTAATAGTTTTTCTGTAAAACTAATTTAGCGAAAGTTATAAGCCAAATCTTGTGAAAAAACACCAAAAAAGCCGCCATCTTGGATTTATGATTCAGAAGATGTGAAAAGTGTGTCACCCAAACTGAAAGCTAGCCTTTTTGGAGGACTAGGCGTACAGTAGTGAAAAAGCCGTGAAAAGTGAGCCACAATAGACCCACTGCAGGCCCATTCACATATATTACTAACCTGTGGTAGTCCCCAGGAGCTAAATAAATGACGCATTGATACAATGTGTTGCCCTTATGGGGTTGGTGCAAGAGAGTCTTGTGAATGTCTTGTGGCTGGTCAATTTTTTCTCCCAAGAAGTCTTGGACATAATACGTTACGCCCTTCACCTACAAAATAACAGAATTGATATTTATATGCTTATTTAAAGATAGGTGGGAGTCAACGGACACTGCGTCCAAGGACACCTGGCGAAAATGAGAGTGAAGGCAGACGCGACGTGCGAGCGATGTTGGGCCGAGGACGAGACCTCGGCTCACTTCCTCTCATTATGTGAAGCATATAAGGAGGCAAGAAGAGAGGTATTTGAAGAGGAAGCCTTTGAGACGGAGGACCTTCTGAATCTGAGGTGGTTCGATACTCTGGCCTTTGTACAGAAGACGGGCAGATTCCTTAGCGAAGGAAGGACGCAGTAGGGGGGATGCCTGGGGGTTGGCGAAAAGGGCGCATCATGTGCCTAGTCGCCAGGCCTAGAGCCTACCCCACACTACTACCACTACTATATTACGACCAATGAAGCAACAAAGATTTTTAAATTAAAATTTAAAAATACCAGTAAGCTGCATGTTGGTGATATATCATAAAACCCGTAATATACAGGGTGTCCCATTAAGGATGGAAGCCGGATTTTTCTCCGAAACTACTATCGCTACGACTACTACGACAAAAAATTGTTTTAACAAAATCGGGTCTTTCAAATTTACCTAAAATATTTTTGTTTCTGTAGTTTCGCGCTATGGGGCAGTGACCCTACTCCTGACTGGAAAAATTGCATTTTTGGCCGAAAAACTATGATTAACAAATAAAAATTATACCATATTCAGATTCGTTGATAAATTCTGCATAATTTGGAAGCCTCGCATGTACCTCTATGTCACCTCCCCACCGGAAGGCAATAAAAATGAATCGTTTTATAAAAAAAAGTCATTACTGCTACGTGGTAACTCAACCTGTTGTAATTATTTATTTGACTGATAAAGAAAAGCCTAAAAAATGCAAATCTTTTTGACGTTTTGTCCAAAATATTTTTTCAAAAGCGGAAATTTAAAAAAAAATACCGAAATATATTAAAAAGTAAACATGTCATGCTGATATAAAATTAAAGGTAAACCTGTTATTGTCTTTGCTGACTGTAGGTTGACAAAAAAATGCACAGATAAAAACAACTCAAAGACATAATATTTTTCAGATTTTTTTGTTGTTGCTGTCAGAATGCATATGATAAATAAAGATGTTGGAAATGTTACAAAAGTGTAACTGCCTATGGCAAGGACTATATACATATATCGAAAACTAATGAACTAAATAATCCCAACATATTTAAAGTCAGGAAGAAAATATCTATAAAATGTGTTCCATTAAAAAACACCATCGACCTGTCAAATTTGGACATAAAAAATTTTTTTTGGCATTCTGACACATCTTGATGGTCAGTATTTACCCTGACAGTATATATTTTGTTTTATTCAGGATAATGCAAATAAATTGGTACTCACTTGTTCAACTTTGCCATTATTTACAGTTCCAACACTTAAAACCGTTCCGTCGCAAGGTGACACAAGACTGCTTTTAGTGTCAATTGGCCTAACGCCATCTCTGAGAGAGCGGACAAAAAAGTCACATAAACTTGAGTATGATTTCAGGTCTGGGTTCATCGCTTCTGATATGTCAACGCCAAAAGTTCTCGCGTATGTGTTGTACACGTATGGTCGCATTGATTCTGGGATTTTTCGATCTGAAAAAAAACTATAATTGCTAACAGATTCATTATAGACAAGTTTTAAATTTGGTTAAAAAAGTCTGCGACCGTTTTTTTTCACTTATTTTATTTAACTTTCTGGTTTTTAATAAAATAGATAATACTTTTTGGGCTGCGATTTGAACGCTAAGGTGGATGGGAATATTGCTTTACCTTTACCGTTAGGTTGGTTCCCACACTGATCTTGCTCGCACAGAAATCGCTCCGAGCTGGAGCAGATCACTGCGGAAGCAGCTGCAAAGCAAATTGATCCCTTGTTTATATTACACTTTCAAATAAAACGATTTCTGCAGGATCTTTATGTTCAATTTAGCAATGTGCGTAAGAGTCATTTACAGCCGTAATAGCCAAGTTCAGAAAAATATTTCCAAACTAGTAAGAACCTTTCATTTTGAAATTTGTATTGGAGACCTTAGCTTTACTTTTATCTCAATTATTTTTACGAAATGCCATTTTCGCGTACTTGGATTTTTTTTACATGAAATGTTTTTGTTATGATTTCACTTCTTTTTTAAAGGAATTGGATAATACTTAATTTTTAAAGTAGTAAAATATGCGGAATATTGTTCAAAACTTTTGCAATGCCTTACTTAAATTTTTGGGGTTTTTTTAATTTTTTTCCATGGTTTTATCGTGGTTCCTATCAGCCTTGCAAAGCTCAGCTCTCTAGCGTTTCTGAAAGTGCACAATGTTACTTTTACATAACTTTACATGTATTGGGGAGGGAAATAAATTAAAATTGTCGTGTTTTTAAATTTTGTTCTATAGTTTTATCATAGTTCCTATTAGTCTTCCAATGCTCAGCTCTCTAGCGTTTCTGGAAGTGGGTAATGTTACTTTTACATAACTTTACATTTATAGGGGAGGAGAGTAAATGAAAATATTGGACTTTTAAAATTTTTTCCCATGGTTTTATCATAATTTCTATGAGCATTCCAATGCCCAGCTCTCTAGCGTTTCTGGAAGTGGGCAATGTTAGTTTTATATAAATTTACATTTATAGGAGAGGGAAGTAAATTAAAATGTTGGTGTTTTTAAATTTTTTCATATAGTTTTATCATATTGTCTTTCAGTCTTAAAAAGTTCAGCTCTCTAGCGTTTCTGGAAGTGGGCAGTCCCAACTAACATTTATAGTAGCGGCTACATGTTCTAAAGGCTTTGCTACTTTCTTATAGTAGAAATGTGGTGATCCCAACCAAAATTTGTTACTTTTTAGTTCTAACAACTATTTAGTATCAGGAAATAGTAGATGTTTCGTAAAAACGACCCTCTAAACTACTTCATAGGATTGTTTCTTGATAGTCGATTCTGATAGTCTTCTTTACCACAATAGGACGTTGCTAAAGTTTTACTTTCTTTTTAGTCGTTATTTCGTAGTCGCCCTGACTTTAATATCCTACTTAATTACCACTAGAAAGTTAAGCTTCATTGGAGTCCCAAACAAGTGTATCCGACAACTACATTATAACTTTAATTTTTACCACAAAAGTTTGTGTCATCATAGTAACATCTGATGTAACAATGTAGACAAAATAACTTTTTCATCAACTTTAAAGCCGCAACTACTTTCAAGTAACCTTTTCGACTATCAGGGAATATAGTTTGGGACGCCATGTTTTTATGTAAGAAAGAAAATTTAATATTTTTGTTGTCGTTTTATGAGCTCATATTAAAGAGCCATACTATTTTATAAACAAATTAGTTGAAGCTTACCAAAAATGCTCTTCTTAAGCACCATTTGTTGGAGTTAACTATCGATTATGAAAACATAACCTCCAAAATCACAACACAAAAATTCCATCAGCTACCAGAAAACGGCTCAATTTTACGGGCGCACCGGTTTTTTGCAATATATATAATGCATGTTATACAAAAAACTTTGCGTCGCACTCGAATTTTGATCCTCTGCTCGTAAATTCTCACACTTTTGGATAACATAGTTCATATTATAACCATAACCAAACAAAAAAACTAAGCGAGTCTGTTTACTGTTGTGTCCACCATATTGTGTTACAATTCTACCAAAAAGAAACGATTATATTATTTGCAACTACATCGCAACTTTGATGCCATTACGGAAAAAAACAGCCTCTTCAACGTAGTAGATACCTGGCTACGACGTAGTAGTGTAGTTGTTACTACAGTGACTTTAAACACTTGGCCTAGTAGTTATAACCAGAAATTGGTTCCCCACTTAGGGAATTATAACGTCGCTGTATGGTATACTGAGACGTAGCGGGAGTACGTTGCGGTTACTTTTAAGAAATTCTTTCTAGTTGGCGTTTCGTCGTTACAACTTTAAATGTTTGTTGGGGTGTTACTTTTACATAACTTTACATTTATAGGCTAAGGAAGTAAATTAGAATTTTGGGGTGTTTTAATTTTTTTCCATAACTTTATCATAGTTACTATCGGTCTTCCAAAGCTCAGCTCTCTAGCATGTCTGGAAGTAGGCAATGTTACTTTTACTTAACTTTACATTTATAGGGGAGGGAAGTAAGTTAAAATTTTGGGGTGTTTTAATTTTTTCCTATAGTTTTATCATAGTTCCTATCAGTCTGCCAAAGCTCACCTCTTTAGCATTTCTGGAAGTGGGCAATGCTACTTTTACATAACTTTAAATGTATAGGGGAGGGGAGTAAATTAAAATTTTGGGGTTTTTTTACTTTTTCCAGGAGTTTGGTCATAATTTCTATCAGTCTGCCAAATTTCAGCTTTGTATCATGCCTGGAAGTACAGTAGAATATTGATGATCTATACATGAGTGAGTGAGTGAGTGGAAATTTCGACGTTTTTTGAAATTTCGTAACTACTTTACTACTTTATGGAATTCCATGAATGGGTTGTTAACTCCATGGAGATCTACGACTGTGCAAAGTTTGAGATTCGTAGCGCATTCCGAAGTAGAGTTTTAGGTAGGTCAAATATCGGCTGAAATGTTTCAAGAAAAGATAGTTACGGCGCGCGAACTTGGCGAGGCACTGCCGTGCCCTCAGATTATATGAATTTTTCCTCTAGGTACAAAGAAAAATTTAGTGTGCTTTGCAGTTTGAGCAGCAATCGTTTCTAAGCTTTTTAGATGTTTGTTTCTACTTGTTGTAGTTACACGGAAATACCATTTTACAAGGTAGAATATTATAATCTTTAATTTTTTAGTAACTTTAAGCTACTACAAGTAATAGAAAATAAAAAATGTATTAGTTTTTCATATAGGTACATGAACACGTTCAGGTTGCTCTTTCGCCATCAGTGGATTGTTAGCCAATAAATTGTTGATTTCTACTCGTTGTAGTAGCACAAAAATGCTAATTTAGGATGTATAATATTATATCTTCCATGTTATAATTACTTAATGAATTAATTTTTACGATTTTTCATAAAGATACATGAACATATTTAGTTTGTGTCACAGTTTCGGCAGGAATTTTAGCCAACAAAATTGTTAATTTCTACTTGTAGTTTTACGGAAATAACATTTTAAGACTCAAAACAGTACATTATGCAATTTTACATAAGTTTTGTGTAACTACAAATGGTAGAAAATTGCTTTTTGCGTTTTTATCAATTTCTTATACGGAATTTATGTATCATTCATAACCATACAGCGCTTATGTAACGTCAGAAAATTAAAAGTCCTAAATCGAAAAATGGTGAATAAAATCGTCTAAATATTATATATATTTTGTTAGACATAGATATATAATTCATTCCATTCAAAGTCCAGCTTTTTCACCTTTAGGAAGAAAGGTGCCCGAAGAATACAGAAAAGATATTAATTATGTAACTGAAATGTATAAAAATTGAATACATAAATCAAAAGCAATACCTACTGTCAAAAACATTATCCTGTCATTAAAACGTCAAAAAATTTGTTGTTGGGTACCCACGGGGAAAAATTTCCACTAAAATACGTGGGTTGTTATGGTGATATGTCAAAAAAATACATTTTGATTGATTAGAAAATATTGGTGTGGAATTTTCGGTGTTATTTTTTTGGCTGAACTATTTCTTTCAAACACTTTTTTGGGTGTTTGTTGTAGACATTTGATATTTGAATGTTGACACTGACATAATCTTTGTCTGAAAATCATATACAAAGAACTCCCTAATTATTGACAATATAGTAGTTTACCTAACTAGTGCGGAAAGTGCATCTTTTCCGCACGCGATTGCAGATGGCCAAACGACGCGATAGCGGAGTTTGGCCAGCAATCAAGTGCGGAAAAGACACTTTACGCACGAGTTAGGTACACTCAAAGAAATTCAAGGATGTTTTTGGGTACACTATTTTTTCTATAAGCGTGAGGAAAAAACTAAAAATTAATCAGAAAATTATTTATATTCAAAACGTTTTAATCAAATCAATTATTATTATTCACATTCTAGCGGCTTCTAGAACTGACTGGGGTAGATCTTCGTCCGAAGAATCCATTGAAAATCTGATTTTTTTGTTTGAAAAATTCAAAAGACGCTTGTATCTGCAAAATTGGCTTTGTTTTGACAGTTTGTTTGTACTTTGTTGCTATGGTGATTTAAGATGCCAAATCTAAAACCACTAGTGTTCATTGTTGTTTGACATTGACAATGACGATATTTATACCGGGGAGGTTTAAAACTTATAATTTGAACCTATTTTACTGAAAACTTTATTTTATCGAAAATATTGAAAATATAGCAGAATTTTAGTCAATTTGAATATTTTTAGGATATTTCGTGTGCTAGGAAAGATACAAATGTATTTTGAACGGTCTAAATGTTATAGAACACCTCAAAATCGTAACAAATTTACTTTTCTGCACTAGTGCGGAAAAATATTTTTCCGCACTAGTGCGGAAAAGTGGCACTTTCCACACTAAAATGCGTGCGGAAAAGTGGACTTTTCCGCACGCTTATAGAAAAATTATTTAATGCCCTATAATTCATAAACAAACAAAGCGAAAATAGATACGAAAAAATCTACGACCAAAATTTTTTTGTTGTTGCGTCCCTGACTTTGTTGATTATTTTTAGACTATAACAATTAAATAATTAAGATCAGACAAACGCAATCTTTCGATCCACATTTTTTTTTGCTATCAGCCGCATCTTAAATTTGTTTTACTTGCACTTTCATGTGAGAGCTTGACCTTTCTATAATCCCCAACAGGTTAATTTATAAATTAGAGATAATGTGTATCATCACCGAATCATGCGGTCAGAGAGTGCCCAGCGTTATGTAGATAAATAAATATTCTAATCTTGTTAGGTATGAACTATAAACATAATAATTTAGTTTCATTTTTTTAAATTCTTTTTAATCGAAATAGAATACCCCCAGTGAGAATATAAAGTTTCGCATACATATTTGTCCTTATAATTTTGTAGTTTCAAAGTTTTTATTTAGAGTTTCTAGTAAACGATTCATGCTCAATTCTGAATCGAGTTGTTTCTCATAATCCTCGATATATACATTTCGTGATGTAGTAGGTGCACGGTATATCCATATACGTAATATTCCAATACTCCCTGTTACCTATTTACACAATGGTTAGCGTTTGATGCAAACATTTAGAAATAAAGGTACGAAAAATGCACAGATACCAAATTTACATAGATATAGTTTTTGTCAACTGTACGCCAATGATTTGACGTAACGAATACAAGAATAAAATAATATTCATGCGTAAAAGTATAACCAATCAGGACATTTTATCTTAAAGACCGCAAAAAGGATAGACTTATATCCATTAATATTGCTATTTCAAATATGTTTGCATTCTGCATCGTAAGGTACCGTAGGTATTGCAAGAATACGTACTATATGGAAATAATATGCATATGTCTTTGAAAGCAACCAATCAGGTCTTTTTTGCTTAAAGACCCCAAGGCCCTCATGTTTGCATGATGAATGGCCAGTTACCGTGGGTATTGGAATATTATGTATATGGGTATATCACCAACTCGGACAAAAACACGTTTTCGCCTCGCATTACGTCATGTAAATGACAAAATAGGGAAATTGGCATGGCACAAAGTAAAATGTTGCTTCCGGGATTGACGATAAGTGCTCAAGGAATTAACATATTTACAAAATGTACGCTTGTGTGTGCCTAAGAGGCATGGTAAAATTGAGCCAGGTCAGAAAAATAAAAGTTAGTTAAATTTTGGGGCTTTTCAAAACTCAACATTTTCAACAATATTTTAAGCCATTACTTTTAAAACTCGCCAATCGACGCCAAACATTTTTAAGCAATTATAGACCGAAGCATGTGATCAATAACTGTTAAAACAATTTTTAATATTACTATTATTTTTGAGTTTTATGAGCAGGTGAGCTGAGAAATAGATTTTTCAAAAACACACCTAGTTTTTTGATAATTAGTGCAGGATCAGATTTTCATTTTGTACGTTTTTTTCATTTTTTATTTTACGGTTTCGCGACAATTGCCTACGTTTCTTTATTATTTGTAATAGCTAAGGGTCAAAACATTTTAACAAAAAAACAGTTACCAAGAACCTATTGTGCAGCATATGGCAACGCCGAACGCAATATTAGCAAGAAAAAGCAACCGACTTGTAATATTTTTCTGAATACCTAAAATATTCAGCTTTCTTTTACGTATACTATAACTATAGTATTGTGTCAAAAAAAAGTTGCTCCGATTTCAAAATTTTTAATATTGCGTAGATGATTTTGAAACCTTTTTGTCGCGTCGTCTGTCTGTCTCTCTGTAACGACCAACGCGCATAACTCAAAAACTGGTGGCCCGATTTTAATGAATTTTGGTAACTAGGTTGGGTTTTGGCTCTAGATGGTCCAATTGAAAAATAAATAAAATCCAACGGATATAAAAGCCGAAGAAAAAGGATGAAGGTAGATTTCAAAAATTAAATTTCTTGTGAAAACATTACTTGTGTGGTACTACATATATTAAAGGTAACTGTGCATTAAGATCCAGAAAATATATTATATTTGTTTTGTTCAGGGATGTTATACGGGTGGCGGATAGGGGGTTATTTTAGCGAACAAAAATGGGTAAAAATGACATTATACATTATTCGTGTGAGCTTAGGTGCCCATAAATTGGCAGAGTATTTCTTAAATCTCACCAAATACATTTTAAATGGTAAGTCCTTTCCACCTGCTAAAAACACCTAATTGTCACCACCTTTTCTGCTTACCTGCTATATATCCCCAGTACCTGCTCATCGTTCTGAGTGGTAGGAAACAGTAGCAGTTGATCTCCCACTGTTTGGCCAGCATTTCTCCATTTCGCCTCCTGTAGGCACGCCACTGCATAACCGCAATTAAACACACGCCAATGGGTACGAATCGCCGTAGTACGCCCTCCCATTGTGACCAACCTAACATAAAGAAAGAAATGACAAATTGTACAAATATTTTTTTAACAATTAATTTTTAAGAAAGTTCTTTTGAAGTTATTTACATTAAGTATTTTTTATTAATTGAAAAGTAAAAAAAAATCGTTTTTGAGATATAAGATAGTATTGAGTTAAAATCATAAAAAAAATATATTCACAAATCAAATACATTCCAGCAGTTGGATGCAAACTTTACGAAACTCAATTTATGTGCAATTGCAAACTTAAAACCATATGATCCTGAAGTTTCTAAATAATGTTCTCTACCAGCTTAGTAGGTAGTAATCCGGTCTGCTAGCTATACCAGAGTTTCGGTTAGCTACCGGGAGAAGGCGGCAGTGGAAAACTGCGTCTACGTAGCGTGTTGAGCGCAAGCGCAAACCGCTTGGTTGCCATTCACACTCGTGATCGGAGGATCTGAAAAGAACATCTTAAGAATATGCCCCTAAGGAGCGGTGTGGCGGGGGTGGATAGGAAAGATAGAAACACTTAGCGTTGGGGAGAGTGTCAGCTCTGCACAAATTGCAACACTGCGTCAGGCGTCAGCGCGGGTTGCAAGGGTTTCCAAGAGATGGCGTCACTTGCCAAAGCCTTGAAACATTTATCCTTTAGTTTTCAGTGCAAGATGCCTTTATATAGGTACTTGTTGTAAGTCGTTGAAATCATACCGAAGATACATGGATAAGCGCGGTGATACCAAGGATGCTTCACCCGTTCACCCTTGCCACCTATCATCGCGGTTTACAGCGATATCGATGGCAGAACCAGTGTTGCCACCTCTACCGATTTTTCGGTAGATCTACCGATTTAGCTTTTTACTTTACGATATACCGAATTACCATAGTTTTCTACCGATTTTTTTTTCAACATAAACTTGTTTTTTTTTTTGATACGCCTCGTAATCGCGATTAAAAAAAAACACCATAAATAAAATATTCTTTTTATGTAAGATCCTTTGTAGAATAAAAATTTTATTTCAAGCCATTGTTTTTAAAAGTGTAATTATGGCGCCATCTCTTGGATTTTGCGATATACTCAGCCGGCAGCCGCAAGCGGCATTAAAGATCACGCTATTATAAATCCTGAGGTTTTTTTATAATATTATCTACCTAATTATGTACCAAATTTTTTTATTTAATTCTTAATTTTGGTATTTTGTCAGTAAAAACAAATCGTATAAATACAATTTACCAACTAAATCAATCCAAACTATCGATAGTTCTCCCAGCACTGCTTGCTGAGATGATTAAAAAATCTACCGAAATCTACCGATTTTTCTCGAAGCCTTCTACCGAAGACCTCAGGGTCGAGGGTGGCAACACTGGGCAGAACAAAATAGTTTAATTTTATATGGCGATTAAGCTGTGGCCGTGAGGTAAACTTGCACGTTTATTGGTGCTCTTCAATCACGTGATATTCTCCAGTGAGTACGGAACGTAGCACGTATTTCTTTTTATGTTCTTTGTGGTTTCTCGTTGTGTAAAGGCTTTGAGAGGTTTGGGTTATTTTGGTTTATCTTCACTTGACGAAAAATACAATCAATAAGGATAAACTATAGTATTTCTGCTCTATGGGATAAGCGCCATAAACAGCTCATCACAACAGGCATGTGCAATTTTTCCGAATTAACTCCTCTGGAACCTCAAAAAACACTGAAAGTCGAAATCTTTGACTGAAAGGAACGCATCTTCGACATGTTCTGCCCAGCATCGATGTAAACCTCGATCGCAACCGCGACCTCCATCGCGCTCATCCAAATATCTTCAGTATGTCCGTACGCTTAGGTATCTTATCTATTTAAAAATATTTAAATATATTTTTTTAATAATTGGTTAACCTTCAAATGATGGCAAATGGACCCTAACCTGCCCAGACACGCTCAGGTTAGGATACGTTTGCGATCAATTAACCAAGGTTAGGTTACTTACTTTAACACCAATTTCGACCTACCAAAAGGAATATATTTAATATTTACATCTTAGAATTTCATACACACACGTAGAACTGGCAACATAGTAAAGAGCTGACCCTCTCCCCAACGCTACAAATAGAAACTTCACTAGTGCAAGGTTATTTCGAATAACAGTTTTCAATTCTTTTTTCGCTAATTAATTTTTTTTAAAAATTTTGTATTAACAATATATGTATTAATATTTTAATTTTTTTTAAATTTTAATTTTAAAAAAATATATCATACATACAGGGTCTCTAGGCGCTAATACCTGGAGTCCATATATGACATATTTTATTTATATAATAAAATATGTCATATGAAGGTGCCTATTATTACCCAGTCAAACATCACATTTAGAAAAAAGCATTATATGATAGTTTCCCCGTTTTACTCTAGAAAGTTTGGCTCTTTTTTGTAGCTGAGCAATTATTTTGTTTATTTATTTGAGAGTATTCTAGAAAATACTAAGTTCAAGTTCAAGGATTTTATCGTTTAAGAAAATTAATTTAATAACATAAATTCTTATCGTACATTCTTAAAAAATACACATAATGATCAATTTATCGTGACATAAATAAAAACAAAAATTGGTAGATATTTTAATAAAAATAACTGTTTTTTGAAAATCTAATTACCGCAATGTCGCATAGTTTTGTTTGTTTTTTATATCATTTATAAAAAAAGTCGGAATGAGTGGAAAAAGCATATAAACCCATAATTTTTTTTAAATATCTTAGAAACTAAAGTTCTGACCAAATTTTAGATATAATAAATTATTAGAAAAAAATATGCTACCAAAGACCGGTAAAGTTACAATTTAGTTAATTTTATAAGAATCGGTCCAGAGGCAGAGGTTTAAACACTATCAAAAAACTTCAAGCTATTTCTCAGCTAAATTGGTACGTCGATTTTGATCACGTTTAAAAAAAACTTGAATTTTTTTTGTGTATTTTTGGACCAAACTCGCTGGCAACATTCTGAGGAGGGGTCCACATGTTATACTTCTTGAAAGTTCATTTAAAATTGGACAAAAGGTTAATCTAGATATACATTTTTAAATTTTGCAAAAATCTTCAAAATTTGTAGAATTCGCGAAAAATTGGTTATTTTTGGCAATTTTTGCCAAAGTTAAAAATTATTATCTAAATCCTTGTTTGGTTGTTATGGAATTTAAAAAATGTTTAACCCTATTTCGAATGGTGTTAGCCAGTTTTGCCTAAAAATACAAACAAAAGTTTTTTTAAAGTTACAAGCACTTTAATTTTATCAAAAAAATCGCTGTGGCACGACGTGGAAAATAGTTTTTTAAAACAAAACTAGTTTTTTGATAGTGTAGGATCAGAGTTGCACATAGTTTTAGATGGCTGCATTTGTTTAAACATTGCAAATCAAATTTTATGATCTATTTAGTTATCTACACTGTAGAGATATATAGAAGATTGTGGATCGTATCAGACCAAATAGTTTGGTCCGATGTGATATGATACAAATTTAAATGTAAGATGGCAATCGGTGGTTTTTTTTAATGGTTTTTACTAGGATTCCCTTATTTATACTACCACCAAAATTTTATTAACAAACAAAAGTTTTAAGTACTTTACATCAAACTGCATTGAAAAATCCATAAAATATGACTAATTCCATCATATCCTGCTAAAAATTCCTATCTTTCCCACATACACCAGTGGCGCACCAGGAATATGTCTTGGGGGGGGGGGGCGAGGCCTCTTAGGGGGACCCGAAGCCTCATGATGTCAAATTTTAAGCTATTTTTTGTGTTTTTTTCTGAAATATGTCGAAAATATGTAAAAAAATCTAAGGCTTAGGGGGGGCCGGGCCCCCTGGGTGCGCCCATGCATACACTCAACGCATACAGAAATGAACACACGAATTGACAACAGACCTTTTATCAGTAAAATGTACTCGAAATAATACACATCATCCGCTTCTTCAACAACCGCCTCCACAAAAGATTCCATTTTTTTTCAGCACAAAACAAATTTATTAGACTACTCAACACTACAGAGAGCAAACTAATAAAGAAACGCTCGTGTCAAGCTGTAATGTTTTTATAGAGGTTGCTATCAAAAAGTTCACAACCTGCGAATTATCACCAAGCTTGATCAGTAGACGTTTTTTTATACAGGGTGTTTTAAAATTTATGAAAAAAAAACCGCTAAACTACAAAAAAAATTGAAATAGAGACAATAAAATAACAGTTTTTAAATATTATAAGCAAAAAAAAAATTGTATATATATATATATATATATCCATGACCGATTTAGCCATTTAAATATAACAAATCAATCATGAAATCTCCACTAATTTCTTTTTGTCATTGTTTTTTTTTTCGGTTCGGATATTTTTAATAATTTTTAAGCCATGCTTGAGAATATTTTCTTTTGCAGAAATCTTACTTTCTTTTACTATTACCTATTTTTTTATTTGTTTTTTATTTTCTGGTAGGTAACTAAGGTACTCAGAGCGGCCAATGACTGGAATCACATTTTTTATGACCAGTTTTTCTAAATTTTATAACTTATTTGCAAAATAAAATGACTTTATTCAAAAACTTTGAAGAGAAGTAACAAAAATATAAGTGAATAGGTATTTCTGTTTCTTTTGTCAAAGCATTTTGCTTTTGTTTTAAAATGTTGATACGCAGTATTAAGCTAAGCGATTTTTCCCAATGGCTTTTTGAGACTTTGAAATTTTTTTACGAATGTAAAATTTTATGACTTTTAATGTAGATCACGGGATGGATTCTTTCTTTCAATCGATACTTTCATCTATCGATGATATCATAGACTAAATTCTTTGTGATGATATAGCAGTTTTACTCGCCTACTGCTGTTTTAGTTTTCCTCGTACTTCGGCAGATGGCCCTCCTTGTGGGGGGTTCATGGTTTTGTTTTCTCACTAATAATGTAAGGTTAGAGACAAAACCGTATACTTAATTTAGCAAGGGTGTCACGTTGACCAAGCAGTGGTCTGAGGAGTCCGACGAAAGAGTTAACTGTCAACACTTATTAGGTGTCCATTAGATCTTGGACCCCCGTGAGGTTCAGCTTTCGAGCTACCCACGGAAAAATACGATAGAAAAAAAAACCCTTATTTTTTGTACCCGATTAGCCACGAAAACTTGTTTGATTTTTAATTTTTTAAGAATTAGGCCTGTCACTACCTGATTTAAAAATTAAAAAACAAACGTGGAAGTGAACAAAAATCGCGTTGTCGTACATTTAATAAAACTATTGGTGATAAAAATAATGATTATTTTTGTAACTTTTTTGTAAATACCTATACCTAAAGAGTCCCATGGCTCTATGGCAAACTAAGGGTAAGCTAAGTTATTATTTAAATTAATTCAGCAGAATTTTTGATAAATTTTGAGTCATTTCATGGTGTAATTTTGGTAGGTCTGGGATATTCAATTCAATTCAATTCAAAACGTACTTTATTATCAAGAAAATCAGATTTTCTGTTGACAAAGCCTGCTATATCTAGTCCTAAAAATACATAATGTTCAAAAAATACTTAACTTAGCTAATAGAGCACTTAGATTAGTTTTCGTCTTTGTAATGGAATCACATATTGCACTGTTTGTATAAGTAATTGTATCTTTATAAAACTACAAAAAAAAAACACAATAAATAAAAATTATAAGACAAAAAAGCCTATAAGTAATTTAAAAAAATAAACAGCAATTAAAAATAAAAGAAGAGTTTTTTAAACTAGGATTAGAAACCCTCAAAATAGTAAAATTTTGCAAACTGTCAAAGTTAGGACAATTTAAGACTATAATGCTTACTGAACCTAAAATCCTTATAAATATTGGTAGCTTCAAACTTCCTCATATGTCAATTTAAATGTACTGTGTACTACCAATGAGTATATGACCCATATAGAGTGTCAACTGGCAAGCTTTGCAACATTGAGGGGTAGATGGCGCTGGAATAAATTCGTCTAGTACGCAATATTCAGGGACTAGTGCTACGATTTAGTTCCGAGATTCAGGTCTGTCATATAAATGCCATTAGATCATAGTACTTGTCTCTGAATATTGCGTACTAGACGAATTTATTTCAGCGCCATCTACCCCTCAATGTTGCAAAGCTTGCCAGTTGACACTCTATATGGGTCATATACTCATTGGTACTACTAAGGTCACTGTATAACGAAGTTCCTTCTAACTTCGTTATATAGTAACCTTAGGTACTACGCATACGGTTAAAGGAGAAACTGATTCGAAAATATTATATTATAAATCGAGATTCACCCTGTATTTGAATTATGTGGCTAAACTTCTAATGTGTGACGTTATAAGGTCAAGGGAGACAAAATGTAAACAGAGGTAATGGTAAATCCCTTTCGTAAATATTATCATTTTACCGCCAGATGATCAGAAATGATTGCTTGTCGGTAAAAACAAAAACATTTCTCATAGATGAAATGAATAAGAATACAAATAAAAAACTATTTACTGTATTTAAATTTTTCATATTTTTATTCTCCTGTTTTCATGTTTTGGTTCCCAACTTTCTTTTTTAACTAGATCTCATATCAATAAGACTTTATTCCAGAAAGGGCGAGAATGCACAGTGTGTTCTCTAAAATTAGTGAAGACACTGGTTTATCCAGTAAGCTATGCTTTCCATTCTTAAGCTCCCGAACTGAGGAATTGATTATTCCTCCAAGATGGAGATGTCCCCTCTGAATGCAGATATAATGCTTTTTGAATTGTTTTAGATTTTCTGTCTTATCGTAAGATTTGTATTAAACTTAAAACAATCCCCATGGTCCTTTGTTTTCTGCAGGTTTATCATTGTTTAGTCTAACAAATTTAAATCCTTTAAGAAACGTTTATTTGTTTTTAAACATTTTTTTAATCCCTTTATTTTTTAGTGCTAATATTAAAATAACCTTGGAAAACATTTTTCCTCTGCATGCATCATTCGTGTTGTAGTTTCTAGGGACATAAACAAAGATATGAGGCATAAAATTCAAAAAACTACAATCATTTTGGTAAAGCTATATTTGGAAATCCAAAGTATTTCGCTGTATTCAGTGGGGAGTTTTTGGGCCAGCGAAGATAAGATCAACTTTGACAATATTTATGCTTATTTCTATTAATGATAACGATAACCATAGCCACATTTAGGTAAAGTAGGTACAGATTTAGGGCACATTAAAAATAACAAGCTGTTATTTGTCTTATTAAAATTTATTATGTGTCACTCACTTGAGTTTATATTTTGAATGTAAAGTTTACTTAAAGGTGTAAGGCCGCCGGGAACAAAGGCGAACGAATTCGTTTGCTGGCATTGATTACACGTTTGATTTTTTTTCCGAAATAAATCATTTTTACTGGGGTGTAACTCCGAAACAGGAGATCGCAGGCCAAAAAGACTCTAGAATTCTTTTAAACGAAGATATTTCTTTGTCAGAAAATACAAATCAGGTTTGTTAGTATTTAAAAAATACATTTTTTTTAGTTTGAGGTGATGTTTCAACGTTATTCAAGGTCAGGGGCTAACCAAACTTATTCGTTATATCCCTTTGCTTTAAGTCTTTAAATATCAATTACTAGCTTTAAATTAACTGGTTTTTGCGTAATTTGAGACAATAAAGTGGTGTTATGTTGCCATTTAGACAAATAGGCCGCTATCATAAGAAATCCTTACGATTTCATTTGTTCATTGTGGATATTTTTGGACTAGACCGTCTGATTAGTTGTATCAAATTTGGTCATCTTGGCGGGGTCAGGAGATTAGTACCCTTGACCAGAAAATCATTTTCGCGATATGTAATTTTTACTGAGTAATTTTTGTAATAAAGCTTTGAAAGGCATCAATATTTTCAATTTTCGAGGGAACCTTGCAAAACCTCGAATTGTTGTGATTTTTAATTAGTGAATAATCGTGTTGTTTTGCATAAATCTTGCTTTTTCAAGGTCATTTGAGGTCTGATGGCCTTGAGACTATTTTGTTTTCAAACGCTTGATATCGAATTATATAGAAATGAGTATAATCATCACCATTTTGATAAAATGGCCTTAACAGACCCGACGAAAATGGATTTTTTTTTTAATTTGCCATCTGTTCACAGATTGAACACGGCCAACTGCGAAGGTGTCAGCATTGAACTAAACTCGTGGTAAAACAACATGTAGCATAAATAAACGACTACGGTTCAGTCCGGTTAGTTCATGTTCATGGTGATCCAGGGCTATCAAAACGGACGGGCCACGATCCTCCACTTTGTTGACGTCACATCCGGGGCTGATTTTTTTTTGATGGCCACGTTACAACACAGCTGATTGTCATTAAAATATTGAAGTTGGAATGACGGTTCATGAATATTTGATTTTTTTTAAATAAAGCCGGTTTTGAGATTGTTTTACTATATTCTTTTAGAACAATTTTTTTTAAATCTATAGTAATCCTTAATTTTTCAGAGCAACTTCATTAGCTCACACAAAAATTAAGTTTAAAGCAGAAGGGAATGTGACAATCACAGATGACAAAGTCAAATACATGTCAAATATAACAGTTGGCATGTAATACACGGCGGGTAATTTGAATTCAAAATAAGGAATGCTAAATCTTGAAGATTTTAACCTTTTAATCATGTTGCTTCCTTACAAAACTTTGGTGGAATATCCGGATGGTGTCTGAGAATATTTCACTGAAATTTCGCGGAAATCTGTAGTGCCATTTTGAAAATATCATAAAAAAACGTCTGATCTCTCATAAGACCCAATGTAAAATTCAGCCCCGGGAGAACAGCTAATTTTTTCAGGGTCGTGGCCTCTATTTTTGTGTTGGCCTTGGGTGATCATCAGTGGGTAGAGCCACTGATCTCAATTAAAGATATTTAACAGGGCGTCACTGGTCACGGTGGATAGAATAGACCGGTGTTCGGATTTTATATATATATATATATATATATATATATATATATATATATGGGGTACGGGGTAGACCTCGTCAGATGTCTATCAGGGGAAATGAATCGACCCCTGCCCTCCGTAGATTCCAGGTACTCTCTGACCCGGAGAGTTAGCACCTGTTTAGGGTCCCATTCCCAGGGTTACGGGAGAAGACCACATCGGTATGAAAGGCGGAGAGGATGGACCTCGGTACGGTGATCATAGCGCAGGTGGCAACCCTTTCTTTTAGGGATAGTATAAAAGAAGAAGATGCTGCCTTGTAGTACCGGCGTTGGAATCGTCAAAGGCTAGGGGAAGAAAACCTCGATCAAAAATCACCTGGTCCTCCAGGTTGGGGGTTGGGGCATTAGACTAACTCTCTGATACCCGGAAAAAACGTACACTGTTAAAAAACCCAATCAAACGCCTCGGAAAGAAATGAAAAACCTAAGACGAACCAAGCAAAGAAACAGGAATATGATTTTTGGTACATGGAACGTACAAGGAATGAGTCGAAAAGTGAATGATATAGTCCATGAGTGCAGCAGAATGAAGGTTGACCTTGCTGTACTAACAGAAACGAAGAAGAAAGGAAAAGGATCTGAAAACCTAGGACAGTATGACCATTTCTATAGCGGAGTGGCAAAAGAAAAACATGCGCAACAAGGAGTATCTATTTTGGTCAACAAAAGATTTAGAAAATATATCACCAACTGGGAAGCAGTAAATGAACGGCTAATAAGAATGAATATAACAATAAAAGGAATGAGACTTACGATTTTTGGAATCTATGCGTATAATGACGATGCAAATTTAGCCGTGAAAGACAATTTTTTTGAAGAAATCCACAATGAAATATCAGCAGTAAGTACATCTAGAGAAATTGTAATATTGGGAGATTTAAATAGTAGAACAGGTAACAGAGTAAATAATCTGACAGTTGGCCAATATGGAGAAGATGTTGTTGATGACAATGGAAACCGGCTTATCACAGTATGTGAGCAATTAGACCTAAAAATCCAAAACGGTTTTTTCCAACATAAGAAAATACACAAATATACCTGGACCAAACCCTCACAAAACCTGAAATCCGTCATTGATTATCTTATCACTAAACAAAAGACAAAACTAAAAATTCAAGATGTCAGAACAAAGCGTGGATCAACATGCGGAAGTGATCACTATTTTCTGGAGACCAAAATTCTCTTTCCTTATCAAGGCCGAAGCCTCCATCAACAAAATCTTGATGATACAGTGAATGAGGAAATTGATCACTGTCAATATAATCTACTAAGCCTAGAACATGACAGCGTAAAAAACTTATACAAAAAGAGACTGAACGAAAAACTTAATTCAAGTTCAGGTGAAACCCCAGATGAGGAATACGAATGTATCACATTAAGCATCCATCAAGCTGCAAAAGAAGCACTAGGATTAGTGGAAGAAACTCCTAAAAGAACAAAACCATACTGGTGGGATGCTGAGATTGAAAGTGAAATAGAGGAAAAAAGGAAATTATATCACACGTACTTATCCCAAAAGACAGATAGAAGCAGAGAAGAATACAAAATCGCGCAATCAAAGGTGAGAAGAATGATCAGTGATAAGAAGAATCAATCATGGATGCAAAAGTGCCAGAAAATAGATTCTTACTTAGGAGGTAGGAGAAGTACCGAAAGCTGGAAAACTATAAGATCGATCAAAAAAGAAACATGCAGAGATATTATTTCACCAATACCAGACAAAGAATGGGATGAGCATTTTAAAAAACTTTTAACTGAAGATAGAGCAGAATTCAAGGAAGACGAAAGAGACAATATCATTAGAACGATGGGACCCGGAAATATCCCAGCTGAACTTATTAAATATGGCACTGAAGAATTGTTTTGTAGATTACGGAATCTTTTCCAAAGATATTTAAATGGAGCTGTAGTACCAACTGAGTGGAAAACGTCATATATATCCACAATACACAAAAAAGGAAGGAAAGATATATGTGACAATTATAGAGGTATATCTGTAACTAGTACGCTAAGCAGAATATATGGCAAAATAATAAGAAATAAAGTGGAGAGCGAATATAAAGATATGGAGGCAGAAGAACAAGCTGGTTTCAGGGCGGGTAGATCGACTTCAGATCATCTCTTTTGTATAACCCAAGTTATTGAAAAGAAAATGGCATACGGACAAGAGCTCCATCTGCTTTACGTAGATTTGCAGAAGGCATATGATAGTATACCACTAAATCTACTTTGGAAAGCGTTGGAAAAGACAAACATAAGCGTACAACTAATTAAGGCCATCAAAGAGTTATACCGCAATAGTAAGGCAAAAGTTAAAATAAAAGCAAAACTAACCAAAGGCTTTCAAGTAAATAAAGGTCTTAAACAAGGTTGCTGTATCTCGCCTACGCTCTTCAAGATATATTTGGAACAGGTCCTTAAGGTCTGGAAGAGAAAATGCCAAAACATGGGAATTCCGTTGAATGAAACCACCTTGTATACTTTATGTTTCGCCGATGATCAGATAGTGGTGGCTCAAGATTATGACGACCTCGAATATATGACACGAAAACTAATAGACGAGTACAATAAGTGGGGACTAGAGGTTAATATCAATAAGACAGAGTATATGTGTATTGGTGGAACGAAACAGGATCTAATCTTAAATACTGGGCAGCGAATTCAGTCCTGTGATGAGTATAAATACTTGGGTCTAAAAATTACAGCTGACGGAACACTAGACAAAGCTATAAAAGATAGAAACGTACAAGGAAGAAAAGCAATAACTTTATTAAATGGAATAATTTGGGACCAAAGTATATCAAAACATAACAAAAAGCTTATATATAACACCATTGTAAAAAGTATTATTACATACGGCTCAGAAGTATGGCCAATCAAAGATAGAACAGAAAAAATGCTTTCCGCTACGGAGATGGACTATTGGAGAAGAGCAGCAGGGAAATCAAAAAGAGAAAGAGTTACCAATCAAAGAATAAGAGAAATTATGACAGTGGGTGAACGTACTCTAGTGGATGATATAAGAACAAAACAACTGGTGTGGTACGGACATGTACAAAGAATGGATGATGGAAGACTACCTAAACAAATATTACAATGGAAACCAACTGGCCGAAGAAAACGAGGAAGACCAAGGAGAAGCTGGAGAGAAGGAATAGATAGTGAAATAAGAATAAGAGGCCTAGATGATGAATTATGGGCAAACAGAAACGAGTGGAGATTGGGTATCGGAAGACGTAGAACGTTGTGAAACCGATAAATATATATATATATATATATATATATATATATATATATATATATATATATATATGTCGAATTTTCACGTTACTGGTGTCAACAAAAGTTAGATATGATATGAACAACTAATATTTTTAAAATTTTTTGAAAACTAAGGCAATTTTCCTAGGCAATCTTTTAGTATATTCTTATTTTTTTTAACCCGCTTCATTTCTCTTTACACAAAAATTAAAATTCGAAGTCCTCGGTTCACCTTTGATACTAAACGATGACATTCAGTTTGACTTGTAGTTTAAGTTTTGTGTAATAAAAAATAAAGCGGGCTAAAAAAAATAACGACAATACGTCTAGAAAATTACATTTTATAAGGATGTACTAGAAAACTGTAGGAAAATTGCCTTAGTTTTCAAAATATTCAAAAAATATTAGTTGTTCATATCATATCAAACTTTGGTTTACAAAAATCAGCTGGACCACCAGTGACGTGAAAAATTCGACATATATATATATATATATATATATATATATAAGATCCGAACACCGGGACGTCTTCTGTTTGTCATTTGTCAATTTTGTATTTTTTTTTGGCGGATTTGAAACGAAAGGAATTTCCCGCCAATAACCAAACATTGTACTGGAATTTTGTAAGAATAAAAACGTTTTTTTGTATTTGTTTTGACATAATATGGACATATAATACTGATATTATTAATCAATTTAAACTTTACTGAAAAACTTGACTTTTACTAATGGGGTTCTGTCCTCATTATATACCACATTATCCCTGGAATGCACCGTAACAAGGCTTAGCTAATCCATTATCCCCCTTTGTTGTTTTATATGTGAGCAACAAGGACTCAATCGTGATTAAACCCATAATCGCGTGTGCACCCATAATGTGTGGTGCATCTGAGGGTATGTGAGTGATCTTACGTGCCCAAACATACTGGTGGAATTTTAAAAAAGTAATAATTTTGACAAAAAAAAAGGAGTAAAGTTGGGTTAGAGTTTGCTTTCTTATGTTTCATCTTCGCTATGCGCATGAGACAAGTTAAATTTTACCCAACTAATCGAGGTAGATAAATGGTTGTTCGCCGTGTGTCAATCGTGAACATATTTTCGCCTTTCCGGTGTGCGCACGAAAGCCAGCAACCGAATCATGAACGGAAAATTCATCCAATCGGAAACGCATCAATCGTAAACGGACAAAAAAAACACCGCGCACGTTCGGTGTGCACACGGCGTTAATCATGAACGTACCACTGCTTTCAAATGACGTTGATAATTTCTCAATGCGGTGGTTTAACATTGTCAAAATTGGGGTTAACTTTTATTTAAATTTAAGAAAGTTTTTTGGATTTTGGTACTTTTGGAAGACAAAGATATTATCTTCAGTTGATGCAGCTGCTTACTTGGCTTGTTTTTAAACAAATTAAGAAGTATTTGTCCTAAGGTAACTGATAATGGGTGTTTTTAGGCTTAGAAAAGAGATGGCGCTGGGACCGCAGCACCTATTATCAGTACCCTGAATTTATCCCAGCCATACGTTTGGGTTCGTTTAAAATCCAACATGCGGGCACACTTGTAGGAGTTATTTTGTGTTGCCAGCCCTTCCTCGGACAGCAAGATTGCGCACCTTGACGGGAAAAACTAAGTGGAAATAATTATTATTATTTCTCATTTATAAATAAATTAAATAAATGGGTATGTATGAATGGCTTATCTTCAGAAGTCTCGCAATGGGATTTTTTTTTTATTCAAAACAATTAAAATATATAGTTTTTTACAGTTATTAGTCTTACGATGTACGAATTAAAAAAGGATTATGAAACATAAAGATAACAATATTATTATTTGGGTAACGTCATTATCAAAATTTCTAGAATCAGTGGCGCAGTAAAAAGTACTATGTTCTGGAAAATTTTTGTTTTCATGTTTTCAATGTTTATTTTCTTTAAAATTCTGACCTTGTGCACTTCCGCAATTTTCGGATTGGTTTATCTATGTGATAGCAGGGTCTTCGAATAAAAATTTGAATCTACAAAGTAATATCTATCTTTCCGAAAATACAAGGATTTATTGTTGCCAATCGTTAAAACTGAAAACTATTAGAAGCATAACCTAGGTAATATTAGTATTAAATTTTTACCTTCCTAGCTCATGCAGCAATGGCTAGAGAAGGTATTGTTTTCGACCAAAAAAATTTTTTTTAAGATAACGCCAAAAATGTGGTATTTGGGTATATTTTGACCTATGTAACACAATAGCTCCTAAATCGCTGACACGGTCCCTAGAATAGAACGGATCTTATATGTCAAATTTTTAAGTCAGAAAATATTAATGCTCGCAGGCGACATGCGCCACAGGCAAAAATGTTTTAAATACAAAAGGAACATTTTTAAACAAAAATCGATTCAACAAGAAAAGTTGATAGTTTTTTAAGGTAAAGGTAAAACTTGTTAGATAATACTTTTAACTAACCTTTTTTTTTAACCCAAATCTAATGCCGACATAAAACTTGTGTATCATATTGGTTTAAAATCGTTTGAGGTGTTCTTGAGACAGACAATTTATTTTATTACCCGATCTAGGTGTTTTAGGAACTAAACAACTCATATTTAATAATAATAATAAATAAAATGTTCACGTTTTGAATAGTCCACTTCTTGTATGGTGACAGGTCAAGTAATAATTCTCGCCTTAAGAAAATATTTCAGATTGTCCGCCTCTTGATGAGTGCGACCGCGTGTGCCTGTAGTAATTTATCAAGGTTACCTTTGACAACAGCAGAAAGGAAGGTTTTTCGATTGGGATATGTATATATGTAAATATGTATATTTGTGTCGCGCTAGAGCTAAACGGCTGAATCCATTGAGTTGTATAAAGCCCTGAAAGGGTATAGAAGTCAATGGCTGAGTCGATTTTGACGAAAAAGGTGTTGTTGAATTGCTACTGATCCCGAAGGTGCTATAGGCTATATTTTTTTACACAGTTATCAACATGGCGGTCTTCAGACGCCATTGTGTCACATGATGTAGGCTAGCTGCAAATGTCCACCCTGCTCCCACCCATCTCCCCTACTGTCATTCCCCCCACCTATTCAAAAACCAGATTTGCATAATTTTATCAAATATAGGGCGATTCCAAAAATTCTTTCTGCATACGCTTTCAGATTTTTTTTTAACGCCATTTTACTAGTTTCCCCTCCCTTTTCTTCTCTCCGCCCCACCCCCCTTATTAGTAATAGTGGTAGCTTCACAAATATAGAGCAGTTTCAAAAAATTGTTCTGCACACGCTTTAGAATTTTTTTCAACACCATTTTACTAATTCCCCCTATCAAATATGAAAGGCGGTGGAAGTAGAAAACTATGTTTACATCACACCCCCTCCCTCTTCCATCCCTCACCTTCACTCAATGTTTGTAGAAACGCACCTATCTACCCTTTGGTCATAGTTCAATGTTTGACACAAATGCATGATTTAGGTAATAATTAAGTACTTTGATTTAAAAAAAACACCCAACTGCTAAATCTACTTGTACCTACTAGTTGCAGTTGGGTGCAAAATTGATAGGTATACCTATAATGTACGACTGCTTCAACTTTTAGTTTTAATGCCCAAAATATTTTCTGCAAAACAGAAAGTTTTTCGAAAACAAACAATTTCCTTTTGAAAAGAATGTTTTCGAACAAATTTTCCTTAGAAAAAAATATTTTACAACAAATTTCCATTCGAGAAAATGGTTTTTAAACAAATTTTAGTTTAAACAAATATTTTTTAAAATATTGCTTTTCAACAGATGGTTTTTGATCAACTTGTTTTCGTTTTCGCGACCTGTAATAACATTAACCTCAAGAAGGTTAGGGGAGCCTGAGCTCTGCGATGCCCCCACTTAGATCCGCGCCTGAAAGGAGTAAAGTGCATTTAACATAAAATTTTATCAAAACAAAAAAATGAAATTCTAAGATGGAATATTTTCTTGGGTATCATAGTCTCTTCTTCTTGGGTATCATAGTTCTTTTTATATAATAAAATTAAAATTATTTAAAATATTTATATAATTAGTTACTTACCAGTCTTATTATTGGGATCCTGTTTAATAGAATACCGAGGTGCTGGAATTCCTAAGTCTTTCAACTTTTGAAGAAACAAATAACTTCTATGAATTTGCCCTGGTTTTCTTAATCTAAAAACAAGTTTAAAATTCAACATTAGCAAGAAAAAATCATCTCCTGTTTTGTTGATTTTAACATTTTTTATACAGGGTGTACTACAAAAGCAATCATAACCAACAATCCTCCAAAAATATTTTTTTTCACTCTCTCTCTATCTACTGTGGGCTGCCACTGTGTTTAAACAAAACCTAGATAACTAACTATACCTACAGGGTGTTTCCTACGTACAATAACAAAATATAGAAACCTGGACAAAAACACGCGGACCTAAACCCCACAGGATAAAAACCGTGCTGGATCAAAACAGCGCGGACATAATCAGCACCTGAGAACAAAACTGCGCCAAACAAAAAGCGCCACTGAGGACAAAACTTACCTAGGGTCAGAACAATGTGGTTAGGTCGGGATAGTGCTAAGCTTGTGAATCGATGTACAGATCCCCTGTCAATACTTGCTAATATTCGATGTCAAGATCATATCAATATGTGTCAATACATGCCAATACCAGTCAAAACTAGGTCAATACCTTAGAGTAATTGTAATAACCTGCGAAAATTCAAATTATGACAATTGATGCTAGCAGCCATGTTGGATCCCTCTCTTCCCTTTTAGCATACGTAGCGTTCACATCGTGTAAGTAATTAACATTTTATTAATTAACGGGCGCGAATAATCGCCCTAAAGATATCCCCAACTAAGGGATATTAAACTGGCGACGAGGATGGGATTTCCTTTGTGTCAACACTTGACAATTCCACCCTATAATAGTCAAAGTAACGGTTTTGCAGAGAATTGTGTTAAAACATTTAAGAAAAAAATCAAAACAGCGCTGGATGATCAAATAAATAGTAGTACACCGATAGAAACACTTCTATCGAGATTTTTATTGACGTATAGAAATGCAGAACACTGTGTAACAAAAGTACCTCCAGCTCAGTTAATGTTTGGACGCAAACTAAGAACACGACTTGACTAACTAAGACATAAGGTCGTAGAAGAAGAAGAACAGAAAAATACACTGGTTGAGACAACTAACCCTAACAAGAAAGAGACTTTCAGAGAATTTCAAGAGGGGGAAAGAGTAGTTGTTAGAGATTGGAGAGAAGCAAACAAAAAGTCATGAACAGAAGCTGTTTTTGAGAAAAAGCTAGGAAAAATCAAATAGAATTATGTGTATTTATGTCGATTGCCAAGCCAACAGTTATGGAAAAGATTTACAGAAATCTCAAATGATTGCCAAAAATAGAAAATAGCAAGCCGCAGAAACAAAGGCATATTGTCACGAAAATTGGCAGGACAATAACAAGAGACATAAATGCGCCAAGTACCAGTAAAGACGACAATGGCCGTGACTACCAAGACGAATTGCCTGAAGAGCAACTTGGAAGCTCAGATGAAGGTGATATCTCTAGCTACTCTGACGAAAATACAGATTTTCATAGCCCTAATATAAGTCCATCTAAAGAAATCCAAATTAGCGATTTTGGAAAACCATTTGACCTAAAGTCTAAGAAATATTCCGCTTACCACATGACAACTCCTTTGAGTACAGAAAAAGATAAAAATAAGTGCCTGAGGCGTTCGGAAAGAAATATAAATAAAAAACACTAAACTTAAACAAAACCGTTTATTCTGCAATAAATAAATAAAAATAAATGTTAAATGTTGTAAGTGTTTATATACAAAATAAATGTAGTGTGTTAAAATAAAAATGTTAACAAACATAAATCCAGTGTTAAAAAAATAAGAAGAAACATGGTACAAGCACCAATATTAGCATGGAGGGATGTAATAACCCGCGAAAATTCAAATTATGACAATTGATGCTAGCAGCCATGTTGGATCCCTCTCTTCCCATTTAGCATACGTAGCGTTCACATCACATTTAAGTAATTAACAACATTTTATTAATTAACGGGCGCGAATAATCGCTCTAAAGATATCCCCAACTAAGGCATTTTAATGTCAATACTATGTCCAGACTAAATTATTCTATAGTGTAACGAAGTAACTTTTTTATTTTAATTTATTTTCTAGACTATTTAAGCTCAGACAGTTAAAAATAAATTTTAAGCCATTTTGTAATCTGTAAAATAATTTTCGAGCATTAATTTTGTTTCATATTTTCGGAGGAAAAATGACGTTTTGACATATCAAAGTCATTAAAAGCCTCTCAAAACTTTTGTTGCGAAAAGACTAGATAAAATAATATTCCGAATAAGTCAATTCACGTTCATTTTTAAAAACGTGGTTGGGTTTCTTTCGGTTATTTCCGTTGGTTATCGATTTTTCGCCGAGCTTATGCCTATAAAACAGCAATTCATTCGCCCATACGGGGAATGGGGATTCGAAATCCGTAACTCGTTCGAGCACAACGTAGCACATACGCGGTGTGTGTAGATGTCGACCGGTTTCTGGTAATTTGATTTAATTTTATTTTTAACCATCCAAATTACTTTGTTTCTTCTTTCCCGATCCTATGATTTCCCGTTGGTTTCTTACATGTTTCCTGGTATTTATTAATTTTCTTTCGCAAGAAAATTAAGACACAAATCGGGTTTATTACTTGCGGGCTGCAGGTTCGTCACCAAGTAATAATCATCCCGGATTTGACACACCAGTTCCCCCTTTCCTGGTTTGTATTATTTTTGTTTTCTTTCGCGAAAACAAAAGCAATAGATTACAATCGTCCCGGCTTTGCAGACCACTTCTCCCGTCTCCTGGTTTTTATTATTTTTATTTTCTTTTAAGAAAACAAAATTGATAAACAAAGCAATAGATTATGTTTTGTGGGCTCGTTTGGTTCGTCACCAACTCATAATCGTGGCGCTTTGTCAAACCACTCTTCCCGTTTCTTCCGTTGCCTGGTTTTTTTATTTTTGTTCTCTTTCGAGAAAGCAAAAATGATAACAAAGCAATAGATTATGTTTTGTGGGCTCATTTGGTTCGTCACCAACTCATAATCGTAGCGCTTTGTCAAACCACTCTTCTCGTTTCCTGGTTTTTATTATTTTTGTTCTCTTTCGAGAAAGCAAAAATGATAACAAAGCAATAGATTATGTTTTGTGGACTCGTTTGGTTCGTCACCAAGTCATAATCGTAGCGCTTTGTCAAACCACTCTTCCCGTTTCTCCCGTTGCCTGGGTTTTATTATTTTTGTTCTCTTTCAAGAAAGCAAAAATGATAACAAAGCAACAGATTATGTTTTGTGGGCTCGTTTGGTTCGTCACCAACTTATAATAGTAGCGCTTTGTCAAACCACTCTTTCCGTTTCTCACGTTGCCTGGTGTTTATTATTTTTGTTCTCTTTCGAGAAAACGAAAGTGATAAACAAAGCAATAGATTATGTTTTGTGGGCTCATTTGGTTCGTCACTAACTCATATTCGCCTTGGCTTTTGCACACCACTTCTCCCGTTTCGTGGCTTTTATTATTTTTGTTTTCTTTCGAGAAAACCAATTTATAATCATCCCGGCTTTGTCCAGCCAGCTCTCCTGTTTACATACATCCTGGTATTATTTATTCCTAATTCTCCTTTTATTTTTCATAACATCAATTCCACATTTATATTAAAAGTTGGTAGATGCATTGAGTAAATAACCCATATAGAAGAGCCACCGGCGAGCTTTACCATATTGAGGGGCAGAAGGCGCTGAAACAAATTCGATCGGTACGCAATATTCAGGGACTGCCTGTACGATTTAGTTACATGTGCGAGTTCCGAGGCTCATGCCTATCATACAAATGCCATTATATTATAGTAGTTGTCTCTGAATATTGCGTACCAGACGAATTTATTTCAGCGCCATCTACCCCTCAATATAGTAAAGCTCGACGGTGGCTCCTCTATATGGGTTATTTACTTAATGGTAGAGTTTATAGTTATTACCCCTTTAGACTCGTGTCTCACCGCGGAAGGACCTTTATTAACTTAAAAGTTGGCATAGTTAATTTTTTTCCATTTCTATAAATAAATAAGGGATTTATAGTTTTATAATTTCATTTTATTTATTGAGTTGCATATATTCAGTTATTTTCTTTGAGGGTTTATTCATAGAAATTGAGTTTTTATTGAAATTGTTCAGTTCAGTTCAAACATGCTTTATTGTTCAAGAATATAAACTCTTATTAACAAAGCTTAAATACCTATATAGAAAAAAAAAACTTAAAAATAAATATAGTGTGTAAGATAAGGTCATTATGATACTTAAAAAAAATAGAGCACTTAACCTAGAGGAAAAATTGAAAACTTAATATTAATTTTAGTTCAACTTGATAGGTATTCTTAAGTTAAAGGCATAAGTCTAAAGTTAAAAAAAAAGTAGTAGTGTAGTTTACTTACCTGGTTATTCTCCACAAAAGCATACCCGAGAGGCAAGAAAGACTCTAGGCTTCCTTATTTCCTAGAGTGGACTAAAATTGCAAAGACCAAAATTGTGCAAAATCAACTGAGTGCAGTCCTAAATTGCGCAACATCAAAAATCGCGCCCGTTTAAGTTTTAGCAAAAACTCTTGGATTATAGTGGTACAGATCAAAATAAAATTGTCAATAAATACTTATGAGTTTTTACCAATAATAATTTGTGGGTTTGGTTTGTTTCCGTTTGGTTTGGATTTACACCCTCTTGGATCCCAGGAAAGAAGTCAGGAAAATTTTGTTTTTGAAAAAATATGCTGGTTTGGCTCAATTTGTTTAACCTACTTTAGTTTATTTACAGTCAAAAATCGCGCCCGTTTAAGTTTTAGCAAAAACTCTTGGATTATAGTGGTACAGATCAAAATAAAATTGTCAATAAATACTTATGAGTTTTTACCAATAATAATTTGTGGGTTTGGTTTGTTTCCGTTTGGTTTGGATTTACACCCTCTTGGATCCCAGGAAAGAAGTCAGGAAAATTTTGTTTTTGAAAAAATATGCTGGTTTGGCTCAATTTGTTTAACCTACTTTAGTTTATTTACAGTCAAAAATCGCGCCCGTTTAAGTTTTAGCAAAAACTCTTGGATTATAGTGGTACAGATCAAAATAAAATTGTCAATAAATACTTATGAGTTTTTACCAATAATAATTTGTGGGTTTGGTTTGTTTCCGTTTGGTTTGGATTTACACCCTCTTGGATCCCAGGAAAGAAGTCAGGAAAATTTTGTTTTTGAAAAAATATGCTGGTTTGGCTCAATTTGTTTAACCTACTTTAGTTTATTTACAGTTGTCTGTTGGCTGAATAAAGAAACTTTGAGTATGCATTACAAAGGGGGAATGCAGGATACTTAATCATTTTGAAATTCTTTTTTTCTGTGTGCTCTCTATTTTTATATTATGTATAATAATAATAATAGTAATAAAATATTAATGAATAATTCATTAATTTTAAATAAATTTATTTATATTTTTTCCATGTAATCATGTTTTAATGAGTTATTTTATTTAAGTCCCTTGGAACAAGAAGTACCATTTTGGATGATTACAATTGGTTTAAAGGTGTAATAGGGTACATTATACTGGTTGCCTCATTAAAATAGTGGCTCCAAATCCAAATTCCAAACAAAGATAATATAGAATTACTTTAAAACATTACTAAAAAATTCAGTAGCATATGCAGAAATAAATCCGGGGGGGGGATGTTGAGCGCTGATCAATATCATCAAATTTTATTTATTGCAAAAGCCTTAAGCTGTACAATTTAATGTTCCTAAAACTAAAAACTTAAAACTAAGCATGTAGTTTATTAACAGATTTAATTATTTTATTTAAATTTAAATTACATTGGTATTGACAAAAGATGGTTCATGGGGGGTGGGGGCTAAAATTTATGTTTTAGGGGTCAATATTCAGTCTGGGGGGACTTCAGCCCCTCATTTAAAATATTAATTTATTTTGAATCATCACTTTACATCCATTTTCAGCAGTCTTAGTGATGTGTAGAAGGGGCCTGAGTTTACTTAGTAGGGACAATCAAAGGGACATATCAAATTAACTCCTAGGATTTTATATTTTATTTATTAAAAAATAAAATGATTCAAAATGCTTAAGTAAACTTACATGAACGCCGACATATCGGGCTCCTACAGCACTAAACAATTTAAAAAACTAAAAAAAGAAACCAAAAAACTACAAAAAATAAGGTTATTTTGAAAACACACGCCGTTAATGAAAGCATGACTTTTCTCGAAAGCTACGTTAAAATAATTTTTTGTTAGCCACCGGTAGGGATGGGCGGAACAGCGTATTTTTAGGAACAGGTATAAATTGTTCCGGTTCCGAAAATTCTGCTCCTGTTCCGAACTGGACTGGTCAAAATAGCGTGGCGTGCCTTACAAAAGGTCATCAGGTCTTTACTTTTCTCTTTTTGTTCTTCGAAAGCCGATTTACCGTCCCCTTGAAAAAACTGTTCCGACAAAACGGAACAACTTGACATAACTGTGGCCTATTTAATCCCATAGTAAATGCATCGAAAACCTTTAACAGTTTACCACAAAAAATAAAATCAATAAACAAATTAGACCTGTTTGTAACCAAAATTAAAGAATATTTTTTAAATAGTACAAATTAGAGGACATTTATGTAGATATAAGTAAAATTAATACTTTTGTTAGCATCCTTTAATATTTAGTTAAGACAGAAGATATAAGTAAAAATGAATGCTTTTGTTAGCAATGTTTAATATTTAGTTAAGATTTATATTAAAACAAATGAAAAGAACAAATTTTAATATTTTATATTTAAGTGTATTATTTAAAGTACTTATGTATTTTAATGCTGTGTATTTTTAATTACTGGACATTGCAAGTGATTTATTAACCTGTTTTAAGTTTTTGTAGTATTTACGAGTTAGATTTGATCTCATAACATATACCAAAAATAACATTATAGATTAGCTTAGTTAAAATTTAATGCTAATGTTTCTATAAGTATTTTTTGCCTTAAGTTTATGTTTTTTACCACCAACAAACCAAATGTTTTAAACGCAAATTCTCGAGGCCAGAGCTATAAGCACTGATTAGGGAAACTGTACCTTATGAATGTAATGTTGATTTTTTTTATTAATAAAGTTTAAAAAAAAAAAACCTGTTCCGAGTAAAAACCTGTTCCGAAAAAAACAGGTACTGCTCCGAGAGCTCATCCCTAGCCACCGGTGCAGCTTTCAACGTGGGAGGTTGTCCAAATATAACAAATTTTTTTATTGTTTAGTTTCTTTTTTAATTTTGTTGTATTTTAGTTTCTTTATGTATTTTTGGTGTTCTGTAAGCATTTTGTTTCAAAGAAAATAAATATGATTTTTGCAAGTTAGAATGGATTTTGTAAGAAAAACTAGTTTTCGATCCAAGGGTAAGTTATCCCCAATTTTTACCTTTCTATATAGCCCGAACAGCAATGGCTAGAGAAGGTATTGTTTTAAACGAAAAAAAATTTTTGTGTGTGTGTATTTTCTGTCCGTAACACGATAGCTCCTAAGCCGCTGAACCGATTTTTATAAAATTTTTAGGAAAAATAGTGTTCGACGCTAACAAGCTGATTAGATTTTGGTCAAAATTCATTAATACCAATGACAGGTTTTTGACAATTCAAAAATTGCAAACTTTTTAATGGAGCATCGCATCAATATGAGGTTTTCAAATTCAGTAATGCCATGTATATCTTAATGCTAGGAAATTTGTACTTGCATTGCCTTAATGTCATGCTACTTTATATGGGTAATGTGTGGTAATGCTATAAAGTGTTTCCCCTGCAAGTAAAGCTTTCCCTTGAAGGGAGTGTGTGCTACACTATACCTATAAAAGCTTTATTTCATTTGTGCAATTGTTAACAACTTTATCTGTTTGTTTACTCAGCTTTGGTAAAACATGACTCATCATCTTCTGAAGAGTACGACATTGAGTCATCACAGACTCAACTGAACACTAAACTAAATGCAGCTAAGAAAAGACCTGCTACAGGCAACAACCACACATATCCAGTGATTCATAAAAAGGGAAAAATGTTTTCCAATGAAACTGTTGGTCCTGAGATAGATCCATTGCAGGACACCTTGGATAATGTCAATCTAACAGGTGATGCTGGAACTAAGGACACTTATTGTAAAGCAGGCTTTATAGACTTTAATGAAGGGTCAGAGAGTAAAAAAAAAATAATTTTTTGATGTTTGCAAGTACTAAACATATTTTAACAATATTTATTGGCATAATGAAATCAAATATTTTATTGCAATTATTATTTTTTTTAACTTAAACAGGTTTTTGTGGCTGAGCGGGTTAAAAAGGTTTCTCTCATATATCTTTCTAGGTAGCTCGAAAGAATATCCTCATGGGGTCAAATAAAGATCTAATTGACAGCTTATACCTAGGACTCCTTACAACAGTGGCGGCTCGTGAGGTAGTGCCACGGTCCCATGGCACTACCTTATTATTCTGCAAAAACACATTTTTTTTTATTTAAAAAAATCTTTATTGGTTTTTATTTTATTTTATGCATTTCTTTTTCATTTATATATTATATGAAAAGCCCTGTGCAATGCAGTGGTTCACACCCCGACTCGATGCGGGGGCGACGCGATGAATGATGAGCCACTGAATCCTGGAGAGGAGCGTGGGGTCGGTCTTCTCGGCTAAAAGGGAAAAGTATTGAAACTGCAGTGTATGACTATCTAGAGAAGATAGTGAAAAACTTGGAGAGTAGAAAGTTTTCTATGGGTCTGTTCTTAGACTTTAGCAGGGCATTTGATAGCCTAGATCATTCAATACTTTTACAAAAGTTAGAGTTGTATGTAGTAAGGGGAAAGGTACTAGATTGGATAATGATACTGATACCATGTTTTGCAAAAATATATGAAACAGTTCTTAAGAATCAAATTGTAGACTATTTTGAAACTAATAATCTTTTCAGTCATGCTCAGTATGGTTTTCGTCAAAAAATGTCGACCACTTTGGCGCCATTAACCAGCTGGTTAAGCATGTGCAGGAAGCATTCCTGAATAAAAGCTATCTACATGCGTCTCTTTTTGATTTGACTAAAGTGTTTGACTGTGTTTCCCATGACTTACTTGTGAGCAAGCTATATGAATACAACTTTAGTGCAGACTCAGCCTCACTGATCAAATCTTACTTAGGAGACAACAGACGTCAGTACACAAAATTCAATGATACAATCTCTAACATTCAAACATTAAGTTATGGAGTACCTCAAGGCTCTACCCTGGGGCCTATCCTGTTCATCGTTTTTATTAATGATATAGATGAGATTATTGATGGTGTAGTGTATGCTGATGATACAACGGCTGAGGATGTGTCTGATGATTACAATAATCTATGTCATGTAGTTGGGGAGACAGTTGAATACCAAAAACTGGTTTCAGACAAATGGGTTAAGCCTGAATGAAAGTAAAACGCAAAATATAACATTTTCTTTGCGTGATATTCCGGAGGAAAACAACACTAAACCAGTAAAACTTTTAGGTGTAACTATGAATTCGGGGTTAATATGGGAAGATCATATTATTCAGCTTAATAGGAAACTTAGCAAAAATATTTACCTAATAAGAAACTTGCTGGATTGTGTCTCTTATTGTACTCTACTAAGTTCATACTATGCATATTTTCATTCAAATATGTCTTATGCAATTCTTGTTTGGGGACATTCAGCCCATGCTGATGAAATATTTGCAACTCAGAGAAGGTGTGTAAGAGTGATGAGTGGATTGGGTTATCGAGATTGCTGCCGCAGTACTTTTATTAAGCTTGGAATACTCACACTTCCTTGTGTTTACATTTTAACTTGCCTCACCTATCTGAAGTCTAACATACAGGAGTATGCATCAAATGGTGACAATCATTATTACCCTACCAGAAACAGGGATAACCTACTGCCCAACTTTTTTAGGGTTCACAGAGCAAGAAACGGTCCTAATTATTATGCCATTCAAATGTTTAATGCACTTCCAGGGGAAATAAAAAATCTTAATATAGAAACATTTAAGTGGAAAATAAAACTATATTTAAAGAGTAAAGCATTTTACTCAATCAATGAGTTTCTTCAAACCAACTTTATTGATTTAATAGACAGATCCACAACATCATCATAATCATACTTAATTAATTTTATCTCGTAAACTCAATGTTAAACATTGATTTAGGTTGACATTTTCTGGGGCTTTTATTCTTATTTGTTTTGAATTGAATGATAAATTTGAATTTATTTATTGGGAAATTAAAAATTGAAATTAATCTGCTTAATCCTAATGTAAAATTTAGTAAATGTTAGTGTATGTAAAATTGTCAGAACAACTATGATTGTAATTTTAATTGTTATTTTTATTGTAATTTATTTTAACTTAATCATAAATTAGTAAGTAAGGACTTTTAACAGGCAATTTAGCAAAACTACTTAAATAATTTTAAATTTTAATTTTAAATAATTTTAAATTGTGATTACCATTTTGACTTGTGTAAATACTTTATGTATGAACAACATCAATAAAGATCTATCTATCTATCTATCTATCTATCTATAAAAACGTTTTTAACTGGAAGAGAACAAGCAGTTGTAGTGGAAAAGGATGGAAAAAGAAAATATGTCTGACCTTGCACATAACCTGAGAGGAATTTCCCAAGGGGGAGTGTTTTGGGTCCTTTATTGTTTGTTTTCTACATACATGATTTTTCTGAAGATGACTCGAATGCCCATGTGATCTCTGAGGATCTTGTAGGTCTGATAGATGTGTCAGCAACTGCTTTAAGAAATGCAGAACACTGGTGTTTAAAAAATAAGCTAATTATAAATGAAGAAAAAAATCAATATATGGTCTTCAGAAAACAACAGAGCAATAAAAATTATCCTGAAAATATAAACTTAAACTCGACTGAAGTAAACCTAACAGATACATCAGTTTTTAGGAATGTATGTAAACCAAAATCTTGACTGGACATTACATATACAAGAATTAAATAAAGCTTGCTATTCTTTGCGCATTATGAGAAAGTACTTAGATTCAAACTATTTAAGAACAATATATTTTGCAAACTTTCAGTCACATCTTCGATTTGGCATAATTTTTTGGGGAAGCTCGAGTGAGACGAAAAATCTAATTTTCAAAACACAAAAAAGGGCAGTGCTGTGTTTGCTACTTGGTATGACTTGGTCTGAGTCATGTCAGACTAAATTTAGAGATCTCAATATTTTGACTGCTCCTGGACTGTATGCGTATGAGTCTCTCATGTTTTTTTTAGACATAATGATAAATTTATAGAGTTTTTCAGTGACAACTCATACAATACCAGACATATAAAATATCAGTTACCAAGACAGACTAACTTTGACAGAAAAACTTATATGCATGCATGACATTTTTCAACAAATTGCCTGAAAAGATAAAAACAGAAAACAACATGATGGAATATAAAAGCAAAATATTGATCTAATTTTAAACATGGAACCCTACAGTATTGAGGAGGACTTAGAAAATAAGTTCTAATATAAGTTTTAATGCTTTTACATGTAATTTTATCTATGTTAGTATTGTGTTTTTCTCAGTTAGTACTTTCACAGTGACAGTATCTAAAAACCAAATTTTGTTTTTTTAGAATGTTTGTGATTTTAATAATTTTAACAATTTTAAATATGATGTAATTTGAACTGACTTCATTTCGTTTAACCTATTTTAGTTTATTTATAGTTGTGTATTGTAAACTTTTGATAGGTTCTTCTGAATAAAGCAATTTTGAACTTTGAAACCTAAAGCAGCGTCGAACTCGCTGCCACTTTTCTCTTGGCTCGTTCGAATGGAGATATAATTTAAATTAATAAATAAAGAAAAACACTTAAATATTCTATGACAGAAGAAGCAACTTTTGGTTTATATTATGCTAATGCATACTCTGCCTTGGCGTACAATATTTTGTCATGGGGCCAAGCAGTAGAAATCGAGCGCGTATTTATTCTTCAAAAAAGGATTATAAGAATCATGTTTGGCTTGGCACCACTAGAGTCCTGCAGAAACATATTATTATATTATAAGAAAAACAAATTTTGACCGTTTGTGGTATATATTTATTTAAACTTTTAAATTACGTCCATGAAAATGTAAACAATTTCAAAAAATTTACAGATGTGCATACATATAGCACAAGAAACAACAAAAAGCTAGTGCAGCCAAAATTTAATCATAATTTTACTAAAAAATCGGCTTACTTTGCCGGTCTAACTTACTATAACTTTTTAAAACTGTTTGGTTTTCACTTTCTCACGACTGACCGGTTTCGACCTTTTGGGCCATCCTCAGGTGAATGTAGGCGATAGCTCCGTGTAGAGCATAAGTTGTGTGAAACCACCAGAAACAACTACTCCGAGGGAAAATACCCCACCGGAAAGTGAAAACCAAACAGTTTTAACAAGTTCCCAACGAAAGCCTCAAACCATCAGTAAAATTCAATGCCGGTAGGGGTATTTTCCCTCGGAGTAGTTGTTTCTGGTGGTTTCACACTTACTATAACTTGCTTCCAGATAATTTGACATCATTACAAAACAAAAAGTTTAAAAAAATAAATTTACAAAATGTTACTTACTTTAGCACTGTACACCTTAGGCAAATATGAAATATATTTAAAAAGCGAGTTACTGGTTTTGAAATGTTTAAACATATTTTTTGTTTGTTTGTTCCTGAGTGAAAAAAAAATGTTCGTCATCATATACCTAGTGTTTTTTAGTTACCTCAATTACTTATATTATGAATTATGCAATGTATTTTTTAGAATTGTACTATCATTTTGTGACAAAGCCTGTATTTGTATAATACTTTGGTGAATAAAAATATCTATCTATCTATCTATTTATCTGCAGCCTATATGAGCGACAGTGATAGGGCCAATGTTGAGCATTTTAGCGTTGTTTAAATAGGAAAACTCAAAGAAATTTTGTGCCTAGCACAGGCCATCAGTTAGTCGTATTACTCGCATTGTTCTGGGTGTTTTAATTTACGTCCTTTACAATACTTTTTTTTTCAATTATTTCAGTAGAAAATTTTGATAAAAATAAATTTTGAGTCAATTCATGGCGGAATCTGGGTAAGGGTGTTTCTTTAAAAAAAAAAATTAATTTAGAAACCCCAAACATGGCACAGTAGGTATGTTTTTTAATGACTTGTGGGTAAACATTTGGGCGTAACACCCCGAATTTCTTTTTACTGACTCAAAATTCTGGCACTAACATGTTGTATTGACATAAGTCGCCGCTGCCTTAGAATACTGCTTGATCGATGTGACATCCTTGCAAAGTTTACTTGAGGATTTTGTCTCTCATGCTACGTTTATAGTGAGAATACGAAATAGCTCACACTGCAAGAAGCGCCATTCACCAAATGTGTTACATTGGCTTTCAGGTCAGCTAAACACTGTCAGTGTTTTTTACAAGCTTTTATTTAACTTCAGATGTTCTGTCTAACTATCTATCAAATCTTGTGAAGCGTTTTTGACACACTTCCCATTATCCGATTTGGATGAAATTTGGTACACACATAGTGGTCCCATGACAATACAACATAAAGAAAAAAATCCTCCCACCCCTACCCCTACCCCCTTCCATACAAAATGCATTTTTGACACCCTTCCCATTTATCCGATTTGGATGAAATTTGGTTTACATATAGTGGTCCGATGACAATACAACAATGAAAAAAAAATCCTACCACTCCTACCCCCACCCCCGTCTATAGAAAAATGCATTTTTGACACACTTCCCTTTATCCGATTTGGATGAAATTTGGTATACATATAGTGGTCTGATGACAATACAACAATAATGAAAAAATGTCCTCCCACCCCTACCCCCCACCCCCTTCCATAAAAAAGGCGTTTTTGACATACTTCACTTCAAATGACTTTTATAAAATTTGGTATATGCATAAAGATCCAATGGCAATACAGCCCAAACAAAAAATATATTTCTACCTCTACTCCCACCCTCTCCTTCCCCCAATAGAAAAATGAGTTTCCAAACAACTCACGATCAGCGATTTCATTATAATCTAGAATAAACTCTTCTGTTCTGTTATTGAACAAATATTTTCATTTAATAGAGTAGATAGCTGAGACTAAAAAGTAGAACATAAATTGGTAAATTTTTTTTTAAGTCAAGCTTTTATAAAATGCACTTAAAATTAAAAAATAATTTTCTAACATTCTAATATCATCATAATAATAAAAGCGATGGCCGCAAATCAAAGCATAAGTTAATCTAAAGTTGTGATCTAAACACTTAAAGAATATTCAACATAGCAGGTCATCAAAGATATGTTTGATGTGCCGCAATGTTATGCCATCGCCATACCTATATCAGAGAAATGCTGGGGTATCTTAGGTCGGGTTGGGTGGGTTTGGTACCTCTGCATTTTTCTGCTAGATTGATTCTTGCAAATAGTGATATTTAATTGATACGGATATCTTATCGTGCTAACATCGTCAAGATTTCCATCAGTCGGCCATCGCTTTTATTATTATGATAATATTAGAATTTTAGAAAATTATTTTTTAATTTTTAGTGCATTTTATAAAAGCTTGTGACTGAAATTTTTTTTTTACCAATATATTCTGCCTTTAAGACGTCGGTGTCGTATCCGCCGGCAGCGGATATAAAAGGTTTTTTTTCCTCTCGTATATTTCTGTGTTCATTTAAGAATTTTTTTTCGTTGGTCTATGCTATTGCTGTGATAACTAGCTGATAACTTTCAAAAAGTTATCTCATAAATGAACGCTTGAGAGCTTATCCTCACGGGAGTCCAACATCTAATGGATGGGCGGAAAAATACGAAAGAAAGAAAACCGTTTGTACCCGCTTAGACGGGTCCTAAAATTTATGCTTGTTGGTATTTGGCTTAAAACTTCGCTGAATGACGCGACGCAGACGTCTTAAAGGCGGAAAAAACGTAATCAGCGTTAATCTGACCTAAAAGGTTTTGTCATCGCAGGATGGATTATCTTTCTCTCTCCTTCTCTCTTTCTTTCTCTCTCTTTCTTTCTCTCTTTTTCTCTCTCCCTCTCTCTCTCTTTTTCTCTCACTCTCTCTATCTATCAGATTAGTACTCGCCTGCTGTTGTTCTAGTTTCTCTCGTATTCTGGTAGATGACGCTTCTTGTGGACGATTTCATTTTCTTACTATAAACGTAGGATCAAAGACGAAACCGTCCAAATAACTTTGCAAGGGTGTCACATAGACCAAGTAGTAATCTGAAGTCCATATAAACGCAACACTTAACTGTCAACACTTATTTGCTGTTGATTAGATCTTGGACCCCAGTGAGGATAAGGTCTCGAACTACCCACAAAAAAGTACGTGAGACACAAAAGCTTTTTTATTCGCTTAGCCACGAAAACTTTTATTTTGATTCATGTTTACTTTACGTTTGTTTTGTTAAGTAAGTTTTTGATACACTTTCTCTAAAAATTTTTTGATTAACTAAAAATGCCATTTGTTGTAGGACTTTTCAAAAATGCTCTTCAAAAAGAATCTCCACCTAATGAAAAAATCAATAAGACTGAATATGACGTGTTTGCAAATTTTTTGAACATTACAAACACTAAAACTGAAGGAAATTTAAAGAAAGTGGATGAATTAGAAAAAGAAAACAATGACGTTTTTGACGAAAGTAGTCTGTCAATAAAAATAACAAATCAGAAAAATGAGCACCAAGTTGCGAAGCCTACTGGAAAAAACAAATTAAGCACTATAAAGAAACAAGTTGGTAATCGAATTGAACCCGAGTTTTCTCAATCATTTAACACGCAAATGTTAAACCAGATCGACACGGTTATCGAAAAAAGCACAAAAAATGTGGAGCAGCAAAATAAAACTTTAAACAAAGAACCCGATAACACTACCGACGTTTTTAAAACTCCATTACTTAGATCGTTTATAGATAAATCAGACGCAATACATAAAAGACATAAATCTCGAGAAATTGCAGACAGAACTTTGCTATTTAATGACGAATCTGTAACAACTCAATACAAGAATGAAGTCAATAAGATTTTCGAACAAATTGAGCAGTCGATCTGTGCTATGGGTATGGAAAGCGTAGAAAAAACTATTTCCGATAAAATACTAGATGTCATATTTGCCGATGAGATCGCTTCGTCTACAAAAATTGTAGATGAAAAAGATTCAGAGAAAAAAGTGACAGAAATGGGAAAAACTTTGGATAATATAGGTAAGTGATTTTAGACAAACTTTTCATTAAGGCATTGCAAAAGTTTTGAACAATATTCCACATATTTTACTACTTTAAAAATTAAATATTATCCAATTCCTTTAAAAAAGAAGTGAAATCATAACAAAAACATTTCATGTAAAAAAAAGCCAAGTACGTGAAAATGACATTCACACATAGTGGTTCAAATATGACTTTAGGCAAGTCAATAATTAGCTACTATTATACTAAGATCGTGAATACTAACTGTTTTTTATTGCCATACTTCTCACTATCGCCGAATTGCTTATCGCCGGGTCGCTAAAGTGTGGCATTTTTTTTGGTTTGTTTGTCTCAAGTCCTGGATGGAACAAATTAGTTACTTGTTTACAATGTTGTTTTTATTGATGAAAGTTTTTTTAAAAAGATAATTTAATATGGATAAATTAGTTATGGGTAAGTACTTTTAGAATATAATAATAATAATACTATTATAAATATACAGGGTGTTCGGCACATGAACCGTCAAAATTTTTTGGGATATTGTTGCGGTCATTTGCTACCTTTTCAACCTTGGAACTTGGGTCCTTAGAGTCACGGCTAAAGAGATATGAATTTTTTAATTTTTTTTCTCAAATTATCCAAAATCTCACCTTTAAACCCTTGTAAGCTTTTTAATAATGTCTGGAACAGCACCATTTTATTTTTATAATTTTGTAATCTTATGGCACTTCAACTAATTAATAGATTTGTTAAAATTTATGTACCAAAGGGACATACGAGGTTTTTTATTGAAGAACATTAGTGATTTTGTGAAAGACAATCAATTTCAAAATTAAAAAAAGTATCCACACTTGAGAATTTCATTTTCTTTTAAAAACTTCTCTAGTTGATTACCTTTCTAACGATATGCTACTCATTGATTAAAAATAACAATTCTGCTTTAAAATACGGATATTCCGTGAGACGGGATCATCGTTCGGACTTGATAAGAAAAACAATTTGATGTTTATGATCGTTTCGAACAAAATTTATAAATAAAGAACACAATACATTATTGTTAAAAGTTTAACTTTTGTTTAAGTAGGTAAACCATCATAAACATCCAATTTTTTTTCTCACCAATTCGGAACGAGTCTCACCCTTCTGACGGAATATCCGTATTTTAAAGCAGAAATGTTTTTTTTTAAATCAATGTGTATCATACCGTTAGAAAGGTAATCAACTAAAGAAGTTTTTAAAAGAAAATGAAGTTCTCAATTGTCGATACTTTTTTTAATTTTTAATTTTGAAATTGATTTTTTTCACAAAATCACTAATGTTCTTCAATAAAAAACCTCGTATGTCCCTTTGGTACATCAATTTTAACAAATCTATTAATTAGTTAAAGAAGCATAAGATTACAGAATTATAAAAAAAAGGTGCTTTTCTAGACATTAATAAAAAGCTTACGAGGGTTTAAAGGTGGGATTTTGGATAATTTGAGAAAAAATGTTTTAAAATTCATATCTCTTTAGCAGTGACTCTTAGGACCCAAATTCCAAGGTTGAAAGGGTAGTAAATGACTCCAACAATATCCCAAAAAACTCTGACGGTTCATGTGCCGAACACCCTGTATAATAGTATAAAACGATTGTTTTTTAAATGCGTCATAATTTAATACTAATTTGAGATTCAAGTTTATATATCTTTAGAGCTTCACCTAGCTCACCTTTAAAATTAATTATGTTAAAACCCTGTATATTACCGCTTTTAATATCTTACTCGTCCTTTTAAGATATATCTTTTAATATAGATATGGTATCCCAATTTTAAAAATAGACAATTTGATGGTAAACGGTTTATTATACTAAGGTTTATTATACATATTAGCTTGTTTTGAAAAGAAATATAAAAAGTGCACTTTTGTCCCTTATTTAAGAGGTAAAAGTGTCACTTTTTATCCTTAAAAGTGTGGAATATAGATAATAAACCTTGTGATAAAAGTTTTTATCCCCTAAAGAATTGTAGTTCTTGCTACGCTTTTGCTACAAACTTAGATTTAACAACAATACAACCTATAAACTGATGTATAACATGCCAATATTTTGTTCAGATATTTTAACCGATTTTAACAATTAAAAACTTTTGCCCTTATAGGTCCCAGAGTGTCAATCATTAATTTTCACTCTTGTTTATAACAGATTGGAGTCAAGAATTAGACAGCAGCTTCGGTACCATAATTAAGCAAGCTCTGATAAACAACGCCACGAAGCAAGTACAAATATCAAAACCCGAAAGTCATAGTCTGAACTTAACTCTTACTGAGAAAAAAGTTGAGTTTCGAAATTTAGGACCGTTTTATGGTTTACCGGATAAGGTTCGACAATTGATTAAAGAGTACAAAGGAATAGAAAAACTTTATGGTAAGTTTCTTTTTTCCAAGGGTGAATTTTTTCACATCAGTATGATATGTTAGTGTCCAGTAAAAGTCAGATTTTTTTTATTTCAATTATGCTAAGGAGATGGTTTTCAATTTATAGGTGAAAAAACGTATCTTGATATAGCAAGCCGTTTTTAGGCTTAGGGGGTTTGTTTTTGGAAGAGGATCTAAAACTTTTTTATTTATGAAAATTTTATGTTAGTATTAATTGCTTTTTTATAGATTTTTACCAGCCTAGCCCGCGCAGCAATGGCTGGAGAAAGTAGTGTTTTTGACGATTTTTTTTTTAAATAACACCGAAAATGTGTTATTTAGGTGTAGTTTGACCGATCTTAGCAAAATTGCTTGATGTCTTTTGTGAAACCAACAGAAACAACTACTCCGAGGGAAAATACCCCTACCGGCATTGAATTATACTGATGGCTTGATGCTTTCGTTGGGAACTTGTTAAAACTGTTTGGTTTTCACTATCTCCAACGTCGATCACAGGGATACGAGTGATCCCCGTCTGGAACACGTCCTGATAATTAGGAACAAGTGATCCATGCCAATCCACGACCGGACCGGTTTCGACCTTTTGGGCCACCCTCAGGTGAATGTAGGCGATAGCTCCGTGTAGAGCATAACTTTTGTGAAAATTATACTGATGGCTTGAGCTCAAGCCATCAGTATAATTCAATGCCGGTAGGGGTATTTTCCCTCGGAGTAGTTGTTTCTGTTGGTTTCACAAAACTTATGCTCTACACGGAGCTATCGCCTTCATTCACCTGAGGATGGCCCAAAAGGTCGAAACCGGTCCGGTCGTGGATATATATAAAAGAAGAATATAAACTCTTATTAACAAAGCTTAAATACCTATATAGAAAAAAAAAATTAAAAATAAATGTAGTGTGTAAGATAAGGTCATTATGATACTTAAAAAAAATAGAGCACTTAACCTAGATGAAAAATTGAAAAATATTAATTTTAGTTCAACTTGATAGATATTCTTAAGTTAAAGGCATAAGTCTAAAGTTAAAAAAAAAACAAACAAACAAACAAAATAATTTAAAAAAAAGTAATAATAATAGTAAAAAAGTTTAAAAAAAGTATTGGCATGAGTAAGCCAACCTAGAATATAAAGAGATACATTCAATATAAAAAATATAGCAGGTACAGTTATGGTTACATATCAAGGTAATACAGAATGTTAATATAAAATATATATATAAAATATAATATAATATAGAAGCAATTTAAATAAAATCTATTAAAACACATGGGACGTCAAATTGTAAAGATAAAATAGCAATAGTCAATGTAATTAAAAAAAAAAATAATGATAATAATAATTAAAACAGAAAACATAAATAAACGTACTAATTAAAATGATATATAAAATAGATATGTTGCAGCTATGTAAGTAACATGTTATTTGACTAGAGTCGTTAGAAAAAAATAAAATAAAATAAATAAAGATAAGGTGAGCTATTATTGTAGGGGAAACAGCATAAATACAGTTAGAGTAGAGGGAATAGTAATGGTAGCAAAGAATTTAGAACAGAGACAATATTTGGGGTTACAATTATCGTTTTAGAAAGAATGAGAAAAGAATTCGTCGACAGTGTAGAATGCGTGTTTAATTAGCAGGTTTTTTAATTGTTTTCTAAAATTAGATGTATCTAAAACGTTCTTTAGGTCAGCTGGAAGATGATTAAATAGTTTGATGGCTTTGTAGATAATGGAATTTTGTACCAAAGATGAATGAGGGATAGGTAGTGGAATATTGTCTCTTTGACGCGGAACTGGAAAGGATCACTTGTTCCTGATTATCAGGACGTGTTCCAGACGTTCCATAACAAATTAGTTACAGTGATCGATACTGAATTTAGATAACTGTATCAATGATATTTTATATTTTATAGATTGGCAAGACGAATGTATAAAAAAAGCAACAGAAAAAAGAAAAAATCTTATTTACGCTCTGCCGACTAGTGGCGGGAAAACTTTAGTCGCTGAAGTTTTAATGCTGAGAGAATTGTTGTGTTATCAGAACAATGCCATTTTTATTTTGCCTTATGTTGCAATAGTTCAGGAAAAGGTAAATAATTTATTTAAATATTACTTTTAAAGGAAAAAAATATCAATTATTATTTATACTATCCAACTAAACGCCTAGTCTTAATGAGTGTTCTCAGCACTCATCATCAGTTACCTTATTAAGTAGAGGTCCTGGGTGCATTCAAACCAAACCAAACTAAACACGATACACTAATACTCGATATCTCAGCAACGCTTACCAAAACGCATGTTCGATGCGTATTGGTAAGTACCCAAGGAATTAACATATTAACTTTGAAATTTTTTAAAACTATGCGTTTGAGTACCCAAGTAACATTTCTTTATTTATAGCAGAAGCTAAAAGGTTGCCAGCGCCTTTCCTTAAAACCATTAGTTTGAATGTTTGGTCGCTAGCACGTTCCCATTACCCTTATATACCCCTTAGACCTCCTAAATGGGACTCCCCAATTGGTGGTGGCAACCTATGTATTAAACTCACTATAAAACCATAAGAAATAAATTCCAGCTTCGCCCTCTAGCGGTTCCACCAGTATAGAACCTTTTAGAGCCTAAAGCTATTATGCCAGGTTCTAAAAGCAACTCAGAAACGTCCTCTATCCTATTATAAAACTAGATTTGGTAATTTGGTATCCTGGCGATTCTGTTGAATACCATAATACCTTTAGAGTAAAGAAGTTTTCCTATAAAAGCTATGGCGATATTTTAGATTCACAATGGCTATATAAAATAATTTAGGTCACAAAATTGCAAAAAATGTCAGAGTCCCAAAATTATTTTATCACATAAAAATATACCGAGTTTGTCGTTTTGTTGATGATCAAATTGCCTGCCAGATTTATTTTTCTGATAAAATCGTATCTGAAAAGCTCTCAAAACAAGTGCGCCAGCTTAAGAATGCTTTTTAATAGTTTTTTGATAACAAAATAAAAAAAATCATTTACACTATTCACCATTACAAAAGTCTGTTTGGTTTACATAAATCAAAATTAAAGTAAAATTATTGTTAAAAAACACTGCTAAAACGACTAGATAAATATTTTCTCTTTACAATATTTTTTAAATAAATTTATATACGCCATTATGGTTTTATAGTGGTCACTTGGTTTTATTTGTTACTGTATCGCAACAAGGATTTTTGAGTGCCCTTATGAAACCAACAAAAAAGGATAATGTAAACATAGTCAACATAACCTCACTTAAATTTTTTGTATTTGTTTATAAAGTGATTAAAAGCGTATAATTCAACACTTTTAAATGATTTTTATCGTGCAATTTCGACACAATTGAGAGGGCCAGTGCAATAATATTCGTTGTGCCTGCAGATTGGAGGGCAACCTCTTATATTGGCCGTCTAAACAGGCCTGGGTGTCCTACCCAGGAGGACGGAAACTCAACAATTATTAATTATTGGGCTTTAAATAATCAATCTTGCAATAGGTAGGTACCAATCTGTACCTAGGTATATCTAATTATTTTTACAAGAAATACCTAAAAAAATAAAACACGAAAGTATTTACTTACTTCTGTTAGAAGGAAACAAGGTTTTATATGGCCGCCTATTTAAATAATATTTAATATACAGCTATGGGTAACTATATAAATACAAAAGAATTAAGTTTACCTTTAAGCCTTCCTATTAAACCTTTTTAAAATGCCTAAAAGTAATGGCAAAAACCAAAAGTCTAAAGCTTATATTTACCTCTCTTAAAAACCTTAAGGAAAATAGGTTCTATAAAACCAAAAGTATCTAAAAGGAACAGAAGGAATATCAGTTTTATTATACTCCCTTTATAAATCACTTTTTGGTTGTATAACACCCCTTTAGGTAATTGGCAATATAAATTACCTTTATGTAGCTAAATTGATCCTAAAACCCATAACAGCACCCTCTAAATAACCTAGGAACCAAATTGATAAAACCTTGAGTGGTAATAATGTTACTTGGGTATGCTTAAGAAGCACGGTAATTGGTTGGCCCAGATTAGAAAAATGGAAGTGCCTTATTTTGGGGCTTTTCTAGCCAACCGATTTAAACCAAATTTTGAACAAGTGTTTGCTCGGCAACCGTTAAGTCAGTTTTACAATTTTAAATAGTGGATTAACCTAAATTTTTACTAGATACAAAGTAAACATTTTTGTCCACAATTGTTCAAAATTTTGTTTAAATCTATTGGCTAGTTTTGAAGTAATAACTTGAAACGTTGTTTCACGCGTACATTGGTGCAAAAGTTGATATGTTAATTTCTTGGACACTTTTCGCCGATCGCAGAACCATCTTTTAACATTTGCTATTTTGTCATGCGCGCTGACATATCATGTTATTCTTTTGAAAACTATAGAGTTGTTTCTCATTATCACGGATTTTTGTGTTGTATTTTTGTAGTACTTGATCAAAAATCGAAAATTTGGATGTTAGCTTTTTTTATCAAAAAAAGTGTGTGTGTGTGTATGTGTGTGTGGTTGACAATGTAACGAGCTGATTCGATTTTGGTCAAAATCCATTAATGCTAATGACAGTTTTTTGACAATTAAAAAATTTTAAAAATGCAAACTTTTTAACTGAGCATGGCATCAATATGCGGTTTCCGGAATATACTAGATTGCATTTTTCTCAATAATACATTTTTCTCAATAATACATTTTTCTCAGTAACTTGTGTGGAGCTTTCGTTTAAACGTTTTTGAAGTGTGCTAATTGGGAAAGTATCAGATCGGTCATGGATCAATTTATTTGTTATGAGAACTTTTAATATTATCAAAAAATTTGATCAAAAATCATTAGGTAGAGACTAAAATACCGATACTTCCGTTTCCAATAAACTTAGGCCGTACTCAAGTAACATTTCTTTATTTATAGCAGAAGCCAACAGGTTGCCAGCGCCTTTCCTTAAAACCATTAGTTTCAATGTTTGGTCGCTAGCACGTTCCCATTACCCTTATATAACCCTTAGACCTCCTAAATGGGACTCCTCAATTGGTGGTGGCAACCTATGTAATAAACTCACTATAAAACCATAAGAAATAAACTCCAGCTTCGCCCTCTAGCGGTTCCACCAGTATAGAACCTATTAGAGCCTAAGGCTATTAGGTTCTATAAGCAACTCAGAAACGTCCTCTATCCTATTATAAAACTAGATTTGGTAATTTGGTATCCTGGCGATTCTGTTGAATACCATAATACCTTTAGAGTAAATAATTTTTTCTATAAAAGCTTTAGCGATATTTTAGATTCACAATGGCTATATAAAATAATTTTGGTTAGAAAATTACCAAAATTATTTTATTACATAAAAATATACTTATATATGAGGAGTTTATCGTTTTGTTGATCATCAAATTGCCTGTCAGACTTATTTTTCCGATAAAATCGTGTCTGAAAAGCTCTCAAAACAAGCGCGCCAGCTCAAAAATGCTTTTTAATCGTTTTTTGATAACAAAATAACAAATATTTAAAATAAAAAAAATAATTTACACTATTCACCATTAAAAAAGTCTGTTTGGTTTACATAAATCAAAATTAAAGTAAAATTATTGTTAAAAAACACTGCTAAACCGACTAGATAAATATTTTCTCTTAAATTTTTTAAATAATTTTATATACGCCATTATTGTTTTATAGTGGTCACTTGGTTTTATTTGTTACTGTATCGCAACAAGGATTTTTGGGTGCCCTTATGAAACCAATAAAAAAGAAGAAAGTAAACGTAGTCAACATAACCTCACTTAAATTTGTTGTATTTGTTTCTTAAAGTGTTGTGTTAAAAGCGTATAATTCAACACTTTTAAATGTTTTTTATCGTGTAATTTGCACACAATCGAGAAGGCCTGTGCAATGATATCCGTTGTGTCTGCAGGTTGGAGGGCATCTTCTTATATTGGCCGTCTAAACAGACCTTATCTAGGCCTGGGTGTCCTACCCAGGAGGACGGACACTCAAAAATTATTAATTCTCGTGCTTTAAATAATCAATCATATCTATTACTTTTACCAGAAGTATCTAAAAAAACTAAAACACGAAAGTATTTACTTACTTTATATTTATATGACCGGCTATTTAAATTATATTTAATATGCTATGGGTAACTATAAATACAAAAGAATTAAGTTTACCTTTAAGCCTTCCTATAAAACCTTGTTAAAAGGTTAAGGAAACTAGGTTCTATATGGCCACCTATATAATTTACTATTAAACTGTTGGTAACTGGTAAGCAATGAAAAACACTTTTCTTTTTAAAAACTTTAGGTAAAAGGATTTTATAAGACCATCTTTATAAATCAGAAATCAATAAAACCAAAAGTATCTAAAAGGAACAGAAGGAATATCAGTTTTATTATACTCCCTTTATAAATCACTTTTTGGTTGTATAACACCTCTTTAGGTAATTGGCAATATAAATTACCTTTATGTAGCCAAATTGACCCTAAAAGCCATAACAGCACCCTCTAAATAACCTGGGAATCAAATTAATAAAACCTTGAGTGGTAATAATGTTACTTGGGTATGAATTCAGCATCGTGATAAGTATAATGTTATTTAATAATTTTTTTGACCTCATTAGTTTAATTAGGCTAGGTTTAGAACAGCTGTAAAAACTTTGATAGGATGTCTATAAGAGTTTGTTACCTAATAACAGAAGAAGCCCAAAGGAGAAATATTTTTGGAATTGGATTAAAACAAAAGTTATTTGTTTTGTTAATGACTGAAATTTTTTTATTTTTAGGTTTGGGATCTGTCCCCTTTTGGAGTAGCCCTAGATTTTTTAGTGGAAGAGTACGCTTCTAGTAAAGGTTCTTACCCTCCTAGGAAAAGACGAAGGAAACATTCAGTATATGTGTGTACCATAGAAAAAGCATTGGGTAAGTAGTCGGGTTCCCTCTGGCCATTTGCTTTTTTGTGTGGGTTAAGGAACAATCATTCCTATCTTCTCTATTCACTTTCTAATTGGATTTTAACCCGAAAAAACTGGAATTTACTGTGAAAATAAAGTAAATAAAGAAAAAATGTCAAGATTACTAAAAAATAATCGGTGCTAAAATATTTCTAAAATTTCGCTTCCCTAAAATGAAATTTTAACACAATTCTTATTAATATACCGTGTGTCCGTAAAGTCTGGAATCACCCAGTTTTTAAGAAAACTGCATGCTTTTGAGAGACCTTTGATTGGATGACATATTTGTTATTAAATAAATGACGTACTTGATGAATGATGACTTTTAACTCTAGTTGACAAATCAGGGTGCTAAAAAGAAACTTATTTCAATACAAATGTCTTTTATTAGATAGTTTAAGTTGTGCTACGTATTTTTACGTAAGCATGAGATTTGACAGTTACGCAAGCGCACTTCTCACACGTCGTCAAGGTCACGTTAGGAGCTTACGTATTTACGTGAGCTTACGGCAGTCTGCGGGCCTTAACGTTACCAAAGAATAGAATTGGTTGATTGACCGATCGAAAAATGAGGCCTAGACGATAATTTCCGCTTTCAGTACAAACGATTCTTTGCAAATATATTCCTACTGTAGTTGAAAAGACAAAAAACAAAATTGTAACATCAAAAAAACACAGTGCCGAATTCCATATTCTCTGCTATTAGTAGACTTGTTACGGTAACGTAAAAACATTCAACTTAATCTCAAATTTGGAACAAAACGTAGAGCGCTTAACGTGCAGTTTTACGTAAAAATACGTAGCACAACTTAAACTATCTATTAAATGCGTAATATCTCGAAATCGGTTATTTAGGTATGGAGATACCTTAAGAAAAAACATTTGTAATGACCTGTCAACGCCAAATATGAAAAAATATATCAGGTGTCCTATTTAAAGAAACATAAATTTATGCGAGGGGTCATCGGCACCCTAAAATTTTGTACAGCGTCCAACAGGACTTGGGTCCTGTCGTGTACTGTTGGGTCCTGTTGAGTACTGTCGAGTACTGTTGGGTCCTGTCCAGTACTGTTGAGTACTGTCGTGTACTGTTGGGTCCTGTCGTGTACTGTCGAGTACTGTTGGGTCCTGTTGAGTACTGTCGTGTACTGTTGGGTCCTGTCGTGTAGTGTGTCGAGTACTGTTGGGTCCTGTTGAGTACTGTTGGGTATTGTCGTGTACTGTCGAGTACTGTTGGGTCCTGTTGAGTACTGTCGTGTACTGTTGGGTCCTGTCGTGTAGTGTGTCGAGTACTGTTGGGTCCTGTTGAGTACTGTTGGGTACTGTCGTGTACTGTCGAGTACTGTTGGGTCCTGTTGAGTACTGTTGGGTACTGTCGAGTACTGTTGACTACTGTTGGGTACTGTCGTGTACTGTCGAGTACTGTTGGGTCCTGTTGACTACTGTTGGGTACTGTCGTGTACTGTCCAGTACTGTTGAGTACTGTCGTGTACTGCTGGGTCCTGTCGTGTACTGTCGAGTACTGTTGGGTCCTGATGAGTACTGTCGTGTACTGTTGGGTCCTGTCGTGTAGTGTGTCGAGTACTGTTGGGTCCTGTTGAGTACTGTTGGGTACTGTCGTGTACTGTCGAGTACTGTTGGGTCCTGTTGAGTACTGTTGGGTACTGTCGAGTACTGTTGGGTCCTGTTGAGTACTGTTGGGTACTGTCGTGTACTGTCGAGTACTGTTGGGTCCTGTTGACTACTGTTGGGTACTGTCGTGTACTGTCGACTACTGTTGGGTCCTGTCGTGTACTGTTGAGTACTGTTGGGTACTGTCGAGTACTGTTGGGTCCTGTTGAGTACTGTTGGGTACTGTCGTGTACTGTCGAGTACTGTTGGGTCCTGTCGTGGTACTGTCGGGTCCTGTTGTGAAATTTGTACAGTACTGTTGAAAGCTGATGACCCCTCGAATTTATGTCATATCTTTTTTCTGAGACATCTTGTATAAATTATCCATAACTTTTTCTAACTCGTCTTTTAAAACTGTCTTTGACATATTCAAGCTTTTTTCTCAAAAGATTGCAGTTTTTTAAAAAAATGGGTGATTCCAGACTTTACGGACACCCGGTATAATTGACCACTATGTTAATTTTTAGGTCTTATAAACAGTCTTATAGAAACGGGAAGATTGCATGAAATAGGACTGATTGTGATAGATGAATTGCATTTGATTGGTGAAGAAGGACGAGGGGCTACTTTAGAAGCTTGCTTATCTAAAGTTTTATTTTTAAAAGGTAGGTTTTTTAAATTTATTTTTTTACAAAGCTTAGTTAAAGTTTAATTACAAATGACTAAAAAATGAAAAAGTTAACAAATTTGTTTTGGTATCTTAAACATAGGTAAAAGAGGGTGACGCGAAAGCCATTACTGTGCCATTGCTTTTTGGAATATTTGTCTCATTTCTGTCAGAAAATATTTTATAAATTGTAAATAATAATCACTTATAGTCTGTGCCGAATAATACACCTAAGCTATACAATAAAATTTGTTTTTTGATATTACCAGAAATTTTAGAACAGATAGAGATTGAATTTCACAACCAACCTAAATAAAAAATTCTTTGCTAAATTAAGTAGGTTTTTAGATACACCAAGTTTATTAATATTTCCGCTCGCAAAAGAGTTATTATTATTGTAGTTACAACATAATTAACATTTGGTTTTTTTTTGCAACGTAAAAGGCTTTAGACCCTTCATAGAAGAGGACGTCGGGTTTATCTTTTAAAATCACGGTGGATGGTACCCCTCAAGACTGTCTTAAAAGGGGTGGATCTTAAAAATGTACGTAAAATTGTAAAAAAGGGACATTTCAGCGAAACGGTGCATCCTAGCGAAAAACATTAAAAATACGTTTTTATAGCACTTTTATGTCAAGTTCTTTTGGTCATTTAGCATCCTAGCTTTGGTATGTAGCTGTCCAGGCAAGCTACAATTTACAATTTTGCAAAAATTCGATGTTTACAACATAATTAACATTTGGTTTATTTTTTGTAACGTAAAAGGCTTTAGACCCTTCATAGAAGAGGACGTCGGGTTTATCTTTTAAAATCACGGTGGATGGTACCCCTCAAGACTGTCTTAAAAGGGGTGGTTCCTAAAAATGTACGTAAAATTGTAAAAAAGGGACATTTCAGCGAAACGGTGCATCCTAGCGAAAAACATTAAAAATACGTTTTTATAGCACTTTTATGTCAAGTTCTTTTGGTCATTTAGCATCCTAGCTTTGGTATGTAGCTGTCCAGGCGAGCTACAATTTAAATTTTGCAAAAATTCGATGTTTACAACATAATTAACATTTGGTTTATTTTTTGTAACGTAAAAGGCTTTAGACCGTTCATAGAAGAGGATGTCGGGTTTATGTTTTAAAATCACGGTGGATGGTACCCCTCAAGACTGTCTTAAAAGGGGTGGTTCCTAAAAATGTACGTAAAATTGTAAAAAAGGGACATTTCAGCGAAACGGTGCATCCTAGCGAAAAACATTAAAAATACGTTTTTATAGCACTTTTATGTCAAGTTCTTTTGGTCATTTAGCATCCTAGCTTTGGTATGTAGCTGTCTAGGCGAGCTACAATTTACAATATTGCAAAAATTCGATGTTTACAACATAATTAACATTTGGTTTATTTTTTGTAACGTAAAAGGCTTTAGACCGTTCATAGAAGAGGACGTCGGGTTTATGTTTTAAAATCACGGTGGATGGTACCCCTCAAGACTGTCTTAAAAGGGGTGGTTCCTAAAAATGTACGTAAAATTGTAAAAAAGGGACATTTCAGCGAAACGGTGCATCCTAGCGAAAAACATTAAAAATACGTTTTTATAGCACTTTTATGTCAAGTTCTTTTGGTCATTTAGCATCCTAGCTTTGGTATGTAGCTGTCCAGGCGAGCTACAATTTACAATTTTGCAAAAATTCGATGTTTACAACATAATTAACATTTGGTTTATTTTTTGTAACGTAAAAGGCTTTAGACCGTTCATAGAAGAGGACGTCGGGTTTATGTTTTAAAATCACGGTGGATGGTACCCCTCAAGACTGTCTTAAAAGGGGTGGTTCCTAAAAATGTATGTAAAATTGTAAAAAAGGGACATTTCAGCGAAACGGTGCATCCTAGCGAAAAACATTAAAAATACGTTTTTATAGCACTTTTATGTCAAGTTCTTTTGGTCATTTAGCATCCTAGCTTTGGTATGTAGCTGTCCAGGCGAGCTACAATTTACAATTTTGCAAAAATTCGATGTTTACAACATAATTAACATTTGGTTTATTTTTTGTAACGTAAAAGGCTTTAGACCGTTCATAGAAGAGGACGTCGGGTTTATGTTTTAAAATCACGGTGGATGATACCCCTCAAGACTGTCTTAAAAGGGGTGGTTCCTAAAAATGTACGTAAAATTGTAAAAAAGGGACATTTCAGCGAAACGGTGCATCCTAGCGAAGAACATTAAAAATACGTTTTTATAGCACTTTTATGTCAAGTTCTTTTGGTCATTTAGCATCCTAGCTTTGGTATGTAGCTGTCCAGGCGAGCTACAATTTAAATTTTGCAAAAATTCGATGTTTACAACATAATTAACATTTGGTTTATTTTTTGTAACGTAAAAGGCTTTAGACCGTTCATAGAAGAGGACGTCGGGTTTATGTTTTAAAATCACGGTGGATGGTACCCCTCAAGACTGTCTTAAAAGGGGTGGTTCCTAAAAATGTACGTAAAATTGTAAAAAAGGGACATTTCAGCGAAACGGTGCATCCTAGCGAAGAACATTAAAAATACGTTTTTATAGCACTTTTATGTCAAGTTCTTTTGGTCATTTAGCATCCTAGCTTTGGTATGTAGCTGTCCAGGCGAGCTACAATTTAAATTTTGCAAAAATTCGATGTTTACAACATAATTAACATTTGGTTTATTTTTTGTAACGTAAAAGGCTTTAGACCGTTCATAGAAGAGGACGTCGGGTTTATGTTTTAAAATCACGGTGGATGGTACCCCTCAAGACTGTCTTAAAAGGGGTGGTTCCTAAAAATGTATGTAAAATTGTAAAAAAGGGACATTTCAGCGAAACGGTGCATCCTAGCGAAAAACATTAAAAATACGTTTTTATAGCACTTTTATGTCAAGTTCTTTTGGTCATTTAGCATCCTAGCTTTGGTATGTAGCTGTCCAGGCGAGCTACAATTTACAATTTTGCAAAAATTCGATGTTTACAACATAATTAACATTTGGTTTATTTTTTGTAACGTAAAAGGCTTTAGACCGTTCATAGAAGAGGACGTCGGGTTTATGTTTTAAAATCACGGTGGATGGTACCCCTCAAGACTGTCTTAAAAGGGGTGGTTCCTAAAAATGTACGTAAAATTGTAAAAAAGGGACATTTCAGCGAAACGGTGCATCCTAGCGAAGAACATTAAAAATACGTTTTTATAGCACTTTTATGTCAAGTTCTTTTGGTCATTTAGCATCCTAGCTTTGGTATGTAGCTGTCCAGGCGAGCTACAATTTAAATTTTGCAAAAATTCGATGTTTACAACATAATTAACATTTGGTTTATTTTTTGTAACGTAAAAGGCTTTAGACCGTTCATAGAAGAGGACGTCGGGTTTATGTTTTAAAATCACGGTGGATGGTACCCCTCAAGACTGTCTTAAAAGGGGTGGTTCCTAAAAATGTATGTAAAATTGTAAAAAAGGGACATTTCAGCGAAACGGTGCATCCTAGCGAAAAACATTAAAAATACGTTTTTATAGCACTTTTATGTCAAGTTCTTTTGGTCATTTAGCATCCTAGCTTTGGTATGTAGCTGTCCAGGCGAGCTACAATTTATAATTTTGCAAAAATTCGATGTTTACAACATAATTAACATTTGGTTTATTTTTTGTAACGTAAAAGGCTTTAGACCGTTCATAGAAGAGGACGTCGGGTTTATGTTTTAAAATCACGGTGGATGGTACCCCTCAAGACTGTCTTAAAAGGGGTGGTTCCTAAAAATGTACGTAAAATTGTAAAAAAGGGACATTTCAGCGAAACGGTGCATCCTAGCGAAGAACATTAAAAATACGTTTTTATAGCACTTTTATGTCAAGTTCTTTTGGTCATTTAGCATCCTAGCTTTGGTATGTAGCTGTCCAGGCGAGCTACAATTTACAATTTTGCAAAAATTCGATGTTTACAACATAATTAACATTTGGTTTATTTTTTGTAACGTAAAAGGCTTTAGACCGTTCATAGAAGAGGACGTCGGGTTTATGTTTTAAAATCACGGTGGATGGTACCCCTCAAGACTGTCTTAAAAGGGGTGGTTCCTAAAAATGTACGTAAAATTGTAAAAAAGGGACATTTCAGCGAAACGGTGCATCCTAGCGAAGAACATTAAAAATACGTTTTTATAGCACTTTTATGTCAAGTTCTTTTGGTCATTTAGCATCCTAGCTTTGGTATGTAGCTGTCCAGGCGAGCTACAATTTAAATTTTGCAAAAATTCGATGTTTACAACATAATTAACATTTGGTTTATTTTTTGTAACGTAAAAGGCTTTAGACCGTTCATAGAAGAGGATGTCGGGTTTATGTTTTAAAATCACGGTGGATGGTACCCCTCAAGACTGTCTTAAAAGGGGTGGTTCCTAAAAATGTACGTAAAATTGTAAAAAAGGGACATTTCAGCGAAACGGTGCATCCTAGCGAAAAACATTAAAAATACGTTTTTATAGCACTTTTATGTCAAGTTCTTTTGGTCATTTAGCATCCTAGCTTTGGTATGTAGCTGTCCAGGCAAGCTACAATTTACAATTTTGCAAAAATTCGATGTTTTTGATTTTGTCCAAAAAAATTAGACAATACTTGTAATAACATTTTTTATAGGCAATAAAATGTTTAGTCAAAACTTGTTAAAACTAGCTACATAGCTATTATAATGGTTTGGCTCTGAGCAACTTTTAAAATTATGTTACAAAAAATGTTAAGCGGTTTTTTCTGCTTAAAATCAAAATAAATACGTTGCGTAGCACAGGTAATCTGCTTTCAAATGGTGTACTTTGTAGCTACCTAGCTACTCTAGTAGCACTTTTATGGATATGAAGTTACGTCATTTTCTTTTATCTTTGTTTATTTATTTACATATTTTTCTGTAATAAACATTACATTGATGAAATTTTTACGTCACTGCATATCCATAGAAATTCTATTATATAGTAACAGAGCTAAAAAGCCTTATAAATTTGTCGGCCATTTTTAAAGATGACAGCCAAATGACCATGATTTGGAAATTTGGAACACGTGACCAAATATTTTTTATACTCGCAGCCAACGATAAAGACCGGCCATGGCGCGTTATAAGCAAGTCGGCGGTCACGTGATCTTAGGAGTCCCAGGATTCTTATTGTATTGCTTAATATATTATATGTTTTTACACAATTTAAATAAATTAACAAAAAATTTTTGTTCTTTTATAGGCAAAAATTGAAAAAAATATTTTGCTGATATATGTGTTTATTATGGATAAAAAAACTGAATCTATAAAATAAAAAATTATACAAAATTTGCACTCTAATATCTTCAGGTACATATATTAGGCACATAATATCGTTAGTAACTTCAAATCTATACAAGGTCTTTCAAAATTGGACATATCAAACCTAAGCTTTTAGTTTTTTAATATTTCTTTGAGTGTCATCATCTTTGTCTGAGTTCTTATTCAAAGATTTATTAGCAGACACTAAATCATTGTGCTTTTTAGTAAAATTATTTAAAAAAACTTTAGATGCCCTTAAACTAATTTTTTCAAGCTTTGACAATAGTTTTTCTCCACAACGACACTAGCTAGAGTTATCTGAAGAAAAATTTTCAATATAAAACATTTCACAATAATTTATTAAAAAGAAACAAGTGATTTTGTGAATAAGTGAGATGGTTTTCATATTCAATGAACTGAATGTACTGGTCGTCAATAATTTTTTGAAAAATTACCCAGCACAAACTTTAATATATATTTCATTAAAGTGTAAGTTAACTACCAACTCATGTTCTTTTAACAGCTGTATCTTACTTTTTAAATATTTCACACTACCAGAGAGATTACTGTCTGTTAACAATATTTTACAAATCAGTTTTTTAATATTGCGAGGGTGCGTAAGACATATTACCTTAGAATTGTAAAATGACGTCTATGCACTGGATGACTGGATAAACAAAGATGAAGCGTATCCACCATATCTTCGATTCTCAGGTTACCTTTACAAGAGACCTAATTGTTCAATAAGAAATGACAACTGAACACATTTTTCACTCTCACTATCGAAAATGTCACTAAGGATGTCTATTACTTGATCAATCTTATCCAAGATCTTATCTTTTACCACTTCTTTCCCGTTGCAACATATTAGGTTTCAGTTTTATAGTTGGACCGATAAGGAACAACACTAATACACGTTCGCGGCATTGTGTATCTTATTGGTATTTTCTTTATAATTTACTCATTAATTATTTTAACGCTACAGTCTTTTTCATGGACTGCGTTATTTTAATAACTTTGACAAAATTCACATAAAATTCGTGCCCGAATTAAAAAAAAATCGACGTAAACAAACATACCAAAACTGAACACACACATGTTTTATAATGACAGCGGGCCGTGAGGCATTTTTTTGTGAGCCTCCTACGGTCACGTGATATTTTCGCGCCCGGGCCGGTCTTTCTCGTGGGCTGCGTTTATACTCCTATGGGTGCTTAACCAAGGCCAACACACTTAACAAAGCCGCGCAACAACCCTGAGCGCACATATAAGGGCATACGTGCCATGAACTAGCGCCTAGACTAAAAATAAGCCTTGTTACCTAAGGACACTCATCGTAAAGGCAAAGCTTGACGATGAGTGACCTTATTGTTACCAAGGTCAGATTATTAGTTATTAGTTACATTATTAACCTATTATTTTAGCGAACATCCATATAATAGGCATGAGCGCTACAATCGGTAACATGAAAGATATCAGCATGTTTTTAAACGCCGACATCTACACCAAAGATTTCCGGCCCGTCGAATTGGTAGAGTATGTGAAATGTGGCAATGAAATAGCAAAGATTAATTGGAACTATGTCGACGAAAACGATTTGTTAGTGACTCCAAAACGAGTAGACTATAAGGTAAGTTCTAAAAATTTAGATTTTTAAAATTAATTTTAATACCTTTGAGCTTTATTTTCTACCTATACTTGATATTGTATTAAAGTGGCACCGCGTCTTCAAAACCGTGATGGGCGGGAAGGGGGTAGAGGGGTACATACAGTGGCCCGCACTTCCTGTAATTTGTTTATTGGTATTGATTCCCAAAACGAGGCACTGCACTAATTAGTCATTAGCTTACTATTTTACTTGCTTTTTATTTATGTCTTCTTCTAAACGATTTTATTAGAAAGGAACATATACACTCTTGTCTGGTTGTTACGAACATATTGATTTAGCCGGGCTATGACGTTTTCTATTCGTTGTTGTTTTGACTGTTTTAATGTCAAACAAATTGGGACCGACTTTTTACAAAACAAATTGAAATGAACCGTTTTTGCAACTAAATCAATATTTGCGCACATTTTAATATAATTTTGGATTCTCTTTTATGTTTCGGATCTTTATTTATTAGGTAAGTACCTATTTTGTATCTCGTTTAAAAGGTCTCGGTGTTTTATTATAGACATATAAAGCGGCACACTGCAGGTACAAAGTGAAACAACAATTTTTTGAGGCTTCTTTACATAGATTTTGCCGCAAAACTTGGTTTACCATAGCTATGACGCGGTTCGGTTATATTATATTCATACTCAACTATAGTGTGTCCACGGATTGAGTGAGGGTAAGGTATAAATGACAACAAATTATCGATTTAGATTCTGATTTTCTGGGAATCGCTCCTGCTCGGTCTTAAACTAACAGGTTAAGAAAATAAGCCAAATCAGTCAATATACAGGGTGGTTTAGTAGGTTGATTCGATAAAATGTGTGAAAAGTAAAGTACCTTTGTTTTAAGAAATAACAAAAAAGGTTATTAAGAAAAGGTGTTTAGAATTAAAAGTTACAGCTAATTCTCAATTTTCAGAACAATCCGGTAAAAATTATCTAAAGAAAAATTTTCATCACCAACTTACAAAATAAAGTTGGCTGATTTTTCTGAAAATTGAGAATCTGCTGTAACTTTTGGTTCTAAACAATTCTTTGTAATAACCTTTTCGGATATCTTTTAAAACAAAGGTACTTTACAGACTTTACACTTAACACTTTTTATTAAAACTGCCTACCAAACTACCCTGTATATCAATTGATTTGACTCATTTTTTGAACAACCAAGCAGGAGCGATTCCTAGAAAATCAGAATCTAAATTGAAATTTTTTTGTCGTTTATACCTTACATTATTAAATCAGCCTACTAAACCACCCTGTATATTATTTGATTTGGCTCATTTTCTTAATACCTTAGTTTGAAACCAAGCAGGAGCAATTCCCAAAAAATCAGAATCTAAATCTAAAATTTGTTGTCATTTATACTTTACCCGCACTCAATCCGTGGACACACTGTATATTCAATTATTATGTAAGTGGTTCAATAAAACTGTAAATGTATGTAGTTTATGACCATTAAAAACTTGTTATACCTGTTTTACACTGATATTAACTAATCCATGGATTTTTTTATGGTCAAAAAGTTTGAGCTCGATTTCAGCAATGTAATACAAAAATCGACGTCAAATAAATTCGCAAATATCTTTATGGATTTATTCACGCAATTCTAACATTTAGGTTTAGTGTTGTATTAGGTTGACTTCTCCCATGGTTGTATTATTAGTCCAGGTGTGAGGTGCGTTATCTATGACTCACGCCTCATTCTTATACGCGAATATTCTAGCGCGGAAAAAGGATAGATAGTTCGCGAAAAATCGAAGAGGGCGTATAAGCGGCCGGACATTGCGGAACGAGTCAGTCAGAAATAACGAGCTGTAGAAATCGCGAGATATTAACACGAAGTTAATAAGCCGATTTGAGTAGTAAGTTATTAGTGAGTTTAAGTGCCGTTTTTGTACATAGAGTTGTCGAAATAAATTGACATATTGTTTTCAACATTTACTCTCTGTACAATAGGTTTCATAAAATTTTTTTAAAAACTACACTTCTTGGGAAAAAATGTATAGTATACTTTATTGTACTTAAACGCTGCATTATAATGTGGGGTTTATGTCACATATAAGTCTCCAGGAGCGTATTACTATAAATAACTTTAAAAATAACCAAAATAATGATTTTTGTTACATATTTAATCTTTTTTTTTTTAATTAAACTTCTTAGGAAAAAAAATTGTCTTGTCTTTTTACCTTATTTTATCCTCCTGACGTTAGTTTTTAAGAAAATTTAACAAAAATGTTTTTTTTTGGATAATTTTTGAAAGTGACCACCCCAATGTAGGGACGCCTCTGGAGAGAGCAATATTTTCTAGCGCATTTTGTGATACACCGTTTAAAAGAAAAGTTCATTATCCCCCCTAAAGTAGATAACTTATATAGTTCTTAAGAAAATTGGAAAAAAGTGCTTTTAAATAATTTTTAAACTAAGGACACCACTGGAGCGGTAACTATACAGCGTTCGTAAGGAAATTTTATTGTCTACGACGAAGTATATAACACATTTTTTGATAGAGAGCTTTGTTTTTAAGAAAATCGAATAAAACGTGTGAAAAATATGTGTTTTTATGATTTTTTAAAATCACCCCCATTTACGGACGTTGCTGGAGAGTTTGTTATAAGTCAAACACCAAGTTTCACAATGTTGAAAAGGGAATTTTACTGTCTACAATAAAGTATAGTATATATTTTTTTATACTAAGCTTAGTTTCTGCCTTATTTTCCGATTTTTTAAAATTGATTTTTAATTTACAGACGCCCCTAAAGTTTTAATTATAAAACCAATCTGATCATGCTAAAGATCATTTTAAAGGAAATTTTATTGGCTATATTAAAATATAACACATGTTTTCCTGTAGACATTAGTTTTAAAAAATCGAATAAATTTTGGGAAAACATGGATATTTTTTCAACTTTCTAAAATTACTTCAAAACCTTAAACTTTCAGATTTTGGGAGGTTCTAGGGGAGGGGGGGGGGTTGAACGTTTATGCAGCCATTTAAAATGTTTTAGCTCACACTACTACTATACTATAGTAGTGTGAGCTATGGTTATCCTAATTTTTTCGAGAAAAAAAAAGTTGCTCCGATTTCAACATTTTTTATATATCTTTGCGTTTCAGATGATTTTGAAACTTTTTTGTTGCGCTGTCTGTCTGTCTGTCTGTCTGTCTGTAACGGCCAACGCGCATAACTCAAAACGGCTTGCCCGATTTTAATGAAATTTGGTACCCAGGCTGGGTTTTGGGTCGAGATGGTCCCATTTAAAAATGAACAAAATCCACCGAACACAAGCCAAATAAAAGGGTGGGGGTAGATTTCAAAAATTAGAGTTTATGTAAAAATATAGCGTGTGTGATATCAAACGAAAGGTAATTGAGTGTGGAGTTAAACAAAATACATTTTAGTTTATTTAAAAAAAAGGGTGGGGGTAAATTTCAAAAATTAGTGTTTAAGTGAAAATATGGCGTGTGTGATATCAAGCGAAAGGTAATTGAGTCTGGAGTTAAACAAAATACATTTTAGTTTTTAAAAAAGGGTGGGGGTAGATTGAAAAATTAGAGTTTAAGTCAAAACATGGCTTGTGTGGTATCAAACGAAAGGTAATTGAGTCTGGAGTTCAATAAAATATACTTCAGTTTTTAGTTATATTAACTTTTACGTAGATACACTATAACTATAGTATCCAGTGTGAGCTTAGGTGCCCATAGATTAGCAGAGTTTTTTTTTATACTGGAACTTTTCATTCAATAAGGATTAATCGCCCAGTTTCGCAAAGTTATAGTAAGGTTAGAACATTTTTAAACAAACACAAAAAAACGTATATGATATTATGAGCCAAAACACGCGATTTAAATTATTTAAAAAAAAATCACAAAATTTTGAAGACAATTTTGTTTCACTAAAATCTTTTATAAAATTAAAAAAGGAGTCTCTAGGCTATAATCTAATACTAATCTGGTATCCCAACCCCCTCTGATATTCTAGCAGAATGAGCCAAAACACGCGATTTACATTATAAACAAAAAAGAAACACAAAATGTTGAAGACAATTTTCCAATTCCGAAATCTGGCCTTAATTATGTCTTCTGATATAACTTCACAGAAAAATTCACGGGAATTGTGAGCTGCATTATCCTACAGCGTCATTAAAATGGCCTTGAATAAATTCATGAAGAAATCCATGGATTTGTCAACTGATCAATGTTTAATAGAAGTTACAGAATGCAGGAAAAATTAAGGCTTGTTTTAAAAAATATAATGTCAAAAAAGAAAACAAAGAGCGTAGTAAAAATTTAAAGATTTAACAAAAACATGAAAAAAATCTATATTCCAATGTCTAACTATAACTTCTAAAACTTTTTTGTTTGTAGTATTCAGATCAAGTAGCCAAATTAGATCCAGACATGATCGGAGGCCTGGCGCTAGAAGTCGTACCAAAAGGGTCATGCTTAGTTTTCTGTGCTTCCAAAAAGAATTGCGAAAATGTGGCTTATTTGTTGTGTAAATTAGCCAAACCGTAAGTATTCTTTTAAGTATTGTAATATATTAACTATCATTATTATAAATTAATAAAAATCAGTTTAGGTTTACGACTGCCCGCTAGGGGCAGCAGTCAGCAATCTTAACAAAATACTAGATTTGTATATTTTAGGGAGCTTCGAAAACATAAACATAGAGACAAAATGTTATTATTGGAAGCTTTAAAAGGAGAATCTGGAGAACTTTGCGAAATCTGAATGTATCTGTACCTTTCGGCATTGCATACCATCATTCAGGTAACTATAAGTACAAAAACTCTACACCGTGAGTTTGAAGTAATTAAATTGCCATGGACTACAAAAAGACCATTTTTTTTAATTTAGAAATTTTATTTATTTATTTAGCATTGTGTGTGCAAAATTTACATCATTATGATTACTGTTCTATGTGGGAAAAACAGAAATAGGTATATAACTAGGAGTTACGTTTATGCATTAAAAAATAGGTAAATTAACGAACTAATTAACTATTGGTATTTGTTTAAATATTTTAGGTTTGACCAACGATGAACGAAGGCTAATAGAAGACGGGTTTAGGGCCGGAACAATAAGTGTGATATGTTGCACGTCAACCTTGGCTGCAGGGTTAATCTTCCAGCTAAAAGAGTAAGTTTTTTAATGGTCCTTAGGTTCTTGTTTGCTTTAAAATAACATTGTCACGTTGAATGATACGTATATATTGATTGACCGAACCTATGCCGGTTTTTTTTATTGGGCTTAAAACAAAACAGAATAAAAACCAAATCAAAACGTGTTTTGTATCTTTTTCCAACTCACTAATTTTATTTTAGAAAACGCTAATAAAATGAAAAACATGTTTATTTTTATGTTTGCATGGAAAACTGTCGAGAATTTTCTGTGTGTTTAGCTATTCGTATTATGTTTTTTGAGATTCTTTGAACATATGGAATTTTAATAACCACCCGACGGATTATTATTTTATAATTTGCTATGTTGGTGGTATGGTTTGTTTTTAATTTTAAAGTTCTTTGAGTTTATTAATTTCTCGGAATAACCATTCTGTTGTAAGTCCTTTTTAATGTTATAGATTTCTATGGTTAATAATTCAATTCAATTCATTTATTAGTCAACGATTTACTGTGTAAATATGGACATTGTCAAAATATTAAAACTAATTACAACAAATTAAAACAATTCCACTACAAAAAAAAACTTCACCAAAATTGAACAAAAATTGAACATTAATAATAATTAGTTATTATTACTACACATATTTACGGCTCTTAAATTAAAACTTCTTATAACTCCTTGTCATTGGCGTAGCTAGCCTTGCTTTTCAGGGGGGCCGAGGCCCCGGTCTATCTTGAACAAAAAGCAAACATAGGTTTTAAAGAGTCGTGCAAAGTGTGCAATGAATAAAAAAAAAATACGCGCATTAAATGTTCTAATATTTTAATATAACAAATTTAATAATACATTTACCAACTTATTTATATGTATAACACAGGAAGTATGTAATTCAGCAATTCTACAAAGAAACTTTTCTACGTCGCTGACTGAAAGCGTCTACCACACTGTCTTAGTCGACCTCAACATCTTTTTCTATGATAACAATGACAAACCTGAGTGTCTCTCTTGAGTCATAGTTGTTCTAAGCCAATTAAAAACTCTCCTCATGGCAGAGAAAGACCTCTCGCAAGTTGCACTTGAAATTGGAAGAATACTCGCAACTTAAAAAGTTGGTAGAGGTTTGGATAGGTGTTTTCTGCTATATGTTGTTTGATAGAATCATGACCAACAGTTTGATTTAACCGAAAAATACAATTCTTTAAAACGGTCATTTCTTCTCTTAGAGCAGAAGTATTAATATTAAAAATTTCCCGTATTGCTCGACGAATTTATTCCATTTAACGACGTGGGAAAACTTAATATGAAAATGGTTATGAAATTGTCACCAAAATCGGAAAATTTCCATAAGACACTAAACGCTAATCTCAAAAAAACTCAAAAGATTATTATATTTATTTTAGAAAAACAGTTTAAAAAGGTCTTTTATTACCTTACGACATCAACAACCCGATTTCGGAAACAGAGGGGCAAAGGTCGCTGTCTTTATTAAATGCGAAATTTAAGTTACACTTCTATAATATTTTACAAGATGTCGCCAATATGTATTAAATATTCAATATGCATAATTATGTTTAAATTTAAAAAATATTTTCGGGAAATTGCATAAGTGCAGAAAAGTTACCGATAATTTAAAGAGAAAAGCCTAAATCCGCAAAACGAGGGCTTTTCCTGAAATGTAAACATTATCTGAATGATTTGAAATTTTAATGCACCTATTTTATTTCAATATTTCCCGAATAATAATAGAAAAGTATGTATTTCAGCGTCATGTTCTTTTAACTAGTAGTCGGTAGGGAGGCCTAAAATATCTTAGGGGGGGCCTGAGGGACTTCAGGGGGGGGCAGGCCCCCCCTGGCCCCCCTAGCTACGCCAATGCTCCTTGTCTTTTAGCAACAGAATGATTGGACCTAAAATTTAGGTACTGTCCCGTCCGTGTGTGTAGGACAATTCTGCATTTCATCATCATTTTCCGGCTTTATAATAAATGTGTCATCCATATATCGTAGCCATAGTTTTGGCTTGAGTTTTGCTGTATTGATCGCATGGTTTTCGAATCACTCCATGTAGATGTTGCTACCACTAGCGAAAGAGACGAACCCCCCGAAGTCCATCATTTGCGCGTAAAACTTATCTTTTACTTAAAAGTAAGAGTTACGGAGACAGGGCTCCAATAGCACCATCCGATAGCGTTGTTCTCTCGTGAAGTGTTTGATCAGTTTGGAATTTGCTTTTGATGGTACTGAGTGACTCATTTATTAGCACGTCAGTGTAAAGACTTTTTATATTAAAACTTACAAATCTGTCGTCGGGATCTAATTCGATCCTTTTTAAAATCGCGACAAAATGTTCCAAGTTTCTGGCAAAAGATTCGCACTTACCCAGTAATAATTGAGTTATATCATTCAATTTATTTTTGATTTCGAAAGTTTTGCTTATAATATTCTGAAGGTCAGAAAGTCCGATTCTTACCTCTTCTTTTATCACCAAGTGAAGTGAAGGGAGGTCTAAGAGTATCTTTATCGCAGTTTTAGGAGTAGATCTCTGAGATCCTCCTATTCTGGCTTATTGAGGAGGGGTTTTGTAATAACAAAGCTTAAAAACAATACTTACAAATCTGTCGTCGGGGTCTAATTCGATCCTTTTTAAAATCGCGACAAAATGTTCCAAGTTTCTGGCAAAAGATTCGGACTTACCCTGTAATGGTTGAATTATATCATTCAATTTATATTTGATTTCGAAAGTTTTGCTTATCTGCATAATATTCTGAAGGTCAGAAAGTCTGATTCTTACCTCTTCTTTTATCACCAAGTGAAGTGAAGATAGGTCTAAGAGTATCTTTATCGCAGTTTTAGGAGTAGATCTCTGAGATCCTCCTGTTCTGGCTTATTGAGGAGGGGTGTTGTAATAGCAAAGCTTAAAAACAATACTTACAAATCTGTCGTCGGGGTCTAATTCGATCCTTTTTAAAATCGCGACAAAATGTTCCAAGTTTCTGGCAAAAAATTCGGACTTACCCGGTAATGGTTGAATTATATCATTCAATTTATATTTGATTTCGAAAGTTTTGCTTATCTGCATAATATTCTGAAGGTCAGAAAGTCCGATTCTTACCTCTTCTTTTATCACCAAGTGAAGTGAAGGGAGGTCTAAGAGTATCTTTATCGCAGTTTTAGGAGTAGATCTCTGAGATCCTCCTATTCTGGCTTACTGATGAGGGGTGGTGTAATAACAAAACTTAAAAACAATACTTACAAATCTGTCGTCGGGGTCTAATTCGATCCTTTTTAAAATCGCGACAAAATGTTCCAAGTTTCTGGCAAAAGATTCGGACTTACCCTGTAATGGTTGAATTATGTCATTCAATTTATATTTGATTTCGAAAGTTTTGCTTATCTGCATAATATTCTGAAGGTCAGAAAGTCCGATTCTTACCTCTTCTTTTAGCACCAAGTGAAGTGAAGGGAGGTCTAAGAGTATCTTTATTGCAGTTTTAGGAGTAGATCTCTGAGATCATCCTATTCTGGCTTATTGAGGAGGGGTGGTGTAATAACAAAGCTTAAAAAAATTTACTTTCAGGTCATTTTGCGTTCCCCCTATGTGGGTAGAGACTTTATAACACTCTCAAGGTACAAGCAAATGGCAGGTAGAGCCGGCAGAGCTGGCTTCGAAGATACCGGAGAAAGTATTATAGTTACGCAACCTATGGATCTGGTTAAAGTCAAAGGTTTGCTTATGAGTCCAATGAATCAAGCGTACTCAAGTATGCATGCATCTGAGGGAAAAGGCTTAAGGTACCAATGCATCCTTAAAAATTAAGGATATCGTGTCTTTGTGGAGCGAGAGTTTAATATTCTTAAAAACGTCCTTTTAAAGGATTAGGCCATCGAGGTAGATCTACCTTGATGGATCAGGCACACCTCTTATGAGATTTCTGTAATCCGTCAAACTTCATGAAATTTTGGTATGTTGTTGACTGAACCTTTCTTAACAAAAGTTCTGATGGGCCCAACTCAAATTAATGACCAGTTTTTGAAATACAGGATGTTGAAAGTGATGATGTCCAAGAAGCAGAATAGCGCGAAGGACGCGTTTTCCAAACTATACGCAATGTTGGTATTTCATATATTGACGATTTATTTATTATTTTCAATCTGTACCTTTATAACATAATCTACAGGGTGTTTAAGTAAATATTAGTTGAATGTTTTAATGAGAAACAAGTTTTAGTATGTTCTAGATTAAACCTTGCTCATCAAAAGTTCTGATGGGCACAACTTAAATAAATGACCATTTTTTTAAATACAGGCTTGAAAGTGATAATGTCGAGAAAGCATTATAGCTCTTCAGACGGGTTTTTCAAACATATACGCAATGTTACTATTACATATCGCACCCCCGCTAAAAAATAGTCACAACTCAAAAAACATAGTTTTGAGAAAATCGCTGTTAAAGAATTTAGTTCATTAGAGAGATTCATTTTTCACTTACATGACAAATTACGAGTTAACATGTTATTTTATATCAACAGGAACCTATTAACTCAATGTAATTGGTGCAGTACGTTTCTCAGAAAAAATGATGTTTGTCGTTTTTAGTTAAAAAAAAAACAAAAATCCGATATTGTGACACTTTTTTAGAACAAGGCATCATGCCGTTGTAAATCAGGATGCCACGCAGGATGGTAAATAATATAAATACTCTGCCAATCTATGGGCACCTAAGCTCACACTAGGTACTATAGTTATAGTGTACGTGTGAGCTAATATTACTAAAAACTGAAATATATTTTATTGAACTCCAGACTCAATTACCTTTCGTTTGATACCACACAAGCCATGTTTTGACTTAAACTTTAATTTTTCAAATCTACCCCCACCCTTTTTTTTAAACTAAAATGTATTTTGTTTAACTCCAGACTCAATTACCTTTCGTTTGATATCACACACGCCATATTTCCATATAAACACTAATTTTTTTAATTTACCCCCACCCTTTTTTTAAAAGTAAAATGTATTTTATTTAACTCCAGACGCAATTACCTTTCGTTTGACGTCACACACGCCATATTTTTACATAAACTCTAATTTTTGAAATATACCCCCACCCTTTTATTTGGCTTGTGTTTGGTGGATTTTGTTTATTTTTAAATGGGACCATCTCGACCCAAAACCCAGCGTAGGTACCAAATTTCATTAAAATCGGGCAAGCGGTTTTTGAGTTATGCGCGTTGGTCGTTACAGACAGACAGACGGCGCAACAAAAAAGTTTCAAAATCATCTGAAACGCAAAGATATATAAAAATTTTTGAAATCGGAGCAACTTTTTTTTCTTGAAAAAATTAGGATCACTATAGCTCACACTACTATAGTATAGTAGTAGTGTGAGCTAAAAAAGAAAACAAATAAAGAAGAAACTTTGTATTTATTTTTACAACGAGTTATAAAATGCTGAATAACAACTGGGAATGTAATTATTCTCTAATAAATTCAAAATATTTTTTTCTTATTGTCCTTAATTCTAAATATACTGAACAATTCGAAAAACTTACTTGTTATATGGGTCAGATTTAACCAATAGTTCACACGAAAACCTTTACAACTCGAAATGTGACTCTTTTCAGGATGAAACTCCACGTTCACGCTGTTATAAAGTCAAAAGTGACACTGTAAATGAACGCATTCTCAGCTAAACTGGACAAAATAAAAGAGTCACATCGCCATTTCGCGGTGAATTGTCGAAACATAAATGAGACGCTTTTCTGGAAGAAAGTACAAGTTATTTCGATGAGGCGGCAGGTTTATCTTAATAAGGGCGATTTTTGAGTTGTGACTCTTTTTCAGCGGGTGTGCGATATATTGACGATTTTTTTATTATTTTTAATCTGTACATTTAAAACATTATCTACCGGCTGTTTAAGTGAATATTAGTCGAGTGTTAATGAGAAACAAGCGTTAGTGTGTTCTAGAATTAATTAAGTAGTTGTATTACGTTATTTAACATTTTTCATCCGGCATTTTGGTAGAGGATTTTCTTTACAAAGAGTCTCTTAAAGTCCCCTTTTCTTTACAATTAGTCCCTTTCCACTTTTTTTGCAGCACAAACTCGCTAAAGGCCCTGGCTAATGTTAATAAATACCCTTTATGTAATAGTGACATTGCGTATATGTTTGGAAAACCCGTCTAAAGGGCTATTATGCTTCTTGAACATTATCACTTTTAACACTCTGTATTTTAAAAACAGGAAATTAATTTAAGTTGGGCCCATGAGAACTTCTAATGAGCAAGGTTTAATCTACAACATACTAAAGCTTCTTTATCATTAAAACATTCGTCTAATATTTACTCAAATATTTAATCGTAAATATATCATACACCCGCTGAAAAAGAGTCACAACTCAAAAATCGCCCTTATTGAGATAAACCTGCCGCCATCATCGAAATAACTTGTACTTTCTTCCATAAAAGCATCACATTTATGTTTCGACAATTCACCGCGAAATGGCGATGTGACTCTTTTATTTTGTCCAGTTTAGCTGAGGATGCGTTCCTTTACAGTGTCACTTTTGACTTTATAACAGCGTGAACGTGGAGTTTCATCCTGAAAAGAGTCACATTTCGAGTTGTGAAGGTTTTCGTGTGAACTATTGGTTAAATCTGACCCATATAACAAGTAAAATACTGTTCTTTTTTGTGTTGTGACTGTTTTTTCGAATTGTTCAGTGTATTTAAAATTAAGGAGAATAAGAAAAAATCTTTTGAATTTATTAGAGAATAATCACATTCCCAGTTGTTATTTAGCATTTTATAACTCGTAAACATAAATACAAAGTCTCTTCTTTTTTTGTTTTCTTTTTTTATATTATTTACCATCCTGCGTGACATCCTGATTTACGTCATGATGCCTTGTTCTAAAAAAGTGTCACAATATCGGGTTTTTGTCTTTTTTTTAACTAAAAACGACAAAAATTATTTTTTCTGAGAAACGTACTGCACCAATTACATTGAGTTAATAGGTTCCTGTTGATATAAAATAGCATGTTAACTCGTAATTTGTCATGTAAGTGAAAAATAAACCTCTCTCTAATGAACTAAATTCTTTAGCAGCGATTTTCTCAAAACAATGTTTTTTGAGTTGTGACTATTTTTTAGCGGGGGTGCGATATGTAATAGTAACATTGCGTATATGTTTGGAAAACCCTTCTAAAGAGCTATTATTCTTCTTGGACATTATCACTTTCAACACCCTGTATTTCAAAAACTGGTCATTAATTTGAGTTGGGCCCATGATAACTTTTGATAAGAAAGGTTCAGTCTACAACATACCTAAATTTCATGAAGTTTGACGGATTATTAATTATTTTAGACACTTGTTGTTAAGCTGCATAAGTCTGGGCGTCGCAAATACCCGTAGCCAATTACAAGCTGTTGCCAAAACTACCTTAATGGGAGTTCAAGCGGAAAAACTTGAGCTAAATGTCAAATCCCTCACTGACGGCGTCATCAAGAATCTCTTTAAACTTGGTGCAATCGAGCAGGCACAAGACAGAGGCAATAAAGTGCAAAAGTCGCTGAATGTCACTGTCAAAATGGATACGACATTGACTAGTATTCCCAGTGTAAGTTGTTTTGACATTTTTATGCTTATAGTCAGTGGCGGCTCGTGAAGTATAAGAATGGGTGTGCGCTAAAATAAGTGAGTCGAAATAAATTTAAAATAAATAAAGTTCAAAAAATTTGCATATTTATTTGTAGCCAAATAAAAGAACTTATGATGCCCACTAGGTAATAAGATTGTCAAAGTAAAAAAAGCAGGTCTCCAATAAATAAAAATATGCCTACACAAAAAAAAAATTACCTACAGTATACATACATATTAGTTTTTAGCCAACGATGGATAACATTAATTCAATGTACAAAACCGTTTTATCTTAGCTTTTGATTCAAATACCATTTCATATTGTAATGTTCGTATACGTTGATTCAAAAATTCATGCTTTTTAATTTTTGCCTGTAGAGGATTTAAGTCAGTTACCCCTATGCGGCTCCAGCTTTTATCCATGCTTGCATTGAAAAATAATAAGCATGGAAAACAAAATAACGAAATTCCTACCTTCTTTTCTTTTAGAGCAAGTTTGCGATAATTCTAGTTCTGGAGTCGGCCTTCCTAACCTTTTAATTTCAATTTTTTGATTTAAATTGAAGGAGGAAAAGCTTGCTATAATGTTTTGTACACAATTAAGTCTTGAATTACTTCCAGGATTACCCGAACCCGAACTTATAACTGCCTCAGACATATTCGACACTTAATAATAATTAACCCAAAAATTACAAACAAGAAGCCGAAAACAGCATAAAATTTACTTAAAAACTGCGTAAATAAATTTTAATTACGCCCAATACACGTATACTAACGATAATATAAACAGTAATCAGCTGAGAACTATAGAAAAACGATGCAAGTGTGTATTGATTTAGCGCACCACCTCGCCCTTTTCTCGGCCGATATCCCGAGCATTTCCGATCCAATTGCGTGGCAAAAATTGGATTAAAGAGGAACGCTGAATCCACGCGCACACCTCCAGATTCAAGCCCGCCCTCTCATATCTCTAAATTCAAGCGAGGCGAGGCGATCGAAGGCCACCGTATGTGGCAGCAAGCGTCAAGTCGAAAAGATCTTAATTACTTCCGGTAATGGCCGATAGATGCCACTAGCGGGATAGGGATCATTAAAAAATAAATAAAAAACAACAGTAATTATTTAATAATAGTTTGTATTTATTTTTTTCTTGTTTTTGCTGGAAGTGCGCGCGCACCAGCGCTCCTATGGACGAGCCGCCCCTGCTTATAGTTCAGCCCTATTAAAGCCTCAATAAAAATTTCTTAGTTTTTTCGGCTAAGTTAAAATTTTGCAAATAATTAGTAAAATACTGTAAAAAACGAAATTGTAGGGTCTGAACTATTATGTGGGTTATCAATTAGTTTACTGGGAGAAACTTTCACGACCTCGCGATTTTGTTTTGAAAAATGTTTTTAACAAACAGGTCGTAATTGGTTTGTTTATGATAATGATGTATTATTATCCAGATGGGACTCGGAAAAAAAAACTTGAACTAAATATTTAAATCCCTCACATCAAGGCGTTATCAAATCCCTTACAAACAGGCAGCGTCAAAAAAATTTTATTTAAACTCTGTGGAATTGTGCAGGTGCAAGCCAGAGGTCCAGCTTGTATAGTGCAAAATTTGTTGAATTTTACAGTCAAAATGGATAGTGGTGAACAACTACTCATCAAACCGAAGCAAAAATCCTTGATCTATAGTGATGAACTCTCTCTTATCTGGTGGTTAAAATTTTACCAATTTTCTTATGTCGTTCGTTTTTCAAAGACAAGATTAAACTTTTTACCTATGATTTTTAGTCCGATAGCTGCGAGGACCAAACTATCAAAAAAACTGTGATATTAACTAATAATTCGAGGTTACTGGTTAGCAATTTAGGAGGAGCTGCAATCAAAGGTATTTACTTGACCTACTACGACTTGACTAATTTTGTTTAGATTTAATTATATCAGTCAAATAAAACTCTAGGGTCTTTCTCCATTAATTTTTTTATTGAATTTATTGCTTGGATTTTTTTAAGCACCCAACATGTTTCGCAAACTTATGTTTGCATCCTCAGGGGTAATTGAGAATTAAAAAAAAAAAATTTATACAAAAAGAACTTGGCCCTCCGTGGACCACAATTATCCAAACATTGTTACAGGAAAGAATGTGGAGAAAGGAGAAAACTATATCACATAGTGAAAAATAATTGGTTGTGCACCTACATCACTAAAGTTAAAAAAATCTAATGTTTTCTTTTTGAAAAGTAAAGAAAATCTTTTTTTTTTCTTTTTTAACTTCACCATGGTGATCACAGAACATGCTGATGAAAAAAGCATTCTCAATTACCCCTGAGGATGCGAACATAAGTTTGCAAAATATGTTGTGTGCTTAAAAAAATCCAAACAATAAATTCAATAAAAAAATTAGTGGAGAAAGACCCTAGAGTTTCATTTGACTGAACCTATCACTCCACCATAACATGGACTATTTCCTCAACTTAATTTAATTATATACCTAATAACCTAAAAATACAGGTCCTTCATAAGCTTGCTTTCACTTTCTCTTAAATTGTTTAACATTCTCCATTTGGCATGTGGTGGCAACAAACATTTGAGATTATATTTTTCTGAAAATTTGTACAGTGCGATCATTTTTACTTGCACACACATCTGCAGGGATTATTTTTAGCTTTAGAATTTTCAAACAAAAACCGACAAGGATTACCTAAATATCCTTTGGGTCCAAAAAATTTTACCTAATGTCAAAAATAAACCTACTATTAGCTCACACATATACTATACTATAGTAGTGTGAGCTATGGTGATCCTAATTATTTCGAGAAAAAAAAAGTTGCTCCGATTTCAAAATTTTTTATATATCTTTGCGTTTCAGATGATTTTGAAACTTTTGTTGCGCCGTCTGTTTGTCTGTCTGTCTGTCTGTATGTCTGTCTGTCTGTCTGTCTGTCTGTGTGTCTGTATGTCTGTCTGTAACGACCAACGCGCATAACTCAAAAACCGCTTGCCCGATTTTAATGAAATTTGGTACCCGGGCTGGGTTGTGGGTCGAGATGGTCCCATTTAAAAATGAACAAAATCCACCGAACACAAGCCAAATAAAAGGGTGGGGGTAGATTTCAAAAATTAGAGTTTATGAAAAAATATGGCGTGTGTGATATCAAACGAAAGGTAATTGAGTCTGGAGTTAAACAAAATACATTTTAGTTTATTTAAAAAAAAAGGGGGGGGGGTAAATTTCAAAAATTAGTGTTTAAGTGGAAATATGGCGTGTGTGATATCAAACGAAAGGTATTTGAGTCTGGAGTTAAACAAAATACATTTTAGTTTAAAAAAAAGGGGTGGGGGTAGATTTGAAAAATTAGAGTTTAAGTCAAAACATGGCTTGTGTGGTATCAAACGAAAGGTAATTGAGTCTGGAGTTCAATAAAACATACTTCAGTTTTTAGTTATATTAGCTTTCACGTAGGTACACTATAACTATAGTACCCAGTGTGAGCTTAGGTGCCCATAGATTGGCAGAGTTTTTTTAATGTCCTTCATTTTCCTAAATTCTTCTACCCTTTTTTATTTATCTTTTTCAATTGTGCTGCAAATTCTCTAAATAGCACAAAACAAATCACAAAATTCCATCCATTAGTTTTTGAGATCTCAAGATTCATTTCAGTGCTTTTTCAGGTGACATTATTTGTCAATGCATGTCAAAACGTTTTAATTCAAAATTTTTAATGAAGAAAAAACAAGCTATAATGTGTTTTAAGGTGACTAAATCACCTTATTTCGAGACCCAATATCTCCAAAACTAATGGATGGAATTTCGTGATTTATTTTTGTGTTATTTAGATGATTTGTAACAGAATCAAAAAAGATAAATAAAATGTTGCCGACGAATTTAAGAACACAAAAGACATGAAAAAAACTTAAAAAATTTTTAGACACAAAGAATCTTTAGGTCATCCTCTTTTATTGGTTTTATTTTGAAAATGCTAAAGCTAAAAATAAGTATTTCAGATGAATGTGCAAATATAAATGATCGCACTGTACCTAATTAGACATAGAGTATTCTGGTAAATTTCTTTTCGGCCGTAGGCATATAGGCATATAATTTAACCAAACCTATAAGTATAAGTTTTCGTGCTGAAGTTTGTTCGCATCGCAAAATTTTCCTTTTAGACTTGCAACACGCTTATTCAGCCATTTTTAGGTGGTTTGGAACTGTCGAGAGCTCACCAGCTATACGATGATCTGCTAGAAGCCCAGAAAAGTTTGGTTTTGCTAGATTGTTTGCATTTATTATATTTAGTGACCCCGTACGATACTTCCGAACAAGTTAGACCCAATATGCAGACATATTATGAATTAGTAAGTTAAATAATGTAAATAATTTGGTTTCTTTACTTTAAATTAAATTAAATTCAATGTTTATAATATTGTGAAGCGGTTTATAGAGAAATATAACTGATTGGTAACGTCTACTTTCTAAGCTTTTAACATTAAACCTCTCTAAATAAACATTATAATTAACACCTCTTTAAGGATATAAACCGTCAACGTTGAAGGACAAGTATTTTAAACATCTTTTTTGAATTTTGTCAATTTGTGCTCTATCATTATTGTAAAATGGGCTCCACACAATAGATGCGTACTTTAGTTTTAAACGTACATAAGAAACAAACGTGGAATTTTGTACCCGTGAATTTAAAAATCAAACAAGTTTCGTGGCATTGTGTGCAATGCAATATGTGTTGATCCGGCCTGAAAGACAAAGAGCTGTCGTAGGTCACGGACTATAGTTGTTTTCTTTTATTTGCATTCAATCTTTTCATTGATTGATATTGTATAGCAGTGTTTTGCCTGCTTTTGTTTTTTGTTTCTCTCGTATCTCGGTAGATGGCGCTTCTTGCGATAGTTTTCTCACTATTTATATTTGATTAGGGACAAAACCGTCTAATTAACTTCGCAAGATTTGTCAAATTGACCAGCAGTGTTCTGAGGAGTCCCTTAAGGACGAAACAGTTTTTTTTTACGGGTATGCGCACTCGCAAGGAGATCCCTATCACGCTCGAGAAGCGGCAAGTGCGCGGAAATGTTGGTGTGTGTTGGTTTTGAAACGGTTCAGGTTGTAACCTGCAGGGAAAACTGTCGCAGGGAGTTTATTCTACAGCGATGCTGTTCTCCAGAGATATGAATTCTGATATAATGAGGTTCTTGGTGCCTCTATTTTGACAATAAATTGATGGTTACCGTCTGTTTGGCGTGTTCGCCTAGTAGGTGCTACTCCCGGGGGGATCATACGTGCCAACTCTTCAGAGCATTTTCCGTGATAATACCTGTAGAAGAGAGATAGATCGCCCACAGTTCTTCGATATTCGAGACTATCCAAGCTACGGGTAAGTGCGGGGTCATTGATCAGCTTGATAGCTCGTTTTTGCACGGTGTTCAAAAGCATTAAGGTATGTTTGGGTGCCGCACTCCATATATGTGAGCAGTACTCCATAGTTGGTCGAATCTGGGCTTTGTAGAGTGTCAGCAGTTGGCTTGGTGTATACAGATGTCTTGTACGAAATAGCACCCCAAGCTTTTGGGACGCCCTTTTAGCTATATCTGCCACGTGACTGTGCCAAGACATGTTGGTCTCTGCAGTGACTCCTAAGATGTTCAACTGGCTCTGCAATGCGACAGCACTTCCAGATAGCATGATGTTTGGCTCACCGGTGCTGGTCTTTTTTGAAAACACGGCTGCTTGGGTTTTCTGCGCGTTGAACTGTACAAGGTTTTTGTTGCCCCAGTCCTCTATTATCTCCAAGTCGTTATTTATCTGTGATATTTCAGTTAGTCTAAGGTAATGGAATTCACGTGCGGATAGACATGTGGGTGGTATGACTGAGGAGACTACATTGCCATCATCTGCAAAGCAATAAAGTGGATTTACTGTTTTATCTATGAGGTCATTTATGTAAATCAGAAAAAGTGTTGGCGAAATGATTGCTCCCTGTGGCACACCAGTACTTATTTGGTAAGAGTTGGAGTTCCGGCCATCCAGTGCAACATAAATGGATCTATCCTTAAGGTAACTTTCAAACCAAGTGCAAAGTCTCGGCGACAATCCCGTTGCTTTGAGCTTGTTGAGCAGATTTTCATGCCAGACTTTATCGAATGCTTTAGATATATCTAAGGCAATTGTTCTTGTTTCACCTCGCAACTCAATCGCTTTTTGCCATAAGTGAGTGACGTATGTAAGTAAATCGCCAGTTGACCTATATTTTCGAAATCCGTATTGCTTGTCGTTGATAATTTTGTACTTTTCCAAGTACTTGGTTAGGTGATTGTTCACAACTCTTTCCATTACTTTTGATATCACCGGAAGTAACGCAATTGATCTATAGTTTAACGGATCTGTCTTTTTTCCTTTCTTTGGAATGGGTTGCACTGCGGCAGACTTCCATGATGATGGATATACTCCTTGCCTATAAGATAAATTGAATAATTTTGCGAAAGTTGGGGTGAGTTCGCTAGCACAATTTTTGAGTACTATCGCGGGAATGCCATCTGGACCCATTGCTTTGTTTGTATCCAACTTTTTAAGGGATTTTCGTATTTCTCTGTGACAAAAGGGTACCTCTGGCATACTGTGGGAAACCCTTTCAATGAACGGTGGAGTTTTTCCATTTGGCACTGTTAGGTTTGAGTTGGAGTAAAAGATTTTGGCCAGCATATTGGCTTTTTCCTCTGATGTTGTGGCTAAGTGAGTATTTTTATCTGTAAGTGGTGGTATGGATGACTTGGTGAAGTTTGATCCAACGGCTTTTGCAAGAGACCAAAAGGACCTAGAACTACTTGGACAATTCAGCAACCTGTTTTTTATTCTTTGATTGTATGTTTCTTTGGCGGTGTCAATAGTAATTTTGCAACTATTTCGGGCTTCTATAAATTCTGTGTGGTTTTGAGCGGTTTGTTGTCGTTTCCAAAGGTTATATGCTCTGTGTTTTTTCTGTACAGCCGTTTGACACTGGCTGTTGAACCAAGGTTTTGCATTAGCTCTGCGTTTTATTGTATGTGGGATATATGCATCCATTCCAGATAAGATTACTTTTGTTATTTCGTTACAGCAAATACTGGGATCAGCTGTTTGAGTTTTTGGTCTTCTAACAGTTAACTGTCAACACTTAATAGGTGTCCATTAGATCTTGGACCCCGTGAGGTTAAGCTTTCAGGCTACCCACGGAAAAAATATGAGGGAAACAAAAACTCCTTTTTGCCCGATTAGCCACGAAACTTGTTTGATTTTTAAATTCACGGGTACGAAATTCCACGTTTGTTAGTATTATTTGGCTTAAAAATTCCGTTGATTGACGCGCACTGTCTTGATGACGGGTAAAAATGCAATATGTGTTAATCCGGCCTGAAAGACAAGCCACGAAACTTGTTTGATTGGTACATAAGAAAAAAATAATGTTTTGAGTGCATCAATATTTGTAAATTGTTTGCAATCACGAATGATAAAACTATACAATTTGCTTGCTTCACAAGTAATCCTTTGTATATGGAGGTCAAATGACAGCTTATTATCAAAAATTACCCCAAGATCCCTAATGCTTTCAGATCGAGACAAAATGACAATAGTGTATTGGAATTTTACTAGGTGTTTTTTCCTTGTATATAAAACTGTTTTTTTTATTTGTTGATGTTCAACTGCAACTTACTTTCGCCACACCAATTGTTAAGTTGTTGAACTTGACTTTGAAGAGTTAAGCAGTCTTGTATAGTGTTTATTACAGAATAAAGTTTAAAATCGTCAGCGAAGGCACGATTAAGCCCATCTAATATCTCTAACAAGTCATTTATAAATATAGAAAAGAACAGAGGTCCAAGATTGGAGCCTTGTGGCACGCCTGACGTAGCAGTAAAATGATTGAAATTGTATCCGTTATGAGAAACAGCCAGTCGCCTTCCTGTCAAATAAGATCTGAAAAGTCTTTCACCTCTAGCATTTAATTAAATCCGAGACAATCTCATCAGTAAAAGATCATGTGGTATTTTATCGAATGCCTTCGAAAAGTCCGTATAGATCACATCTACCTGTCCTCCTTTATCTACCTCTTTTTTCATGACTTCCGTTAAGTTTGCCATGTTGATGAATTAAAATTGATCCACTAACAGATCTGGACATGCGCTCATATAGAAAGACCTTTGAGAAGTTGCAAAGTAAGGAAATTAGTCTATAGTCGGTTACTAGATTCTTACTATCTGACTTAAAGATTTATCTCTTTGCTTAGCCGAGGATAATCTCCAGTCCTAACGGATACGTTAAACAAATATCCCAATGGCACTACCAGCACAGATATCCCAAGTAACATTATTACCACTCAAGGTTTTATTAATTTGGTTCCTAGGTTATTTAGAGGGTGCTGTTATGGGTTTTAGGATCAATTTGGCTACATAAAGGTAATTTATATTGCCAATTACCTAAAGGAGTGTTATACAACCAAAAAGTGATTTATAAAGGGAGCATAATAAAACTGATATTCCTTCTGTTCCTTTTAGATACTTTTTGTTTTCTTGATTTCTGATTTATAAAGATGGTCTTATAAACCATTTTACCTTAAGTTTTTAAAAAGAAATAAATATAAACTTTGTTCATTTAGTTTTTTTCATTACTTTAGGTTATCACAAAAGTGTTTTATAATAGAGCTAAAAGGTTATCTTATATCCTTTTGTTTTTATAGTTACCAGTAGTTTAAAAGTAAATATGATTAGATAGGCGGCCATATAGAACCTAGTTTCCTTAAAGTTTTTAAGAGTGGTAAATATAAACTTTAGACTTTTGGTTTTTGCCATTATTTTTAGGCATTTTAAAAAGGTTTTATAGGAAGGCTTAAAGGTAAACTTAATTCTTTTGTATTTATAGTTACCCATAGCTGTATATTAAATATTATTTAAATTGGCGGCCATATAAAACCTTGTTTCCTTAAGGGTTCTAACAGAAGTAAGTAAATACTTTCGTGTTTTATTTTTTTAGGTATTTCTTGTAAAAATAATAGATATACCTAGGTACCGATTGGTACCTACCTATTGCAAGATTGATTATTTAAAGCCAAATAATTAATAATTGTTGAGTTTCCGTCCTCCTGGGTAGGACACCCAGGCCTAGATAAGGCCTATTTAGACGACCAATATAAGAGGTTGCCCTCCAACCTGCAGGCACAACGAATATCATTGCACTGGCCCTCTCGATTGTGTCGAAATTGCACGAAAAAAACATTTAAAAGTGTTCAATTATACGCTTTCAAACACTTTAAAAACAAATACAAAAAATTTAAGTGAGGTTATGTTGACTATGTTTACATTGTTCTTTTTTGTTGGTTTCATAACGGCACTCAAAAATCCTAGTTGCGATACAGTAACAAATAAAACCAAGTGACCACTATAAAACCATAATGGAGTATACAAATTTATTTAAAAAATATTGTAAGGAGAAAATATTTATATAGTCGATTTAGCAGTGTTTTTTAACAATAATTTTACTTTAATTTTGATTTATGTAAACCAAACAGACTTTTTTTAATGGTGAATAGTGTAAATGATTTTTTTTTAATTTTAAATATTTGTTATTTTGTTATCAAAAAACTATTAAAAAGCATTCTTGAGGTGGCGCGCTTGTTTTGAGAGCTTTTCAGATACGATTTTATCAGAAAAATAAATCTGGCAGGCAAAAGACAAACTCGGTATATTTTTATGTGATAAAATAATCTTGGGACTCTGACATTTTTGGCAATTTTGTGACCTAAATTATTTTATATAGCCATTGTGAATCTAAAATATCCCCATAGCTTTTATAGAAAAACTTCTTTACTCTAAAGGTATTATGGTATTCAACAGAATCGGCAGGATACCAAATTACCAAATCTAGTTTTATAATAGGATAGAGGACGTTTCTGAGTTGCTTTTAGAACCTGGCATAATAGCTTTAGGCTCTAAAAGGTTCTATACTGGTGGAACCGCTAGAGGGCGAAGCTGGAGTTTATTTCTTATGGTTTTATAGTGAGTTTAATACATAGGTTTCCACCACCAATTGGGGAGTCCCATTTAGGAGGTCTAAGGGGTATATAAGGGTAATGGGAACGTGCTAGCGACCAAACATTGAAACTAATGGTTTTAAGGAAAGGCGCTGGCAACCTTTTAGCTTCTGCTATAAATAAAGAAATGTTACTTGGGATACAATCCCTGATTAGAAAGGATGGAATTGTATCTGTACCCGATGTCATTTTGTTTTTTAGTTTCTGACCTGCTTTGAGAATTTCATCAGTTATTAAGTGAAATTGTGCTGAAATTTGATGTAATTGATTGAAAGTTATTTTCATGATTATCGGATTCATCTGGTTTCAAAATGACTGACTCGAAGGAATGAGTAAAAGCATGAACAATTTTATTAAGAGTTGTAAGAGTTTCATTCCTATAATAAATAATACCTGGAATCCTTGAAATTTTATTTTTTCATGTGTATTTGACCAAAAAGACTTGGAATCACTTTTAACCAATTCTTGAATATTTTTAGTAAATGCATAAGCCTGTTTTATTTGAGGTCTCACAACGGACCTTAATCTACTAAACCCCTGGTAATCTAGAGGATTCTTAAATTTTTTTGTGAAGTTTAGCTGTTTTTTAATGTTATGTATAAGATCACATAAAATATAAGTTAAAGAAAATATAAATACGAGAATAGAGTTATGTTGTGATGCTAAGTTGTAATGCCAAAAGAAGTACAAGATGTGGTCTCTGTTTACTCTGGTTTAGTATCTTAAACCCAAAAGTAAGGTTGCATAGTTAATACACACATGACTTTAAATCAAATAATTAATTTTTAGTTATCCAATCTTGGACCTAGTGAAACCCAAACAGCAAGAATTTTGGGATTTGAGGAATCGGTGATAGTCAAAATGGTCAATGGCTCAGCAGTTAAAGTAAGTAATTTGACATTCTAATTCATAAAAAAATGTTTTGCCACTTAATGAGGGGTAATAATTTGATTTAGTATCTTTTAAGGCATAGCTCGGAAAGTAGCTGTTTGCGGGTGACAGTCTCTAATGAAACAAAAGCTGATTTAGCAGATTATTTGGTTATCAAAACTTAAACAATTTAATTTAATTTTGTGATTTTTAGCAAATTCCTGAAAAAATTCTGAACAGATTTTACGTTACTTTAATGCTGTACGACTTGTGGAACGAAGTACCAGTTTTTAAAGTGTCTGAAAAATTCCAGGTAAGTTATTCTAAAAAAATTTTGTACAGATTTTTGCTAAAAAGACCTTCACGCACCTTCACACACAAACCTTATTTGTTTAATGAAAAAGTCCACATAGGTTTTGTGCAACTACCTTTAACAAAGCCCCAAAACATGTTAAAGATATTCAGGGCCTTTATAAATTTAAAAAACATGTAAAAAGCTTCTTGACAAAAAATAATAGTGTGTGCAAATAATAGTACATCATTTTTCAAAATAGGTACATATTCTTATTATAGCTAGACGACCAAAGAAATTCAAGGAAGACGACTAATTAAAGAACTATCTTTATTAGATATAAAGTCTGTCAAGCAAATACACTGTCGTAAGCGTTCCGACACCCGCGCGTGTGCCAATACAAAATAATATAAACTGCTCAAAAATTGAAGTGAGCCACCCCATTTTTTTGGACATTTTTAAAGTAAATTTATTCCTAAACGAAATGGTCAATTTCCACACAATTTCCTATGTGATATAGTTTCGAACATCCTCTTTTAATGTTTGGTTTCCTTGTTGTCCTGCGCTTGACAGATAGCTTCACAGGGCGGCGACAACGCAAGTGTAAAAAAAGTGCGAAAGTTTGCATGGCTCCCATTTCCCGTACGATTTTTTTTTAAATTTTAATAACACAAAATGACAGTCAGCTAAATCCAAAAAAAGTTATTTCTCAGTTTTTTTAAATTTTCTTTAGTTTGCGAGATATGATTTTTTTCCATAAAATTGTACTTTTTCTGATTTTTAGTTTGACGTTTCTACCCGTTTTGATCCATAGCCACCAAATTTGCTATGAGGCAACCCAAATATTGGCCTTTTCGAACCTTGTCCGCCGTTGTACCCTAGATGATCACTGAGCACAATCAGGGGCGTGCAAAAATAATTTTTCATAAATTCTCCTTTTTATGATCAAACTTGAGTTTCACCTTCTGTAGGTGATACTCAGGTTTGATCATAAAAAGGAAAATGTATGAAAAATTATTTTTGCACGCCCCTGATTGTGCTCAGTGGTAATCTAGGGTACAATAGCGTACAAGGTTCGAAAAGGCCAACATTTGGGTTGCCTCATAACAAATTTGGTGGCTATGGGTCAAACCGGGTAGAAACGACAAACTAAAAATCAGAAAAAATACAATTTTATGAACAAAAAATCATATCTCGGAAATTACAGAGAAATTTAAAAAACTGAGAAATAACTCTAACATTTTGTGTCATCAAATTTTAAAAAAAATTGTACGGGAAATGGGAGCCGTGCAAACTTTCGCACTTTTGTTACACTTGCGTTGTCGCCGCCTGTAAAGCTATCTGTCAAGCGCAGGACAACAAGGAAACGAAACATTAAAAGAGGATATTCGAAGCTATATCACATAGAAAATTGTGTGGAAATTGACCGTTTCGTTTAGGAATAAATTTACTTTAAAAATGGGGTGGCTCACTTCAATTTTTGGCAAGTTTTTATTTTAAAGGAAACGGCCTAAAATGATATACTTCTAGTAAAATATTTTTTTATCATTGGAACTACTTTAGTTTAGTTAAGTTTGATATTTTGACAAACTCCATATTTATTATTCTAAATCAGTAAGAAAAATAAAGAATTAAATTGAGCTCATAGACATATAGACCAAGAACAGTCAGACTTCTTGAAATATTTGTGTTGTTTAAGCCGCGTGATTATTTATGATTGCCCAAATATTTATGGAAGAAAATAGACTTACGATAAAATACGTGTAGACCTGAAATTGGTTCCGTAACGAGAGACCGTCCCATGTGACGTCACTTCAACGCTGCTTTCTCATTGATCAGCAGCGCGGCTGTATTGCCTACGTCACTAACACTTTGTCAAGGCGCGGGAAATTTAAATTCGTGTGTTTGTCGTTTCGCATGAACTATTTTTGTGTTTTAAAGATTATATTTTTTGTTTCATCTCAAAAAATGATTCAAAATCTTAATCATGTGATTAAAAAATGACAAAATATATTATTTTTAAGTGTAATTCTAAATAATTTTTCATGACCCCCCCCCCCCCCCTAGAGAGTAACAGGTTTTATTTAATTTTTTGTTCAATATGTGTTGTCCATATAGAATAATTTCGTAAAAAAATAAAAATTGAAGGCAGCCTTAAATTAAATGAATACAGGGTTTTCCAAATCAAGTGTTCACCATTAAGGTAGCTGATAATAAGTACTGTACTCCTTAGACTTATTATAAGTTAACTTATTCACCATTATTTCAAAGCGTCAAATTGAATGGAAAAATTGGCTCTTCTAGGCTGGTGGAGTTCGGTGTGCCGCAGGGGACGGTGTTGGGCCCGGTATTGTTTATAATATACATCAATGAACTATTAAAGCTACTGCCTTTTGCCGATGTGGTCTGTTTCGCGGACGATACTGCAATAGTAATTGAGAAAAATCTTGGAATGATGCAGTAAAAGCTGCAGAAAGGGCAATTACTGTTAAAGCTTGGCTTGATTTTAATTTTCTTACATTAAACTCTGAAAAGTCGGCCTTTGTTTGCTTCTCGGTTAATTCTAGGACCTTTTGCAACATACAAGACATACTGGTACATATTGATGGTTGTGGAGGTTATCTTGGGTGCAGTTGCAGTTAAAAAATCAAAGGGGGAGTCTCTCCTGATGAAAACCTCAAGTGGAAAGAGCAGGAAGAATATATTTCGGCCAGAATACGTAAGCTCATTTACAAGTTCTATCAGCTTAGGCAATTTATGAATAAAAAGATAATAACTTCTATCTACTTGTCACTGGTGGAATCTATTCTGGGCTACTGCATAACTGCTTGGAGAGCTGCCTCCGCAACCGTACTGGACCCAGTTATTGTCAGTTAAAAATATCCTAGTAGCACTTTATTTGTTGAGGCTAGAGTAATGAAACTAAATCAAATCTATGTTATATCAGTAGTGCGCTTTTTTTGCAAAAATAAACATTATTTTCAAGTACAATCTCATAATATAAGACAGGCTGAAAATCTTCAAGCGCCCATACCAAATGTTAGGTTAACAGTATGTCTAAGAACTCTATCATACACTGCTCCTAAAATATATAACTCTTTACTAACAAATTTAAAAAACAAACCATACAATAATATTAAATGTAAGCTTCATGCATGGATTTTGGATCGTAATATGGTGCCATCAATAATTAATAAACTGTATAAATTAATTTGTTATTAATAGTGTTAATTTATTCATGTGCAATCGGGCGGTTACAATAACGTAACTTATCATTGTGTTTTTAATGCCAAAATTAATAGTTTAATTAATTTATTTAGTAAACTTTTTTTTATATTTTTTTAAAGACTTTTAAGATTTTTTGAGATTAAAATTATTATTATTGTTTAAAAAAAAATACCAATGTTTTGGTGGTAGCAGGAGGAAACACAGATTTTTGATCCATTGTGTCTCCTGATACCACCAATTAGTTATACTTAAATTTGTAAACTTCATTGATTTCTATTTTGTTATAGATTGACAGAGGCCTTGTACAAAACTTAATGACAATCTCTTCAACTTTCGCATCTAACGTAGTGAATTTCTGCGAGCAGTTGGAAGAGTTTTGGGCATTTTCGCATTTGCTAAAAGGGATGACTCAAAGATTGTCGCATTGTTGTATGAAGGAACTTTTGCCATTAATGGAGTTGCCGTCAGTGAAACAGGTACAATCGGAAGATCATAATTTTGCCTATTACTACTATAAGTACAGTTTGACAAGCAAATTTACTGATAAACACAAACAGAAAATTATTTTTCTGTGGCTAAGCCAAATGAATTTAGAAAGTTGCCGAACCTAACCTTTAGAGATTCATGCTTATGTCAAATGGTGTAAAAATGTTTTAAAAAAATTCGTATTTAACGCATGATTTAACCAAAGTTAAAATGGCAAATCCAAAATGACCGCCGTCCTTTTAATGTTTTAGTTTGAAATTTCCGTTCTCTGGATTAGAAATTTCAAGTGCTTGTCAACCGCCGAGTCCGAGATTTTATTTATTTTTTAACAAAAACACAACAAAAATAACAAAGAATGACAGGTACCGCCATTTTGACAAGACCGCGATAAAATTAAAGTTTAGGAAGTTTGGTTGGGGTGCCTAACGGGTTGCCTGCTAGTGCCCTTCTACTTTTATCTCTGATTTACCGTGTCATGGATTTATGCAATATCTTTTTACATTAGGGCCATGTAATTGATATTAAAATAAAGAAAAAAACCGCCATCGAGGGCATAAAAAACCGCTTATTGCCCTCGCTTTTTTCAAAAATTAATATAACCTTATCAGTCGGAAAAACTGGTTATGTGGCAACAGTGGTATGCCAGAAGGATCCGATAAAATAAAGAAATCAAAGAAGCGCCATCGGTTGATGCGTTAAGAAATCTGTTTTGGAAATGTCTCAAGTAGAATGGAAAAAATGCTTTAACAGTGTTGTTTAAACCCATTGTAAAGTGTAGAGTCCCTGTATGTTGACATATTTGGATATATTAATATATGCCAGGGCTATCAAAACGGACGGGCCACGATCCTTCACTTTGTTGACGTCACATCCGGGGCTGATTTTTTTTTTGATGGTCACGTCACGACACAGCTGATTGTCTTTAAAATATTGAAGTTGAAATGACGGTTCATGATTTTAGTATATTCTCGCAGAACAATTTTTTTTAAATGTTTGGTAATCCCTTAATATTTCAGGGCCGCTTCATTAGCTTACACTAAAATTAAATTTAAAACAGAAGCAAATGTGACAAACACAGATGACAAAGTCAAATACATGTCAAATATAACAGTTGGCATGCGGTACATGGCGGGTAATTTGAATTCAAAATAAGGAATGCTAAATCTTGGAAGATTTTAACCTTTTTACAAGCTTTTATTTAGCTTCAGATGTTCTGTCTAACTATCTAACTATCTATCAAATCTTGTGAAGCGTTTTTGACACACTTCCCATTATCCGATTTGGATGAAATTTGGTACACACATAGTGGTCCCATGACAATACAACATTAAGAAAAAAATATCCTAATTGATACGGATATCTTATTGTGCTAACATCGTCAAAATTTCCATCAGTCCGCCGTCGCTTTTATTATTATGATAATATTAGAATGTTAGAAAATTATTTTTTAGCTTGTGACTTAAAATTTTTTTTTACCAATTTATAATCATCTTGCATCCTTACGAAAGTTTGGTGGAATATGAGGATGGTGTCTGAGAATATTTCACTGTAATTTTGCGAAAATCTGTAGTGTCATTTTGAAAATATCATAAAAAAACGTCTGACCTCCCATAAGACCCAATGTAAAAGTCAGCCCCCGGAGAACAGCTGATTTTTGAAGGGTCGTGGCCTGTATTTTTTTGTCGGCCTTGTATATCCAAATATGTCAACATACAGGGACTCTAGTAAAGTGTATATAAAATAAAGGAAATTATTTTTAAAAACAAAATAATTTTCATGACTCAATTTACTGAGTTTTGTAAAAAACCTATTTTATTTCAGAATAGAGCAAAGCAACTTTACAACGCAGGTTACAAGAACTTGCAAGCGGTAGCGAAGGCGACACCAGAAGAGTTAGTCGAAAAAATAGAGTTTATGTCTTACAGGATTGCCAATCAGCTGATAGCAGCTTCAAAGGTAAATTTAAAAAATAATAATCTAAATAAGTCTTCTTTGAGAACTTTTTTATTAGATTTGTTTTGTGTTCTTCCCACGAATCCTTAAAATATCAGATTTAGACACGTATTTTATTTTTTTTAAAACCGGTTCACAGGATAAGTGTAGTGTTTGCATATAAGTGAAGCGACAAACACACGAATTTAAATTTCCCGCGCCGTGTTAGTGACGTAGGCAATATGGCCGCGCGGCTAACCAATGAGAAAGCAGCGTTGGAATGACGTCACATGGGACGGTCTCTCGTTACTGAACCATTTTACGGTCTATACGTATTTTATCGTAAGTCTGTTTTCTTCCATAAATATTTGCGCAATCATAAATAATTACGCGGCTTAAACAACATAAATATTTCAGTAAGTCAGAAAAACTTTCTTGTGTCGTTGTTAGCGATTGTTTTTGGTATAACTTTCATAAAGTACAATAAAAAAATTAGGGATAATTTTTCAAGCATTTGTTAACCAGCAGCTTTTTACATTACTTTATTGCTTTTTTGTTCGCTCTGTTTTGGAGTAAGCATAGCGGTATGGTTGATAAGATAGTTACTAATTATAATATTTATACCCATGTTTATTTTGAACATATTATCGAGATTTAACATTGACAGGGCTCTCAGCAGATAAAAAACAGCAAATTAATATAAAAAATTAAAATTTTTAATAAAAATATGAAATTAAGAAAAAACATATGACGGAAATACGAATAAAAAGTTTTTTTATTCTTTTATTGGGAAGCAATTTTATTAATAAAGAAAAGTATTAACAAACCTTTCAAAAAGTGTAAGAGACAGAAAAAGGTATAAATGCAAAAGTTGTAGGGTTTATCCTATACCGTCAGAAAAACTTATCCAACAAAACAAATGAATGTAGCAAAGGTATAAAAAAAATAAACATTGTAAATCTCCAAAGGAATTCAAAAATTTATAATAAAGTGACATTTGGTAAAGCCGTTGTTAAAATATTAGCATCTACATCCTACAACTTCTGGCGGTTTAGAACTTCTCTACAACTTTTGAATGTAGGTACACTATTTTCTATCTCTTTAAATAAGCGCAATAGACCTTGTTGGACATATACGAAAACACCCTGTACATCTAGTAACACAGAAAACAGTCTAAAGTATACTCGATGATATACTTGGTATACGTAAAAACCTATCCCGATCAAATATTTTAAAAAAATTCTCCATGTTAGAGTAATAAAATAAACTGCATGAAAAATCCCCACTCAAATTAGACTTTTTCAGAAACAACTAATATACTAACGATGAAAGAATTCCATTTGCATCAGAGGGGGGAAATACATAGGGGTCACCCTAGATAAAACCCCATTTGGAAAAGATAACCCGCAAAGCCACACTGTCCCTATGGACCTGCACTAGCCCCAAACAATTGTATTGGCTGTATATAACAGTCAATGATTGCGTACGGCGCAATAGCCTGGTTCGAGAAGGGATATCAAACAACCTCAAGAACCAAACTGACCAGCTTAAAAGGACAGGCCAGTCTTGTAATGAGCTCTAGCCCATCGACTGCGCTTGAATGCTTACTAAACTTACCTCCGCTTCACATTTTCTTAGAGGCGGAGGCATGAAGAGCAACATACAGAATAAGGGCCAACCACCAGGATGGCAGGGCAAACAAAGTGATATTAACAGCCCTAATTGGGGAACAAGAGTTGCACGCAACTCTAGGAATGATATCCGACGTCATGCCCAACACATTATCCTCCCAGAGAGGGAGGACTGGTTAAAGAACAGGACCAATTTTTTAAATAACGATAGCTTCTGGTATACCGACGGATCCAAAATGCCATCAGGCGTTGGATCTGGAGTTGTTAGTATCCAAGAAAAAGTCGAGATTAAACATAGTCTCGGCCAATTGGCTACTATATTTCAGGCCGAACTCGTAACCATTGAACTGGTGGATTACTGACCACGAATGGACCAACAGGACAATAAAAATCTCCGACAGCCAAGCAGCCATAAGAGCACTTGATGCCTATACGGTCTCATCAAAAACCGTAAGGAGCTGCAGGAATTCGCTGCATGTGCTTGGTAGCGCTAGCAATGTGTTAATATGCATACCAGGGCATTTTGGGCATGAGGGAAATGAGGCTGCAGACCAAGCAGCAATTTTTCGGCCCCGAACCAGCCCTGGGGATATCATACAATGCTGCTAAATCAACCATATTAAAATCGATGGAGAATAGCTTCCAACAATACTGGAAAAATATACCAAAACTAGCTTACTCTAAAGAGTTTATTAAAAGACCGTGTAGAAACAAAGCCAGGAACATGATTGGAGTTAGCATACAAGAGATACGTATAGTGACTGGTCTTTCTACGGGTCACTGTCGACTGAGAGTGCATAGGTACTACAGAATGGGACTAACAGAAGGGACCGAATGTAGACTCTGTATGGAGGATGACGACACAGTCAGACATGTACTGTGCGAATGTCCGGCTATTGCACGTTTACGTCAGAACACTTTAGGTAAACATCTATGCCGGCCTTTTTGGAGGATTAGGCATACAGTGGTGAGAAACCACTCAAAAGTGAGCCACAATAGACCTACTGGTGGTCGCAGTAGAAGGGCTGCAAGGCCCACTCACATATGAATCATCATCATCATCAACTAACACATAAAACTTTAAAGAATGCAAAAAAAATAAGAATAATAAAACAAAAGGCAAAAAATCCCTACTGAATTCAAACTTTCTCAGAGGCAACAAACTAATAATAAACTAAAAGAAACTCAAAATTCAAGTCCAAAAAAAATATTGAAAATATCCGCACTTATACTATTACAGAAGTTTCTTTATTGAGGAAAATATAATATAAAAGTTTTGTTAAAAAGTTTAATGAAGTCTGAAAAACAATATAAACATTTTCATAAAATAGGCAAGTGTTGAGGGCCCTGCGAAGATAGATTAGTGGTTTTGTACGACAGTTTTAAAGCTTAAATTAAAAATACCCAGTTTATTGGCATAGTATTTATTTTAGATGTTACTGCTTGAGCGAGTAGAGAATTTGCGCGAAGAAGCAGAAGATGTCCTGGATGGAGTGGAAAATCCAGAGAGGTGGTTTGCTACCACCGTAAAAAGTTAGTCAGGCTACAAATATTTTATTGTAAGTTACTTTTTTTTGTTAGTTTTTGTTGAAGTACTTTTTGAAATTAATAATTAAGTTTAATGATTTTTATTTTTGTAAAATACACTTTTTACTCTATATTTTAAATTTTATAGCAAACACGCTATTGTTTTGTATAATTTTTAAGCCTTTTGATATCTAACCTTAACAATTTCAGGAGAGCCCAAGTAACATTTCTTTATTTATAGCAGAAGCTAAAAGGTTGCCAGCGCCTTTCCTTAAAACCATTAGTTTCAATGTTTGGTCGCTAGCACGTTCCCATTACGCTTATATACCCCTTAGACCTCCTAAATGGGACTCCCCAATTGGTGGTGGCAACCTATGTATTAAACTCATTATAAAACCATAAGAAATAAACGCTAGCTTCGCCCTCTAGCGGTTCCACCAGTATAGAACCTTTTAGAGCCTAAAGCTATTATGCCAGGTTCTAAAAGCAACTCAGAAACGTCCTCTATCCTGTTATAAAACTAGATTTGGTAATTTGGTATCCTGGCAATTCGGTTGAATACCATAATACCTTTAGAGTAAATAATTTTTCCTATAAATGCTTTAGCGATATTTTAGATTCACAATGGCTATATAAAATAATTTAGGTCATAAAATTGCCAAAAATGTCAGAGTCCCAAAATTATTGTATCACATAAAAATATACCTATATATGAGGAGTTTGTCGTTTTGTGGATCATCAAATTGCCTGCCAGACTTATTTTTCTGATAAAATCGTATCTGAAAAGCTCTCAAAACAAGCGCGCCAGCTCACAAATGCTTTTTAATAGTTTTCTGATAACTAAATAACAAATATTTAAAATAAAAAAAATTATTTACACTATTCACCATTAAAAAAGTCTGTTTGGTTTACATAAATCAAAATTATTGTTAAAAAACACTGCCAAAACGACTAGACAAATATTTTCTGTTTACAATATTTTTAAAATAATTCTATATACGCCATTATCGTTTTATAGTGGCCACTTGGTTTTATTTGTTACTCTATCGCAACAAGGATTTTTGAGTGCGCTTATAAAACCAATAAAAAAGAGAAAGTAAACATAGTGAACATAACCTCACTTAAATTTTTTGTATTTGTTTTTTAAAGTGTTGTGTTAAATTTAAATGTTTTTTATCGTGCAATTTGCACACAATCAGGAGGGCCAGTGCAATGATATCCGTTGTGCCTGCAGGTTGGAGGGAAACCTCTTATATTGGCCGTTTAAACAGGCCTTATCTAGGCTTGGGTGCCCTACCCAGGAGGATAATAAATAATCAATCTTGCAATAGGTAGGTACCAATCTGTACTAGTACTAGTAAAAACTAAAATACGAAAGTATTTATTTACTTCTGTTAGAACCCTTAAGGAAACAAAATTTTATATGACTGCCTATTTAAATAATATTTAATATGCAGCTATGGGTAACCGTAAATACAAAAGAATTAAGTTTACCTTTAAGCCTTCCAATAAAACCGGTTTAAAATGCCTAAAAGTAATGGCAAAAACCAAAAATCTAAAGTTTATATTTACCACTCTTAAAAACCTTAAGGAAACTAGGTTCTATATGGCCGCCTATATAATCATATTTACTATTAAACTACTGGTAACTACAAAAACAAAAGGACATAAGGTAACCTTTTAGCTCTATTATAAAACACTTTTGTTATGACCTAAAGTAATAAAAAAAACCAAAAGACCAAAGTTTATATTTATTTTTAAAAACTTTAGGTAAAAGGGTTTTATAAGACCATCTTTATAAATCAGAAATCAATAAAACCAAAAGTATCTAAAAGGAACAGAAGAACACTTTTTGGTTGTATAACACCTCTTTAGGTAATTGGCAATATAAATTACCTTTTTGTAGCCAAACTGATCCTAGAAGCCATAACAGCACCCTCTAAATAACCTTGGAACCAAATTAATAAAACCTTGAGTGGTAATAATGTTACTTGGGAGGTCCTATATACAGGGTGTCGCAGATAGGGATGGGAATTTCGAAAATGGGAAGATACAATTTTTGGTTAAATGGGAAAAAACTTGCGCTATTCCGAGCCCAGATGGTATATCGAAATTAAAAATATTGATAAGGGTTTTCGAAAGATCGAGCAAAATCTAAAAATTGTGTTTTACAAAACATTGAAATATCGTCGCCATCTTGTATACAAATTTAATAAAATTTAGTAGTTTTATATTAGCAAATCGAATGACGATATCAACTTTTACCTTCCTAACCCGCGTAGCAACGACGAGATAACGCCAAAAATATGTTATTTGGATGTGTTTTCACCTATCTTAGCAATATCGTCGTGATGTCTGTCTGTGTGTGTGTTTGTGTGTGTATTATTTCTGTCCGTAACACGATCGCTCCTAAACCGCTGAACCGATTTTCATAAAATTTTCAGGTAAAATAGTGTCCCAAGAAACATTTATATGACTTACAACCTAATGTGACCTGAACCGACGTCGGATTTAGTGGAATTTTAAGTTGCAAGATTGATTATGCGTTAAGCGACGTCGCATTCATATCAAAACCGACGTTATCAAATATACGTCTGTTTTTTTAACGATCTCGCGACGTCAAATAATGCAACGCAATATACCATTAATTTCCCAACGTCGGTCTTACGTTCGTTTGTGCGACGTACAAAAATTCTGACCAGCCCAACGACCAACAGACGTCGGCGTCGGGTACGTCCGGTGAAAACCCTAACCTCAGACCTAAACTAGCGTTTAGTTTGGTTGGTGTATTTTCCGTAACTTTTACTTGACCTATTCCACGTCCGTTCATATGGCCTACGCGTCACATGTACAGCCTACTGTCATTTATAGACGCCCATAACCTAACAACAAGTGCATTTGTTTGGTCAAGAGATATTTTGGTCAGGACGGCTACGTTTCAGGACATGACGCAGTTTTATATCTTTTTTGGATTTTGGAAACCATAATACCCCATGCTCTTCCCACACGTGGGGTATGGGTTTTATTTCCCTTTAGATTTTTGATATTAAAACAAACATTTCTAAAAAATAAAAAAAAACAATGATTTCGGTGGGTAGTTAGCTTTGGGACCGTGGGCTTTACCTATTGTAGTACCAAAAGAGCGGACGTTGAGTTCCAATCCCTTGGTAGGCCGACGCAAAATCATGCGGGGCGAACGTCCGAATTTAATGGGACGAAATACGTTTGCCGGACGTCGGACTTCGACTCTTTGGTTATCTTTCACAACCAAAATTGGAGACCCGGTCCGAATTGGTATATTATTAGTTCACATTAAGTCAGACACAGTAATCCGCCATTCTAGAAAGGTTAGCGTCTGTCGGCCATTATAAAATATTTTTTCTTTTTCTAATTTTAAGTAGAAATGAAAGAATAATTGCAAAATTATTAACAAATTTGAATTTAGTGAGGCAGCAAAATATTTTTTTTACAAAAATAAAAAAAATAATAAAAATTAGATCTATTTAACAAATATATATTTTAGTAAATCTTGCATATTTCAGGAGCGCTTGCTTTTTTTGAAAGTATTTTAATCACATTTATCAATAAACATGTCTTCGTTGTAAAATTTTTGTTGGATTCCTGCTTTAAAATATAAATTATTAATATTGTAATACCCCCTTTCATGCATGACTATAATTGTCATTTGTAAAATGCACCCATTTTTATGAGACTTGTTATAATAAGTGTAAAATATTTACTTATCAGGTATAATTTTAGTTACTCGACAGGAATTCTTTTTAGCAAAAACTATATGTAGGCAATGGAAACGAAACCAAACGCAACTTACCTGTTTGCGACTAAATTTAAGTGACGGAAATCCAACGTACAATTACGTTGTTAATTGGTAAACTCTATTACCTATAAGGTCAGATGCTGACGTCGTAGCGACCCGAATTTGTATTCCCCATTTAGGTGCAAACGAGGGTCGTCAGGCGGTCGAAACGACGTCGGCACCCGACGTCGCGTTTATCGCAAGCAACGTATGGGTAACGTAATATAACGACCAAATGCTGCTTGGGGTTCGACGCTTACGAGCTGATTAGTATTTGGTCAAAATCCATTAATGCTAATGACAGTTTTTTGACAATTAAAAACTTTAAAAAATGCAAACTTTTTAACGGACCATCGTATCAATACAGTGTTTTCGGAATATAGTTGACTATATTTTGCTCAATAATTCGTGTTATAACCAAAAACTTCGTGGGAGCTTTAGTTTCTGAAATATTTACAAAAAAACTGTTTTCAAGGCTAATACATTATCATGGCTTCACTTGAAGTGTGATAATAGGCTAGCTGGGATGGTGTCAGATCCGTCATGGATCTATTTATTTTCTATGCCTTCTACTTTTGTTAAACCATGGCCAACTTTGTTATTTCTTATGGCCTTCATTTTGGATTTATGCGCCATTAAATAGAGGATAAAAAAGTGTGAATTAATAAAAAAAGCTTTTTACTTAGTTGGCTTTGAAACAAATTCCGTAATTGTGTTTGTTGTCATACCTACGTAACTATCTGTCAAATGTATACCAATTATTTAAACTGTCTGTTGAAAGTTTTAAAGTATCTCAATTAATTTTGATTTCTCTTGAATAACACTGCCAATTAAATTTATTATGGAAACTTTTCCAAATTGTGAAAAATTGGACTTATAAGTGTTTAATTTTGTGCCGTAATTTTAATTTCTATACAGCGTCTGATTGGGCTTGGAATAGCGCAACTTTTATTGTTTCGCGCAGGTTTGTGGTTTTCGCACTATTCTTGCATGTCACATGGGTTGGTCAGCTAAAAGTCTCTATGTAGTTTTAAACGTGTTTTTTTACCATAATCTGACCAAAATCTTTTTATTTTGTTAAGAAACAAATTTTGGTGCAAAAATATTAGCTGCGCTTAGCAAAAATAAATAAACGGAACGTAAAACAAACGCCAAACAAGGACGGAAAAATGGCAACCACATAACACCTAACGCTCAGTTTATCGGCACGGCTGATACATGCGTCGAAGAAAAATTGGATATGGTTGAAAATCTTTTGTGATTTCCTAGGAAATTATAGAGATATAGATATAACATGTGGTCCGAGTTACTACGAACATAGGGAGGAATAAGTCGGGTTTACTATCGACCGTTCAGCGCGACCGCCGTGAATCGATGCTGCTTCTCACTGCAAGGGCTTGCTATCTTTTATTATTTACCTGTGTATGTAGTTATTTTGTTACCGTTGTAACCATTGGCGTAGCTAGCCTTGCTTTACAGGGGGGGCCGTGGCCCCGGTCTATCTTGAACAAAAAGCAAACATAGGTTTTAAAGAGTCGTGCAAAGTGTGCAATGAATAAAAAAAAATACGCGCATTAAATGTTCTAATATTTTAATATAACAAATTTAATAATACATTTACCAACTTATTTATATGTATACACAGGAAATATGTAATTCAGCAATTCTACAAAGAAAGTTTTCTACGTCGCTGACTGAAAGCGTCTACCACACTGTCTAAGTCGACATCAACATCTTTTTCTATGAATAACAATGACAAACCTGAGTGTCTCTCTTGAGTCATAGTTGTTCTAAGCCAATTAAAAACTCTCCTCATGGCAGAGAAAGACCTCTCGCAAGTTGCACTTGAAATTGGAAGAATACTCGCAACTTTAAAAAGTTGGTAGAGGTTTGGATAGGTGTTTCCTGCTATATGTTGTTTGATAGAATCATGACCAACAGTTTGATTTGACCGAAAAATACAATTCTTTAAAACGGTAATTTCTGCTCTTAGAGTAGAAGTATTAATATTAAAAATTTCCCGGTATTGCTCGACGAATTTATTCTATTTAACGACGTGGGAAAACTTAATATGAAAATGGTTATGAAATTGTCACCAAAATCGGAAAATTTTCATAAGACACTAAACGTTAACCTCAAAAAATCTAAAAAGATTATTATATTTATTTTAGAAAAACAGTTTAAAAAGATCTTTTATAACCTTACGACATCTACAACCCGATTTCGGAAACAGAGGGGCAAAGGTCGCTGTCTTTATTAAATGCGAAATTTAACTTACACTTCTATAATATTTTACAAGATGTCGCCAATATGTATGAAATATTCAATATGCATAATTATGTTTAAATTTAAAAAATATTTTCGGGAAATTGCATAAGTGCAGAAAAGTTACCAATAATTTAAAGAGAAAAAGCCTAATTCCGCAAGACAAGGGATTTTCCTGAAATGTAAACATTATCTGAATGATTTTAAATTTTAATGCACCTATTTTATTTGAATATTTCCCGAATAATAATAGAAAAGTATGTATTTTCAGCGTCATGTTCTTTTACTAGTAGTCGGTAGGGGAGGCCTAAAATATCTTAGGGGGGGCCTGAGGGACTTCAGGGGGGGCCAGGCCCCCCCTGCCCCCCCCCTAGCTACGCCAATGGTTGTAACTGAGAACATTTGTCGAAACAGCACAAGTGCTCCGTTCGATGGTCTGCTCGTCAAAATAAACAAAGGCTATTCGCGGTTTTCTTCGTCGTTGGGCTAGTTGCGCAGCTCAATGTCCTTCGAAATGTTCAGGTCTATACGAAGCAATAATATCAATAAAAAGACAAATGACGATGCAGTTTTAACAAAAGGAGTGATCCCAAAACCATCGCGTTTGTCTTGGTTAATTGATAATTGGCCAAAAGTGTGTCATGGTTCAAAAGTTAATAAAAATTACCCATTTCAAGTTCTTCGTTTCGCGCAGGTTTGTGGTTTTTGCACTTTTGTTGCATGTCTCTATGCAGTTTTAAACGTGTTTTTTACCAAAGTGTGATTAAAATCTTTTTATTTTGTTAAGAAACAAATTTATGTGCAAAAATATTAGCTGCGCCTAGCAAAAATAAATAAACGGAACGTAAAACAAACGCCAAACAAGGACGGAAAAATGGCAACCACATAACACCTAACGCTCAGTTTATCGGCGCGGCTGATACATGCGTCGAAGAAAAATTGGATATGGTTGAAAATCTTTTGTGATTTTCTAGGAAATTATAGAGATATAGATATACCATGTGGTCCGAGTTACTGCGAACATAGGAAGGAATAAGTCGAATTTACTATCGACCGTCCAGCGTGACCGCCGTGAATCAATGCTGCTTCTCACTGCAAGCGCTTGCTATCTTTTATTATTTACCTGTGTATGTAGTTATTTTGTTACCGTTGTAACTAAGAGCATTTGCCAAAACAGCACAAGCGCTCCGCTCGTTGTTCTGCTCGTCGAAATAAAGAAAGCCTTCTCGCGGTTTTATTCGTTTGTTGGGCTAGTTGCGCGGCTCAATGTCCTTCGAAATGTTCAGGTCTGTACGAAGCAATAATATCAATAAAAAGACAAATGATGATGCAGTTTTAACAAAAGGAATGATCCCAAAACCATCGCGTTTGTCTTGGTTAATTGATACGTTAATTAAGCCAATTGGCCAAAAGTGTGTCATGGTTCAAAAGTTAATAAAAATTACCCATTTCAAGTTCTTCGTTTCGCGCAGGTTTGTGGTTTTTGCACTTTTGTTGCATGTCTCTATGCAGTTTTAAACGTGTTTTTTACCAAAGTGTGACTAAAATCTTTTTATTTTGTTAAGAAACAAATTTATGTGCAAAAATATTAGCTGCGGCTAGCAAAAATAAATAAACGGAACGTAAAACAAACGCCAAACAAGGACGGAAAAATGGCAGCCACATAACACCTAACGCTCAGTTTATCGGCGCGGCTGATACATGCGTCGAAGAAAAATTGGATATGGTTGAAAATCTTTTGTGATTTCCTAGGAAATTATAGAGATATAGATATACCATGTGGTCCGAGGTACTGCGAACATACGGAGGAATAAATCGAATTTACTACCGACCGTCCAGCGTGATCGCCGTGAATCGATACAGCTTCTCACTGCAAGGGCTTGCTATCTTTTATTATTTACCTGTGTATGTAGTTATTTTGTTACCGTTGTAACTGAGAGCATTTGTCGAAACAGCACAAGTGCTCCGTTCGATGGTCTGCTCGTCAAAATAAAAAAAGGCTATTCGCCGTTTTCTTCGTCGTTGGGCTAGTTGCGCGGCTCAATGTCCTTCGAAATGTTCAGGTCTATACGAAGCAATAATATCAATAAAAAGACAAATGAAGATGCAGTTTTAACAAAAGGAGTGATCCCAAAACCATCGCGTTTGTCTTGGTTAATTGATAATTGGCCAAAAGTGTGTCATGGTTCAAAAGTTAATAAAAATTACCCATTTCAAGTTCTTCGTTTCGCGCAGGTTTGTGGTTTTTGCACTTTTGTTGCATGTCTCTATGCAGTTTTAAACGTGTTTTTTACCAAAGTGTGACTAAAATCTTTTTATTTTGTTAAGAAACAAATTTATGTGCAAAAATATTAGCTGCGCCTAGCAAAAATAAATAAACGGAACGTAAAACAAACGCCAAACAAGGACGGAAAAATGGCAACCACATAACACCTAACGCTCAGTTTATCGGCGCGGCTGATACATGCGTCGAAGAAAAATTGGATATGGTTGAAAATCTTTTGTGATTTTCTAGGAAATTATAGAGATATAGATATACCATGTGGTCCGAGTTACTGCGAACATAGGAAGGAATAAGTCGAATTTACTATCGACCGTCCAGCGTGACCGCCGTGAATCAATGCTGCTTCTCACTGCAAGCGCTTGCTATCTTTTATTATTTACCTGTGTATGTAGTTATTTTGTTACCGTTGTAAATGAGAGCATTTGCCGAAACAGCACCAGCGCTCCGCTCGTTGTTCTGCTCGTCCAAATAAAAAAAGCCTTCTCGCGGTTTTATTCGTTTGTTGGGCTAGTTGCGCGGCTCAATGTCCTTCGAAATGTTCAGGTCTGTACGAAGCAATAATATCAATAAAAAGACAAATGACGATGCAGTTTTAACAAAAGGAATGATCCCAAAACCATCGCGTTTGTCTTGGTTAATTAATACGTTAATTAAGCCAATTGGCCAAAAGTGTGTCATGGTTCAAAAGTTAATAAAAATTATCCATTTCAAGTTCTTCGTTTCGCGCAGGTTTGTGGTTTTTGCACTTTTGTTGCATGTCTCTATGCAGTTTTAAACGTGTTTTTTTACCAAAGTGTGACCAAAATCTTTTTATTTTGTTAAGAAACAAATTTATGTGCAAAAATATTAGCTGCGCTTAACACAAATAAATAAACGGAACGTAAAACAAACGCCAAACAAGGACGGAAAAATGGCAACCACATAACACCGAACGCTCAGTTTATCGGCGCGGCTGATATATGCGTCGAAGAAAAATTGGATATGGTTGAAAATCTTTTGTGATTTCCTAGGAAATTATAGAGATATAGATATACCATGTGGTCCGAGTTACTGCGAACATACGGAGGAATAAATCGAATTTACTACCGACCGTCCAGCGTGATCGTCGTGAATCGATGCAGCTTCTCAATGCAAGGGCTTGCTATCTTTTATTATTTACCTGTGTATGTAGTTATTTTGTTACCGTTGTAACTAAGAGCATTTGTCGAAACTGTACAAGTGCTCCGTTCGATGGTCTGCTCGTCGAAATAAAAAAGTCTATTCGCGGTTTTATTCGTCGTTGGGCTAGTTGCGCGGCTCAATGTCCTTCGAAATGTTCAGGTCTGTACGAAGCAATAATATCAATAAAAAGACAAATGACGATGCAGTTTTTACAAAAGGAGTGATCCCAAAACCATCGCGTTTGTCTTGGTTAACTAAGCCAATTGGCCACAAGTGTGTCATGGTTCAAAAGTTATTAAAAATTACCCATTTCAAGTTTTTCGTTTCGCGCAGGTTTGTGGTTTTTGCACTTTTGTTGCATGTCTCTATGCAGCTTTAAACGTGTTTTTTTTACCAAAGTGTGACTAAAATCTTTTTATTTTGTTAAGAAACAAATTTATGTGCAAAAAAATAAGCTGCGTTTAGTGAAAATAAATAAACGAAACGTAAAAAAAAACGCCAAACAAGGACGGAAAAATGGCAACCACACAACACCTAACGCTCAGTTTATCGGCGCGGCTGACACATGCGTCAAAGAAAAATTGGATATGGTTGAAAATCTTTTGTGATTTCCTAGGAAATTATAGAGATATAGATTAGATATATCATGCGGTCCGATGTACTGCGAACATAGAGAGGAATAAGTCGAATTCACTATCGACCGTCCAGCGTGACCGCCGTGAATCGATGCTGCTTCTCATTGCAAGCGCTTGCTATCTTTTATTATTTACCTGTATATGTAATTTTGTTACCGTTGTTGTTTTTGTTCTGCTTTGTCAATTCGACACCTTCGTCTCTATGTTCGCAGTACCTCGGACCGCGTTGTATGTACATGTATGGTTCTGACATGATTATAAATGTTTTATAAGTCCATACTTTATTGTAGATTCATCAAAGTCAATTTTCAAAGATTATGTATTTATTACTAACCTTTAGCTATCTTTTCTTATAAATACAAGGTTTTAAGCTCATTGTAGGCACTTTCTTGCGGTCTTTGATATTGCTGAGCTTTTTAAAGTCCAAAAAGTAGAAAAGATTGTGTGATAAGTCTTCCCAGCATTTGGCGAATCCGTAGTATTTTTTTAGTATTTTGACAAATTCGTCCACGTTTTCAAAACGACTTTCAACTTCTACCACTTTTAGACAACCTCTAAAAATAACGCAAATTTAAAATTTGACAGTATTTTAACCCTTTCCGTACGTATACATCGTTTGAAAGGAAATTTTATTGGCTATGACGAAGTATAGAACACATTTTTTGACAAAGATCTTGGTTTTTAAGAAAATTGAATAAAACGTATGAAAAACTTGTGTTTTTTTAATGATTTGTGGAAATCACCCCCATTGACGGACGTCGCTGGAGAGTTTGCTATAAGTCAAACCACACCGAGTTTCACATTTTTAAAAAGGGAATTTCCCTGTCTACAAAAAAGTGTAGAACAAGTTTTTTCATGTTAAGCTTAGTTTTTGAGAAAATTAGATAAAACGTGTAACAAAAATTCTTTATTTTCTGTTTTTTCAAAATTAATTTAATTTACGGATGCCCCTGAAGTTTTATTTATAAAACCGATTTAATCATGTTATACGTCATTTTGAAGGAAATTTTATTGAGTATACCAAAATGTAATACATGGTTTTCTGTAGATATTTGTTTTTAAAAAAATTAAATAAATCATGGAAAAAACATAGGAATTTTTCAACTTTTTTTAATTACTTCAATTAACGGACGCCGCTGGAGAGCTTGTTATTAGTCTACCTTTATTAAGTTACACCATGTTGGAAAGAGAATTTTATTGTCTACAATAAAGTATATTATACATTTTTCTTTTAGAAGCTTAGTTTTTAAGAAATTGTTAAAAAACCTCAAACTTTCAGATTTTGGGGGGTCTGGGGGGGTTTTTGGAGGTTTTTGCAGCCACTTAAAAAAAATAATATGTTATTATTTTTTAATTATACAAATATATATTTTGAATGTACACCTGTGACAATTTGGGCTTTCCAGCGGCAATTTAAAATTCCGCCGCCATTTTGGCCGCCATCTTGAATATCTCAGCCCCAGTCAATATTTCGAGTTGGCAACAGTTCGAATTCAGCGGGGTCAAAATAGGGGGAATTGCCCATTTGCCAAAAAGTAATATAAAATGCTTCTAGAAAGTGGATTTTCCCGAATCTTGCCTGAACTATAAAACTTACCCTAATTTAATCACCCTATTGGCTTCGATTAAATACTCCTTTAAATTTGTTCCCATTAGAGACAGGCAAAAGACAGCCACGTCAACGCTTTCGTTTTCTAAAGGCACACGTGCCATATTGCAAGCCGTCACTCGGTCATTAATCGCTACCAGGTCAAACGAATGGACTTTTTGTGGCACCGATTCAGCTAATTTGGCATCACCGCATCCAAAGTCCGCTATTACGTAAGACGAGTTCCTAAAAACAGTTTCGATCAAAACCATTTGACCTAAAGACCATGACATTTTGGAAGAAAAAAAAATATTAACAGCATAAAAACTATTGGAAACGAAAGACAAGATATCGCAGGCAACAGAAAAAATAACTTAGACTACTCCCGAGTTATTAGGCTAAAACTTTTAGGAGTGAATAATCTTTTAGCTAAGGTCTTTGAGAGGTCTAGTCCTCCTATTTTAGTCTATTTTTTATCTAAAATATAGCAAGAAAAATCGGTTCTTTCCTTTAACGTGTTTTTCTCTCTCTAATATTTAAGTTTTATTTTAAGTTTTACCTAAAAACATACTATGGAAATATTTGCCAGGAAACACACTTTGAGAAGTTTAAAACAAAATGAAATTATTGCATAAATCAATAACCAACTTGTTTGTGCTATTATTAATTTTCACCGTGTCACTTTTTCTTATTTCCTAGCAAATTTTGCCATAGCGATGTTTACTTTTTTACCCATATAAAAATAGACATTATAACAAAAAAAATAAAAATTTTTGTTTAAAAAAACTGCTTCCAAACTTGGGCATCGGATAAATATTTTTAAATTTAAAATCAAAATGTATAAGCACAACGGAGTTGTGGCATAAGGACAATGCATAAATAAGAAAAATAAGATAACAAATAGATTTTACCTCAGCCTGGATTGGAACTCTCTCTGTAGTATAATTTATAACATAGGACGTTAAAATTAACCTTTGGGATAAATATTTTGATTTTAAAAAAATACAATGTGTTAAGGACATAAATTTGGTGAACAACAAAAAAAAATGTGGGAAAATTTTTTTTGTTGGTTTCTTGGCAAATGGTACAAAATGGTTCATACAAAAGTTGTAGCCCTGTGTATACCCTATAATTTTTTCATTTAGTTTTTTCGATATGAAGTCTACTTTAGCTGAAAACTGTGAAAAACCACTATCGTTTCCTAAAAGTTCGCCCTATTAAATCGGACGTAATATTATCTTTCATTTCCAATGTATTTGTACACTGGCATATTAAGTATAAACGTTTTATTTCGTCTCGTTTATTTATTGGCTCTGTCTAGTGTGGATAATTTGCCAGGTTACATTGAAGAACACCAAGATAGTGAAAGCTCGAGGAGAAGTCACTTGATGCCCAAAATCACTGCCCTTAATTCTGCCTTCAGGGCCTTTCCTGATATCACCTTCAGGGAAGATATTTTTATTTTATTATTTTACCAGAGGATCAGGCACTTATGGGATTTATGTAATCCGTCAAACTTCATGAAATTTTGGTATGTTATAGACTTAATATTTCTTATCAAAAACTCTCATGGGCCCAACTCAAATTAATGACCAGTTTTTGAAATACAGGGTGTTGAAAGTGATAATTTCTAAGAAGCATAATAGCTCTTTAGACGGATTTTCCAAACATTTAATGTTACTATTACATATATTTACGATTTATTTATTATTTTCAATCTGTACCTTTAAAACATTATCTACAGGGTGGTAGCGGATTTTCTTTAAAAAAAGGCTCTTAAAGTCCTTTTTCGTTTACAATTAGTCCCTGTTCGCTTGTTTTGCAGCACAAACTCGCTAAAACCCCTGTGTTAATAGTAGGATGCTTAATAATATATACAATACAGATTTTTTTAGTATTAAAAAAAAATATTTGCTGAAACACCCTGTATTAAATACTTAATAAGTCAAGAATCGTTAAAAAACTAATAAATACTCTATATGCAATAGTAACATTGCGCATATGGTTGGAAAACCCGTCTAAAGAGCTATTATGCTTTTTGAACTTTATCACTTTCAACACTCTGTATTTCAAAAACTGGAAATTAATTTATGTTGGGCCCATGAGACCTTCTGATGAGCAAGGTTTAATCTACAACATACTAAAGCTTGTTTCTCATTAAAACATTCGACTTATAACACTTAAAAATAATAAATAAATTCTAAGAAAATGTAATAGTAACATTGCGTTTATGTTTGGAAAACCCGTCTAAAGAACCATTATGCTTCTTGGACATTATTGCTTTCAACACACTGTATTTCAAAAACTGGTCATTATTTTGGGTTGGGCCCATAAGAGCTTTTGATAAGAAAGGTTTAATCTACAACATACCAACATTTCATGAAGTTTGACAGATTACAGATATTCCATTATAAGAGGTGTGCCTGATCCTTTCGTATAATTAATAAACTAAAAAAAAATGCATAAAATAAAATAAAAATCTATAAAGATGTTTTAAAAATTAAAAAGAAAAGTGTTTTTGAAGAAAAATAGGGTAGTGCCCTGGCAGCGTATTTACGTTTCCGTGCTGATTTCATGGCAGCGCTGTTTTGAAATAGACACGGAAATGTTGCAACATATTTGGTTACAAATGCGTGTTGATTTTAAGGCGCCGAGGCTCGAACAAGGCACGGATTTGTATTGAATTACGCAGCGCAGGGGTTTACTTATTAGTGCACATTTGAAACTTAAATTGGATTCACGTTGTTTATTAGTTTGATTTTGAGGTTATATGTTTGTTAATATAAAAATTATGGAGCAGATTCAAAGTATTTGTACTAATATTACTCAAGATTTTGAAATTCTTTGAAGTTTGAAGAACACTCTTCCATTAACTATACCTGCAAAGTTCAGTGTTCATTGTCTTACACCGGCAACTACGACGACAGGTGTTGTTCTGTTATTAAAAATTCACTTGATTTCTAACCACATGAAAATAGAAAGTTTCAAAAACCTAATCTAACGAAAGCTAATCAATCAAATCTAACCGAACCGAACCAAAGCAAACTAAACCAATAATTTTTTTCAAAAAAAAAACTTTCCCTAGTTCCTACCCGGGATCCTAGAGGATGTGAATCCAAACCGAACCGATCCTAACCAAACCTAACCAAACTAAACTACAACACTCCCGGGAAAGAAGTCAGAAAAGTTTTTTTTTAATTGTTGGTTCAGTTTGCTTTGGTTCGGTTCGGTTTGGTTCAATTCGGTTCGTTTCGGTTCGGATTCACATCCTCTAGGATCCCGGGTAGGAAGTCAGGAAAGTTTTTTATTTTTTAAATTATTGGTTTAGTTTGCTTTGGTTTGGTTCGGTTAGATTTGATTGATTAGCTTTCGTTATGTTAGCGTTTTAACCTGACAGTTGAATACGCTTTTGTTCTAGTTTAATGAACGATGTTCTCTTACAGATCTGTGCTCATTTCGAGATCAAAACTCTTAAAATCAACACGCATTTGAACCCAAGTATATTGCCGACGCGAAATGAGCATGGAAACGTAAATACGCGCCCTGGCACTGAGGCACTACCTCTTTTATAAGACATCCGTGAATTCCCCTAGGCAACTGACAAAACGCGCCGCCCCGGGTTAGATCTTATACAACTTACAATTTCTTAATCATCTTGATAATTCTATCCAAAGGATTTATAGGCCATCGGTTTACTTGTTGCCTGAAACCTTTGTGGTAAGCTTCGAATGCGGAGTCACTCTTAAAAAGTTTTTCAGCTTCCTTTCCATCTACTGTGTATATTTGTTCATTTAAATAACGAAACCTAAAATGAAGGAAATTAAACTACCAGGCTAGCTATTCTCGTACTTGAACGATGTGATAGTTCCCATCACATGCTTATTTGGCCAATGGCAAGCTTTAAATTAGCTCCGAGGCGTCAAGTGCTATGCGAAAAGACCTCCATTGCGCAAGCTTCTCCTACGATCTGACCAAGAAACGTTTATTCGGTACGGGGCAGGAGAACAGATTTAACTTCAAACGCGTAAAACTCTGAAGAGCGGGCGACTATTACGCCATTGGTCGCGATAAGTCATTTCGCAAAACACGCGACCAATCAGAGTTTGTTATTAGTCAAAGCGTGTGATGTGGATGGTCACATCGTTCAAGACCCAGAAAAAAGCCCCCAGTTATTTAACACTGTTAGCTTTCGGTTACATACTTATATACATCTGTACTGGGAAAGGGCTTCTATAAAGGACTGCTACAAGCGTGCCCGCATGTTGGATTGCAAATGAACCCCAATGTATCTTGAATAAATTAAGGCTACTGATAACGGGTCCCGCGCTCTCAGCGCCATCTCTTTTCTAAGCTTAAAAACACGTATTATCAGGTACGTTAGGATAAATTTATGTTTTGATTTGTTTAATAACATAATGTATAATCCAAAAGTACCAAAATCCAGAGAATTTTGTTAAATTTAAATCAAAAATAAAAATAACCTCAATAACACATAAATAGAGGCCACGACCCTGAAAAAATCAGCTGTTCTCCCGGGGCTGAATTTTACATTGGGTCTTATGGGAGGTCAGAGGTTTTTTTATGATATTTTCAAAATGGCACTACAGATTTCCGCAAAATTTCAGTGAAATATTCTCAGACACCATCCCGATATTCCACCAAAGGTTTGTAAGGAAGCAACATGATTAAAAGGTTAAAATCTTCAAGATTTAGCATTCCTTATTTTGAATTCAAATTACCCGCCATGTACCACATGCCAACTGTTATATTTGACATGTATTTGAATTTGTCATATGTGATTGTCACATTCGCTTCTGCTTTAAACTTAATTTTTGTGTGAGCTAATGAAGCGGCTATGAAAAATTAGGGCTTACTATACATTAAAAAAAAATTGTTCTGCCAGAATAAAGTAAAAACAATCTCAAAAACGGCTTTATTTAAAATAAAATCAAATATCCATGAACCGTCATTCCAACTTCAATATTTGAAAGACAATCAGCTGTGTCGTAACGTGACCATCAAAAAAAAAATCAGCCCCGGATGGGACGTCAACAAAGTGGAGGATCGTGGCCCGTCCATTTTGATAGCCCTGCATAGGCAATATGATAATAAACTTCAAATCTATACAGGTTTTTCCAAACTTGACATAATGGCGCGGAAAAACGGAGTGTGAAAAATACGACATTCCACACGCACGTAGTAAAAAATATAATATGTGTCTTTGTTTGTAAAAACAGGGCTATCAAAACGGACGGGCTACGATCCTCCACTTTGTTGACGTCACATCCGGGGCTAATTTTTTTTTGATGGACACGTTACGACACAGCTGATTGTCTTCAAAATATTGAAGTTTTTTTAAATATAGCCATTTTTGAGATTGTTTTTACTTTATTCTGGCAGAACAATTTTTTTTAAATGTATAGTAATCCTTAATTTTTCAAAGCCGCTTCATTAGCTCACACAAAAATTTAGTTTAAAGCAGAAGCGAATGTGACAATAACAGATGACAAAGTCAAATACATGTCAAATATAACAGTTGGCATGTGGTACATGGCGGGTAATTTGAATTCAAAATAAGGAATGCTAAATCTTGAAGATTTTATCCTTTTAATTATGTTGCTTCCTTACAAACCTTTGGTGGAATATCGGGATGGTGTCTGAGAATATTTCACTGAAATTTTGCGGAAATCTGTAGTGCCATTTTGAAAATATCATAAAAAAACATCTGACCTCCCATAAGACCCAATGTAAAATTCAGCCCCCGGAGAACAGCTGATTTTTTCAGGGTCGTGGCCTCTATTTTTGTGTTGGCCTTGGTAAAAATAGACCAAGGTATTACAACAAAAAGTTATATAGTAAACTTAAGTTTGCAAGTGGACATGGGGCTTAAAAATTTGCCACCATTCTTTTGAACCACTACTTAGTTCTGTCATCACCTGTCAAAACATCAGCGCTTCACATAAATTCATGTCATAATCATCAACAAAAATTGCAAAGTTAAAAAGCATGTTAAACAGCATATAGTAGAAAGTTACGTGTAGTTTAAAATTAGATACCGACTTTAATATTCAAATAATGTCTTGTTACGTAAGATTTTCAGCACAAAACCTCTGTAGACAGATGCAATATTTGAAGAAGGGAAAGACGGTCTATGCGCTACAGGTAAATAATAGCTATAGTTCTCATAGGCACACATATCGCACACCCGCTGAAAAAGAGTCACAACTCAAAAATCGCCCTTATTGAGATAAACCTGCCGCCATCATCGAAATAACTTGTACTTTCTTCCATAAAAGCGTCACATTTATGTTTCGACAATTCACCGCCAAATGGCGATGTGACTCTTTTATTTTGTCCAGTTTAGCCAATGAACTTGTAAAAAGCTTTTTACAAGTTCATTGAGTTCAGCTGAGGAGGCGTTCCTTTACAGTGTCACTTTTGACTTTATAACAGCGTGAACGTGGAGTTTCATCCTGAAAAGAGTCACATTTCGAGTTGTGAAGGTTTTCGTGTGAACTATTGGTTAAATCTGACCCATATAACAAGTAAAATACTGTTCTTTTTTGTGTTGTGCTGTTTTTTCGAATTGTTCAGTGTATTTAGAATTAAGGAGAATAAGAAAAAAATCTTTTGAATTTATTAGAGAGTAATCACATTCCCAGTTGTTATTCAGCATTTTATAACTCGTAAAAATAAATACAAAGTTTCTTCTTTATTTGTTTTCTTTTTTATATTATTTACCATTCTGCGTGACATCCTGATTTAAAACGTCATGATGCATTGTTCTAAAAAAGTGTCACAATATCGGGTTTTTGTCTTTTTTTTTAACTAAAAACGACAAAAATCATTTTTTCTGAGAAACGTACTGCACGAATTACATTGAGTTGATAGGTTCCTGTTGATATAAAATAACATGTTAACTCGTAATTTGTCATGTAAGTGAAAAATGAATCTCTCTAATGAACTAAATTCTTTAACAGCGATTTTCTCAAAACAATGTTTTTTGAGTTGTGACCACAGTAAACTAATGACTATTTTTTAGCGTGGGTGCGATATGGTGTATTTATCCTTATTCTGTGCCTTATTTTGTAGATATTTTTAGGTATCCACTGAAATTAGTTTTCTTTTCGGATTTTTACCGGTGCTTTATCAACTGCTAGCCGTAATACTTTTAATACACATTTTTTTAGATATAATTTTGACAGAGATATTTCACACATTTAGAGATAAGTCATACTATTTTTTATACTTAGCTTAAGTATAGCTTTCACTAATAAACATATATGCATTAGTAAGGAAAAAAAGTTCCTCGAATTCATATCTTCTTTTGCATTTTGTGACTAAACCTGTCGGAAAATAGAAGGGTTTAGATAGACATTTTTTCTTAGAATTGCTCACTGAACAATTTATTACCCGCCAAAAGTGAAGAAACTGCCTGAAATTGTATATAAATCTGATCTTGTACCAACTACCAAAGAACAAGTGGTGCATTTGAAAACTTCAAACAAAGTGCCTTTTTGCCAGGTTAAAAAAAGTTTTATCTGTGTAATTTTAGGCAACAAGTCATATTCAGAAGTGACGTAAAAGTTATATGTATTCAAAAAATTTCACAACAAAGGAGCATAGATGGAAGTTTTCCGAAAAATTTATGTATGGCTTCGGTAGTTCAATGCTAAGAATGTTTGCCTAGAGAGCAAGAGATCCCGGGTTCGAGTCCCGACCGAAGCACAAAAACTTTTTTCTTATTTTTTTTTTCTTATTTTTCTTTCTTTAATTTGACTTGTTGTTCATAGTTTTAGGTCCTTGCATTATTTGCAATTTGATATTTGATAATTATATTGGCAATCGCCCATTTACGATTAGAAATTTTAACACACGAAAAGGTAATCTCATGCTTTCAGACGTTGATTCTTTACGTCTAATTTGAGTTATCATACCTTTGACAGTGGGAAAGAAGAATTAAAGAGATCAGTTGGATGACTTGGTTGAGTTAATACCCTGAGAATTTCTCGTTCTTGTATTGAGCCTGCATAGATGGAAGTTTTCCGAAAAATGTATGTATGGCTTCGGTAGTTCAATGCTAAGAATGTTTGCCTAGAGAGCAAGAGATCCTGGGTTCGAGTCCCGGCCGAAGCAAAAAACTTTTTTCTTATTTTTCTTTCTTTAATTTCACTTGTTGTTTATAGTTTTAGGTCCTTGCATTATTTGCAATTTGGTCTTTGATAATTATATTGGCAATCGCTCATTTGCAATCAGAAATTTTAACACACAAAAAGGTAATCTCATGCTTTCAGACGTTGATTCTTTACGTCTAGTTTGAGTTATCATACCTTTGACAGTGGGAAAGAAGAATTAAAGAGATCAGTTAGATGACTTGGTCGAGTTAATACCCTGAGAATTTCTCGTTCTTGTATTGATACACCGCAGCCTGCATAGATGGAAGTTTTCCGAAAAATTTATGAATGGCTTCGGTAGTTCAATGCTAAGAATGTTTACCTAGAGAGCAAGAGATCCCGGGTTCGAGTCCCGGCCGAAGCAAAAAACTTTTTTCTTATTTTTCTTTCTTTAATTTCACTTGTTGTTTATAGTTTTAGGTCCTTGCATTATTTGCAATTTGGTATTTGATAATTATATTGGCAATCGCCCATTTGCGATCAGAAATTTTAACACACGAAAAGGTGATCTCATGCTTTCAGACGTTGATTCTTTACGTCTAATTTGAGTTATCATACCTTTGACAGTGGGAAAAAAGAATTAAAGAGATCAGTTGGATGACTTGGTTGAGTTAATACCCTGAGAATTTCTCGTTCTTGTATTGAGCCTGCATAGATGGAAGTTTTCCAAAAAATTTATGTATGGCTTCGGTAGTTCAATGCTAAGAATGTTTGCCTAGAGAGCAAGAGATCCCGGGTTCGAATCCCGGCCTAAACAGAAAACTTTTTTCTTATTTTTCTTTCTTTAATTTCACTTGTTTAAAGGACAATCTAGATATGAAATTTTAAAAGTGCTAAAAATGTATATATTTCTAGATTTTTCCTAAATTCAAAAATTTTAAGTAGCCTATCCTTTGTCCAACTGTTGGGGAATTTTCTTTTACGTCTCTTTCAAATGGTGCTTGCCATTTTTGCGTAAAATTACACAGAAATAACTTTTTCTTTTAGCTTTTTTTTAATGTAAATAAAAGGTACTAAATGATTTTGTATCAATAATCGCCAAAATACGTGAACTGAGAACTGAATTGACGTTTTCAAATGCACCACTTGTGCTTTGATAGTTGGTACAGAATCAGATTTATATACAATTTTAGGTGGTTTCTTCACTTTTGGCCGGTACTGTACAGGGTGTCTCATTTTTGATGGTACTTAATGGAAAACTTAGTTATTTTTTTATTTATTTACAAGCTTTTATTTAACTTCACCTGTATGTACATATGTATGTATGTATGTAATCAATCAAATCTTGCAACTCATTTTTCTTCCAAACATCCGATTGACTTCAAATTTCGCACAGCGTCTTAGTTCCGATGACAATACAATAATGTGGTTTCATCGGGTACCTACCTCCCCCTAACGGGGGGGGGGGGGAACTTTAGTTTGTCCAATTTCCACCAAAATTGGTATCTGGGGGTTTTTGAGGATGAGAATTACGAATTTTTTATCAGATTACAAAAATTCAATATGGCGGATTCAAAATGGACGATTTAATTTCAAGTTTTTCCGATTACTTTTAACTGACTTCCACGTATCCGATTGACTTTAAATTTCGTACACCGTTATAGTTCCGATGACAATCCAATGATGTGGTATCACTGACTGTCTACCTCACCCCTAACCTGGAGGGCGGAGAGGGGGTAAAATTTTAGTTTGTTGGATTTCCACCAAAATTGGTATCTGGGGGTTCTTGAGGATGAGGATTTCGAATTTTTGATCAGATTACAAAAATTCAATATGGCGGATTCAAAATGGACGATTTAATGTCAAGTTTTTCTGATTACTTTCAACTAACTTCCACGTATCCGATTAACTTTAAATTTCGCATAACGTTATAGTTCCGGTGATAATCCAATAATGTGGTTCTCCCTGCAATATCGATGCGCTAGCTGAAATGCATAGACTTAGACAAATCTAAAAATTAAAAAATAAATTTAGAAAAAAAAACTTTTTGGAAACAAGCTTTTATAAAATGGACTAAAAAGCATAAAATAATTTTTTGAGTGTTCTGATATCATAATAATAAAAGCGATGGGCGTATTTAATATTAGGTAAATACCTTTCCATGCGCATTTGGTGGATCGTCCACAACCGATGATGGGCCGACTCTTCTTTTTCAATGTGACAAAATAAATCGACGCACTGGCGGTCGCGGATGATCTGCCTAATATGAAGCAGGTGTAATAATGTCCATCCATATCAGAAAAATGTAAGGGTAACTTAAGTAGGGTTGGGTTGGGTTAAATTATCTACCCTTACATTTCTCTGCTATAAAATAAAGAATTTGGATTTTCACTAAACTTCGAGTTAACAAGGCTAAAAGAAAAACTGGTAAATTTCCTTTAATACGCCCATCGCTTTTATTATTATGATATCAGAACACTCAAAAAATTATTTTAGGCTTTTTAGTCCATTTTATAAAAGCTTGTTTTCAAAAAGTTTTTTTTTCTAAATTTATTAAGATAGAGAACATCCTCAGTTCTAAAGTTTCACATTACTGTCCTTAAATCTCGAGACCTACATAAATAAGTCAAAAGTTTTTTTCGGCCCTTGTAGTTTTGGACCTACAAGGGAAGATTCAAAACTCCGAAATTCTAAAAATCTGTCAAATCTTTGTTATTAGTGCAGATATTTCAATTTTGTTAAAACTTATCTACAAACAGTTGATTCTGTCAATAAAATGACTTTGATTCAAGATTAAAAAAAAATTATAAGTTAAATACGGACCTGAATTTTTATTCAATTTTTTGCTTCACATTATTCACTCGATTAATCCCTAGCTATAAAAGAAAATTGAAAAAAATCCAGATCCGTATTTTTTTTCTTAATTTTTTTTTATGAAATCTTGAATACGATAAAAAATTTGACAACATCATTTTATTGAAAGGATCAACTGTTGTAGAGAAGTTTTAACAGAATTGAAATATCTTCCTTAATAACGGATTTCTAAGATTCCAAATTTGAATTTTCCCTCTAGCTTTAAAACGACAAGGGCTAGGAAAAAACTTTTAACACTTTGTTTCTTGTCTCAAGATTTAAGGACAGTAATGTGAAATCCCCAGCAGGGCAATTCTGGAAATAAATTCGTATACGGATCTAATGAAAACTCAAACGAGGTTCGTATACGGATTAATTTCAAGAACTGAGTCGCAGGTCTTTCTTTTATAAAAGAATATATATAGAGTTTCCTATTCAATACCATGAAAAATGTGACACTCTATACATTCCATTTTCTTTAGCTTCCTAATTTCTTATTCTCGCGGATCTACATCTCAACAAGCACTAACTCAAGTTCAACAATAACAGCAAACATTGGAACGCCTACCATTGAAAATATCGAAAAAAAATTCGAAAAGAGCGCGGAACACAAAGCCACAATCCAAGAACCACAAAAAGAGACGGCTGCAAGTAAAACTAAGAAGGAAGATGCTACGCTAAATCCAATGATAAACATGGAAAAGAAGTTTCACGATGATCAATGGAGCTCCACTGAGGAGGAAAAACTGGCCGACGAACAAGCGATGAAAAAAATGAAATATTCACTTTGGTAAGGGTTAAATTCTGAGTTACTTGCTTCTATATTTATGACACGTATAAAATACTGGCAGTAATCACTCATCACGGCTGACAGCCAGTTAGACGCTGTTTTAACCATTTTGTAAAATATATCGCATTTTAAATGCTCTCTTACTTACATTAAACTACTTTATAAACTAGATCATAAAACATTTAGTAATTAGTTAGTAACTTCTTATTCTTCCAAATTTGCAATACTGCGATACAGAATACACCTAATTGTTTTAGGTTCATGGGGATATCTTCACTAACTTTCGGAAGCTTTATCTTCTATAAATATGGTGCTCCAGTACAAACAGAGACTGGCGAAATCATACAAGATGAATTTTCAAGCTTACCCATATGGAAACAGTACATTTTAAGAGTTTGGAAGCATGCAAAACTTGCCATGTTATTTATACAAGAACCCTCTCGAGATAAGCTTTTACCAGATCCTTTAACATATCCCTACTATCAACCTCCTTACACATTAGTTTTGGAGTTCACAGATGTAATGGTTCATCCAGAATGGACCTACAACTCTGGGTGGAGATTTAAAAAACGACCTGGTGTTGATTATTTTTTGGAAAACCTTGCAGGCCTGTATGAGATAGTGGTTTTTACTGCTGAACCAGGTATTACCATATTTCCTGTGATTGAAGCTCTTGACCATAAAGGTTTCATCTCATACAAATTGGTTCGAGACTCAACACATTTCATCGATGGACACCATATTAAAAACTTGGATAAGCTTAATAGAGATTTAAAAAAGGTTATAGTCATTGATTGGGATAGTCAGTCAGTGAAGTTTCATCCAGACAACCAATTTGTTGTCAATAAATGGGAAGGTAACGACAATGACCACACCCTCATGGATTTGACTGAGTTTTTGAAAACACTTGCCCATAATAATATAGAAGATGTTCGAGATGTACTTAAATATTACAAACAATTTGATGACCCATTGCAAACTTTTAGACAAAAGCAAATTGAGTTTCTAGAAAGTCAGCAAAAAAAGGATAAAAAACAAGAAAACCCAGTGTCCTCTGTTAAAAGACTTTTTGATGCTGTATTGTAGTTTATTTTAATAGATTTCTCATAAGTTTGTTTTAAATTAATAGGTACATACATTTTAATAAATCTATTACCACAAAAGTTTTTGCGTTTAATTGACATACAGATTTAATAACTTTTTTAAGGACACCTACTCAAAAAATTTTTTTTTTACCAATTTTAAGGTAATTTTTTGACTTCAAAAAAATTAAAAATGAAAAAACTGAGCCAACTAAGTGATAAAGAGAATTTAAATGTGAAAAAAAGTGCATTTAAAATATCCCTACTATCAGCCTCCTTTTACATTAGTTTTGGAATTCACAGATGTAAGGGTTCATCCTGCATGGACCCACAACTCTGGATAGCGATTTAAAAAATGACCTGGTGTGGATTATTTTTTAGAAAACCTTGCAGGCCTGTATGAGATAGTGATGCTTACTGCTGAACCAGGTATATTTTCTGTGATTAAAGCTCTCGACCATAAAGGTTTCATCTCATACAAATTGGTTTGAGACTCAACACATTTTATTGATGGACACCATATTAAAAACTTGGATAAGCTTAATAGAGATTTAAAAAGGGTTATAGTCATTGATTGGGATAGTCAGTCAGTGAAGTTTCATCCAGACAACCAATTTGTTATTAATAAATGGGAAGGTAATGACAATGACCACACCCTCATGGATTTGACTGAGTTTTTGAAAACACTTGCCCATAATAATATAGAAGATGTTCGAGATGTACTTAAATATTACAAACAATTTGATGACCCATTGCAAACTTTTAGACAAAAGCAAATTGAGTTTCTAGAAAGTCAGCAAAAAAAGGATAAAAAACAAGAAAACCCAGTGTCCTCTGTTAAAAGACTTTTTGATGCTGTATTGTAGTTTATTTTAATAGATTTCTCATAAGTTTGTTTTAAATTAATAGGTACATACATTTTAATAAATCTATTACCACAAAAGTTTTTGCGTTTAATTGACATACAGATTTAATAACTTTTTTAAGGACACCTACTCAAAAAAATTTTTTTTTACCAATTTTAAGGTAATTTTTTGACTTCAAAAAAATTAAAAATGAAAAAACTGAGCCAACTAAGTGATAAAGAGAATTTAAATGTGAAAAAAAGTGCATTTAAAATATCCCTACTATCAGCCTCCTTTTACATTAGTTTTGGAATTCACAGATGTAAGGGTTCATCCTGCATGGACCCACAACTCTGGATAGAGATTTAAAAAATGACCTGGTGTGGATTATTTTTTAGAAAACCTTGCAGGCCTGTATGAGATAGTGATGCTTACTGCTGAACCAGGTATATTTTCTGTGATTAAAGCTCTCGACCATAAAGGTTTCATCTCATACAAATTGGTTCGAGACTCAACACATTTTATTGATGGACACCATATTAAAAACTTGGATAAGCTTAATAGAGATTTAAAAAGGGTTATAGTCATTGATTGGGATAGTCAGTAAGTGAAGTTTCATCCAGACAACCAATTTGTTATTAATAAATGGGAAGGTAACAACAATGACCACACCCTCATGGATTTGACTGAGTTTTTGAAAACACTTGCCCATAATAATATAGAAGATGTTCGAGATGTACTTAAATATTACAAACAATTTGATGACCCATTGCAAACTTTTAGACAAAAGCAAATTGAGTTTCTAGAAAGTCAGCAAAAAAAGGATAAAAAACAAGAAAACCCAATGTCCTCTGTTAAAAGACTTTTTGATGCTGTATTGTAGTTTATTTTAATAGATTTCACATTAGTTTGTTTTAAATTAATAGGTAGGTACACTACTTTTGCAATTAATTTATTTTAATAAATCTATTAACACAAAAGTTTTTGCGTTTGAGTGGGACATACAGATTTAATAACTTTTTTAAGAACACTTACTCAAAAACATTTTTTTAACAACTTTAAGGTAACTTTTTAAGTTAACTTCAAAAAATGAAAAAGTAAAAATCTTAACCAATTAAGTGATTAAAAGTTTAGTTTAGAATTTAAATAAGAAAAAAAGAGACTACAATATCCCTACTATCAGCCTCCTTTTACATTAGTTTTGGAGTTCACAGATATAATGGTTTATCCAGAATGGACCTAGAACTCTGGATGGAGATATAAAAAATGACCTGGTGTTGATTATTTTTTGGAAAACCTTGCAGGCCTGTATGAGATAGTGGTGTTTACTGCTGAACCAGGTATTACCATATTTCCTGTGATTGAAGCTCTCAATTCAAGACTCAACACATTTCATCGATGGACACCATATTAAATTATTAAATTAAATTTTGGTAAGACTTTTACCTCATGAACTTGCTTCAAATTTCAAAATTGTTTTCCAGGTAACTTTTTTATTTTACTTGGGATGCTAAGAGATTTTTCAACTCTAGTTATAAAAATTCTACTGTTATCGAGGGGTGATCAGCTGCCCACAGTAGGTGTACAAATTTTTCTACAGGACTCCACAAGACTATACAGAACCCCACAGGACTATACAGAACCCCACAGGACTATACAGGACCCCCAGGACTTGTACAGGGCTATACAGGAACAAAAATTTATTAAAGTCCTGTAGGATGGTGAACAAATTTGGTTCAGCTGATCACCCTTCGACTGTTAATGAAAACTTAAAAATCTGTTTAATTTTATATAAATAAATATTGACTTTATAACAGGGAGAAAAAGGTGTATAAAGAAAATAATTACCCAAATCCAACCAAATTTCACTTTAAAAAAATTTCAAAATAACGAGGTTAATGAGGTTATGTTCTTCGGTAAAAAATAGCTTTCACAGCAGTTTTTGTGATTTTTTTGTTGGCTGTTGAACTTTTTCCTAAAAAAAATACTGATACAAAATGTCGCTTTCAACCACAAGGTGGTGCTTTCGACTTTAAGATTTTTTAATTTACACTTTTTTTTGGTCTTTTTTTCTGAGTTTTTCTTGAATTAAAATTTAAAAACTTTCAGAAAAATATGGATAGGGCTCCTACAGTAGAAGTGGAGTATTGGTAAGTTATTACTTGTACAAACTGATTATTTCAAGTTCTTTTATTTAATTTAAATTTGACTGTGGGCTGGCCTTGCGCGCTCTTTTCAGTAGCTCTTCCTTTTGTCGGCGGTAAGCACAGAAGACCACGGTTCGGTCCGCTTTAAACGAGTCAATATGTTATGGCGGTAAGCAGCTTTGTTTGCCCTTTCACACACGCGTTTTTCTGCAGCGCGGTTCCGCAGCGTTACCGCAATTGCGGTCCGTGGTGCCGGTACACACACGCGTTTTTCTGCAGCGCTGCGACATCGCGCTGCAGAAAAATGTCTGTGTGTACCAGCACCACGGACCGGCGCTTATGTGCATATGCAATGTCAGTTATAACTGACAGACTCTTTATAGAGATTTTATACAGCCTGCCATTTCAATTCTTGTATCAAATAGTCGCAACTGTGAGAAACAAGGTACCTATACAATTCAAACATACATAAAAAGGATAGCCAGTCCCCTACACCGACTAGGTAAGGGTAATACAGTGTTGAATGGCACTTTTGTATCAATACCGTTCCCGGTGTCATGAGTGTTGATACAGTCACAACAAATTGTATTACACTTGACATGACGTAAATGCGCTATCTGAATGTTCGACGAGTTATATCTTGTCCAAATCTATTTACCATAACTGACAATTGTTTTAATACTTGCAACAATGTCACAGTATTGTTGAAACAATTAATTGTCACAGTTGGTAAAAAGCCCATGGATAGGACATACATATTATACCATGACTGCATGACACAGAGTGTCATGAGACACAGAGTGTCATGATACTATTAAATATGAAATATGTATTACTAGTTATGCATACTGCGAAAAAGCTCTCTCTTTTGGTTAAAGTTAAGTCGAGAGTCCGGGATTCCCCAAATTCTTGAATACCGAAACGTAGAATAAAACAAAGAACAAGAAAAAAAGCAGTGTTGATGCGCCGCAAAATAAAATATAAATCAGTGTTGCCAAAGCTGGCACAATTTTGAGTCGCTTATAGCTCACCGCTCCCACTGTGTCATGACACATTGCCTTGATACAGCAAGCGGTGTCAGCGTCATTGTATCGACACACGTTACCCATGCCTAAAGCCGCGTATCCATTTGTAACAAATGGCCCGTAACGTGTCCGCGAACATGTTACGTTACGACTAGTGGAGACGGAATTCTGTTGCATGGTACGCGTAACTAATTTGACACGCGTAACTGTTACAAGCCAAACCACCATTTGTCGGTTTCTAGTCGTCGCATCAAAGGACTGCTACGTTACGCTCGGAAACAAGTTGGGACAAGTACATATCGTGTATCTTTGGGTCAAAATTTGAGTCGTTGAATCGTAACCTTGTTTAGTTAAGGGCCATTCGTTACAAATGGATACGCGGCTTAAAACCAACACAACGCTTTCGCAAGGCGCATTTTCATTGGAAACACGCTGTTTTCTCTCCCTTGTACACTTAGATCATATACCTTATATTGTCTCACGCACTTGTGGTTTTTGGATTAAGGAATTGAATTGGAACACCCTGTATATCTTTCCTTAGTCTATGGCCTGTCAAGTTTTTCACTGACCTGTCAGTGTCATCATTCGTTAAGTTTATGAAATAATCAAAATCTAAGTTAATTCCATTTAAATTTGGGGATTTTTACGTTAATGTAATAAACCTTTCATCGATTCTTATATATGCTTGTTTTTATTTTTTTATGTTCACCAAAAATTCATATAGAAGTTGTCAAGTGTTTTTTTATTTACCGCCCCTTTGAACAAGGACTAGAAGAAAATCTTCTAAAAATTTGTCTCTCTCTGAACATAGTTGGACAAATTTATTTGATATTTCCTTTTTTGGTTAGCTTTGTGTAGCTCTTATAAAGTAAAATGGCTTACACGATTTTGACTATAATTTGGGTGGGAACAATATACCTGCATGTGGTCGCAGTGCATGGAGGTCCAGTCTCACCACTTAAGATTACAATACAATAATTTGGTCCATTCTTCAATTGTTATTACTAAGGTTACTTATAGTAAAGCAAACTTTCCTGTACAATGAGTGTCCTTAGTTATTACTAGTTGTATAGGGCCAATTTCTCCCATTGAGTTAAGTTCCAATTCAGGCTCAGGATATCCTTTTTAAAATAAACAAAGTAAGAACCCTTGATGTATGGATATAAATTGAGCCCTGTACCAATTTTGTATTTAACCATTTTATGTTATATGTAGCTATATAATTCCTAATATAGCTTGGCATAAAGTACCCTCAACAAACACCTAAATCCGCTATTCTTGCACAAATTCGCTCGGCACACAATCTGCAGCAGGTTGCCAAATGATACCCTGTGAATACTATTTTTTCTACATAAAACAAAAGTTAAGACTGGCGCGGTTTTTGTGTAGATTGTGTCATTGAATCAGTTTGAGGCGGGGGCTTAATAATGAATAATTTTTATCCAAAAATTGGTGAGGAGGCTAGGGCAAACGTACTTGCACCAATTTTATTTCTGTTTTTTTATACATTTTATTGCGCATTGTTCTTTTGCTCAGTGGATTGGGATAGTCGCTATATTTCCTCCAAAAATCAATTGAAGTACCTATAGCATTAAACATGGTATTTTGCTAACCAACGATCGAAAACAGACAATAATTAGGGAGTATTTACAGATGTTTGTACATGAACCTAGGACTGCAAAAATAAAAGTTAGACTTTTTTTGTTATTTGTTACAGCAACAAATGTGGATATTTATCAAAATATGAAGAACTGGAAAAACATCTTAAAGAAAAACATCCCAATATAGCATTGCACGGTCGTGAAGGTCGAAGAGGTAAACTTTATGATGTTTCAATTAATAATATACTCGTAATATACACAATATCAACTATTTTCTTGAGTTGAAAGAAATTAACAAATTAGGATGTTTATCCAAGATAAATCAACGACGCCGGCGTTTATACTCTTCTATAAATAAAAATTACTTTTGGCAGATAGCGCTAGAAAAAACGGTGCCCAGAAATAAAACCCAAACCAAAGGGTTTCATAACCTACCTATTTTTGTTTAACACTTGAAAATTTTAACACAACACATCGTAAATTTTAGTACCTGGGAATTAAATAATCAGACAGTTAACTGTCAACACTTATTAGGTGTTCATCAGATATTGGACTCCCGTGAGGATAAGTTTTCGAGCTACTTACGGAAAAATACGAGAGAAACAAAAACTTTTTAAAACCTGTTTAAAACCAAAAATGTTTTTGTATCTTGATGATGTAATATTTTAATAAAGGGTTTAAAACAAATAAACTAGTTTGATTCATGTATTATTAGTGTAAAATATATAACATATCAAGACCCGAAAAGAACTAAAAAGTATATTTTTATTACCGCGATCCTGAATATTTAGGATATAGGTTTAAGTTTTTTGGTTTGATTTTTTATTTTCCTGATTTTAGGTTCTTTTGAAATAACTGTAAATGGAGAGCTAGTTCATTCAAAGTTACAAACCTTAGCCTATCCAGACCACGATGACCTGTCAAATATTATAACCGATACTGAAAAAGGAAAGCCAGTAAGAAGCCCTTGCAAACCACAACCAATCACATCTTGTGTAATTGTTTAGCATAATAATATGATGATTAAATATTTATTTTAGTACGATTCATAGTAAGTATAAATAACAGATGCATAAACAGTCTTCTCTCGTGTCGTTTATTCATTTGTTTCTGTATGACTCCTAATCACTTGATAAACCGAATAAAAAATCACCTTTCGTGGCGCCCTTAAGAAAGGGTGCTTTGGGTACCTACAAGGAAGTCATTTTTCTTTCTTGAGTAGAATTGTTATTTTTCTCAAGCCTTCTAGCGGCATGACCAAGGTTTAACTCATGTTATCTTGCTTTCAAGATTTTTCGGCTGACCCCACTTAAGTATTTTGAAATTTTGTGGTCTCTGTGAATTAAAGTTAGTCTTTAGATTTGATTCGGTGTCCGCACTATTATCGTGTTTTAAGTTTGTTATCGACAGATTCATCGGGCCGGCTGCGGCTACCGCTGAATTAATTTATTGCATTTTATGAGCATAGGTCATAGGTAAAGGATTTTCGGTTCGGATCGGTTATTGATGAGTTCAGTCGGTGAACGTAGCAACTTTCCCGTTGGTCACGTGACTATGTCGACGCCATCTAGGGATTACTTTTTAAAAATTTATTTACTCGCAGCGCCAGTGACCTACGTTGCCGTTTTACTGTAAACAAAATCTTTTTGCATTGCAACAGCAAAATTTGCAACACTGAACCAAAGCCTTGATAAAAAAAAATTAAAGCAGGAGGCGACTATAATTTTTCAAAAGAATTCAATGGAAGGTTGATTCTTATATTCTCAAGAGGTCAATATAAGAGATAACTTAAAAGGAATAGGAAAGGATGTTTTAAACAAATTTATGCAGACCATTAAAATGGAATTATGTAATTTTAAGTGCAAAATTTAATAAAAAAATTATTTTATAGTGGCAACCATGCATCTTTTTCACCTTTTCTACGTGGCAGAGGTGGTAAAAGTAGACAAGTGTGGCGGTGTCAAGTGACGTAGGAAGCGTAGCGTTGCTAGACCGAAAACTTTTGATGGCCGATCGAAGTGTGAGGAAAAATGGTGGATCACTTTTGACTCTGATCGGTATATTTACCCATTAGAATCGCGGTGGTGAATTAATAGGGGGTGGGGTGAAGCAGGGGTTGTTTCTTTATTGATTTTTAGGGGTGACACTGTCAACTACCGCCGCCGCCGCGATCGCGATAAAAGATTGAAGTTGTGTAGAAAAAAGTGCCGTAATGTAACAAAAAAACGCGTCTATCCCGGACTGAATTATTTTAAAAACTAGCAATTACCTAACTGTGTCTTTCATAAACCTTCTTGGTGATGTGATTATAGATAGGTGATAAAAAAAAACAGTGGAATGTGCCGGGCTAATATACAGTGTGGCCGTGGTTGGGCATGCCTGGGCTGACACTGCTAAAAATTTTTTAGTATGAAAGAAATTCTAGAAAAATTACTGTGGTTTTTGAACAATTGTGAAAGAACTGAATAGGCAAACTGTTGGCAATTAATCCTACTGCCATTGCTCCTTCAATAGAAAAAATCTGCGGCCAAGCTGAAGAAGGTGTGTAATTATCTAGTAAACAAAATTATGTACTATTTTATATTTCTAAAAAATTCTAATAATGGTTCCATTTTACTGCTTATCAAAACATAAAGAAAACTTTATAATAGAGTACCTTAGCATTAGAAACACAAATTTACTGAAAGTTAATAATTCCTGTAGGAATTCATAAAATAACATTTATAGGTAGGTATTTAATTAAATAAGATTAAACAAGGTAGCAAATTTTTGTCTAGAACATGTCTCAGGTAGTTAAGTACCTGTATTTTGTTTTGAAAACTAGAATAAGGGTATGGTGAGGAATACCCTTGTGGATAAGTCAGTTCAAATTATAAACAAGAGCCCATAAAATTATTCTCTTATCTCTTAACATAGCTTATAAATAAAAATATCTATATTACATACAATGTTGCCAATTTTGTTATATTGCAGTGCATTGTCATAACCTAAAAATAGTTGGTAGGTAGAAAGATATAAAAAATAAAGATATCTTAATGCAAGTTAAATTATCAATAAAGTGCTTATATCTACTATAATGTTATTAATGGGTTTAAATTTTACGTACAATGCAAGTTAAATTATCAATAAAGTGCTTATATCTACTATAATGTTATTAATGGGTTTAAATTTTACATACTAAAAGGGCAGGATAGAAAAGCTTTTAATGTTTGTTAATGTATAGGTCCCTATGACATCAATTTTTTTTTAAAGCTAATAATATTGTTTTGCTGGGTGCTTTGCTTTGTTTAGAAATAAAGCTAATATTTAAATGTCTGCATGTATATCTATACAATACATAAGTACCTATAGATTATCTTCATTTATCTACATTTACCTTATTTTAAACAATATTTTTTCAGTTTTTTACCTCACTGTCTGTAACCTTTGTAGTATGCAGTTAATTGACTGCTTTGATTTCTTCTATTTAACCCATAACCAAAGACATCACATTTTATTAACATAACCAGTTACAAGGAGTCTTACAGACTCCTCTTATCTATATCATTTTTTTTATTCTGTATAAGTTTGTTGCATCACTGACATTGAAGATTTTGTTAATGTTTTTTATAAGATGTTTTATCAATTGTATGGTGATATTTTATATAGATCTTATTTTATTAGGAAATGTACAAAAGAATGACAAAAAGTTAGAAACCTGCACTTTACATAGGAGGAGTCTAACAGACTCCTGTACACCAGTTACAGGTTAAGTAGGTAGGGGAAACATGCAAATTGTATAAAATATGTCTCCCACATCTTGTTTTAAAAATACCAAGTCTGAACTAAATTGTACACTTTATACCAGCTTTTTCTGTGTTTGATTTATTTTGCATGTTAGTCTACTTATTATTTATGAATAAAACTAAAATAAAGTTTATTAGGATTAAGGAGAGCAAAATTCATTACCTATTGTATACATTCCGTTCTTAAAGTTATTTGTGTATAAAGTCCCTCATTTGTAGAAGAAAAATCAACATCTAATTTATAATAAATTTTTATAGTTTGGTTCAAAAAAAGTTAATTTGAAAAATTTATTTAGCCACAGATTTAGCAATCTAGTTTTATTATGCAGATCAATAGTTTGACAAAAATTAATAAAAAACCACCCTATGTCATAAATTTTATCCAGGGCTATCAAAATGGACGGGCCATGATCCTCCACTTTGTTGACCTCACATCTGGGGCTGATTTTTATTTGATGGTCACGTTACGACACAGCTGATTGTCTTTAAAATTTTAAAGTTGGAATGATGGTTCATGGATATTTGATTTTTTGTTAAATAAAGCCGTTTTTGAGATTGTTTTTACTTTATTCTGACAGAACAATTTTTTTTAAATGTATAGCAAGCCCTAATTTTTCATAGCCGCTTCATTAGCTCACACAAAAATTAAGTTTAAAGCAGAAGCGAATGTGACAATCACATATGACAAAGTCAAATATAGGTCAAATATAACAGTTGGCCTTTGGTACATGGCTTGTAATTTGAATTCAAAATAAGGAATGCTAAATCTTGAAGATTTTAACCTTTTAATCATGTTGCTGTCTTACAAACCTTTGGTGGAATATCGGGATGGTGTCTGAGAATATTTCACTGAAATTTTGCGGAAATCTGTAGTGCCATTTTGAAAATATCATAAAAAAACGTCTGACCACCCATAAGACCCAATGTAAAATTCAGCCCCGGGAGAACAGCTGATTTTTTCAGGGTCGTGATATTCACCAAAAACTGAAAAATATGAAGCAAGCTAAGATTTAAAAACATTTTGAACAGCCCCCTGGTTGTATTTTTAAGGTTATGTTTATCTCTGATGTTTATGATTTCAATAAAGGAGGTTGAAAATGTTTAATTTTTTTAAAAATTTCTTTTGGGGTGTTTTGTGAATTCCTGTTAATTTGCAAAAATTACAAAAATAAATGCAGGGTATGTACTTAAGTGGTTCTTAGTTTAAACAAATATTAGCAATAGATGGTAAAAGTTAACATATTATATTTACTTAATATTGGTTAGATTTGGTTAGAGTCCTTGTATAATCCAATGTGCTCTATATATATAACTGGATAGGCCTTTACATATATGCAAAGTGAAGCAAAAATATTGAATATTTTTTGTAGAGAGAGCACACTGCACAGGAGGTGCTACCTTTCCTGTTTTTTTACTTTCTGATGATATTCTCTGGTTTTGAAAATTTACAGACATCTGATTTTTCATCTACAACTTTATTTTTATTGTGATTAGGTATACTAGTTTTATAGGAGTGAAAAGCCTTGATTATTTACATGCAACACAACATTTTTCCATTTTTTATTTTTGTTTAGCAAAAACAATTTCAAAAAAATACTGTAGTAAGTATTAAGTTCACAGAATACCACTGGTGTTAAGAACTAGAGAGAGAAAGATTGCAATGGTAATTACCATTTATGTATGTTCACTCTAAAAAAACTTTTTAAATTTTTGCCTTAGTGCCCCATATATGTAATGTAATATGTCAACATTATTTTGAAATTTATAATTCTATATTCTTTGGTTTATAATGCCTTATTTGAAATAGGTAAGTAAATGTTTTACCCATCTTATTTTGATATGGAGTAAAAAGAAGACACCTTAGCATAAAAAGAACTAAGGGACTCAAAAGTGACACTAAATTTGTGCTTTAAAGATTGGTAAATGAGGCATTACCTATATTTGTGTTATGCTCTTTGAAAACTTACACTGGATTCTTGAATGTCTGTGGTACAATCAAGAGCTATATCTGTCAGTTAAAGCATGTTATTTTACTAGAATTGGTAATTGATCAACTTCAAACTCATTATGTATGCCTATATAGTTTTGAATCCTCAACATGATAAACCAAGGGGTGAACAGCTAACCCAGAATGTGTACACAGATTGTGAAAATCCACAATCTTTGCTAAGATTGTGAGGGATTGTAAAGGACTGTGATAAGATTGTGAGGGATTGTGATGGACTATGGTAAGATCATGAGGGATTGTTAAGGACTGTGGTAGGATTGTGAGGAATTGTGAAGTACTGTGAAAAGATTGTGAGAAATGTGTTCACTAATTGTGAGAGCTATTCACTCCTCATGATAAAAAGTGTACTTTGCTCTTGCCTTTGTTATATTGTGTTTTGTAATAAAAAATTATAATCAAGATTTTTCCCTGTTAAAAACTCCAAAATAGGCCTAAATACAGAGTTTGAAGTCAAGCAGTCATAAATTGACAATTTAAGTTAAGAGAAACATGCTATAGGTAAACATTTCTGTCTCTTCCAAGCCAAAAATACAGGAAAAGAGAGAAATTAGGGACTTTTTGCATCCACTCCATTAGCTACCTTTATTAATGTGACAATAAATAACAGCGGCGTAGCGTGCCTGAAGGGGCGGGGGGGGCCGACAGCTAAAAAGGGCGCCCCTTGTGACCAAAAAGAAAATGCCTCAATTTGCTGTTGCCGGACCTGCTACTTAATAAAGCTTAGGACGCTTCGGCCACCCATGGGGCGCCAGTACCCCTGGGGCGGAGGGGGAGACAAACCCCCCTCCACGCCCCCCCCCACGCTAAGCCACTGTTAAATAGCAGGTGTCACATGATATTTAGAAGTCCAATCTCCCTTTTGCAGAAACAATTTTTATTTGCGTTATTCTTTTTTATTTCTTCAGTCTGTCAGCAAAATTAATTAAAAATCTGAAACCAACTATAGGGAAAAACAAAAGTATAAAGACCTTGGGGAAAAACTAAAAAACCAATACCAGTGAAAAACCACCAGGAAAATATAGGATTAGGTCTGTTTACTGTGTATTTTTTTTTACACACTTCACAGAACATTGATGACTTTTGGTTAGTTGGTGAACACTGTTGCCAAACAACACATATATCTACCAGTTTTTATAAAAAATAAATAGGGATAAAATTAAATATGCAGATTACCCCCCATTGGTAAAATATTTGAAATTTAGATTACATTTTGTCATAAGGTTATATGTGCCGCATCACAGTCTCTAAAGGAAGGAACTCAAGTCTGCCTTATTTGGTCACAAGTAAGGTCAAACATTATCCTTTGGTACGGGATAAAGTTCAAACCAGGTAACTGTGCATGACTCAAATAAAGGATAATGTGAAAAATGGGACATGCATTAAGACTCGAGATGAATAAGTTTTTGCATGTGATTAGCAGTGGCGGCTCGTCCATAGGTTTGCAGGTTTGCACAACCCCCAAAAAATATAGGTAAAATAATAGAAGAACTATTAATTATATATTTTTAAATTCCCATCAGAATTATGTACATTTATACTCTTCCGCACCTCTTATATCATGCGCGCCGGCCGCCCACAGCGACAGCTTTATCTCGCGGTTTGCAGCTCGAATGCAACCCAATGCGCCTATGACAAAGCGCGCGAGATTTTGTTTTTAATAGCAAATTCTTTTGACAAAGTTAGTGGGCCACTGACACTGTTTTGGTGCTGTCAAAAAATTGCCCCAGTGCAGTTTCAAAAGAATACAAAAGTGCACTAGTGCAACACGAGCTCAGAGAGCCAGTGGCAAAAAATGTGCACTGAGTGCAACATTGGGCTTGTCAGTGGGTCAAAAGAATACAAAAAATTGCACTAGTTTACCCAAAAGAATATGAAAACTGCACTAGTAGCGCACCAGTGCTGAACTTTTTTCCCAAAAGAATTCGCCATAAGTGTAGATTTCAAAGCCGCCCCGTAAAGCTCAGTGAGGTTGCAGGTCGACTGCAAACCAATTGTTTATTTTGCATGCTTATTTCTTATTTTAATTTGTTGTGTAGTCCGTTTAAGTAAATCCCGATAGATGTGTCTTGAATGTTAATATTGGGATTTATTCGTTTATTATTAAAGCTTGATCTGTATATATGTGTGTTAAAAAATTACTATTCTAATTTGCAACCTCCAGATTTTTATTCTACGAGCCGCCACTGGTGATTAGGTAATTATTTGGTTTTGGTAAGGCACATGTTTAATTTCTTAGAAAATTAAAAACAGAAACAAAAATACTAAATGCAGTGGCAAGTTTTTAAGATAATATGCATTTAAAGTTTTGAACTATAAAAAAAATTGTATGTAAGCTTTCTGAACTAATATCATAAGCTCTTTTGTCTTTAATGAGCAGTAATATAATTTCAGAGATTTTGAATTCATTTTTGTTAGGGCAATTATAGGTATACTTTGCACACACAGCACACAGCTTGGTTATTTAGTCATATATGTACAGTGTGTCCCATAACTTAACTGAATAATTTTTTTTAAATAAAGGTGATAAATTTTATTTATAGTGATATTAGCTTACACCCAATTCACATAGAGGGCACTCTCTCATACTTAATCATAACTTAGTTTATTAAAGTTTTTATAAAAAGATTTTGTGGATTTAGTATTTAAAAAATTATGAAAAATCCTGGCAAAAATGTAAACTGAACCATAATATAAGTTTTTACTATGATTTTTATATTACCTATACAGTCGAACCTCTATAACTCGAACCTGAAGGGACAACCAAAACAGTTCGAGTTATGGAGAGTTCGAGTTATAGAAACTCGAGTTAAATAGGTTAAAATACATGTAAAAAGTGCAGGGACCACTTAAAAGGTTCGAGTTATAGAGAGGTTCGAGTTATAGAGAGGTTCGAGTTATAGAGGTTTGAGTTAGAGAGGTTCGACTGTAATTAACAGATTAAATAAAAATTGCAAATGTCTAAATTTCGAAAACAGTTTTTTGTAGCTCAACATATACAAAGTATATATTTGCATAAAAACTATGGGGATAGAAGTTATGTTTTTATTAAACACCATAAGTACACTGCACAAAAAAAGTTACACTTGTTTTAATGTACCACTAGTTGTGGTTCTTGTGGCAAAAAACCCTCAATCATAAAATGTTGTATATTGGTTTTTAGATAGGTTAGCAAACAACTTTGTAAATTAAAAAAAAATTATATGCTTATAATTTACTGTTAATTATTTGTAAATTAGAAGTTGTGAAAACCAAAAACTTACCATGCCCATTTTTTTTCTCGAAGATAATTTAACTATCTAACCCGCATATGGGGGTGAGCAAACCCCAAATTAGTTCTAAAAAAGTGATTAATTTTTTTTTTAATTTTGACAAAAAACACCCTTGCTTGCCCAAACATACATGCTGATAAAATTTAGTAGGCGCATTTAAAAGTACGGGATTAGAGCTTTTATTTGATGTATTGCTTATCTATATCGTCCGAAAAATAATACCCCTACAAGTTGTTCAATTAGGGGTAGTTTCTTGCAAGTAACTTGATTTTTTTAATTAAACAATTTTTTCTCAAAAACCATTTTTTCAAAAAACTTGTAGAAACCAATCGTTTAGAGATTGAAACTGCCTACAAAGAAATATATAATTTTTTTTAGCTCGTAAAATTTTCAATAGACTGATTTATGACGCAGCTACATAGCTATACTAACACAACTAAGAGCAGCACTTATAGCTCACACATATACTATACTATAGTAGTGTGAGCTATAGTGATCCTAATTTTTTCGAGAAAAAAAAAGTTGCTCCGATTTCAAAAATTTTTATATATCTTTGCGTTTCAGATGATTTTGTAACTTTTTTGTTGCGCCGTCTGTGTGTCTGTCTGTCTGTCTGTATGTCTGTCTGTCTGTATGTCTGTAACGACCAACGCGCATAACTCAAATACCGCTTGGCCGATTTTAATGAAATTTGGTACCTAGGCTGGAACTTGGGTCGAGATGGTCCCATTTAAACATGAAGGAAATCCACCGAACACAAACCAAATAAAAGGGTGGGGGTAGATTTCAAAAATTAGAGTTTATGTGAAAATATGGCGTGTGTGATATCAAACGAAAGGGAATTGAGTTTGCATTTAAACAAAATACATTTTAATTTATTTAAAAAAAGGGTGGGGGTATATTTTAAAAATTAGAGTTTAAGTGAAAATATGGCGTGTGTGATATCAAACGAAAGGTAATTGAGTCCGGAGTTTAACAAAATAAAAATAAGGGTGGGGGTAGATTTCAAAAATTTGAGTTTAAGTCAAAACATGGCTTGTGTGGTAGCAAACAAAAGGTAATTTAGTGTGGAGTTGAATAAAATATATTTCAGTTTTTAGTTATATTAGCTCACACGTACACTATAACTATAGTACCTAGTGTGAGCTTAGGGGCCCATATATTGGCAGAGTTTTTTTTAAGTCAAAGAAATTTTTTTTGTTTGCTGCGGATTTTTTGTATGATAGAAGCATGCAAGGCCTAAACGAATAGGTGGATCTTATAGCCGGTTCAAGTCTTTTTCAAAATATGTGCTTAAAGGCTATGTAGCTTATACAAGTATAGCTGTCTTTTTTCAAGCGCGGTTGCAACCACGCGGCACTGCATCATATGCCAAGTGCTGTATATATAGGTATACTTTTGAAGGCGACGCTCACGGCCGACCGTTTGATGACCTACCGGTTGTACCTAAACGTTTCGGCGCTATCAAGTTAAGCGCCGATTATTTTGACGATGGCTATTTGGGCGCTGGACGTTTAGGCAGTAGCCGTAAAACACAAAAATAATAATACCTTGACACCCACTTTTTTTGCGACGACTTTCTGGACGCCTGCTGTTTTGGCGCCGACAATTTGGGCGTTCACCATTTGGGCGATGACCAGCAATAATAGCTGTAACCATAAAAAATAATAATGCCTTGACACGCACTTTTTTTGCGAAGATTGTTTGGGCGCCTGTCGTTTTGGTTCCATTCGGACCATTTGTGCTCCAATCATCACCAAAACCGCAGTCTATCAAACAGTCGTCGCATAAAAGTGGGTGTCAAGGCATTATTATTTTTTGTTGTTTACGGCTATTGCCTAAACGTTCAGCGCCCAAATAGTAATCGTTAACATGATCGGCGCTTAACTTGATAGCGCCCAAAAGGTCTGCGCCCAAACGTTTAGTGTACAACCAGTAGGTGATCAAAAAATCGGCCGTGAGCGTCGCCTTCAAAAGTATACCTATGCAGCTCTTGGCATATGAAGTAGTGCCGCTTAAGGTCACTATATCACGAAGTTCCTTCTAGAAGGAACTTCGTGATATAGTGACCTTAGTGCCGCGTGGTTGTAAAAAAAATAGATAATAGTTTTTGAGATATACCAAGATTATGAATTTTTTCCGCTCACAAAAGGATTAAAATAATACCCATTTTATTGTGGTTACAATATAATTTAAATTTGATTTCTGTTTTGTTACACAAAAATTTTAGACCCTTCATAGAAGTGGATCTCAGTTTGATGTTTTTAAATTTCGGTGGATGGTATTCCTAAAGCCTGTCTTCAAAAAGGGGTGGTTCCTAAAAATGTTCACGAGAATATTAAAAAGTAATTTTGCAGCGAAACGGTGCATTAATGACTTTTTTTATAGTACCTACTTTCCAGTCCGCTTCTTTTGATATATCGCTTAGCTTCCTAGCTTTGATATGTAGCTGTCCAAGCCAGCTACTATGTGCATTTTTGCAAAAATTCGATGTTTTCGCTATAAAAATGATTGTTTTCTTAAAAATTGTAACAGGTGAGACAATAGCAGTAAAATATTTTTTTATTGTTATAATTAGCTGCAGCAACGACTGAATGTAAAACAAATTTTTAAATTACGCAAAATTCAAATTCAAATCAAAACCTGGAAGGAAAAATAATTAGATGCATTGCATAGCACAGGTAATCTGCTTTCAAACGGTGTACTGCTTTGTAGCTACCCAGCTATTATAGTAAGGGAGCTAAGATGTTTTTTACGAAGCCTGTCATCGACTTATTTATGCATTGCGCTTTTCTGTGGTATATCTTCTAGTGTTTGTTGTTAACTATATTTTAAAGATCCTTTTCCTTTCTTTTTCGTTTCTGTTGGGAGATTTAAATAGTAGAACCGGTAACAGAGTTAATGATCTGACAGTTGGCCAATATGGAGAAAATCTTGTTAATGACAATGGAAACCGGCTAATTACAGTATGTGAGCAATTAGACCTAAAAATCCAAAACGGTTTTTTTCAACATAAGGAAATACACAAATATACCTGGACCAAACCCTCACAAAACCTGAAATCCGTCATTGATTATCTTATCACTAAACAAAAGACAAAACTAAAAATTCAAGATGTCAGAACAAAGCGTGGATCAACATGCGGAAGTGATCACTATTTTCTGGAGTCCAAAATTCTCTTTCCTTATCAAGGCCGAAGCCTGCATCAACAACATCTTGATGATACAGTGATTGAAGAAATTGATCACTGTAAATATAATCTACTAAGCCTAGAACATGACAGCGTAAAAAACTTATACAAAAAGAGACTGAACGAAAAACTTAATACAAGTTCAGGTGAAACCCCAGATGAGGAATACGAATGTATTACATTAAGCATCCACCAAGCTGCAAAAGAAGCACTAGGATTAGTGGAAGAAACTTCTAAAAGAAGAAAACCATACTGGTGGGATGCTGAGATTGAGAGAGAAATAGAGGAAAAAAGGAAATTATATCACACCTACTTATCCCAAAAGACAGATAGAAGCAGACAAGAATACAAAATCGCGCAATCAAAGGTGAGAAGAATGATCAGTGATAAGAAAAATCATTCGTGGACGCAAAAGTGCCAGAAAATAGATTCTTACTTAGGAGGTAGGAGAAGTACCGAAAGCTGGAAAACTATAAGATCGATTAAAAAAGAAACATGCAGAGATATCATTTCACCAATACCAGACAAAGAATGGGATGAGCATTTTAAAAAACTTTTAACTGAAGATAGAGCAGAATTCAAGGAAGACGCAAGAGACAATATAATTAGAACGATGGGGGGATCTCCAGTACCCCTCACAATCTCTGAGGTCAAAAACGTGTGCACAACCTTAAAAAGCGGTAAATCTGCCGGACCCGGAAATATCCCAGCCGAACTTATTAAATATGGCACTGAAGAACTGTTTTGGAGATTACGGAATCTTTTCCAAAAATATTTAAATGGAACTGTAGTCCCAACTGAGTGGAAAACGTCATATATATCCACAATACACAAAAAAGGAAGGAAATATATATGTGACAATTATAGAGGTATATCTGTGACTAGTACGCTAAGCAGAATATACGGTAAAATAATAAGAAATAAAGTAGAGAGCGAATATAAAGACATGGAGGCAGAAGAACAAGCTGGTTTCAGGGCGGGTAGATCGACTTCAGATCACCTCTTTTGTATAACCCAAGTTATTGAAAAGAAAATGGCATACGGTCAAGAGCTGCATCTGCTTTACGTGGATCTGCAGAAGGCATATGATAGTATACCACTAAATCTGCTTTGGAAAGCGTTGGAAAACACAAACATAAGCGTACAACTAATTAAGGCCATCCAAGAGTTATACCGCAATAGTAAGGCAAAAGTTAAAATAAAAGCAAAACTAACCAAAGGCTTTCAAGTAAATAAAGGTCTTAAACAAGGTTGCTGTATCTCGCCTACGCTCTTTAAGATATACTTGGAACAAGTCCTTAAAGTATGGAAGAGAAAATGCCAAAACATGGGAATTCCGTTGGACGAAACCACCTTGTATACTTTATGTTTCGCCGATGATCAGATAGTAGTGGCTCAGGATTATGACGACCTCGAATATATGACACGAAAACTAATAGAAGAGTACAATAAGTGGGGACTAGAGGTTAATCTCAATAGGACAGAGTATATGTGTATCGGTGGAATGAAACAGGATCTAATCTTAAATACCGGGCAGCGAATTCACTCCTGTGATGAGTATAAATACTTAGGTCTAAAAATTACAGCTGACGGAACACTAGACAAAGCTATAAAAGATCGAAACGTACAAGGAAGAAAAGCAATAACTTTATTAAATGGAATAATTTGGGACCAAAGTATATCAAAACATAACAAAAAGGTTATATATAACACCATTATAAAAAGTATTATTACATACGGCTCAGAAGTATGGCCAATCAAGGATAGAACAGAAAAAATGCTTTCCGCTACGGAGATGGACTATTGGAGAAGAGCAGCAGGGAAATCAAAAAGAGACAGAGTTACAAATCAAAGAATAAGAGAAATTATGACAGTGGGTGAACGTACTTTAGTGGATGATATAAGAACAAAACAACTGGTGTGGTACGGACATGTACAAAGAATGAATGATGAAAGACTACCTAAACAAATACTACAATGGAAACCAACTGGCCGAAGAAAACGAGGACGGCCAAGGAGAAGCTGGAGAGAAGGAATAGACAGTGAAATAACAATAAGAGGCCTAGATGATGAATTATGGGCAAACAGAAACGAGTGGAGATTGGGTATCGGAAGACGTAGAACGTTGTGAAACCGATAAATATATATATATTTTAAAGAACCGAACACGCTGGATGTCAAAACTGTTAAATTTGACATGTCAAATGTCTAGTTTAGTTTAGTTTAGTTTATTATGGGACATGCCCAATCATAATCATCATCATTACAATTCAAAATTACATTATTACTTATTACTAATATTTTCATACCTACTAATGTTTACACATATCGCGTTGTTTACATGTGGAATGCCCTAGAAGAAAATACAGTCACAGCAAAAAGTGTAAACTCATTTAAAAACCGATTAGACAAAGAGTTAAAACAAAGTGCAATGAGAATGGTTCATTATAGTGCTTAACAATAAACAAAAACTCTAAATACAACTAAACAATAGCTTCATCGGTTTTTACCGCCTGCTATTGGAAAATTACAGGATTACAATTTATTGCACTATATATTGTTATCTTACAGTTTTCTTAAATGATTTCTTATGGACTCTTTTGAAATACTAAAAATATTACATAAAATTTTATTTGTGTTGGTCATCATTCTGGCAAGCCCAGTACATTGACCATATAATACTTGGTGAAAGTTTACATAAAAACTCAATTTCTCTCTAGTATTTCTAGTAGGAACATGAAAGTTCAGTCTGCTAAGAATTTCTGCACTGTCTACGGACCCATGTATTATGCCATAACAAACTAGTACATCAAAATTCTCCCTACATCTAGACGGACCCATGTATTATGCCATAACAAACTAGTACATCAAAATTCTCCCTATATCTAGCTAAAGTTTGTATATTTAAAATTTGTTCGATGTCACTGTATGATATTTCAGGATATTGAAGTTTTTCTTTGTATGCTATATAGCGAAGGAAAATTTTTTGTATAGATTCTAATTGATCAATATATTTTGCATAATATGGAGTCCAGATGACAGCACAGTTTTCCAAATGACTTCTAACTAATGAAACATATAAAGTTTTTATTGCAATTGTATTGTTAAATTCCCGTGTATTTCTTTTTACAAACCCCAACATCCTTCTAGCATCCCTAGATCTCGGATCAGATTGGTTTTTTTTACGGGTGTATCATCAAGGAAATATGTGCTAGGTATAGGTGAAGGTATACTAAATTGCATGTGTTTGCATTTGCTAATGTTTAAGATCATTTTGTTCTTTTTGCACCATGTATTAAGTCTACTTATGTCTTCTTGTATTTGGTGAATTTTAAGATATAGCTTTAGATCGTCTGCAAATAATAGAAACCTAACAAAGTGAAAGCAGCTATTGATAACATTTATAAATAAGCTAAAAAAGAGGGGTGCAAGATGTGCCCCTTGAGGGACGCCTGAGGTGATTTCAATTGCATCCGATTTTGTACCTCTAATGCTTACAAATTGTATGTGATGGGATAAAAAGGATTCTACCCAGGATAGAAGGTTTCCCTGTATTCCATACATAGAGAGTTTTTTTACCAGTATAGCATGATCAACTTTGTCAACTTTGTCATATGTCAACTGCCAAATAAGTGGGGTAAATAAATCCCACTACTACAACTACAGTAAAGAATTAGACACTGTTTTTTTTTCTGTGGCTTAAAAAATGTGTTTGAAAGTCAATGGCAATATTGTCCCCAAAATCGAATGATTAGTTTAGTCAGTCCGAGGCTCGAAAGATTTCTGCGCTCGCGCACTCTGTTAGAAATCACTTGGCACTCGGCGAAATAAAACTATTTACAAAATTTGAGCTTGTTACTGATTACTTAAAAAATAGACCGGCGTGCTGTTTACTATTTGTTCTGAGGTACCCAGAAGGCCACCAATCTCAACCATTGTATTTAATTTCTATTGCAGGCCCAAGCCGCAGCGTAACAACTCCCACCACGCTGCCAGTCACCCTGGAGGACCCCGCCACCACCTGGAAGGGTCCGCCACCCGGTTCGGAGCCGCAGAGCTTCACCAACGCAGCAGGAGGAAACTCTTTCTCCGGGCCGGGCGGGCCGGCCAACTTTCAGGGACCGTCGCCTTTCAATCAGGGACCTCCAGGAGGAGCAGGATCGCCGGCTGCAGCCTCCGGACCGCCGTATCAGGGAGGAGGACCACCCCCTGGATCTACCACACCTCAATATACCGCCTCACCAGCTCCTAGTGGGTCTTCAACACCAGGACCTGGACCTCCACAAAATGCTGGTAAGTTCAAAGCATTAATATTTGTCTTAAATAAATATAGATACAAAGTATGGTGTATAGGCTGCCCTAATTCGATGTTTTTGGGAGGTTTAAGGTGTTTCTAGGGGAGATAGAAGAAAGTTGACTCCCACTTGCGACACTCGATTTTTAAGAGATTGAAGCTGGTGGTCCAAAACACATTTTGGTATGGCAAGGAGGCCTATTATTTTTTAGCTCACACTACTATAGTATAGTATATAGTAGTGTGAGCTATGGTGATCCTAATTTTTTCGAGAAAAAAAAAGTTGCTGCGATTTCGAAAATTTTTATATATCTTTGTGTTTCAGATGATTTTGAAACTTTTTTGGTACGCCCCGTCTGTCTGCCTGTCTGTCTGTCTGTATGTCTGTCTGTCTGTATGTCTGTCTGTAACAACCAACGCGCATAACTCAAAAACGGTTTACCCGATTTTAATGAAATTTGGTATCTAGGCTGGGTCTTGGGCCAGACATAAATTTTTATAAATTAAATACTCTGCCAATATATGGGCCCCTAAGCTCACACTAGGTACTATAGTTATAGTGTACGTGTGAGCTAATATAACTAAAAACTGAAATATATTTTATTCAACTCCAGACTAAATTACCTTTCGTTTGATACCACACAAGCCATGTTTTAAATTAAACTCAAATTTTTTAAATCTATCCCCACCATTAAAAAAAACAAGAACTAAAATGTATTTTGTTTAACTCCGGACTCAATTACCTTTCGTTTGATATCACACATGCCATATTTTCATGTAAACTCTAATTTTTGAAATCTACCCCACCCCTTTAAAAAAAACTAAAATGTATTTTTTTTTATTTCTAAATTCGATTACCTTTCGTTTGATATCACGCACGCCATATTTTCACAAAAACTCTAATTTTTGAAATTTACCCCCACCCTTTTATTTGGCTTGTGTTCGGTGGATTTTGTTCATTTTTAAATGGGACCATCTCGGCCCAAGACCCAGCCTAGATACCAAATTTCATTAAAATCGGGTAAAACGTTTTTGAGTAATGCGCGTTGGTCGTTACAGATTGACATACAGACAGACAGACGGCGCAACAAAAAAGTTTCAAAATCATCTGAAACGCAAAGATATATAAAAATTTTCGAAATCGGAGCAACTTTTTTTTTCTCGAAAAAATTAGGATCACCATAGCTCACACTACTATAGTATAGTATATGTGTGAGCTAAAATAAAAACAAATAATTTTATTCTGTATTAGAATTTTTCTTGTCTGCAGGCTTCCCCCCACCACCAAACAATGTCGGACCACCCTACGGCAATGGACCAGGGCCAGGAGGACCTTTTGGCTCGCCGTCTGGCGGAGGACCGCCCTTCGGCCGACCCGGCTCCTCAGGACCGCCCTTTGTGGGGGGCCCGGGCGGGCCCCAGCCCCCTCACTTTCACAATTTCGGCCCCGGTCCGGGCGGATTCCCCGGTATGCACCCAGGTAAGCAATAGTAAAGTTTATAAGACCTAGAACAAAATGTTTTTTACTGGATTGTGTTGATGATATTTTTAATTCTATCTAATGATCCATGGCTCAGTTATTGTTGAAATTTTGATCGGATAATTTGAAACTTTTTTGGCTAAATTTGGTAGTCTTAAAAATGTTTAACTTTAAAATTCTATTATTTAGACAAAGTAGCACAAAAACTACTTATTGAAAAAACATTTTTTTTCAAATCATAATTTTTTTTGTGTGGACATTTTTTTTGCAAAATGGTGGTTTACACACCGGTTAGGAATTTACCACTGTTGGGTTTAACACAGATTTTGATCTCTCAACAAGAGGACAGGGAAGCTATGATTTAAGAAAAGTTAAGACAAAACAAAAATTAAACAAAAATTCTCGCGGCAAATCGGCCAGCGGCGAATTGATATACCCTTTGATATGTTGGCAGTTACAGGAACAGCCATGGGGCCATGGCTTATGGCCCCGCCCTTAGAAATTTTCAGCAAAATAAAACCCTTAAACCTCCCGATGGTCTTAAGCCTAGCCTCCCTTGTTTATAGGATATGAAGGATTGAACATGCACTTATCTGATAGACGCCATTTACAAGACGCGGTATTTTGTTAGACGCTATTTGAAAAAATGCTGTTTTGATACGCGCTATTCCTAGTAACATCTGACATCCTAGGGACGTACTTTTTAGGTCTGTTTAGGTTCCAACGTCCCCATACCTAAAAATGTTCAAAATGGAAATTTTTTACAAACGTCCGATTTGGTCCATTTTCAAAACTTTTGAAACTATTTATTTTAAAACGCGCTGTTTTGTTAGAGAGTATTTAAGTTTGTTTATATTTAGAAAAGCCATCTTGTACATGGATGATTCTACAAAAATGTTGCTGTAGAGTGGGAATGCATATTTTTCAAACACAGACTGCAAATGAAGCATAGTTTTAGTTATAAGATTTAAAACGAAATGTTTTCTTTATGGAGCATTTGAGTTTAAAGTATAAAAAAAAATTCAAGTTTATAATTTTTTTTATTACAAAGCAAATACCTCATTCCTCTGGTGTAGTCCCAAACCTAATATTAAAAACTCAAATTGAAAAAAAATATCCTAATAAATAATATTTAACCAAGTCTTAACTATTTATCAAAAAATTGATAAAACTTAAGTTTGCAGTCATATTTTTGAAAATCCGAATTTACATCTTCTCCAGAAAATTTTACAATTTTAAACGTGCTCCATTTTTAATAACACAATATTTGTGAATACGACCGGTTAATTTCTAGATACAGAGAGGGCCCTGGATATCTAATTTACTTGTGAGGGTGACAAGTTGGGACAGATAATGTCAACTTTAGTTTGGTTTAAGTTATAGATCTTTTTATTTTCGGCAGAAAATTAGTTTTTTTCTGAGAAATCAAAAAGGAACGCTTCAATTATCATCATTTTTTTGTTGATTGTTTTAAAATTATAAGTATAGGAACTTTGTTTATATAAAACTTAAGTTAAGTAGTCTAAATAGATTTTGATTTAAATTGGAAAACCATTAAAAAACTCATTCCTCTGGTACTCATCCCTCTGGAATTTTTATGCATAATTCCTAAAATTCGGGAAAATAAATGTTTCTTAGCTTACACCTAATTAGATACATAAATTTAAAAAAACAAAATTATTTACTGTGCTGTACTGTTATTTAAAGGCAATGACCAAAAATGATATCCATATAGCCCACTTGTGGTAGAATCACCCATATTAAAAAAGAAACTCTTCACCAAAAACATTAATTTCGGTTGTAGATAAAGGATGTTACGTAACGCGCTACAGAACATCCCCCACCCCCTTTAATGCTGCATAACGCGACGTCTTCAGGCCCTAAACAAAACTTCCTTAAAATTTTGAATTAGAATTAAACTAAAATATAAAAATATCTGTTTTTCTAGCCACTGGCTAGTGTATAAAATCGAAATATCAAGATGTATTTTTCTGAACTATGCTGGTCATGCCAACAAAAAAGGAAAAGAATAATATCATTGGTGTGGGGTGTGTAAGAAATGTAAGAACTGTCAAATTATTTAGGGGCACTGATTAGTCACAAATTTATGATTATCATTAAACATAAACACAACAATATCTTTAAAATTAAGCCCAAGAATTTTTTTCAATTTGCCCATTCATTAAGCACAATCACAAACACAACTATAATGAAGAGAATAAAATTTAGTTGGTTGTTGCCAGGGTTGCTAAAAAAAATATTCAACTTTTTCAATAAATAAACCTTTTTCTAAACTGTTCATTGCTCAAAACAAAAATGAAAACGAAACAAAAATCTCAAAAACAAAACAAAAACCTTATAATTTTTTTTTCGTTTTAACTAAAACTTATTTTCTGCAGTACAATTTTTTTCTGCATAGTACTTAATTTTTCAAAAATTTCGCCTTAGGCGCTGCTTTTCTTTTTCTTTCTATACAATTGTCATTTTTTCTGGATATTTTGCCGCGATATAATTCTTGAACTATTTAATTTTTCCACTGAAAAATATTTCAGTTTTCTAAAATTTTCACCGCAACACCATCTTCTTTTCGGTTTTTAGCTCACACTACTACTATATAAGTAGTGTGAGCTATGGTGATCCTAATTTTTTCGAGAAAAAAAAAGTTGCTCCGATTTCAAAATTTTTTATATATCTTTGCGTTTCAGATGATTTTGAAACTTTTTTGTTTTGCTGTCTGTCTGTCTGTCTGTCTGTAACGACCAACCCGCATAACTCAAAAACCGCTTGTCCGATTTTAATGAAATTTGGTACGTAAGTTGGGTCTTGTAAAATGAACAAAATCCACCGCACGCAAGCCAAATAAAATGGTGGGGGTAGATTCCAAAAATTAGAGTTTATGTGAAAATATGGCGTGTGTGATATCAAACGAAAGGTAATTAAGTCTGGAGTTCAACAAAATGAATTTTAGTTTATTTAAAAAAAAAGGGTGGGGGTAGATGTCAAAAATTAGAGTTAAAGTGAAAATATGGCGTGTGTGATATCAAACGAAAGGTAATTGAGTCTGGAGTTAAACAAAATACATTTTAGTTTTTTTTAAAGGGTGGGGGTAGATTTAAAAAATTTGAGTTTAAGTCAAAACATGGCTTGTGTGGTATCAAACGAAAGGTAATTGAGTCTGGAGTTGAATAAAATATATTTCAGTTTTTGATTATATTAGCTCACACTATCACTATAGTACCTAGTGTGAGCTTAGGTGCCCATAGATTGGCAGAGTATTTTTGGTTATTTCAATAAACTTTTTACATTTGCCCTCCCCCCCTCGATTTGATGCCGCTTACGCCCATATTTTGGGATAGCCTTTATAAAAACAAGTTAAATAAAAGAGGTTTCATCCCAAAAAGATAAATCTTCTTAGAACATTTAACAATTTTAAATAATTTTTTCAGGATCACCTTTTGGGCCGGGACCGGGTCACCCGATGTCCGGGCCGATGGAACCGGGACATGGGATGATGGGTCGAGGTATGGGAGGACCGATGCCTGTTGAACAGGGGTGAGTAGATAACAATACTTTTAGTAGCATTCCACCTCACCTATGACCAGCGGCTGCTCCTCGCTGACACCCGGTTCCCACCTACGACTTTCTCGTGGGTGCCCGCACACGCGTCACATGATCTCAATGTGAAATGTTATGACAGTCATGTGACGCATGCGCGGGCACGTACGTGAAATTCGTAGATGGGAACCGGGTTTAAGGTAGTTTGGTCAATGACCAAAATATGTCTAATAATGAATTTAATAATCTATGATTAAATTAAAACCATTATAACTATATGGGCGCACCCAGGGGGTCCTTGGGGCCCGGGCCTAGCAGTGGCGGATCCAGGGGGGGCACTAGGGGCACTTACCCCTGTTGAGTTAAGTCATCTCTTTTGCGCCTCATTTTATTCTGGCCGGACAGTACAGATCTACAGGGATATTAAGCTTTAGAATTTTTTAGTTTGCAGTTTTTTAGATATTTAGTTAAACTTTGATCAATTATTGATAGATGACGCTATAAGGCTTACATGATTTAACAAGATAACTGATTTAAAAAATCTGCAGGGTGATTTCAGGGGTTATGTCTCTGTCTCCTCCGTTGAATTTTTATGGTGCGCTGCTGGTAATTTCCAAAATACAAAATAAATTTTGTTTAATTTAAAAAAATATTGGTTTTTTGTTGTTTTTCTGTACCTATTACCGTTATCGAGCATATATATAAAAAATGATTCGCTTTAAATGACTATTTAAAAAATTATAATTGTTTTAATTTTTTTCTCTATAAGAGTAGCAGATATAAAAAATGCCAGAAATCAAACAGTTTCTTAACAAAGGAGGATTTTGTTTTTGTATTTTAGAATCCACCAGCCGCGCATCATAAAAATACTCTGTTAATATATGGGCACCTAAGCTCACACTAGGTACTATAGTTATAGTGTACGTGTAAGCTAATTTAACTAAAAACTGAAATATACATATTTTACTCAACTCCAGACTCAATTACCCTTCATTTGATACCACACAAGATATGTCTCACCTAAACTTAATTTTCTTAAATTTCCCCCACCTTTTTTTTAAAACTAAAATGTATTTTGTTTATCTCCAGACTCAATTACCTTTCGTTTGATAGCACACAAGCCATATTTTCACTTAAACTCTAATTTTTAACATTTACTCCCATCTTTTTTTTAAATAAACTAAAATATATCTTGTTTAACTGAAGACTCAATTATCTTTCGTTTGCTATCACACACGCTATATTTTCACATAAACTCCAATTTTTAAATTCTACCCCCACCCTTTTATTCGGCTTGCGTTCGGTGGATTTTGTTTATTTTTAAATGGGACCATCTCGACCCAAGACCCAGCCTAGGTACCAAATTTTATTCAAATCGGGCAAGCGGTTTTTTCAAAATCATCTGAAACGCAAAGATATATAAAAAATTTTGAAATTAGCTCACACTACTATAGTATAGGAGTAGTGTGAGCTAATTCAGGAACAGGGAATTTTTTAATGCCCTGTAGCTCCGTAACTAAGCGTTTTCGGTCCTATGTTCATACACTTTTAGTCTTAAAATATGTCAAAGAAGCACCCTTCTTCATTTGTCGATCTACTTATGACTCACCTTAGGTATTTCAAATAAACAACTATAGTTGATATTGTATTAAGTGGCACCGCGTCATCAAAACCGTGATGGGCGGGGAGGGAGTAGAGGGGTACATACAGTGGTATGCACTTCCTTTAATTTTTTTATTGTTATTGATTCCCAAAACGAGGCACTGCGCTAATTAGTCATTAACTTATTATTTTACTTGCTTTTTATGTATGTCTCTTCTAAACGATTTCATTAGAAAGGAACATATGAACATATATACTCTTATCTGGTTGTTAGGAACACATTGATTTAGCCGGGCTTTGACGTTTTCTATTCGTTGTTGTTTTGACTGTTTTATGTCAAACAAATTACGACCAAGCTTTTTAAAAAACAAATTACCGTTCTTGCAACTAAATCAATATTTGCCCACATTTTAATATAATTTGGATTCTCTTTTATGTTTCGGATCTTTATTTATTAGGTAAGTACCTATTTTATCTCTCCTTTAAAAGGTCTCAGTGTTTTGTCATATAAATATAAAGCGGCACACTACATACAAAGTGAAACACTAATTTTTTAAGGCTTTTTTACTTAGATTTTGCCGCAAAATTTGGTTTACCATAGCTTTGACACGGTGCCACTTATTGTACAGGGTGTCTCATTATATTTTTCCCACCCTTTTAGACCATTAATTATTGATATAGGAATATACAAGAAATTGTGTTCGAATTCGCGAAATTTTTACTTTTAAATTGCATCGTGACTTTATTCCTGATGCTTACCATATTTGACAGGCACTCAAATTTATAGTTTTTGTAAATTGGATGCTACTTATATTATTTAGTTAATAGATTAGGCTTGGAACATATTTTCCAAAAATACCCGATATGCCGTAGCTTAGAGCCATAGTTTCTGAGATATTAGCAATTATAACAGTACCGCTCTTGTGTTAATTTTAGTATCCTTATTCCAAATTATGTTAGTCCCCATGTATTAACAGTGACAATGACACAACTTTGTTGTCGTTACCGGTTGTCATTTTAAGCGTCATTTAAAAAAAATAGTTGTCATTGTCACTGTTTATATATGGGGACTAACATAGTTCGAAATAAGGACACTGAAATTAACACAAAAGTGGTAATGTTATTTTTTTATCATTTAAAAATTTATCGCTAATATTTCAGAAACTATTTATCAAAACTGCGACATATGGGATATTTTTGGAAAGTATATTCCAAGCCTAATCTATTAATTAAATAATATAAGGAGCATCCAATTTAGAAAAACTATAAATTTGAGCGCCTGTCAAATACGGTAAGCATCAGGAATAAAGTAAAGATGCAATTTAAAAGTAAAAATTTCGCGAATTCGGACACAATTTCTTTTATATTTCTACATCAATTATTAATGGTCTATAAGGGTGGGAAAAAATATAATGAGACACCCTGTACAAGTAATTCGCAGTTTATGGTCAAAGCCCTAAGTTACAAACAACTAAAGCTTTAAACCTTGTCTTATAAATAATAGATGGCGCGCATATTAAAATTGTGAAGTTCAGCTGTCAAAAAGTTTAATCCAAGGCGCAACCGATAAGGATTACTTAAAAACAAAGTCGTTTATTATTGAGTACTACTTTAATGGGTTTTCGGTGCAGAGTGTTATACAGGGTGAGTTCTAGTTAATAGATCAAAATTGCAGGATCAATTCAGGAGTTCAAAATATTAGTATTTTTGTTTATATTTGCCTTAGTCCGGAAGTTGATAGTTTAGATAGAAGATACAGGGTGTTAAAGTTGGTTTTTAGGTGTTGAGAAATACGAATGTGGTGTTATTTTTGATAGATTTTGTAGAGAGCGCCATTAGCGTTATCTCCAATGCCTTTAATTTGGCATATATTTTTCAAATACGGTTGGGTGTTGAGAGTTTAAACAATTTTACCTTTTTAATTAGCCCAAAAAAAATATATGCCAATTTAAAGGCACTATAGATACCGTAAGTGGCGCCCTCTACAAATCTATCAAAAACAGCACCACATTCGTATTTCTCGACCCAAAAACCCTCATACACCAATTTTTGTTCCAAAACACATAAAAACCAGTTTGCTAGGGACCAAATTTGAAATTTAAAAAATAACTTTTAACACCCTGTATCTTCTAAACTATCAACTTTCGGACTAAGGCAAATATGAACAAATAGTAATATTAACTATTAAAACTCACCCTGTATAGGTTACTCATCAAACATCCCTTAATAATTTTTTGGTTCTTTTTTTAAAAAGATTTCTAAGAAATCTTTAAACTTAAAGAAAAGTTACAAATGAGAGACATAGAATTGTAATAATTTAAAAATTGTTTCACAAAAAATAGAGAGAAGATTTAATTAGGGGTGTATATGTCATGGGCGTAGGCCATATCTTCCTATTTTAAAATGTCCGTAAAATATCTTACTTAAATATATATTACGCTGAAAGCAGTAAACTTTTTATATTTCTAAGATTTTACATTTTTATAATTTTATTTTTTACCTAAAAATAAAATTAAAATCCAATAGGAAGCTCTGCGTTAAAGCATGGGCGTAGGTACCGAAGCAGTAATTTTAATTAATAACTAATAAAATTTAGGAAATGACAAATTTGATATTGTAGGATGATTTTTTGCCTCATTGTGACTTATTCATTCGTATTTTTAGAAAAAAATATATAGAGGTAAAGAAGAAGAAAAAACATAACTCCCAGATATCGAAAAAGTAGAGTATGAGATTTTTTGCTGAACTTAATCAGCCCATCGAGGCATGCATCACCAGCGTCTTTCAGCAAAAAATACAACTAGATGCTTGAAAATATCATTAAAAACATCTTGAGAAAAATTTTGAATTTCTAATTTGTGCTTTGTTGTGATACTTCACTTAAATTTCGATTATTTATTATGATTTTGAAGGTTATTTAAGTTATGACGAAACGTCGGAAATTTTTTCAAAATTGGCCATTTTGACACCCTGTATCTATAAAAAAGGTTTTGTTTCCCCAATAAATCCCTTCAAGTAAAAAAAGTAGCCCAACAGTTTTAACTGGGTTCACTGAATCACGAAAACTACCAGACTGGGTGCAGTGACCCTCGTTATGACGTCAATTTTGTCGCCATCTAGTTTTAATTTGTAGCAGTAACATTGTAAATGGCGGATTTTCTGGTCAAAGCACAAATAAAAGAGTATCTAAATTCATCGGGTTTTTTTCATCGATGGCATCTACAATGTTGACAAGTGATATCCATCGGATATTCATCGATGGTGTATTGATGAGCCATCGAAAAATCGGTGAATTTGACCTGATGGATTTCACCGATGTTTTACCATTTCATTTAGTAGCTTGATTGTTATCCATGAATTTAGAGACTACCCTACCAACGATTCACACGGACGTGTCATAAAACGTCACGAAATCAGAGGCAACCTGTTTCCTCAAAAAAACTAGTTATGATCAGAGATTATAGAACAGCTATAGATTCGATTTCACAACCAACGAAAATAAAAAAATTGGGTACACCATGCGTTTGACATTGAACCATTGAAAAATCTGAAAATTTGGCTGAAATAGAAGGGCACACGTAGGCAACACGTTAAACAGCCTAACCAAATTTACTAGACTTTGATCTTATTGCGGCCTTGTCAAAATGGCGGAGACTGTTATTTTTTTTCTCTTGTGTTTTTGTTGAAAAAGAAAGAAATTCTCGGACTGTCCCTACTCTAATGGAAAAGTATTGTTTTAGGACCCTAAACAGTTTTTAACAGTTATATATAGTTATATTTTTTCCCAAATTTAATTAAAAAAGAGAAAAAACAGAAATAAACAAAAACAGACCATTTTGGATTTACCACTGAAGTTTTTTTTTACTGTTAAGGGCACTCGCAATGAGATCCCTATCACGCTCGAGAAGCGGCCAGTGCGCGGAAATGTTGGTGTGTGTTGGTTTTAAAACGGTTCAGGTTGTAAACTGCAGGGAAAACTGTCGCAGAGAGTTTATTCCACAGCGATGCTGTTCTCCAGAGATATGAATTCTGATATAATGAGGTTCTTGGTGCCTCTATTTTGACAGTAAATTGATGGTTACCGTCTGTTTGACGTGTTTGCCTAGTAGGTGCAACTCCCGGGGGGATCATGCGTGCCAACTCTTTAGAGCATTTTCCGTGATAATACCTGTGAGAGAGATAGATCGCCCACAGTTCTTCGATGTTCGAGACTATCCAAGCTACGGGTAAGTGCGGGGTCATTGATCAGCTTAATAGCTCGTTTTTGCACGGTGTTCAAAAGCATTAAGGTATGTTTGGGTGCCGCACTCCATATATGTGAGCAGTACTCCATAGTTGGCCAAATCTGGGCTTTGTAGAGTATCAGCAGTTGGCTTGGTGTATACAGATGTCTTGTACGAAATAGCACCTCAAGCTTTTGGGACGCCCTTTTAGCTATATCTGCCACGTGACTGTGCCAAGATATGTTGGTCTCTGCAGTGACTCCTAAGATGTTCAACTGGCTCTGCAATGTGACAGCACTTCCATGATGTTTGGCTCACCGGTGCTGGTCTTTTTTTGAAAACAGGGCTGCTTGGGTTTTCTGCGCGTTGAACTGTACAAGGTTTTTGTTGCCCCAGTCCTCTATTATCTCCAGGTCGTTATTTATCTGCGATATTTGAGTTAGTCTAAGATGATGGAATTCACGTGCGGATAGACACTGAGTGGGTGGTATGACTGAGGAGACTACATTGCCATCATCTGCAAAGCAATAAAGTGGATTTACTGTTTTATCTATGAGTCAAAAGTGTTGGCGAAAGGATTGCTCCCTGTGGCACACCAGCATTTATTTGGTAAGAGTTGGAGTTCTGGCCATCCAGTGCAACATAAATGGATCTATCCTTAAGGTAACTTTCAAACCAAGTGCAAAGTTTCGGCGACAATCCCATTGCTTTGAGCTTGTTGAGCAGATTTTCATACCAGACTTTATCGTATGCTTTAGATATATCTAAGGCAATTGTTCTTGTTTCGCCTCGTAACTCAATCGCTTTTGATCTCTAGTTTGATCAAGTCCAATCCGTTTATGCTCAATAATCTGTGGTTATGATACGCTGATGAATAATAATAACACAAAATGTGTTTACTGCGAGCGCGATCTCCAAAGCTTTGAACTTTTCAAAATGTTATGGTTTTTCTTATAAATTTTAGCTCTGCATAATGTTGCGCCACTGTGTCTGGCGCCCTGCCGGGCTATAACCATCCCCCTACGATCTACACCACGGTCGGCGCGTCGGGGTCCTAAAGAGTCACTGTTGCAACGTTAACGCTAGCCCGGCTCGAGCCTGCTAAATTTTCAACACTGCACTCGCAGGTTAAATTAGTAGGGGAGCTTCTGTGTAAATAACTTTTTTCTGAAAAGGTTTATTTAGGCTAATTTATCTTGATTTGTTACAAACATCTGCATTTTTGAGTTATTTTTGAACACTCAAATATATCTGCAACGGTACTGACACAATATCTTCTAAACTATTTAACTAGGCCCTAGAAGATGTTTTTAAAAACTTAGATTGGGAAGAAAAACGCATCAAGGTAAACGAACAATACTTGACCCACCAAAGATATGTTGATAAAAATGCTGGAAGAATTGGATACAGCAGCTAAAAATATAGGCTTGAGTATGAACTACACTAAAACTAAAATAATAACAAACACACATGAAGGAGATGTAGCAAAATTAAAATTTGCCGGTCATAATATCAGCCATAAAGACGATCGTTGGAACAAATGCATTGTAAACTGGAGACTTTGGGAAAATAAAAGAAGTAGGGAAAGACCCCAAATAAGATGGACGGACGATTTAAAGAAACATGCGGGAACTAGTGGAAGAACACGAGAAACAGAGAAGAATAGAAGATATTGGGCGAGGCCAATGTCCAAAGATGGATCGAAGAAGCCTAAATAGATAGATATAAAGAATTAACGGTCTCGATGAACTGTATTACACCGGATTTATAAACTCGACATTGACGGGTATCTTCAAACGTTGACAATTTCTTATCCATTGAAACTAAGGATACTCATCGTAAAGGCAAAGCTTGCTTGATGATGAGTGACCTTAATTGAAACGCATGAGAAAATCGAAGGGGGACAATAGTCATCGTCGAAATGCAATATTAACGTCGAGTTTTTAATGGCGGCCTTAAAATAAATTTTAAAAAAACACCAACAAATATGTGGTATTATAGGTTTTCTGGGGGCACGGCAGTCCCCTCCAAGTTTGCGCGGAAACTGCTGTACCATTTTTTCTTGAAACATTTCAGCCCATATTTGACCTATCTAAAACTCTACTTTGGAATGAGCTACGAAATTCAAACTTTGCACAGTCGTAGATTGTTAACAACACCTCCAAGTTTCATGGACTTTCATGAAGTAGTAAAGTAGTTACGAAATTTAAAAAAAAAACGTCGAAATTGCCACTTACTCATGTATAGATCATCAAAATTCTTCTGTACTTTCAGACATGCTACAACGCTGAAATTTTGCAGACTGATTGAAATTATGACCAAACTCTTGGAAATAATCAAAAAACCCCAAAATTCTTATTTACTCCCCTTCCCTATACATGTAAAGGTTTGTAAAAGTAACAATGCCCACTTCCAGAAACGCTAGAGAGCTGAGCTTTGGCAGACTGATAGAAAATATGATAAAGCTATAGGAAAAAATTTAAAAACCACAAAATTTTAATTTGCTTCTTTCCCCTATAAATGTAAAGTTCTGTAAAAGTAACACTGCCGACTTTCAGAAACGCTAGAGAGGTAAGCTTTGGAAGGCCGATAGGAACTATGATAAAACTATAAAAAAAATCAAAAACTCGAAAATATTAAATAATTTCCTCCTCTATAAACATAAAGTTATGTCAAAGTAACATTGCTCACTCCCAGAAACGTTAGATAGCTTAGCTTTGTAAGACCGAAAGGAAATTAACAACATCAAAATTTTAATTTACTTCCCCGCCCTATAAATGTAAAACTATGTAAAAGTAACATTGCCCACTTCCAGGAACACTAGAGAGCTGAGCTATTAGAAACTATGATAAAATCATAGAAAAAAATTAAAAAACCTCAAAATTTTTAATAAGGCATTGCAAAAGTTTTGAACTCAGAGTAATAAACTCTAAGGTTTTGAACAATATTCCGCATATTTTACTACACTTTAAAACTTAAATATTATCCAAATCGTTTCAAAAAGGAGTGAAATTATAACAAAAACATTTCATGTAAAAAAAAGCCATGTACGCGAAAATGGTATTCCGTAAAAAGAATTGAGATGAAATAAAGCAAAGTTCTCCAATACAAATTTCAAAATGAAATGTTCTTACTAGTTTGGAAATGTTTTTCTAAACTTGGCTATTAGGTATTTTTATATTTAGAGTCTGCACTGGATAATTTATTATCAAAGCTACAAACTTTCCACGAAATATCATTTTTTGGGAATAGTACCAGGAGTGCCTAAAAATTGTCGATAATTTTTATAAAAGCTGTTGTTAATAAATTCACTAGCGAAATTAGACAATAAGTTCAAACAAAAATTATCCCAGAAATTTAATTTGAATATTTCGGACACATTTTTTGTTTACTTAAGTTTACTTGTTTTGTGTATACTTTTAATTAGATTATAACATCAAAAACTTGAGATGTGTAGACTTTGAAGCTTTTGCTGGTTATAATGTCATGAGAAAATAAATATCCGCTATAATTTTTAAGTATCCACTTATTAATTCGATATCCGCTGTGTGTTAAAAAATGCATGAGTGAAATATTCTGACAAAATATGTCCTTTAACTAAACAAAAGTGCCGCACCCTGACTAACTAGAATTTCTGTTGTTTAAGCAGGCACAGGGCTTAAAGGGCGAGCGATCCTGCCGATATGTTTGCTCCTGCAGCTTCTGCAGGTTGAGGTTTAGAATAAAGAAGCACTAGTAAAACTCCTTACAATCTTTATAAAATTTTCTATAAATATTATATACTGGCAAAGTATTTTCTTCATATCTCGGAATATAATAAAATTTTAGTGCGCGAATATAATAAAATTTTAGTGCGCAATAAATTCTGCTTAAGATTTTGCCGGCGTTTCTGCGTAAATGTATAGCAGGACAAACTTCATCGTGAGTAGTCACTCTTACTAGAATCAAAGAAAATATAACTTTTTTATACATAAGCATTTTAGGAGCTTTGACTAAAGCCGATCACACACAAAAAAACATAACGCGTAAGAAGTTCAACCTTATGGACTTTTCTTACGTAAATCCAATATGGCCGCTGCTATTCGATCGCTGATTGGTTGAAAGCCCGCTATGCGCCATGCTACGGATTACGTAAATTGTGTGTGTGAAGGCCTTAAAGGGTTGCGAAGGTACTTCTTTTTGACTATACTAGTACTCTATTAGTTTATCAATTTGAGTTAAGTTGATTTTTTCATCTGGTTGTGTTGCAATGACTTTTTCAATGTAGACAGTTTTCGACAAAATTAATACTGATGTTAAATCGAATTCCCAATCTTACTAGGAAGATTACATGTTTTGGTCCTCCCACATTATTCAAGGTTCCCTTTAATTCTTATAATCAAGCCTTACTCTAGTCGATAAAGCAAATAAAAGTTTTTTCTATGGACCCTGTTCATCAGGAACTGTTAAATAAAAAAAAACTACGTGCTCGTTTTTAATATGAAACCAACATTTTGTGAGTGTGTTCACATTTATCATATCACAGTTTTTAGGTTTGTGACTTTGGCACATCTGCATGGTTCGACTTCGGTGTTTTTATGGCTCTATTTCTCCTAATACTAAGGAGTATTTTTATTCTTATATAAAAGATATGCAACAAAAGGCACTTCTTCTCCAAAATGTATGGTGTGTTTAGGTAGTAAATAACTGTTTTAAAAAGAATTTGCTATGCTATTAGTGGTTTTTTGGTTAAAATCGAGAATGAGTCTCTCAACGCGTTTATTCTTTTGTCAAGTTTATTTTTGCCTAGAATGTTACTTGAACGTTCGGTGTTCTTTACCTCTGGAACTGTAAAGCTATCCTTTTAGGTACGTTTAAAACGACCGATGATTGTTCATAATTCGCTTCTATTTCGGTGGTTTGGTGTGGTTTGTGAGTATCTAAGGAATCTCTTTACCAGGTAGACGTGGTCTGTACCAAACATAACCCCCTCGAGTTGATTTCTGCAATAACAATACCAAAATTGACAAATATGTAAAACTCTTCCACCATGATATCTGATATCAGTGACAGGCGGCTTGCAAGACATAAGGTTACTTTAAATTGAGACCCATCTATCTATCATAGCTCTATCTGTGGCCAAGGCCCGCTCGCGGATACGACCGGGCCCCGACGCGACGACCCGGGTATAGACTCAGTCGAGCCGGTATCAACACCGCGTTTCGCTTTGCTTTTGCCGGCCGGCCTCAGCTCTCGTGTGTATGTGTGTGTGTCTGTATGCTCTTCCCTCTCTGCAAGCTCTTTCCTACTTGGTATTATATATCCACATGGGTAGAAGAAGTTATGTTTTGACAGATTTGTTAGATTTTGAGGTTGAATTTTGAATAGAAAAATCCCAACCAATAAACCAAAACCAAATGACAGTTCTCAATTTTTTACAAGGACACCTCTCTTCTTTTTTGTCAACATAAAACACACAGTGTTGCCATTGATCATTCGTTCACAATGACATGTATCGGCCGGGGAGGTAAATACGCTTTAAGTCGCCCGAAGCGACGCGACGATATGATGAGTTCTCCGTGAGTCACACTTTACTAAACCCAAACACAGCGGTTGTTCTGTGGCATTAGATAGTTTAAGTTGTGCTACGTATTTTACGTAAAACTGCACGTTAAGCGCTCTACGTTTTGTTCCAAATTTGAGTTTAAGTTGAATGTTTTTACGTTACCATAACAAGTCTACTAATAGCAGAGAATATGGAATGCGGCACTGGGTTTTTCTGATGTTATATTTTGTTTTTTGTCTTTTCAACTACAGTAGGAATATATTTGCAAAGAATCGTTTGTACTGAAAGTGGAAATTATCGTATAGGCCTCATTTTTCGATCGGTCAATCAACTAATTCTATTCTTTGGTAACGTTAAGGTGCCCGCAGACTGCCGTAAGCTAACGTAAATACGTAAGCTCCTAACGTGACCTTGACGACGGTGTGACGAAATGCGCTTGCGTATCTGTCAAATCTCATGCTTACGTAAAAATACGTAGCACAACTTAAACTATTTATTAAAGGGAACAGCTTGAAGGATATATCATGCATATTGAACAGAATACCTTCAAAACTCAAAAATGGCCTACTAAAAGTTAAAGTTGACAGTCCATCAGAGCAAGACTTAAAGTTCGAATTTATAAGTTGACGCTAGGATCTATCTCCCGAACTAAAAAAAAAAGGTACTCAAAAATGTTATCGTCATTTGACACTAAATCAGATGCATAGCTTACTTAAGCCTCAATATCCGTCCAAGGTACAGTCTGCAATTATATGCATAGTTCTTGGTAAATGTACACATAGAGAGTTGCTGGCTCGATAGTTTTTCTAGAGTTCTAGGCCCAAAGTGTACCCAGAGATAATTTATGGGTGTCCTAATAATTTTTGTATGTTATTTAATTCGACAAATTCTTAATCATCAAGTCTGCTCATTGGATTGGTGTTTTAATATAGAGAGTTGTTGGCATAATTTTTTCTGTAGTTATAGGTCTAAATTACACTTAGAGATGATTTATGGGTGTCCTAATAATTTTTGGATGTTATTTAGTTCATCAAATTCTTGTTGTATTGGAATTCATGATGATAGAGTTTTAGGTCTAAGTTGCATTCAAAGAGATGCCGAAGATTTATCGAGTTCCTAATTTAATTTCCTAAGTATTCAATAAATATAGCGTGTACTGTTAAATAGTCAATAAGTATAGCAATACAAATTTTCCAGAGTAGCTTATCAAAACTTATCAATGGCACACTGAAAGAGTTAACAGTCCACCAGAGTAAAACTTAAAGTTAGAATTTATTAGTTGACACTGTATCTCCCGAACTAGAAGAAATATACTCAGATTTGTTATCGTCGTTTGACACTAAATTAGATCTCAAGTTGCATGCTTACTTAAGCCTCAATATCCGTCACAGGTATTGGCTGCTTTTGTATTCATAGTTCTTGGTAAAGGCACACATAGGGAGTTGCTGGCTCGACACTTTTCCTAGAGTTCTAGGCCTACAGCTTGAAGGATATAGCATGCTTTGCTAACTGCTCAAGAAGTATAGCAATACAAATTTCCCAGCGTACCTAATCAAAACTTCAAAATGGCCCACTAAAAGTGAAAGTTGACAGTCCACCAGAGCAAAACTTAAAGTTCTAGGCACAAAGTGTACCCAGAGAAAGGCCAATAGTTTGTGGGTTATCCTATCCATCATTTTTGGATGTTATTTAATTCAACAAATTATTAATCAAGTCTACACATTGCATGAGTGTTTTAATATACAGTTGTTAGCGTGATATATTTTCTGTAGTTATAGACTTAATTGCACTTAAAGATAGTTCAATAATTTATGGGTGTCCTAATAACTTTTGGATGTTATTTAATACATGAAATTCTTAGTGTATTGGAATTCATAATGCTCTTGATCATCAAGTCTATTCATTGGATCATTGCTATAATATAGAGAGTTGTATGCTTGATACTTATTCTAGAGTTCTAGGTGTAAGTTGCACTTAAAGATAGACCTATAATTTATCGGATTCCTAATTTTATCAGCAGGAGCTGTTATCTATTGCATTAAAGACTCCAGTTTGAAGGGTACTTATCAATGGCATAATTTATGGGTGTCCTAATAATTTTTGGATGTTATTTAATTCAACAAATTCTTAGTCATCAAGTCTGCTCATTGGATTAGTGTTTTAATATAGACAGTTGTCGGCATGATTTTTTCTGTAGTTATAGGTCTAAATTACACTTCGAGATAATTTATGGGCGTCCTAATAATTTTTGGATGTTATTTAGTACATCAAATTCTTGTTGTATTGGAATTCATGATGATAATATAGAGTTGTTTGCTTGATACTTATTCCAGAGTTTTAGATCTAAGTTGCATTCAAAGAGAGGCCGAAAATTTATCGGGTTCCTAATTTTATCATCAGCAGTAGCTGTTATCTATCGTATTAAAGGGTACGGTTTGAAAAATATAGCATGTATTGCTAAGTATTCAATAAATATAGCATGTACTGTTAATTAGTCAATAAGTATAGCAATACAAATTTCCCAGAGTAGCTAATCAAATCTTATCAATGGCACACTGAAAGTTAGAGTTGACAGTCCACCAGAGTAAAACTTAAAGTTAGAATTTATTAGTTAACACTAAAGTTGTATGCTTACTTAAGCCTCAATATCCGTCACAGGTATTGGCTGCTTTTGTATTCATAGTTCTTGGTAATGGCACACATAGAGAGTTGCTGGTTCGACACTTTTCCTAGAGTTCTAGGCCTACAGCTTGAAAGATATAGCATGCACTGCTAACTACTCAAGAAGTATAGCAATACAAATTTCCCAGAGTACCTAATCAAAACTTAAAAATGGCCCACTAAAAGTTAAAGTTGACAGTCCACGAGAGCAAAACTTAAAGTTCTAGGACCAAAGTGTACCCAGAGAAAGGCCTATAGTTTGTAGGTGTCCTATCCATCATTTTTGGATGTTATTTAATTCAACAAATTTATAATCAAGTCTACACATTGCATGAGTGTTTTAATATACAGTTGTTAGCGTGATATATTTTCTGTAATTGCACTTAAAGATAGACCAATAATTTATTGGTGTCCTAATAACTTTTGGATGTTATTTAATACATGAAATTCTTAGTGTATCAAGTCTATTCATTGGATCATTGCTATAATATAGAGAGTTGTTTGCTTAATACTTATTCTAGAGATCTAGGTGTAAGTTGCACTCAAAGATAGATCTATAATTTATCGGATTCCTAATTTTATCAGCAGCAACTGTTACCTATTGCATTAAAGACTCTAGTTTGAAGGGTACCTATCAATGACACACTGAAAGTTAGAGTTGACAGTCCACCAGAGTAAAACTTGGAGTTAGTATTTATTATTTGACACTAATTGTAGGCTCTACCTCCTGAACTAGAAGAGAGATACTAAGATTTGCTATCGTTATTTAACACTAAATCAGATCTCGAGTTGCATGGCTTATCTAAGCCTCAATATCCGTCAGAGGTATAGGTCGCTATTATGTGCATAGTTCTTGGTAAAGGCACACATAGAGAGTTGCTGAATCGACTCTTTTCCGATAGTTCTCTAAAATGCACCCAAAGATAGGCCGATAATTTATGGGTGTCTTAATAATTTGTTATGCTATTTAATGCATCTAATTATAATTTGATTGGAATTCATAATGCCCTTGATCATCAGGTCTGTTCATTGAGTCAGTGCTATAATAACAAGCTGCTTTATACTTTTCAAGAGTTCTAGGTCTAAGTTGCACTCAAAGATAGACCGATAATTTATCGGATTCCTAATTTTAGCAGCAGCAGCTGTTCTCTATTGCATTAAAGACTCCAGTTTGAAGGGTACCTATTAATGACACACTGAAAGTTAGAGTTGACAGTCCACCAGAGTAAAACTTAAGCTGAAAGATTTGCTATCGTCATTTGACACTAAATTAGATCTCGAGTTGCATGGTTTATCTAAGCCTCAATATCCATCAGAGGTATAGGTCGCTATTATATGCATAGTTCTTGGTAAAGGCACACATAGAGAGTTGCTGAATCGACTCTTTTCCTAGAGTTCTAGGTCTAAAGTGCATCCAAAGGTAGGCCGATAATTTATGGGTGTCTTAATAATTTGTTATGCTATTTAATGCAACTAATTAGAATTTTACTGGAATTCATAATGCTCTTGATCATCAGGTCTGTTCATTGGGTCAGTGCTATAATAACAAGCTGCTTTATACTTTTCGAGAGTTCTAGGTCTAAGTTGCACTCAAAGATAGACCCATAATTTATCGGATTCCTAATTTTATCAGCAGCAGCTGTTATCTGTTGCAATAAAGACTCTAGTTTGAAGGGTATCTATCAATGACACACTGAAAGTTAGAGTTGACAGTCCACCAGAGTAAAACTTAAAGTTAGTATTTATTAGTTGACACTTATTGCAGGCTCTACGTCCTGAACTAGAAGAAAGATACTCAGATTTGCTATCCTCATTTGACACTAAATCAGATCTCGAGTTGCATGGCTTATCTAAGCCTCAATATCCGTCAGAGGTATACGTCGCTATTATGTGTGTGGCACACATAGAGAGTTGCTGAATCGACTCTTTTCCGATAGTTCTCTAAAATGCACCCAAAGATAGGCCGATAATTTATGGGTGTCTTAATAATTTGTTATGCTATTTAATGCAACTAATTAGAATTTTACTGGAATTCATAATGCTCTTGATCATCAGGTCTGTTCATTGGGTCAGTGCTATAATAACAAGCTGCTTTATACTTTTCGAGAGTTCTAGTTTGAAGGGTACCTATCAATGACACGCTGAAAGTTAGAGTTGACAGTCCACCAGAGTAAAAGTTAGTATTTATTAGTTGACACTAATTGCAGGCTCTACGTCCCGAACTAGAAGAGAGATACTAAGATTTGCTATCGTCATTTGACACTAAATCAGATTACAAGTTGCATGGCTTACTTAAGCCTTAATATCCGTCAGAGGAATAGGTCGCTATTATATGCATAGTTCTTGGTAAAGGCACACATAGAGAGTTGCTAGATCGACTCTTTTCCTAGAGTTCTAGGTCTAAAGTGCACCCAAAGATAGGCCGATAATTTATGGGTGTCCTAATATTTGCTGGATGTTATTAATACAACAAAGTCTTATATTGGAATTCACAATGGCCTTGATCATATATTTGATCAGTGCTATAATAAATAAACTTGTTGGCTTTATATTTTTCTAGAGTTCTAGGTCTAAATTGCACGCTAATTTAGCGGGGTCTTAATAATTTTCGGATGTTATTTAACACAACAACTTCTATGCTATAGGTGGAGTTGTTGACTTGACTCATTTTCTAGGGTCTACTTCTAGATAATGCACCTACTGACTACAGAGTTGTTGTCTCGATATCTTCTTCAGAATTATAATGTTTAAATGATATTTAGTAGAAAAAATTCTTGTAGTAATGAAATTCATGATGCTCTTTGTCATAATTTCTATTCTATTAGGTTAATGCTATAATATACAGTACAGAGTTGTTTTTACATTTTTCCTACGGCTTATAATTTTTGGATGTTGTTCGCCTTATACTTTACATATGATGCCTTTGTTTATTGAGTTAATACATAAGGGCACATCATTTTTGAATTGTTGTTTCGACGGATTTTCAATGATTCTAGCTCTACAATGCACCCCGTGTTAGGCCGATAATAATTTATGGGTGCCCTAATTTTTTTTTCATGTTATTTGTTACAACTTATAATATCGAGTTGTTTTCTCAACACATTTTCTGGAGTTCTACATCTACAAAACACCGATAATAAATTATGAGTGTCCCTAATAGTTTTCAAATGTTATTTAATACATATCAAAGGTTGGGTTTGTTATTGTTGATTTAATAAACAATGTCTTGTGTTTTTTGAAACCAACAGAAACAACTACTCCGAGGGAAAATACCCCTACCGACATTGAATTATACTGATGGCTTGATGCTTTCGTTGGGAAAACTGTTTGGTTTTCACTATCTCCAACGTTGATCACAGGGATACGAGTGATCTCCGTCTGGAACACGTCCTGATAGTCAGGAACAAGTGATCCATGCCAACCCATGGACAAATCCATTGGCATGGATCACTTGTTCCTGACTATCAGGACGTGTTCCAGACGGGGATCACTCGTATCCCTGTGATCGACGTTGGAGATAGTGAAAACCAAACAGTTTTAATGTTTATCAAAACCGTGGTATGTGGAATCTACATTGTGTCAAAACTGTGTGCAATTCAATTCAGTCATGATTTCAACATTTCAGTGGCGTCTTTCCCTATTAGTTTTGATTAAAACTTAGCTACTATGTATTGGATCTACTTATTTTGAAATTGCGTTTGTTTTGCGTTCACGCGGAGAAATTCCGCTATTATATGCATAGTTCTTGGTAAAGGCACACATAGAGAGTTGCTAGATCGACTCTTTTCCTAGAGTTCTAGGTCTAAAGTGCACCCAAAGATAGGCCGATAATTTATGGGTGTCCTAATATTTGCTGGATGTTATTAATACAACAAAGTCTTATATTGGAATTCACAATGGCCTTGATCATATATTTGATCAGTGCTATAATAAATAAACTTGTTGGCTTTATATTTTTCTAGAGTTCTAGGTCTAAATTGCACGCAGAGATAGGCCGATAATTTAGCGGGGTCTTAATAATTTTCGGATGTTATTTAACACAACAACTTCTATGCTATAGGTGGAGTTGTTGACTTGACTCATTTTCTAGGGTCTACTTCTAGATAATGCACCTACTGACTACAGAGTTGTTGTCTCGATATCTTCTTCAGAATTATAATGTTTAAATGATATTTAGTAGAAAAAATTCTTGTAGTAATGAAATTCATGATGCTCTTTGTCATAATTTCTATTCTATTAGGTTAATGCTATAATATACAGTACAGAGTTGTTTTTACATTTTTCCTACGGCTTATAATTTTTGGATGTTGTTCGCCTTATACTTTACATATGATGCCTTTGTTTATTGAGTTAATACATAAGGGCACATCATTTTTGAATTGTTGTTTCGACGGATTTTCAATGATTCTAGCTCTACAATGCACCCCGTGTTAGGCCGATAATAATTTATGGGTGCCCTAATTTTTTTTTCATGTTATTTGTTACAACTTATAATATCGAGTTGTTTTCTCAACACATTTTCTGGAGTTCTACATCTACAAAACACCGATAATAAATTATGAGTGTCCCTAATAGTTTTCAAATGTTATTTAATACATATCAAAGGTTGGGTTTGTTATTGTTGATTTAATAAACAATGTCTTGTGTTTTTTGAAACCAACAGAAACAACTACTCCGAGGGAAAATACCCCTACCGACATTGAATTATACTGATGGCTTGATGCTTTCGTTGGGAAAACTGTTTGGTTTTCACTATCTCCAACGTTGATCACAGGGATACGAGTGATCTCCGTCTGGAACACGTCCTGATAGTCAGGAACAAGTGATCCATGCCAACCCATGGGCAAATCCATTGGCATGGATCACTTGTTCCTGACTATCAGGACGTGTTCCAGACGGGGATCACTCGTATCCCTGTGATCGACGTTGGAGATAGTGAAAACCAAACAGTTTTAATGTTTATCAAAACCGTGGTATGTGGAATCTACATTGTGTCAAAACTGTGTGCAATTCAATTCAGTCATGATTTCAACATTTCAGTGGCGTCTTTCCCTATTAGTTTTGATTAAAACTTAGCTACTATGTATTGGATCTACTTATTTTGAAATTGCGTTTGTTTTGCGTTCACGCGGAGAAATTCCTAATTAAAAAGGTTCTTATAAATCTACTTAAAAATGTATGTCATTTCGATCGTGACCTTACCCAAAAAGAATGATAGATTTCCGTCATTATTTTAAGAAACGCGGCCAGTGTCAAATGCGGGAGGAATGATCGAAAGGCCATTACTAATCCATGGATTGCAGGACACTCGCGCATGCTAGCGGCTCGGCCACCTGCTGGATATGTGGCGTAATGGATGTGAGGTTTGCATAACACGATGGAAACAAGCCACTGAAATATCAAGAACAACGAGCGTTGGTAGAACAATTCAATTTTAAATGTTTTACCTTCCCTTCTAGGATATAAAAAGCCATCTAGATATAGCATTGCTTATTATTTTCAAATGTAGAGAGGCCTTTGGCGAATTTCACGGATGTTATAGAACAGCCAAGGCAACAACAAATACAGGCTACGACCCTGAAAAAATCAGCTGTTGTTGGGGGGCTGAATTTTACATTGGGCTTAGAAATTTTAGTAGTTATGTAAGGGACTTATTCCAATAAAGCCAGGCAGTATTTTGACAGTTAATTTTTTTAAAATCGACATAAAGTCGATTTTAAAAATATGTGGTAAAAATTATACACAGTAGTCCAGTCAATGGATGGCCATTGAGGGGTTGTAGAGTGCATGGAGAAAGGGAGAATTTTTATCCCCCGCTTCAGTGGCGGAGGAGGGTGAAAAGGTGCAAATTTTCGGATTTTTGCCTATAACTCAAATATGTACAAAAAAATGTTTTATTAAAATATAAAGAGCATTAAATTCCCTACAAAACAGTTGTACAGCGTGTCCCATTTTCGATGGGATTAAATGGGAAACTCGGTTATTATTAAAGATATTGATTTTCTGATTGCACCCTACCGTGCTCTTTTTTTGAGCCCTTAAAAATGGCGTAATCAGATTTTTGCTATACCCCGTAGTTTCGCTAATACAGGGAGTGTTTAAAAAAATTGTATTTTTAATAATCCCTTGTATCTCGCTTATTTTGCGAGATACTTTTATTCTGTAAACACATTTTTATGGCCACTTTTTTAGAAGAAAATAATGACGGTGTCAATTTTTTAAAATATTGTTTAGTTTTTGAGATATGGTATTTATTACTTTTTTGATTGGTTTCATGCTAGTATTATCATCAAATAATAAAAATTTAAAAAATTTTTGTTTTAAGGTTAAAAAAAATATTTAATATTTAAAAAAAAAATTAGTCCGAACCTGGATATTTCCAACATAAATATAAACTAAAAATTGCTAGTTAAATAATTTTTAATTTAACTGTTTTGATATTAAAATGGTTTTACGTTAATTTACAGATTTATTTGAAACAAAGTCTACCAAAAATACAAAAAATACAAAAAAAAAACAAATATAAAAAATAACTAATCTTTCTGATTATCATTATGTGTAAGACATTGTTGGCATTTTTGAGTAATTTTTCTTAACGCATTTTGCATAAAAATATTTCTGCCATTTAAATATTGGGATTTTGTTGCTTGAATGAAGCAGTCAAACATATCACATTTTTCAAAATCTGGATATGGTCGATTTCTAACCAGTTTAAAATAATTGTAAGCCATTTACAAAAATGACAAGTAAAATGACAATGTCAATTCCACGCTTTTATTTTGTAAATTTCACGACCTGCTGTTCGGTTATCAAATAATTAGTATGATATTATTTTTGTAACTTTTTAACGTTTTTTACTTTATTTATAAATCTTTTAATTATCATTTCAAAACAGATAAACTAAAAATCGTTTAACTAGTGTGTCTTGCAATTTTTAATTTATAATTACGTTGGAAATTTCCAGGTTCGGACTATATTTTTTTTTCAAATATTAAATAGCTTTTTTTAACCTTAAATCAAAAAAAGATTAAAGTTTTATCATTTTAAGGTAATAATAGCATGGAACTAATCAAAGTAGTATTAAAAAAAATCCAGGTCCGTATTTAATTTTTTTATGATAAATACCATATCTCAAAAACTAAACAATATTTTTAAAAATTGACATTATTTTGCTCTAAAAAAATTGCCATAGAAAGGTTTTTACAGAATAAACATATCTTGCAAAATAAGCGAGATACAAGGAATTAATTAAAATGCAATTTTTCAAAAACTCCCTGTATTAGTGAAACATCTGATTACACCATTTTTAAGGGCTCCAAAAAAGAGCACGGTAAGGTGCAATCAGAAAATCGATATCATTAATAATAACCGAGTTTCCCATTTAATCCTATCGAAAATGGGACACGCTGTACCTACCTTATTTCTAAGTGTAACAGTTTATAAGATAGTGGCCATCAAAAACCGTTAATTTTTGAAAAACACATTTTTCCCCTTATTTTTAATCAAACTTGTTCATCTAACACTTTTATTTTTAATTTTAGAAGAACTTTATCAAAATAAACGTAGTAGACCAATTAATTTACTTTAAAAATGTATAGCATTTAACCAACCTTACTACACAACCGAATAAACTCACCTAACCAATCAACCTATATAATTGATAAGTCAAATTCATCAAGACCTATTATTTGGCCAAGTTGCACTGTTGTTTTCTTAGAGCACTGAATTAATTCAATTCAATTCTTGTTGTTTTCGATAGATATAAATAACATTACAAAAATTAGTACTATGGCTGCAAAACAAAAAAGACGCTTTTGCATGAAAAAATTATTTTTTCTATAAGCGTGCGGAAAAGTCCACTTTTCCGCACGCATTTTAGTGTGGAAAGTGCCACTTTTCCGCACTAGTGCGGAAAAATATTTTTTCCGCACTAGTGCGGAAAAGTAAATTTGTTACGATTTTGAGGTGTTCTATAACATTTAGACCGTTCAAAATACATTTGTATCTTTCCTAGCACACGAAATATCCTAAAAATATTCAAATTGACTAAAATTCTGCTATATTTTCAATATTTTCGATAAAATAAAGTTTTCAGTAAAATAGGTTCAAATTATGAGTTTTAAACCTCCCCGGTATAAATATCGTCATTGTCAATGTCAAACAACAATGAACACTAGTGGTTTTAGATTTGGCATCTTAAATCACCATAGCAACAAAGTACAAACAAACTGTCAAAACAAAGCCAATTTTGCAGATACAAGCGTCTTTTGAATTTTTCAAACAAAAAAATCAGATTTTCAATGGATTCTTCGGACGAAGATCTACCCCAGTCAGTTCTAGAAGCCGCTAGAATGTGAATAATAATAATTGATTTGATTAAAACGTTTTGAATATAAATAATTTTCTGATTAATTTTTAGTTTTTTCCTCACGCTTATAGAAAAAATAGTGTACCTAGCTCGTGCGTAAAGTGTCTTTTCCGCACTTGATTGCTGGCCAAACTCCGCTATCGCGTCGTTTGGCCATCTGCAATCGCGTGCGGAAAAGAGGCACTTTCCGCACTAGTTAGGTAAACTACTAATCTTTTGCTTTTGATAATCTAAATTCGTGTACGTCAGGAATTTCTTTCCAATCCCAAAAACAGAGATTGTCTTAAGTTACTAAAGAAAGACTTTAAGAAAGTAGAATCACAACTATCCAAAATCCATGCAGCCATCATTGTAGAAGATAGATTTTGCGGTAATCCCTAATATTTTGTTTATAAATCCAGTCAGGGAAGAAGTTCCTTCTACAAAATGCAGCAGCTACCTCCTTTTACTGATTGCGACTGGACATCGGAGGCATTTTGGAGGGGCCAGCTAAGATTTATAAAGCTTTATCAAAATCTAAAACCCAGCTAAATTGTTTTACAATTCCCGCTCTTTGCACGATGAAGTAGAACTTGCTTAACAGGAATACCTGCTAAAATGGTATAACTCCCCGGCAAGTGAAAGTATCGTAAATACCTACACATTTCCTTTATGTATAAAATCAGAGACAAATATGAAACTACTGACGTAAAAAATAATGTGCTAACAAAATCATTATAATTATATTAATTACAAACATTTTCACATTACCTTTATCCAAATATTACTCTGATCGATTGTCGCATCTCCCAAGTGTGGTAACAACAAAACAACATTAACTTAAAACATATTATTAAGTAGCTTCAGCTTTGGTTATTAAATTAGCAAGCTCTAGAACTATGGGGTTGGAAATCTAAAGCAAACTGTATATTTCCAACCTTCACCAAATATTCAGTGGCATCAAAAAATTTTTTACAAATGATTTTTTGTAGATGCGTAACTGACTACAGCAACATCAAATGTAGCTGTAAAAAGATGTCCGTTATCCACAATTGTAAGCGAAAATTTTTAAAGGGTTGTCTGTCTTAGTTAATCATAAAAAAGATAAAGAAGCCGACCCAAAAATTCAAAAAAGCAAGAAAAACCAAATAACTATAATAATAATAATTATAAACATTTTCACATCACATCTTTCCAAATATTACTACATACAGAATTGCATCAGTTCTTGTATCTACAGATTTATAAGTTTTCTTTTTATTCCATATGCAATAATGTAATATGATGTTAAAATTTGTAGGCATTGTAAATACAATATGTTAAGAATGCTTTTAGAAGGCTAATTGATATAAATCAATTTAAAAATTGTTCTTATTATACGTAACTTATAAAAACTTGACTATCAATGACTACGTATCCGATTTTTTAGCTGGCTGAATAAAGTTATAACCCTTAATAATAATAATAATACTTCCATTGTGAGATCGTTTTTCCTTAAGTTTCTTTTCAGATAATACTTATTGCTTTTAATTTACCCTGTCTTAGTGCCCTTATAGTCGATAGCTTGACCGAAATGGTGATAGGAAAAACAACTAAAGCAACTATCGAGTTTTTTGTAGAAAATCAGGAATATCAGCTTAAAACTAAAACGCCTATAACTTTTAATTTATGGTCACATATTTAAAAATAAAAAAAATAGTTGAATTATTTATTTCACGATTTTTTTTTTAATTAAAAACAAAAGTGTTAGATGAAAGTCGAAACAAAAATATTAGGCAAAAATGTGTTTTTCAAAAATAAACGGTTTTTGGTTGCGCCTTAAAATTTGGTAGACTTAAAGGTCAGGTTAGCACACCCATTTTGTAGGGACTTTAATGCTCTTTAATTTTTAACATTTTTTTTTGTACAAGGCGCCGTAATCGAGTTATAGGCAAGAAACTGAAAAATTGCACCTTTTGATCCCTTTCCGCACTGAAGCGGGAAGGCTAGTGGTAAGGACTTTTGATATGTTAATGTCCTAACTACCCTAAAACTATTTCCGGAGAAAAAAATTCTCCCCCCTCCATGAACTTTACAACCCTCTCGTTGCCTGGACTACAAAGGCAATATTGAAGAATGTAAAACTGTCCACATACTGTCTGGCTATATTACTGCTTGGCTTTATTGCAATAAGTCCCTATTATACCTTAGTGACGACCCATCTCAAGTTACGTAAGCATTTTGAGATGTGAAGTTTGTCAAGGAGTTTACAACTTTCTTATTTATGAAAATTTTATTTTGATTTAAATGGCTTTTTATAAATTTTTAAATGAGGAGTTAAACGGCTATATTGCATTTCATCTGTCGCTTTTAATTTTGGAGATATTGTGCCCAAAATGTACCCTGTATTATTTGTTTTAATAGCATTTTCTTTGGCTATATATATCGATGGATGTGAAGACCTCACAGCGTCGGTCCATTCGGTTCACGTGGTTGGCCGACGTCCCGGTCCTCCGCCTCCTGCGTTATCGCAGGACGCTTCGCGCCTTCGCTGCCTAGGCTTCATCACTGGCAGTCGGCAAAAACGACCGACGCCGATATAACGGTAACGGACGCGTCGTTCTTCGTATATAATAAGACTTTGGACCGATTGCCGAAAAAACAACGGAAACTGTGCATTTTTACACAATTAAAATTAACGTGGTTGATATTTTTGCTAATTAATAATTTAGAACACAATTAATTTTAGTTACAATAATTCTGTCATTTTATTTGATTTATACCTACCTGTTTTACACTGACAATATATGGATTTTTTCGTAATCAAAAAATTCGCGCCTAATTTCAACAATTTAATTGACGTCAAATAAATTTGCAAATTTCTACATGGATTTATCCACACAATTAGAACATGCTCTAATTTTTACCAAGTTTGCCGTCCAATTTTTACAGAATTTGAGAACAATAATTGTCAAAAGCAGCAAAATTTCATTTGGGTTTCGGTTTATTTTTTTTACATTTTAATCACAGTTTACAAAAAATTTCAAACAAATTACTGCCACTGACAAATTATTAAACTTAAACAAATTAACTGTCAACTGTTTTCTGATATAATTGCAGAAAAATCCACGGGAATTGTGAGCTGTTTTATACTGCCGCGTCATAAAAATGACCTTGAATAAATTAATCCATGAAGAAATCCATAGATAGACTTTTATTGGAATAAAACTTGACCTTATTTAAAAGTCGGCAGTATTGTGACAGATTTACATATTAAAAGCAGCTACTTTCTTTCAAAATTCGGCGTTTGTGTAATTAAAAACCGGATTTATTAGTGTCTGTTTTTATTAAATGAAAGTTAGCCTCTTTATTTTTAAATCTGACTTTGGTATGTCAATTTGGAAAGGACAGCTGTCAGTTTTCTTTGTAAATCTGTCAGAATAAAGCCGACTCTAAAATAAAGTCAAGTTGTATTCCAATAAGTCCCTATTGTCAATGTGAAACATGTATTAGATTATCCCATAGATTTTTTTAAGTCTATGGATTTTACCCACTCACCGAACAAATTTTAGTTCAAAATCTTTTCAACAGGATCTACATATGTAGGTACAAGTTATTCCATTTTAAGAACTTTTGGGGAATTTAGCTTCGAGGCTAGAAAAAACAATTTCTCTTTACTGTGTAAATTTTAAGAAAACGCAAACAAAAATAAAATTTTTAAAGTTACAGGTTAAAAGTCCGTTTTGGTGTAAATTGCTTTTCTATACATTTTTATGCAAAACCGTTAAACTGGATTACTTCCGTCGCTTTAAGTTTTTGAGATCTGCCTTACATAAAGTTAGTATTCTTTATGGAATGACCCCTTCGTTTTTTATATTGTTGTTTTTTTTATTATTTGTTTCTATTTTATATTTTAAAATATTAATTTAAATAAAAATATTTTAAAGCACTTTAAAAAATGAAATAATAACCCGCAGGCGCGGTGCACAAAGGGATGTTTGACCAAACTAGGTTGACATCGGCAAAAGTAAAAAACATGATTTACATAAAAATAATACAATATTTTATGGACCATATTTTTTTTTTCTTTTATTGCGGTCTGTTTTTTTTATTAAATTAGAAGTGACATAAAACTAAAAGAAATCAAGAGAATTAAAATACCTATAATACTTGCAAGTTTTGGTCAATTTGTTTATTGCTCATTATGGTAAGCTACAAAAAAAATTACATTTGGTCAGTTTGGTAGAGAAAATCTTTATGAGTACCTCCAAGTACCCAAAAGAAAGCACTGGTTTTTAATAAAGCATGTTATGGTTATTTCAGAATTACTTTTTCTTTTTTGCGATTTTATGCGATAAGGGGTGTTTTATAGGACTCTATGAAACCTTGCATAAAGGGATATATATATATATATATATATATATATATATATATATTGCGTCTTATATAGGAAAACGAAAACAATTACCCATTTTCCTATCTGTTTTACTCGTTGTTTAAGTATTAATCTTAGTAGCTTCTTTTCACAGTGATCACATCTGATATTACAATGTAAAGCTGTCAAAATAGTGCCTGGCACTATCACAGCCTGGCTTTATTGCAATAAGTACCTATTACCTAAAGTTAGTATTCCTTATAATCTTTTTTTATATTGTTTATTTTTATTTTACTTTATATTTTATCTTGTTAAAACGTCAAATTAAAAAATACATTAAAACGTAATAAGTTATGTTGAAGAAATAGTAATACATAAATATTGGATGTGAAGTTAGTTTAAAGGATATTTGACGCTGGTTTCAAAAATGAAATATTAATAATTTCTTTAAAATAGTATTATTCCAAAAACTAATTAAACTAGTTACTTCTTAAAAAAACATACCGAAAATAAAAGTGAGAGATGTAATTTAGTTTTAAAGTTGTTTATTAAAAAACAACTATAAAAAAAAAATCATTAACAATGTGTACTTTCACAATTTGTTTCATTAAAAAGTTATCTGTCTTCCCCAATTGCTGGCTTTTTAGTAAGACCCCATTGAAGACATGTAAAACTATTTGAAAATTCCAAAAAATGTTTTTTTTTTCATTGACGAGTACTGTACAGGGTGTTCGACGTTTTTGGGGGTTTCAGGTGTTTCTAGGAGAGATAGAAAAAAAGGGGCCCCCACCTGCCAGATTCGCTTTTGAAGAGAAAAGATTCAAATGTAAAAACCGCATTTTGATATATCAAGCTTGTTTTAATTTTAAAAAGCCTACATTCAGGAAACTTTTTTATTTATAAAAAAAATATAATTTTGGTATTTTGGTGTAAAGTGCGTTTTATAAAGAACTGTTTAATTAAATTTACTCCTTTATTTCTTAATAACTTTGTTTTTTTTATTCTCTGTTTTTACTTTATATTTTAATATTTTCACTGGGTTTAAAATATCTTAAGAAGATCAAATTAAGAAATTAATTTAAAATATAGTGGTAATTAAAATACTCTGCCAATATATGGGCCCCTAAGCTCACACTAGGTACTATAGTTATAGTGGACGTGTGAGCTAATATAACTAAAAACTGAAATATATTTTATTCAACTCCACACTAAATTACTTTTTGTTTGATACCACACAAGCCATGTTTTGACTGAAACTCAAATTTTTGAAATCCACCCCCACCCTTAAAAAAACAAAAACTAAAATGTATTTTGTTAAACTCCGGACTCAATTACCTTTTGTTTGATATCACACACGCCATATTTTCACTTAAACTCTAATTTTTGAAATATACCCCCACTCTTTTTTTTAAATAAATTAAAATGTATTTTGTTTAACTCCAGACTCAATTACCTTTCGTTTGATATCACAGACGCCATATTTTCACATAAACTCAAATTTTTGAAATCTATCCCCAGCCTTTTATTTGGTTTGTGTTTGGTTCATCATGGGACCATCTCGACCCAAGACCCAGCCTAGGTACGAAATTTCATTGAAATCGGCCTAGCGGTTTTTGAGTTATGCGCGTTGGTCGTTACAGACAGACAGACAGGCAGACAGACAGACAGACAGACAGACAGACGGTGCAACAAAAAAGTTTCAAAATCATCTGATACGCAAAGATATATAAAAATTTTTGAAATCGGAGCAACTTTTTTTTTCTCGAAAAAATTAGGATCACCATAGCTCACACTACTATAGTATAGTATATGTGTGAGCTAAAATAGAAATGTAGAAAGTAACAAAAATCTTAAATTTTAAGTGTGATACATCATTTTAAAGGAAGTTTTACGCTGATTCCAAAAATTTAATAAAAATAGAGTCATTTCCTTAGAGTAAAACTCTAAGGTCAGTTGATAAGAAAAAAACGAAGTTTATCTAATATCTCAAAAACTAAAAGTGACACATGAAATTCAGTTTGACAGTTGGATTATGAATAATGTTTTTATGAAAAACCAATTTACACCAAAATTAAATTTATATAAATAAAAAAGTTATAGCCCCGTTCCAAAATGCTGACTTAGACAATGTCTTGAAAATTAAGGCTCTTAAGTGAAAATTTTGGACACCCTGTACATACTGCAGCGCCAAAAACTGTTCTATCGACAGTATATTTTTATGGTTATTTTAGACCCGACGACGCATTATAGTCGCAAACAAACACGTGTACAAATTAAAATAACTTTATAGTGTAAACATTATTTTAAAAATATCTTTTAATTGAAAAGTTACGAGAATTGTAAAATTGAGATCATTTTGAGCTTGTAGTAAAAACCAGCAGCGTAGCGTGCCTGAAGGGGCGGGGGGCCGACAGCAAAAAGGGCGCCCCTCAAAAATCTTTGCGACTAAAACAAAAAAAAAAAAAGGTCATCATATATCTTTCGTTTCCTTTGCCGCCCTCTCAATTTGCCGTTGACAGCCCTGCTACTTAATAACTTAAGACAGCATAGGGCGCTTCGGTCACTCGTGGGGCGCCAGTACCCTCGGGGCGGGGAGGGGCGACGAACCCCCCGCGCCCCCCCACGCTACGCCGCTGCTAAAAACAGCCGGCAACATTTCATTTATAATCCATTTTTTAAGTGAAAGTAAAACAGGCGGAATTTTCGTACATTGCTTTATTTTGCCAAGACGGCATACTTTTTCTTCTGCAAAAATTATTGAAAGTGATTCCTAATAGAGTGCGAGAGCGCAGAAATATTTTAAGCTTCAGACTGACTACACCAAGCATTCAGTTTTGGGAACACTTGCCATTTACTATTAAACATGTTTTTAAGCCACATAAAAAAAACAGCCGGTTACTAATAAAATACTCTGCCAATATATGGGTCCTTAAGCTCACACTAGGTACTATAGTTATAGTTTACGTGTGAGCTAATATAACTAAAAACTTAAATATATTTTATTCAACTCTAGACTAAATTACCTTTTGTTTGATACCACACAAGCCATGTTTTGACTTAAACTCAAATTTTTAAAATCTACCCCCACCCTTAAAAAAAAACAAAAATTAAAATGTATTTTGTTAAACTCCGGACTCAATTACCTTTCGTTTCATATCACACACGCCATATTTTCACTTAAACTCTAATTTTTGAAATATACCCCCACCCTTTTTTAAAAATAAATTAGAATGTATTTTTTTTAACTCCAGACTCAATTACCTTTTGTTTGATATCACACACGCCATATTTTCACATAAACTCTAATTTTTGAAATCAACCCCCACCCTTTTATTTGGTTTGTGTTCGGTGGATATTGTTCATTTTTAAATGGGACCATCTCGGCCCAAGCCTAGTTACCAAATTTCATTCAAATCGGCCAAGCGGTTTTTGAGTTATGCGCGTTGGTCGTTACAGACAGACAGACAGACAGACGGCGCAACAAAAAAGTTTCAAAATCATCTGAAACGCAAAGATATATAAAAAATTTTGAAATCAGAGCAACTTTTTTTTTCTCGAAAAAATTAGGATCACCATAGCTCACACTACTATCATCTTTCGTGTGAGCTAATAAAAGTAACAGTATATAATTAATAACCGATTATCTTTTTTGTGTGGCTTAGAAATGTGTTTAAAAGTAAATGGCAACATTGTCCCAGAAATCGCATGCTTGGTTTAGCCAGTCCGACACTCGAAAGATTTCTGCGCCCGCGCACTCTGTTGAGCTATTTACTAAAATCCAGCCTGTTATCACTTAAAACATAGGCTGGTGTACTGTGGACTATTACAAAAAGTTATAAAAGATGCTGTTTAGTTTTAGAGACTACAAGATTTTCCTTAATACTTAAATTGACAATAAGTGAGAAGTAAAAAACAGAAAAATAATAACTTTTGGCCCACCCTTTATCTCATTAATCTTTAATCAAGAATTCAAGTAATTTATTAGTTATAGATAAACTTGAAGCATTTATTTCTAGCTGTTATGGTCCTAATATGGTCTCATGTAATTTAAACGAAATGGTTGTCCAATTAAGTTATTATCGGATAAATTAAACGAAAGTGAACCATAAAAACACGTGTTTTCAAAACATTTGTAAACATCAAACGAAAACTAATTAAAAACAACTTAATTAGTAAAAGTAGGTAATTGTACAAGCCACCTGTAGGAATTTACTCTATGTAGTAGTAGTCAGGAAGATAATTGGCCATAATAGGCGTAACCTGGAGGTAAATAGAAAATTTTATTGCTGATTTTAGTACTGACTTTGAGAAAATATGTTAAAAGAAAATTTAAAGCTCATGAAAAAACCTATAAAGTACCATTCTTCCAGATATATTTACACTTAAGTATCCCCAACATGCAAATTTCAATCTAAATAAATACACCAACGTTTTTAAATTTAACCAATTTTCTCAGAAGCAAATACGTTTAGGAAGAAAACTGTTTCAAATGTGTATCACTCAGTGCAGTTTAGGTTATGCGTAACGCTCCAATGAGGTCCATAAATTAAAATAATATTTAAAAAAATATATATTTTATATTTTTTTTCCGCTTCTCGCAAAAATTAAGCATTTCAAGAAATTTACTAACTAGACTTTCTTTTAGAGATTAAAATTTTCTGTCGAATGATGTATAACTTACCCCATGTAGCGGTACTTTGAGAAATCTAATTTTTAACGACGCTAAGTTGTAAATGGCCCAAAAACTTACGAAATGTTAGTTGCAATTTCAACCCAAGCAACTCACTTGTTAACAAACAGCTTTATTTTTAAGAAAATTTATTAAAATTTTAGAACTAAACTAGATTTTTGACGATTTCTGTAAATTACCCCCATCTCTTATTTGGACGCATTGTACCGCCAGGAGTGAAATAAAACTCACTTATTACTCACACATTGGTAAAAAGGTAATTTTGTTCTTTGATAAACCTAATTTATACATTTATCATGCAAAACTTTTTTTCAGAAAATTCTATAAAACCTCAACTGAAAAATCATTTTTTGTAATTTTTAAAAGACACTTTCATTTACGAACGGCAATAAAATGCAATTATCGTCTAGAACTTAGCGTAAATATGTTTTAGCTCACACATATACTATACTATAGTAGTGTGAGCTATGGTGATCCTAATTTTTTCGAGAAAAAAAAAGTTGCTCCGATTTCAAAATATTTTATATATCTTTGCGTTTCAGATGATTTTGAAACTTTTTTGCTGCGCCGTCTGTCTGTCTGTCTGTCTGTCTGTCTGTCTGTCTGTATGTCTGTCTGTCTGTAACGACCAACGCGCATAACTCAAAAACCGCTTGGCCGATTTTAATGAAATTTGGTACCTAGGCTGGGTTCTTTGGTCGAGATGGTCCCATTTAAAAATTAACAAAATCCACCGAACAGAAACCAAATAAAAGGGTGGGGGTAGATTTCAAAAATTAGAGTTTATGTGAAAATATGGCGTGTGTGATATCAAACGAAAGGTAATTGAGTCTGCAGTTAAACAAAATACATTTTAATTTATTTAAAAAAAAAGGGTGGGGGTATATTTTAAAAATTAGAGTTTAAGTGAAAATATGGCGTGTGTGATATCAAACGAAAGGTAATTGAGTCCGAAGTTAAACAAAATACATTTTAGTTTTTTGTTTTTTTTAAGGGTGGGGGTAGATTTCAAAAATTTGAGTTTAAGTCAAAACATGGCTTGTGTGGTATCAAACAAAAGGTAATTTAGTCTGGAGTTAAATAAAATATATTTCAGTTTTTAGTTATATTAGCTCACACGTACACTATAACTATAGTACCTAGTGTGAGCTTAGGGGCCCATATATTGGCAGAGTATTTTAAAAGGCTTACTTTTTAAGAAAATTCAATATAAAATATCGTTGGAAAGGAAATTTTGTTTTCTTATCAAAGTGTTTTTAAAAATATTTTCCTAGAGAGCTTAGTTTTTAAAGAAAATTGATAACAATAACGTATTTTTTTGTGATTTTTAAAAATTATCTTAGTTTAGGGATGCCACTAAAATACTAGCCGTCTTCTTAAGTAAATTATGTTATACATCGTCCGAAAGTAAATTTTATCTTCCAACTGAAAGCTAAAAAATTCAATAGATTTTCGATGATTTCTATAAATTATCCATATTTATGGATGGTACTGGGCCGTTAATGGTAAACTTGTCCCCGCCAAGTTATACATCATTAAAAAAAAAATTTTAGTCTCTTGATAAAGTCTTGTACACATGTTTTCTTAGTTATTAAGAAAATTGCAAAAAACCTGCAATAATTATTGTGACTTTGTTCGCACTTCACACGGACGCCACTGAAGTGTTACTTACAATCTGGACTGCATATTTTAAGTAGAAATTTTATTGTCTATAAAAAAGTATGCAATACTTTTTTTCACAAAAGGCTTCGTTTCATTGAAAATAGGTTAAACTTAAAATATTTGGTGTATTTATATGAAATAAAATGTGCAAGACATCAGCATGTTGGGGATACTTAAGCTCTGCTAGGATAGCACATAAGTAGCTCTGAAAACTCATTTGATAGATAGGTCTTATAATGGTCATTCAGTCTTTTCTACATATTTTCAAAAGAAGTATTTTTTAAGTAAAAAGGTCTAATAATGGACATTCAGTCTTCTCCACATATTTTCTTTAAAAAGAAATAATTTTTGAGTAAAATGCTAATAAGGGAAAAAATAGTCAAAAATCCAAGATGGCGGCGCCATTTTGACAATGTTCCTGGATGGAAAGGGGTCGGGGCTTTTAGTATGTTTGTTGGGACTCCAGATTGCGCCTAGTCTTGTTTTTATTTTTTCAAAAATTATTATTTACTCGGGCGCCATCCAATGGCGCATCCAGGGGGAGGGCGGGCCCCTCGGGCCCCCCCTCCCCCTCCCAAACATATTAACTTATTTTTTAGTTTAGCAGCATCATTTAATTAAAATTTGTCACAAATTCCACTTATTTTAAAAAAAAAATTCACCTTCGGCGCTATTAATTTTCTTTAGCTACTAAATTTTACACCTCAATTTCTATCAAAAACCACAAAAAAATGTTTTTTGATGTTTGCTGCCACTTGGGCCCCTCCCCCCCGGATATCCTGGATCCGCCACTGGCGCCATCTTGAATATGTCAAAACGCTGAAGAGTGTCATAAACTGGATCCTTAGAGTAGAGGTCTTGGGCTACCAGTATCAGCAATACAATTTTCTATATACCGCAAATCTTTGTTAGTCTTCCTGACTATAGCTTAGAGGCCTCCGTGAGTTTTGCGTGTTTATGCAAATTGGACTCTAGAGTTGAAAGCCCTTACCTTTTGGGATTAGAATGCCACTTATTGGATATGTGTCAAGTTTATAGAAAATACGAGATGGCTACCTCTATAAACTTAGCATTATATGAAAAGGATATGTAATGCTTTCAGGAAAACGGGTGGCGCGACAAATTTTTTTCTTTCACGACAAATTTACGACAATTAATGCATATATTGCGAATATCCAATTCTTAAGTGGAAATGCTAAGTTTATAGAGGTAGCCATCTCGTATTTTCTATAAACTTGACACATATCCAATAAGCACTACCACCCCAGAAAAAATTAATATTTTTAAAAACTAATAAATGCATTAATTGTCGGGAATTTGTCGTAAATTTAACGTGAAAGAAAAACAATTGTCGCGTCATCCATTTTCCCGGAAACGGGCAGTGAGCAATTTTGAGATTTCTCAGCCAAATTCACGACAATTAATACATTAGTTTTTGAAAATTTTAATTTTTTCTGGGGTGGTAGTGCTAAGTTGAGACTCAACTTAGCATTACACCCCCTTTTCAGGAAAACGGGTGGCGCGAGAAAATTTTTCTTTTCACGACAAATTTACGACAAATTTACTACAATTATTCCATAGATTAGTTTTTGAAAATTTTAATTTTTTCTGGAGTGGTAATGCTAAGTTAACACTCAACTTAGCATTACATACCCTTTTCAGGAAAACGAGTGGCGCGACAATTTTTTTTCTTTCACGACAAATTTACGACAACTAATGCATATAAATGTTTCTTGAGAAGTTCACTTTTTTTCGTAATTTCTAAAACAACGCAAAATCCTGGCGATCAATGAATATTTACACAAACACCACAAAAGGTTATATTGAAAGTAAAAGCGGAACGTAATATAATGATTGTTTCATCAAAAATTTACAATTGCGCAAAAAGGTTAAATATGATCACCTACATCTTCGTAAGTTTGTTTTGTGAAAAAGCTTAAAGATATAAGTTTATAGAGGTGAGATGGCTCATACATGAAAGAAAGGACAATTCTTACAATTTTTTCATTTATTAATCGATTTTTTAAAAATATTAGTGCTACTTTATTTGAATCATAGTTCACTTTCAACAAATCACTTGAATTTTTAAAGTATAATTATTTAGGTTATAATTTAATTGATGCATCAAACTCTAATGGCTGGTAGGAAAGGTCAAAAGTAAATCTTGTTACATTTTGCATAAAACCTTTTTGTTTTGAGATACAGGGGAATCCATCGTCGTAAATGAAAAAAAAATCGTCCAAGATCATAAATAAAATAGTATACATACATGAAAGAAAGGACAATTCTTTAAAAAATTACAATTTTTTCATTTATTAACCGATTTTTAAAAAATATTAGTGCTACTTTATTTGAATCATAGTTCACTTTCAACAAAATTATTAATCACTTGAATTTTTAAAGTATAATTATTTAGGTTATAATTTAATTGATGCACCAAACTCTAATGGGTGGTAGGAAAGGTCAAAAGTAAATCTTGTTACTTTTTGCATAAAACCGTTTTGTTTTGAGATACAGGGGAATCCATCGTTGTAAATGAAAAAAAAAATCATCCAAGATCATAAATAAAATGGTATAACAATCCAATGACAAAAACGGAATTCGTAATAACCGGAGATTATACAAAAACGTCATTCATCAAAACAAGGCAAGAGTAAAATCAAAGTTTAGACAAAAAAACCTGGCCTAGCATGAGCAACTGTCTCCTTTCTTTTCATGTACACTTGTTCGGTCTCTCTTCCTCTCATTCAAATCGGTCTTATGGAAGTTAGGCGGCAAATTTAGATCGGGAACAAATATTTTTGTTGTTTTTGGACCCAAAAATACATAAAAAAATAAAAATTTCTGCTTTTCCTTTTAATCAGCTCCCCTGTCCTTCTTTCGAGAGGTCGAAATCGGCGTTAACCGAACCAAACCGAAACGAACCGAACCGAACCTCTTGGTCAATTAATTATTGTAGATATATCCTAACGTAGGGTCCAGCACCTGACCTTTAAGGATGGGCTTTGCTTAATGAGAATGTCGTATGTGCTATAGCAAGCCCTATGTAGATATGGCGTTTTCTTTAGGCATGGCAGCAGAAGAAAATGCAGTGAAGGACGCTTCAATCGCATAGCAATATCAGAATCTCTTCTTTAGGTGAACGTGACAAGCTAGGCCCGACCGCTTTTTATGATTTTGTCCTTTTTGATTTTGTCCGGTTTTGATAAAAGACGTTAACAGAACTTTAACTTTGCTCTTGTCTTGTTTTGAAGAATAACGTTTTTGATAATGTCCGGTTATTAATAATTCCGTTTTTAACATAGGACTGTTTGGCCATTTTCCTTTATGATGTTAGACGATTTTTTATTTGTCTTTTATAATAAACTATGGGGGCCCACTATGAACACCAAGATTATCCGCTTAGCCAGCTATCTTGTGTTGATTTGGTGCCAATATATCCGCTTTTTTACAAAACCACATTCTTCCATCTATATTTCATCATGTTATTATTATTATTGATTAATTTATTTATGCATTTTGAATCAATTTTGTCATCATTAAGCAAATTAAATAAGAAAACTCACCACAAACATATCATTAGACGGCTAATAATGATCTTGTACGAATCAATTTTGTGGCCTGTTGTAAAACTGGTCAGGTAGTTGTTTTATTTTTTTTTATATGAAGTCCATAACCTCCGCAATATGTATGAGATCTTGTACCGGCCCCTGGTTCTGATGAATGCATATGTATGTCGTAGGCTTATTTATAGCAGTATCAGTCGTTTATGCAGTATGTCCACGGATAGAGGTCCCAAGGGGACAAATGGTCTATAATTAATTTTTCATCAAATTTTCTCTTCCTAATAGGTTTTGCTTGTTTGGAAAATTTTAAAATATTATAGAGAAGTGTCGAAAAAAAAAAGATCGGGCGAAAAAATATCGAAAAACAAAACGAAAACAAAAAATATCAAAACCACAAAATATCGAAATGACAAAATATCGAAAATACCGAAAATACTAAATATTGAAAATAAAAAATATCGAAAATATAAAATTTCGAAAAAAGCTTAGATACCGAACCGAACCGAACCTGAGGGTTAGGTTTGTTTATTTTAGGTTTGATTAGAACAAATTAGGTTAGGTTAGGTCAGATTAGGTTAGGTGAGGGTCAGGTTAGGTTAGGTTTTCGAAATGTTCTGTTTTCGATATTTTTTATTTTAGATAATTTGTGTTTTTGATATCGTATGTTTTCTTTATTTTGTATTTTCGATATTTTAATTCGATTTTTTGTTTTTCAATATTTGTTCGCCCGGCCGAAAGGAAACAAAACTTGAGTAAGAGTAAACTTCCTTTATTTTTCTTGGTGCAAAGGGATATATAAATTTTTAAATCTTAATTAATTAATGTCAAGGCAATAAAATTTAAGATATTTATTTCAAAAATAGAGGCAACTTAAAAAAAGTTTTAATTACCGTCTTAAATTAAATTACAAAAAAAAATTGAAATTTAAAGAAAAATAAAATTTGGAATGCTGTTTTTTGACCTGCCTGTATAATATTTTGAATTTGTGTATGATAATAGAAATAAAAAATTTTCCATTTGTTCTCTTGGAACCTCTATCCGTGGACATACTGTATAAACAAATAATAAAAATATATTAAGTTGAGAATTTTATGTACATATATATCTCCAATAACTTTAAGTGGCAGTTGAAAAACCGCAATTTATACCAAAATATTTTTTTTACCAGAAAAAGCCTTAAAGTATTAAGAAACGGTTTTCACCTTTAAACGTTTCTTCACCTTTAAACGTCTCTTCAAATTTAAACGTCTCAAATGAATGTCAGATTTTCTCCCCTGAAAGTAATTTAAACATAAACTTAATTGAACAACATGAAACATCACACCCGTTAAATTGAAATTACCCTAGTGTAAACAGAAACGAGCTAATTGATGGCCCTTCTCTAAATGTAAATTTGATCACCTCCCCGATCGAGACTTATAAAGTGTTTAAAACCTCATAAAGTGACCACATCAGTGACCCAAAAAACCCGGCGTGGCGCGTCAAGAACGAGAACATTAATAAAACCGCATAAAACACACAAAGTGGATAACGCTAAATAATAATCATAATTAACCCTCACGCTCGGACGGACCAGTCACGATTTGCAACGGTGGTCAGAGCCTTGTGGGGGCCGCTACACCCCCTGCTGGGGCGGGGGGTGGCCCCTACGTGCGAAACGGTCCGTGTCCTACACCCTTGCCTCCCGTGCCGCCGTTCCATCACAGTCCGGATCCCTTTTACTGTTCGCCGTTTGGGAATCCATATTTCAGGTAATTTTGAGGGGACCGTTGTTGACATTGATTTTAGGGGATGTATTAGTTTATCGAATGTGTGTATATCCTTTGTAACCCACATTCTGCGGCTATACAGGGATAAACGAGTAGGTAAGCTTATTTAGTCTGAAATATAATGGTAAAATCTGCGGTGGCCTGCATTTAGTAGATACTAAATTTAGCTATATTTTAATGTTTATTAAAATATACAAGCTGATTTTCTGGTGATTATTAAAAATGGTACCAGTTTACGGACGCCACTGGAATGTTTGGGAAATTATATTCAAGTAGTTTTAAGGGGACCATTCTTGACATTGATTTTAAAGGATATATGAGTTTATTATACAGGGTGACCCAACTCATAGGTAACAGAGGTGTTTTTGGGTATTTTTCGTGCGAATTTGGAAAAACGCTCGGACACGTCGATTTTGTTTGCGAGGGGGACACTTTTTGGCTATCTTAAAATTTTTGTGGCACGCACCATCTTCGAGGGGTATATTTTACCCCTATATTTTGAATCAGGAAAGTGGGTCCAGTGATACCTTATTTTGAAGGCCTCTTGAATGTTTTTACAACCGTGTAAAAATTTAAAAAATCTATCCATTAATTTTTGAGATTATTGCCTTCAAACTTTCAAATTTGATATGGTCTGATAAAATAAAAATGTAATCAGAATTTTACATTTTTTGGATTAAATTTTATCATTCCATGTTAAATTTTAAAGCAAATATCTCCAAAACTAATTGATGAATTTTCGATTTTTTTTCACACGGTTGTAAAGATATTCAAGAGAGCTTCAAAACAAGGTATCACTAGACCCACTTTCCCTATTCAAAATATAGGGGTAAAGTATACCCCTCAAAGATGGTGCGTGCTAAAAAAATTTCAAGATAGCCAAAAAGTGTCCCCCTCGCAAACAAAATCGACGAGTCTAAGCGGTTCTCCAAATTCGCACGAAAAATACCCAAAAACATCTGTGTTACCTTTTAGTTGGAACACCCTGTATGTGTATATCCTAAATCCATATTTTGGGACTGACTTTAAAACCGATAAAATCGGTCATTACCTAAATTTAGGTCGGCAGACCAAAATTAAAACAAAGTAAATGACATTTTTTAAAAAATCTAGTTTTTTTTATTCACAATTACTGTATTCTTACGCACATTTTGATACAATTTATTTAGAAGAAAAGCCTTAATGTATCAAGAAACGGTTTTCACATTTACACGTCGCAAAGGAATGTCAGTTTTTCTCCCCTGAAAGTAACTTGAACATAAATGTGATTTAAACAACATAAAACATCACACCCATTAAATTGAAATTACCCTAGTGTAAACAGAAAGGAGCTAATTGATGGCCCTTCTCTAAATGTAAATTTGATCACCTCCCCGATCGAGACTAATAAAGTGTTTAAAACCTCATAAAGTGACCACATCAGTGACCCAAAAAACCCGGCGCGTCAGGAGCGAATAAAACCGCATAAAACACACAAAGTGGATGACGCTACATAATAATCATAATTAACCCTCACGCGCGGACGGACCAGTCACGATTTGCAACGGTGGTCAGAGGCTTGTGGGGGCCGCTACACCCCCTGCTGGGGCGGGGGGTGGCCCCTACGTGCGAAGCGGTCCGTGTCCTACACCCTTGCCTCCCTTGCGCCGTTCCATTACAGTCCGGATTCCTTTTACTGTCCGCCGTTTGGGAATCCGTATTTCAGGTAATTTTGAGGGGACCGTTGTTAACAATAGACACTTATTGGAATAAAACCTGACCTTATTTTAAAATCGACCCTATGGTGACAGATTTACATATAAAATCCAGCTGCTTTGCTTTAAAATTCGGCCTTTGTGTATTTAAAAACCGGATTTATTAGTGTCGGTATTTATTAAATGGAAGTGAGCGACTTTATATAAATTTGGCTTTTGTATGTCAATTTTGAGAGGTCAGCTGTTAGTTTTCTGTGTGAATGTGTCAGAATAAAGTCCACTCTAAAATAAAGCCAGGTTTTATTCCAAGTCCCTATTGATTTTAGGGGATGTATTAGTTTATCGAATGTGTGTATATCCTTTGTAACCCACATATTGGGCAGCCGAGGTGTAGAGATGTGTCGCAGGCTTATAACATAATCAGTCTTATTATAACGCGCCTACGTTTATTTTAATAACTATTAGTTTACGGACGTCACTGGAATTTTAATTGAAATACAAATAGTCCGGATCCCTTTTATTGTTTGCCGTTAAGGAATCCCTATTTCAGGTAATTTTGAGGGGACCGTTGTTGACATTGATTTTAGGTGATATGTTAGTCTATTGAATGAATGTATATGTCCTGTGTAACCCACATTTTGGGGCTATACAGAAATAAACAAGTAAGCTTACTTTGAGACCTAGTCTGGAAGAAAAATGCCAAATCGACACTCGCCTGAACTTGAAATATATACAATGTGTTCCAGAATGGGATCTTGTAGTGATAATGTTTTTTGTCTTAAACTATTAATTGAGTAAAGGACTGCCAGAAATATAGAGACTCATGTTACCTTTGTGGACCTACAAAAAGCATATAATACCGTTCCAGTAGAAAAATTGTGGACAGTGTTAGAACAAACTAATATCAATCATGCATACATAAAAGCGATAAAAGAACCATACAAAGGGTCAAAATCTAAAATTAAAATTGGAAATCGACTTTCAAAAGAATTCCTGGTAACGAAAGGCAGAGATGTTGTATCTCTCCAACTCTTTTTAAAATATATATCGCAGTAGCTCTATATTTCATGTAATTTTGAGCGGACTGTACGTTGTTGACATTGATTTTAGAAGCTTAATAGGATGGAAGATAATTACCAAATCAACAATTACCTGAATTTTGGTCTCCACAATCACCAAATAAAATTTTGCTACTTATCTCATTTACACTTTATGTAGCAATTCCCACTTTTTTTTTTATAGTTTCCCTTTTTATAAATATTGATAAACGTGAGTAGAGAAACAATAATTGAGAAGCAGAAGTAACACAGGGGCTAGGTGCCAAAACTGTTAAATGCAGATATTTAAAAAATTGATGACGAAAATGACCGATCACTTGCCGGAAGTGCCGTCTATTTTCCCGATTGCTTACGAAATTAGTAGTCCTGCGATTTTGCACGTTTGATAGGATATATTCGATGGCCCATAGAACCTTTCTATGTAAAAATCTCGTTTTTAGGAAAAGTTAGCCCCTTTGTTGCTTCTGCTCCTCAATTACATTGAATTTTAAATTTAAAAAATAATATATTAACTAAAATATTTATAGCCCATCGCACCGACTTTTTTTTTCGTTACTTAGCCTAAAGTGTTCCTTATTACGTCATATTATGATTATACTAAGGGCCGGTTTATCAATGGCGGGGTATCTCGTCGTGTTAGCTAGCCCTGGGCCAACTCTAACCTTGGGGTCACCCTCGAGTTAAACAGAAAAGTGTTTATCCACGCGATTTTAACCCAGAGCTCCGAAACTCACAGGTTGGCAATGCTGGTAACAATCGACCATCTAAGTTTTCCCTTCTTATTTAATAGTCTGTGGAATTTTTGACATTTTGTGGTTATAATCATATGTTTTTTTGTATTGTTGGTGTCGGATGTTTTGTTAAAAAATATTATTTGGAAAAAACTTATTCAGTTTCTTCAGTTATTGTACTCTAGCCAGTAAGTATCTACTATATGTATGATGAAAATAATTTAGCAACATAAAAATTAGCATGTAGTTCCACTTTGTAAATTGTTTCTGTTGTACTATAGTCTAAAATAAAAATGCATCTATAGGTACCTATCTACCTATTAAAGCTAGATAATTTAAGAGATAAAATAAGTTAAAAGCAAATGGATTAATATCTTTGGTATTGGATCATAATTCTGCATTTTTTAAGTTTATTTTTAAACTACTACACCTATTTTATTTTTGTTACAGGTCATGTCTTTACAAGGAAACCAACAGACTTCTACATTATAATAAAGAAATATCAATAAGGCACATCAACAAGAAATAATGGTTCTAGTTTCTGACCCATCAACCTGTTATCCCGGAATGACTGATTTACATACACCCCCCTGTGCAGAGCTAGCAGAGGCTTCCTGGGTGACCAGAAAGTGTTTAAAAACCTTGATGTGATATAATATTTATTCTGTAACATATTTTTTTAAATTAAAAAAGTGCTCTAGCATGTCGCAATAATTTAGGTATTTCATTTGGATGTTATGTACAATACATATATAAATTTAATTGTTGATTATTTCTGATTCCTAAAATACTCTTGTATAAGAAAAGAACTTAATAGTCATTTTTCAGGGACCGCCAAATAAAATTTTAAAAAACAGTGTTTGAAATATGCATTCACTTTTTATTTTGCATTTTTAAATACCTACATATTAAAAGTTTTAAAATTATATACATAAATTAGTGATTATAATAAAACTGGTACACATATTGATGAAGATTCATATATGAGTGGGCCTTTGATGAAGATTCATATATGAGTGGGCCTTGCAGCCCTTCCGCTGCGACCGCCAGTGGGTCTATATTGTGGCTCGGTACCAACACATATTAGGTATAGCTCTGTAGGCAGGTGGGATATTTATTGGGTGCTTTTCTATTAAATATGATCTTGCTCATAGAAAAAAGAATATTTATTTTTGGTTTGCTTGGTAGACTGCTCCCATTGCAAAAATCTCCATGTCTGTGGGGAATTCCATTATCTCAGTCTCACACCATAAAAAGTATCACCGCTGGTGTTTTAAAAATTTCCTATTTAACACAAAAATTGAAGTACACAAGTTAAATGTTATGCTTTTGAGAAAAATCAACCAAAATAAAAAAAAAACACTTCAAAATAATTCAAAATTTTGACGTTAACCCAGAGCTAATACGCTACCCTGCCGTTCGAGCGCGGGTCAAGATAGTCTAGGGTTAACCCTCGAGTTTGCATTTAACCTTGGATGGATAAACACTTTTGACAACTTTAACCCAGGGCTACCTCTAACTCGAGGGGTAACCCTCCATTGATAAACCGGCCCTATGAAACGCTTAAGCTATGGAACCGAAAAAAAAGAGATGGACCATTAATGACCCATATGGACTTCAATGGATCCTCGAAAGCAAGTTTAAAAAGGTGTCACGGGTTTTTCCGGAGTTTCTACAACTAAAAATAAAATATTGGATTTTATTTAAAATTACATTTTTTATGTTTAGTTTCTTTTTCAGATCTCTTCCGGTGCCTAGGCGTCACACACCGTACTTTGGTCAACCAGACTATAGGATATATGAATTAAATAAAAGGCTGCAACTTAGGTCAGAGGTGAGCAAAACACACCCAAAAGGGACTCATCAGAGCAGTGCTTGGTCAATGTGACACACAAGTGTTACATCAACAATGCAGGGTTCTGATAAGTTACTTTAGGATGAAACAGTTAACTACTAACACTTAAAAAATGTCCATTATATCTTGGAATCCTGTGGGTGCAAAGGTTTCGAGCGACCCACGGAAAAATGCAAGAGAAACAAAACTCTTTTTACCCGATTAGCTGCTAAAACTTTTCTTGCCATTTTTGGGATAAGTAAAACTGCAGGAAACTTTTGTGAATTCGTACATTCTGCAAAGACCTATTAACGACATCTAAGACTGTTTCGTACGAATCTTCGCAACGGCTCGGCATCAAGACAATAGATAGTTTAAGTTGTGCTACGTATTTTTACGTAAGCTTGAGATTTGACAGTTACGCAAGCGCACTTCGTCACACCGTCGTCAAGGTCACGTTAGGAGCTTACGTATTTACATTAGCTTACGGCAGTCTGCGGGCACCTTAACGTTACCAAAGAGTAGAATTGGTTGATTGACCGATCGAAAAATGGGGCCTGGACGATAATGTTCGCTTCCAGTACAAACGATTCTTTGCAAATATATTCCTACTGTAGTTGAAAAGACAAAAAAATTGTAACATCAAAAAAACACAGTGTCGCATTCCATATTCTCTGCTATTAGTAGACTTGTTATGGTAACGTAAAAACATTAAACTTAAACTCAAAGTTGGAACAAACCGTAGAGCGCTTAACGTGCAGTTTTACGTAAAAATACGTAGCACAACTTAAACTATCTAATTGCACACACTCCTTTAGCTAACTCACAGCCCCCTCAGATTATCAAGCCTGATCCTACTCTGAATGGCAACAGTTTCGAAGGCTGACAGATCTAAAATGACTGTTAGGCGCTGACTCGTGACGTAGCTTTAAATTTGCGCCCCGACATAACTTGTAATTTTGGAACATACTCATTTGCATCTCTTTTTAAAGCACAGCTAATTTTTTATTGCTATCCAACTCATAGCGCTGCACAAAGGGCTCCCGAACCTAATTTTTGACCAAAACCTATTTGTAACAATATTTTGTTTTAAAATAAGAAAACAAAAAATATAGGCTGACAAGAAAATCATGGAAATGTCATCGACAGTTATATTTCACAGAAGGATTGGGCTTGTTAATTTTAGGGGGCTGTGGCTAATTTTATTATTTACAATGCGGCATTAAATGGCAGATGTCACGTGATATTTGGAAGTCCAATTTTGACCTTTTGCAGACCCAATTTTTATTTGCGTTTTTTTGTTATCCTTTATTTATCTGTCCAGGGCTATCAAAACGGACGGGCCACGATCCTCCACTTTGTTGACGTCACATCCGGGGCTAATTTTTTTTTTGATGGTCATGTCACGACACAGCTGATTGTCTTTAAAATATTGATGTTGGAATGACGGTTCATGAATATTTGATTTTTTTAAAAATAAAGCCGGTTTTGAGATTGTTTTTACTATATTCTTGCAGAACAGTTTTTTTTTTAATGTATAGTAATCCTTAATTTTTTAGAGCCGCTTCATTAGCTCACACAAAAATTAAATTTAAAACAGAAGCGATTGTGACAAACACAGATGACAAAGTCAAATACTTGTCAAATATAACAGTTGCCATGCGGTACATGGCGGGTAATTTGAATTCAAAATAAAAAATGCTAAATGTTGAAGATTTTAACCTTTTAATCACCTTACATTCTTACAAAAGTTTGGTGGAATATGAGGATAGTGTCTGAGAATATTTGACTGAAATTTCGCGGAAATCTGTAGTGCCATTTTGAAAATATCATAAAAAAACGTATGACCTCCCATAAGACCCAATGTAAAAGTCAGCCCCCGGACAACAGCTGATTTTTTCATGGTCGTGGCCTGTATTTTTTTGCCGGCCTTGATCTGTCAAAAGCCTGTTTTGTGTTCCGGAAACAACTAGGGACTAGAGACCCTGTATATCTGACATATTTTTAAAATAGAAAGAATACATACAGGGTCTCTACTAGGGACCAATACCAGTGAAAAACTGCCAGGTGAATATAGGATATTTGTGTCCTGGGGTATTTATATCTTACTGACCAACGAATTTTCGTATTTTTTACTGTAAGGCCGCCTTGTTTGTGGTAAAAACAAATAGGTACTAACTTATAAGTCTAAGCTGTAACCACAAGTGACCTATCACTCAGCTACAATTCAGTTTTATCCCAAAAACTACCTTTGCTTAGCTTCTACCACCAAAAAACCAACTACTACCTCTTTCGCTTAGCTTCTGCCATCAAAAAATCAACTACTACCATCTTCCCCTAGCTTCTACTATCAAAAAAACCACCTACCTCATTTGATTATGATTGTTGTAGTTGGTTTTGTGGTGGTAGAAGCTAGGGTAAGGTAGTAGTAGTTGGTTTTTTTGCTGGTTGAAGTTAGGGAAATGTGATGGTAGTTGGCTTTTTATGGTAGAAGCTGGGGAAAGGTGGTAGCAGTTGGCTTTTTTGGTGGTAGAAGCTAGAGGTAGGTGGTAGTAGTTGATTTTTTGTTAGTGGAAGCTAAGGGAAGGTGGTAGTAGTTGATTTTTTAGTGGCAGAAGCTAAGGAAAGGATGTAGTAGTGGGGTTTTTCATGGTAGAAGCTACGGCAAGGTGGTAGTAGTTGGTTTTTTGTTAATAGAAGCTGGGGGAAGATGGTAGTAGTTCGTTTTTTGATGGTAGAAGCTAGCGGATGGTGGTAGTTAGTTTTTTGATGGTTAAAGTTAAAGGAATGTAGTAGTAGTTTATTTTTTGCTGATAGAGGCTAGGACAAGGTGGTAGTAGTTGGTTTTTTGGTAATAGGAGCTAGTTGGTTTTTTAGTGCTAGAAGGCAGGTGAACGTGGTAGTAGTAGGTTTTTCGGTAGTAGAAGCTAATCAAAGGCGGCAGTGGTTGGTTTTTTAGTGAAAAATATTACTTTTCAGATACAAGTGATCTGTACCTGAGTGATAGATAGATAGGTTATTGTTTGAGGGTGGTGGCAGCTTTGATTTATTAGTTAGGATTTGTTTTGAACTCAAACAATTTGCTTGGAATCGATACTTTTTGAAAAAAAAAGAGTCGTCGGTCAGTAAAATTACGGTCTGTAAAATAGGTATACCTATTTTACAGACCTCTGTGTCCTGTGTACTTCTTTTTTTACACACTTCACAGAACATTGATGACTTGGTTAGCTGTTGCCAAACAACACATATCTACCAGTTTTAATAAAAAATAAGTTTCAATAATTGGCATAAAATTAATTCTGCCGATTATCCCGTATTGGTAGCTCTTGAAATAAATGTCTGGTATCAAAAATATTTGAAATTTAGATTACATTTTGTCCTAACGTTATATGCGCGGCAACACTGTCTCTAAATAAAGGAATTAGTAGCCTCTAAGGGATGAAATAACTGCGCATGCCTCAAATAAGGGATAAGTGAAAAACGGGTCATGTAAAAGGTCCCTAATAAGTCGCGTAGTCTTTAGCGACTCTTAGCAAACTAGTCTTCGTCATTTATCTGTTAACTAAATTTTACTGCGGGCTATAAGCTGACTATTTTTTTAACTCTGTTGATCTTTGTTTTTCAGGATAGTGATAATTTATGGTGGGATTCGTTTGCGAATGAGTTTTTTGAAGACGACGCTTCGTTAACCTTAGCGTTTTGTTTAGAAGATGGTCCAAAACGATATAGTAAGTATTTTCTATGAAATAACTTAAAAACTAAGGGCGGACGGTACAGCCAAATTTTAAACGAATCTTTACTTGATATTTCTATATGACCTTGTGGTTGATACAGAGGAGACGCTAGGGGGCAGAGATAGTAGATTTGAAAATCATAAACTTTTTGGTGACTTGGATCTTATTAAAAACTAGTAAATAAGCATATTTTTCTATCCATAACTTTAGCAGATATAAAGTGACCAAGGAATATTTAAACTAACAAGAGAAGAGAAATATAGTAAAATTAAATGTGTTTCGTTTGACCTTCTGTCAAAATTTGACGTTAACTTTAAAATTTGTGTGTGAAGATTTTTGAAACACAAAAGTTCTGTATTTAGCATATTTTAATATTTTTTCAAAAGAACTCTAGGTGGGGTGTAACGGGAAAACTCTGTACCACAGACATTTAAACTTAAGTGGCATTCTTTGTTTATTTTTGACAAAATTTGTGATTCTTCGAGACATGAATTTCTAATTAGGCTTATACCCGATTCAAAAAACGCATCAGGTGACGCTGCATTTAAAACCGGTGCAAATCCATGGGCCATCACGTAATGCGTTTTTTGAATCGGGGTGGGCATGCATTGGTGGAAACAGGGTATTAGGAACGCACCACCATCCATCGTCATAAAAGACCAAAAAAAATCTTAAAGGAAAATGTTATAAGTCCAATTTCATAAACGGAATTATTAATAACCGGACATTATTAGAAACGTCATTTTTAAAAACAAGACATGAGCAAAATCTCCGCGGTCAAAAAAGAACTGGTAATAATTTGGAAAAAATAGAATCGAAGTTTAACGTGTTTTCTCAAAACCGGATAAATTCTGTGATCCATAGTCCATTTTAAGCAACCAAAGAAGAGCGGATTTTGTATTGCTATGCAGTATACGGGCCATATTTATGATCGTTACTAGTTTATCGTGTGAGTTACCCACGCACAAGGTTCGCCATTAGTGGGTTTCTTTTATTTGTTTTAAAAAAAAAGGGAAAAGTTATAAAGTTATAAAGAATATTGGATGTTGTTACATGGTATCTTTAATTTTGGCAAATAAAATATTTATTATTATTATTATTAGTTAAAATCAGACATCTAAAATGAAATGGGCGTTAAAATCAAATTCGAATCATATATTTTCAATTGCGGGAATAAATAATAGTTTTTAAACCCAAAAATGTTTTTTTTCCTTAAATTAGCTCCACTTCCTTCTTCCGCATGGGTTGCATGGGCATGCGTGGAAATAACACCGATTTTCGAACCTAACCTCTTAATCAATTAATCTCAAATTAATCATAACCTCCCTCCCTAAGACTCCCACCTGACCATAGCAATACATTTTTTTTTTTAGTTGCTTAAAATGGGCTAAAGTGATTGCAGTGAAAAACGCTTAAGTTGCATAGCAGTATCAGAACCGCTCTTCTTTAGATGAACAACATACAAACCGGCCCCTTTTTATGACTTTTTCCTTTATGATTCTTTCCCGATTTTGAGACAAGACGTTATACAAAACTTCGATTATTACCAATTTTTTGTCAGAGGACGGTTTTGCTCATTTCTTGTTTTTATGAATGACGTTTTTGAAAATTTTATTCGATTTTAACATTGGACTGTTATACTATTTTCCTTTGAGATCTTTCTTCGATTGTTTTGGTCCTTTTTGATAAACTATGAGACCCTTAGGATCACCTTTAGAGGAGAAGCAGCAAGTACTTATTAAATTCCTTATTTTTTTTCAGCAATCGGTAGAACGTTAATCCCAAGGTACTTTAGGAGCATATTTGAAGGCGGTGTGACCGAACTGTATTATAATCTCAAGCATCCGAAAGAGTCCTTCCATAACACTAGTATTACGCTAGACTGTGATCAATGCACCATGGTGACGCACCATGGCAAGCCCCTTTTTACCAAGGTAAGCCACAAACGTATTAGCTTTTATTAAAGGAAGTTTAGATTACTTGTATCTCGTGTTATTGACTCTCTGCTATAGATGTATAGTGCATAATATCCAGGTAACATTTAGTGTTTTATAAGTTTTAAAATTTTTACTGTAGATATGTAACACTTATTAAACCTTTACAAGCTTTAAATGTCAGATTTTATCATATTTTTTATGGCTTTTTTTTGTCTATTATAAAGCTCATTTTCTAGTTTTATAATCATGTTTTATAATAGTTGCCAAAACGTTTTCATAGCCAGCTCTAATGCGCGTGAATAAATAATATATAAAAAATATTTTTTCCTTCTTTGTTTAAAACATTTGAAAATATATTCCTTCTTATTAATCCAAATATTAAAAGAAAAAACCCCAACCGGCCGCGTTCTGCATTTTATAGCATGCAACTGCGTATCTAGAAAAATGCAACTTTATAGGGGAGGCAAAAAAAAACATTTGGATGATTCTACCAAAAGTGGGCTATATGGATATCATTTTTGGTCATTGCCTTTAAATAACAGTACAGCACAGTAAATAATTGTTTTTTTCAAATTTATGTAACTAAGTAGGTGTAAGCTAAGAAACATTTATTTTCCCGAATTTTAGGAATTATTGCATAAAAATTCCAGAGGAATGAGTACCAGAGGAATGAGTTTTTTAATGATTTTCCAATTTAAATCAAAATCTATTTAGACTACTTAAGTTTTATATAAACAAAGTTCCTTTACTTATAATTTTAAAACAATCAACAAAAATATTATACTATTGATATCAGTCGAATATTTACTTACCAGAGGAATGATAATTGAAGCGTTCCTTTTCGATTTCTCTGAAAAAAACTAATTTTCTGCCGAAAATAAAAAGATCTATAACTTAAACCAAACTAAAGTTGACATTATCTGTCACAACTTGTCACCTTCACAATTAAATTAGATATCCAGGGCCGTCTCTTTCTCTAGAAATTAACCGGTGGTATTCACAAATATTGTGTTATTAAAAATGGAGCACGCTTAAAATTGTAAAATTTTCCGGAGAAAATGTAAATTCGGATTTTCAAAAATATGACTGCAAACTTAAGTTTTATCAATTTTTTGATAAATAGTTAAGACTTAAATATTATTTATTAGGATATTTTTTTTAATCTGAGTTTTTAATATTTGGTTTGGGACTACACCAGAGGAATGAGGTATTTGCTTTGTAATAAAAAAAATTATAAACTTGTAATTTTTTTATATACATTAAACTCAAATGCTCCGTAAAGAAAACATTTCGTTTTAAATCTTATAACTAAAACTATGCTTCATTTGCAGTCTGTGTTTGAAAAATATGCATTCCCACTCCACAGCACAATTTTTGTAGAATCATCCATTTATATATATTTTGCGGGTTTCCCGCGCATATATTATGTCCGATATCATTACAGATTGATTGCAGTTAGGCCTTCCATTTACCAAATTAATAATAAATAATTTCATACTAAACAACAAAAATATGCGAGTTTGACAAAATTTTTAAGTGATGTTTTTAGTCAAAAGTAAGGATTTTACCAATTCTATTCTATATGTTAAAAATATAAATTGGAGTCGTTCCTTGGAAATCTCTTTTATTTAATAAAACTCTAATTATTTTGTGTTCAAAATTAAGTTTTTAATAAACTTTTAAAAAGCATGCCTTCCACATCCACATACACATGTTTTTTACTTTAAAGTTTAGAAAGATTATGTCAACCCTTATAATAAAAATCTCTCAACCCCTACAATAAAACCCCAGGAAATGAGCCGCTGCAAAGGCCGTATAGTACATGTTATAACATGTTAATTTTTATGGAACTTTGACTTCTGTGTGCACATTCAGGGAAATGGATGGGTGAAGCTAAATCTTCTTTTTGTATTTTTGTGGTAAATGGCAACATTGTCCACAAAATCTCATGCCTGGAGTAGTCAGTCCAAAGCTCGAATGATTTCTGCGTCTGCGCACTTTCTTAGGAATAACTTTCAAGAATTTTCGCAAGCGAAAAAGTTGATAGGCTTAGCATAATAGAGCTCTGTACGTATACTCAGTCTGTTACTCATCACATCACCAGTATCATGAGCGTTATCTATCTGAATATAACATCATTTAAAAGGTAATTTAAGTTTCTACAAAAATTTCTTATCTGGGGGCACGGCAGTGCCCCGCCAAGTTCGCTCAAACTGCTGTACTCCCTTTTCTTGGTACATTTCAGCACATATTTGACCTATCTATAAATCTATATCGGAATGAGCTATGAAACTCAAACTTTGCAAAGTCGTAGACCTTGATTGAGTTAACAATCCCGCCAGAGAGTTCATGGACTTCCATACAGCAGTAAAGTAGTTACGGGATTTTTCTATTATGACTGCATAATTGACTCTTAGGCGCACTGCTGCAACAACTTGAACAAGTTTGGCTGTAATAGCGAAGTTTAAATAAATATTTCCAAACGAGTGAGAACCTTTCATTTTGAAATGTGCATTGAAAAACTTGGCTATACTTTGATTTCAATTCTTTTTACGGAATTCGATTTTCGCCTTTTTATACATGAAACGTTTTTGTGTGTCATAAACACATAAATTTAAACTCAACTACCGGAATTCATCAGTGAACATTCGGTTGTCAAACTGTCGTTAAGCATACCCAGCCATAATGTTGTGCATCCTAAATAATTTTAGTAGTATTTTAATTTTATAGTCTAAAAAGTATTCTACGATTTTACAGGTGTGTACAGAAGGCCGCCTAATCTTAGAATTTACTTTCGACGACCTGATGAGGATAAAATCGTGGCACTTCGCGGTGCGCACGCATCGAGAGTTGATACCCCGATCAGTAGTCGGCATGCATGCGCAGCAAGATCCCGGCATGATCGAACAACTGTCAAAAAACATCACGCGACAAGGCATCACCAATTCTACGTTGAATTATTTAAGGGTAAGTTAACCTCGGCGTCATTCAAGAAGGCTGTTGTAGTTCCGTTGTTTAAGGGCGGTGATCAGCATGATCCTTGGCCAAAATCATTGATAAATTGGTTCAACGCCGTTTATAGTTCAGGCAAGATTCGGGAAAATCCACTTTCTAGAAGCATTTTATATTACTTTTTGGCAAATGGGCAATTTCCCCTATTTTGACCCCGCTGAATCCGAATATCCCTGTTGCCAACTCGAAATATTGACAGGGGCTGAGATATTTAAGATGGCGGCCAAAATGGCGGCGGAATTTTAAATTAACGCTGGAAAGCCCAAATTGTCACAGGTGTACATTCAAAATATATATTTGTATAATTAAACAATAATAACATATTATTTTTTTTAAATGGCTGCAAAAACCTCCAAAAACACCCCCAGACCCACAAAAATCTGAAAGTTGTTTTCAAATTTTCTTAGAAACTAAGCTTCTACGAGAAAAATGTATAATATACTTTATTGTAGACAATAAAATTCCCTTTTCAACATGGTATAACTTAATAAAGTTAGACTAATAACAAGCTCTCCAGCGGCGTCCGTTAATTGAGGTAATTAAAAAAAGTTGAAAAAATACCTATGTTTTTTCCAAGATTATTTAATTTTTTTAAAAACTAATATCTACAGAAAACCATGTATTACATTTTGGTATACTCAATAAAATTTCGGTGAAAATGACGTATAACATGATTAAATCGGTTTTATAAATAAAACTTCAGGGTCATCCGTAAATTAAATTAATTTTGAAAAAACAGAAAATGAACCATTTTTGTTACACGTTTTATCTAATTTTCTCAAAAACTAAGCTTAACATGAAAAAACTTGTTCTACACTTTTTTGTAGACAGGGAAATTCCCTTTTTAAAAATGTGAAACTCGGCGGGGTTTGACTTATAGCAAACTCTCCAGCGACGTCCGTCAATGGGGGTGATTTCAACAAATCATTAAAAAAACATGTTTTTCATACGTTTTATTCAATTTTCTTAAAAACCAAGCATTTTATCAAAAAATGTGTTCTATACTTCGTCATAGCCAATAAAATTTCCTTTCAAACGATGTATAACAAAATAGAAATTATTTTATATTTACCACTCCAGTGGTGTTCTGAATTTAAAGAAATTATTTAAGATCAATCCAAACTAATCAATTTTGTCTCTTATTAGCTTTTGGGTGGATAATAAAGAGCGGCGGATAAAAGGTCGAAAGTACAAAAGGTCGAAAAAATAAGGTCGAAAGTACAAAAGGTCGAAAATACAAAAGGTCGAAAGTACAAAAGATCAAAAATCAAAAGGTCGAAAGTTCAAAAGGTCGAAAGTATGAGTACCTAATTATGATTATGCCCCCCCCCCCAAACCGTTTCATAAGATTCACCACTTTATTTTTAGTTCCATATGCTTAAAAAAATAACCAAAAACACCTGTGTCAAAGTTACTACTGTTACTTTCTGCACAAAAATATTGCTTAGGAGAGGCCATGGCCCCTATGCCCCCTCCCCTTATAACCACCGGTGTTTTTTTGCTTTAAAGAACTTATTTAGATAAATCAAAATATCTAATCTAATCAAAAAACAGTTTATTTTAATTTGGAAACATTTTATTATAGTAGGTATAAATTACGGACCTTTTTCAAGTATTTATCATAACATTAACCTCACTTTGTAATATATCATTTAAAAAGAAATTGTCTTATCCTCAATAAATAATAAAGGCACATTTTTTTCTGAAAATCTTAGAAAAGATATTTAAATATGCAAGAGAAACTGATTATTTCAGTTAATTTTGAAAATAAGTTTATATTAGTACGCCCCTGAAGCCTTAAATATGGCAAGAACCCGACATTTTAATAAAGTTTTTAAAAGAAAATGTTATGTTCTACAATAAAGTATACTACATATTTTTTCTTAAAAAGTGTAGTTTTTGAGAAAATTTTAAAAAACCTATAATAAACATGTTTTTTCTAAATAATCCCAATTTACATACGCCACTGAAGAGGTACTTGCTTTTCCTAACCTTATTGACTAATACATCGTTCGAAAGGAAATTTTATTCTCCACAAAAAACTGTTCTTTGCAATTTTTGATAAAAAGGTTAGTTTTCGAGAAAATTGCATAAAACTGAAAAAAAAAACAGGGTTTGGGGGGTATTTTCTCCGTCCCTGTCGATTTTTCGAGTTGGCAACAGAGATATTCGGATTCAGCGGGGTCAAATTAGGGGGAAATGGTCTGTTGCCAAAAAGTAATATGATTTGCTTCTAGACCGAAAACGGAAAGCCTTTTAGAATAATATGCTCTGACTATGTTGCCTACCTTGGCCAAAATCATTGATAAATTGGTTCAAAGCCGTTTATCAGTATTTCTGTCAAACAACAATATTTTAAGCAGCCACCAGTTTGGTTTTCAGGCATCAAAAAATACTGAGGATGCTATATTTAATTTATTAGAGTATTTGTACCTTAAATTAAACACTGGAGAAAAGGTAGCAGCAGTATTTTGTGACCTGTCAGAAGCGTTTGACTGTGTGGATCACGAAATATTGCTGCGAAAGCTTGAAAGGTTTGGCATCACAGGTATAGCTTTGAATTGGCTCAAATCGTACCGGTCTGAAAGAGTTCAATCTGTTGCTTTTAATGATCAAAGCTCCGAGGATTCCTCAGGGTTCTATCTTGCGTCCACTTTTATTTTTGATTTTTGTAAATGATCTGGCAAATATTGACATTAATGGCAAAATAACTGCTTTTTCTGATGAAACAACAGTTCATTGGCATAACACACATCAGAATGATGTTAATAAAATAAAAAAATGGTGTGATTACAATTTACTTTCCTTTAATATATCCAAAACAAATATTCTCAGTTTTAAGTGCGGTTTAGTATTCACTAGAGAGTGAAATTTTGTCCCCTGCCAATACTAAAATGAAAAATATGTATGTAAAAAAAATAAGTTATAAAATATAATTATAAAAAGAAAAACTTTTTTAATTCTAAATGATTTAAGCTAAATTTTTGTATGACCCCGAGGGGTCGTACGGTGGCAAAATCTGTTTTTATTTTTTCTTAATTTCCTATTTTTCATATTTATATTAAAAAATTTCATATTTTTCATATTATTTTGCTGTTTATCTGTTGAGAGCCCTGCAAACGGTTCATTTCGGCATCGGCATGAAGATCGTGACCCATTTGGTTTTAGCTCACACATATACTATACTATAGTAGTGTGAGCTATGGTGATCCTAATTTTTTCGAGAAAAAAAAGTTCAAAAATTTTTATATATCTTTGCGTTTCAGATGATTTTGAAACTTTTTTGTTGCGCCGTCTGTCTGTCTTGTCTGTCTGTATGTCTGTCTGTAACGACCAACGCGCATAACTCAAAAACCGCTTGGCCGATTTTAATGAAATTTGGTACCTAGGCTGGGTCTCGGGTCGAGATGGTCCCATTTAAAAATGAACAAAATCCACCGAACACAAACCAAATAAAAAGGTAGGGGGAGAGTTTATGTGAAAATATGGTGTGTGTAATAATGAAAGGTAACTGAGTCTGCAGTTAAACAAAATACATTTTAATTCATTTAAAAAAAAAGGGTGGGGGTATATTTTAAAAATTAGAGTTTAAGTGAAAATATAGCGTGTGTGATATCAAACGAAAGGTAATTGAGTCCGGAGTTTAACAAAATACATTTTAGTTTTTGTTTTTTTTTAAGGGTGGGGGAAGATTTCAAAAATTTGAGTTTAAGTCAAAACATGGCTTGTGTGGTATCAAACAAAAGGTAATTTAGTCTGGAGTTGAATAAAATATATTTCAGGTTTTAGTTATATTAGCTCACACGTACACTATAACTATAGTACCTAGTGAGTGCGAACTTAGGGGCCCATATATTGGCAGAGTATTATAGTCCTGTTTAATTTTTTATTTATTTTTTACTCACCACCACAGTAACTCATTCTTCAAATTTATATGTTTTAGCTATGTGTCATCCTCGAACCAATGCAAGAACTAATGTCAAGAAACAAAGCGTACGCGCTAAGTCCGCGGGATTGCCTAAAAACGACGTTATTTCAGAAATGGCAAAGGATAATAGCACCTCCTGGTAAGTATTTATTTAGATGCGTATTTTGAATATTTTTTAACGTACGGGATGTTTTTTTTACAGGTAACAAAGGCTTTTTTCGGGTACTTGTCGTACGTTTGGACCCATTGTTAAATTACGTAACGCTCAAGGGGGGCAGTGGCGTAGCGTGGGGGGTATGTTATATTTTTTTTTTAATTCAACCCTTGTTGAGTTTAGAAGAATGTTCTGACAAAAATAACCAAATTCTAAATAAGGCATCATTAAATTTTTGCAAAAGTCTCAGTCTCAAATGGAAGCTATCGGGACGAAACAAAATTTATTTTCAAAACCGTTATTTCGAATGGTTAAATAAAGATATTATATCTGAGAAATTTTGTTATAAAAAGGATTCAGAAAAATCAAAAAATACAGATTCGGAAACGGAAACGGCTTTCTTAGAATCATCTTTAAGAACAAAAAAACTGAGGGTGCAATGTGTGTATGTATGGTAAAAATATTTATTTTGGGGTTGCTAATTTAATTTTTCTGGAAGGGACTTAGCCCTCCCAAGCCTTCCTAACTACGCCCATGAATCCGAATAAAAAAAATAATTTTAGTTTAATTTCTAACACAAAAGTAAATTGATTTTTATTTTTAACGTAACTGTAGGTTAAACTGAATGTACTTTAATTTAATTTTTTAATATTTTAAATAAAATGTTATATATATTTTTTTAAAAGTTTTACTTATTTTAACCTTTAGACTACACTTTATCACATACCCTATAAAAAAATTAACTTTTTTGAAAAACAACAAAGATATTGGTTTTTGTCCGCACTGTGGGGCGGCAAAGAAAACTAAAGACATGAAGACCCTTTTTTTTGGTCGCAAGATTTTTGTTGGGCGTCCTTTTTACCTGTTGGCCCCCCCTGCCTCTTCAGGCACGTGACGCCGCTGAAGGGGGGTTACACTTGCGTCACACTCCATGTTTTTAAATATATTTTTCCCTAAAATGCGTTACAAAGAGGAAGGGGGTTTAAAAATTCTGAATTTTTGCGTTATGTTATTTATGAATGTTCCCTTTCTGAAAAATCCTTCATCACGTCGATTATGTTTGCGAGTGGTACACTTTTTGAGTATCTTGAAACTTTTGTAGCATGTCCCCTTTTCAAGTTGTAAACTTTACTCATATATTTTAAAAAGTGAAAGTGCTACCTTGTTTTTCAAGGTTTTGGAATGTCTTTACAAACATCTATAGTTTTGTTTTTGATATATTTGCTTCTATAGTTATAGTTTTTGCAAAGTCACCTGAAATGCTCCTAATACGGGGTTCTATCGATTTTATGAAATTTTGCTTCAATCTGTCCTTCAAAAGTTATCCAAATTCATATAAAATCTTCCTGGTATAATTTCAACCCTACCGACGAAAAGGCGCGACTCTTTGCGGGCCGACGACAAAGTATTTGTTTTCTGACCGACCCAGCACAGGTGGCTAGACGGCATTTGATTGGCAGATTTTTTTGAGATGCGCTTTTAATTGATTTCAGGTGTTCTTTGCGGGACTCCTTTAGTCGGCAGTATGCAGAGTTAGAAAATAAATCAGTGTCGTTTCTGTAGGTATAGGAATAGAAAGTTTTATTATCTATTTTTATTTCTTTAGTTTACGCCATAATTAAATAAAATAATTTTCTTGAGTATATCTACCGCCGCCCATGTCACTTTCTTGAAAGGATATGCCGATGGTCGGCTTTAACCTTTGTTCAACTGACTTTGCAAAAACTATACCATGGAATGATAAGATAGGTTTTTGATGAATATTTCTAAGATAATATTTATAAAATCTCGAAATCCGCCGATTAATTTTTTTATTAATCTAAATTTTAATCTTATTTTTTACATTCCGTGGTAGCTTTAGAGGCAATTATCTGAAAAACAGACCCATAGATTTTCCAAATTTGTACACGGTTGTAAAGACATTCAAGAGGCCTTTAAAACAAGGTATCACTCGACCCACTTTCTCTATTGTATATAATTTTATTTACCGGCCATGGATAAACGTGTCGACGTCATACCCTGGTCTAAGTGCCAAGTTTTAAGATCTTTGTAAATACTGGTGAAAAAGTTTGCCCAAAGTGGGATTTTGTGTACATTTATCGTGAATTATTTAATCTCACGGAGTTAGCATGACCTAATTGTATGATAATATTATTAGCTCACACATATACTATACTATAGTAGTGTGAGCTATGGTGATCCTAATTTTTTCGAGAAAAAAAAAGTTGCTCCGATTTCAAAATTTTTTATATATCTTTGCGTTTCAGATGATTTTGAAACTTTTTTGTTGCGCCGTCTGTCTGTCTGTCTGTATGTCTGTCTGTCTGTCTGTCTGTCTGTCTGTATGTCTGTAACGACCAACGCGCATAACTCAAAAACCGCTTGGCCGATTTTAATGAAATTTGGTACCTAGGCTGGGTCTTGGGTCGAGATGGTCCCATTTAAAAATGAACAAAATCCACCAAACAGAAACCAAATAAAAGGGTGGGGGTAGATTTCAAAAATTAGAGTTTATGTGAAAATATGGCGTGTGTGATATCAAACGAAAGGTAATTGAGTCTGCAGTTAAACAAAATACATTTTAATTTATTTAAAAAAAAAGGGTGGGGGTATATTTTAAAAATTAGAGTTTAAGTGAAAATATGGCGTGTGTGATATCAAACGAAAGGTAATTGAGTCCGGAGTTTAACAAAATACATTTTAGTTTTTTGTTTTTTTTAAGGGTGGGGGTAGATTTCAAAAATTTGAGTTTAAGTCAAAACATGGCTTGTGTGGTATCAAACAAAAGGTAATTTAGTCTGGAGTTAAATAAAATATATTTCAGTTTTTAGTTATATTAGCTCACACGTACACTATAACTATAGTACCTAGTGTGAGCTTAGGGGCCCATATATTGGCAGAGTATTTTTTCTAAGTAATCTTGTTTTTTTTTACAGAATCCCAAAGACCTGCAAGCAAAAGACGAAAACGCAAAGGCTCGAACTCAGGGGCGGCGGGAAACAACGCCACGATGGCGCCAAGCAAAAAGCGATCTCCAGGGCCCAATTTTAGCTTAGCGTCACAGGTCAGTACCAATATTTTATTTTCAACGATCTGTTTAGTTAGGCACTGAATACAATTGACGCTGTTTCTGTTTTTTTTTAATTTACTTTTGGTTTCAGACATTTTGATTACCTGAGGGTTTCATATGTGACAATATTTTGGCGCCTATACTGACGTCATAAGGAAAAACCACGTATTCAACATTTTTTGCAAAAACGAGATATTGTGTTCCTATGACTTATATTAGCTTTCTAAACATGTTTGTTAGGAAAAATACGAGTACATTTCAGATTTAGTCGTAAATTCGTGGTTAAGTGTTCACGTATTTGCACTGCACTAACCAGTTATACGAGGTATAAACCATGTACACTCCTGCTCGTTATTATCAAATGACATTTAAAAAGTTGACTCAGACATTTTGGATGTCACAAAAAAATTAAGGCATCTTAGCTGGATTTTACACTAAAAATTATCAATTTAATTTTCCGTGTACGGGATTTTTATAAGCACGAGTATACTTACACAGTACTACGAATAAACACGTAAAAACGAATCATATACGCGGTTGTTTCTTAGCAGCGGCAATTTTACGGCATTTTAAGTCGTTTAAATGAAAATGTTACCAAGGTTGGTACTGACATGGAAAATATAGAGCAATTAAATTTCAAAACACTTGTAGATGGTTTTTTTATCATCCCTGTTTTATTTCTAAAGTTTGATGCTCTCTGTGCTAAAGCCAGCAGAGCAATATATGTTTTTTTAAAGGACTAATTAGAGCGGTCCTAACACAGTAAATGCTCATTTTTCGCATCTTTTCTCTGTTTATTGCTCGAACAAAGCTAGCAGAGCAGCATAAGAAATTTTAAATAAAAATTTTATCAAGGTTCATACTGACATGGTAAGTATAGAGCAATTAGACCTCAAAACCTTGTAGATTGTTTTCTTATCATCCCTGTTTTATTTCTAACATTTGTTGCTCTGCTAAAGCCAGCAGAGCAATATATGTTTTTGTTAAAGCACTACTTACAGCGGTCCTAACACAGTAAATGTTAATTTTTCTCATCTTTTCTCTGTTTATTGCTCAAATAAAGCTAGCAGCAGCATAAGAAATTTTAAATGAAAATTTTATCAAGGTTGGTACTGACATGGTAAATATAGAGCAATTAAATCTCAAAACCTTGTAGATTGTTTTATTTCTAAAATTATTGGGTGCTCTGCTAAAGCCAGCAGAGCAATATATGTTTTTTTCGTAAAAGGAGTACTTAGAGCGGTCCTAACACTGTAAATGTTAAGCAATTAAATCATTAATCACTTTATTTACGATTAATGTGTATTTTTCTTGTCTTATATTTGTCTATTGCTCGACTAAAGCTAGCAGAGCAGCATTAAAATGTTTAAATGAAAATGTTACCAAGGTTGGTACTGACACAGTAAATATAGAGCAATTTGATCTCAAAACCTTGTAGATTGTTTTCTTATCATCCCTGTATTATTTCTAAAGTTTGTTGCTCTGCTAAAGCCAGCAGAGCAATATATGTTTTTGTTAAAGCACTACTTACAGCGGTCCTAACACAGTAAATGTTATTTTCCCTCATCTTTTCTCTGTTTATTGCTCGAATAAAGCTAGCAGAGCAGCATAAAACATTTTAAATGAAATTTTATCAAGGTTGGTACTGACATGGTAAATACAGAGCAATTAAATCTCAAAACCTTGTAGATTGTTTTATTTCTAAAATTATTGGGTGCTCTGCTAAAGCCAGCAGAGCAATATATGTTTTTTTTAAAGGGGTACCTAGAGCGTTCCTAACATTGTAAATGTTAAGCAATTAAATCATTAATCACTTTATTTACGATTAATGTGTATTTTTCTTGTCTTATATTTGTCTATTGCTCGACTAAAGCTAGCAGAGCAGCATTAAAATGTTTAAATGAAAATGTTACCAAGGTTGGTACTGACACAGTAAATATAGAGCAATTTGATCTCAAAACCTTGTAGATTGTTTTCTTATCATCCCTGTATTATTTCTAAAGTTTGTTGCTCTGCTAAAGCCAGCAGAGCAATATATGTTTTTGTTAAAGCACTACTTACAGCGGTCCTAACACAGTAAATGTTATTTTCCCTCATCTTTTCTCTGTTTATTGCTCGAATAAAGCTAGCAGAGCAGCATAAAACATTTTAAATGAAATTTTATCAAGGTTGGTACTGACATGGTAAATACAGAGCAATTAAATCTCAAAACCTTGTAGATTGTTTTATTTCTAAAATTATTGGGTGCTCTGCTAAAGCCAGCAGAGCAATATATGTTTTTTTTAAAGGGGTACCTAGAGCGTTCCTAACATTGTAAATGTTAAGCAATTAAATCATTAATCACTTTATTTACGATTAATGTGTATTTTTCTTGTCTTATATTTGTCTATTGCTCGACTAAAGCTAGCAGAGCAGCATTAAAATGTTTAAATGAAAATGTTACCAAGGTTGGTACTGACACAGTAAATATAGAGCAATTTGATCTCAAAACCTTGTAGATTGTTTTCTTATCATCCCTGTATTATTTCTAAAGTTTGTTGCTCTGCTAAAGCCAGCAGAGCAATATGTTTTTTTAAAGCACTACTTACAGGGGTCCTCACACAGTAAATGTTAATTTTTCTCATCTTTTCTCTGTTTATTGCTCGAATAAAGCTAGCAGAGCAGCATAAGACATTTTAAATGAAATTTTATCAAGGTTGGTACTGACATGGTAAATACAGAGCAATTAAATCTCAAAACCTTGTAGATTGTTTTATTTCTAAAATTATTTGGTGCTCTGCTAAAGCCATCAGAGCAATATATGTTTTTTCGTAAAAGGAGTACTTAGAGCGGTCCTAACACTGTAAATGTTAAGCAATTAAATCATTAATCACTTTATTTACGATTAATGTGTATTTTTCTTGTCTTATATTTGTCTATTGCTCGACTAAAGCTAGCAGAGCAGCATTAAAATTTTTAAATGAAAGTGTTACCAAGGTTGGTACTGACACAGTAAATATAGAGCAATTAGATCTCAAAACCTTGTAGATTGTTTTCTTATCATCCCTGTTTTATTTCTAACGTTTGTTGCTCTGCTAAAGCCAGCAGAGCAATATATGTTTTTGTTAAAGCACTACTTACAGCGGTCCTAACACAGTAAATGTTATTTTCCCTCATCTTTTCTCTGTTTATTGCTCGAATAAAGCTAGCAGAGCAGCATAAAACATTTTAAATGAAATTTTATCAAGGTTGGTACTGACATGGTAAATACAGAGCAATTAAATCTCAAAACCTTGTAGATTGTTTTATTTCTAAAATTATTGGGTGCTCTGCTAAAGCCAGCAGAGCAATATATGTTTTTTTAAAGGGGTACCTAGAGCGGTCCTAACACTGTAAGTGTTAAGCAATTAAATCATTAATCTCTTTATTTACGATTAATGTGTATTTTTCTTGTCTTATATTTGTCTATTGCTCGACTAAAGCTAGCAGAGCAGCATTAAGATTTTTAAATTAAAGTGTTACCAAGGTTGGTACTGACAAAGTAAATATAGAGCAATTAGATCTCAAAACCTTGTAGATTGTTTTCTTATCATCCCTGTTTTATGTCTAAAGTTTGTTGCTCTGCTAAAGCCAGCAGAGCAATATATGTTTTTTTTAAAGCACTACTTACAGCGGTCCTAACACAGTAAATGTTAATTTTTCTCATATTTTCTCTGTTTATTGCTCGAATAAAGCTAGCAGAGCAGCATAAAACATTTTAAATGAAATTTTATCAAGGTTGGTGCTGACATGGTAAATACAGAGCAATTAAATCTTAAAACCTTGTAGATTGTTTTATTTCTAAAATTAGTTGGTGCTCTGCTAAAGCCAGCAGAGCAATATATGTTTTTTTCGTAAAAGGAGTACTTAGAGCGGTCCTAACACTGTAAATGTTAAGCAATTAAATCATTAATCACTTTATTTACGATTAATGTGTATTTTTCTTGTCTTATATTTGTCTATTGCTCGACTAAAGCTAGCAGAGCAGCATTAAAATGTTTAAATGAAAATGTTACCAAGGTTGGTACTGACACAGTAAATATAGAGCAATTTGATCTCAAAACCTTGTAGATTGTTTTCTTATCATCCCTGTTTTATTTCTAAAGTTTGTTGCTCTGCTAAAGCCAGCAGAGCAATATATGTTTTTTTTAAAGCACTACTTACAGCGGTCCTAACACAGTAAATGTTAATTTTTCTCATATTTTCTCTGTTTATTGCTCGAATAAAGCTAGCAGAGCAGCATAAGACATTTTAAATGAAATTTTATCAAGGTTGGTACTGACATGGTAAATACAGAGCAATTAAATCTCAAAACCTTGTAGATTGTTTTATTTCTAAAATTATTTGGTGCTCTGCTAAAGCCAGCAGAGCAATATATGTTTTTTTCGTAAAAGGAGTACTTAGAGCGGTCCTAACACTGTAAATGTTAAGCAATTAAATCATTAATCACTTTATTTACGATTAATGTGTATTTTTCTTGTCTTATATTTGTCTATTGCTCGACTAAAGCTAGCAGAGCAGCATTAAAATGTTTAAATGAAAATGTTACCAAGGTTGGTACTGACACAGTAAATATAGAGCAATTTGATCTCAAAACCTTGTAGATTGTTTTCTTATCATCCCTGTTTTATTTCTAAAGTTTGTTGCTCTGCTAAAGCCAGCAGAGCAATATATGTTTTTTTTAAAGCACTACTTACAGCGGTCCTAACACAGTAAATGTTAATTTTTCTCATATTTTCTCTGTTTATTGCTCGAATAAAGCTAGCAGAGCAGCATAAGACATTTTAAATGAAATTTTATCAAGGTTGGTACTGACATGGTAAATACAGAGCAATTAAATCTCAAAACCTTGTAGATTGTTTTATTTCTAAAATTATTTGGTGCTCTGCTAAAGCCAGCAGAGCAATATATGTTTTTTTTTTGTAAAAGGAGTACTTAGAGCGGTCCTTGTATGTACAAGACATACACCCGTTCGATAGCTTTAGGCACTGGTTAAAGTTTTACGCATTAAGGATAAAAATGGAAAATAACGCGAGAACCATACAAAATGTCGATTGACACCTACCTTGGTTTTTTCTCGGCGGTACAAATTCCATTCACTGGGCGCCCAGGCTTCTACCAGAGTTCTTGAGTTGTTCGAAATCACTGTGAGGAGTTGAGGTAACGGATTGGAATGATTTTAGAATTGATTGGCACTAATTGTAATTGATTGAATTGTAGTTTTGGAAAAACCGAGTAAACACGCCGGTTTCAATATGGAGGCTACGATGATCTCTCTCTCGTCATCGCGCCGGTGGGTTGCGCACTGTCTATCCGCGCACTTTGCGGTGTCACGTGACAACCTGTATGGCTCAGTGCAACGGAATAATTAATATTTAGGAAAATTAACTAATTATTATTTGTCTTGCACGTACATTTTCCCGGCCGCCCTAAAATACTATTTTAGAACCAGGAAAAATAATATGTATTATAACTAGGGAATAACAATTATTATTTCCAAAAAAAAATTAAAAAATTGCGACAAAATGTTATTCTATTTTTTGCCGCGATAAAACAAAAAAAATATTTCCCGAAAAGGAATAAAATTTAAAAAAAAGAATAATTCTATGACGACACTGACATAGAATGAACATTGCTTGAGTGTTCAGTTAAAAGGCAAAGGGCACAATTTAACAATTGGACGTTTAAATAGCCCTTGTTGAGTCCTAATCGTGACAACTCTAACATATCCATCTGAACCAGGATGCAATTCTACAATCCTGCCTAAAGACCACTGCAAGGGTGGTTTGTTTTCATTTTTTATGACTACTAAAGTATTTAACTCGACTTTAGTAGGTTTTTCTGTCCACTTGGACCTCTGCTGTAGAGTATGTAGGTACTCCTCTTTCCATCGGGACCAAAAATCAGTGTTCAATCGCTGAACAAGTTGCCACCGAGAAAGAGTGTTTAGTTTTAATTGTGATAAGTCTGGGTCTGGGACAGAGTTTAAAGGTTCCATGGTAAGGAAATGTCCGGGAGTGAGTGGACAAAAATCATTGGGATCGGATGATTGCGCAGAGATTGGGCGACTATTTAGCAATGCCTCGATCTGCACAAGCAAAGTATTTAGTTCTTCGTATGTAAGCTTCTGATTTCCGATCACTCGGTAAAGATGTGTTTTTACTGATTTAACACCAGCCTCTGATAAGCCATTGAAATGAGGACTAGCACTAGGAAAAAAATGCCATTTGATCTGAAGATGTTCAGAGGAAGCTTCGAAGAGCTTTTTAAGCTCAGAGTTTGCTCCTTGAAAATTGGAGCCTCTGTCGCTGTATAAAAAATTACAACGACCCCTTCTAGCTACAAACCTTCTGAATGCGGCTATAAAGCATTCAGAAGTAAGGTCTGACGCAACTTCTGTGTGGATAGCGCGCGTACTTGCGCACACGAAAATGCAGATATAGGCTTTTAATTCTTTGGTACCCCGGTACCAACGACCTGGTGAAATTTTTATAGGACCAGCATAGTCCAAAGTTGCATGAGAAAAGCACTTTAGTTGTGAAATTCTAAAATAAGGTAAGTCACCTTGATAAGGGATGTAAGCCTTTGGTCTAAGGCGATAACATCTTATGCATCGAGATAAAACTGACTGAATAGCTCTGCGGGATGCTAAGATCCAGAATTGTTGTCTTAGTAAGTACTGAACTGTATTTAGCCCTGGATGGCTATTTTCCTTATGAATATGTTCAATGATGAGGTCAGACAACCTGCCTGATCTGGGAAGCAATAGAGGATGTTTTGCATCAAAAGGTGTAGAATTCGTATGCCTAAGACGACCACCTACCCTTATCAGTCCGGTAGTGTCCAAAAAGGGTGCAATTTTTCGAAAAGCTTTGGGTAAAAGTTCGTTGTTTTTTAGTTGTTTTAGGAGGTCAGAGAAATGTAATTCTTGGCTTCTTCGAACCAAGAGTGTTAAAGCATACTGAATTTCAAAAATAGAAATAGGACCTGTAAGTGGTTCCTTTTTGTTTTTAAAATTATAAAATATTCGTCGAATCTGACAAATTAATTTTTGAATGTGAAAAAGGGATGAATATTTATTTACAAGGAAGTCTAGAATATGATAATCGATGTTTGTAGTAAGTGTTATTTTTTCAGGCTTTTCTTCATTTAAAATTTGCTGAAAATCGGTTTCTGAGTTTTGGAGTAATGCGGGATTTTTTAAGTCCCATGTATTACATGGTTGACTAAGCCAGGAAGGCCCTGTAAACCACAAGGGGTGGTTTATAAAATTAGAAGGAGTTGTGCCACGACTGGCGACATCCGCAGGGTTTTCTTGTGATTTTACATGATACCAGTTTACATTAGAGAGTTTTTCTTGTACTTGGCTAACTCTGTTAGCAACAAAAGAGCGCCATCTATGAGGTGAGCTACAAAGCCAAAAGAGGACGACTTGAGAATCTGTATAAGCGTAAGTTTTATCTATTGAAATTAAAGGGGAATAAGTTTTTATAACAAAACTAAGAAGTTCAGTAAGAAGAACAGTACCTAAAAGTTCTAGTCTCGGGAGACTAATAGTTTTTAAGGGACTGACCCTTGATTTGCCCATAATTAAGGAAGTTTTTATGCTTTGATCTGACAGCTCGATACGTAAATAAACGCAAGCTGCGTAGCCTAATTCTGATGCGTCCGAAAAAGCATGCAGTTGACAAGATATTATATCTTTAGAAAAAATGTGCCTAGGAAATTTAATATCTGATAAGCACTTAAGTTCATTTTGAAATTGTGTCCAATGCTGAAGAATAGATTTGTCCACGGGATCGTCCCATCCTATCTTGGAAATCCATAATTTTTGCATAAGACAATTTGCAAAAAATGAAATGGGAGAAAGCATCCCTAAAGGATCAAAAATAGAAGCAATAGCGCTTAGAATATTTCTTTTTGTGCATCGTTTTTCCGATGGCTGACAAGAGAAAAACATATTGTCTGATTTTGGGTCCCACTGGAGTCCAAGAACCTTTATGGATATAGGATTTTCCTTGTCAAAAGAAAAGGGAATTTGGCATTCGTCTGGTGATAGAGAGGATAGTAGTTTTGGGTGATTACTAGCCCATTTTTTAAGCTCAAAACAGCCTGATTTTAGAAGAGCGATTAAATCTCGCTGTAGAGCTAGAGCCGACTCTATAGAGTTTGCGCCTGCGCAGATATCATCGACAAAAATGTCTTCTAGGAGCACCCTAGAAGCTTCTGGGTAGTTTTTTTCTTGGATTTTGGCTAACTCTTGAATAGTTCTGATGGCCAAAAAAGGACTAGATGTGATACCAAACGTGACAGTATTAAGTCTGTATTCTTGAATAGGATCGCTTGAAGTGAAACGCCACAGAAGACGTTGATAATCACGATCTTCCGGAGCTAATTTTATTTGTAAAAACATTTGCGTAATATCCGAAAGCATGACTAGTTCATGATATCTGAATTTTAACAGAATGGAGTTGATGTCAGTTTGTAATTTGGGCCCTGGAAGAAGGGTAGAATTAAGGGATATACCCTTTGAACCCGCTGTTGCCGAGCCATTAAAAACTACTCGAACGCGTGAACTTGATTTATCGGGGCGTACAACGCAGTGGTGGGGTAAATAATTTATGAATTGATTTTTTGATTCTGATTCTCGAATTAAACTCATATGATCGTTTTTTAAGTAGTTATTCATAAATTCGGAATACTGTGAATATAGTTCGGGATTTTTTATCAGTCTAGACTCAAGAGATAAAAAACATTTGTAAGCATGTGAGTAGGTATCTCCTAAAATAGGTCTAGAGTGACGAAATGGCAATGAAACTTGAAAACGTCCCGAACTATCTCTCGTGACAGTTTTTTGATAAAATGATTCACATTTTTCCTCATCAGGAGAGAGGAACTTCTTTGTTGGGAGAGACTCAACTTCCCAAAACTTGATCATCGTTTGATCTAGTGAATTATTTTGTAAAGAAGTAAAGTGACATGAATATGAAGTTGAATTGTATGTAGGTTGATTTGATATTTCCGTATTTCCCAGGAGCACCCAGCCGAACAAGGTTTCAAGTGCTATTGGCTGCCCCGGTTCTCCAGGAATAATGTTAGGTTGAATTATTTGAGAATAAACATGTGCTCCTAAAAGCATGTCTACAGGTGCGGGAATATTGAAAGTATTATCTCCTAAATTTAAATTAGAGATATGATGCCAATTGTGAGGATTAACTTGAAAAGATGGCAAATTTGCACTTACCTTTGGCAAAACATAGACATCAAGAGAAAGCGTTGGATTATTTCGGCCAACAGGCTTAATTGTGCAATTTGTTATGCCATTGGTGGTTGAAGTAGATTGATTGATGCCTCGTATGGGAACTATGAATTTTTTCCTAGATAATCCTAGGCGATTAAGACAATTTTCAGAAATAAAATTGGCCTCTGACGCATTGTCGAGGACAACCCGTATAGTTTGATAGTATCCACGACTATCTAGGATGTCTACTTTTGTTGTAGAAAGTAAAATAGTACTTTGAGGTTTTTGAGTAGTGAGTGAGGTGCACCCACAATTAATGTAATCAATGCCCTCATTGGGTGTTTCATTTTGTGTTTGATTGAGGTTTTGGGAAGATTGAATTGAATTTTGATTTAAGTTTGGGGTTGGTTGTACATTTGTAAAATACGCGTTTTGTGAATTCGATTGAGTAGTTTGCGAGTTATTACAAATACTCGTATGGTGACGCTGGCCACAGATACGGCAAGAAAAAGTAGATTGACATAAATTTAAGGGATGCGATCTTAAACAATTGCTACACGCATTATTTTGCCTAACGTAGGCATTACGCTCCTGTATAGTTTTTGATAAAAATACCTGGCACTGTGAAAGATTGTGAAATTGTTTATTTGTACATAAACGACATTTGTATTTATTTTGATTGAGATTCGAATTAAATTGTAAATTCGAATTATTTAATTGTTGTTGTCTATTTGAATTTGAGTTGAATTGATTTGTATTTGAATTTGAGTTGAATTGATTTGTATTTGAATTTGAGTTGTTTTGAGTTTCTGGAGTGAAACTAAAACTAGATTGATTTGGTTGTTGATTTGAATTAAAGAATTTAGAATGATTTGGTTGGAATTGCGAATTATTGCTAAATGAAGTTATTTTTGAGTTTTGAGGATTTTGAGTTGTATTTGCCACGTAAACTTGTGGTTGATATGGTTTTGAGTAACTGTTGTAATTATTATTTGAATTGAATTGTCGCTTAGGTGGTTTTGGATTTGAATTTTGTAAATTGTCTGATTGCATAGTTGAATAAGAAATATTTTGCATGAGTTGAACTGATTCTAAGGCCCTACAATGATTTTTGAGGAACTCTGTAAGGTTTTCGTAGGTAGGAAGCTCCATTTTACTATATTCTATCTCAAAAGAAGTTCGTATTGAGGTAGTTAAACGCGAAAGAAGCATGTTGAAAAGTATGAAATCCCAATGTTGAGTTGGAAAACCTAATAACTCTAAAGCAGAGATATTTTCATTAAAACTATCGAGTAAAGTTCTAAGATCCTTGGAAGAGCAATTATTTACGTGTTCCAGTAGCTTGTTGCCAAAAGTCTTTTGTTTTGGTATCGATCTACTAGTGTTTGAAAAGCAATATTGTAATTATTATCATTAATAGGCAAGTGTTTTATTAAACTGAGTGGTTCACCTCTTAAATATGAAATTAAATGTCTAAATTTCCTTACTGGAGGCATATTAGTGTTGTGCACTAATGAGCAAAACATATCATAAAAAGTGACCTTTAATAAAGTGCCATCGTAACAAGGGACATCTAATTTTAATAGATCCTTGTATTCATGACTGTTTGTTTGATTTTGAAGAGATACAAAATTGCCTTGTAAAATATTTTGTTCTGGAAAAAGTTGATTGAAAATACTTTTAGTTTGAAAATAAAAATTGTCTGTATCTTCTCGCACCTTGTCTTGCACTTTATATTCGTTATCGTTCTCCACTAGGCTAATAACGTCATTGTGCAGTTTTTTAAACTCATCATAAAATTCTTCCAAGTTCTCATACCTTGTTTTGAAAATAGATTTTACATTTGAATCAGTCTGGGCCTTTATGGCTGCAGTGTATGTCTCGGTAATCCTCGTAACATAAACTGTACGTTTTTGCACTGCCTTATCCAGGCCGGTTTTAGTCATTTTAATTGATTAATTAGTAATAAATATTATCACTGAACACTAAAACGTTTTTCAGAATTTCTTATTATTTTATTTTATTTTGTACCTTCGTTCGTAGGTAAACAAAAAACAGTTGTTGTTGTTGACCGCGACCTTTACATTTAAACTGCAGAAATCGATAAAATTTTTAAACATGTGTTAGAAAAGGCGTGTCGCTTCGTCACTGATAAAGCCTGCCCCTTTTGGGTTGGTCCTTAATGGCGTCTTAAAATTTTTGGATTTTTGGTTTAAGAAAAATGAATTTTGATTTTTGTTGTATTTTTTTTGAATATTTGGATAGAAGGACCATAAAAATGTATGTACAAGACATACACCCGTTCGATAGCTTTAGGCACTGGTTAAAGTTTTACGCATTAAGGATAAAAATGGAAAATAACGCGAGAACCATACAAAATGTCGATTGACACCTACCTTGGTTTTTTCTCGGCGGTACAAATTCCATTCACTGGGCGCCCAGGCTTCTACCAGAGTTCTTGAGTTGTTCGAAATCACTGTGAGGAGTTGAGGTAACGGATTGGAATGATTTTAGAATTGATTGGCACTAATTGTAATTGATTGAATTGTAGTTTTGGAAAAACCGAGTAAACACGCCGGTTTCAATATGGAGGCTACGATGATCTCTCTCTCGTCATCGCGCCGGTGGGTTGCGCACTGTCTATCCGCGCACTTTGCGGTGTCACGTGACAACCTGTATGGCTCAGTGCAACGGAATAATTAATATTTAGGAAAATTAACTAATTATTATTTGTCTTGCACGTACAGTCCTAACATTGTAAATGTAAGCAATTAAATCCTTTATCACTTCATTTATGATTAATGTGTATTTTTCTCGTCCTTTCTCTGTCTATTGCTTGACTACGTGTTTCTTTTTTAGTATTGCAAATATATTTTTCCTTCTAATACGCCTTATTTTTCCTTTTTATGTTATAAAACACATATTTATTGTTTTATTCAGTCGCTTTTTTTTTAGAATGTAAATTTGTGCAATATAATTAATAATATTCTGGAAAATAAATTTCTGTTTTATTTGCATCCAAAACTTTACTTTCCATTTTCTCAAAATAGCGATTTTGTTGAATACGTGGTTTTTTATTTTGACGGCAGTATAATAACTTGTTGATTCAATAAAACAAAACCTAGAATTGCCTATCAATAATTGATTCGGGTTTTAGGGCCAAATTTTCTTTTATATTTATTTGTCTCTAAGATAACCTAGCCCTCAAAGAAAAATGCGAAAACAGAATTTTACTCTTGCGATCCCTCCTAGGGCGTAAAATTTAATCTCTTATGAAAATTAAAAATTACGATATATTCTTTAGTAGTTAGGTCCGCTAAACTAAAATACTATGATGATTAAAATTATTCTAGCTATTCAGTCACCCTCTGACAACTCTTTTACCTTCTATATGTCGGTGCTGAAACTTCACTTTTTATGAACATTAAAGTTTATTATATGGTAATAGGTATTTATATTCGCTAAATTCAACCGGGACGATAAAAACTGTTTCCATTCATCACCCTAGCTCCCCATTCAGTGGCGGATCTAGGCCCTGAAAATTGTTGGAGGTAAAAATTAAAATAACTTAAGACTTTTTTGCAAATGTATTGTATATTAACATTACACGTTTTTTTCAAGATAAATTCACCTAAACTTTTAAGTTAAATACTTTTTTTTTAAATGAAGTTAAATTAAATTTAAACTATGTATTACTTAGTGCAGTCCAGTTAGTTTTTACGAAAATGGGCAAAAACATATCTAAAATAAAAGGTTTTGTGATTTAAAGCTTACAAGTTTTGGCGCACCCCCAAGCAGTGTTGCCAGAATTTTTTGACGACTTTCCTTCAACTAAGTAACAAAAATTCCTTCATATGCTTCAAAACAGTAACGGGTGGGTGTTTGACACCAAACCAAAAAAACATTTTGTACCATGAACAATTTTTTTAAATAAAAATGAAAGAGAAAACCAAACAAATAAAAGATTTATAACTTAAATCATAAATTATAAAAACCAAAATTAAAAATAAAGTATTTAAATTTACCTACATAAGTTAACTTTGGTAAAATTATTGGAATATTTTCAAATAATATAACTTTGCCTCAAAATATTCAAAATCCTCCAAATACGGATAAAAACCTTCAATAGTCAAAATTTTTGTTTAAAACTCATATTGAAGTAAAACCTTCAAATCTGACAACACTGCCCCAAGTAACATTTTAGGCCATATTGGTAAGCTGACGGGTCAAAATTTCCAATAATATGTCACAACTTCTAGTTTTTTCCTTAAAAAAATTACTTGGAAGTTAAAGGTTAGGATATGTCATACTGGAACTGGAACAAATAACCCAAGAAATCGTTATTTATAGACAAGAAATTTTGAGGATTTCTTTTAGGAAAAACTTTCTAATTTTTTCCCTCCTCATCTTCAAACTCGTTTCAGCTATAAACACGAGGAGACAATTTGTGCTCAGCCTGACCTAGTATTCTACTTTAAGGTTTTCGTTTGCCGTGGGCATTTTTAAGACAGCATAACTTGTAAAACAGTGGTAATCTTGACCTTAAAAACTTCTTGAAAGTTGAGAACTTTTTTGGTTTGCTACGTACGTTAGAGTTACTTATTTTTTACCTAAACCAATTCCTTTAAGGCAGGACCGTTGTTAGTAACCGGTTGAAAAGTATTATTTTTAACAAATAAGTACGACCTAAAACGCATCTTTTAACTATATAGGAAAATCTAGCATTTTATTTAACCATATCGAAACTTCGGCGTTGTCTAGGTTGCAGTTTATTTTGAATAAAAAAACCTATGAGTGGTTGAAAACAAGAAACCTAAAACACACTCCTGCCAGGGAGTATAGTAGTGGTGGGAGACTGCTGTGTGGGAGTGTTGACATAACCTAATATTTTGTTTAGCTAACGATGCACAGTGGAACGTTTTGAAGATCTAGGTGGACAACCCCTGAGCAACATTAACACTCTTTAATGCTTGATTTTTTTAGCTTTAAAATAACATAAAATATATAAAAGCATTTAGTATTTGCAATATTACCTACCTCTTATATAGGGTGATTCAGATTTTAACGATTTTAAGATTTGTAGTCATACTGTATGTTTTTAACGAAAATTTTTTCAACAAATTTTATAACAATGAAGTAACGGTATATATTTTTTTTTTAGTTTAGTTGCAAGAAGGAATTTAAATAAAACAGTTTTGCAATATACAAGGTGTTTCAGAAAAATTTAAATAAAGACGTTTTAGGCGGAAAGGGACGATCAAGAAAAAAATTCCGCTCTAATCTGTCACTATATGCCCGGGGTGAAACCAACCTCTAAAATTATAATGGGAAATGTTCATCGGATGGCATTATCTTTAAAGGGGTACTTAATGTGAGAAAATTTAAGAGATATGTGGATTTTAATTTTATATAACTAAGAAAGTTTAAAAAAATATTTATTAAATTGGAAAATTCCATTTTTATTTGAAAAATATCATTACTTAACATAACAAATAATAGAATAATTAACTAACACAAGTCCATTTTATTATTATCTTGCAAACTAAACTGTGTAAATTAATTTCTCAATCTGACACAAAAGAGACAAGAAAAATATATTATCATATTTCTAAAACCGCATAATAATAACTCGCTCCATTTGAAACTTAATTTTTTGGATTTTTTTAACCTTAAAAAACTTCCCTTGGGGTTTGGTGCAGATGCATTTTTATTAAGCTTGGTTAAGCTTGTGACAGAGTGAAAAGTTACTGTTTACAAAAATTCGTGAAAGTCGAGAGTTTCAAAAACCCATCGTACAGACATACATAGGGCATATTCTTAAATTACGTAACCTCTTCTCCCCCTCCGTAATGCATTTTTAAGAAAAAATATATTCAAGAATCATGAGAGTGTAACGCAAGGTTAATAACCCCCCCTCCTCCCTTGAGCGTTACGTACTTTAGGAATCGGCCCATACACATAGGTATATGGGATAGGGTGTCTCAGATAAAAGTAACTACAAGGGGGTTTATGAGGATTTAGGAGACGGTAAAGTGGCGCTATTCCGAGCTGTATCAAAGAAAACATTTATATGCGTTTTCAAAATATTGAGAAATAAATGGATCCATGAGGGATCTGATACCTTCCTATCTAGCCTATTAGCACAGGTCAAGTGAAGCCGTGATAATATATTAGCTTTGAAAAGTTTTTTGTATATATCTGAGAAACTGAAGCTCTTACGAAGTAAAATATAGTCTACTATATTACGAAAACTGTATATTGATACGATGCTCCGTTAAAAAGATAGATTTTTAAAAAATTTAATTTGACCAAGATCTAATCAGCTCGTAAGAGTGTCGAGCACTATTTTACCTGAAAATTTTATGAAAATCGGTTCAGCGGCTTAGGGGCTATCGTGTTACGGACAGAAATATTATATACACACACACACACACACAGACATCACGACGATATTGCTAGGATAGGTCAAAATACACCGAAATAACACATTTTCGGCGTTATCAAAAAAAATTTTTTTTCGTCGAAAATAATACCTACTTATTAATAATACCATTGCTATGCGGGCTAGGAAGGCAAAAACTAAAAATTGACTTTTTGAAAAAAATTAAGTCCTAAAAAAATTGTTAACGTCATTTTATTGGCCTAGTCATTTATATAGTTTTATTCAATTTGTTCAAAAGAAGGCGACAATATTTTAATATTTCGAATAACACAATTCAAGTTTTTAAGCATTATTTTGAAACCCCCTGTAGATATTTTTAACTTCGACACTGCATCCGATTAAGCTCGCAATAGCGCCACTTTTTCCCTTTGAACGAATATCGTAAGTGTTACGTTATTGAAAATCCCACAAAGCCCTATGTACTTACTTTTATCTGGACACCCTGTAGATAAACAGACACATTGACTCATCGTGATATAGAAAAATGCACGAAGATTAACTAATTTAGGTTAGAAAATCCCCAAAGGGCACATTTGTGAAGGTATCAAAAAGAAATTGTCATTAAACACAAATAATACATTCTTTAGTCTTAAGGACATGTCACTCTAAAAATGCCTGACACTTATTTTACTCCAGCGCCCACTACGCGGGAAAAAACAATATTGTTTTAAAGCATTGCCCATACATAAGATTAAAATGTCTAAGCAGAAAATTTTTAAGATGCAACTTTCAATGCAAATATCTTGACAACCAGAGGGGAGAAAAAAATAATATGTTGGATCTAGGATGTATGGAATATGCTCTTTAATTGTAGGTAGCTGAAATGTTAATTTATAGTACTTAACCATGTCCACCTAGATTAGTCAAACGTTCCACTGTGCGATGGTTAGTTTCGCTAGTTTTTCGCAGATCACTTTCAGATGACGTTTATATACAGCGCCCATTTAGGCTAGAGGCATCGAAGAAATTTACTAGTTAATAAATTTTTTCCACCCACCAAATTCGCATTAACGCCTGCGCACTAAATACGAAAATTCAGTTTATCACTTAAGAAATATACCGGTGTACTGTGGACTATTACTTTTATCTGAGACTCCCTGTTTACCGCAAATACCACATCTTTAAAAAGGTTTCTGCCTATAGTGTCATAATTTCCACAATTACCAAATAGTAACTTAGATAAGTTAAATATCCCACATTTTTCAGAAACATAACCTTTTGTTTAATAGACCTATTAGGATTGACGTCCCACTGATCTCTTTCGCTTTTATAGCTTTAGAGAAAGACTAGTACTTGTATACGATTCTGGGAGAATCCAACCTGTTGTGTGCCCCTGGAGGGGTCAAATGACCTTGTAAGTCTATATGATATCTCCTATTTGCAGTTTTGATGTTAAATTTTGGTTTCAGGATGTAATGGTAGTGGGAGAACCTTCTCTAATGGGTGGCGATTTCGGCGACGAAGACGAAAGACTCATTACCCGTTTAGAGAATACCCAGTACGACGCCAGCAATTCTCTTGACCACGAGAATCACGGCGGATTCCACAGCGGGGCCGACTCCCCCATGGCCGGTTCAAATTCCTGGGGCGCCCCAACCAATCAAGGCCCAAACGATCGGGGTCCATCGGGAGTGGGGGGTCCCGGCGGCCCCCAAGGCTCCACACCCTCGAATCAAGACTCGGATAAAAAGTCACCCGCGGTGAGTCAGTGATGACACATGATGGGACTTAGTGTGATGGACTTTTTCTTGTACAGTAGGTAGAAATAAGAATGTTTTTGACAAGGGTTTTTATTCAGTGAGTCTTTAAAATAAATTTAATCACGAAACACATAACCCTAAAAAATGGAGAGATGCGTCAGAGTACGTACATATCAAAATGCTCCGCGAACGCGTCATATATGCGCGTGTCGCGCGCCTTCTGCCCTGTTTTCAAGCAGCGCGCGCAAGCCGTTTGCCGAAAACGAGCTTTCTGCGGCTCCTCTTTGTATGTTCTCAGATCCTTTGGGACGGCATCGGTAGTTTGTTGTCGAGTTTTTATTTCAATGCGTGTTTGCTGTTTATCCGTGGATCGTCAAAAGTTCGTTGAAACGAATTCGGCGAGCGGCGCAGATAAGGAGCGCAAGCCGAGCACATAGAGCGCGCGCGCTGCGCACACGCAGCCCATTCACGGAGCAGTTTGGTGTATACGCACTTTAAGACAGACCATGATATTCCTATGAATTTTTCGTCGCTTGAATACGGGGTAAAAAAAAGTCTGGAATTTTCCCTAGTCGATTTATATGTAATCAATGAAAAAAGAGATTTGGCAGACCATTCTTCTGATTTTAATAATTTTTCGGTACATTTATTCTACCGATAAAGGGGCCAAATAATTTAAAATTATCAATAAAAAAACTGCCTTTGGCTCAGACATGTACTAAAATAAATTCAGATATCTCAAGTACTACTTACATCAGGATATATGGCTTATTGGAAAGGACTTTAAAATGCCTTTCGAATGAGGTATCCTATGAGTTTTACAAAAAACAATTTTTAAACAAAAAGAAAATAGTATTTTAAATATGTTTTTTGTAAAAACGATATGTATTTTAAAGATCTTTTGAACAAACCATATATATCCCTAACCAGGTGTAAGTAGTTTCCGACATATCTGAATTTATGTTAGTACATGTTTGAGGAAAATTGGGTGTTTATAGATTTGAAAAATTTATTTTAAATAAAAAAACCCTGATCAGAAAATGTTGAAATTTAAGATTCTTTATCCCATTTATTGATGGAATGAATCTACTAAAAATTATAAAAATCGGAAAGATTTTTTGCCAAACTTCAATTTTTTGTTTATTTTATATAAATTAACCCACAATTCGTATTCAGCATCAAAAAATTAATATGAATATCATGGTCTATTTTCCAAACCTCAACATTTTTTTTCTTGTGCGGTTATGTCATTTAATATTTTTTAAGGTTCATTTCGCTGGTTATATTTTTTTTTAAAATATTTATGCTATTTTGACTAAATTTGAGAAATAGGTCATAACATCATAATCTTTAAACAACATTTCAATTAAGAGTGGGTTTCCGAAAAACACGCTTCATTAGATTTGTTAAACACACGCAAATTTTTCGTTATAATGTTGGCAACTTTTTCCTGTTATGATAACTATAAAAAAATGATGGAATTCATTTTGCTTTGTAGTATGCGGCAAAGTTGATGCTTTGAGTGTTCACGGGCCGCTATTCTTTTTCTCTAATTGTAAATTATTTATGAAATAAAAAGGTACCTGAATTTTCCGAAACGGAAGAATTACCAATTAATTTCGAATTTGAAACAATTACATCAGTAAGTAATTACTATAATTGTATTTTTAACGAAATTTCATGATGATGTAGTAACAGCTAATAACCAAAAAAATATTATAATGTTACAAAGAAAGAAAATGGTGTTATGATTGTCAAAATTTAAATACTGAACACATTTCTGGTTCAAAAGTACAAAAAAAAAACGAAAAATATATTACTATACCTACCATACACTTCTTCGATACAAAAATTTATATCAACCTACAAGAGGCTCACATTTTTGTACAGTAAACGACCTAACATAATTTATAATCAATTAGAAATCCTGCATAAATTTTTAAAATTTTCAGAACATCGAATTATTGCAAGCACCCTTTATTTTAAGTCGCTTGCAAAAAGTTAGAACTCTACTTACACAGTCATAAGTATATGTCGATGCACCGAATTTAATTTGCGAACTACTCGATAGAAGGCGCTCGCGGCCTACGATTCTAGGGTCACTGCATCCTGGCGTTAAGAAGACACGTGATGCAGTGACTTAATAACTGGCTGATGCAGGGCTATCAAAACAGACGGGCCACGATCCTCCACTTTCTTGACGTCACATCCGGGGCTGATTTTTTTTTGATGGTCACGTTACGACACAGCTGATTGTCTTAAGTTGAAGTTGGAATGACGGTTCATGAATATTTGATTTTTTTTAAAATAAAGTCATTTTTGAGATTGTTTTTACTTTATTCTGGCAGAATAATTTTTTTTTAATGTATAGTAATTCTTAATTTTTCATAGCCGCTTCATTAGCTCACAAAAAAATTAAATTTAAAGCAGAAGCAAATGTGACAATCACAGATGACAAAGTCAAATACATGTCAAATATAACAGTTGGTATGTGGTACATGGCGGGTAATTTGAATTCAAAATAAGGAATGCTAAATCTTGAAGATTTTAACCTTTTAATCATGTTGCTTCCTTACAAACGTTTGGTGGAATATCGGGATGGTGTCTGAGAATATTTCACTGAAATTTTGCGGAAATCTGTAGTGCCATTTTGAAAATACCATAAAAAAACGTCTGACCTCCCATAAGACCCAATGTAAAATTCAGCCCCGGGAGAACAGCTGATTTTTTCAGGGTCGTGGCCTCTATTTTTGTGTTGGCCTTGGCTGATGTCATCAGGCAGCGATCTCTACCGGTGAACATTATGAAGTTAACAACCTATACATCATTGCAGATCTGTTTTCTTGCACAGAACTCAAAACTTTATGTTAGTGACAAAAACGCTTATTAAAATACAGATTGCTTGTATAGCCATCGAAATCTATACAGGATTTCTAAAACTACTTAAATATCACGTCATAATGTCTTTGTTGTAATAGTATATAGTTAAATGAATTAAAAGTTTTGTAGAAATGACTTAAAAAATAGTGTGAATGAATAATAAATGTACGTATCACAAGTATTTTTAATGGTTAAAAATAATGTAAATAGATTTAAAAAATTATTATTTTGACAAAAGTTGGAGTTTTAATATACACTATATTAGTGTACGAAATGACTCATATGTGTTCGATATGAAACTTCTATCCAAGAAAAAATGGTGAATTTAAAGTCATTTCTAATAAAATACACTTCCTTGTCACATTTTGCAAAGCATTTTAAATTGGTTTTTTAAGGTTGAAAAAAAACCTGTTTTACTGTCAGATTTTTTAAATTTCTTTGCACAAAAGGAAAGAAAAAAATTGTCCAGTATTAAACTATAGATGGCGTTAGACTGCATATCAGATTTAGAGCTTAATAGTCAGTTTATTTTGGAGCTCCATGTGCGCCAGGTGTCATTTTAACGTGTAGTTTGTGAAAAAAAAATGGAAAACTCTGACAGTTAAATTCAGGGATATATTTAAAATGCCTTAAACTCCTACCTACTTTTAAAGAATCTTATTTTGCGAATACCTTTTTACCGGGTAGTTGCAAATTGAATATTGTTTTGTACATATGATTTTCTCAAAATGGAAGATTTTGGACAAAAAAAGCAATTTTAGCAAAAAAATCTCATTATTATGGGTCTTGTGAAGAACCCAGGCACGACTTTTTATTCTGTGATCTCACCAAACATCCTTCTTCAATTTCTTATATTAATCTTCCTTAAGATCATGTGCTTTGCTCCACTACAGGGTCTCTACTTAAAGCTAGATATAGAGTGTGTGTTGGAGTATAGACAGACAAACAGAAAATGAAATGAGAAGGAGACATAGACCGGGGTTGCCATAACATATTAAAAGTAGAAGATTCTAATAAAATTACAATTCTTTAGTTCTCGAATTTTGTATTTTTACTCAATTTAGGTGCAGATAAAAAAATTATTTTTTATTGAGTTTTCTTTAAAAATGATGAAAATCATATTGAAAAGTGTTTTTGTTTTTGAATTATTTTCACCCATATACATAATATTCCAATACCCACGGTAACTGACCATTTTTTTTTTTTTTTTTTTTTTTAATAACAATTTATTACAGACCTCAAAACAGTTAACAATAAACTGGCACTTAATTAATTATGCAAACATGAGGGCCTTGGGGTCTTTAAGCAAAAAAGACCTGATTGGTTGCATTCAAAGACATATGCATATTATTTCCATATAGTACGTATTATTGCAATACCTATGGTACCTTACGATGCAGAATGCAAACATATTTGAAATAGCAATATCAATGGGTATAAGTCTATCCTCTTTGCGGTCCTTAAGATAAAATGTCCTGATTGGTTATACTTTTACGCATGAATATTCTTGTATTCGTTACGTCAAATCATCAGCGTACAGTTGACAAAAACTCCATCTATGTAAATTTGGTATCTGTGCATTTTTCGTACCTTTATTTCTGAATGTTTGCATCAAACGCGAACCATTGTGTAAATAGGTAACAGGTAACCCAATTCAAATACTAACCCCTAGTCGGTTCTCTACAAAACTGCTGTCCAAGAAAGGAACACAACAGGTAATTTTTTTAAATTTTTGGAGATTTTTACATTTTTGTCTAGGGTTCTGCAATACAATAAAAAAAATAAAGGTCGAAAAAAGTGACTGGAGTTTCAAACAATATTTTGATTTTAAATAATTTACAAGAGTTTGGCATACATATGTAAATTTTGGCATCAAATGCTGACGAATCAGGAAAAATTTTACAACTTTACTACTATCCATTGTAATAAGCAAAACTAGGTTTTGTTTATGTTTTCCTCTTTCCACACGATATTTTTTAGTTCTTGTTCGTGCTGAAAGGAATTAAGAAGGGGTCCTAAACTCACTTATGTTTCCTTAAATCATAGCTCCTGTCCTCCTTTTGAGAGGTCGAAATCGATTATAAATAATCCGTCCTTTTCTCATATGTTTGTACAAAGCTTTCTTTGTGTCTCGGTTCTTCACTGCAACCCATCTTTATTGATAAGAATATTTGTCTTTTGTTCCTATGCACTTTTTTATATATTTTATTTAGTTCTAGTTTCATAATTTTTGGGGATGGGAAAATTTCTTAGTTGTGAATATCTATTTTTGTCAATATCTTCCAGTTCATTTATATATTTTTTTGTTTTTTTATATAAAGGATATGAGGTACTTTATTTCTTTAGCAATTTTTATTCTAGTTAAAGGCAAATACGGTCTTAAAATCTACCTTCTACCTTAAGAATATAGTCTTTGATGAAAAAAAACCGCATATACAGGGTGTTTCAACGAAAACAGAGTATTTTTCGGGTATTTATTGGTGATTCCATGAAAAAATGCCTGAATAGGCCTTTGTTATAATCCATTCCATAATTTTTGAGATAACTTTTTGATAGTAATCAGCTGTTACCATAACAAATAGCATAGGCCAGCAAACAAAAATCATAAAAAGTTATCCCAAAAATAGTGATATGGACTTTAAGTTTTCGTTAAAACAGACGGTATAAATAAAGTTGTTAAACAAGGAAAATGTCAAACTACTAGGTGTTTAAATTAAAAAGATCTAAAAATGTTATTTTGGAATTTTGATAAGGCATTAACATGTTTATAAAGTATTTTCTCCACTCTGTAATTCCAAAGAAAAACAAAATTAAACTATAATTTATAAAAATAAATGTTTTAATTCTGACGGGACCAAAAATATATCAAGAGTAGGAAAAAATCTTAATGCTGAATAGAGAATAAGAATCTAATGCTTCTCTCACAAAAATATTTTAATTTCGGTATGCAATTAAAAAGTATTTTTTCATTAAAGACTATAACTGTAAAAGTTATTAATAATTTAGTATCCTGTTACAAAATTTTTAAATAACTATTGTGATCATTTGTCACATTTTGAAATCACAATGTTATTTTATAAGGTCAAAGGTATGAATGTTTTTTTTTACCTTTTTTTATTTGTCCTAAGGTTTAAAAATTATTTGGAGTTTGGATATACATACATATTTGGATGTATTTCAGTGTATAAATATTATAGATTGAAATAAAAGTAATATTCCCGAAAAAGTTGACTTTTTAATTTTTTGTCCCTACATATTTTACTTAGAAACAGATAGGCAAAGGTATTTTTAGAATCAGACTGTTTTTTCTTAAAAATGCGTTAGGAAGGGGGGGGGAGGGGTTCTAAAATCCTGAATTCTTGCGTTACATAATTTATGAATGTTCCCTATCCTTTTTATTGGGTTTTTAATTTTACAAATAAAAACGAATTGATTTGGGAAAATATAAATACACAAACACAAAATTGCGCCCTTTTATTTTTTATTAATCATTTTCGTTATATTAAAAATCCTTATTGTTAAACTCTTTAAACTAGACAGGGTGATTCACCTTATTTTGATATGCCAATATTTCTGCTTATATTAAAGATAGAAATTAACATTTTTCTTAAACTCTTATTTGGTGTTTCTTTTTATTGATGTTTTATGCTTTAACTTTGCGAAACTGGGTGATTGATCCTGATTGGATAGAAAGTCCCGGATTAAAAAAAAAATCAAATTAAATAAAAGGTTGGCGTTTCTTAAAAATTTAAAATATCATATTATACAGGATGTTTCGTTTAACTTAAAAAAGTTGTTTCCAAAATTTGAAATGACAGTTGTTATTTCTAACAGAGCATCTGACAAAACTTGTATTGACAATTTAAAATATTCGCATGTCAAAACTTGGTAAATTACCCTGTACTTTTATACAGGGTGTTAATAAAGTATATCGCCAAACTTCAGAGGATGATTTTTTGAGTGATCTTAAAAAAAAACTTCAAATAAACATGGTTCCGCAAATGCTTAGTTTTCGAGATACAGGGTGTAAAAGTTTCAACTTTTTGTTTGTTTTTTCTTTGTAGCTCTTGCAATTTTTGAGGTACTTGGCTCAAATTTGGAACGTGTACTTAACTACAAGGCATACATCATTAAGCAGCCAAATATCAGGAAAAACTACAGGGTGATATTTTTTCAGTGGTCATGCTCCCTTTTTTCCCCCAGGGGCAGTAAGCCAATGGCAGATTCAAAAGTATAAAAGGGATTCATTCCTTGAATTTCTTTGGATTCATTGTTTTATTCTTTTAGATTTTTTGCAATTTTTTTGCTTCAACCGTTTTCGAAAAAAAGACAAAAAAAGAAAATTACTAAAATTTAAAATAGTCACTACAGAATTTTAATTTCTGAATAGCAATCGAAGATACAAATCATTTTTGTATTTTTTCTTAAAAACGGTTAGAGATACAAAAAAATTGCAAGGGATCAAAAAGTTTCTAAACAAAACAAGGAAGTCATTTTATATTTATAAATCTGCCAGTGACTTACTGCAAAAAAGTCCTGGAAGAAAAAAGGGAGCATCACCACTGAAATAATATCACCCTATAGTTTTTCCTGATATTTAGCATGCTTAATGATGTATGCCTTGTAGCTAATTACAGGTTCTAGATTAGAGCTAAACATCTCAAAAACTGCATGAGTTATAAAGCAAAAACTAACAAAAAATTTTTAATTTAACAACCTGTATCTCCAAAAGTAAACATTTTTTATTAAAATTACTCAAATACTCCTCTGAAGTTTGGTGATATACTTTATTAACACCCTGTATTTTGATTACAAAATTATATTTGGTTAAGGACACTGATATAGCATTGCTCTATGATGAGTGTCCTTCGATTATGAAGCATTGACAAAAAATTAAGTCAACATTAATAAAATAAAGTTTATTAAAACAAAAACACAATTTAATTCTTACAAACCTAAATTTTATAAACACAACAAATAATTTATAATACCTACATATGCACAGTTAAAAAAGCAAATATATATATATATATATATATATATATATTTTAGAGTTTTCTACTTATGACTATTTTTTTGGTAACAACACAATAACACATTTAGTTTTTAATAAAATCTCACTAAAAATACTGAGAAAAATTAAGTACAACAAAAATATGTACATCTACATATTATGGACAAGCAAAATAAATCAAAGTATTTGAGATATCTTTTGGTGTGGACTTTAAATAAGTTCTTTCTATTATTTTTTATTTGAAAAAAATAAATAATTATTGTTTATTAAAAAAATCAGAAGGGAGTTTTTTTTATACTTACACAGCTAACAACAAAACAAAATTATTATACCTAGTGCTAAAAATCGTCAAAATGTTCCAAATCAACTATTTTTCTCATTTGTGCATAAAACTAACAATAAAAAGTAGTTACCTAACTGAGTGTGTAGAAATACACCTTATGCCTCACTTTTTCTTAATGGAAATTCATTAGGTACTTTATATATAGTTCTGGAAATTATTTTTTAAACTACTCTATATTGATTGTGATCTATCATCAATCAATCTAGGGTAGTTTTTCCATAACTATTTCACAGAATACCATAGGCCTCTGATAATAACTAAATTATCTGAGTTTTCTAATTTTATTCCAATAGCTCTCACTTTGCATCTCACTCAATCTGGAGAGTGTTCTTTGGTGAGCAAAAAGCTCCTCTTCCCCAGTAAAAATATTTAAACTTAAATCACTCACACCTACCCCCATATCATCCATAAGAGATCTTTGTTCATCAGATATACCAGACTGATGTTCAGAAGTTGAAAATAGACTTTTGATTGGCACATCTGATGAGACAATTAGTTTTGTTTTGTTATCATACAGAGCGTCAACTAAGGTAATAAATCGACGAGCTTGAGATTTCATCCTTAACATATTTATCTGAGGAACATCATCAATTATGATTGTGTGAAAAAATTGTGCTAAGTGAAGGTAGTCATTTGCCCCTAGGGGTCTATCACATAATTCAGTAAAGGTACTTAATAAAACACCCCCACAGGCCTTGTCAAAAATAACGTCTCTACCTAAAATATTTATAGTCCTGCTACGAACTATGTCATTTTCTTTAGAACAAAGCACTTTAAAAAGATTTTCTATTGGATTTATTTTATAATCTGACTTAACAAAGAAATTAGTTTTATCACCTATTGCTCTTAATCTATAATCTATACCTGAATCTAAACTAACAGAATGGCAGTGGTTTTTTAAAACTTTTATAAAAGGCACAAAATTTGATCTTTGTAAACCATTTTTATACAAATCATCTGGTGACCTGTTACTAGTTGCAATCACCACAGCACCATTATTAAATATTTCTGTAAATAATCTCTTTAAAATCATTGCATCAGCAATGTCAGTTACCTGGAATTCATCAAAACATATCAGCCAAGTATTTTCGGTAATATCTTTAGCAACAGGAGGTATGGGATCAAAAGGTTTTGATTTACTTTCATAAAAATCTTGAGCAACATCTTTCTTTAGAAGGTGCATTCTATGGTGCACATCAACCATAAATTCATTAAAATGTACACGTCGTTTTTTTTGTACTTTACAGCAATCATAAAATAAGTCCATTAGCATGGTTTTACCACCACCCACAGATCCATGAATATACAAACCTTTGGGAGCCTTAATTTTTTTCTTAGAAGTAAACAAGCGAGTAAATATAGTTACTGCAGGTGGTTCATATTTTATGACGTCATCATATACGCGTTGTAACTGTTCAGCTATTTTGTACTGTATCTCATCCTTCTGTAACTCGTTGGACTGAATTTTCTCATTTAAAGTGATTAACGGACCTTCTGGAACTTTGTGACTAGTATTTATTGAATAGTTTTCCTTGGCGACGACGTTTATATTAAGTTTATTATTTAAAATGGTAAAAATTTTGCGTCGGAACGCACAAGGGCAGTTAACAGATTGTGGGCCTCTTAACATTTCTTTTGGGTGGTTACAGCCAAGTTGAAGAAACCTAAAATTATTACGTAACTTGAAAAAAAAACCTATTTTATTAAACTATTAAAATATAATCCTTACCTTATTTTATTTCCAACTTTCAAGGAGAAAAAAAATAAAAAATTTCAAAAATATTTGCTCATTAAGCTAGGTTATGACACAAATTGTGACATTTTTTACGTCCGTTATTGAAAGCTCTATCAGGGCTATCAATTTTGTGTTGGCCTTGGCTCTATAGACGAAAAATACTTTTGCGCTTTCAATATAACTCGTAAGCACGGCAACACCGGCACACAATGCTTCGCCACCCTGCGCCACCCAACGAAAAAAAATCCGTTGTGACATCTTTCAGCTGTCAGTCAGGATATAACCTCAAAAAATCACTTGTTTTGCTGTTTGAGAAAAAAACTGCATTTCTTTTAAGTTCAGCCCCTCGATTTTGGCTGAGTAAGCCTTTAACATGGCTTATCTGTCACGCAGGGACATCGAAGATCTAAAACCCTCGATAGACAAATTGGTGTATAAGACTTTGGGCACTAGTGATTCTTCTGTGCTCCAGAAAGCCCTAGACTGTCTGGGAAGTGGGTACGATAAAAGAAAAACTGGAGACAGATTGGCAAGTTATGTGGACAGCAAGAAAGCTTCAAGATTGGCTGAGAAAATCTTTGATTTGGTGGAAAATTTTCAAGCTAATAATAGGTAAGCTTAACGAAGAGTTTACTTGTGATTCCTATGCTCAGTTTCTATCTGTAACTTATATGGCCATTAAATATCTAATAGTCAGTTAAGTTTAACTCTATAGGTAAGTTAACAACAAAAAACTAAAAACTCAGCATCATACAAATTAATATTTTAAAAAAAGTACTGCCTATAAATTCTGTTTTTCACAATTTGATTTTGTTTTATTTTTTTTTTTATTTCCTTTATTGTTTCTAAAGAATCTACATAATTCTTATAACAAGAAGATCATACAGATTGCTTAAAAATAAGTAACATTTTAAAAATAAAAGTTCAAATAAACACAATATCCAAAAAAATTTTAAAAATTTATACATTTCAATGCCTACCCTTGCTTACATAAAGTAGGACTTTATAATTATAATTAATTTGTTAGTTTAAAGCCACTATTCCAATATCACACACAAAAAAAGTCATTCAAACAAAAAAAAAACTAAAATTTTAGAGTACATTTGGAAAAATAGATATGCAACAGTAAATTTGATTTGACTCTATGCTGTGACTCCACTATTGTTTTGTGGCTTTGCTCATAGCATTCAATTGCACAGAGACTTGACACACAGTGAAAAACAGACTAGTTTTTTTGTAAAATTTAACTAGTTGGTGTATATAATTTAATAAAAAACCTGTTACAAATATATTTTTTTCACAGGGCCAAAAAGCGCAGTCATGATGATGACAGAGAAAGGGATTACAAAAGAAATAAAACAAGCAGTTCCTCTACTAGAAGTGAGAAAAGTTCCTCTGAAAAGTCAATTTCAGATAAGGAAAGAGAAGATTCAAGGGTAGTTAATGATAGGTAAGAAAGCTAAATATTAATAACAAGAACTTAAATAATTCTACATGTTTTACAGTTAGTTTACCTCGAGGGGTGAACAGCTCTCACAATCGGTGTACACATTTCTCACAATCTTTACACAATCACTCACAATCTTACCACAATCCTTCATAATCTTACCACAATCCTTCACAATCCCTCACAATCTTTACACAATCCATCCCAATCACTCACAATCCTTCAGCCCACAATCCTTCACAATTGTTACACAGTCTGTCCCAATCACTCACAATCTTACCACAACCCCGCACAATCCCTCACAATCTTTCACAAACTTACCACAGTCCTTCACAATCCCTTGCAACGGAAACTCTAGACATGATGACCGTTTTTTTTTTGGTCGCAAGAATTTTTGATGGGCTGTCGCCCCCCGCCCCTTCAGGCACGCTACACCGCTGCACAGTCCTCCACAATCCCTCACAATCTTAGCAAAAAATTGTGGATTTTCACACTCAGTGTACACATTTTGGGTTAGCTGTTCACCCCTCGGTTTACCTACATGATTCTCATAATAATTGTGCTTAAACCAAGCACAATCACTCATAGATATTTTCACAATTTATATTTACACAATAATTGCATTTAAACCTCAATTTAAACATTGATCATTTTATATAATTTTTCTCCCTAAAAATGTAAGTTACAACATTATTTATGAGTCCATTTAAAAGGTAAATATTAACCCAAGATTAATCTATAGTTTTTATATTTGAGTCGCTCAGCTCTAGAGTGGCCCAACAGCAAAATGGCCGTTTTCGAGATAACACACAAAATTAATTCCATTCTTTACCTATTTCGAAATAAAACTGGCTCAAATGAGCTTTGTCCATTCGTTCAAAGATGGCAGCAGGTGTATAGCTGTGCCACTGATAATTTATGCAAATCATGAGTGGCCCAAGTGTTGTTTTTCACTCTATATTTTCACTTGGGCCACTCTAGAGCCGAGCAAGTCATTTATGTCTTTGCTTTAAGATAAATCCTGATATAAATATTAAAATGAGAAACAAGAAATGAAGATGTAGTAAACAGTAGCCTTAAGGCTTGTTTCTTTTGTGTTTTTAGGCCGAAGCATATGACACCCTTACCTCCTCCCTCTGAGAAAACTAAAATTAGTATTGGAGGGTTAAATATACCAGCTCCAAGTATTTATGGAATACCACAGGGGTTATTAAATAAAGCTGATGCTGACAAAGCAGCAAAAATTGCAGCATTGCAGGTAAGAATAATAGTTCTGAAATGATTTTTGCGAGTGGTGAACAGCTCTCACAATCGGTGTACACATTTCTCATAATCCTACACAATCTTTACACAATCCCTCCCAATCACCCACAATCTCTCACAATCCTTCACAATCTTACCACAATCCTTGACAATCCCTCACAATCTTACCACAATCTTTACACAATCCCTCACAATCTTAGCAAAAGATTGTGGATTTTCACAATCAGCATACACATTTTGGGGTTAGCTGGTCACCCCTCGGTTATGAAGTAGCAGGGCCGATAACGGTAAATTAAGAGGGCGGCCAAGGAAACTATAGACATGACCTTTTTTTTTTCTTTTTTTTTTTTGGTCACCAATTTTTGATGGGACGGGCCCCCCCTTTAGGTACGCAGATACGCTACACAGCTGCACAGTCCTCCACAATCTTGCCACAATCCCTCACAATCTTTCCACAATCCCTCACAATCTTTCCACAATCTTAGCAAAAGATTGTGGATTTTCACAATCGGTGTACACATTTTGGGTTAGCTATTCACCCCTCAGATTTTTGCTTGCCTATTTTTAAAAATATTGTGTGATACATCAAAATTTTCAGAAAAAATCGTAGAACACGAATTTCTATGGTGGATATCTGCCATATGGTGCAGAACTACTCTGTACCCTCTCCAAGGGAGTGAGGGGTGGCATTTTTTCAAAAAAGAAAAACTTAGGTTGGTGTCACTTTGGTTTTTTTTAATCCACCATTTTTCAGCATTTTTGAACATAAGTTAACCATCTACCTCCCATAGGGGGGTTAGCACCCCCCAAATTAAGTGTAAAAACATAATTTTTTAATTTGTGTGCATTTTGTCTCCTATTATAGAATCAGGTAGGTATTCGTGGGTAGAGGACAGACCAAAAAGAAACTAAGCTACCTTTGGCCAAAGGTACCTTAGTTTCTTTTTGGTCTGTCCTCTACCCACGAATACCTACCTCATAATTTTTTAATTTTGGGAAAAAACTTTAAAATTTTAAAGACTATACTTATTTAAGCTACATAGTTTTAAGCACACTGTTTGAAAGAGAAGTGATTTGGCTATAAGATGCACCATTTCGTTTAGGCCTCAGATGCTTCGATCATGCAAAAAAATCTGCAACAAAAGATTTAAGAAGAAAAATAAGTGCCCCTCTTAGTAGTGTTAATATAGCTATGTAGCAATGTCATACATTGATTGATTGGAAATTTTACAGGCTATAAAAATTGTCATAACCAATTTTGTTGTATCTCATATTGGTTGTCCAGAAATCTGTGTTTTATATAACAAAAACATAGATTTTTCCTAAAGTCCCAAATTGCAGCTGTCCTGGACAGCTACAAGTTGAAACTAGGAAGCTAATTTATATATTTTCTTGTAGGCAGTTTCAATCTCTATAAGATTGGTCTTTACAAGTTTTTTGAAAAAACAAAAAATTGTTAAATTAAAAAAATGTTCACATTAATTTTAAGAAATTCGACACCCTGTGGGGTGTTATTTTTGGGATGATCTATATAAGCGATACACCAAATCATCAAAGAAATAACTATTTTTTCAGTGACCAAATTAAAGCTCTAATCCTGTACTTTTAAATATGCCTACTAGATCTTATCCAGCATTCATTGTTCAAGGGAGTCTGTTTTTAATCACATTTTTGGACTTAATTTGAGGGGTGGCTGATCCCCCTATGGGGGTTACATAGTAAAATTATTTTCGAAAATTCTGAAAAATAGTGGATTAAAAAGCCACAGTGAATAAGGTGTGATCAGCTGAGCCAAATTTGTACACCACCCTACAGGATAAATTTTTGGTCCTGTTCAAGTTCTGTGCGGTCCTGTGGAGGTCCTATGGGGTCCTGTACAAAAATTTGTTCACCTACTATGATGTAGCTGATCACCCCTCAAAAGTAAAAGTAGCCTGATTTTTTTTGGAGGGGGTGCAGAGTGGTTCTGCACTATATGCATATTCATTATTCACTATCTAACATACATGTAATAAACAGCTTTAGAACTCGCAGTACTGTGAAACTACAAATAAAGATAAATTGCTTCTCAGCTACTACAGATTACAAGGGCATAATACATAATTATAATGACATAAAACTGTTTAATGCCATGGTCTACCAAGCGGCACCAAATCACCCAACTTAAGAAATAAAATCTATCTTTATTAATTATGAAACAACAAGTGGCACATTTGAAAACCTTTATCTATTTTGCATAAACACAAGTTTTGGTTAATAGAATTTTGTAGTGCCTTACGAAAAGCTACAAAAAAATTTATTTTTGTGTAATTTTAGGCAAAAATGACTGATACTATTCCACAGAGGGGTAAAATGATAGATTATAGATATTAAATTTTGCAATTTTGCAAAAATATTCATTACTGACATAATTTGTAAAAAATTGTGTATTTTTTAAAAAATTCGCCAAATTTAACATTTTATATATACTTAAATGATGAATCAAACTTTAAGGGATGAAAGAAAAGGTCAAAAGTACGCTAAAAATTTTGTCAACTTAAAAGAGTTTCCCCTCTTTAAATAAAAAAAAAAATAAATGTAAAAATTTGACAATATCAAATAATTTTTTAATGATTAAGCTGTTAAATTTACAAAAAAAAAATAGGAAAAGTTTTTATACATATCTCAAGGCCCTTTAATAAACCTCCATAAACCTAGCAAGTCCACCTCAATAAAAATTTAAAAAATATATTTTAGAATTATGTGCTAATTTTGTTCACTTTTTCAAATTTTTGTGCTGCTTTGGTTTCCAGGGAAATTTAAAAAAATGATTGCTTTATATAAAGCTAGCAAGCCCATACAGAAATGGTAAATATTTTTATAATATTGCTAAAAAGAAAAAATTGTGTGGACTGGCTAGGTTTATAAAAACCTAGGAAGCCCATGTCAATAAAAATAAATAAAATTCATTCCAGAATTATGTGCTCTTTATGTGGTAATTTCGTCCACTTTTTAAAATTTTTGTTCTTTGGTTTCCACAGAAATTTAAAAAAATGATTGGTGTAAAGCTAGCAAGCCCATAGGCAAATAATAAATATTTTTATAATATTTATATGCGAAAATAAAGTGCTTTTTATGTGCTCCCGTTTGCTGAAAAAAAATCTATTTACCAAGTTCTTAAGCTGTGTTTTTTTAAATGTGTGGCCTTCATTAAAATACTCTGCCAATATATGGGCCCCTAAGCTCACACTAGGTACTATAGTTATGTGAGCTAATATAACTAAAAACTGAAATATATTTTATTCAACTCCACACTAAATTACCTTTTGTTTGATACCACACAAGCCATGTTTTGACTTAAACTCAAATTTTTGAAATCCACCCCCACCCTTAAAAAAAACAAAAACTAAAATGTGGTTTGTTGAACTCCGGACTTAATTACCTTTCGTTTGATATCACACACGCCATATTTTCACTTAAACTCTAATTTTTGAAATATACCCCCACCCTTTTTTTTAAATAAATTAAAATGTATTTTGTTTAACTTCAGACTCAATTACCTTTCGTTTGATATCACACACGCCATATATTCACATAAATTCTAATTTTTGAAATCTATCCCCACCCTTTTATTTGGTTTGTGTTCGGTGGATTTTGTTCATTTTTAAATGGGACCATCTCGACCCAAGACCCAGCCCAGGTACCAAATTTCATTAAAATCGGCCAAGCGGTTTTTGAGTTATGCGCGTTGGTCGTTACAGACAGACATACAGACACACAGACAGACAGACAGACAGACAGACAGACGGCGCAATAAAAAAGTTTCAAAATCATCTGAAACGCAAAGATATATAAAATTTTTTGAAATCGGAGCAACTTATTTTTCTCTAAAAAATTAGGATCACCATAGCTCACACTACTATAGTATAGTATATGTGTGAGCTAAAAAAAGCTTAAAAAACTTGGTAAGTGGAATTTTCGCATAAATATTATAAAAATATTAGTTATTTCTGTATGGGCTTGCTAGCTTTATATAAAGATAGCAGGCCAATAATTTTTTTAAATTTCCGTGGAAACCAAAGGAGAACAAAAATTTTAAAAAGGGGACGAAATTAGCACATAATTCTGGAATACATTTTTCAAATTTTTATTGAGGTGGGCTTGCTAGGTTTATGGAGGTCTGTAATAATTACTAAACATAATATTATAAGCAATATGTTATATTAATAATTTTGAGTATTTTAATATTTTTTAAATAATAATTTTAAGACCTAATTATTATCTTTATTGTAATGCACAATTCCACAACATTTGGATTCGCTCTTGTAATTTTTAAGGAAGTTAAAATCAAAAACCCAATAATTTTTGCTTCAAATTTTACAAAAATACTTATTGTAGTTTTTTTTTATGTTATAAAATACTTTGTGACTTTATGGATAGAGTCGCTGAAACCCGTAGGCTGAGAAACAGATGAAAGTTTTCAAATGTACACTCGTGCTCATAAAAATCCCGTACACGGTAAATTGAATTGATAAGTTTTAGTGTAAGTTACTGAAAATCCAGCTAAGATGTCTTGGCATTTTTAATTTTTTTGTGACATCCAAAATGTTCGAGTCAATTTTTAAAATGTCATTTGGTAATTACACAATCAACATAGCTAACAACAAACTATAAGTAACCTATTACAAGCTTCTGTGTACGGGATTTTTATGAGCACGAGTGTACCGCTAGGGTAACACTAGTTTTTTCTTATTTGGTGCAGGATTATGTATTCAAACAATCTAGTGTGTTATATTTTTGGGTGTTTGCCACCACACCAAAGTATTATTTTATATATCTTTAAAAAATATATCCTATATTATCAGAAACATCAACAGGGTTGCCAAAAAGCGGTTGGAAACACTATGTTAACTGTTTAAGTCCACCTTATTAATAAAATCTTAGATTTTAGCACAACTTGTCAAATGAAAACCTACAAAAAGATTACCTTAAAAAACAGTAAGTATCTGTCACCTCCAACCCCATGTCAAAAGCGCCAAAAATACTCGATAATCTGTTTCACCATTTTAGGCAACAATCAAAGGCAAACTAGCCTCGGGCATACTTGGCAACAGCGCAATCCAGATCCCGCTGATCCCGCCGAAGCCGCAACCCTTGATTCTAGACGAGGAAGGACGAACTGTCGATAATACAGGTAAAGCCGTTACTCTAACTCATGTAGCACCGACACTAAAAGCAAATTTAAGAGCCCTCAAGACCAAGGACGGCAAAGACAACAGCCATGCACCCGCCGCGGCCAGGTACAAAGAACAGGAAGAGACCAGCAACAAGGAACCGATGTTTGTTGACCCGAGGATCGGTATGAAGCCTGCCATGCGCACCAAGAGGGCGTTGCGATTCCACGAACCCGGCAAGTTTCAACAGCAAGCGGAACGATTGAGGATGAAGGTGAGTTTTGTCATGGCTTGTTCTAGCAAGCCGCCTTGCTTATAAATGTTTGGCAACATAGTAATATTAAGTATTTTATGCCGAATATTGTGGTTTTAGAAAGGTTGCGGCAACCTTGTAAAAGAAAATATTCAAACCCAAAGATTTTTTGAACTCGTCTTATAACGCCCTTATATCCTTATACAGGGTGTTAATAAAGTATGTCCACGCACTGCAGAGGATTATTCTTTGAGTGATTTTAAGAAAAAAACTTTGCTTAAACATAGGTCCGCAAATGCTTAGTTTTCGAGATACAGGTTGTTAAAGTTTTAATTGAATATTTTCAAACAAGTTTCGTGGCTAATCGGGCAAAAAGGAGTTTTTGTATCTCTCATATTTTTCCGTGGGTAGCCTGAAAGCTTAACCTCACGGGGGTCCAAGATCTAATGGACACCTAATAAGTGTTGACAGTTAACTGTTTCGTCCTTATGGGACTCCTCAGAACATGCTGGTCAATGTGACAAATCTAATCAAAGTTAATTAGACGGTTTTGTCTCTAATCAAATATAAATAGTGAGAAAACTATCGCAAGAAGCGCCATCTACCGAGATACGAGAGAAACAAAAAACAAAAGCAGGCGAAACACTGCTATACAATATCGATCAATAAAAAAATCGAATGCAAATAAAAGAAAACAACTATAGTCCGTGACCTACGACAGCTCTTTGTCTTTCAGGCCGGATCAACGCATATTGCATTTTTACCCGTCATCAAGACAGTGAGCGTCAATCAACGGAATTTTTAAGCCAAATTCCACGTTTGTTGAATATTTTCTTTATAACTCGTGGAGTTTTGGAGATGTTTAGCTCAAATCTGGAACGTGTATTTAACTACAAGGCATACATCGGGATGATATTATTACCGGGGTCATGCCTCCTTTTTTTCCCCTGGAACTTTTTTGCAGTAGCTCATTGGCAGATTTAAAAATATAAAATGAATTCCTTGTTTTATTTAGGAACTTTTTGCTCTGTTGGAATTTTTTGTATCTCTAACCGTTTTTGAGAAAAATGACAAAAAAATATAATTTGTATCTTCGATTGCTGTTCAGAAATTACATAAAACTCGCATAAAATTAAAATATTGTAATGTAGTGATTATTTTCAATTTTAATGTCATTTAGCAGGGTTTAAATTTTCCTTTTTTGTCTTTTTTCTCGAAAACGGTTAGAGATAAAAAAAATTGCAGGAGATCAAAAAGTTTCTAAATAAAATTAAGAATCCATTTTATATTTTTGAACCTTCCATTAGTTTCTGCAAAACAGGTCTGGGGGAAAAAGGGGGGCTATAACCCCTAAAAATCATCATTCTGATTTTTTTTCTGATATTTGGCATTTTTAATGATATATGCCTAGCTAAATTCGCGTTCTAAATTTGAGCCAAACATCCCAAAAAAAATGTTTATTTGAAGTTTTTTTCTTAAAATCACTCAAAAAATCATCCTCTGAAGATTGGCGACATACTTTATTAACATCCTGTATAATCTAATTTTATGGTTTTATAATGGTTGCTAAAATATTTTTATAGTTGTAGCTACTCTGATGAAGAGTGAATAAAAATAAGATATCTGTTTTCTAACATTGGAAATACTTTTTGCATTTACCAAAACTATTAATACTGTATTTGGTACTTGTTTATTGTCATCAAGTTTCCACTGCAAATATTTTACATGCTTAAAGCACACTCACCTAAAATTTATGCAAGTTTAATAATTTTTAAGTTATTTTTTTAATGAAAAATTAAGGTTAGGTTGTCTGCTTCATTAAAAAACTAAAAAAAAAATTCAATTACTTTCTAGGGTTAAACATGTAAACTTTTTAAAACATGGCTTTCAAACATATTGTTTACTTTAAAGTTTATAAAGGTTTATAATTTGCCATACAAGTTTGGCGACGGCTTAGAAATATTTCATAAGACAGGGATTAAAGAGGTGTTCAATGATATATAACTTTTTAAAGTTACCCTTATAAAACTTTGACAAGAAAGGCTTAAAAAAGTTTCGTAAGTATATTTAAAAAATATTTTTATAATAACTTTCAAGTGTACATATTTTAATATGTAGTTTTAAAACATGACTTTCACACATATTGTTTACTTTAAAGTTTATAAAGGTTTATAATTTGCCAAACCTTATAAAAGTTTGGCGACGGCTCAGAAATGTTTTATAAAGAATTTTTCAATCATATCTTATATAACTCTTTAATTTTTTAAAGGTTTATAAAACAGGAATTATAGGGGTTTTTAAACTTTTTAATTTTTTACAGTTTATAAGGGTTATTGCAAACCAAAATTTGCCAACCCTTATAAAACTTTGGAGACAAATGATCAAAAAAGGTTTAAAAATACAGGGATTGAAGAGGTTTTTAATGACCACTTAGAAAACTTAAATTTTTGATTATAACGGTTTTATGAAGGACTTTTAAATTACTATATAAAATATTTATGAAAATTGAGAAGGGGTTTTATAAAAATATCTGATTTTCTATTGTGAAATCCAATAGTATTTTCTTATAAAAATGTATTGACTTCGATATAAAAATACAGAACCAAAAAACATGTAACATTTATATATTTTCTCTGCCAGAACTTAAAGTTATAATCCATTTATATAAAAATAAGCTTTTCCACCACTTATAATGTTATTTGGGTTGAGAAATTTAGTACAGTGGAATAATATAATAGGTTTACGTTACAAGTCTGGAATAGTGGACCTACCAGGTCGCCGCAAGAAATCTACAAGGCGAGATTGGAAAAATGTATATTCGGTAACTTTGTAGGGTTAAATAACTAAAAAGTTTTCAGAAGACTTTACTCCTATTATCAAAAATTGTACAAAAAGTGCTACTTTGCCGGTCAGTTAAAAAAGTATGTAACTAATTTTGATGAAAAAATATACACACAAGTGCGGAAAGTTATACCTTACCTACTAAGTATTAATTTCAACATGCTTCCTATGACCGTAAAAAATATCACTTTTCGTATTAAGGGAAGTTTTTTTTATAGAAAATCCAATGTTATTCAGTTGAAACCTACATATTATGGTAGGTATTGAAATAATTCATTTGGGACCTGCTTACTGTTACTTGTGAAATCTACAAAAAAAACAGAGTGGGAAAGAGTTACTCTAATTGTAGTAAATTTTTTTTCAAGTTTCAGATTTTAAAATGTGAGCCTTCTTCCCTTTAAGAATATATTAGATGTTAGTTTTATTGGGTTATAGGGGTGGAGACGGTTAGATAAATTTAAAAAAAAATTGTGTGTGCTTAAGACCACACGGCAGAAGTGTAAACTTCAACAAGGCGAAATTAATAATAATGGCCTTCATCTGCATCATCATATCGCTCGCTGAATGCTCCTCTCACAGTTAGTCAACTCACTATTGACTTCACCCGAATGAGCGTTACATAGCCGAGCCTGACGGCTCAGTCCAATTCAGTACCCACAAAAACTGCTAAACGCGCCTAAAGAAGTTTACACTTCAAAAAAAATTCTATTACCATAAGGACCTGCTGGTATGCTGAGTCGCACCCGTAAAATTTTGGAAGCTGCTGTAACCAGCTCTTGAGGCTTGATAAAGCTCCATTATTGAGGCGAAACGTTGCGGAATGAAAAAAAGTGTTTTATCATTCCATCTAACCGTTTCCACGCCTATAACCCAATAGAAGAAACTTCCAAAGTTTTATATTTTATTCGCCAATTTTTTAGAACCAACTAGAAAAGCTCCAAAATGAAATCTCGCAAATAGCAAAAAAAACTGGCATTTCTTCTGCCACTAAACTGGCGCTTATTGCTAAAAATGAAGGTGTAAGCGATGAAGTGCCTCAGATGGAGTGGTGGGACTCGGTAATATTGGATGATAATTTGGATACTGTTAAGGATGGAAAGATTTCCATGAAGGCTGATGGAATTAATAATTTGGTGGAACATCCCACTCAGATGAGATGCCCGAGTAAGTAACAAGACGCTAGCGCTACCAAGTCCACTTCCAATCCCTGGCTTCGCATGCGTAGATCTACCAATATTATTTACCTCATGTATTAGAATCGATGTACAGGGTGATTTTCACTTGAATGATTCTAACCACATGAAAATAGAAAGTTTCAAAAACCTAACCTAACGAAACCTAATCAGATCTAACCGAACCGAACCGAACCAAAGCAAACTAAACCAATATTTTTTTTCAAAAAAAAAAACTTTCCTGACTTCCTACCTGGGATGCTAGAGGATGTGAATCCGAACCGGACCGTACCGAAGCGAACCTATCCAAACCTAACCCTACCCAACTAAACCTAATTAGCAGTACGTGTTGTAGTTTAGTTTGGTTAGGTTAGGTTTGGTTCAGTTTAGTTAGGTTCGGTTTGGTTCGGTTCGGATTCACATCCTCTAGGATCCCGGGCAGGAAGTCAGGAAAGTTTTTTTTTGAAAAAATTATTGGTTCAGTTTCCTTCGGTTCGGTTAGATTTGATTAGGTTTTGTTAGGTTAGGTTTTTGAAACTTTCTATTTTCATGTGGTTAGAATCATTCAAGTGAAAATCACCCTGTATGCATCTATTCTAAGACATGAGGTAAATAATATTGGTAGATCTGCGCTTGCGAAGCCAGGGATTGAAAGTGGACTTGGTAGCGCTAGCGTCTTGTCGAGTAAGTATAGTCCTTGCAATACCCCAAGTCCCTTTGCTATCCTTTTTTATTTTTCTCCTATAAAGAAGACAGAAAATAGCATCGAAAATCATTGTTGGACCCAGATTGCAGTTGGCAGTTGCAAGCCTGTCTGTCTATCAAAGTTTAAATTGACAATAAAAGTCAACTTTTAAAACAAACATTTTTTTGTCAATTAGGTGTCAAGTAGTCGAAATAATTTAAAAAAATTGCGACAAAGATAAAATGTTCATAAGAAAATTCCACGCTTTTTTCGATCTTCAGTCCCATCCGTAATAACTACACAGCAACATTTTAAGAAACACAGTAATGACAAAAAGTATGAAGACTTTCTGATGCCATTTAAAACAACGTCTTTAAAAAACTAATTCAAAAAGTTTGTAAACGTTTTTTGGGCGATGAGAAAAATTTATTTTTGCATACTTAGTTTGTTTTTTAGTTAGATTTTCAGTTTTTTGGTTGGTTTTATTTTATTTTAAGAAAATAGGTTTACAAAATCATACAAATAAACCATAATATAATAATTTTCATGTTTTGATTTGATTAATCCTATGAACTGTTCTACTGTAACATTTTAAACTTAGTAATTAGTAATAGCCTCAATATAGCTATTTTTAGTTTAAATAGTGTGTCTGAAATATTTTTTTTAATTCACTCAGAAAGAGTCTGTACAATACTGTTTTCGTTGAAATTCCCAAAGCCTTTGCAGTTAAATCAGTTGAGAACTTCATTATACTTTTTAAAAGATCTATGTGTCGACCATAAAAAATGTTTATTTATTAAAAATTACAATAAAATACTGTTTTAATTTACTTTAAACAAAACATATAAATGCTTATACACTTATTGTAACAAAGAAATGAGTATGTACTACATTAATATAAGTTGAGAGTTTATTTTTGGAAACTACAAATAATATTTATTTAACTTTTATTAAGTCTTTATGCTTAGATAATAATATTAAAAACTTCTGTTTACAAAAAATATATTATAAATAGGGCCTAATCTTATTTGAATCATAATTTTTACCAAAACAAATTGCAAAGCTTAGCTTAACTCCAGCTCGAAATACATGTAAATAAATGTAGTAAATAACATTTAAATTAAATAATCGTTATCGTTTGTTCCAGAAACATTGAATTTCTTTGGTTTGTTTATGGTTTGTAGCTGTACGGTCAGTCGCACTGAAAATCTTGCAATGTAGAAACTTTGGCGGAATTGTTTATAAATTTTTCACTACATAAAATCATTTTGGGACAGAACCTTTTCGCAAAAAACTATTTCAAATCAGAATCAGAATTTAAATAAAAAATAAGCGATAATCTTTCGAAGTCAGATATTTCAAAACAATGGCAGTTTAAACACCGATCCACCACCCTTCTTATAAAGGGTGTTGACCGATTATATTAACATTAAGGTAACTGATAATTAGTTTCGCAGCATCCATTATCAGTTACCTTAGGAACCTGTGGTTTAAAACTGAATTAAGAATACACATGCATTTTGTTACCAGAATTACGGGGTGATTAAACAAAAGGACTAGCCTTATTGCAAAGACTATACATTCTATACAAGACGCTAGCGCTACCAAGTCCACTTTCAATCCCTAACTTCGCATGCGCAGATCTACCAATATTATTTACCTCATGTATTAGAATAGATGAAAACAGGGTGATTTTCACTTGAATGATTCTAACCACATGAAAATAGAAAGTTTCAAAAACCTAACCTAACAAAACCTAATCAAATCTAACCGAACCGAACCAAAGGAAACTGAACCAATAATTAAAAAAAAAACTTTCCTGACTTCCTGCCCGGGATCCTAGAGGATGTGAATCCGAAACGAACCAAATCGAACCTAACTAAACTGAACCAAACCTAACCTAACCAAACTAAAGTACAACACGTACTGCTAATTAGGTTTAGTTGGGTAGGTTAGGTTTGGATAGGTTCGGTTCGGTACGGTCCGGTTCGGATTCACATCCTCTAGGATCCCGGGTAGGAAGTCAGGAAAGTTTTTTTTTTAAAAAAAAATATTGGTTTAGTTTGCTTTGGTTCGGTTCGGTTAGATCTGATTAGGTTTCGTTAGGTTAGGTTTTTGAAACTTTCTATTTTCATGTGGTTAGAATCATTCAAGTGAAAATCACCCTGTACATCTATTCTAATACATGAGGTAAATACTATTGGTAGATCTACGCATTCGAAGTCAGGGATTGGAAGTGGACTTGGTAGGGCTAGCGTCTTGTTACATTCTATATTTACCTGACTGGTGAAACAACAATGATTGCAAAAACCACTTCTCATTTCCACAACACGGCAACCGGACTAACACTACATATAGAATAAACTATACCGGGTGTCCTATATAAAAGTAACTACTAAACTACATGGGCATTTCGGTAAAGGTAAGAGATACAATTTTGGTTAAATGAGAAAAAATGTGCGCAAAATATTGAGCAAAAAGTTTTACTATTCTTTCAAACGGCGCGGCGTATCAGAAAGTTGTTGTGTTAAAGCTATTATTGACACCCCAGTGAAGGATTATTTTGTTTAATAAATTTTTTTTAAATTGTTTATTTGTTTTATTCAATTTTCTTAAAAACTAAGTTATCTAGAAAATATTGTTTAACTCTATATTGTTGAAAATAAAATTACCTTTAAAACGATATGTATTTAGTGGGTTTTTGTTATCGAGGAACACTCAAGGAATATACGCATATTTACTGATTTTTTTAATTAATAAATTAATTAATTATCATGTAATTTCCTTTTTTTTTTTTAAAACCAAGCCTTACCGGAAAAAACGTTTTACTCTGTGTTATAGACAATTGAATTTTCTTTCGAACGATGTGTAAAGTTATGATATTTAGGAAACCATTAATAAATCAGAGGCGTCCAAATTCTGAATTGAAAAAAAAATTACTAAACTCGCGTGTATTCTTTGAGTGTTCCCCGTTAACAAAAACGCACTACATACATATCGTTTTAAAGATAATTCTATTTTCAACAAAATAGAGTAAAACAAGATTTTTGATAAAGCTTAGTTTTTAAGAAAATTAAATAAAATAAACAAAAATTTTTAAAAATTAATTAGAAAAAAATAACCTTAATATTCAGACGTCCCTGGAATGTTAATAATAGCATTAACACAACTTTGTTATAGGCCGTTTAAAAGAACATTCTATTTTCTCTAAAAAAGGTATTTTAACATTTTTCCCTAAAATGCTTAGTTTTTTTGAAAACTGAATAAAACCTAAAAAAACATGATTTTTTTTTCGTGAAAATAACCCCAATTTATAGAAGTGCTAACTGTAGACTTGGCTCACTTAGGTGACACATCGTTTAAAAGATTATTTCATTTTCTACAATAAAGTTAATTACAGACTTTCTGTAAAATTCTTACCTTTTACAACGTTTTAGGTCTTCTGATACCCAATCTCCACTCGTTTCTGCTTGCCCATAATTTAACATCTAGGCCTCTTATTCTTATTTCGCTGTCTATTCCTTCTCTCCAGCTTCTCCTCGGCCTTCCTCGTTTTCTTCGGCCAGTTGGTTTCCATTGTAGTATTTGTTTAGGTAGTCTTCCATCATTCATTCTTTGTACATGTCCGCACCACACCAGTTGTTTTGTTCTTATATCATCCACTAAAGTACGCACCCACTGTCATAATTTCTCTTATTCTTGGATTTGTAACGCTCTCTCTTTTTGATTTCCCTGCTGCTCTTCTCTAATAGTCCATCTCCGTGACGGAAAGCATTTTTTTCTGTTCTATCTTTGATTGGCCATACTGAACCGTTTGTAATAATACTTTTTACAATCGTGTTATAAATATGATTTTGTTATGTTTTGATATACTTTGGTCCCAAATTATTCCATTTAATAATGTTATTGCTTTTCTTCCTTGTACGTTTCGATCTTTTATAGCTTTGTCTAGTATTCCGTCAGCTGTAATTTTTAGACCTAAGTATTTATACTCATCACAGGACTGACTTCGCTGCCCGGTATTTAAGATTAGATCCTGTTTCATTCCACCGATACACATATACTCTGTCTTATTGAGATTAACCTCTAGTCCCCACTTATTGACATAAAACTGAATAATTTTGGTTTCTTTTGCATATGCTATGGAAATACAAAGAAACCGTATCTCAGCAAGGCTACTATCCAGAGAACACAACGTTGTCTCATTTTATAGGCTATTAGTTAGTATTTATTTATGTTATTAGAGATTTTCTCAAAAATAAACAGTTTCGAAGTTAAGGGCCACTAAAAAAAATAAATGACGGATCTGATACCTTCCTAGCTAGCCTATTAGCAGACTTCAAGTGAAGCCATGATATATCAGGCTTAAAAACAGTTTTTTCTAAATATCTCAGAAACTCTTACGAAGTTTTTGGTTATAACACAAATTATTAAGCAAAATGTAGTCTACTATATTCCGAAAACCGCATATTGATACGACGCACAGTGGGGCAGAAGCACAAAAAGATGCGATAAAGTCCCACAGTGCAATGGATGTCAGGAATGTTTAAAATGAATTACTTAGTGATCCAAAATAAAAAAAAAGTGACCTCGAGCTGTTAGTCGAGGTCTAAGTGGTCGAATAAGCTTCAAAATATTTCCTAAAATACTATGTACGACGGCAATGTTTACAAAATATTATATTATGTTGTCGAGCCTTCAGAAACGGAAAGGCCGAGTTTGCCCCCACCCCAAAACACCTAACCCCCCCCCCCCCCCCACCCCCCGACCGAACCGAACCGAACCGAACCGAACCGAACACACACTTTTCTTTTGACTGACTTTCGCCATTTTTAAAACGACTTGACAGAAGCTTTCAATGGTGTATATAAGAGGGAGCCTCCCCCCCCTCCCCCCCCAAAGCTAAGATTTTTTAAAATATTTTCCACATATTTCATGAATACAAGCATAAAACAGCATAAAATACGGACTCATGGGGTTCGGTTCCCCCAAAAACTGTGTCGGGCCCATCCCGAGACATTTTTCTATATACGCCACTGGAAGCTTTCTTTGTTTATAAATAAACATGTTTATATATTACACTAAGCAAAATAAAAAATAATTTAACTATATTAATAAATCAAATAATACATTAACAAAAAGATCGGTCTGAAAGTGTAAAATTCACATATAAACCTCGTTATAAAAGAGTATCCTTTAACGAATTGTAGCTTTCGCTACGCTCATGCTAAAAACTTTTTACCTTGAAATAAAAAGTGTCACTTTTATCCTTGGTATATATTATAAGAATAGGGCCCTCCGTAATCCTTATTTTAGCGATAAAACTGTCACTTTTTATACTTAAAATTCAAAATAAAAGGTTCTATCAGACATTGTTTTTAGTAAAGTAGCTGAAAACCACATAAATATAATTATAATTTAATTTAGGGCAGAAAAATCCAAAAGTTTAAAAAATATCTCCTAAAATTCGTAGTTAGCTATTGGCTAATTATATATCTCGCTACGCTCAGGCTACACTTTTTGCCTCGAGATAAGGTGTGACTTTAATTCCTTAATATATAATGAGTATAATAATAGTATGTGTAGATGTATATGTATTTAGCACTTTGTATTTTAAATATCTATACTACAATTAAAACACATATTTCGCTAAGTTTGGAGAAAAATGTTAATATTTAAAAATTAATTCCGGCCTTATTAGCAAAAAGTAGCAGCTAAATGTAGCATCATTTTAAAAAGGAAGGTTCAATAAAAAATGACATGTTAAAACTGGCTCGCGACAGCGGGCGACAAGTTACTTTGTGTCCACGTATATGTTTATAAAAAAGAAAATAATAGATTTTTGAAAGATTTTACAAAAATGGCAGTTTGAAGAAAAACAACTAAAAATTTTGCATTTTTTTTATACGAGAATAATGGACTTACCATAGTGATTATCTGATATAATTAAAATTATTTTAACCAAACTTGATCAACATTAAAAATTGTGGGAAAGTTGATTCATTTGTGTTCTTAAAACTACTGTTTTGAAAACTACGCAACGTCAGTTTTCAAAACACGGTAACTTTGACAAGGTGTTTTATTCATTTGTTTGACGTTTTACTATCCGAAGCTAACTTGCTATGGTAAAGCGATTATTAATAAATAGTTTTCAGTAAAAATATCTCCTATATTAGATAAATGAATTCTGCACTAAATCGCATGTTTTCTTGATTTTGCCCCTCTGTGCGACGCTCCATTAAAAAGTAAGCATTTTTAAAAAATTTTAGTTTTTAAAAAATTATTAGCATTAATAGATTTTGACCAAAATCAGCTCGTAAGAGTGTCGAACACTATGTTACCTGAAAATTTTATAAAAATCGGTTCAACGGTTTAGGAGCTATCGTGTTACGGACAGAAATAATATACACACACACAGACAGACATCACGACGATATTGCCAAGATAGGTCAAAATACACCCAAATAACACATTTCCGGCGTTCGAAAAAAAATTTTTCGTCGAAAATAATATTTTCTCTAGTTATTGCTGCGCGGGCTAGGAAGGTAAAAAGTTATAGGCTCCCTCCTAAAATGCATAGTTTCCAAAAACCCTTTGTAGCATAAAAACAACTTCTTATATCAAGATGCGGTTTTCACTTTTTATCATCCCTTGAAAATTGAGCCTTGCAATTGGGGTTTTTTTTCCATCTCCTCTTGAGATACCTAAAACCCTACAAACATCAAATTTGATGTAAATTATATTTAAGGGTTCCCTATATATGTATATTTTAGCTGATCCTCTGAAACCGGTGTACATGCCAGTTTTTCTTACCAAAAAAGAGCGTAAAAAACTGCGCCGTCAAAATAGGCGCGAAGCATGGAAGGAGGAACAAGAAAAAATCCGGTTGGGCTTGGAACCGCCACCAGAGCCGAAGTTGAGGATTTCCAATTTGATGAGAGCTTTGGGTACTGAAGCGGTGCAGGATCCTACAAAGATTGAAGCACATGTCAGGTATATTCTACTTAATTTTTTGGTTTCTAGTCCAAAACCGGACAAAGCTTTATCTCGAACTCCGGCCGTTTCAAGTGCTCCTTTTAGTCCAAAGTACACCAGTCTACTTTTTAAGTGATGAGTAACAGGCTGCATTTTCGTAAGTAGCTTTATTCTGTATAGAAGTTCAAAATGTTCCTCTGCGTGACCGAATAAACTAAGCAAACGATTTGTAGGACAATGTTGCCATTTACTTTTAAAAAAAATTTTTTAAGCCACAAAAAAGATAAGCGGTGGGAGACGCGGCCGTTAACGCATCTAATTTTTAGGACAAACATTATTACATGTTTGATATCATAAAATCTTTGGTTTTAAGCAATTAATGAATTTTATACAGCTACTAAATTATTATGTGCGACCTGCTGAACCGAACCAAAAAAGGAAGTACTTAAATGCGTTTAATGGCGTGGTGTTGGGTAAAATTAAAAAATAAACTACTAGACTGATATTGGATTATAGTTACTAGACAATATCCTTGGTATGTTTGAGTACCTCCCAAGTAACATTTCTTTATTTATAGCAGAAGCTAAAAGGTTGCCAGTGCCTTTCCTTAAAACCATTAGTTTCAATGTTTGGTCGCTAGCACGTTGCCATTACCCTTATATACCCCTTAGACCTCCTAAATGGGACTCCCCAATTGGTGGTGGCAACCTATGTATTAAACTCACTATAAAACCATAACAAATAAACTCCAGCTTCGCCCTCTAGCGGTTCCACCAGTATAGAACCTTTTAGAGCCTAAAGCTATTATGCCAGGTTCTAAAAGCAACTCAGAAACGTCCTCTATCCTATTATAAAACTAGATTTGGTAGTTTGGTATCCTGGCGATTCTGTTGAATACCATAATACCTTTAGAGTAAAGAAGTTTTTCTATAAAAGCTATGGCGATATTTTAGATTCACAATGGCTATATAAAATAATTTAGGTCACAAAATTGCCAAGATTATTTTAGCACATAAAAATATACCGAGTTTGTCGTTTTGTTGATGATCAAATTGCCTGCCAGATTTATTTTTCTGATAAAATCGTATCTGAAAAGCTCTCAAAACAAGCGCGCCACCCCAAGAATGCTTGTTAATAGTTTTTTGATAACAAAATAAATATTTAAAATTAAAAAGAAATCATTTACACTATTCACCATTAAAAAAGTCTGTTTGGTTTACATTAATCAAAATTAAAGTAAAATTATTGTTAAAAAACACTGCTAAAACGACTAGAAAAATATTTTCTCTTTACAATATTTTTTAAATAAATTTATATACGCCATTATGGTTTTATAGTGGTCACTTGGTTTTATTTGTTACTGTATCGCAACTAGGATTTTTGAGTGCCCTTATGAAACCAACAAAAAAGAACAATGTAAACATAGTCAACATAACCTCACTTAAATTTTTTGTATTTGTTTTTAAAGTGTTTAAAAGCGTATAATTGAACACTTTTAAATGTTTTTTCGTGCAATTTCGACACAATCGAGAGGGCCAGTGCAATTATATTCGTTGTGCCTACAGGTTGGAGGGCAACCTCTTATATTGGTCGTCTAAATAGGCCTTATCTAGGCCTGGGTGTCCTACCCAGGAGGACGGAAACTCAACAATTATTAATTATTGGGCTTTAAATAATCAATCTTGCAATAGGTAGGTACCAATCTGTACCTAGGTATATCTATTATTTTTACAAGAAATACCTAAAAAAATAAAACACGAAAGTATTTACTTACTTCTGTTAGAACCCTTAAGGAAACAAGGTTTTATATGGCCGCCTATTTAAATAATATTTAATATACAGCTATGGGTAACTATAAATACAAAAGAATTAAGTTTACCTTTAAGCCTTCCTATAAAACCTTTTTAAAATGCCTAAAAGTAATGGCAAAAACCAAAAGTCTAAAGTTTATATTTACCACTCTTAAAAACCTTAAGGAAACTAGGTTCTATATGGCCGCCTATCTAATCATATTTACTTTTAAACTACTGGTAACTATAAAAACAAAAGGATATAAGATAACCTTTTAGTTCTATTATAAAACACTTTTGTGATAACCTAAAGTAATGAAAAAAACTAAATGACCAAAGTTTATATTTATTTCTTTTTAAAAACTTTAGGTAAAATGGTTTTATAAGACCATCTTTATAAATCAGAAATCAATAAAACAAAAAGTATCTAAAAGGAACAGAAGGAATATCAGTTTTATTATGCTCCCTTTATAAATCACTTTTTGGTTGTATAACACTCCTTTAGGTAATTGGCAATATAAATTACCTTTATGTAGCCAAATTGATCCTAAAACCCATAACAGCACCCTCTAAATAACCTAGGAACCAAATTAATAAAACCTTGAGTGGTAATAATGTTACTTGGGCTGTCGGAACTTTACTGATAAAATATCTTTGGAACTGGGACTTCTTAGGGATGAGGTTGGAACATCCTGGATTATTTTGTGAAATGCGTTTTAAAATTATTGTGTTGTGTTTTGTAGAGAACAAATGGCTAAACGAAAAAAGGCTCACGAAGATGCTAATGCTGCCCGGAAACTGACAGCAGAACAGAAACGAGAAAAGAAAATTAAAAAGACCAAAGAGGATACCACATTAGGGTTTCATGTTGCTATATACAGGTGAGTTTGAACGATGTGTATCTAAGATTCGCAGAGCTAATTAATCTTTTTCAATTAAAATCGTATCGGTAAGTAACCAGTTAAATTTGTAGTTTAGTTTTATGGCGACACTTCACTTGGCTTAGTTTATTCGTATATTTGCTTTATTTGTACAAAACTGGCGATGTGTACAGCGTGTCCCATTTTCGATGGGATTTAATGGGAAACTCGGTTATTATTAAAGATATTGATTTTCTGATTGAACCTTACCGTGCTCTTTTTTTGAGCCCTTAAAAATGTCGTAATCAGATTTTTGCTATACCCCGTAGTTTCGCTAATACAGGGAGTTTTTGAAAAAATTGTATTTTTAAAAATCCCTTGTATCTCGCTTATTTTGCGAGATACTTTTATTCTGTAAAAACATTTTTATGGCAACTTTTTTAGAAGAAAATAATGACGTCAATTTTTTAAAATATTGTTTAGTTTTGAGATATGGTATTTATCATACAAAAATTAAATACGGACCTGGAAATGGGACACGCTGTACAACAGCAAACACGCGTTCCCATCAACCTGTCGGGTTTTAATCAACAGCAAAGGCGTTACATAAGCGAAATATTTGCGTTTACCGTCCACACTTGGTTTCCTTATTTCGCAAATCTACTAGTGACAGTTAAAAGTGATTTTTGTTGACACAAGGTACTGCATAGTTCTATACGAACCATGAACGAAAATGGCCGTCTTGTTTACTAGTTAGCGAATATACAAACATATGTTGTTCGAGATCTTTGCTTATTCCGTTCTTGGGTTTGGATGGCATGTTTTGAATATTTGCGAATACACCAAATATTTGGCCGAATACAGCGAAACCGCTAATCACATACGTCTTAAATATATCTGTACTGGAAAAGGGCCTCTAAACCCAAACGTATGGCTTAGATAAATTCAGGCTACTAATAATAGGTGCTGCGCTATCAGCGCCATCTCTTTTCTAAAAAATGCCAAGTAAGCGGCTATGTTAACACAAGACAAGGCCAACACAAAAATAGAGGCCACGACCCTGAAAAAATCAGCTATTCTCCGGGGGCTGATTTTTACATTGGGTCTTATGGGAGGTCAGACGTTTTTTTATGATATTTTCAAAATGGCACTACAGATTTCGGCGAAATTTCAGTGAAATATTCTTAGACACCATCCCCATATTCCACCAAACTTTTGTAAGGATGCAAATGAATTCAAATTACCCGCCATGTACTGCATGCCAACTGTTATATTTGACATTTATTTGACTTTGTCATCTGTGTTTGTCACATTCGCTTCTGTTTTAAATTTAATTTTAGTGTGAGCTAATGAAGCAGCTCTAAAAAATTAAGGATTGCTATACATTTAAAAAAAATTGTTCTTAAAGAATATTGTAAAAACAATCTTAAAACTGGCTTTATTTTAACAAAAAATCAAATATTCATGAGCCGTCATTCCAACGTCAATATTTTAAAGACAATCAGCTGTGTCGTGACGCAACCATCAAAAAAAAATCAGCCCCGGATGTGACGTCAACAAAGTGGAGGATCGTGGCCCGTCCGTTTTGATAGCCCTGCACAAGATAATGAATGACTTTGTCTTCCAACAGTTCGAAAATACAAAGAATTTTCTTAAATTTAAATAAAAATTAACCCCAATTTTGACAACGTCAAATCGCGGTCTTGGCAAATTGTTAACGTCATTTGAAACCCCCTTTCAAATTTTATTAAAAGCGTCTACTTTTTAAGCCAAGCCATACGTTCGGGTTCAATTGAATCCAATATCGCGAAACGCTTGTAGCAGTCATTTTCCATTATTGGTTTTAATAGGCTTTAACAGAACAGATTTATTTACGTGCTGCTAACGAACACTACACCAAGTGAAGTGCCGCCATTATGTTAGCTCACACATATACTATACTATAGTAGTGTGAGCTATGGTGATCCTAATTTTTTCGAGAAAAAAAAAGTTGCTCCGATTTCAAAATTTTTTATATATCTTTGCGTTTCAGATGATTTTGAAACTTTTTTGTCGCGCCGTCTGTCTGTCTGTCTGTCTATGTCTGTCTGTCTGTATGTATGTATGTCTGTCTGTAACGACCAACGCGCATAACTCAAAAACGCTTGGCCGATTTTAATGAAATTTGGTACCTAGGCTGGGTCTTGGGTCGAGATGGTCCCATTTAGAAATAAACAAAATCCACCGAACACAAGCCAAATAAAAGGGTGGGGGAAGATTTCAAAAATTAGAGTTTATGTGAAAATATGGCGTGTGTGATATCAAATGAAAGATAATTGAGTATGGAGTTAAACAAAATACATTTTAGTTTTTTTTTCTTCAAAAAGGGTGGGGGTAGATTTAAAAAATTAGAGTTTACGTGAAAATATGGCGTGTGTGATATCAAACGAAAGGTAATTGACTCCGGAGTTAAACAAAATACATTTTAGTTTTTGTTTTTTTAAGGGTGGGGGCAGATTTCAAAAATTTGAGTTTAAGTCAAAACATGGCTTGTGTGGTATCGAACAAAAGGTAATTTAGTCTGGAGTTGAATAAGATATATTTCAGGTTTTAGTTTTATTAGCTCGCACGTACACTATAACTATAGTACTTAGTGTGAGCTTAGGGGCCCATATATTGACAGAGTATTTTACCAGGGCTATCAAAACGGACGGGCCACGATCCTCCACTTTGTTGACGTCACATCCGGGGCTGATTTTTTTTTGATGGTGACATCACGACACAGCTGATTGTCTTTAAAATATTGAAGTTGGAATGACGGTTCGTGAATATTTAATTTTTTTTAAATAAAGCCGGTTTTGAGATTGTTTTTACTATATTCATGCAGAACAATTTTTTTTTAAATGTATAGTAATCCTTAATTTTTCAGAGCCGCTTCATTAGTTCACACAAAAATTAAATTTAAAGCCACAGATTACTAACCACAGAAATAGATTGGACACCCCCATGTTAAACTCTTAATACAATTAATGGCATTTGAACAGCGCCATCCCATAGCTGTCCGTTTGAACTAATTTTTGCGCTCTGCGCCTTGTATATTATTATACAGGTCAGTTAGTTTTTAATTTTTTGTTAAAATTCTTTGTTTTTTAAAAGATAATAAAATTATGTCAAAAAAGTCCAAATTTTGCATAATAGAATAACAATTTATTTTAATCATAATTTATATTAGTATGAATATGAATACATTAAAAATCAGTAACTATTACACTTACACCGAACCGAACCGTAGCACAACAAGCACCTCTCACTCTAAACCTTTTTTGAGAGAAGTCATCGGTCTGCTCTGCAAGATTTCACTTTCCCGTGATAAAACGCAAATACACCGATTTTTTTTGGATTTTTATCTCAAAAGAAATGTGAACAAAATTCCACTTCAACGCGATCATAAAAAAAATCTTCGTGAAAAACAAATTTGACAAGTTTTATGAGTTTTATCTAAGGTCACTCATCGTCAAGCAAGCTTTACAGGCAGCGAAGCTAACGTCAGGCTTTCTATTTTTTGGTTATAATTTTTGACATGTTTTCCTCGTTTTCGCATTGGCGGCTGGTTGTTATTTTAAAAATGTGGTTTTAACACAGTCTAAAGATCTATTTATTATTGATACAGTTTCAAGATTGTTTGCAGCATAACTTTTTAATTCTAATTGCATAAATATGTATAGTTTAGGTACCTTCATACTGTGTAAAACAACATCTTCAAAATAAAACAGAACCGCCAATGCGAAACCGAGGAAAACATGGCAAAAATAATAACCAAAAAATAGAAACCCTGACGTTAGCTTCGCTACCTGTAAGCTTGCTTGACGATGAGTGACCTTAGTTTTATCGATGTGCACTTTAAGTGTTTGACAAATTCAAATTCCAAAAGACATTTAAAGACACGCAGGATACAGGGCTTAACGGTGCTGAGATAGCGCCATCGCGGAGCTGTCGTTCTGAACTAAAAATACGGGGTGTAGCGCTAAAAATATTTGGCGGGAAAGCCGATTTGTCATTACTATTTGATCAGGGCTATCAAAATGGACGGGCCACGATCCTCCACTTTGTTGACGTCACATCCGGGGCTGATTTTTTTTTGATGGTGACATCACGACACAGCTGATTGTTTTTAAAATATTGAAGTTGGAATGACGGTTCGTGAATATTTAATTTTTTTTAAAAATAAAGCCGGTTTTGAGATTGTTTTTACTATATTCATGCAGAACAATTTTTTTTAAATGTATAGTAATCCTTAATTTTTCAGAGCCGCTTCATTAGCTCACACAAAAATTAAATTTAAAGCCACAGATTACTAACCACAGAAATAGATTGGACACCCCCATGTTAAACTCTTAATACAATTAATGGCATTTGAACAGCGCCATCCCATAGCTGTCCGTTTGAACTAATTTTTGCGCTCTGCGCCTTGTATATTATTATACAGGTCAGTTAGTTTTTAATTTTTTGTTAAAATTCTTTGTTTTTTAAAAGATAATAAAATTATGTCAAAAAAGTCCAAATTTTGCATAATAGAATAACAATTTATTTTAATCATAATTTATATTAGTATGAATATGAATACATTAAAAATCAGTAACTATTACACTTACACCGAACCGAACCGTAGCACAACAAGCACCTCTCACTCTAAACCTTTTTTGAGAGAAGTCATCGGTCTGCTCTGCAAGATTTCACTTTCCCGTGATAAAACGCAAATACACCGATTTTTTTTGGATTTTTATCTCAAAAGAAATGTGAACAAAATTCCACTTCAACGCGATCATAAAAAAAATCTTCGTGAAAAACAAATTTGACAAGTTTTATGAGTTTTATCTAAGGTCACTCATCGTCAAGCAAGCTTTACAGGCAGCGAAGCTAACGTCAGGCTTTCTATTTTTTGGTTATAATTTTTGACATGTTTTCCTCGTTTTCGCATTGGCGGCTGGTTGTTATTTTAAAAATGTGGTTTTAACACAGTCTAAAGATCTATTTATTATTGATACAGTTTCAAGATTGTTTGCAGCATAACTTTTTAATTCTAATTGCATAAATATGTATAGTTTAGGTACCTTCATACTGTGTAAAACAACATCTTCAAAATAAAACAGAACCGCCAATGCGAAACCGAGGAAAACATGGCAAAAATAATAACCAAAAAATAGAAACCCTGACGTTAGCTTCGCTACCTGTAAGCTTGCTTGACGATGAGTGACCTTAGTTTTATCGATGTGCACTTTAAGTGTTTGACAAATTCAAATTCCAAAAGACATTTAAAGACACGCAGGATACAGGGCTTAACGGTGCTGAGATAGCGCCATCGCGGAGCTGTCGTTCTGAACTAAAAATACGGGGTGTAGCGCTAAAAATATTTGGCGGGAAAGCCGATTTGTCATTACTATTTGATCAGGGCTATCAAAATGGACGGGCCACGATCCTCCACTTTGTTGACGTCACATCCGGGGCTGATTTTTTTTTGATGGTGACATCACGACACAGCTGATTGTTTTTAAAATATTGAAGTTGGAATGACGGTTCGTGAATATTTAATTTTTTTTAAAAATAAAGCCGGTTTTGAGATTGTTTTTACTATATTCATGCAGAACAATTTTTTTTAAATGTATAGTAATCCTTAATTTTTCAGAGCCGCTTCATTAGCTCACACAAAAATTAAATTTAAAGCCACAGATTACTAACCACAGAAATAGATTGGACACCCCCATGTTAAACTCTTAATACAATTAATGGCATTTGAACAGCGCCATCCCATAGCTGTCCGTTTGGACTAATTTTTGCGCTCTGCGCCTTGTATATTATTATACAGGTCAGTTAGTTTTTAATTTTTTGTTAAAATTCTTTGTTTTTTAAAAGATAATAAAATTATGTCAAAAAAATTCCAAATTTTGCATAATAGAATAACAATTTATTTTAATCATAATTTATATTAGTATGAATATGAATACATTAAAAATCAGTAACTATTACACTTACACCGAACCGAACCGTAACACAACAAGCACCTCTCACTCTAAACCTTTTTTGAGAGAAGTCATCGCTCTGCTCTGCAAGATTTCACTTTCCCGTGATAAAACGCAAATACGCCGATTTTTTTTGGATTTTTATCTCAAAAGAAATGTGAACAAAATTCCACTTCAACGCGATCATAAAAAAAATCTTCGTGAAAAACAAATTTGACAAGTTTTATCTAAGGTCACTCATCGTCAAGCAAGCTTTACAGGTAGCGAAGCTAACGTCAGGCTTTCTATTTTTTGGTTATAATTTTTGACATGTTTTCCTCGTTTTCGCATTGGCGGCTCGTTGTTATTTTAAAAATGTGGTTTAAACACAGTCTAAAGATCTATTTATTATTGATACAGTTTCAAGATTGTTTGCAGCATAACTTTTTAATTCTAATTGCATAAATATGTATAGTTTAGGTACCTTCATACTGTGTAAAACAACATCTTCAAAATAAAACAGAACCGCCAATGCGAAACCGAGGAAAATATGTCAAAAATAATAACCAAAAAATAGAAACCCTGACGTAAGCTTCGCTACCTGTAAGCTTGCTTGACGATGAGTGACCTTAGTTTTATCGATGTGCACTTTAAGTGCTTGACAAAGTCAAATTCCAAAAGACATTTAAAGACACGCAGGATACAGGGCTTAACGGTGCATTTTCTGCTGAGATAGCGCCATCGCGAGCTGTCGTCCTGAACTAAAAATACGGGGTGTAGCGCTAAAAATATTTGGCGGGAAAGCCGATTTGTCATTACTATTTTTTAATTGGTGTACTGTGTTTAAAGCAGACGCGAATGTGACAATGACACATGTCAAATATAACAGTTGGCATGTGGTACATGGCGGGTAATTTGAATTCAAAATAAGGAATGCTAAATCTTGAAGATTTTAACCTTTTAATCATCTTGCACCCTTACAAAAGTTTGGTAGAATATCGGGATGGTGTCTAAGAATATTTTACTGAAATTTCGCGTAAATCTGTAGTGCCATTTTGAAAATATCCTAAAAAAACGTCTGACCTCCCATAAGACCCAATGTAAAAGTCAGCTCCCAGAGAACAGCTGATTTTTTCAGGGTCGTGGCTTGTATATTTTTGTTGGCCTTAGTTTTACAAGCTTGGACAACAAAAAAACTAGATCCATACGAAATACTTAACATTTTAGGGTACTTCATTTACACAACGTACCGGCGAAAAAGTTCAAAATAGAAACAAATGCGAAACAGTTAATGCTGACGGGCTGTGTGGTACTGTACCCAGATTGCTGTGTGGTGGTTGTGGAAGGTGGTCCAAAGGCCCAAAAAAAGTACAAAAGGTAAGCCTTTGCGCTTTGTTAGAGATCACTTTCAAGAATAGGAAGAAGTTGGGCGTCTCAGCAAGATGAAGCTAATTACGAAAATTCAAGATGTTGCTCAAAAAATAGACTGGTGACTATTTAATTTTTCCCTTAGATCATTTTAATGTTTATACATATATGTTTTAGGTTAATGCTAAATAGAATAAAATGGGAAGAAGACATGGTAAAAGATCCTGATGGAAACGAAGTGCCAAACAAATGCGTTTTAGTTTGGGAAGGTACTACAAAACAAAAAAGTTTCGGTGAAATTAAATTCAAAGTAACTCCTACCGAAAAAATGGCCAGGGAGCATTTTAAAAAACACAAAGTCGAACACTATTGGGATCTGGCATATAGCGGAGCAGTTCTCGAGCAGGCTAGTGATCTTGTTGAATAATTGATAGTGAATATTTAAACGATTAATTTTATGATGCTTTATTGTAACGGTAAGAAATATATTATTAAAATTAATTTTTTATGAAGAAATGCATAGCTTTTCAAGGCGAGATAGCGACCATCTTCGTTTTTAATTTAAAATTTTGACTCTCAATATACTTAGTAAATTAAATCCCTACAAAACAAAGAAAAAAGTTTTGACAAAATTTATTCGAATTTTTTGTTTTGATCTCCGTTATTACTAAATTCAATATAATACATTAGTTTCATATAATCTTGTATAAAGTAAGTTATAGAAGAAGATCTACATCAATAAAAAAAATGGTACTTATATTGTATTGCGTATTTCAAATAGGTATTACAAGGTTGCAAGCTATCTGGATAACCCAGAAAATTTAGAGAAAATTCAAAAAGAGTCCGGGAAAGTCATCAAAAAGTTTAAAAAATAAAATTTGAAGTTTAGTACCGGTGAATAAAAAAATTTTCGTGACTAAGCGGGCATAGAAAGATTTAGTTTCTCTTGTATTTTTCCGTGGGCAGCTCGAAAGCTGTGCACCCACGGGGGTCCAAGATCTAATGGACACCTATTAAGTGTTGATAGATAACTGTTTTGGCCTTAACCCAAGTAACATTATAACCACTCAAGGTTTTATTAATTTGGTTCCAAGGTTATTTAGAGGGTGCTGTTATGGCTTTTAGGATCAATTTGGCTACAAAAAGGTAATTTATATTGCCAATTACCTAAAGAGGTGTTATACAACCAAAAAGTGTTCTTCTGTTCCTTTTAGATACTTTTGGTTTTATTGATTTCTGATTTATAAAGATGGTCTTATAAAACCCTTTTACCTACAGTTTTTAAAAAGAAATAAATATAAACTTTGGTCTTTTAGTTTTTTTCATTACTTTAGGTCATAACAAAAGTGTTTTATAATAGAGCTAAAAGGTTACCTTATATCCTTTTGTTTTTGTAGTTACCAGTAGTTTAATAGTAAATATGATTATATAGGCGGCCATATAGAACCTAGTTTCCTTAAGGTTTTTAAGAGTGGTAAATATAAACTTTAGACTTTTGGTTTTTGCCATTACTTTTAGGCATTTTAAACAGGTTTTAAAAGGAAGGCTTAAAGGTAAACTTAATTCTTTTGTATTTATGGTTACCCATAGCTGCATATTAAATATTATTTAAATAGGCGGTCATATTAAAGTTTGTTTCCTTAAGGGTTCTAACAGAAGTAAATAAATACTTTCGTATTTGAGTTTTTACTAGTACTAGTACAGATTGGTACCTACCTATTGCCAGATTGATTATTTATTATCCTCCTGGGTAGGGCACCCAAGCCTAGATAAGGCCTGTTTAAACGGCCAATATAAGAGGTTTCCCTCCAACCTGCAGGCACAACGGATATCATTGCACTGGCCCTCCTGATTGTGTGCAAATTGCACGATAAAAAACATTTAAATTTAACACTTTAAAAAACAAATACAAAAAATTTAAGTGAGGTTATGTTCACTATGTTTACCTTCTCTTTTTTATTGGTTTCATAAGCGCACTCAAAAATCCTTGTTGCGATAGAGTAACAAATAAAACCAAGTGACCACTATAAAACGATAATGGCGTATATAGAATTATTTTAAAAATATTGTAAACAGAAAATATTTATCTAGTCGTTTTAGCAGTGTTTTTTAACAATAATTTTACTTTAATTTTGATTTATGTAAACCAAACAGACTTTTTTAATGGTGAATAGTGTAAATTATTTTTTTTTATTTTAAATTTTTGTTATTCAGTTATCAAAAAACTATTAAAAAGCATTTGTGAGCAGGCGCGCTTGTTTTGAGAGCTTTTCAGATACGATTTTATCAGAAAAATAAGTCTGGCAGGCAATTTGATGATCCACAAAACGACAAACTCCTCATATATAGGTATATTTTTATGTGATACAATAATTTTGGGACTTTGACATTTTTGGCAATTTTATGACCTAAATTATTTTATATAGCCATTGTGAATCTAAAATATCGCTAAAACTTTTATAGGAAATATTCTTTACTCTAAAGGTATTATGGTATTCAACAGAATTGCCAGGATACCAAATTACCAAATCTAGTTTTATAACAGGATAGAGGACGTTTCTGAGTTCCTTTTAGAACCTGGCATAATAGCTTTAGGCTCTAAAAGGTTCTATACTGGTGGAACCGCTAGAGGGCGAAGCTAGCGTTTATTTCTTATGGTTTTATAATGAGTTTAATACATAGGTTGCCACCACCAATTGGGGAGTCCCATTTAGGAGGTCTAAGGGGTATATAAGGGTAATGGGAACGTGCTAGCGACCAAACATTGAAACTAATGGTTTTAAGGAAAGGCGCTGGCAACCTTTTAGCTTCTGCTATAAATAAAGAAATGTTACTTGGGAAGGGACTCTTCAGAACACTGCATGGTCAATATGACACTTTTGTCTCTGTAGCTTTACAAAAGTGTCACATTGACCATGCAGTGTTCTGAAGAGTCCCTTAAGGATGAAACAGTTAACTGTCAACACTTAATAGGTGTCCTTTAGATCTTAGACCCCAGTGGGTGTACAGCTTTCGAGCTGCCCACGGAAAAGTACAAGAGAAACAAAATCTTTCTATGCCCGCTTAGCCACAAAAAGTTGTTTTTTTGATTCACGGGTACTAAACTTCACGTTTGTAGTATTTTTGGCTTACGCTCCGCTGACTCGACATAAAACGTTGCGAAGGCGGAAAAAATGCAAAATGCATTAATCCGACCTGAGGGACGAATTATGTCATCGTAAGATAAGATTCATATACCGTCTCTGTAGCTTTACGAAAGTGTCACATTGACCATGCAGTGTTTTGAAGAGTCCCTTAAGGACGAAATAGTTAACTGTCAACACTTAATAGGTGTCCGTTAGATCTTGGACCCCGGTGAGTGTAAAGCTTTCGAGCTGTCCACGGAAAATACAAGAGAAACAAAATCTTTCTGTGCCCGCTTAGCCACGAAAAATTGTTTTTTTTTCTTAAAAAAATATTTATAGCTATTAGTTGAGAGGCTATAGTCAAAAATCGTATCCTGTTTGGAATAGTTGTGGAAGATTTTTTAAAACTGCCTTATATCGCTTGGTAATAGATCATATCGGCTTAATACGGTGAGCTTTTGAACTTACGTCTAGCCCCTATCTAGCCATAAGGACCTTACGGGAATTAGCATCTCAAGAAAAGGCAAAATATCCTAAAGCTGCTCAAGTTATCCTTGAGGATGTCTTTATGGATGACGTCTGCACCGAAAGTTCCGATTTAGCATCTGCTCGGGCGCTACAAAAAGAACTTTCATTGCGAAAATCCGGAGGGTTCGAACTTCGCATGTGGCCAGGAACGACCCCAGGCTACTCTCGTCTTTGTCTCCTGCAGAATATCAAGTCCCTGTATCTCTTGATAAAGAGCAACCTACAAATATCAAGGTCTTGGGATTGCAATGGACTCCTTCTTCCGATAGCTTTTCATATAATTACAATCCTGATGATAGCCCTTTGACAAAACGCAAAATTCTTTCGACAATTTCAAAAATTTACGACCCTTGTGGTTATTTAACTCCGATTACTTTACTCGCAAAATCATTCATGCAAGATTTGTGGAAAGAAATAATCGATTGGGACTCAGAACCCCCACCACATATCTTAAAAAACTGGAATCAGTTTCAATCTGAACTTCCTAGTATATCAAAACTATCTCTTCCGAGGTATATATTTTCAACTCAGACTCATCTCGTTGCCGGGTTTGGAGCAAGTCCATGTGTAAATTGTCCTGGACCGCACACATTACCTTTCTAGATCAGGTCAACGCTAATTGCGTTTGTTCCGCTATCAAGACGTCGGCATCGCGTCAGTCAACGGAGTTTAAAGCCAAATATTAAAAAAATGTAAATTTAGTTAAACACCGTTGACTGGCGCGATGCCGACGTCTTGATAGCGGAACAAACGCAATTAGCGTTGACCTGATCTAGAAAGGCAATGTGTGTCGTAGGTCACGGTATGGATTCTTTCTTTCAATCGATACTTTCATCGATCGATGATATAGCAGTTTTACTCGCCTGCTGCTGTTTTAGTTTCTCTCGTATTTCGGTAGATGGCGCTTCTTGTTGGGTACATGACTTTGTTTTCTCACTAACAATGTAAGGTGAGAGATAAAGCCGTATACTTAATTTATGAAGGGTGTCACATCGACCAGCAGTGTTCTGAGAAGTCCCATAAGGACGAAACAGTTAACTGTCAACACTTATTAGGTGTCCATTAGATCTTGGACCCCCGTGAGGTTAAGCTTTCGAGCTACCCACGGAAAAATACTAGAGAAACAAAAAACCCTTAATTTTTCTTTTTACCCGATTAGCCACGAAAACTTGTTTGAATTTTAATTTACGGGTACTAAATTTTACATTTTGTAACTACAATATTTGGGAAAGTTGCCTATACTTTTTACAGTCCACTAAAATAATCGAGGAAATACTATTTTTTACCCGAAATTCACCCCTTTACAACACATTTTTGGTCTAGTTTTAAGACACCGGGAGTTTGTCTCAATTTAATATTTTTTCATAAACTTTCCCCTTCTATTCAAATTTAAGGCAAACAATCTCCGACTTTGAGTGATCCATCAATAATCAATCAAGGGTAGTCTTAAACTTTTTTGCTCAATCTTGAATTTTTTTAATATTTAAAAAAATAATATTTTTTATAGTTCTTGAGATATAAAGCTTTCTTAAACGAAAATTTAATTATTGTTCTATTGCAAACAAATCACGACCAATACAATTTTTCTGTAGAGTTGATAAGGCAAAAGTTAAAAGCAAAAGTTTATGAAAAAACATGGATAAAATCGTAATTTTGGATATACGAGGTCTGGCTATTTAATAACGAGACTGCGCGCCTAGATGGCGCCCTAGACGGGTGGGGTAAAAAACGAATAGTGCGTTGGGTATTTAGATATCTTGTCTATGCACGTCCCAAACACGTTTCCGTCACTATTATAGTATTTGTGCAGTAGCGGTTTGAAACGAACGTGTTTTTTTCTTGTGCCGAAAACAATGTGTGACGAAAAACAGCAACGTATCAATCTCAAATTTCTCGTTAAATTGAAAAAAAGCTTCGACTACAAGAGGCCTATGGGGACATTTCTCTATCTCGTGCGCGTGTTTTTGAGTGGTGTAAGCGCTTTAGTGAGGGCCGAGAGACCACTGAAGATGACCAGCGCGCAGGTCGCCCTGTGACTGTTTCAACTCCGGAAACAGTGACCAAAATCAACCAAATTGTGCGTGCAGATGACTGAATGGGTTCCAGAGGGTCAGACTGTCAACCAGACTTACTATTTGTCAGTTTTGGCAATACTGCGAGAACGAGTTCGTAAAAAAACGGCCCGAGTTGTGGAAGAACAAAATCGTAGATTTTGCACCAGGACAACGCACCTGCCCATAACGCACTATCTGTGAAGCAGTATTTGGCCAGTAAGTGCACTCCATTACTCGAACACCCGCCGTACTCACCAGATTTGGCACCGTGCTACTTCTTTTTGATTCCAAAGATAAAATCTGCTTTGAAAGGGACCCGATTTGAGTCGATGGAAGCGGTAAAACAAAAAACGGCAGAGCTTATAAAGGTCCTCACCAAAGAAGACTTCCAGCACTGCTTCGATCAATGGAAAAACCGTATGGAAAGGTGTGTGGCGAGCGAAGGGGAGTATATTGAAGGGGAGCATTCGAATGTAGAATAATTTTTAAAATAAAACCCTTTTTCGTAACCAGTCTCGTTATTTAATAGCCAGATCTTGTATGACGAAAGACAGGCGCTCTAAATCAAATTTGAGGCAAACACCACGCGACTTAAAGTTAAGTGATCCATAACCAATCGATTTGGGGTAGTCTAAAACTTTCTTCGTCAATTTTTTTTTGAGTAAAAAAAAGTTAATATTTTTTAGTAATTTATACAAAAATTAATAGCTTTGTTGGATTTTAAGATATGGAACTCAACTCTTAACCACCTTACTTGGTGTTCTTTGCCAACAAAACACGTATTAACAGTTTTTCTGTAAAACTAATTTAGTAAAAGTTACAAGCCTGTTTGTAAAAATACATTAAAAAAACCCGCCATCTTGGATTTATGACGTCACACCGGCCGGCCCTCCTACTAAAATTGGAGGCAAACACACGATGACTTAAAATTTTGTGATCTGTTACCCATCGATCTAGGGTTCCATTACTATTCCATAGGATACCACAGGCCACTTAACTATATAAAAGTATATACAAGGTTATACTAAAGGTACTGTATAGTATGATTTCAAAAATGACATGTCAGTCCTTATTCAAATTCTTGTTTAACATTCTGTATTTTATCATACATTTTTCTAATTTCAAAAATATATAATATGTTCTATGATGCGATATATATTGTCTAAAATATAAAGCGATATTTCTCCATTATTAGATCATATACAACTTACATTTATTTGGTTTAAGCATAGGAGTATGATAAATTGAGATATTGTTTGTCGTATGGAAGACAAATAATATTTTTGAAATCATTATGAAAAGACGAATATAAAAATGTATGCATTTCCGGGTGTTGAGTTTTATTTAAAACAACAATGAAACATGTTAAAAACTTGACAAGAGACTGTCACTTTTGGCGTCAGATTCTGGCGATTCAGGAAAAATCCTACAACATTGCCAATATGAACTTTATTATGTGATTAATATTAACAGTATTAATAAAAATCAAACAAGTTTCGTGGCTAATCTTGTTTCCCTCATATTTTTCCGTGGGTAGCCTGAAAGCTTAACCTCACGGGGGTCCAAGATCTAATGGACGCCTAAGAAGTGTTGACAGTTAACTGTTTCGTCCTTATGGGATCCCGAGAACACTGTTGGACAATGTGACAATTCTTGCGAAGTTAATTAGACGGTTTTGTCTGTAATTAAATGCAAATAGTGAGAAAACTATCGCAAGGAGCGCCATCTACCAAGATACGAGAGAAACAAAAAACAAAAGCAGGCAAAACACTGCTATACAATATCGATCAATGAAAAGATCGAATGCAAATAAAAGAAAACATTTTTCTGTTCTGTTTCTCTCGTATCTTGGTAGTCACTATTTACATTTAATTAGAGACAAAACCGTCTAATTAACTTCGCAAGATTTGTCACATTGACCAGCAGTGTTCTGAGGAGTCCCATAAGGACGAAAGAGTTAACTGTCAACTAGGGATGGGCGGAACAGCGTAGTTTTAGGAACATGTACAAATTGTTCCGGTTCCAGAAAAAATCTGTTCCGAAAATTCTGCTCCTGTTCCGAACTAGACTAGTCAAAATAGCGTGGCGTGCCTTACGGCGCGGGGGGTCGAATGCTGCAAAAGGCTGTCCATAAAAATTTTGCGACCAACAAAAAAAAAAAAAAGGTCATCAGGTCTCTTTTTGTTCTTCGAAAGCCGATTTACCGCCCCCCCCCCGAACCGAACCCCCCCCCCCCCCACAACACAAGTCGCTTCGTTACAGATAGAACCTATCAGAAGATATTTGGTAAATTCTACAAGACAAAATGAATCCTCTGGTTTAAACTTTTTTATCTGTTTAAGTTTTTCCGTATCTGCGTCCGTTTTCGAGCAAAAAAACCCAAATTGATTTCACTAATCTCGCCTATTTAAAAAACGTTATTTTATTTTTTTCTCTATACCTTGAACTACATAAGTTTAAAACCACAATTTTACAGTTTTGTTAAAAGTGAATATTTAAAAAAAGTGATTTTTAAGAATATCAACACTGTGAAAGCAATAGATTAATCTGGTTAGAGATGTTCGAGTTCTTAAAAAAAAAAATAACGTATTTGCCTTTACAATAAAATGAATAAAAAAATTTCAACATGTAAAACATAACATAATAGCATTTTTGATACTTTTTTAGACAGTATAAAGGCCGAACCTAAATAATTCATTGACGTTTTTTGTTAATTTTAAATTAATTATTCAAGTGTTTAGTAAATATTTACGCCCAATTTCGGTGATACGTTTTTATCAGATCAAACTCATTAATATGCTATGAGTGCGTCAGGCCGTTGGTTGGTGTACAGGTTGTGTGCATGTTGAATATAAACATACGAACTTGCTTTTCCATTCAGGGGGGTTATAAAATAAAGTATCATAACAAAAACATTTCATGTAAAAAAGCCAAGTACGCGAAAATGGTATTTTGTAAAAAGAATTGAGATAAAAGTAAAGCCAAGTTCTCTAATACTTTGCTATTACAGCCAAACTTCTTTATGTTCAATTTAGCACTGTTCCCTAAGAGCCATTTGCAGCCGTAATAGCCAAGTTTAGAAAAACATTTCCAAACTAGTAAGAACCTTTTATTTTCAAACTTGTATTAGAGAACTTGACTTTACTTTTATCACAATTCTTTTTACGGAATACCATTTTCGCTTGCTTGGCTTTTTTTAAATGATTTGTTTATGTTATGATTTCACTCCTTTTTTAAAGGATTTGGATAATATTTAAGTTTTAAAGTAGTAAAATATGCGGAATATTGTTCAAAACTGTTGTAATGCTTATTAAAAATTTTGAGGATTTTTAATTTTTTCCTATGGTTTTATTATAGTTCCTATCAGCCTTTCGAAGCACAGCTCTCTAGCGTTTCTGGAAGTGAACAATTTTACTTTTACATAAATTTACATTTATGGGGGAGAGTAGTAAATTAAAATTTTGGTGTTTTTAACTTTTTTCCTATAGTTTTATCATAGTTCCTATCAGTCTTCCAAAGCTCAGTTCTCGAGCGTTTTTGGAAGTGGGCACTGTTACTGTTACGTTAATTTACATTGATAGGGGAGGAAATATAATAATATAACTACTAAAATACATTGATAGGGGAGGAAAGTTAATTAAAATTTTGGGGATTTTTATTTTTTTTCTATAGTTTTACAACAGTTCCTATCGACTTTCCAAAGCTCAGCTCTCTAGCGTTTCTGGAAGTGGGCAATGTTACTTTCACATAACTTTACATTTATAAGGGAGGGAAGCAAATAAAAATTTGGGGGTTTTTAAATTTTTTTCTATAGTTTATCTCTAGCGCTTCTGGAATGGGCACTGTTACTTTTACAGAACTTTACATATGTATAGAAGAGAGGAGTAAATTAGAAATTTGGGGTTTTTTGATTTTTTCCAAGGGTCTGGTCATAATTTCTATCAGTCTGCCAAATTTCAGCTTTGTAGCATGTCTGGAAGTACAGTAGAATTTTGATGATCTATACATGAGTGAGTGAGTAAGATAGTGAGTGAGTGGCACTTTCGTAACTACTTTACTACTTCATGGAAGTCCATGGAACTTGGAGGGGTTGTTAACTCTATAAAGATCTACGACTGTGCAAAGTTTATGTTTTGTAGCTCATTCCGAAGTAGAGTTTTAGATAGGTCATATATGAACAAATTGTGAAAGGCTTTCGCGGCCATCGTCCAATGGTGGGTGTGCTTTCGGGCTGTTCGGCCGTCGTCGTTGGAAATTCGTTCTCTACGTTTCGCCATCTCGAGTGGATGGCATCTTCAGGAGAGGTAGCTAAATCTCCTGAAGATGCCATCCACTCGAGATGGCGAAACGTCGAGAACGAATTTCCAACGACGACGGCCGAACAGCCCGAAAGCACACCCACCAGGTCAAATATGGGCTGAAATGTTTCAAGAACAAATGGTACAGCAGTTTACGCCGCGAACTTGGCCGGGCACTGCTGTGCCCTCGGATTACATTAAAATATGTAAAAAGCTAAGTTAAAATAAGAAGAACTTGATTAATGACTTGCATATTAAGTTTTTGGGGAAATAATTTGTCATGATTTTTGAACTAACTATGTAAAAAGGATATTTCACACATTCAAAAAATGTCATGTTCTTTTTGTTTAGAAAAAATTCGATATTTCGGAGCGGGTTTCTAAGTAGTACCTGTGCAATGAGTGGTAGAGGTAGCCTGTTTGCAAGATATCGGATTTTCAAAGATAGAGGAGTGGGGGAAAAGGAATTAGCAAAAAGAAATCTGCCACCGTCAAATGATAATTTGGGTAATTATTACCCAAAAATCTTTTGTACCCAACTGCAACACGGCGAAAGGAAGGGTAATGTTTTTCGCTTAGTATATGTATGTATATATGAATGTCGTGCTAGAGGCTAAATGGCTGAACCGATTTAGACAAAAAAGGTGTCGTTAAATTGCTACTGATCCCGAAGGTATAGCCTATATTTTTTTAAACAGGAATCAACATGGCGGTCGTCAGACGCCATTTTGTCGCATGATGTAGGCTTTAAGGCGTATAAACTGGCATGCCATATACATTACCTACTCTACCTTCGTGCTGCCACCCATCTCTTCTCCTGTCATTGCCCCCCACCCTCTTCAAAAATCATATTCGCATAATTTTATCAAATACCCACTAAACACAAAAACATTTTCATAATGTCAAAATAATGTTTAATTTAAAAACATAATGTTAGGTTGGATGTTAGTTCTAACATTATATTCATAGTGAAAAAGAAGCTTAATAACCCGTTTTCTGACGTTAGAAAAATAATCTTATGTTTTTATAACTTTTTTTTAGTTTTTTCAAACGTTACAAAAATTTTGATTTTTAACAGTGAAAAAAAGTGTTTTTCTAACATTGAAACATAAATGTTTTTTTAACAATGAAAAAATATATTTTTTTCAAATATCTCTAAAGAGAAGGTAACTTAAATAAATTTTTTCTATTTTGAAAAAGCAAAGCAGCAAGAGTCCGTTGAGGTTTTCGTAAACTCGACACTCAGTAAAGGAAATTCGGATCCGTAGCTTATGAAAATAAAATTATATCTAAACAATAATTTTGTAGTAAGTGCCTCGCTCTCGTTCTCATTAATGCTCAAGTGAATACAAGGCAAACAATATTCAACTGAATGCTCGTTTGAAATTCGCACTCTGATCGGATAGGGTCCCGTGCCGAGGCATTCGTTTGGTCCCGCTGCGAGGCTTGCGAATTCTGCCTCAAATGAGTTCGCGGCTTAAGGTCCGGCGGCTAATCATTCGCGGTGAATTATGGCATTCCCTGTCTGATTAACTGCAACGTAGGTATGCGATATTCCATACAAAACAATTTTTTTACTTTTGTTTACTTTTCTTACCTAATTTTGTGATGCTTCATTGAAATCATTGCATACATATTTGTTATTCTTTAACTATACCATCTTTTCCACACAACTGGTGTATATTCGTATCCAAATATGTATTCACTATTATTATTAAAAATTGTGCTTTTAATTTGCCATGTTTGTTTCTACAAAAGGTAAATATTTTAACCAAAATTGCACAAAGCGTATATTCTGCTACCGACTCGTATGAACTAGCGAAAAGCAACTAAAAATGGCGATACTATGCGGCAGCGCCCTCTATAGTATAATTTTTTTTAATGTTTAAAAAACAAAACATTTATTAGCTTTATATATCCATCGAAGAAATATCTTTCTTCGATGATATATCTTAAATTCAACGTTAGAAATGAGATCTAGGAAAAACATTATAAAAATAACCATATATTGATGGTATTATTTTTAATGTTAATAAATTTATGGTTTTTTAAATATTGGTTTCTTAACGTTATTAAGAAAAATATTTTTGGTAATGCTTTTACATAAAATTTTCGTTAAGATTTTCAACATGTTTTTTTAATGTCAAAAATTGACTTAATTTTAACACAACTTAACACATTTGTGCTAGAATTTAATTTTTTTTTTCAAAATTTATTTAGTTTTTTACGATTTTGTGCTTAGTGGGATAGGGCGATTTGAAAAATCTTTCTGCACACGCTTTAAGATTTTTTTGGTGTTGAAAAAAATCTTAAAGCTTGTGCAGAAAGAATTGCTGAAATCGCTCTATATTTGCGAAAGTTATAGCAAAAACTATTACTAATAATGCGGGCGAAAGGAAGATTGAGAGGGAGGAGGGAACTGGTAAAATGGTGTTGGAAAACAAACCTAAAGCGTGTGCAGAAAGAATTTTTTAAATCGCCCTATATTTGATAAAATTATACGATTATGGTTTTTCAATAGGGTTGTGAGGAATGACAGGAGGGGAGATGGGTGGGAGCAGGGAGGACTACAAAGGAATTACTGCAAATTAGAGGACATTTGCAATGTGTGATCAAAGGAATTTCATTAAAATCGTCTGAAATTTAGGTAATTTGTATGCCCTAAAGCCTACATCATGTGACAAAATGGTGTCTGACGTCCGCTATGTGGATTCCTGTTTAAAAAAATATAGCCTATAGCACCTTCGGAACAGCAGCAATTCAACGACACCTTTTTTGTCATTCAGCCGTTTAGCCTCTAGTGCGACACAAACATACATATTTACATACATATCCCAAGCAAAAAGCCTTGCTGCAGTTTGGTAAAAACAAAGTAAAAATGTTCTTTCACACGAATTCAATAAAGTGTTTGGAGGCACCTTATCACCGTTTCAAATAATTCCCTTACTTGACAAATTATTTTGAAATTTTACGTTTTTATTTTAAGATAAAATCAACCAAGCAAGTTGTTAAACCCATACAACGTTATTGTTTATATTAAGGATAATTAGTTGTTTAAATCATCTAAGCGCCTACATCATCAGTTGCATTTAAAATTATATTGACTCGGAAGTGTTTTTATTTTATTTATAAGTTCGAAGGTTTTTTTCAGTGTTTGAAAAAAATAAGTAAATATTTTGGTGATATTTTGTTAATAAAATCTATTTTAAAAGTTTCGGTGTAGTTTAATTCGGTACAGTTTGAAATTTTATGAAAATTGGTTTGTGCTCTAGTAAACATTTGTGTTTAATTTATTATTAAGGCTCGGTAAGTTAATTTTTTAAAACCGTGTTGTTTATAGGTATGTATGAAGTGTTTTTAACCTATAAAATTAAATAAAATAGAAAATCTATTTAAGTGTCTCAATAGCTACTCAATTACTTTTGTGTTTGTGACGGTATCGGCAATCAAGTCAGTGATATTATGATGTAGGTATAGAATATTTTTCTATAAGTAAAACACTCAAATAACCTTTGATATTATCTAAGTCGTAGAACATTTTTTTTTGTTTGATTGGAACAATCGTGACTAACAAGATTGATTTTGTGAATGAAATATTTCACGTTTTATAAATTCCTTGGAAAATGAGTTACAAAAATATTTACAGAATGATTTATTTTATTGAAACTAAGACCGAAGAACAGCAAAGGGTATATCTCCCCCCTACACATGAGAGGGAGTTTTAGGAGTTTTTTGTCATAGGCCACAGTCACCGGCAACAGGCTGCATTTTTGTACAGAGCTTTAATTTGCTGAGACGCCCAATTTTCTCATCTACGAAAATTCTTGAAAGTGACACCTAACGAGTGCGCGGGCGCAGAAATTTTTCGAGCTTCGTACTGACCAAACCAAGCATGCAAATTTAGAGACAATGTAGACATTAACAGCGGTATTTACTAAGATGGTGTAAGGTTTAAGTTTAAAGTTTAGGTTTAAGTTTAACTTTTAGTTTATCTTTTGTGAGACGTTTTAACTGAATTTCTTTTAAACTTCACACTTCGCCCGAAAACTTACCATCTGACAACACTGATATCCCATTTTTGGCCCGAATCTTTATCCTAATAGAAATAGAAAACGAGAAACCGGAATGCGTCGAAATTTTGCGAGGTGGTTTTTTAAAGCATTTTTATCAAACGTATCTTAGCAGATTTTCGCTAATTCATCTTATTCAAAAATTATAAATAAAGTTATGACTAAAACACAACAAATATTTCAAAACAATGTTTGACATTTTAGTAGCCTAGTTGTGTTATAGAAAACTGTAGCGAAATCTTTTCGTAATTAGAATACTGTGTATAATAAGACGTCACCCCCTGATTTTTGTCGAAAAAATAGGCTTTGGAAAACAAGCCCACTTGTGGTTTTTGGCAAAAATTAACATCAGTGCGAAACTCAAAATGTGTTTGTTTGTACTAGATTGTCAAAATATTTGATTATTTATGACTTCTGATATAACCTAATTTATAATTAGGACTGTCATCTATTGTCATCCTTTAAATTTTAGTGAGGCCCACAATCTTAGAACCGAGTCGGTGTCCCTATGACTCTAAAATGTAGTCCCACCTTTTGACTGATATTTAAATATTTTGCCTTGTCTTTTGCTTAAAAAATTGCCTAAATCGAATTTGTCGCCTTAACTCTCAAACACATTTTTGAAGCCACAGAAAAAAAAATAGTCGTTTACTAATTGTTTATGTTACTTTGTTTAATTTATGACATAAAAAAAGTCACAATAAAGAATTTTTATTCGCATATTTTCTTTTTCTGTGCCTTAGAAAATGTGTTTAAAAGAAAATCGCAACATTGTCCACAAAATCGCAAACTTGATTTAATCCATTGAGGTATTCTTAAGGTCACTCATCGTCAAGCAAGCTTTACTACCTTTACGATGAGTGTCCTTAGGTATTCTACCTTAATGATTTAATCAGTCCGAAGCACAGTGTCCGAAGCTCGAAACATTTCAGCGCCAGCGCACTTTGTTAGAAATCACTTTCAAGAATTTTCGTAGCAGGTTACTCATCACAAGAAATAGACCGGTGTACAGGGTGTCGCATTTTTGATGGTATCAATGGGAAACTGTCTTATTATAAAAGATAGAGGATTGGGGATTTCACATTAGTGTCCTCAAATTTCGAGACCTAAAAAATATAACAAAAGTTTTTTCCAGCCCTTGTAGATTTGGAGCTATGCGGGAAAATTAAAACATTAGAAATTTTATAAATCGGTCATATCTTTGTCATCAGCGTATATATTAAAATTTTTAAAACTTCTCTACAGAAAGTTAATCCTGTCAATAAAATGACCTTGTTAAATTTTTGGTCCTCGAGTCGGATTCGAGATTTCAGAAAACAATTTAAAAGCTAAATACGGACCTAGATTTTTTTTTAAATTTTTTGCTTTACATTGGGTCCCCAATTAACCCCTCTAGATATAAAAAAAATCTAGGTTCGTATTTTTTTTCTTAACTTTTTTCTGAAATCTCTGTTTTGACTCGACGGATCAAAAATTTGACAATGTTATTTTGACAAAATCAACTTTCTGTAAAGAATCTGCCCTAATAATGAATTTCTGGAATTTCGAATTTTTGAATTTTTCCTCGTAGCTTTAAAACTACAAGGGCTAGAAAAAAACGTTTGACATATTTTTTCTTGTCTCAAAATTTGATTATGTAATAATAATAAAAAAAATCCAGGTCCGTATTTCATTTACCATATCTCAAAAACTAAACAATATTTTAAAAAATTGACAACGTCATTATTTTGCTCTAAAAAAGTTGCCAGGTTTTTACAGAATAAAAATATCTGGCAAAATAAGCGAGATACAAGGAATTAATAAAAATGCAATATTTTCAAAAACTCCCTGTATTAGCAAAACCACGAGGTATAGCAAAAATCTGATTACACCATTTTTTAAGGGCTCCAAAACCGAGTTTCCCATTTAATCCCATCGAAAATGGGACACGCTGTACTGTGGAATAATAGTACCATTGGACTATAATTTCAGGTTTTACTTGTTTGTCAGTTGTCAATTACAGCATACACCTAAGGGGGAGAGGGAGGAAAAAGTATAGTTAAAGTTATAAAATTATTACGCAAGGTTATAAAAGATTACTTATCCTTTAGAGAAATGTTATTTTAGTAAAAATCGGTTGTTTCGCTGCCAGGATATGGGCTTGACTTAACATTTTTCTTCAAGAAACCGTACCGTAAAACGAGGTTACTTTGCTCCACTTTTTTGAGTTAATTCGAAAAATTCAAAGAAATAACCAAAAATTATAACATAAAAAATGTTTTTTTGGTTTTAATGAAAAACACATGGTATGGGTAATTAACAAAGGACATTTTTATTACAAAATACTTAGTATTAAAAATATTTTTTTAACTTGAAAAGTGGAGCAAAGTTTCCCATAGTTCGAGGTTACTCTGCCCCACTTTATAAAATATGAAAAAAAAACATTGGCGTTTTATATGTTGGCGCAAACTACACCCAATATTTAGTTAGCTTTTCCACAAACATTCAAAATGGTGAATAAAAAATTTAAAAATATTGGTTTTTTAAGTTTTTATTGCATAGAAATCGATAACTGCACTAGACACCAAATTTTTCGAGGTCAAATTTTAAAGGAATTTCAACCTGCACTTCACTCTGGTATTAACTCCAGACGACTAAGCGGAAAACAGCGGCTACCGCGTCTTTAAAAAGTCAAATTCGCAACGGATAATTCACGCGTGGTGGCGTTGTGGTGCATGCATTTATAAGTTTTAGTAATGAGTTTTTTACTTTGACGATTTTTGTATGGGTGGTCCTCCTTCATTGTGCCCCATGGGTATAAAAAAGTAAAACCTGAAACTAGATTCCAATCTAGCAACAAAAAATATACCTATGTGTCGAAAAATTCCCACGTATTAAGGACACTTATCGTAGAGCCGGTAGTATTAAGGACACTCATCGTAGAGCAGGACTTTACGATGAGTATCCTTAGTAGGTAGGTATACCCTATGCACTAGATCTAAGGGTTCCTTCTTACAAAATTATATTTTTTTACATGTGGACTATTGTTTATAAGCACTGGCAATAACTACTTTAAAAAATTCAAACAGAAATTATTAAATGGGTCATGAATTGCTAAATTTAACTAACCTAACCGCTTGACCCCTGACATTTTTTTTCAGTAATTCAAATCTTTTTACAACTGACAATAACATTAATTACTTACTTCTTTCAAGAACAAAAAATATGTGGTGGCTCTTTATTTTTAAATCTAATTAAGCTTATTTAAAGAAGCATCTGGTGTTAAGTTAATCCGATGAAAGGTAGGTGAATCACCAGCGTTGTATAAAAATAAACTTGTTATTTACTTCCCAATTATCAAGAAAACAAGTTCTTCTTAAAAATCATGGAAAAAAATGCATTCGATAAAAAGTGCTTGTTTTTTTTAAATACTACTGACTGAAAAATAAAAATCTGGTAAATATACTTTTTAAGTTACAAATAGTTTATTAATCATTTCAAAATAATAAAATCTACTGTTTTTTATATTTATGAAGTGGAAAATAAAATAAATTGTTGTTGTTTGAGTTGAAATTCTACAAAATTTTCATATGTACACTGGTCTAATATTTGTTTAGTGATGAGCAAATACGTTAAAGCATAAATATGGGGATTCCCCATGCATTCTCCCACACGATGCTTGAAGCCGGGAGCATTTAATTCTTAATGTTCATTTTTCGGGTAGACAGGATTTCGGTTACTGCGCATGCGTCAGTTTTTGTGGTTTTAGAACTACATTATTTGACAATTGTGAAAAATTAAGGGTGATGTTTATTAATTTTTTTTAAATAGTTAATTGAGTGAAAATTTATCAAATAGTTGTTTAAAATTGTAATTTTTCTAAAATTAATTGTGTACATTTATTTTGGACACCATGAAGTGTTTCATGACAAGTAGTTTCCTATGGAATGGCAGTCTCTTACTTCTCCCAGGCCTTTTTCCACAACCCGCACATGTTTTACGTGAATTATTTCCCATTTTTCACAGAACAAAACATAATTAATAAACGGCAAACGCAAAAAAGAGGAAAATGTAAATAAACAATAAATATGGCGTCCATCCACACAGCAGCTGTGACAAAACAAAAGCTTGCGCTCTTGAAAAATCGCGTCTATGAACTTAAATTTGCCATTGTTTCTAAAGCAAACTATGAGTGCTTCACTTTTCAATTTTTTGAACATTTATTTATGCTTTAACGTATTTGCTGATGAGTAACAGGCTCAATTTTCGTAAATAGCTTGATTTTGCCAACACGTCCAACTTTCTCCTTTGCAAAAATTCTTGAAAAAGATTCCGAACATAGTGCGCAGGCGCAGACATCTTTTGAGCGTCGAACTGACTAAACTAAGCATGCAATTTGTAGGACAATGGTGCCATTCTTTTAAACACATTTTTTAAGCCACAGAAAAAAAAAGCCGGTAACTAAAACTTTTCTGTTTTTTTTCTCATCGCGTTATTATGACATGTTTGAGGTGGGAGAAACGACTGTCAAAGCATTTTGTAGCACAAACGTTTTTTCACGTTTATTCTTTTGAAAACCATACCGAGTCGTAGCTCGTATATCACGGAATTTTTGGTATTCTTGTAGTACTGTATCCCCATAACTCTAAACAAATGTATTTTAAATATTATTAAGTTGATTCTGTATTTTTATACAGGGGATCAAAAATTTGGATTTCAGCTTTTTTTATAGTTATCTCATTACAAAATACAAGTTTTATTATTTTCTTGGTAACTTTTAAAGGGGTTTAATTATTTTTAAGTCTCCAAGTTTCCTTAGATGTGGTATAAATTTTAATATTATCGAAATTTTTAATAAAATCTGTTTTTTATTTTTTTTTGTGAAGAAATGAAATGCTTCTTACGTACTTTTTCTACATTAATCTCTTCCTCAATTTATAAAAAAAATAAAATAAATAAAGGCCTATAAATTTTTTCAAAAAAAGTTTACTAAATAGATGGGCTAAACTTTCTTTATTTGTGACAAAAAAAATTATTTTTGTGACTTTGCTTATAAAACATATCTGGAAACTTAAAAATATTTTACTAACAAATCGTTAGTTTACTAACAAATCATTGATAACCTTTAAAAATTTAACAAGAAAAGAATAAAAACTTGTATGTAATTAGATAACTATAAAAAAAAATTAGTAATATCAATGTTTTTGATGAAAACCGCTCAAATACAAATTTTTGATCCCCTGTATAAAAATCCAGAATTAGCTAGAAAATATTTAAAATTGATTTTTGAGTTAAAGGGATAAAGTACAACAAAAATATAAAAAAAATCCGTGATATACGAGCAACGACTCTATAGGGTTTTCAAAAGAATGGCCCTATTATCAAATATTTATATTTAAGCAAAAAAAAATAAATCAGAGAAAGTGTGTGAACTAACAAAAATTAAATGTTACTAGTAGTGTACATATTATCGACAGTCTAAGGGAAATATTGACTTTCCTAGGCAATAAAAAATTATTCTGAACTACTACCGAGCTTATTTTTTTTTCTTGGATAAAATCAAGGGTCTATTTCACAAAAATTATGTTTTTTTATCTTTATTTTTATCCGTAATAAAAAAAAATAAAAAAAAAGTCAAAATGTCCCTTATATCGACACTTTTTAAAATAAAACATGTTATCGATACAAAATTAAACTTATTACCGACAATTTTTTTTTACTGAATATTTTTATTTTATTTAATATAATTAACAAGTACCTTAAGTATATTAAATAAAAAAAATTGTAGCCGAAAATATTGTATTATTATAAATTTTTTAATTTAACATCTTATTTTACAAAGTAGATACGAACAAAATTTAAAGTATCTAGATGTAATAAAAGAATGTCATTAGGTACCTATTTACTTAAAACTAATTTTCAAAATACTTTTAGTAAGTAATATAATATCAGACTGCTTTCCTAATAAATAATAACAAAAATAAACATTAGTTTTGAACTTTTTACATTAATTTTTAAAGTCGGGAAATACCTACTTTATACAAACAATTTTAATAAACAATTGATATTTATTTTGTACCTTATTCTTATCAAAACAAAAGTCATTTCTGTAAGTAGGATAGAGGATTTACACAAAAACTTCATCCACTGTATATAAACCTCTCTTAATTTTAATTTGTGGTTCTTTAATTTTTCTAAAAATAAAGGGCTCCTTAATATCCACACAACAGAGGGTTATATCGACACTTTAGTTTAATTTAACATACTGGAAATGCTATAAAAATAAACACATTGTCGGTTACTAAAGACCTCGAAAATGATTTTGCTATAATAAAATATATTTTTAATATTTTTTAATTAAAATTGTCAAGCTTAAAAAAGTTAATTTTTGTCCCCAGACCTTAGGATGTAATATCAACAAAAATTTGCACAATATATCGATATACGAACACAATATACGAATGAACCTTTTATCGACACACAAATTTTCTTTAATATAACACAAAAACTATGAAAAAAAGTATGTGTGGATATTATATCAATACATCAAAAAAGCTTTTCTTTTTTTTTTAAAACAAAATTAAATAAAAAACACCCGACTCATGTAAATAAAAAAATAAGTTTAAAAATTTCTGTGTAAGAACCTTATTATCGACGGTAATGTCGACAGTCCTTTTTTTAGATAAAAAAATAGATTATATGATTTTTTTTTTGTTTTTTTTATAAAATATAACCCTATCCTAACAACCAGAATCAATTTTTTTATACGTAAATATAAAATTATTTTAGTTATATTAGTTCAAATCTTACCTGTTTCTTAACACCATTAACAAGCGAACCGGCCACATCAAGCACTTTTCGTCAACTGTCACAATTTCCCGCTAATTTTTGAGAGATGTAGTGGGGATATGTTTTATGCAGTGGTGCCAACATATGCACAAATAATGACTTTTTTTTATAAAATAGACTTTATTCAGGTGCAAGGTACCCGGATCTTATTATTTAAAACAAACCGAAAATCTGTCGATAATATGTACACTGTCGATAATACGTACACCCACCCTATTTAATTAATTTTTTACAGCCACCAAAATAAAATTTAGTTTCTGCACAATTTCATGAAATTTTGCTGAGGAAATATTGGATGCCTCGGCAAAATGAAGCTTTTTATGAAAATTTAGCCTGTTACTCATCACTTAAAAAATAGCGGTGTACTGTGGACTATGCTCTTTTTGTATGTTTTCTTAGTTTTTGGTTCATTGAATCTATCTTCATGCACAAAAAATGTCAGGCAATTTCGGCATGGAACAGCTGATAACCGTGGTTAATAAACTGCAAGATGCTTTTACGAAATTGGGGGTTCAGTTAACGTTGGATCTACCCCAAATAGCTGTTGTCGGAAGTCAGAGTGCTGGAAAAAGTTCAGTGTTGGAGAATTTCGTTGGAAGGTAAGAATATATCAGTAGGCAAAAAATGGGAAAAATATTACAGCATAAAAAATATTGGAATTGAATGGAAATAGATCTCAGACAACAGGAAAAGTAAATTAGACTTGAACTTTTAGAGGTGGATAATGTTTTGTCCCGATTTTTAGTGAATTTAAATCTCCTATCGAAAAAAGTTAAATACAAAAGTGTCTATTGTGTCTCATTCCAATTTAAATATCACCAATATCTCCTTTATGAAGCAGATCAGTTTGTTTGGTGATATTTTCTCAAGATCTTGAGGCTCTATCTGTCCAGGTCCGGATATTATCGCCCTAGTTCTCTGTCTTGCTACGCAGTGGCAGATAAAATGAAGTGGCGTTTCCTCCTCAACACTACAGAACCTACACGCTGGTGTGTTGCTAAGTTCTAGGTAATAAAAAGTTCTACACCTTCAAAACTTGTTTGTTTTTGAAATTCATGGGTACTAAATTTACGTTTGTTAGTATTATTTGGATTAAAAATTCCGCTGATTGACGCTCATGTCTGAAGGTGGGTAAAAACGCTAATCAACGTTGCTCTGCCCTAAAAGACAGAAGTTCTGTCGTAGGTCACGGATAGTTTCTTTTAATTTGCAATATATATATATCTATATATATATATATATATATATATATATATATATATATATATATATATATATATATATATATATATATATATATATATCCTGACAGCTAGACGTCATAGTATACCTAACGTCATTAGTTAATTTGACTTGTAAATCTGCTCCAATCTGTTCTACGAAAACCAACGGAAAAAAAGCAAATAAAGCAGAATTTGTTGCTTTTTTGAGATGCAGGGTGTTAAGTTAAAGTACTATTTTCTTGCCTTTCTTAGATATCAAAACTGATGTTTTAAAATTACAATGCGTTAATGCGTATATCATTTGTGGTGTGGTTTTTGACGTAATCAAGGTTTACAAGCATATACCGAGTCATAAAAATGGTTAATAAATTCTTAAAATAAAACCTACATCATAAACGACTAAAAACTGAAATTATCCGTTTAAACAGGAAATTATTTGTCTGCTTGTGGTATTTCGTTGTAATCAGGAAACCTAGGCTAAAGACCCTGTATGTATGACAGATTTAAAAGAATAAAATATGTCATAGTTTTTATCAAAAAGTAGCGTGTTAAAAAGCTTTGGGGGTGCACACCAAAAAAAAAAAAATAATAAAAATATTTTTTTTTTGAGTGTCACGCTTTTGGCCATTAAGTGGGCCGTCATATCATATAATTTAGAGCAAATAATTAAAAAATTGGATATTTAGTTAGATATTAGTTACCTACCTATTATTATTGTTTTTATAAATAAATAATAAATGTATCACACCTAGTTTATTTTCTCTTCTAATGGCAAAGATGAAAATTTAATTGTCTTTAAATATTGCTCGCTAATGCTATCAGAATTAGAAACTTCCACCATTGTCGTAAATACCAAATCGTCGAAATCACAACAAACCGCCCGCGCCCGGTCGATAATGCCAAGTTGTCTAAGCGCTAGTGGTGTGCAAATACTATCTACTCGATACTTTAATATCTGATACATGGACGGATTCGAAGTAATCGAATCCTTCGACGCCAAATACCCGTTACTCGAATCCCGAATGGGACCGAAGCCGAATTGTTACTTTCGTATCAATCGTATCGGCATCGGCCTTATGAGTAACGAGTTTGAAGTACTTGTAATCATTTGGACCGATATTTATTTACTTAAATATTTGATTATTTGATTCAATAGCTGTTGATGTGTTATGTCTAGCGGCTTATCTGGTGCAATGTTGCCAGGCTCAGAAATGTATTTTCCCCAGAATGTATTTGAAAAGTTGCCAGATTTTGAACAAAATTTCCCAGATTAATATATCTACATTTTCGTAATAAAAAAACTACAAACATGTAAAACATCAATATTTTTATTTTTTGCATACTTAGTACTTAAAATTTCAACTCAACTCAGTATTTATTGGATTTACCGATAATATAATGATTACTTAGTACCGAATACAAAATATCCGATACTCGAATAGGAAGTATCAGTATCTAATCGTTGCACATAACTACGAAGCGCACTAATTAAAAGTGCGCGTGAGCTGCTCTAACATGCAACGCGAACCGTGGACGCAAGGGGCATTACGGGGGTGCGGGCGGCATCGAGGCTAGTTTTTGTATAAGCGCGGTTCCGAAGGAAGGTTCAGATTCTATGTACTGTAAAATTCTATTGGGACATGTCGTCCTCTCTTTCTATATTTCGTAATTAGCATGCGACATAACATCTACGGTGCATAGAATTTGGTTCCAGTAAATAAAAGCGTTGTTTGTTCGAGAGTACAACGATAATACGCTATTTTTCAGATTTTTTGACCCTTCCTGAGTTTTTTCTATATTTTTAGGTTTCGGTTTTTTTAAAGATTTTGCCTATTTTATCCTGACCTGTCAGTTTTCATCTCCATTTTTACTTTTTATTCCTGATTCGTTACTTCTTATCCCGGTGCTAAAGTAAACTACATTTAATTGCTTATTTCTATTTTTAGGGATTTTCTTCCTAGAGGAACCGGCATAGTAACAAGAAGACCTTTAATATTGCAACTGATAAATGCCAAATACGGTGAGTCATCGGTTCGCTTATGTCAATTTGACTATATTTGAAGCCAAAGAGTTACGGCTATATGCATATCGTCGGTCTCCCGTAAGGGCGTATCTCATAAATTTGAAAATTGAGTTAAGACCGCAAATAAACAGGTTAAGACTCGTATTTTCATCTCACGAATGGGTGTATCTCAATATTTTATACTATGGCTATTCCTCATAAATATTCTCTCTAAAAATCTCAAAATAATCAATATATCAAACAACGCAAAATATTTAAAATCGCTTTGCTGCGTATTTTGACAGTTTTTTATTGGAATATGACAGAGAATCTTTCAACATAAGGATTTTGTTTACCAAACGAACCCAAAAAAATACTGTCGACTTTAACTATAGATGAATAAACGACTTTAGTTTTAAATTCGACTTTGGTGTGTCAATTTTGAAAGATCAACTATCAGCCTGCAATGTAAATCTGTCAAAATACTGTCATTGCATGACTTTATTCCAAAAAAAAACATCAAACCCCACGTAAACATTTATATACAACTTTTTAAAAAAAGCCTCTAAGCTGTCACATGACTGAGCTTGTTTACGTTAGTAGTAACATGGTTGTAACCCACATAGCACAAAAATCACATCAACGTTAAATTAACGTGAACAAAAATAATAAAGTTATTTTTTACTACAAAACAACCTCATACCATGTACTATTTCTTTTGTTAAATATACATGCTTAAAGATAACTTAAAACGAGGTGGAATCAATGTAATTTTTGCTGAAGTTTCTGGTGCTGTGTATATAACGTCTTTTTTACCCTCGTTATTTTCATGTGCCATATTTACACTTGTAAAGTCCTCCACAACGTGTTCTAAAATGCCACTAGATTAAGACTTCTCAAACCTACTAACTTTCTGCGTCTTTTTTTGTCCCGTTTTTTTTCATAACTTTTTTTTAACTTAAAAGTGACGTGAAAGGTAGTTCTAAAAGTTTATTAGTTTTAGACTACAACACTTCAAGACAATTTTAAAAGATGGCGCTCAAGCAAGACAAAATCACTATACACACATTATATTTTCTTTAAAAGCTAAACAAGATTTTTCAACAGCATTGAGTTGTGTAAGGCCCTGAAAGGGCCTTATACAATAGAAGTCAATGGTAAACACTTATACACAATATTAATGTATTTTTATCAAGTTAATAACTAATGCGTCGTGATCGTGAAGGATCAGGGATTAGTTCATTAACTGGTTTTTTGAGTTTAGAGGCCAGCGCGCTAGGTGGCGCTATTTCTAGTAAAATCTCGAAAATATTCGGTAGAAAAGCCATGGAAGTCGCGTTTTAAAATTCGTGTAGAAAAGGCGCAAACCTAATGTGATTTTGACGTTGATAACAATATACCTAGAATTCACTTGAAAATAACGCTGTTTTGATTTTATAATGGCGTTATTACAACGCCGTTTTTAGCAACGTTATTTTTTATAACGTTAATGAAAAACCTATTAAGCTTGTTTTCATATATGAAATAAACGTTTTTTTAGCAGCTTTTAAAATCAACTTTTTTTTTAACGCGTGTTTGTGCTATATGAGAATCCAATGTCCATCATGTGAGATCGTAGTAGATCATTTTTGAACCAGTTGTGCAAGGCAACTTTTGTGCGGTTTTGTTTATTTTTGTGCAGGATTTGACTATGATTCTGATTCTTAGAAATAAGTCAGTATGATATCTGCGATGTATTTCTTTTATCTTATACAAGATAAACTATTATTATTATTATTATTATTATCAACAAAAACATGCCGCATGGCATTTACAAAACGATTTCAAAAATCAAAACAAATTTAACCATATAATTATTTTCAAAATTATTTTCATCTTGCTCTTGCTTTGATAAACCAAATTTCATATTTTTTAAAGAATTTATACCGAAAAATCGTCAAATTTTATGCTGTGTATCTCTACAATAAAAGAGTCTTGACCCATATGTCATTTGAATTGTTTTCTTATTTTGACATCCCAAATAATATATTTTGTCCAACCCTGTTGTTGGTTAAAAATTCCGTTAAGAGAGAAAAGAACAGGGAAACGCTTCGGTTAGTAAGTATCTCTAACCGTTTTCAAGAGTAGAAAACCTAACAATTTAGTCTACAGGCTATTACTTATTTACCACATTCACACGGAATTTCATCCATGCATTCCTTATTATTGAAGGGATTTTCTGGTTTTGTTTTAGTTACAAAACTTCTTATCATATTTTCCGATGAAAACACTCGTTGATTATTATAGTGTTTGGCTATTTCTCTTATGTTTTCTGAAACCACTAGTGCATATGGAATGTTAATAATACCCAACGGATTATTATTTTGAGAATTTGCTACGTTTGGTTTGTTTTCAATTTTAGATATCGTTGAGTTTATTAATTTCTCGGCTTGGAATAGGAATTCTGTTGTAAGTTCTTTTTAATGCTGTAGATTTCTGTGGTTAATTCCTCATTATTACCACACATTTTTACGGCTCTTAAATACAAACTTCTTATAGCGCCTTGTCTACAATTTTTATTTTATTTTAGAATATGCTGAATTTCTACACAGGAAGAACCATAAGTTCACCGATTTCAGCGAGGTGTGTAAAGAAATTGTCATGGATACAATCAGAGTGACAGGAGTGAATAAAGGAATTTCCAAACTGCCAATTAACCTGAAAGTTTATTCTCCTAATGGTAAGTACCAATGATTACACAACAACCCGGTTATACAGGGTGTTCAAAGTTATGTCTTCGTTAATATTAGAGCTACAGAGTCGGGTAAATGGACAAAGTTGTGTTAATTTTTTCGCTGACTACGATAGTGAAAACTAATGACGCGTAGTTTAGTTATAGTTTAAAACACATTTTTTTTTAAATTTGACATCCTGTATATAGTAACGTCAATAAAATTTGGATTAAAAAAAAAGTTGTTCTATCATTTTTTCTCTTAAAGTCAAACCAAGTAATTAACAACTTCCCTAACCATAGGGATTATGGGCTTTGGTATTTATATTTATTGAAAGCTCTCTGCCTTTGGTTAGAAAACCATTAATATCTTTATTTTTGCCTTTAAGAGAAATAGTCCTGAGACAACTTTTTTTTTAAATTAAATTTTCTATCGATTGTGAATACTGTAATCAAGGGCGCACCCCGGGGCCCGGGCCCCCCCCAAGCCTTAGATTTTTAATATATTTTCCACATATTTGATGATAAAACATGAAAAATACCTTAAAATTTGTCATCAGGAGGCTTCGGGCCCCTCCCAAGCCCAAGCTGTGGCGTAGTTGCGAAAAGACATGACGACCTTTTTTTTTTGGAGACGGTGCGGTTCAAAATTCTACGGCGCGGTTCGGTTCGGTTGGGTGGGTGTTGGTTGGTGCATTTTTTTTTTGGCCGCCACTTTTTTGAGGGCGCGCTTTGTAGCTGTCGGGGCCCCCCCCAAGACACATTCCTGGGTGCGCCACTGCTGTAATCCTGTATACAGTATCCACAATCGAAAAATAATTCTTAAATATTTTACTTTTTACTAAAACTGAATTTTCTTTTGTATGTACCATCGTTATTAGTGAAAAAAATACTTATAAAACTTTGCTCTAAAAGTAACTTCACACAGGCCCTTAAACTCAAATAGGAGACAAACACTTGGTGCATTAAAATTGTGTAAGCCATTACCAATCGAATTAAGACAGTTTTAAAAAATCTTCCACAACTATCCCACGGGATACGATTTTTGACTAAAAGCATCTTATTTTGTCAGTTTTTTTGTTTTACAATTCTAAAGCTAAAAATAAGCACTGTGTGTGCAGGCACAACCAACCTAAGGTACGCTGTGGTGCAGGTATGAATAATCGTACTGTACCAAATTTCATCCCACTGGTACACAAATTGCAGACGTCTAGGGACTTTTTTGACTCCGGATTTAAGAGTAATTCCGACCTTTGTATGACAGTCTAAAGTACTTTGTGTCTTTATTTTATATAAATAAAAAATTAAATAGATTTCTGTAGCGCTATTTTTGATTTTTCGGAAAAAAATTGTTCCTCTCCCTCGAATACATGCTCTTATTGGTTGGTACGCACATCTGTTTGGTCCATGCATGTTATGCCACTCCCATTCCCTTTAATGACAACATTTTTAATGGAATTTGTTTGTTTTTATTTCTCTCACTCTCTCATGGAAAATCATACCATCATGTGTTAATAGGAAAAGGAATTTACTGCGTCGACCAACCAGGTGTTCGCATTGCCTTGCATGCATTGGACCAATCAGAGCAAGTATTCGAGGGAGAGGAATAACATTTCCCCAAAAATTAAGAATAGCGCTACTGGATTCTTTACTTAAAATGAGCAATGTTAGCTGGCCTTTTTATAATAATAGGTTTGAACAGCGGGCGGTCGCCTGTTTAATAGTTCTGCTTTGTTCATATCGCTACTGTGCTAGCATATGTTCGACTGGAGTACCTCAATCACCCTTGTGGGCTCTAGTCCCACCATTCGGTGATTTTATGATTTCCAAAAACACTTTTCTCCACAAAAACTTGGGCTGAAAATTATGGATGGAAAGTCCCATTTTATCTGGCTTTATTTATTTTAGTTCTGAACCTTACCCTAATCGACCTGCCAGGCATGACGAAGATCCCCGTCGGTGATCAGCCCCCCGACATTGAAGTTCAAATAAGGAATATGATTAAAGATTACATTAAAAAAGAATCCTGCCTGATTTTGGCCGTTAGTCCTGCAAATTCGGATTTAGCGAATTCTGATGCACTGCAAATTGCCAGAGAGGTGGATCCACAAGGTAACTAACTAACTAGTTTATCCTTAAAAAGAAAATAATTGAAGTATAATAACTGAGTATGTATAATACCTGCTTTACGTTGACAATTGAATGAATAAATTAATGGAGTTTTGTGCGTGGGAAAATGCAATGCACTTAGACCAGCTTGCTGGGCCCGTTATACCCCACTGTTTCAGCCCTGAAAACCCGCCGCACAATGGGTTATATGGCGGAGCTAGCACGACATTAGCCCTGTATATGTGTTTTAAAATATGATAACCAAACCCACCCAAATGTATTGTAGATAGTCCAGTTGATAAAAAAAATGCAACTGATAAAAAAAGTCTTAATTTATTTCTTTGTAAAAGAGCCCTAAATTTGAAAAATATTTTGTGAGAAAAATTTATGTATTTTTTTACAGTATTTTTAAATAAAAAAAATGACAATACAAACAGCAATTTTTAGGTATATAGGTATAAAGTGGGCATAAGCAGTAACTGCACTTTTAAAAACTACTAGTAATTTCCTAATTCCAAAAAAACCCTTTTTATGGTTAAAATTTTTTAAAATATATTACGTTTATTTTCGTCTCTATTTTTCTTTGTAAAGCCTGCAGAAACAAGCTTAGCAAGGCTTAGTAAAATCTCCACCAGAATATTAGAGAGAGGGGTCTAATTCACTAAAAAAACAAAAAATTTGCTGCTCCTAGCTGCCCCTTTTTTTGGGGGTAGCCCTAAACACTGCCATGTACGTGGTCTTTATACAATCAGTGTATCAGCCAAATGGACTTAATTCGACAGCGGATTGAATTTAGATTATTCTGAAAAATTCAAAAGTACTTCGACTAAGTTTTTAACGAGCAATATTTCTGTTCAAAATTTTTTTGTATAGACTCTCTGCAAAGGGGTCTACTCGCATAAAACTTTTTTTTTAAAATTAGATAACCCCACTTGTGGTACCTTGCTCGAAGCTTATCAAAAAAGAAAAACGATGAACTACTTTTTTTTGACACCTGTCAAATATTAAAAAAAGCTAACATTTACTTTTTTGCCATTTTTAGACAATAAAAAATATCCTAAAATTTATAATTTAATTAAAAAAACTTAAGTAAAAAGTTAGTAACATCCAACCTCTTTCGCAGCTGGTGAAAACTTGTTCGAAAGCTTATTAAATAAGAAAAAATATGGTGCGTAATCCTAAACCCCGAAAACCGCTGCACTATCCTTAAAGGTGGAGAGTTTCCAACTTTAGAGCTTTATAATATTGTATTGTTGCTGTAACTATAAGTCCATACCAAATTTGATGTTAATCGGATATGTACAAGTTGGTCAAAATTGACTTACAAGAGGGACAAGGGCGGCGTCAATTTCAGAATTTTAAAAATATAATTAAAAATTCGTGATCCCTATCCCCAAAAGTCCCTACATACCAACTTTGAATGAAATCGGACATACTTAGATGGTCCCCTACCATCCTCTTCAAAGGGGTGGGGGGTTGCCAACTTTAAAGCATTATAATATTGTATTGTATTGGCACTGTAACTTATAATAACTATAAGTCCACAACAATTTTGATGTTGATCGGATATGTACAAGTTGGTCAAAATTGTCCAAGGGGGAGGGGGCGTCACTTTCATAATTTTTAAAATCTAATTGAAAATTCGTGATCCCCATCCCCAAAAGTCCCTGCATACCAATTTTGAACGATATCGGCCATACTTAGATAGTAGCCCCCCCTCCAGCATTTTCAAAGGGGGGGAGCTGTGAAATTCATAATATCAGTATATTATATTGTCATCGGAACTTTAAGTGTGTACCAAATTTGAAGTTGATCCGATGTCTAGAAGTGGGTTAAAACTGAGTTAAAATTGAGTGCGCTAGTCCTCTCATATAACCCATTTTGCGCCACCTTAGCAAAAAAGCAGATTTTTCTAGATTGAAACTTTCTAATATCGCTAGGGCTAAGCACACAGCTTCCCAAATGCGACTTCCTTAGCGCGGCGAGTGCCGGACGATTAAGATATGTAGAAAAGATTCTTCATCTTCCATACACCATCGACATTCCGAATCTACAACGATTCCCAGAATTCTAAAGTGTTTATTAAGGGGTGTCCTGTTAAAAGCCCTGTCACCAGTCTCATATCTTTTTGCCCGATTGTGAAGAAAGACCTCGCCCTGGAGTCGCTCACCTCTCCGGTAAGGAGTTTGGCTTGCCTCATTCCATCCATGTCTTCCCAGAGCGCCTGTCTAAGTCAAGTTTTAGGGTCGTCATGGTAAGACACTCTGTGTTTGGATCAGGTGATGATCCCATCCCATAGCTAGTTGGTCAGCCTCCTTGTTTCCAAGAATGCCCTCCTGCCCTGGAACCCAAAGGAGATCAACCTTGTTGTGTCCTGCCAGGATTTTTAATACATTCCTACACCCAGCTACAAGTGCAGAGCTTATTCTGGCCTATTTGATGGCGGACAGTGCAGTTCTACTGAATGGCGTATACTTATGCTTGGCATACTTAACCAGGGCAAAATAAAATCTCGCTGCTGTGGTTCTGCAGTACACCCCTGCTCTACACCTATCCCCAATTTCAGAGCCGTCAGTATAACAGATCACTCCATTCTGGGTGAGAGGAACACACTTTGATTCCTTTCTAACTTCCCTTTTAGGTACAAAGACCCTTACATGAGGCTTCGGTTTAATTTGGGCATCTTGTTCCTGTTCATGTTAAGTTAAGGGCATATCTCCGATACATCTCTATAAAGTTTTGTGTGAATCTCAGGGCTAAGATTAATCCTAAGATCGCCAAGGCTTTAAAATCTGTACATAGTCCTCAGTGCCATGTGTTCTAGGAATGGAGACAGAGGGGGCCCTCCCGCGAGCCATTCAATAGCCCTAGTAGTTGTTGTCCTTATCGCACAAGTATCGCCCAGACATGCAAGCCGCTGAACTCTGTCAAGTTGAGTTCTTGCGGCCTTTGTCTGTACTCCTGGCCACTATACGATGACTTCATAAGTTACAATAGGTCTTTCCACCGCCGTGTATTGGACATACTGCGGTTGAAGGTCCCAAGTTGTACTGTAAGCCGCTATCCACCTAACAATCGATATTTCGAGCCACGCCGTCGGACTGCCTCGGTTATAGAATCAAAAGATGTAGTGTTAAAGGCACCCTCAATATCTAAAAATGCTACCAAAACTGGCTTTCCCCGAGCCATAGATCTCTCCACGTTTTCAACCAGATAATGACTGAATTTATTAGTTTGGTGGGCATATTGTGCTGGGTGCAGCGGGTTCCTTGTCAAAATATTTTCTTTAAGATTTCCTTCCAGTATTCTCTCTATTGTTTTAAGCATAAAACTGGAGAGACTATGCTAAAAGTTATTTAGGAGTATGAAACAAGCACCACAAATTACACACGCGCCATAAGGAAGTTAAAGAAAGAAGTTGTAGGGCCAAGATTACAATTTTTAAAGTTGATTAAAAGAATCAAAGCTTAAGAAATCAAAATACAGCATGTACTAAATTTTAGGACTTCGTACTATCGGCGTTATTACAAAACTAGACCTAATGGACCAAGGTACCGATGCAAAAGATATTTTGGAAAACCGACTGTTACCCTTGAGAAGGGGGTATGTCGGGGTAATAAACAGGTCTGAAAAAAGCTTAAGGGAAGGAAGAGATATCAAGACTGCTATGGAGGCTGAACGAAGGTTCTTTTTAAAGTAGGTTGATCAAGATATTCGAGATAAAATTATTAGTCAGTAATTTGCAATTAAAAATATATAGTTAATGCAACAGTTTTTAATTTTGAGTTTTTACCACATTAACAGTTTTTAGCTCACACATATACTATACTATAGTAGTGTGAGCTATGGTGATCCTAATTTTTTCGAGAAAAAAAAAAGTTGCTCCGATTTCAAAAATTTTTATATATCTTTGCGTTTCAGATGATTTTGAAACTTTTTTGTTGCGCCGTCTCTCTGTCTGTCTGTCTGTATGTCTGTATGTCTGTCTGTCTGTCTGTCTGTCTGTCTGTCTGTCTGTCTGTCTGTGTGTCTGTATGTCTGTCTGTAACGACCAACGCGCATAACTCAAAAACCGCTTGGCCGATTTTAATGAAATTTGGTACCTGGGCTGGGCCTTGGGTCGAGATGGTCCCATTTAAAAATGAAGAAAATCCACCGAACACAAATCAAATAAAAGGGTGGGGATAGATTTCAAAAATTAGAGTTTATGTGAAAATATGGCGTGTGTGATATCAAACCAAAGGTAATTGAGTCTGGAGTTAAACAAAATACATTTTAATTTATTTTAAAAAAAGGGTGGGGGTATATTTCAAAAATTAGAGTTTAAGTGAAAATATGGCGTGTGTGATATCAAACGAAAGGTAATTCAGTCCGGAGTTCAACAAAATACATTTTAGTTTTTGTTTTTTTTAAGGGTGGGGGTGGATTTCAAAAATTTGAGTTTAAGTCAAAACATGGCTTGTGTGGTATCAAACAAAAGGTAATTTAGTGTGGAATTGAATAAAATATATTTCAGTTTTTAGTTATATTAGCTCACATAACTATAGTACCTAGTGTGAGCTTAGGGGCCCATATATTGGCAGAGTATTTTTTATTGTAATTAATTGTAATCCATATACGGTATTTTTAGATTTTTTTCTTTTGTAGTCATCCTTCTTACAAACATCTTGCCGACCGTATGGGAACCCAATTTTTACAGAAAACCTTGAACCACCAATTAACCGAACACATTAGAAATACACTACCTTCCCTTAGAACCACGCTTCAGAGTCAGATGTTGATTCTGGAAAAAGATATTGGTGATTTTAGAAAGTTCAGTGCAGATGATCCTCATGTGCAAACCAAAGCTCTGTTACAGTAAGTTTTTTTAGTTCTTTTTCAACACATAAAACATTTTTAGCTCACACTACTACTATACTATGGTAGTGTGAGCTATGGTGATCCTAATTTTTTCGAGAAAAAAAAAAGTTGCTCCGATTTTAAAATTTTTTATATATCTTTGCGTTTTAGATGATTTTGAAACTTTTTTGTTGCGCCGTCTGTCTGTCTGTCTGTCTGTCTGTCTGTCTGTGTGTCTGTATGTCTGTCTGTAACGACCAACGCGCATAACTCAAAAACGGCCTCTCCGATTTTAATGAAATTTGGTACCCAGGCTGGGTTTTGGGTCGAGATGGTCCCATTTGAAAATGAACAAAATCCACCGAACACAAGCCAAATAAAAGGGTGGGGGTAGATTTCAAAAATTAGAGTTTATGTAGAAATATAGCGTGTGTGATATCAAACGAAAGGTAATTGAGTCTGGAGTTAAATTAAATACATTTTAGTTTATTTAAAAAAAAAGGGTGGGGGTAAATTTGAAAAATTAGAGTTTAAGTCAAAACATGGCTTGTGTGGTATCAAACGAAAGGTAATTGAGTCTGGAGTTAAACAAAATACATTTTAGTTTTTAAAAAAAGGGTGGGGGTAGATTTGAAAAATTAGAGTTTAAGTCAAAACATGGCTTGTGTGGTATCAAACGAAAGGTAATTGAGTCTGGAGTTCAATAAAATATACTTCAGTTTTTAGTTATATTAGCTTTCACGTAGATACACTATAACTATAGTATCCAGTGTGAGCTTAGGTGCCCATAGATTGGCGGAGTATTTTTTAATGTATTAGAAAGCTGTCACTAAACTTTTGGTTATACATATATTATTCAGAAAGATTATATTAGTATAATAAGAATTCAGAAGTTTGAACTTTGGTTAATTCTCTAGAATATATTAGTATAATAAGAATTTAGAAGTTTGAACTTTGGTTAATTCTCTTATCTTTAAAAGTACCTCTAGGAACGGTAAATTTTATTTTCAGCGCGTTTCGGTTGGGTATGCTTTTTTGTCTGTACATTTTATTTATGAATCACCGAAATAACCCTTTTTTTATATTAGTGTTTTTGGTTCGCACATTTGTCAAATAAATTTTGATGAATTTATATTTTATTCTTCCCTGTATCTTGACATATTTGGAATTTAATCCATATATGTGAACATACAGGGACTCTACTTTATATATGAGAGAATATCAGTTTTTCGTGTAAGTCACATCAGCACCAAAAAAAGAAAAATCAAAGAAAACACTACAAAAATTTTTAAAACGCCAATTTAAAGATCAAAAAGAATCGGGCAAGCCGCTAAATTAAAGCGCAAACAACAAATGTAATAACAAATATCAAGTATAAACCGGAATTTTTAAATTTAATTTTTTCAGCATTATTTTATTTTATTCGATCCTTTGTAAACTGGGCATTAGTATACCATTGACAAAATTGAAGTAACTGAAGTTAACAATGACAAGCGATCAACATGAAAAAAACAAATATTTTTAACATTTAAAATATTAGAAATGTTGGAATATGATTCCAAATTTAATTATTCCCGATATCGATCAAAAGAAGATGTAAAAACTGTTGTTCGGTAAAGTGAATTAAATTGCCTAGATTATGTCACATTATATTACAGTAGACTCGCGCTGGTGTGAACACACGCTTGTGTGAACCTCCCACTAGTCTGAACAGTGAAGAGAAGATCAATGTATTATAGTAGTACAAAGAGTAACGAGTCTCGGAACGGAAAAGAGTTGTTAATCAAATGGTAAAATTTAGGGGAATTACCGAGAATTACTTAGTTTTAATTCGTTTTTTATGGTATATACTAGTACCATTTTTGTTTTGCTTTGTAAAAAAATGGTAAAAACCAAGAAGTTTTTAATTCTTGCTTCCAGAGGTAAGTTTGGAAGGCGAATCTGAGAACGAAATAAAAACACCTAAAAAAGTTGCAGTAAAGTATGTTTTGAAATCACTGGTGGTTACATTATAGTCAAAAATAAACAACATAGAAAAGAAATATTGAGACCGAGCAGTAGCCACTCATTGGGCAGCTAGATAAGTTCGGACCAAAAAAACATCGTTGTTTACCTAATGATATGTAAATTTTGAAGTTTTATAAAAATTCATAATTGTAGTATTTGTCGATACTTTAAATTGTCATTTTCAGCAGAAACTTATAGCTTTGCTCTAAATTATAAGAATAGTTTAGAATAGACCTTCCGCAGTGTGAACGGTCTCCATGGTATGAACGTGCAGATTTTTTTCGTGTTCACACTAGCGCGACTCTACTGTATATAAGTTGTATTTTGAACAATCCGTATAATTAACAAAACGAAAAAACAACCAAATAAAATTTTTACAATTCAAAAATCGCTCAAACCAGATATCGTACCTAAATTGATTCGTTGTATACTTGCTGCGTCTCTACATTTTTTTTGCAAAATTTGTTATAGTTGATATTGTATTAAAGTGGCACCGCGTCATAGCTATGGTAAACCACATTTTGCGGCAAAATCTAAGTAAAGGAGCCTTAAATAATTAGTGATTCACTTTGTACATGCAGTGTGCCGCTCGGGGTTTAATGTTCGAATGATAAAACACTAAGACCTTTTAAAGGAGAGATCAAATAGGTACTTACCTAATAAATAATGATTCGAAACATAAAAGAGGATCCAAAATTATATTAAAATCTGAGCAAATATTGATTTAGTTGCAAAAAGGGTAATAATTTGTTTGACATAAACAGTCAAAACAGCAACGAATAGAAAACGTCAAAGCCCGGCTCACGGCTAAATCAATAATATGTTCGTAACAACCAGATAAGAGTATATATGTTCCTTTCTAATGAAATCGTTTAGAAGAAGACATCAATAAAAAGCAAGTAAAATAGTAAGCTAATTAGTGCAGTGCCTTTTTTTTGGGAACCAATATCAATAAAAAAATTAAGGGAAGTGCGTGCCACTGTATGTACCCCTCTACTCCCTTCCCACCCATCAAGGTTTTGATGAAGCGGTGTCACTTTAATACAACATCAACTATAGGTTGTTGCAAATCAATAGAGAGAACTACTCCGAGGGAAGATAGCCTTACGGAAATTAAATTATACTAATGTTTTGATACTTTTTTTGGGAACAATGAAACTATGTGGATTTCACTTTCTCCAAGGTTGATCACAAGTAGAGACCCTGTATGTATGACATATTAAAAAAAAAAGAGACACCACAGCGACAAACTTATCAAAGTCAAATTTATTTAAGTCAAAATCAAAGGAGGGAAATATCGGTCCTCAATAATCTAGCCTTGCTTAGAGAGAGACGCATCTTCCGTCCTTGTTAATTCATAAGCGTCGGAAAATAAAAATCATAACAAAAAACTCAAGTACGCGAAAATGGTATTCCGTAAAAAGAATTGAGATATAAGTAAAGCCAAGTTCTCTAATACAAATTCCAAAATGAAGGGTTCTTACTAGTTTGAAAATGTTTTTTTTTTAACTTTGCTATTACAGCCAAACTTCTTTATGTTCAATTTAGCACTGTGCGTAAGAGTCATTTGCAGCCGTAATAGCCAAGTTTATAAAAACATTTCCAAACTAGTAAGAATCTTTTATCTTGAAATTTGTATTAGAGAACTTGGCTTTACTATTTTCTCAATTATTTTTACCGAATACCGCGTACTTTTTACATGAAATGTTTTTGTTACGATTTCACTCCTTTAAAGGATTTGGATAATATTTAAGTTTTAATGTAATCAAATATGCGGAATATTGTTCAAAACTTTTGCAATGCTCGATTTAAAATTTTGAGGTTTTTTCCCATGGTTTTATCATTACTCCTATCAGCCTTCCAAAGCTCAGCTCTCTAGCGTTTCTGGAAGTAGGCAATGATACTTTTATATAACTTGACATTTAAGAGCGAAGTAAATTAAAATTTCGGTGTTTTCAAATTTTTTCCCATAGTTTTATCATAGTTCCTATCAGTCTTCCAAAGCTCAGCTCTCTAGCGTTTCTGGAAGTGGGCAATGTTAGTTTTACATAACTTTACATTTATAAGGGAGGGAAGCAGATTCAAATTTTGTGGTTATTTAATTTTCTATCGGCCTTCCAAAGCTCAGCTCTTTAGGGTTTCTGGAAGTGGGCAATGTTAAAATTTTGGGGTTATCTTTAGTTTTAATAAATAATATACAGGTTGTTCCCTTTAACTTAAGAAAGTTGCTATCAAAATTTGACATAAGGAACGATATATATGACTTCTGACATTGGCCAAAAGATAATATGGAAAAAATTATGCAACTCTTGTATTTAAAGCTTTTTTATCTTCTCCATTAACCCCAGCAAAAGGCGACGCAAGTATAAACAATGACCCTGTACATATAATTGATCAATGTTCCTTTTACCTAAAATACATTTTGTATACTGTGCGTTTTTAAAATATTGTATGGATCGCGTTTTTACACACATAAATCGTGTCAACTTTAGCGCGGATTTCACCCGAACAATGATCCAAGATTAATTCCTGATTTATAAGTTGCCGTTCGTTAAAGTTGGGCAAAGTTCGGCTTTGCCGTTCGCGAAAGTTGGAGATAATTCATCTTTATCTTTCGCCGTTAGAGATTCGTAGTCGGCCACGTACGTCACACTTAGTTGGTTTATTTTTGTATTTTCCTTTTATTTTTTTTTGTTTATGACAAAAGCTAAGTCAGAAAAGGTTAGAGGCCCCATTTTTAACAAAAAAAAACCGAACGGTTGCGAACGGAAGACGGCAACCTATAAATGCTAAAATCCGTCTACGAACTGTGAACCGTGAACGTCAACCGTGAACGGCAACTTATAAATCAGGGGTAAAGGTGCATTTCTAATCGTGTTCGCTGGCAGAGTTGCAATCCGACATGCGTGCTAGGCATATGGGAATCAATGTAACCATTTCTAATGTCGACCACCGTGTCCACACGGTCCTTCCTGCTTGCAAGCTACAAACTCTGCGGCCCGTGCTGGCGTCCGCGTGCGGCGTACCAGACATGCGCAGTTTCCTTACCTAAACGATCGGTATCGGGAAGATCTTTTTGGCTATATCTGTCTCCTATATTAGTACGAGTAAAAGAAAGATGAACATATATTAAAGGTGCACTTGCGCGACGAAAAGAAATACGCATTCCCGAAAAATGTGGTTATGTCTGGAATGTTTATGATCTGGAATTTTCATAAATATTTTCGATGTCTCAATTACACTATATGAAGCGGCATGTAGAGCCCACTCAGCCAGTTGTAGAAATAAAAGTGAGCTATAAACACATTAATTACGCATGCGCTAACCACAACACGCTGGCACGCATTAGAATGTTATAAACAACAAGTGAAATTAAAGAAAGAAAAATAAGAAAAAAGTTTTTGCTTCGGCCGGGACTCGAACCCGGGATCTCTTGCTCTCTAGGCAAACATTCTAAACATTGAACCACCGAAGCCATACATAAATTTTCGGAAAACTTTCATCTATGCAGGCTGCGGTATCTCAATACAGGAACGAGAAATTCTCAGGGTATTAACTCGACTAAGTCATCCAACTGATCTCTTTAATTCTTCTTTCCCACTGTCAAAGGTATGATAACTCAAATTAGACGTAAAGAATCAACGTCTGAAAATGGCGTTAGAAATGGCCTAGTCCGTGACGACTCCCGTGCTGGCGTTGGTGTCGACCCGCAAACTCGATAAGAAATGTAGCTTAAGAAATCGAACTTGGTTCCAAAATACATTTAGTTAACCACTTTTTTTTTAGAATGATTCAACATTTTGCCCTGGAATACGAAAAAAATATTGAGGGATACCGGTCGAACGAAATCGACACACACTCGTTGAATGGCGGTGCTAAAATTAGCAGTTTGTACCACGAACGGTTTCCTTATGAATTAGTGAAGATAGAACCCAATGAAGTCGAGTTGCGCAAAGAAATCGCTTTTGCCATTTGCAACATACATGGAATTCGGGTAAGTACATAACTTTATAAACCAAGCAAGGCTATCCCTTAAAACATTCAGGCTTTGATCTTCCAATTTTTTTACATGGATTTTTGTTCTAAAATTCTACTATAGTTTGAAGCGCAGCCCACGTGAAAGACCGGCCCGGGCGCGGAAATATCACATGACCGTAGGAGGGTCACAAAAGAACGCCTCCCGGCCAGCTGTCATTATAAAATATGTGTGTTTTCAGTTTTGGTATGTTTATTTACGTCGGTTTTTTTTTAATTCGGGCTTGAATTTTATGTGAATTTTATTATTTATTTATACAATTAATAAGTTATTAAAATAACGCAGCCCACGAAAAAGACAACAATGCCGCGAACGTATAGTGTTGTTGGTTGTCGGTCCAACTATAGAACTGAAACCGAATATGTGTCAACTTTTAATTTGCCAGTGGATAAAAAAATACTTAAAATTTGGTTGCGAAAAATTCCTAATTATTTAAGTATCTTAAAACGTCCACAAGTTTGCATCAAACATTTTCCTAACGAGCAGGTTTGATAAGTGTGTTGTAAATGGAGAGTGTTGAAAATGTTCCGAAATACCTAAGTAGACAACCAGTATCTACTATGTTCGATTAGCTGATGTCGAGAGGCAACAACTGGAAACTGCAATACAAGAAAGTCTTGAAACACTTTGAGCTCATAGGAAATCAAAAGTTTATCAAATATTGAGGACATTTTAAAATTTTATTGTTCTAATACTAAAATAAACAAAAATTGGATTTTGACCGAAGAACGTGACACAGTCTGCCTGTGCCTGATGACATTTTTGAACAACAATCCATCACTGTTAGCATCTCTAGTTGTTGAGGGAAATCTGTCATTTTTTGTAAATGTTAATAATGTGTCCATACCAAAAAACAAACTGCCAAAAAAAGTTGGAGTTTTATTTTTGGACAGCACCGATACACTTGAAGAGCTAATGCAGTTTATTGAAATGAAGTTGCAAACGGGAAAGTGGTAAAAGATAAGATTGATTAAGTAATAGACATCCTTAGTGACATTTTCGATAGTGACAGAGAAAAATGTGTTCAATTGTCATGTCATATTGAACAATTAGGTCTCTAAAAGGTTACCTGAGAATCAAAGATATTGTGGATACACTTTAATGTTGGCTTCATCTTTGTTTATCCAGTCATCCAGTGCATACATGTCACTTTACAAAACTAAGGTAATATGTCTTCTGCACCCTCGCAATATTAAAAAATTGATTTGTAAAATATCGCTAACAGATAGTAATCTCTCTAGTAGTGTGCAATATTTAAAAAGTAAGATACAGCTTGTAAAATAACATGAGTTGGTAGTTAACTTACACATTGATGAAATATATATTAAACTTTGTGCTGGGTAATTTTTCAAAAAATTATTGACGACCATTACATTCAGTTTATTGAACGTGAAAACCATCTCACTTATTCACAAAATCACTTGTTTCTTTTTAATAAATTACTGTGAAATGTTTTATATTAAAAAATTTTCTTTAGATAACTCTAGCGAGTGTTTTTGTGGAGAAAAACTATTGTCAAATCTTGAAAAAATTAGTTTAAGGGCATGTAAAGTTTTTTAAATAATTTTATTAAAAAGCATAATGATTTAGTGCCTGCTAATAAATCTTTGAATAAGAACACAGACAAAGATGATGACACTCAAAGAAAAATTAAAAAACTTAAAGATTAGGATTATTATGTCAAATTTTAAAAGACTTGTATAGATTTGAAGATTAGATAAGTAAGTAACGATATGTTCCTAATATATCTGAAGATATTAGAGTGCAAATTTTATATAATTTCTTATTTTATAGATTAAGTTCTTTTATTTATAATAAACACATACAGCAAAATATTTTTTTCAATTTTTGCCTATATGAAAACAAAAAATTTTTGTCAATTTATTTAAATTGTGTAAAAACAGATAATATATTAAGCAATACAATAAGAATCCTGGAACTCCTAAGATCACGTGACCGCCGACTTGCTTATAACGCGCCATGGTCGGTCTTTATCGTTAGTTGCGGTTTGAAGGTGTTTTTGGTGATATAGTTCATTTCATAATTTTTGGGACTTAGAATTTTTTTTCGCTGGCCTATGCTATTTGTTATGGTAAACAGCTGATATCTGTCAAAAAGTTATCTCAAATATTATGAAATTAACTATAAGTTTGGCTAGCTTAGGTTAGGTTTATCAAAACCCCTTACGTTTAAGGCCAGTATTTCATTTATTTTATTTAAATTAAAATATTTTAAAATACGAAGATAAGGACACAAAGTCAATGGTATCAGTCAAAAAATTACTATATTACCTTACCGGTGACATAATAATGTTTCGCTATTTCTGGCATTACATTAAATCACTTAAAAAACAAATAAAACATATTAAAATAAAAATTGTAGTAAGGAAAAAAATAGCTTTATACTTTTTTTGTTTGTTTATAAAGTCATTTTTGTCCTTTACAATTTTAATTTTAATATGGTTTATTTGCTTGTTAAATAGTCTTATTCTTTGGATAAACAAATCCAGTAAAATTTTTTGACTGAGGCCAGTGACTTTGTGTTCTTTTTCTTTGTATTTGAAAAACCATGTGTCTTTCAGAATGGTGGACGACTTTTTTCAATTTAACATATTTTAAATTTTGTATTTTTTTAGATAGGACTTTTTACTCCGGATCAAGCATTTGACGCTATAGTAAAAAAACAAATAATGGTTTTAAAGGAGCCCTGTTCAAAATGCGTAGATTTGGTGGTTGCCGAAGTTCTTAGTGCCATTCACTTATGCACCGAAAAAGTAAGTTCTTATACTTAAGACCCTATTTAAATCTATGCATTTCCAAACTATGCATGCAACTTGCAAATCTCTCTCTTTAAGTGCCACCATCTTAGAGAGGGACAGAAAAGGACACATCAAGCAAAAATTGCATGAGTTTGGAGGCCCTAGATAAATTTTGTTAGTTGTTTTCTATCCAGGGGCCCTAGTCTGAACAGAGTATAATTATTTAGTGGGACAGATATGGATTGTGAGATGGTTGTCTTATTTTGATTATTATATTTTATAAAATAAAATACAGAGTTGTTCAAGTACGTACTGAAACGTGGCGATTGGTAAAAAGGTTTTCAAAAGTTTTGAGATTTTGAAATATATACTGGGTTATGTAATTGTATAAAACGAAATATGACGTCCCTAATATATACTAGGCAGAAGTAAATGTAATTATACAGAGTTGGTTATAAAGCTATATCTCAAAATTATTATTAAACATATTGACTTTTACGTTTAATTTTATATATATTAAAATAACTATATGCTGGTATATATATATTTTTATTTTTTATACCAGATTTTAAAAAAAAAACGATTTTTTTCTATGTAGCAAAATAAAATACTCTGCCAATATATGGGCCCCTAAGCTCACACTAGGTACTATAGTTATGTGAGCTAATATAACTAAAAACTGAAATATATTTTATTCAACCCCACACTAAATTACCTTTTGTTTGATACCACACAAGCCATTTTTGAATTAAACTCAAATTTTTTAAATCCACCCCCACCCAAAAACAAAAACTAAAATGTATTTTGTTGAACTCCGGACTTAATTACCTTTCGTTTGATATCACACACGCCATATTTTCACTTAAACTCTAATTTTTGAAATATACCCTCACCCTTTTTTTTAAAATAAATTAAAATGTATTTTGTTTAACTCCAGACTCAATTACCTTTCGTTTGATATCACACACGCCATATTTTCACATAAACTCTAATTTTTGAAATCTATCCCCACCCTTTTATTTGGTTTGTGTTCGGTGGATTTTGTTCATTTTTAAATGGGACCATCTCGACCCAAGACCCAGCCCAGGTACCAAATTTTATTAAAATCGGCCAAGCGGTTTTTGAGTTATGCGCGTTGCTCGTTACAGACAGACATACAGACACACAGACAGACAGACAGACAGACGGCGCAACAAAAAAGTTTCAAAATCATCTGAAACGCAAAGATATATAAAAAATTTTGAAATCGGAGCAACTTTTTTTTCTCGAAAAAATTAGGATCACCATAGCTCACACTACTATAGTATAGTATATGTGTGAGCTAAAAGGTTGATGTGAGAAAAGCAGCTCACGCTACAGCATTTAATTCAAAGGAGTAATTTTATCAAAGTTAAGAGTTAAGTAAGATACAGAGGGTGACCTAAAATGAGATTTTATGTTTATCCTTTATCTTAAAAACTAAGAGTTTATACAGTTTGAATATAACATTTAAAAAAATTAAATAAAAAATAAAGCAAAAGTTACAAGTAAACGTTTATGCAAGAACATGGAAAAAATCGTCATCTTGGATTTATGACGTCACACTGGCGCTCTTACCAAAATTTGAGGCTTGGTTCGGTTCGGTTCGGTTTACCAATCGATCTAGAGTAGTTTAAAACTTCCGTCCTTTTTGGGTAAAATTTAGTTACCATTTTTTAATATTTAGAAATAAATTAATATCTTTGTTAGTTATTAAGATATAATATAAAGCTAAATGCGTCACTATTTTAATTGGGGTTCTATTGCAAACAGAACCGGTTCAGGTTTTTGCAGTTTTTCTGTAAAACTAATTTAGCGAAAGTTATATGCCAATTTGTGAAAAAAATGTAAAAAAAACAGCTTCTTGGATTTATGACGTCACGCAAGCTCCCTTACTCAACTTTGAGGCAACACCCAGTGGCGTATTTACGTTTCCGTGCTCATTTCACGTCGGCGCGGTTTTGAAATAGACACGGAAATGTTACAATATATTTGGGTTCAAATACGTGTTGATTTTAAGAGTTTTGATCTCGAAATGAGCACGGATCTGTAAGAGAACATCGCTCATTAAACTATTACAAAAGCGTATTCAACTGTCAGGTGAAAACGCTAACATAACGAAAGCTAATCAATCAAATCTAACCGAACCGAACCAAAGCAAACTGAACCAATAATTTTTTTCAAAAAAAAACTTTCTTGACTTCCTACTCGGGATCCTAGAAGATGTGAATCCGAACCAAACGAACCGAATTGAACCAAACCGAACCGAACCAAAGCAAACTGAACCAACAATTTAAAAAAAAACTTTCCTTCTTTCCCGTGATCCAAGAGGGTGTGAATAGTGTTGTAGTTTAGTTTGGTTAGGTTGGGTTTGGTTCGGTTTAGTTAGGATCGGTTCGGTTCGGATTCACATCCTCTAGGATCTCGGGTAGGAACTCAGGAAAGTTTTTTTTTTTTTTAAATTATTGGTTCAGTTTGCTTTGGTTAGGTTCGGTTAGATTTGATTGATTAGCTTTCGTTAGGTTAGATTTTTGAAACTTTCTATTTTCATGTGGTTAGAAATCAAGTGAAAATCATTTAAATCATTAAAATTTATTAATAGCAGAACAACATCTGTTGTCGTAGTTGCCGGTGTAAGACAATGAACACTGAACTTTGCAGGTATAGTTAATGGAAGAGTGTTCTTCAAACTTCAACGAATTTCAAAATCTTGAGTAATATTAGTACAAATACTTTTAAACTGCTCCATAATTTTCATATTAACAAACATATAACCTCAAAATCAAACTAATAAACAACGTGAATCCAATTTAAGTTTCAAATGTGCACTAATAAGTAAACCCCTGCGCTGCGTAATTCAATACAAATCCGTGCCTTGTTCGAGCCTCGGCGCTTTAAAATCAACACGCATTTGTAACCAAATATGTTGCAACATTTCCGTGTCTATTTCACAACAGCGCTGCCGTGAAATCAGCACGGAAACGTAAATACGCCACCCGGTGACCGAAAATTGTGCGATCACATAATCATTGATTTAGGGTGGACACGATTTTTAACTATAAACCACCTTTAAAAGTAAGCGCTAACTAAAGCACTGGACAGTTAAATCAAAATTAAAATTTAGATGTCTCGTTTTCCTAGGCTACGCGACGCAGTAGAACGAATCATTTCATATCAAATTCAGAAGACGGAACAAACTTGTAAAGACCAGCTGACGAGATATATCGAATGTCAGCTGTCATACATGAACACCAATCATGAGGATTTCATAGGATTTGCTAAGTAAGTTATTTAACTATTACACAAAACAAAGTGCTTTAAATATTGTTTATTGCTTTTTTTGGAAAAATATAGCTTACCTAGCTACCTACTTGCTTATGAATTTTAGTGCCGAGAACCAAGCAGAAAAATCTATGTCCCGTGCCAAATTAGTCCCAGGAAACCAGGTCATTCGTAAGGGATACATCACGTTACACAATCCCAGTTTTATCAGAGGTGCCAAAGAGTTCTGGTTCGTGCTTACCTCCGAGAATCTGTCTTGGTTAGTATCACACTTAAATCACACAGACTAAAGATATATTCATACTTTTTTTGATGGGGGAACACGATAGAAAAAATTTCCACTGAAAGCATTTAGTTTTTTCTGGTCTTTCAAAATAAAAATTAACCCCAATTTTGACAGCGTCAAATCACCCTTTCAAATTTTATTAAAAGCGTCTACTTTTTTGATCTAAGCTATACGTTTGGGTTCAATTGCATCCAATATGGCTGAACGCTTGTAGCAGTCATTTTCAATTATTAATGGTTTTATACGCTTTAGCAGTACCAAGGTCAACACAAAAATAGAGGCCACGACCCTGAAAAAATCAGCTGTTCTCCGGGGGCTGAATTTAACATTGGGTCTTATGGGAGATCAGAGATTTCCGCAAAATTTCAGTGAAATATTATCAGACATCATCCCGATATTCAACCAAAGTTTTGTTAGGAAGCAACATGATTAGAAGGTTAAAATCTTCAAGATTTAGCATTCCTTATTTTGAATTCAAATTACCCGCCATGTACCACATGCCAACTGTTATATTTGACATGTATTTGACTTTGTCATCTGTGATTGTCACATTCGCTTCTGCTTTAAACTTAATTTTTGTGTGAGCCAAGGCCAACACAAAAATAGAGGCCACGACCCTGAAAAAATCAGCTGTTCTCCCGGGGCTGAATTTTACATTGGGTCTTATGGGAGGTCAGACGTTTTTTTATGATATTTTCAAAATGGCACTACAGATTTCCGCAAAATTTCAGTCAAATATTCTCAGACACCATCCCGATATTCCACCAAAGGTTTGTAAGGAAGCAACATAATTAAAAGGTTAAAATCTTCAAAATTTAGCATTCCTTATTTTGAATTCAAATTACCCGCCATGTACGACATGCCAACTGTTATATTTGACATGTATTTGACTTTGTCATATGTGATTGTCACATTCGCTTCTGCTTTAAACTTAATTTTTGTGTGAGCTTATGAAGCGGCTATGAAAAATTAGGGCTAACTATACATTAAAAAAAAATTGTTCTGCCAGAATAAAGTAAAAACAATCTCCAAAACGGCTTTATTTTTAAAAAAATCAAATATCCATGAACCGTCATTCCAACTTCAATATTTTAAAGACAATCAGCTGTGTCGTAACGTGACCATCAAAAACAAATCAGCCCCGGATGTGACGTCAACAAAGTGGAGGATCGTGGCCCGTCCATTTTGATAGCCCTGTGTGAGCTAATGAAGCGGCTCTGAAAAATTACGGATTACTATAGATTTAAAAAAAATTGTTCTGAAAGAATATAGTAAAAACAATCTTAAAACCGGCTTTATTTTTTGTTTAAATCAAATATTCTTGAACCGTCATTCCAACTTCAATATTTTAAAGACAATCAGCTGTGTCGTAACGTGACCATCCAAAAAAAAATCAGCACGGCTGTGACGTCAACAAAGTGGAGGATCGTGGCCCGTCCGTTTTGATAGCGCTGGCAGTACATATATATTTAAGATGTATGTGATTTTAAGGTTAAGATGTGTATGCGTGTGCCTAAGTCATTACTAGTGAAAAACGTCAAATAATCAAATATATATAAAATCAAAAATCGATTTTAAAAACTTAAAATTTGATTTAAGAGACAGGGTAAACTAAGTAAAAAGTCATATTAACTAAATAATCACATTAACCAAACAAGTTTCGTGGCTAATCGGGCAAAAAGGAGTTTTTTGTTTCCCTTATATTTTTCCGTGGGTAGCCTGAAAGCTTAACCTCACCGGGGTCCAAGATCTAATGGACACCTAATAAGTGTTGACAGTTAACCGTTTCGTCCCTATGGGACTCCTCAGAACACTGCTGGTCAATGTCACAAATCTTGCGAAGTCAATCAGACGGTTTTGTCTTTAATTAAATGTAATTAGTGAGAGAACTATAGCAAGAAGCGCCATCTACCGAGATACGAGAGAAACAAAAAACCAAAAGCAGGCGAAAACACTGCTATACAATATCGATCAATGAAAAGATCGAATGCAAATAAAAGAAAACAACTTAGTCCGTGACCTACGACAGCTCTTTGTCTTTCAGGCCAGATCAACAGAGATTGCACCTTTACCCGTCTTCAAGACAGTGAGCGTCAATCAACGGAATTCCCAAGCCAAATAATACTAACAAACGTGGAATTCCGTACCCGTGAATTTAAAACTTGGACCCCCGTGAGGTTAAGCTTTTAGGCTACCCACGGAAAAATATAAGGGAAACAAAAAACTCCTTTTTGTCCGATTAGCCACGAAACTTGTTTGATTTTTAAATTCACGGGTACGGAATTCCACGTTTGTTAATCACATTAACAATATCATATATACAATATCATATACCTCCTTTTTTTGCAACCCTTAGGTTTAAAGACGACACAGAGAAAGAGGTTCAATACATTTTGCCCTTAAATGGACTTAAAATGGTAGAAGTAAACACAAAGTTGCTATCAAGAAAACACATTTTTGGATTGGTTGCTCCTGGAAAGAAATACTTATATAGGGTAATTAAATATTTGTACAGGGCAATTTATTTGCTCACAGTTTGATACTTTTTTGTAAATATATTTTTAGTGTTTTTTAATTATACAACAAACCGAACCAACCTAACCCTGACAATATAATAGCCTAAATAGGACTCCCACTGTCCTGGAAAACCTAGAGTTTCTTAAAATCAAATTGCAAGCCTGGAATTTTAGAAAAAATATTATTTTTTATGGAATTTTGTAGTGTCATGGATATTTCTTATATAAATAAGAATAAAGTTATTGTTTATATTTTTATTTTTTAAAATATGCGTAACCATTGAAAGTGTATAAATATATTTTAGATCCTGGGTATAGGTAAAAACAAAACTCTTTTTAGTTTGGATACGTTTCGGTTTATTTAACCATTATTAGACACAGTGGCGCACCCAGGAATATGTCTTAGGGGGGGGCTCTGGGGGGGCTATTTGCTATTTTGTCTTTGTATTAATGAAATATGTGGAAGATATCTAAACAAATGTTAGGCTTGGTTCGTTTCGGTTCGGTTCGGGTGGTAAGAACGCTAGTAACTTTTACATTATGTGGTGGTGGTTTTCAAAAAACAGACTTTGAAACCACCGGTTCAAATATAATAATGTAAAAATTACTAAATTTTTTAACAAAATATGCATATTAATAAATGAATATGTCTGATAATAGTTGAATAAACCGAAACGTAAGAAAATTAAAAAGCTTTTTTTAACCCGGTTTCTAAAATATATTTATATGTATGTAGGGGTGGTAAATGAGCAATTTTCGAATTTGATAAGCTTGGACAAACAAGACTTGATACCTTGTTCAAACTGATTTTTAATTCGCATCTTAGCGCAAGACCTGACCCGCGCAAACCAAAATCGCTCAAGAAAAAAACCGCGCAACCCCAATTCGCGCAACAAATAAAAACGGCACAACTTATATAACTCGACCAAGGGTGGGTCATCAACAAACCTATATGGTCTCATCCTAAACATATTTTTTGAGAACATACTCTCCTGACCTCTTTTCGGGGATCCTAGAGTATAAGAAACCTAACCGTTGTTAATTGATCGCCAACGTATCCTAACCGTGTCAATTAAGAATACGGGTCTTCACTGACACGGTTAGGATACGTTGGCGTTCAATTGACAACGGTTATATTTCACACTCTCTAGGATACCTGCGAAAAGGTCAGGAGAGTATGATTGTTGGAGTTGCGCGGTATTAAACTGCGCGGTTTTAATCTTTCGCGATTTTGGTTTGCGCGATCCGAGTCTTGCGCTAAGGTGCCTGAGTGCGTGACTAGCGCGGTAATGTAATTTGTAAATTAATCTTTAACAGGATTTAACTAAATAATTTTTTATTCAGGACATGAAAATTCTTGAGCTAAGTTGCAGTTCTCTGAACGAAGAAGATACATGGAAGGCGTCGTTTCTAAGAGCAGGAGTATATCCAGAAAAAGATCACAATGACAACGATTCCACAGGATCAAGTGAGGTTAGTTTTTTTAAAATTTATACTTGGACTATGTATACTGGAATCAATCAATAGGTTATATTTATGCCGCGTCCGTCGGTGGTTGGGACCATTCCTCCTCCTGAATGAAATTTTTTATTTCTACATTTTTAAAATGATTCTCTCTTTTTCCATTTTTTTTTCTATAGTTTTTACTTCTTTTGAATTTTATACTTTTTAATTTTTAAGTTTTATACTTATTGTAAATATTGGACAATAAATCAAAAAATATAAAAACTTAAATTATTTATAATATTTTATGCCAGGAGCAAGAAATAGAGTCTGACCCTCTGCTCAAACGTCAAGTGGAAGTGATAAGAAACCTAGTCGACAGTTACATGGCAATTGTTAAGAAGCAAGTAAAGGATCTCCTACCCAAGTTAATCACACACGTCATACTCAACTCTACGAAAAAGTTTATTGCTGAGGATTTGTTAATACAGATTTATTCTACGGAAGATACGGTAAATATTTTGTCTCAGAAATGTTTATATATGTACTTTGTTTGAAACTTGTAGACAGTGATTGAGTAGAAACAAAATTTCGGACTTCCATTGTCTTTATTTATTTTAAACACGACGTTTGATTAGTAAGTATCTCTAACCGTTTTCAAGTGTAAACCTAACCCTCTGTTGCCAATTCGAAATATTGACAGGGGTTGAGATATTCAAGATGAAGGCCAAAATGACGGCGGAATTTTAAATTGCCGCTGGAAAGCCTAAATTGTCACAGCTGTACATTCAAAATATAAATATGTATAATTAAAAAATAATAACATATTATTTTTTTTTAATGGCTGCAAAAACCTCCAAAAACCCCTCCAAACCCCCCAAAATCTAAAAGTTTGAGGTTTTTTCAAATTTTCTTAAAAACTAAGCTTCTAAGAGAAAAATGTATAATATACTTTATTGTAGAGAATAACATTCCCTTTTCAACATGGTATAACTGAATAAAGTTAGACTAATAACAAGCTCTCCAGCGGCGTCCGTTAATTGAAGTATTTAAAATTTTTTTTAAAAATGCCTATGTTTTTTCCAAGATTTATTTAATATTTTTAAAAATTAATATCTACAGAAAACCATGTATTACATTTTGGTATACTCAATAAAATTTCCTTTAAAATGACGTATAACATGATTAAATCGGTTTTATAAATAAAACTTCAGGGGCATCCGTAAATTAAATTAATTTTGAAAAAGCAGAAAATAAACCATTTTTGTTACACGTTTTATCTAATTTTTTCAAAAACTAAGCTTAACATGAAAAAACTTGTTCAACACTTTTTTGTAGACAGGGAAATTCCCTTTTTAAAAATGTGAAATCGGGTGGGGTTTGACTTATAGCAAACTCTCCAGCGACGTCCGTCAATGGGGGTGATTTCAACAAATCATTAAAAAAAACATGTTTTTCTTAAGTTTTATTCAATTTTCTAAAAAACCAAGCTCTTTATCAAAAAATGTGTTCTATACTTCGTCATAGCCAATAAAATGTTCTTTCAAACGATGTATAACAAAGTGGAAATTATTTTATATTTACCGCTCCAGTGGTGTTCTTAATTTAAAGAAATTATTTAAGATCAATCCAAACTAATCAATTTTGTGTCTTATTAGCTTTTCGGTGGATAATAAAAAGCGGCGGATAAAAGGTCGAAAGTTCAACTACTGTTACTTTCTGCACAAAAATATGGCTTAGGGGGGGGCGTTGTTTTTTTGCTTTAAAGAACATATTTAGATAAATCAAAATATCTAATCTAATCAAAAAACAGTTTATTTTAATTTGGAAACATTTTATTTTAGTAGGTATAAATTACGAACCTTTTTGAAGTATTTATCATAATATTAACCTCACTTTGTAATATATTATTTAAAAAGAAATTGTCTTATCCCCAATAAAGAATAAAGGCACATTTTTTTCTGAAAATCTTTATTTAAAGATATTTAAATATGCAAGAGAAACTGATTATTTCAGTTATTTTTGAAAATAAGTTTATATTAGTACGCCACTGAAGCCTTAAATATGGCAACAACCCGACATTTTAATAAAGTTTTTAAAAGAAAATGTTATGTTCTACAATAAAGTATACTACATATTTTTTCCTAAAAAGTGTAGTTTTTGAGAAAATTTTGAGAAACCTTTAATAAACATGTTTTTTCTAAATAATCCCAATTAACGTACGCCACTGAAGAGCTACTTGCTTTTCCGAACCTTATTGACCACTACATCGTTGGAAAGAGAATTTTATTCTCCACAAAAAACTGTTCTTTGCAATTTTTGATAAAAAGGTTAGTTTTCGAGAAAATTGCATAAAACTGAAAAAAAAACAGGTTTTTGGTGGTTTGGAGGGGATTTTCTCCGTCCCTGTCGATTTTTCGAGTTGGCAACAGAGATATTCGGATTCAGCGGGGTCAAATTAGGGGGAAATGGTCTGTTGCCAAAAAGTAATATGATTTGCTTCTAGACCGAAAACGGCAAGCCTTTTAAAATAATATGCTCTGTGGGCTCTTAGTTTTAGTATATTTTTATTTGCTTTTAAAATTTGAAATGAAATTTTAGTGTCTAGTAATACCCCTAGGTCAATTTCGTAATTTTTTAAGCATAACTCGAGAATCTTTCAATATAGGGTAAAAGTGGAACACACTATGGACACATCTTGTTAATATGCATCTTTTTTGTATATTGTGATTAATTTGTTGATTGAGACTTTTAAATGCAATAAACGCGTAAAAAATCATGGGCATTATAATTATTAGTTTTACTAGAATTGCAATATGAATTAAACCGTTGTTTGATAGAAGATTGTATTAAACAACGTTTAAACAAATTCAAAATAAAAAAGAGAGAGTTGGAAACTTGGCGGTATGTGCGTAATAAAAAGCAAAAACTAAAGGATCCCGCCCGGAGCTTACGGGCGGTGGCTTTCGGTTGGATTTCATTTCAATTTCAGTATGTTGTAGATCTTGATGCCCTGATGAAAAGTTGTCATTGCCCTATCGTCGTCCGACCTATGGTTTCTAAGATAGAGAGGTTCAAAGTTTCAGTTTTTAGCTTTTGTGCATTTTTCAGAAAAAACTATTTTAAGTCATTTCTACCTATTCTGAAAAATTATATTATGGTTTGTTATATATGAAACGTTAGGTCACAAGAAGAGCTTAATATACAAACAAAAATATTGAACCTATTAACAGTTTGCTACATTCAGTGGCGTTCCAAACATAAAAATTATTAAAAAATATTTATTCAAAATACGATGCTACAGAATTAACTATAAAAAAAGAACAAACGGTGGATTTTTTTTTGATTTCTCCTGTCTTTTAGGAGTCTCCCAAAGAAACCAGAATTTGTATAAATGGTAACAATCGGTTTGTAAAGTTTTTCACAAAACGCTGTAAAACTCTAGCTTTTTAGGATTTTAATGTTTTTTTGTAGAAATGCAAAATACTTTGGCTTTTTTTTAACGATAATATTTAAACAAATATAATTATGAGATTAACGGAATGATTTTTGTTTCTTACAGTACTTTTTTGATCATTCATTTATTCAGTGGCGTGCAATGTACCAAGATAAATGTTCGAAATCCTAACCTCTTTTGACATAGATTTTTTTGACGACATTAAAAGTAAAATAAAAAAGTTTAACAATATGATCTATCAATTTGACAATGGCAGGTTAGTGAAACGAGCTAAAGGTGAGCTCTACATGAAAAAAAGTTATACCGGGTGGGCCAAAAAAACCAGATTTTTTTTTTCATTATAACTTTTGAACTATAAAATCGATTTTAATGGAACAAACTGCGCTTGGCAGATAATTAATCAGAGTTCTGATTAAATATATTTTTTGTCCGATATCTCAAAATCAAAGATGGCGGACGAAAATAACTTGTACCCTTCAAAGATGCTCGTTTATTCTTAGGTTGCGAACATGTTTTATCTTTGTTCTTCATCTTAGATTTTCAGATATCGGACAAAGAAATATATTTAGTTAAAACTGACTAATTCTCTGCCAAGTGCAGTTTATCATATTAAAATCGATCATATAATTCAAGAGTTATAATAAAAGAAAAATTGTCCGGTTTTTTTTTTTTGACCACCCGTTATAACTTTTTTTCGTGTAGAGCTCACATTTAGGTCATTTCACTAACATACCAATGTCAAGTTGACAGATCATATTGTTAAACTTTTTTTATTTTACTTTTAATGTCGCAAAACAATCAATGTCAAAAGAAGTTAGGATTTCGGACATTTATCTTGGTAAATTGCACGCCACTGTATTAATAAATAATTAAAAAAGTACTGTGAGCAACAAAAATCATTCCATTAACCTCATAATTATATTTGTTTAAATATTATCGTTAAAAAAAAGCAAAAGTATTTTGCATTTCTAAAAAAAAAACATTAAAATCCTATAAAGCTTAGAGTTTTACAGCGTTTTGTGAAAAACTTTACAAACCGATTTTTACCATTTATACATATTCTGGTTTCTTTGGGAAATTCCTAAGAGACAGGAAAAATCAAAAAAAATTCCACTGTTTGTTCTTTTTTTATAGTTAATTCTGTAAAGCATCGTATTTTGAATAAATATTTTTTAATAATTTTTATGTTTGGATCGCCACTGAATGTAGCAAACTGTTAATAGGTAGGTTTTTTTGTTTGTGTACTAAGCTCTACTTGTGGTCTAAGGTTTGATATACAACAGACAACAACTAGAAATTACTTGAAATAGTTTTTTGTGAAAAATGCACAAAAGCTAAAAACTGAAACTTTGAACCTCTGTATCTTTGAAACCATAGGTCGGACGACGATGGGGCAATGATAACTTTTCATCAGGGCATCAAGATCTACAAAATACTGAAATTTAAAAGAAATCCAACCGAAAGCCATCGCCCGTAACCTCCGGGCGGGATCCTCTGTACTAATACGCAAGGTGTGTATGGTTGACCCTCATGTGCTAGAGAGACAAAAAGACTAAAGGGATTTGTTTCTAGTCTGCTAAAGGTAGCACCCCCAGACGTATGTTTCTGTGTGTTTTATGTCGTCAGTGGAGAACAGCATACCAGAAGCAACCAGAAGTATGCTTGACAAAAACAATTTTTTCGCTACTCTGAAAATTGGCTAAATGGCATATCCTTACCACAACCTAATCTAACCTAGACGATTGCCAGGCACTGCCGCGCGCTGCTAACTAACTGACATTCATCTATTAACTAACCTAACCTAACCTAAAACATGTTTGTGTTTAGTCCAATCTTATGGAGGAGTCACCAGAGGAAGTACAGAAGCGCCGCGAGAAGATGCAAACCTATGAAGCCTGCAAAGATGCCCTGGATGTGATTGGAGAATGTTCAATGAAATTCTCCAGCTTATCTATTAAACCCCAAGCACCAAGGGTTCCTATTTATGACAGTACGCTTTCCAATGGACCAGGAAATCATATTGCCTCTCCGAAACTAAAGAAAGGTACCTTTATATATTTTTAACTCCGGACACTAGTGCAAACTCCTATACGATATAAAGTTTATATAACATGGGGTTCAACAGCTCCCTGTTTTGAAAATATAAGATTTTTGAAGTTGGAGGAATGGGAGAAAAATGTTTTTGCAAAAAAAATCTACTAAAAAAGTTTAGTTTATATTTTTTGATAAAATGTCAACTTGAGGAGATACAAGTTGTCAAAGTTTAAACTAAATAAACTTTTAAAAAACTATCGATGATATGTTGTTGTTATGTTTAAGAGACTTCTACTAACATAAAACATCAACAATAATTTATAAAAGTTTATAACAATAAAAACATTTTTTCTTAAAAAAATGTCCCGCCATAATTTTTTTTTAATAATTTTTATACATATCTGATTATTATTTTTACCAAATTTTATATTTTTGCTGTATTATTTAAAAAAGTTATAACCAAAAAAATTTTGAAAATCGTCAACTTTGATGCTGTGTATCTCAAAAATCAAAAATCTTTTTTTCTTATTTTGACCTCTGTCACTCATTAAAATATTGTGAGTCATACTATTTACACCCTGTATAGTCCTTACGCTTAGCAAAAAAAGTGGCGTTTTTAGGCAACAAACTTTGCTCAATTGTTCCCTAGTAGGCCAGTCATTAGAGCGAAAAAAAGACCCCCAGTTTGCAAAAGATGGTTTAGTCGCAATTTTGACATGTGTAATAATAAAAAACATTGGAGTCCTGAAAAAAAAATAGTTTTCGACCTTCGGGGGGTGGGGGGGTGTATCTGGATTTAGTGTGCACGAAAGGGTGTTTTAATTACTTAGTCCCTGTACATTTTAGAAAAAAACGTTTTAAACAAAAGTTGAAGACAATAAAAGTTCAAGACCATAAAAGTCCCTACAAAAACGCTGTTGTTCGTTTTTTTGTCAGACTAATGGTTTTCGAGTTATGACGGTAAACATTTCGCCACCATTTTGGATTTTGACCAATTTTTTTTTTAGTGGCCTTTAACTTCGAAACTGTTAATTTTTAAGAAAATATGTAATAACATAAAATAAAGAACGACTAATAGCCTATACAGTGAGACATCATTGAGTTCCGTTGCTGAGATACGAACCCTGAAGTGTTAGCAGTACACCCGTTTCCTATGTATTTATATCTATCTATCTATTTAGCCTTCTTCAATCCATCTTCATCCATCCACATGTAACATTTGTTTGTCCATTGATCTTTGGGCTTTTGTTACCTCTATAGAATATGCAAGATAAACCGAAACTATTCAGTTTTATGTCAGTTTCTCAAAAGGTAATGTAATTACAGAAAATGAACCGAACCGAACCCAACCGAACCGAACCGAACCCCATATTTTGTTAAGTTAATATTCTATATTTTTTTTACGGTACTTATTAGTTACATTTATGTATATTGATAATACACAAATACTTTTTTTTATAAATATTGTTTTCTTTCAGTCCTTGGCTCAAAATGGTTATAGGTGGGTCTGGACAACTTAAGTTGTTTTTTATTGCTTTTTGTAACGAATGTCTCCATTCATTCTTTATTTTTTGTTGTACTATTTTTTAAAAATTTTAATAATTTATCTTTTTTTTTACTTTGTTTTCGCTGTAAAATTTTAAATGACAGTTTTTTGACAGTTTAAAAACTATTTATAATATAATATTCGGAATATAGTTTCGTAGTAGCTTCTGTTCCTGAGCACGGAGTTCACTTGGAGTGTGCTAATGGGCTAGGAAGGTATCAGATCCATTATGGATTAATTTATTCAGGTCAGATCAGGTCTGAGGATCTAGAAAATATAATTTTGGAAATCTACATACCCGAGAACCTATAAAACAATACCCGTAAATACGCTAAATTCAAATTTGTAAATTCGCACCCGATTTGAATTAATTTTACCACAGATTACTATACTTTTAAAGAAACAAAAATAAATTTCCACTGTTTTTAGCTTGGAGAGTATCAACCCCTCCACCGTTAGCGGCTAGGCCAGCTCCACCTCCACCTAATCCTCAAGGAGGTAAGAATAATAAATAATTTGATAGTTCATACTTTTATAGTACTAAGTTATTAGAATATTCCATCCTAACATAATATAACTTAAATAATTAATTCATCTGTAAAAAAAAAATCTGAAAACATCTTATAAACACAAGAATGGGCAGCGTGATCAAAGATCTTAGTCGCCAGAGGAAGCAGTCGACGCCTTCAAGAGTGCAATTTTGACAGTATCAACAAATAAGTGGAATTACAGCTTTGATAACTGCTTTAAGCGCATGCAAAAGTGCATTAATTTTCGTGGAGAATATTTCGAGAAACAATAAAGTATTTAAAAGTTATCTACTGTTTTATTCCAGCTGTATATGCAAAACTTAAAAGACATCCCTCGTGTCAGATGACATTACCTTTAAGAAAATTCTTTCCCAAAATTGATGATAATTTTGGGGCCTGTCGACTTAACGGAATTTTTTTAGGCTTAAAAAGGGCCTTTTTAAGAACATTTACAAAAAAATTTTTTTTCCAATTATGTGGTATTTTTTGAAAAAAATGGTCAAAAGTTCTATAAAATGAGCTGTTTAACCTCACTTTTTTCAATAACATTCAATAACAACTAACTTCAGAAAGCATAACTGCCAACCAAAATGCACCTGAAATATGTTTCAAAAAGGCACTGTTGCCAGATCGCCACAAAAGTCGTCGAAATTAGGGAAAAAATAGACTTTTACTGTGTGGATAAGATTTATTTAAAAAACTTACTTTAAAAACATTATTCAAACATCAAAACTGCATAAAAACTTAAACACTTTTTAACTAAACCTAACCTAAGCAAAAAAGCATATTTGAACTAGAACTTGAATAAATCAAACCTAACATAACCTAATCAAACATAATTTATTGTAATAAAACCTAACCTAACCTAACCTAACCGGATTAAACATAATTTATTGTAATGAAACCTAACCTAACCTAACCTTACCGGATCAAACATAATTTATTGTAATGAAACCTAACCTAACCTAACCGGATCAAACATAATTTATTGTAATGAAATCTAACCTAACCGGATCAAACATAATTTATTGTATTGAAACCTAACCTAACCTAACCGGATCAAACATAATTTATTGTAATAAAACCTAATCTAACCGGATCAAACATAATTTATTGTAATGAAACCTAACCTAACCTAACCTAACCTAACCGGATCAAACATTATTTATTGTAATGAAACCTAACCTAACTGGATCAAACATAATTTATTGTAATGAAACCTAACCTAACCAGATCAAACATAATTTATTGTAATGAAACCTAACCTAACCTAACCGGATCAAACATAATTTATTGTAATGAAACCTAACCAAACCCTAACTAATCCAACAATTCCAAACCCAACTGAACCGAAATTAATATCTTTTGCAAATTTGGCAACGGCGCACAATTTTTGATTTTCTTTTTTCCAACCAAAAATTTATTCCAGGGTAATGTCACCTGTAATGTAAATAAAATTAAATACAAGTTTTTGCACGCAATTTTCCGTATAGTTTAGATTTTACCAAAACCTAATAAAAAAATTGTGTTTTTTGATATTATCCGCATCTAAATATGCTTAAAAATATCTAAATTAGTGTTTGCAAGTGAAATCGCGAGAGAAAAATGTTTAGTTTTTGTGTCTCTAAAGTGGACAAGAACCATAATTTTTATTAAAAACCCTAGGTGTATATCCAGAAAGTAAAGGGTAAAACTTTTTTAGGAATGAGGAAATTTCGAAGCATACAAAATATTAAAGACGTTCCCGATTTTTACGTTTTTTCTATACCATAAAATCTTCTTTATAGGATAGGGTACGTAGAAAGCTTAGTGGTACGTCAAGCAGTTGTACATATTGAATGCAACATGTGTTTGTTCGTTAAATGCTTTTGTTATTTTTCTTCTATAAAATTTCTTACATGTTGTATTTATTGTTAAAAGAGTCTCTCAATTGCTTCCCATCTTTTGTGCTTTTAATCAAAGTGAATATTATCATGTGTAAATTGTAAAGGATATTGCTAAAATCGAGTCAAAATCAAAAAAAAAATCCTACAAACTTCTTTTTGTTTCTTTTGATTTTATTTTCATTTGTGATTAAAAACACGCTTAGTGTATATTTCAAATTATATCATGTAGTATACAGGCTTTCCGCCAGACAATTTAACACGAACTTAAAAAAAATTTTAATAAGTGATATACTGTACCAGCCTTGTGTTTAAAAAACACTTTGTGTATATTTCAAATTATATCATGTAGTATACAGGCTTTCCACCAGACAACTTAACACGAACGTTTAGAAATTTAGATGAGTCATATAAGGTATAAAAATGAGACACTTTTGAAAAATTTTATGTTTTTAAGATTTTAGACTCCTCTGTAGGACTCGAAAAATATTGCAAAGGTAAAAACAGAAATTTGACCTATAATATGAGAAAAAAAATAAAACTGTCTCCTATTTTACCTTGAAAACGTTCAAAAATGAGACAGATCAGGCAAAATGTGAGACAGTGATAAAATTCACGTATATATAAATAGTAAGATCGCCGTCTAAACCAAAAATAAGACATTCAGGGTAAAATACAACAGATAAGTGCAAAAATATTTATTTATAGAAAAACAGATCTACGAATGCACACGACAAAAGCTTCTGTAACGTTTTTAAAAGTTTTATAATACAAATAAAGCTATGGATTTTGTAATTTTAATTTTGAGCCTATTATTTAGAAAATAATGAAATAAATTTTAGGTAAGACGTCCTTACAACTGCTGCTATCAGTTTATAACAGAAAATCTATCGGAATTCAATTATTAGTATTTTTTATTTAAGTGTCTCACTTTTACACCACTTGACCTTATTGTACCAGCCAAAAGTAGAGAAACCAGTTAAAATTGTATACGCATAAATCTGATCCTTTATAAACTGTCAAAGAACAAATGTTGTATTTGTAAACTTTAATGCCGTTCTCAGTTCACATGTTTTGGCGATTTAATACAAAATCATGTAGAGTCGGGGACTTTTTAAATTGCCTCCCTCGAAAATATAAAATATTCCTATTTGGAATTTGGAAAAGTAGTTTAAACCAAAACAAAAAAATTGTGAACCTTACCTCTGTCTGTACACATACATATTTAAAAAATATTTTTTTTTTGATTTCTTTAAATGATTAATTTTGACAGAAAAAAGACACCACGGCAATTTAAAAAGTCCCCGACTCTACCTTTTAGTCTCGTTTAAAAAAATGCTGGAAAAATATTTTTTCTGCGTAATTTTAGGCGAAAATGGGAATTACCATTCCGAAAGAGACGTAAACGTTGTGTCCTAAAAATTTTACAACAATTGAATAATATTACATTTTAAAATCGCTAAAAATTACCAATATTTTAATATCTTCCCCAATATTAATCATATTTGCTAATTTTTGAAAATTTACATATACAGGGTGTATGGCACATGAACCGTCAAAAATTTTTGGGATATTGTTGAGGTTATTTGCGACCTTTTCAACCTTGGAACTTGGGTCCTTAGAGTCGCGGCTAAAGAGATATGAATTTTTCAATTTTTTTTCTCAAATTATCCAAAATCCCACCTTTAAACCCTCGTAAGCTTTTTATTAATGTCTGGAAAAGAACCAGTTTTTTTTATAATTCTGTAATCTTATGCTTCTTCAACTAATTAATAGATTTGTTAAAATTGATGTACCAAAGGGACATACGAGGTTTTTTTATTGAAGAACATTAGTGATTTTGTGAAAGAAAATCAATTTCAAAATTAAAAATCAAAAAAAGTATCGACAATTGAGAACTTTTTCTTTTAAAAACTTTTTAGTTGATTACCTTTCTAACGGTATGCTACACATTGATAAAAAAAACATTTCTGCTTTAAAATACGGATATTCCGTCAGAAGAGCGAGACTCGTTCGGAATTGGTAAGAAAAACAATTTGATGTTTATGATTGTTTACCTACTTAAACAAAAGTTAAACTTTTAACAATAATGTATTGTGTTCTTTATTTATAAATTTTGTTCGAAACGATCATAAACATCAAATTGTTTTTCTTATCAAGTCCGAACGATTATTGCCCGTCTCACGGAATATCCGTATTTTAAAGCAGAATTGTTTTTTTTTATCAATGTGTAGCATACCGTTAGAAAGGTAATCAACTAGAGAAGTTTAAAAAAAAATGAAGTTCTCAAGTGTCGATACTTTTTAAAATTTTTAATTTTGAAACTGATTTTCTTTGACAAAATCATTAATGTTCTTCAATAAAAAACCTCGTATGTCCCTTTCGTACATCAATTTTAACAAATCTATTAATTAGTTGAGGAAGCATAAAATTACAGAATTATTTTAAAAAATGCTGCTTTTCCAGACATTAATAAAAAGCGAGGGTTTAAAGGTGGGATTTTAGATAATTTGGGAAAAAAATTAAAAAATTTATATCTCTTTAGCCGTGACTCTTAGGACCCAAGTTCCAAGGTTGAAAAGGTAGCAAATGACCCCAACAATATCTCAAAAAATTTTGACGGTTCATGTGCCGAACACCCTGTATACATTTACATGTAGACTATCTTTTGTCCAATTGTTGTGAAATTTTCCGGACATGTATACCTTTTGCGTCTTTTTCGAAAGGTACGTGCCATTTTTGCCTAAAAATACACAGAAAAAACTATTTAGTTTTTTTTTAGAGTGACAACTTATTTTGTATCGAAAATCGCCAAAACCCGTGAACTGAGAACTGAATTGAAGTTTTCAAATGCACTACGCCTTTGACAGTTGGTACAGGAACAGAACTATATAAAATTTTTCTCTAGTTTTTGACCGGTACTGTAGTTTGTAACTCTATGCAGTGGATACATTTAGATTTCTTAGAAAAGTATACTTGTCTTGTATTGTCTAAATTTAGTAATAATTAATTGCTTTGTAAAAAAAAGCCATTCGTCGTTAAATTCATTTGCAGGCGTCATACACCTTAATCATTAAATTTATAGATTTCTTTTGTGTGTATCTGTGCTTCCCTAATTTGTATTTTTTTTCTAGGGATCTACGAAAATATTCGAGAATTTGATGAAGCGGCATGACAAGGTATTTTTTTATTAACAAGATTATTTAATTTGTTTTTCTGTTCAAGTTTTATTATGACCAAAATCAATTATTGCTTTCTATTTAAACAGTATTCTTATTGGTATTTGATATATTTAAAACATTGTAAATTGTTTTATATTATGTTTTTAATTAAAAAGTGATAAAAGAATAATAAACTAATTTTTTGCATAGCTTTGCAACTAGTATAGTCCTTGCCATACGCAGTTATACTTTTGTGACTTTGACATAATATAAACATATCGCACCCCCGCTAAAAAATAGTCACAACTCAAAAAACATTGTTTTGAGAAAATCGCTGTTAAAGAATTCAGTTCATTAGAGAGATTCATTGACTCAATGTAATTGGTGCAGTACGTTTCTCAGAAAAAATGATTTTTGTCATTTTTAGTTAAAAAAAAGACAAAAGCCCGATATTGTGACACTTTTTTAGAACAAGGCATCATGACGTTGTAAATCAGGATGTCACGCAGGATGGTAAATAATATAAAAAAAGAAAACAAATAAAGAAGAAACTTTGTATTTATTTTTAAAGTTATAAAATGCTGAATAACAACTGGGAATGTGATTATTCTCTAATAAATTCAAAAGATTTTTTTCTTATTTTCCTTAATTCTAAGTACAATGAACAATTCAAAAAAACAGTCACAACACAAAAAAGAACAGTATTTTACTTGTTATATGGGTCAGATTTAACCAAGAGTTCACACGAAAACCTTCACAACTCGAAATGTGACTCTTTTCAGGATGAAACTCCACGTTCACGCTGTTATAAAGTCAAAAGTGACACTGTAAAGGAACGCATCCTCAGCTAAACTGGACAAAAATAAAAAGAGTCACATCGCCATTTCGCGGTGAATTGTCGAAACATAAATGTGATGCTTTTATGGAAGAAAGTACAAGTTATTTCGATGATGGCGGCAGGTTTATCTCAATAAGGGCGATTTTTGAGTTGTGACTCTTTTTCAGCGGGTGTGCGATATTTCCTAACCAGAAATATTTAAAAAATTAAATATGTTATTTTGGTATAAAATTAAAGGTAGTATTCTGACAAAATAAACGCAATAAATGCACAGGTAAAAACAACTCAAAGACATGTCGTTTTTCAGAATTTTTCTTGTTGCTGTCATTATGCACATCAGTGGCGTATATAAAAAAAAGTTTCGGGGTGGGCCCGAGACAGTTTTAGGGGGGGGGGGGGCGAGACCTCTTGAGGCTATATTTTATACTATTTTATGTTTGTATTCATGAAATATGTGGAAAGTATCCAAAAAAATCTTAGTTTCTGGGGGGGCCCGGGCGCATATTCATATCTATCACCTGGAATAGCGAATCGGGTGAGCCCGAACGTATGCCGGACCTAGGCTCTTATCTATCACTTGTTAAGCAACGCGCCTTCATAACTAGCACCTTCAGCTGTGTAGCGAGCCATGTGCTTTTGTCTTATTTTGCGAAAAAGATGAACCTATTTTTACCCTCAACATATAGTTACTATCACATTGATGATTGTTCATTCAGAGTGAACTTGTCAACGGAAGAAGAAACGGAGGTGAGTTGTATTCACTGTTTAGGGTTCGGTTCGGAACAATGGTTCGGTTCGGTTCGGTTTGGTTCGGAACAATGGTTCGGTTCGGTTCGGAACATTGATTCGGTTCGGTTTGGTTCGTATTATTTTTACCACCTCATCAAAATCAGCTTGCCAATATTTGCGTGATGACAGACACTCACAAAAATTATTCAATGTACTAAAATATCGCGATTGCACATGCTGGTTATGAAGACGCGTTGATAACATGTGATGGATAAGAGCTGCGCTCGAGCTCGATTGATGCGCGATACCAAGTGATAGATATGAATATAACATGTGATGGATACGAACTGAGCTCGGGCTCGTTCGAATCGCTATTCCAGGTGTAACGGGCGAGCGGTCATTATGTATATTTATTTAATTATTTATTTAAGGCAACTACTTTATTTAGTTTTTATGTGAATATTTTGTGAGATAGTAATGAATGAATGAACCCAATAGAAACAGGGATAGAGTGGAACACAACACCAAGATGACACATGCGAGTCTTTCCTGGTGCGCTTCATCTGAAACAATGTAGACCTCTGGAAAAACAAAGTAGTTCTCGGGGCTGAATCCATGTTGGCGTTCTACAGTCTTGTTAGTACATGAGTAAGCTTACTTACCAATTCAAATCTTAAACCTCTAGACAACTGCTACTCGATTGGATGATATTTCTTTTTCACTATATTTCACTGTTTTGTTTTGATATGTTTCTGATATGAACTGCCCATCAAAGTTATTTAGATCAGGCCAATCTGAGATTAACTAAACTTCTTGATTTGATCTGAATTAGCTTTTTACCAATTTTTAGCTATAATGCACTACTATACTCAGCTTGCTCTAACATTAAATAATCGATAGGTTGTTCATCAGATCTGTAGTTTTATTTTTAATTTTGTTGTTAAATAAAAAGGCCTTGTTTCTGGACTAGGCAAGTGTATATTTTAAAATAAAAAGATGAAAATATGAAAATATGACAACTTAAAAACAATTTGAGAAAAATGGGACAAAATTAATTATTTGACAAAATTAAACAAACAAAGCTAAATCATGTTTTATTTTAGGCAATTCTATTTCCACCCTCTTCCCAAGTATTTTAGACTTTAAATAAAAATCCCAAGTATAGGCAAAAACTTGATAAATTAATAAAAATACCAACATTACCCATGTTTTAATCAACTGATTTAAAACCCATTTTGATCCCAAAATAGTTTCCCACAAATCAAAAGTAAATACACAGAATTGTCTAAAATTATCCAAGTTTGTCAAATAAAGAAAGGGTTGAGGCAGCGTAATAATTGATACTTGACATTACTTACAAAAGTTAAAGTTTAAAGCACGCGCTTATATTTTAAAACCCGACTGACTTTTCAAAACTCTAAGACGGAACTAAATTTTAACTTTACAACTTGAAAAAAACTGCTCTCAGATTATCCCTTCTTATTTGACATATTTGGGTAGGCGTCCCTAGATTGGAAAAAACCTATACATATACATATTATTCCTAAACTTTTGTGTTTAAAAACAGAGACATGAAATAAAGTCAGTGACACAAAAAAAGAACAAAACATCAAATTTTCCCTGACTTAATTTAAGTAAAGATGGCCTACTCTTAAAGACGTCCCACGGGAACACCCACAAATAAGAAAATTCAGTTAAAGCTCAAAGTCACCCTAGATTACCTAATTTCGGAAAACAAAGAAAGCTACTTCAAAAGTTACCTAAACTGATCTAAAAAATGAAACGAACATCCTAGTAATGTCCAGTTTAAAATTTATTAATTATTTATCAAAATTGACCAATAAAAAAAAACACTTTGCCTTTAAAGAAAGTGCCTACGATTTTTTTGCTTTTAAAATCGAAACCGGGTTGGCATATAGCCTAAGTTGAGAAAACCCGGTGAAAAACTCAACTGCTATTTTCCAGAAAATTTCCAATTTTCTCTTAAAAAATATGACAAATCAAATCTTATATTTACATAGCCTTTAGTAATTGTTTGATTTTTCTACATTTAGTAATTACTAATTAACCACTTTGAAGTATTTAATGAACCACTGCTCAAAACAATACGTGACCTTTGAAACTTGCAATACTACGATATCCAAACGAAATCAATATGATCAAAATTAAGTGACACGGAAAATCAGTGAAAACTGGATCTATTTACCTGAAAATGAAATAAGGAAGCAAAGTCCATCAAATCTAAAAAATAACTCAATTTTGTCGTTTTTGATATCGCTATAATCAACTTTAAAAGTTCTGTTCATATGTATGATCGTGACAAGAAAATTCGCAACATAAAGAAAAGCTACTATGAAAAGTTGGTTTTAATTTAGGGAAATATAAAATATTTCTCGGTCTATATATATCTGTCACTAAATCCGAAAACATTAAGAAAAGTATAAATCAATAGACAAGGGTCTTATCTTATAAATCAATAGACAAGGGTCTGAATCTAAAAGCCACTTAACATTTTTAAAGCTTAAGAGTTTGTTTAAAGTGTGACATTAATTGGCTATATATTTTCCTAAAATTACAAATATTATGTCAAAATTAGAAAAGCTCTCTTGTCTGGTCTTTAAGAGTGTAAAATATACGAACCACATGTTTTTCTGCTATGGGAAAAAAACTTTAGCCGATATTATATTATATTTAAAGAAATAGACCTTAACAAAAAATCTGAGAAATATTCAAAATAAAATATGGGAAATTCTGTTACACAGGTGATAGATATGAATATGCGGCCCGGGCCCCTCAGGCCCCCCCGTATATACGCCACTGATGCATATGATAAACAAAGAGGTTGGAAATGTCACAAAAGTGTGCCTATAGCAAGAACTATACATCGTTTTTTTATTTTTGGTCGACATAAATTCAGTTTTAAATTTTGTCATTTTTAACTTAATAATTAAAAAATTTTAACTCTTGATTTCGGTCTATTATTATGTTTATTTTGGGAGATAAAAATAATACATTATAATATAGATTTTAAAATAAATTAATTAAGTTTTGATTTATAACTATCACTAAATATCTAAAAATTTTAGAAACTGTACAAGGCAATGATTTCGGTTAACTTTCTTAAATTAAAAAATATATATATTTTATCCAGTGATTGCACTGATTCCACTTTGTAATCCATTTTTAACACCATTTGCGACATTTGATAAGATTCCACCACCATTTCCAGGATATACTGGTTCATTATTACTGTCAACAAAAATAAAGTACTGGCCGTTGAAATCTGTAGCGTTGCTGTGCTCTCCTATTACTGTCAGAATGTTTTTTCGGCATAAATTGGTGAACATTCTTAACGTACTGTCACAGTTTCTAGCTAAATAATTGTTATTGTTGATGGTAATATTGAAAATCGTGTGAGATTTACCGTGGCTGCAACTAACTAAAAAATCAGATGCAAAAATATTATGATAACACTAAAATGCTTTAGTGACTATAACCGCTTATTTGACAACGAGAAGTTTAAATTACACATTGGAAAGGGGCTATTTGGCTCTAGAAAAGTTCGGCGCCTGAAAAAATATTTTTCTGAAAGAGGTTTATATATTACTTTATATCAAAATGATAAAAATACTCTGCCAATATATGGGCCCCTAAGCTCACACTAGGTACTATAGTTATAGTGTACGTGTGAGCTAATATAACTAAAAACTAAAATATATTTTATTCAACTCCAGACTAAATTACCTTTTGTTTGATACCACACAAGCCATGTTTTGACTTAAACTCAAATTTTTGAAATCTACCCCCACCGTTAAAAAACAAAAACTAAAATGTATTTTGTTAAACTCCGGACTCAATTACCTTTCGTTTGATATCACACACACGCCATATTTTCACTTAAACTCTAATTTTTGAAATATACCCCCACCCTTTTTTTTAAATAAATTAAAATGTATTTTGTTTAACTCCAGACTCAATTACCTTTCGTTTGATATCACACACGTCATATTTTCACTTAAACTCTAATTTTTGAAATCTACCCCCACCCTTTTATTTGGTTTGTGTTCGGTGGATTTTGTTCATTTTTAAACGGGACCATCTCGTCCCAAAACCCAGCCTAGGTACCAAATTTCATTAAAATCGGCCAAGCGGTTTTTGAGTTATGCGCGTTGGTCGTTACAGACATACAGACAGACAGACAGACAGACAGACAGACAGACAGACAGACAGACAGACAGACAGACAGACAGACAGACAGACAGACAGACAGACAGACAGACAGATAGACAGACATACAGACAGACAGACAGACAGACGGCGCAACAAAAAAGTTTCAAAATCTTCTGAAACGCAAAGATATATAAAAATTTTTGAAATCGGAGCAACTTTTTTTTTCTCGAAAAAATTAGGATCACCATAGCTCACACTACTATAGTATAGTATATGTGTGAGCTAAAATTTACTATTATTTTTATTTATCTATTCTATTTAGCCTTCTTCGATCCATCTTTGGACATAGGTCTCCCCCAATATCTTTCACTCTTCTCTGTCTAAAGCCGTGTTCATCCATCTAGTCCCCGCGTGTTTTTTTAAATCGTCCGCCGATCTTATTTGGGGTCTTCCCCAACTTCTTTATTTTTATACCAGTTTTTGTTTGGCTTTTTAAGTAATTTTCCGTATTTTCGTTTCAAACTCCCACCCTGTATTTATTTTAAAAGTAAGGTTTTGTTTAGTTTGATGTGGTTTAATTTTGTTTGGTTTGATTAGGTTAGGCTAGGTTAGGTTATTACCTCAACTTTGCCCAGAATAACACGGGAGTAGAATAATAAAAAAAACTTTTAGCGCTTTTATATTATGTCGGTATAAAAATGTTGCCGTATAAACAATAGGGACTTATTGGAAAAACTTACCTTGTTTTAAAATCGGCAGTATTGTGACAGATTTACATATAAAAAGCAACTGCTTTCATTTAAAATTCGGCCTTTGTGTATTTAAGAACCGGATTTATTAGTGCCTGTTTTCATTAAATGAAAGTTAGCGACTTTATTTTTAAACTTGACTTTGGTATGTGAATTTCGGGAGATCGGTTGTTAGTTTTCTTTGTAAATCTGTTAGAATAAAGCCGACTCCAGAATAAAGTAAGGTTTTATTTTAATAAGTCTTTTATTCTAAACCGATTTGTCGTATAAACACCATTAAAACCGTTTTAAGTACTAAAACATTTTATTTTAAACCGCTTTTAGATACATATGAACGTAGTAATTGAAAGGTTTTTTTAAAGCCTGGAATTATACTGGATTTATAGTGAGTATGTAAAATAAAAAGTACATTAATTATTCTACCGGTCAAGCGGATTAAGAATTCCGAATTTAATAATTATTTGATCATAAGAGTTTTTGCTAAATTAATTTTTGAAAATCAAAACTGCCCATTTGCTCAAACATGTACAAAACTAAATTCAGATATCTCCATAACTATTTACAGCAAGGTCGTAACATATATGGCTTGTTTGAAGGGTCTTTAAAGTACCCTTCGAATGATTTATCCTTAGAACATTGAACTACTAGAAGCAGCATAACCTCATGCCATAGGCAGGTTTGTTTGAGTAAATGATCTCCAGACATTGTTGTCAAGTCAATTTGAACACATTCCTAAACCTTTAATTATACAAACATTTCTTTGTAAATCTTAAAAATAGTACAAAACCATAAAACAGCAATAAACTAGAGAATACTTTTTTATATCAAAAATGATTCAACATTCTATTGTAGCAAGTATATTATTTTTTGAGTACAAAATCGTGCAGGTATATTTATATTTGAAACAATGTGGCAGGTTAAGAACCGGCTGTTTCTTTACATAACAATCCTTAAAATATTTAACTACGCCTGTGTTTTGTTTACAGATAAATAAGCTGTTTACTTACTTGTAAAAGGACCGTTTATTTCCTACGGCATAGGATGTTTTACACACCTCGCACTTTTTTACCATAATGACTTTAACGCAAAAAACAATAAAAAACACAAAATCACAGGTTTTTTAGCGCGGATCACCTTTTAGTCGACAACGATTCAAAATACAATGACGGCCATCAACAACAAGTGACAGTACGTCATCGACCACGTCGTTGTTGGCGAGGTTGCAGCGCTGTTAATTTTTTCGAACGTTTAAAGGATACAATTATTATTAAATAATGTAATTTGACAAAAGTAAAAATATTTTATTGTATTTATCTTGGTGGAACTAGTAAGATAGGCTCTTATATTTTATTTTACAAATACCGTTTATTTAATTATACCTTTTTAGTTATCTTATCACATTATGTAAATGTGGCAATTTGGGTTCCTTTCCCCCCTGGCCCCTTTGTAAATATTAGACTCAATCAATAAGAAATCATGCTGCTTCTACGGGGTTTAATGTTCGAAGGATGTATCACATAATGTAAGTTTTACAAAAAGGAAATCCAAAATAAAAAAAAATATTTATTTAATTTTTGTTTTAATTTTGCAGTTGTGTTTTGCAAAAAACTTTTTCTACAACGCTCAAACAAAAAGTTTACTGGATATCTTCGATTTCTAAAAATTTCTTAGCCCCGAAAAACATGACATAAGCAATTATAATTTTCATAAAACACGCTAACTGCACTGCACCCCTCTTGTCTCTTTACGGCCACTAAGACGCGGTATTACCACTTTTACTAAACCTGGACCAAACTTACATGCATCAAAAATATTCAGACTGAGACATCCCGGTTGAATGGGTCCTCCAAAAGAAATATAGTAATCGTGGTTGCCAAACGCACTAAGGAATCCCAAAAATCCCGCATTTGTGTGAAAACCATCTACGAATTCTGCGTCACTTTCGTCTATCCTTTTATCAGATGAAAGGTGAATTGGAAATTCGAAAAGAGGGGCTGCAGCATCGAGGGCTAAAATAAATGTGTAGGAGAATGTAATACAGGATGTCCCATTTAAAACGTTCCACCCGGGATTTCTTGACAACTGCTGAAAATTTAAAATATGCCGAGACACGTTGATTTTGTTTGCGAGGGGGCGCGTCTCACCCCTTGATTTTAGGGTCACTGCTTCCTGGATGCAGTGACCCTACTTGATTTTGAATAGGAAAAACCATACAATTTCTGGTCTAAATACTCCTGATAAAAAAATTTTTTCGTATAATCAAAAGGCCTTTTGCCTCATTGACAGAAATAAAGTCCAGGGTCGTTTACAAATTTTTCGCAAGGGGGAAGAATGAAATTTACGAATTTTTTAAAGCTCTGCGCCATTTTGGATTTTAGACATATGTAAAATTTTGAAAAGTCAAGTCATTTGTGGCAAAAATGGCCGATTGGGTCCAAAGATATAGCGCGTTCAAAAAGTGACACAAAATTACCTGATATTCTGTATATCTTCTCCCCACCACTGTGTTTTTGGATACGCTTTCCAATAAATGAGGAAACCTGTGCACCCAAAGAGTGACCAATCAGGTGAAGATTTTTAAGGTTTGCCTTATTTTTTTCCAAAATGTTATTCCACAAAAAATCAGCTACGGCGTATCCTACGTGCTCTACACATCCTAAAATAATAGATTAAAGATGTTGTTAAGCGCAGTAAGTCAAAAAAAAATTATTTTTAAAACTTAAAAACGATGGGAAAAGTAGGGGAGATTGGTATAATATGTCACACTTTTTTTTAAAACGCTCATATATTTTTTAAAAATGGAGTTATAAAGCTGACAAAAATACATAACTTATACTTAAATATTAGTCTATCGTATAATATAAAAATACGTTATAAAACACTAAAATAAAAGTAAAAAAATATTTAATTTGGAAAGTAATACAAATGTGCCATTTTATTCAGCAAGTTGAAGAAAGTGGCACACATCTCTGCACCTAACTTGAAAACTTAAATTTTACCTTAAAAAATCAGAAATTTAAGAGTGCAGTCTCTTATGAAAAAACAACTTGATTCCGAGGTACTTTTGGCCCCAAATTTTTCTTCCTAAACAAAGATATTTTTCGGAAATTTTTAACGGTAAAGCCCATCACACACAAAAATGCATAAGCGCATAGCATGGCACATAGTGGTGCAAAGCCAATCAGCGATCGAATAGCAGCGGCCATATTGGATTTGCGTAAGAAAAGTCCATAAGGTTGAACTTCCATGCGCCATGCTATGCGCTATGCATTTTTGTGTGTGATCGGCTTAAAGCGTAAATCTAGGGTTCGCTAGTCTTAGTTTCTTAAATTATGACTTATTTTTTAAAAAATATTGACCCAAATATGTTAAATATTTGCTCATTGTCATGATATCTGCAAAACAAGAGAAAAATTGCAAAAAGCACCACTAGAGAACTCTAGATCCAAGCTTCGTCCACTAAATAAAAAAAATTTGAGGTCTAAATTTATCACCCTTGCAAGCGAAATTTACATGTAAAAATTCAAAGGCCGAAAGTGGTGGGAGGTTGCTGTAGGAGAGACAAACCATAGGCCAGTTAAGTGATATACAAATGTGAAAAAATGAGATTTTATCACATGCCCCCAAATATGTATTTTATTTATTTTTGTTAAAAATAGAAAAAATTATCTCTACTATTTCTTACCAGACGCTTTCAAATAGTTTTCCCTAGCTATAGTGCGCCAATCTACTGCTAAGGTTTGATTTATTCCTAAACTATGATATGAATCCGTTATATTTCGAACCCAGTCAGCGGTGCCTAAAAAATGTCTCTGCCTGTACGTGTGAGCTTAAGAACTGAAATATATTTTATTCAACTCCAGACTCAATTACCTTTTGTTTGATACCACACAAAAGCCATGTTTAGACTTAAACCCCTCCTTTTTTTTTAAACTATCACACCCACCATATTTTTATTTGGCTTGTGTGCGGTGGATTTTGTTCATTTTTAAATCTCGATCCAACACCCAGCCTAGGTACCAAATTTCACTAAAATTGGGCAAGCGGTTTTAGAGCTATGCGCGTTGGTCGTTACAGACAGACATACAGACAGACGGGGCGGCGCGACAAAAATTTTCAAAATCAGAAGCGCAAAGATATATAAAAATATTTGAAATCGGAACAACTTTTTTTTTCTTAAAAAAATTAGGATCATCATAGCTCACACTACTATAGTAGGCCAGTAGTGTGAGCTAATATAAGATTCTTTCTGACCATATAACACTATTGCATCAGTCTTGTGTGTTCGAGACCCACCGTCTTGTCTTAAACTGCTTGTATAAATGTAAGATGGAACAAATTAATAAAACAAAAAAAATCTTATAAATAAAGAGTGTAATAAACAAGTCGCTTTTAAGTATGATGAAACGTGAGATTTAAAAAAGGTTTGAGACACGTAGATTTTTTAAAAATGGCGTGACATTTTAATTTTCATTTATCCCAGAGAACATTTTACAGAAAGTTTGAAAAAGTCTCTGAAAAGGAGTAGGTTTAACCCCCTGAATTTATAATGGGGAAAATAGGTTAAGAGGCACCTTGTTTTAAGGTCTTTTAAAACTATTTACAAACATGTAAATATTTAAAAGTTTGTCAAAAAGTTTTTGAGATATTTGCACTCAAAGTTGTCTTGGACAAAAAATACTCTGCACATATCTCAATCTCGATGGATTCTTTAAATAATAAAATGTTTTTAAGGACATTTTGAAGGACCTTCAAAACCCTTCCTATAAATCAACAAAACTCACCTTTTGAAGTCCAGCCGTGTATTACCACCTTAAAGTCTTGATTTGGATTTATTGAGGGTATCGCTTCTTTTAGCGAATAATTTTTATATTTTCCGCCCTCTCCATATTGCAATATACGAACCTTAAAAATACGGCTAAAATTATTTAATTCAGCGATTTAAATCGGTTGCTCAAAATGAAATAAAGTATCTACAGATCTATGAAAATACTCTGCCAATCTATGGGCACCTAAGCTCACACTAGGTACTATAGTTATAGTGTGAGCTAATATAATCAAGAACTGAAATATATTTTATTCAACTCCAGACTCAATTACCTTTCGTTTGATACCACACAAGCTATGTTTTGACTTAAACTCATTTTTTTTAATCTACCCCCCACCCTTTTGAAAAAAACTAAAATGTATTTTGTTTAACTCCAGACTCAATTACCTTTCGTTTGATATCACACACGCCATATTTTCACTTAAACCCTAATTTTTGACATCTACCCCCACCCTTTTTTAAAAATAAACTAAAATTCATTTTTTTTAACTCCAGACTTAATTACCTTTCGTTTGATATCACACACGCCATCTTTTCACATAAACACTAATTTTTGGAATCTACCCCCACCCTTTTATTTGGCTTGCGTTCGGTGGATTTTGTTCATTTTTAAATGGGACCATCACGGCCCAAGACCCAACTTAGGTACCAAATTTCATTAAAATCGGACAAGCGGTTTTTGAGTTATGCTGGTTGGTCGTTACAGACAGACATACAGACAGACAGACATACAGACAGACAGACAGACAGACAGACAGACAGACAGCAAAACAAAAAAGTTTCAAAATCATCTGAAACGCAAAGATATATAAAAATTTTTGAAATCGGAGCAACTTTTTTTTTATCGAAAAAATTAGGATCACCATAGCTCACACTACTTATAGTAGTAGTGTGAGCTAAAAAACGAGAATAAACAATAAGTTTTTTAGAATCATAGGTGTATTGATCTAAATATTTGCATAAAAATACGGTTACAGTGAATTAAAAATAAATAAATCCATGATGGAACTGATACCTTCCTAGACCATTAGCACACTTCAAGCACAGATCACCAAACAAATAGTGATTAGTGCTCCAGGGAACTCCACGCTGTATTAGTGTTCCTGTATGTTGACATATTTGGATATAATAGAGCCGCGACCAGCCCATCAATATCTTTCAAAATAAAAGGCAAAACATCTTATCTCTATAGGGGAGACTGTTGCACCTAGAGCATAGTGTACCTTGAAACGATTCGTGCTTATGACAGATGTCACCATCTATCAGCGCAAAACTAAGGTATACTTCCCTCGGGCTTGACCTTCAGTAGTGCATCCATGTTTCAAGCGTCACAGACGTATTTTGAGATTGTGCAAAAAAAATACGTTTTTCCGCCGTGAAAAGTAGCATCATATTCGTATGAAGATAATTTGAGAAGTGGCAGCATTGAAGGAACAAATAATTTTTGCGTGTAATAGTGTTTAATAATGAGTAAAAATACACTGTTATTGTTCTTTGTAAACGTAGCTTTGCCGCGGAAACAGCTATTTTTGGTTATGTTGCACCCTCTTGTACCTTAAAACATCGGTACATCTTGTACCTTGGAACATTCATTATATTTTTATTTCAGATTTTTTTTTTCATTATGCCGCGCAGTAACGAACATAAAAAGAGAGATCCAGTCAATCCAGATTCTCTAAAAAAGGCTAAAAGCTGTTAACTCCACTGATCCAGATAAGAAAATTTCCTATAGGGTTGCAATGAAAATTTATCATGTTAGCCTTGCAACACTTTCACGAGAATCTAAAAAGTATAAAAAAGTTGGAGGTGATAGCTATAAATACACTGCGAATTACGCCGTCAAGCAAGTCTCTTTAAATAAAGACGAAAAAAAGTCTGTTCCAAGGTACAAGACCACCTTGTACCTTGGAACAATTTCTAACTAATAAAAATTATTTTCGAAAACACCTCAGCATTAATATTTGTGAACTTTGTACCTGAATAGATATCTCATCAATTCCGCAAGAAATGGCGTTTAAATATTTTCTCAATCATCACTTAAACTAAAATGTTCAATAATCGTTCCTAGGTACAACAGTCTCCCCTACTCTAGCAATAGGGACCTTTTGAGGCATGCGCAGTTATCTGGTTTGAACACTATCCTTTACTAAAGGATTTTTTCTGGCGGTTTTTTCCTTGTATTGCTCTTTTAGTTTTTTTCGTAGTTGTTTTAGGAACTTTTTAATTAATTTTGCCTACAGAACACAAAACAGGCTTTTGACAGATAAAATAAAAAGTGTATCTGCAAAAGGTCAAAATTGGGCTTCTAAATACCTAAAAAAGAAAAATCGAAACTCACTCAAAATCGTTGCGCTGAATACACGGATAATTATAGAACATTGAGCTGAATAACGAATGAACTAATAAAGGATATCATGTTTGTTTTTATTTGTCAAAAAGTTTGAAATTAAAGTCAGGGAAATTACACAACAGAAATACAACTTTTTATTTCAAACTTTATTTTATAAAATAAATATGTATCTATTCCTGTTTCCTAATTAGCTGTTGTAATACATCAGATAAGAGATATCGATTTTCTAGCTTTCCCAGCAATCCAGAATCTCAAATATTATGGGCAAAAAAGTTAATGCGTTCATCAGCATAAGTTGGATTTAGTACCAAAATTTGAGAGGTAATTGTAGCTTTTAACAAATAAGGATTTAAAATGAAAGGAGAACTTTGGCGCCACCACACCGGTTTTAAATTTGTTTAGTAGTAAACAAACTTAAAGCAGCCTATTAACAAAACTGTTCTGACAGCTGTTACCTCAGAGTAATAACATATTACTCTAAGGCTGTTACCCACTAAGCACAAAATCGTAAAAAACGTTAAATAAATGTTGAAAAAAAAAGTTTTTTTTCTAGCACAAATTTGTGTTAAAATTAAGTCAAATTTTGACATTAAAAAAACATGTTGAAAACCCTAACGAAAATTTCATGTAAAAGCATTACCAAAAATATATTTCTTAATAACGTTAAGAAACCAATATTTAAAAAACCATAAGTTTATTAACATTAAAAATAATACCATCAATATATGGTTATTTTTATCATGTTTTTCCTAGATCTCATTTCTAACGTTGAATTTAAGATATATGAAGCTAATAAATGTTTTGTTTTTTAAACATTAAAAATAATTACACCATAGAGGGCGCTGCCGCATAGTTCCACTTAGGGTCACTGCCAGAACGGGCCATCGCCATTGGCGTAGCTAGGGGTGGGCCAGGGGGGGCCTGGCCCCCCCCTGAAGTCCCTCAGGCCCCCCCTAAGATATTTTAGGCCTCCCCTACCGACTACTAGTAAAAGAACATGACGCTGAAAATACATACTTTTCTATTATTATTCGGGAAATATTCAAATAAAATAGGTGCATTAAAATTTAAAATCATTCAGATAATGTTTACATTTCAGGAAAAAGCCCTTGTCTTGCGGAATTAGGCTTTTTCTCTTTAAATTATCGGTAACTTTTCTGCACTTATGCAATTTCCCGAAAATATTTTTTAAATTTAAACATAATTATGCATATTGAATATTTCATACATATTGGCGACATCTTGTAAAATATTATAGAAGTGTGAGTTGAATTTCGCATTTAATAAAGACAGCGACCTTTGCCCCTCTGTTTCCGAAATCGGGTTGTAGATGTGTTATAAAAGACCTTTTTAAACTGTTTCTCTAAAATAAATATAATAATCTTTTTAGTTTTTTTGAGGGTAGCGTTTAGTGTCTTATGGAAATTTTCCCATTTTGGTGACAATTTCATAACAATTTTCATATTAAGTTTTCCCACGTCGTTAAATGGAATAAATTTGTCGAGCAATACCGGGAAATTTTTAATATTAATACTTCTGCTCTAAGAGCAGAAATGACCGTTTTAAAGAATTGTATTTTTCGGTTAAATCAAACTGTTGGTCATGATTCTATCAAACAACATATAGCAGAAAACACCTATCCAAACCTCTACCAACTTTTTAAAGTTGCGAGTATTCTTCCAATTTCAAGTGCAACTTGCGAGAGGTCTTTCTCTGCCATGAGGAGAGTTTTTAATTGGCTTAGAACAACTATGACTCAAGAGAGACACTCAGGGTTGTCATTCTTATTCATAGAAAAAGATGTTGAGGTCGACTTAGACAGTGTGGTAGACGCTTTCAGTCAGCGACGTAGAAAACTTTCTTTGTAGAATTGCTGAATTACATACTTCCTGTGTATACATATAAATAAGTTGGTAAATGTATTATTAAATTTGTTATATTAAAATATTAGAACATTTAATGCGCGTATTTTTTTTACTCATTGCACACTTTGCACGACTCTTTAAAACCCATATTTGCTTTATGTTCAAGAAAGACCGGGGCCACGACCACCCCTGAAAAGCAAGGCTAGCTACGCCAATGGCCATCGCCATTTTTAGTTGCTTTTCGCTGCGAGTTCATACGAGTCGGTATCAGATACGCTTTTGTGCAATTTTGGTTAAAATATTTACCTTTTGTAGAAACAAACATGGCAAATTAAAAGTACAATTATTAATAGTGATAGTGAATACATATTTGGATACGAATATACACCAGTTGTGTGGAAAAGATGGTAGAGTTACAGAATAACAAATATGTATGCAATGATTTAAATGACGCATCACAAAATTAGGTAAGAAAAGTAGACAATAGTAAAAAAAATGTTTTGTATGGAATATCGCATACCTACGTTATAGTTAATCAGACAGTCACAAATCACCGCGAATGATTAGCCGCCGGACCTATTCATTTGAGGCACAATTCGCAAGCCCCGCAGCGGCGCCAAACGAATGCCTCGGCACGGAACCCCATCCGATCAGAGTGCGAATTTTAAACGAGCATTTAGTTGAATATTGTTTGCCTTGTATTCACTTGATCATTAATGAGAACGAGAGCGAGGCACTTACTACTCTTCTTCACGTCGATTTTCTTTGCGTGAGTGACCTTTTGAGCACTTGTATAGATAGGGAATATGGCTTGAGTCTCGCCGCCTTGTTTTGATGGGCTTTTGAGAATTATTCATTAGTTTTTCAGACTTTAAATTTATCATGGATCCGGACTTTAATGGGAAATATGTGAAAAACAAATTGATCGAATTTCGAATATCAAAGCGCGTTAAAGCGAGATATGAAAGCCCTAGTAAGGTGCCACTTGACTCACCACCTAATCCATAGTAACTTTAATTGTTAATATCTGAAACATATATCAAATAATTTGGGAAAATTTCCCCCAGCAAACAAAATTGACGCTTCCAAGCATTTTTTATTTTATTTGCTAAAAATTCCCAAAAATCTCTATATTTCGTTCTAAAAGAAATACTCAATTTAAAAAAATATAATATGTTTATTGAAAAAACTCGGAAACGCAATGCTCGATTGTTTTTTTGATTTGAAGATCTTAAAGAGCGTCAAAAATTCTACTAGTTTGCCAAGTTAAGCTTTTTTCTATTTTTAATCATAAAAAAAACCAAAAATGTATATATTATAATATAAAAATAATAAATATTATGATCCAAACAAAATTAAACGGAAATCGTGCAGTTTTATCACTCTAAACCGAAATTATCACTAAAATTACTTTAAATACAAACAAATTATTGAAAGTTCAAAACTTACCTTAGTTTACGTAAAAAACGTTTATCCAGTAAAAAAACACTATACCCAGGGTCATCTAAACAAAAGTATGTGCTCAGTGACGTTTAAAGCAGATAAAAAATTAGACTGCGAATTAGCCCAAATTGAACAATTGAATACTTAAGGCTAAGGGAAAAAATGATCGAATGCTTCCTCTGGTAACCCCCCCAACTTTCCCCTCACTAAACCAATTTTCATAAATATTTTTCGAACTTTTGGCATTTAAAGTTTACTTTTCATCTCGATTTTTAGGGATAAAGGTGTTAATTTTATTATCGGGAAACAAAGAATCGGGATAAAAAATAACTCAAACAGTGAAAATCAAAAAAAAAAAAATCAAAATCTAAAAACAACAAGATAACTCAGAATATAAACTGAAAAGTGCGAAAAATACCGTTTATAACTCGTGATAAAAGTATCTCTTGACAAAATTTTTCGCCACGGAATTAAAAGAGCCACTTTTATCGTGCAACCTTACTACATAATAAACTATTATTAGATATATTAAATAAGTAAAGAAAAATATTTGAAATAACTTTCCTGTAAAATTTAGTACCTTTGTGTGTCATTTACATATTTTAACAAAAGGTGGCGTTAGAGAGTTACTCTCTCCAACAATAAACATAATATAAAACTCTATAAATATTAATGGTTAGACAACCTACCTTCACTGCAGCGTTGCCAGGTCTACTGATTTTTCAGTAGATCTACTGCTTTTCAGTCTTTTTCTATTAAATACTGTTTTTACAGTTTTTAAGAAATATGAGCAGTAGATCTACCGTTTTTGTTTTCCAAGAGAATTTTTAGGGGACCTAGTTAGTTACCTATTCAAAATATTTATAATTTTTACTTGTGAAAAAATGATATGAAAACGCCCACTTCCGTATATATTTTGAATTTCGCGCTTCTTCGTGGAATGTAATAGCAATTTCAGCTTCACTGCTCTGAACTCACTCGCGGGTAGAGCGGTAACGTCACGGATTTCTCTCCGAGCACCCCGGGATTGATCTGAGATCGAGCGGGATTGGTCGCCTACGGAGCAAGGGCAAACACGACCTTTTAAACACTTGCTCGAAATTTTGTGAGTTAATCTTAACAAATAAAAAATATTGTTGTTTTATAATTTTTTTATTTAATTTTTTTTGGTGTAATGAGTATATGAATTAAAATTTTCTAGATGCAAAACACGGAAACACTTATAATAACACAAATATACCAAAATTAGAAACAAATTAATTAGATCTAAAAAATGGGGTTATGTTCTTTTTTATCTGAAACGTTGCTCGACAATTTGCAGGCAATAGTCGAGCACGCAAATATTTTGTAGGGTACTTCATGCTTTTTTTAGGTCGAACGCCTACATCCGTTTTAGAGCAATTTTCGAGCACTCGAGGGCAGTTTTCGAGCAAAAGTCGAAATCGCTATAAGTGCGCGCCGGGGATCCCCTCGTCGGTGTCGTCACGTGGACTGCCAAAAAAAATCTACTGTTTTTTTACAAATCTACTGCTTTTTTAAAATTCAACCTGCAACGCTGGTTCACTGACCCTTGTTTGAAGCAGGGATGGAAATAACGGGTCGTTTAACGTCAACGTTCCATCCAATGTTGCCAGACTTTTTTGACGACTTTCCTTCAACTAACTCATCAACTTCCTTTATATCCTTCAAAACAGTAACAGGTGGGTGGTCGACAGACCAAAAAAATCTTTATACCATGAACAATTTTTTTAAATAAAATTGGAAGAAAAAACCAAGCACAATTTACCTACCCACATAGCACAATCACGTGTTTATCACAAAAAAAAAGAGTGAGAAAAAACGTTGATTTTAAAAGGTGCTAGAAAAAAACGTTTATTTTTTTATGAAAACAAGCTTAATAGGTCATTAATTAACCCTCTAAAAAATACCGTTGCTAAAAACGGCGTTGTAATAACGCGTAAAAACTTTATTTTCAAGTGAATTGGAGTAGATATTAGCGCCTTTTCTACACGAATTTCAAAACGCGACTTGCGGGGCTTTTCGACCAAATGTTTTTAAGATTTTACTAGAAACAGCGCCACCTATTGGCGACATTTTTTACTTTGACGAAATCTATCCAGGAGTGCTTGCCTCTAAACTCCAAAACCCAGTTAATGAACTGATCCTTCACGATCACGACGCATCGGTTATTAACCTGATAAAGACACATTAATATTGTGTATTGTGTGAAAGTGTTTACTGTTGAAAAATCTTGTTTAGCTTTTAAAGAAAACATAAGGTATGTATAGAGATTTTGTCTTGCCTTGAGCGCCATCTTTGAAAGTTGTAGTCTTAAACTAGTGAACTTTTAGAACTTCCTTTCGTGTCACTTTTAAGTTAAAAATCGCGAAAAAAAAAACGCAAAAAGTTATTACTCTTAAGAAGTCTTTATCTAGAGGGCTTTTAGCATAGCCTTTGTTTGATTAAAAAACATAGAAAAAAAACGTGACAAATTAATACGTGACAAATTAATATGCAACAAGTTAGTAAAAAAGACGTTACATACATAGCACCAGCAACTTCAGAAAAAATTAAATTTTTATAGCTTGATATTCCTCCGTCTTTTTAAGTTATCTTTAACCATGTAGATTTAACAAAACAAATATTACATGGCATGGCATACAACTTTATTATTTTTGTTCACGTTAATTTAACGTTGATGTGATTTTTGTGCTATGTGGGAAATAAGTTAAGTTTTGTAAAATTATTTGAATTCGAAATATATAACTTTGCCTCAAAATAGTCAAAATCCTTCAAATTCGGATAAAAACCTTCAATCCTTCAATAGTCAAAATTTTTGTTTAAATCCCTTCATATTGAAGGAAAACCTTCAAATCTGGCAACACTGGTCCCATCCCTACTTTCAATCTATTTATTTGAATAACGTTTATAGGGATGGGAATAACGTGTTAACATATTATCATATTAAGCACCTCGATTGGCATGGACCGGTTACCTGTAAGTCTGTCGAAATTTCGATATTAAAATATATATCGAAAAATTACTGAGCGAAAAAAAAATTACCTCATTTATGGAACTAGTATTCTGAAAAACAAATTTCTTGGCAATATTTAAAACCTGACCAACAGTAACATTAAGCAATTGGGCAACAAAATCGGTGACATCGGGCAAATTAGCATTGAGTGAATCAAAAGCGGAAGCTATGTCGTTGCCTTTGCCTGTAAATGGAATACTTAGAAAATGGGAGTAGGCTAAAATAAAACAGAAAAATGAAAAATGTTAAATCTAACACCACCTTCCCAAAATTATTTTCCAATCTTTAAAAGCATACTTATAGATCATGATCGTTTTTGTTCATAAAAAATAGATCATCAAAATAATACTGTACTTCCAGACATGCTACAAAGCTGAAATTTGGCAGACTGATAAAAATTATGACCAAACAATGGAGCAATCCCTTGGAAAAAATTAAAAAACCCCTAAATTTAAATTTGCTTCCCTATAACTGTAAAGTTATGTGAAAGTAACATTGCCCACTTCCGGAAACTCTAGAGAGCTAGCTATGGAAGGCCGATAGAAACTATTATAAAACTATAGAAAAATATTAAAAAACCCCACAATTTTAATTAACTTCCCTCCCCTATAAATTTTAATGTAAATTTACGTTAAAGTAACATTGCCCACTTCGAGCAGTACGCGAAAATGGTATTCCGTAAAAGGAATTGAGATAAAGTAAAGCCAAGTTCTCTATTACAAATTTCAAAATGAAAAAAAAACATTTCCAATCTAGGAAGAACTTTTCATTTTGAAATTTGTATTAGATATAAACTTGGCTTTACTTTTATCTCAATTCTTTTTACGGAATACAATTTTTGCGTATTTGGCTTTTTTTACATGAAATGTTTTTGTTATGATTTAAATTTTTTGTCAATAATATACAATTAAGCGAGGGTAAATAAACTTGTGACTTTAAACTCGTATACCATCTTAAAAACAATATGGCGGGATGCGATAACAATATTTTTTTGCAACCCAACAAAAGTTTATCTTAGGTTTCATCTTATGGCGAATTCTTTTGGGAAAAAAGTGCAGCACTGGTGCGCCACTAGTGCAGTTTTTGTATTCTTTTGGGAAAACTAGTGCAATTTTTTGTATTCATTTGACCCACTGACAAGCCCAGTGTTGCACTCAGTGCACATTTTTTGGTACGCGCTCTCCGAGCTCGTGTTGCACTAGTGCACTTTTGTATTCTTTTGAAACTGCACTGGGGCAATTTTTTGACAGCACCAAAACAGTGTCAGTGGACTACGAGTGGCCCACTAACTTTCTCAAAAGAATTCGCTATTAGTGTCGATTTAAGAGCAAAAACTTATACTTACGATAATTCAAGATACAAAGAAGGGTTACAAAAATAACTTTTCCAGTCATTTTGATTAAGTTTTAAAAATTTTAATTTAAAGTTAGTTACTAGCTTTCAGCCCCTAGCGTCAAAACAAGGAATAGTGAATACATTTTACTCTCTCCATCGAATTTATTGGTGACATTATAGAGATATAATATAATACAGGGTGACTTTAGGTCAACAAACAACTACTCAGGCCTAGATTTTTTTTGCGATTATTTTAATGGTTTCTGTCTGTTTGTCTGTCTGAGCCACAATAACTCAAAAACCGACGAATTGATCTTAATCAAATTTGGCACAAAAATTTCACATTACCCGTTGATGAGGTCATTAAATTTGGATGGGGGTCGGGGCTACGAAGAAATCATAATTTGAGAACCACAGCAGCTATAAAACGAGGTTTTTAAAGTTAGATAAGAAATTATAGTTAACAAAACTTGTCTTATTGTGGAACTTCGTCAGAATTACGGTTTGTGAGGCATATGTTTTTCAATTCTTTACGAATCACAGTAGCCAGTGCGAAATTTAGATTTAGAATTAAATGTGGCACAGCGTCAAAGTCTTTTTTGAGCACACAAAGTCGTATATATCTCATAAATGATAGCAGCAAGTGACTTTCGCAGGCTGATTTAAAATTTAATAAGTATCAATTTTACCAAAGGCTGAAAACCTCTTCTTGATATTTTTACCTTCCTAGCCCACGCAACAATGCCTAGAGAAGTATTATTTTCGACGAAATTTTTTTTTTCAGATAACGTCAAAAATGTGTTATTTGGGTGTATCTTAGCAACATCGTCTTGATGTCTGTCTGTGTGTGTGTCCGTAATACAATAGCTCTTAAACCGCTAAACCGATTTTCATAAAAAAGTGTTCGACACTCTAACATTTTGCTCCATAATTTGTGTTATAACCAAAAACTTCGTAGGAGCTGAGATATTTACAAAAAACTGTTTTTAAAGCGTATCGTGGCTTCAAGTGTGCTAATAGGCTAGCTAGGAAGGTATCTGATCCTTTATGGATCCATTTATTTTAAATTAGTTTCGCTGTTTTAAATTTTTCGCGGTACAGACAGACATACAATTTGAATGTTACGCTAGTTTTGTTCCCTGCATGCTGAAGCTAAAATACAACTTGTTTTACATCTACGATGTTTTTATAAGCATGTTTATTATACTGTCTCATCCTGTATTGAAAAAAAAAAACTCATATAACGTAAACAATTTCAACCTAAAGGACTTTTAGATAATGTAAGTTGGAAATTAACATTTCACTGAAATATCATAGAATAATTAGCTTACATTATGGCAGGGCCGTCGTAATGGGTGGAGCAGAGGTGCAGTCGCTCCAGGCGGCCGACTTCGGGGGCGGCCGAAGGCCATCTTTTTTTGTTAAATTAGGATTATTTTTTAGCGATCATCATGCGGTTGCCGCCACTCATACTTTCAATTTAAAGATGTAATATGCATTTTAAGATCACTAAGATAACTTATTTTGACACGCAATATCTCAAAAACTAATAAAAGGAATTTTGTGATTTCTTTAAGAATCTGTAGAAAAAAAAATAAAATAAACAGGGGCCATGAATTTAAGAAAAGTGTTGTGCCCACAGAATCTTTGGGCAATCTTATTTTAATGGTTGTGTGTTTAAAAATTTTAAAGCTTAAGATAAGCGCTGCAGGTGTAAAATGATGGCACTGTACATAAAGAATGCGGGCGAGTCGATTGCTTCGAGATTCAAACCTAACACAAAGTCATAAAATTTGGTTACAGACATTGCCAAATAAAATGCAAATGCACTCTTACCATAAATTTGTTGAAGGGTTGCGTTTTTGACAATTTGAAGACACAAGCGAACTAAAAGTTTTAACACAATTTGTAAGCTAATAAATTGGATCATCTGTTCGAGTGTCAAGCACTTCATCACTACCATAACGACTTAGTAAAATGCAACTTTTTCAATTAGCACCACTTTTTGCCACATCTTGATAATTTTTTCCCGAAGTTTTTCTCAAAAATTCAATAATAATTCGATTTTCTTTATTTTATTTTGCTTTTCATTGCTTGATAAGGTTTACCAAATTAGTTAAGTTATACTGATTTTGCTCTTTCATGTCTTTTTTTCGAGATATATAAAAGTGTCCTTTTTTTAAGAAGGTCGGTTTTCTCATCTTTGCAGTATCTGGGCAAGATGGAGGATGACAATTTTGATTTTTTTTAAAAATTGGGTTAAAGCCACGGTTCTACTATGTTTCACCTCGCTCGTCAAAACGCACTATATAACGATTTTTTTAAATGAAAATGATTCTTTGGACTATTTTTAGTCGATTTAGATACGGGAATTTAAAAAAAAAGTTTGGTTTTTTTAAAAATAATTTTTTAAAAAAACGTTACATGGGGATTTTCTTTGACTTGTTTTGGTTGAAAAAAATCAACTTCTATCATTGCATCCTCAAATTTTCGACATAAATTTGTAAATTAGCTTAGGATTAATTATTTTACAATTTTAAATTAATTACATACCTAGTTTTTCGTGTTTTTTATCGCTTTTCTCATATAATTTTGAAAATTTGTACAGTTGACCTTCCCACAAATATTTTGACACATTGGGCCTGGGCCGACTTTCTAGGTCATTCGGCCATATAATATTTCCCAATTCGATTTGCTTACTTGCTGACTTACCCTCAGATGCACCGTAAGCACTTAAGCGCGATCATGGGTTTATTCGCGATTAAGCCCTTGTTGCTCACATACAAAACAACAAAGATGAAGAATGGATTAGCAAAGCCTTGTTGCGGTGCATCTGAGGGTTAAAGGCGCAGATTACAGGAAATTATTTATTTAGAACTATTCAGCTGATTGCTTGTGCGGTTCGGTTCGGTTCGGTTCGGTTTGGTTCGGTTCGGTTCGGTTCGGTTCGGTTCGGTTCGGTTCGGTTTGGTTCGGTTCGGTTCAGTTCGGTTCGGTTCGGTTCGGTTCGGTTCAGTTCGGTTTGGTTCGGTTTGGTTTAGTTCGGTTCGGTTTAGTTCAGTTTGGTTTGGTTCAGTTAAGTTCGGTTCGGTTTGGTTTTAGGTTAGGTTTGTTATGTCTGCGCCGACTCCTGCTGAATTACTTTAAGATACAACCAACCTAATTTAAGATCGACCCGAACCGAACTGCTGAATTTCTGTAAATCATCATTATCATAAATTACACATTATTATAACTTTCTGCATGATTTTTTTCATTACAAATGCTTAATAGAGGATTTTGGACGATTTTACAGAGTCAAAAATGTGCGACAAATTAAAATGTTGGAGCAAGATGTCAGGTCGAACGTTAGATTTCAAAAATATGGTGTAACCATTTTTCTATGCGTTAATACTTTTCAAAAAAATTTAACTTTTTATCGCCTCTCGCCAGACAGTTGGTGACCTTATTTTTGGCTAAATGACCATTTTTTTAAAGCTCAGTCGATAAACGTCAAATAAATTCTTTCTATAGCAATTTGTATGAGTTTTTACTAACTTTTAATTTTGAAATTTCTAAAAAAAATGCAAAAAATCCGCATTTATTTTCTTGAAAACAGTATAAAACGATCTAAACTTATCATTAAAAAAAGAAACACCCATTTTCAAGCATCGAGGTAAAACGTAGTAGACCCCAAAACCACTATGACTCTGCCAAGTAAATAAACGAACACAAAAATTCAAAACTTTCTGAGATTGTCCAAAACAAAAATTCAAAGCTATATATGATATGTACCTCGGAAACCACTAAACCGATCGAAATTTGGTTTTTGTTTTTAAATAAGATGGGCTTTATTATGACTCCCGTAAAAAAAGTAGGTAAATACTCAAATAAAAAAAAATACTTGACTTTCTTATGCTGACATTCTTTTGTGAATTATTACTATGTGTTATGGGCTTACTCGCTGGTACTATTTATGTAAGGAAATAACAAAAAAAATTGCAGTGGCGAGGAAAAAACTAAACGAGGACGGCATATTCACTGTCTTGCTCCAAGCGGCCAGTAGTGTCCCTGTATGTGACAGCCGCCAATATCTGTCACATACAGGGACTCTAGCGGCCAGTAGTCTAGCGACGGCCCTGATATGTTGAAGTAGGAATGTTTTCCCCATTAAAAAAGTTTTTCTTTGTAATTGAGGAACTCAACCTACATATGTTATTATACACAATAAAGGTAAAATACATTGTTTTAAAAAATTTCCTGTTTAAAATAAATGAGCAATTTAACCCTTATTACTTATAGATATCCATAAACGGAACAATATGACTACTTAGTATGTTTATGTTATTAAACAAAAACCACTTTTGAATTGCTATGTAAGTGGATTTGGTCGAAATAAAGTAATTTTCTATAAACATAGTAATTAACTAGTATAAAAAATTAAAGGAGGTTATGTTTCAAAAACGGGAAAATATTTAATATTTTCAAAAATGACAATAATTAGGACTTAATCACCAGTGTTTACTAATACCTTAAGACTTAGCATTGTAGACCGGGTTTAAGTATCAAGTCTATAGACTTGATACCGACCGGTTTAAGTGTATTTTTTTAAACTCACAGGTCAAATAACTGCCAAGATTTGGTTCACCCTAATGTGCAATATGATGGTAAGCATTTCTCAGTGAGTTTCTTCTCATATAAATTCAAATTAACTTTAGAAATAAAGTAAAACCACATAAAAATTTTGTAACTAAATGTCATATTTTGGAAACTTAGTCCGTGCAGTCGTAGGATTCCCGTTAAAAATAGTCTCAAATTGTAGTACTACCCCTGAGGGGTGGTTTAAAGTTCGAAAAACAATAGAAATAATCCATGATTGACAAAAAAACTTATATACAAAAATATTCAAAGCTAAATAATACATAAATAACTTAAAACTATATCTGTAGATGCAGTACCGTATTAAATACGTATCAATATTTAAATCATATACGTAATATTCCCTAAAATAATCGACCATAGACGAATGACAGAGATAGACCAGACACTTACACGGTGGGAGTTTTATTACTCAATTGGCGCAGTATACCGGGGTGCCGTGGAAAAACCAGCGCCTCTCTAACTTCGTATTCCGTACTAAACATTTACAGGGGGATTTGAAACAATATAACGCTTGCGCAGATTGTCTCTAAGCTACAGGGTGGCTTTTCAATTTATTGTATACCGGATGCTCATAGCCATCAATTCAATCGTTCTCCAATCAAGCTACATCTTATAATATGGTGTTTTGAAAAGGTTTTATCAAATTGAATTTTAACACCAAAAAATCCATTCTACTCGTCAATTAAATACATAGTGTTAAATTTAAACTTTGCGCGCTGATAAGAATGAGTTATTTTGTGTCAACGCTCAATGTGCCTAAAAACACTCCAATTAGTAAGGATGCCCAATCAAAGAATTTTTTTATTAATGGCTACTAGCAACAATAAAAAGGAAGGTTGAATTTTTTTAAATTAAATCTAAGGTTTAGAAGTTTGTTTTCCATTGATATAGGTACATACATTTCCTTGAGAGGATAATTTCCTAGTAAAAAAAGGCTCTTTGACGAATATTCTGCAGAAAATTCCTTTTTATTAGTGCATAGAATACATTAACTTAATTATTACAATGCTTTACACATAATATAATGCAAATATAGTATTTTTCTATCAACGGAAACTTTTTTAATTGTTTTTTAATGAAAAATATAAACTTATGCAATGCACTTATGATTTCCGTACTCCGTCAAACTTCACGAAATTTTGGTTTGTTGTAGACTGAACCTTTCTTATCAAAAGTTCTCAGGGGCCCAACTCAAATTAATGACCAGTTTTTGAAATACAGGGTGTTGAAAGTGATAATGTCCAAGAAGCATAATGGCTCTTTAGACGGCTTTGCCAAACATATGCGCAATGTTACTATTTCATGTATTTACGATTTATTAATTTCTTTTAATCTAAATCTTTAAAACCGTATAGGGTGTTTAAGTAAATATTATTCGAAAGTGTTAATGAGAAACAAGCGTTATTGTGTTTTAGGTTGAACCTTTTGTATCAAGAGTTCTTATGGGCCCAACCTAAATTAATTACCAGCTTTTAAAATACAAGGTGTTGAAAGTGATAATGTCCAAGAAGCATTATAGCTTTTTAGAAGTGTTTTGCAAATATATACGCAATGTTACTATTACACACATTTACGATTTATTCTTTATTTTTATCTGTACCCGTAAAACATTATATACAGGGTGTTTAAGTAAATATTACTCGAAGGTTTTATTGAGAAACAAGCTTTAGTATGTTGTAGACTGAAACTTGATGATCAGATGTTCTTATGATGGGCCCACGTAAATTAATTTCCAGTTTTTGAAATACATAGTGTTGAGTAATAATGTTCAAAAAGCATAATAGCTCTTTAGACGGAGTTTCCAAACATATACGAAATGTTACTATTACATATAGAGAGAGTAGTTATTAGTTTTTTAATGGTTCTTGACTTATTATGTATTTAATACAGGGTGTTTCGGCAAATGTAATTTAAATAATATTAAAAAATATTTAAGCGTTTTGTACATCTGTACCGTGCCCTGTAAAATGCTATAATGCTTGTTTCTCAGTAAAAATTTTGACTAATATTTATTAAAACACCCTGTGGATAATGTTTTATTGGTACAGATTAAAAATAATAAATAAATCGTAAATATATGAAACAGTAAAATTGCATAAGTGATTGGAAAATCCGTCTAAAGATAATTCGTCTTGGACATTATTACTTTTAACACCCTCTATTTTATAAACTGGACATTAATTTAAGTTGGGCCCATAAAACTTTTTATACGAAAGATTCAATCTAAAACACACTAACGCTTGTTTCTCATTATCACTTTCGAATAATATTTACTTAAACACCCTGTAGAGAATGTTTTAAAGGTACAGATTAAAAATAATAAATAAATCGTAAATACATGTAATAGTAACATTGCGCATATGTTTGGAGAAGCCGTCTAAAGAGCCATTATGCTTCTTGGACATTATCACTTTTAACACCCTGTATTTCAAAAACTGGTCATTAATTTGAGTTAGGCCCCTGAGAACTTTTTATAAGAAAGGTACAATCTACAACATACCAAAACTTCATGGAGTTTGACGGATTACAGAAATCCCATTAGAGGTGTGCCTGATTCTTTTAGCTATGTGATGTACAAACAGTGGCGTATATAGGAACAAGTTTCGGGGGGGCCCGAGACAGTTTCTAGGGGGCCGAGACCTCATAAGGTCGTATTTTATGCTATTTTATGTTTGTATTCATGAAATAGGTGGAAAATATCAAAAAAAAATCTTAGCTTCGTGGGGGGCCCAGAAATCAGCTTTAAATGTGTATCGAAAAAAATGGCCGCCACATGGACTCTGTAAATTTCAAAACTTAATAAAAACCAATGGTATAGAATAGAGTTTCAGTAGAAAAAAAAATCTAAATAGCATTTACAATGGCGTTTTTAATGTGGGAGATCATTATGCCGGACCTGTATATAAATATAGTGAAATAAACTATGTTTTTCCAAGCGCGGATTCGAGGTGGGGTAACGTGGTAATTATTCCCCTAGAATAAAAAATATGCACTTTTTGTTAATAATTAAAGGGAAAAAAGGAAAATTACCGCCTCCCCCCTTGAAAAAAAGTTTAATAAAAAAATATCGTCGATTTTAACCCTTCCCCCCCTTGATTTTGACCTAGATCCGCGCTTGTTTTCTAAATATTAAAATTTAAAACTAAACATTTTAAACTCTGTCCTGGTTCAAATCACACACTATATATTTAACTTAAATTTCGTCTTTCTTCAAAGTTAGCCAGTTTTTAGGGCGAAATATTTTTAGCCACTCATCCAATTGCTTCGTTTGGGAAGGCAATGGCGCTTGCTAACATAGTCTTCGCACCCACCAACACAACATTGTTTTCTTTTCAATTTCTTAAACGATGGATCGCCCCCATCAAAACGCACAAAATACCGATTGGTCATAATTTAGCAAAACACACCATAAAAATTAAGGTAAAAAGTCGAAAAATAACGAAAAATTGCATCCACAAACGAAAAATGTAAAATGAAATTACATATTTTTATCTATTTTGCTAAAGTCAATGTCAGTCATAATCAAAAACAAATTGTCAAAATATACCAAGAGTAGCGGTTAATATATATTGCGACAGCGCAGAACTCTGTCCATAATATTTTTATACAAGGGGTGACGGTCTGTAATCAGCGCCTCTCGAACTTCGTATTCCCAACTAATGTATACAGGGGGTATGTATAACACTATTATGAAAATACCGGGGTGCTTTCCTTACTATAAATAATTAGTTTACTGTGCAATCGACCATCGGTTTAATCGTCGCTAACTTGTCTAAAAAATTAACATGTAAAATATAGCGGACAGTTGACACTGACTTACACCGTTTTTATTCGACATTTCCTAGTGACATTTGGAGGTTTAAATATGGCTACCATTGTTAAACCAAAATATTTGATTATTTTTAATTATTTATAACCTTTGTGTGGAAATAATGTCTTTGTAACAACAAAAAAAGATGACCCATACCGCAAGGTATTTATAAACAATTTATATAAATATTAAAAACTATTGCATTTACGGGAAAAGTGAGTTAAACCTACAACCAAAATGTAGACTTTTAAACCTAGGATTGTAAGACTTAGCACTTAGCACCCTTTAGTAAATACTGGTGAATAAGTCTTGACAGTCAAGCTGTTGGCAAAAGAATTAATTTAATTTAAAACCGTTTACTACTACAATGATGTACAACAAAGAATCTAACTTTTGATTACGCTGAGTCTAGAAATATTCATACGTAACTCCTAGTTGAGTTGGTTAATTGATCGGATTGATCGGTTTGACTGGCGTTGGCGTGGCTGGGTTTTTCAACTTGACTTTGGTTCTAAATTCTGGTTTTATCTTCCTAAAGGAACTAAACAGGACAATAACTGTAACGATGATGCAAAGACCAATAACGATCGATGGTGATTAGCTTTAGTCGGATTGATCGGTGATGGTAGGCTTGCGATATCTTGAAGTGATGAAGTCGGTAGTTCAAGATCGATTTTTGTAAAATTTGTCGTTGCTAAGATCATTGCCCTAGTTCGTTGTGGTAGAAGTAGTGGTTTTCCTTTTTGGATTTTAACGTCGTTTAAAAATTTTTAACACCAACAACCGAGAATTATTGAGGTAGATTTGATAAAAATTTGTTAATCGATTTTGAGTTATCATGTTACACAGTGATGTTTTTTTTGACGATTCCAATAACGGCTAAAACCTAAAAGCAGGAAAAACTAAATGTATTTGAACAATAACGCCAAAGACATAGTAGGTACAATATATCGTCGGTTTACAAGCAAAATACACAAAGTAATTTTTTTTTAGTTTTTGAGATAATTGCATATTAATAAAGAAAAATAATAAGTTTTTATCTTAGTAAAACCAGCTGTGATCAAGCCTGGCCATTAAATCCAAATTTAAAAAATACATTAAAGTACAAACTTGACAAAATCTATAAAAAATAACTAAATTTACTTAAAAAACACTTTTTTTACATACTTACATACGTTCTCTAATATCCAATACATTAATCATATAAATTCAGGAGTTTCTCACACAAACCAAGGTCTCAAAATGTTGTTTCTTATTTTAGATATTCTTAAAATGCGATTTTCTCAAAACTAACTTTTTGGACTTGGTCGATTTTGACAGTATACCGACGATATAGCCCTGATGAAAAGGATGTGCTGTATACTACTTAGCAATACCAAATCCGCTCTTCTTTGATTGTCTAGAATGGGCTATAGAGGTTGTAGTGCAGGACGCTTTAGTTATATAGCAATATCAGAACCACTTTTCTTTTGTTTTGATTTTGTGCGGTTTTGATTAACGGCTTTATACAAAACTTCGATTTCGCTTATGTCTTGTTATGATAAATGACGGTTTTTAAAATGATAATTACTATTTCCGTTGGACTGTTATTTCAATTTCCTTGAACGATTTTTTATTCTTTATGACGATGGTCAGAGATTCCGCGGTGAGGCTTTTCGTACATATTTGCGTGATTTTTTTGGCACGGCTCATCCAACACGACCGCGATAGCAAAATATCGCATGCACAAGAGTGAAATGATTTAAAGGTTTGGTTTCCTGTATAAGTCGCGCTGGCAGGAGTTCAAATTTTCGCGCCTTCCAACTTTTCCTGCTTGCATAATAATTGAATTTATCTTTTCTAAAACGGAAGAGAAACGCAGTAGGTGAGTGACCAGTCAGTTTGGTCAAAGAAATCCCGAACCAATTTAAACCTCCTCTCAGGTCTGTATGGGACAATTTCTGAAGCCGCAGCTTACTGGTGTCCTTATTATTCTCTAGTTTTTGTACGGATTCCAGAAATAGATATCAGAACAGCTAGAGGTTGGATTTGGGTACACCGATTGACATTACCATTAAAAATAGTTAGGCACTTGTAGACCACAGTGGATAGAATAGACCGGAGTTCGGATCTTATAAATATTCGAACGTCAATTTTCCTACTATTTTTTAGTATATTCTTATAAAATATTATTTTTCAGACATACCAGTCGTTATTTTTTTTAGCCCGCTTCATTTCTCTATACACAAAAAGTAAAATTCGAATAATGTGTTCCTTTCAGCTTTAAAAATAATCCGCTGACTTACATCTGTGCTTACTTCCCAAGTCCTCAGTTCACCTGTGATACTAAACGATCACATTCAGTTTGACTTGTAGTTTAAGTTTTGTGTAATAAAAAATAAAGCGGGCTAAAAAAAAATAACGACAATAAGTCTAGAAAACTATATTTTATAAGGATGTACTAGAAACAGTAGGAACATTGCCTTAGTTTTCAAAAAATTCAAAAAATATTAGTAGTTCCGTTGTTCATATCATATCTAACTTTTGTTTACAAAAGATCCGAACACCGATCTATTCTATCCACCGTGCTTGTAGACACCCTAGCAAACCTACTTATAAGTAATTTGAATTTAATTTAAAATAATATTCCTGACCGTTATAATTGTAAATTATTTCAGATCCTGGGAATCGGTCAAATAAAAATCTCTCTTTTTTTGTTTGTGACGTTTCAGTTTATTACAACCATCATCAGACTATTCTTCTCTGTATGTTGCACTTTTCCGTCAAAGAAGAAGAAGCCTATTTATACAGTGTGTTTCAGTAAGTCTGCACCCTTGCTAACTTTTTTGTTATTAGATTTACTAGATTGGTTAATTTAGCAAGCTAGTAGATTAAGACGATTAAAATAAAAAAAAAAACAAACAAAAGCGTTGTATTTATTTACTTCTTGACCTAAAGCATCGATTTCGTTGCAAAGTTTGTTTGTCTGTCTGTTTGTCTGTGTCGAAATTAGGGTGAGGGAGGGAAGAAACTCTGATCGAGTGTCTCCCAATGTTTTTTAATGAACAAGCATGGTGCGAAATTTTAAACTGGTAACCGAAAGCAAAATATTTTAACGGCGTTTGTAACTAAATCACGATTTAATATGTTTCATAATTATTCGACAACAATATACGATTCTATAGGAAACATTTAATTTGTCTTTTTTTTAAAATTTTTGAACTATCTTTTCATGTTGCGCTATATAGAACACAATGACGTACTATATAAAAAATGTACTATGTGTAGCAGATTTCATTTAGTGAATTTTGCAGAACTAAATCGTTTTCTAATAGTGTTTTTTCCGTCGGTTTGGTTTTACAAGAGTATGAAACATTTGGGGTGTTTTAACAAGGATATAATCGTAAAACTTCTATTAAAAATTTATGGTGCTTGTCCGCCCGTTTCCAAAAATCTGTTTTCTTAAATAAATTGTTTGGTTATAAAAAAAAGGGTTTCGTGAGAAAACAGCTATTTTGTGATCATAAAGTTTTGTCGACATAACCACATGTTGTATTCTCCTAAGATACAGTTATGTTCAAATGTATTGTTTAAACTGTCAAATAATCAGATTACGGTTTGCAACATTGAAACGTACAAAATTTTGCAAAAAAACTGATACCTAACAAGACAGAGTTTTAACTAGTTAGCATATATGCGTATCTACCTTCTTCCTTGAACTCACTGACCACGCTGAATTAGATGGAGAAAATTTATCTATTTTCAATCTAGCCACTGTCGACGGCGAAAAATGTATCTTCCATATGATCAGAATGTGTAACTACATTTTTCTTTTTGTTCGTTTATAATATATGGTAGCATTTGTCTTTTGATGATGTTAATTAGTTCCATCGAAATACGGGAAATAAGTGTGCAAAATTAAAAGAAATCTGCAACTTTGTACTTTAAGGAAATTAGGAACGATTGGCGTCTAGATTTAATATGTTTTATAATATAGGTTCAACGTCGTTTTTTTAGTCTAAGGAAGTCTTTAAAAAATAATTTTCTGGTTTATTTTCTTTGCAAATCAAATTATGTTTTTTGTTATTGGTTTTTTTTCTAGCAAAATTTTGACAAAGCCAATCCATTTTCAGATCTCAAGGCCTAGATATAAAGGTTTTTTCAAAATATATTTTAATTAGCAAGGCAATTTTCTTTTGTAATTAAGTAAATTTTGTTTGGCCATTGGTTCAAGATTCTTTCCTTTAGAGGGTAATATTGGGTGACTTTTGGTTTTTCTATCCTTCTCTTGTAAAATTTTTAAGATAGGTTCATTTTCTATCACTTTCTAGTACCATTTTAAGTAAAGATGTACAGATCCCAATTTTGATCTAAGGCTCTCCATTTTGATTGGTAAGAGATCTTGCTGATCTAGGGTCAATGGTACCCGCCCTTTTTGTTTAAGCCAAGCCTATTCATTTAAGGGCCATTTTAAAGAAGGGTGGGAAAAAAGTTTCTTTTTTAGAATACGAAAAATCAAAGTTTAGTTTCGATTTTGACACGACAAAAGTGAGTTTTGGTTAGACAGTCACATTTTCGCGTTGCGAGAGTTTTACCCCCATTTTTGAATGTAAGTTTTTCTTCCGGCAAAGAAATGCTTGTCATTTCTTTGTCATCCATCTTCTTTAAAATGGCTAAAACAATTACAACAACTTTGTATATTTCTTTAATGAACTTATACATGAAAGGTTTTCTTTTGGTGGGTGTGCTTTCGGGCTGTTCGGCCGTCGTCGTTGGAAATTCGTTCTCGACGTTTCGCCATCTCGAGTGGATGGCATCTTCAGGAGATGTTGACTGTTTGTCGGCTTCTCGAATACTGTCTTATATGGTTTATGTGTGTGTCTTCGAGAAGCCGACAAACAGTCAACATATCCTGAAGATGCCATCCACTCGAGATGGCGAAACGTCGAGAACGAATTTCCAACGACGACGGCCGAACAGCCCGAAAGCACACCCACCATTGGACGATGGCCGCGAAAGCCTTTCACAATTTGTAGGTTTTCTTTTGTTTATTTAAAAGAAAACCTTTACTTTTGTTTTTAAAATTTTGTCTAGTTCATTACAGATTTATCAAAGTTAGTTCAAAGAAAAATAATTTTGTTTTTAATTGATAATCAGATTTTAAATTAGAGAAATTAAATGTATACAGAATAATGTAAATTTTCAAAGTTGTAATTAACAATTACTATCAAATTTATGTAAAATTAACTAAATAATATATTCTTTGTAAATCAATGTATAACTCATAAAATTTAATGTAATACGATTATTGCATCGATTACAAAATCATTTGTAACCTTTGAAATTGTAATGAAATTCATCATTTTTTTTTAAATAAAATATAAACCTTGTGTAAACCAGAAACAATCTCTTTTTATTAAAACAAAAACAGGAAAGAATTAAGGCTATAAACCAACATAAAAACCAAGTTAAGTTGTGTCAAGAAGTCTCTTTAGCTAACTTTGGGTATTAATTAGTTTTGTTCATTTAATATAGTTGCAATTTACAGCTTAGCTTGGTTAAACTATCTGAAACTATAAAAGTAAATAAATAATTCTAAATAACTCTAAAATAAAAAAAAAGAACCTTATCTTTAAAAAGATAACTGTTATATTTTCTTATTGTTCAAAATGGTAAACTTTAACATTTCTATATTTCATAAATAAAATTTAAAGAAAAAACAAAATAATTCATGTAAAAAAACTTTACATACAAGATATGTGCGAGAAAATACATGAAAGATGATTTATTTGGTAAGTGATATATTCAGTTTACTAATAAGGTGATCCAGCCAAGAAAGTATCAACGTTCCTGAGATACTTCTGCAGTTGTCGATCCGTATCCACTTTTATTGTCTACCAGTTCCACTTGAGATCTTAATTAGGTAGTTCAAACAGATTTACACCTAGTTATGCTTAGCAGAAGTCAGCCTTATATCATTAGTATATCCGCTCGCCACGTTACATATGCATACGTTACCTTCATTAATAGATTTCATCACTTCACCACAAACTGATTAAAAAGATGTACTATTGTGAAACGACAAAGCAATAAAATTACCTCTGTTCAAAAACAAAAAAGGCTATAAATATTTTTATCGGACTTGGCCTATCTTTTTCTTAGATCCAAATTTTTTTTCTTATATTTTTTTTTTGACAAATTAGTATTTTTCAGGTATTTGGTCATTAAGGTGCATTATAAGTTTTTTTAATTGCTTAAAAAAATAATTTATTAAATCCTCCTATTGGTGTACTGTGATCCTCCTAGATTGACACATGGCTTTCATGTGCGGCGGCTATTTTTGATTTGCTGCTTTTACTTTGGTTGGTAGAATTCGTTCTTGGCACAGCTGATAATTCAAAATGTATCCGTTTAGGTTAAGGACGCTCATGGTAAAACAAGCTTTTACCCATTGTGAAGCAAGCTTAATAGGAAGCAAAGCCTGACATTGATTTTCCATTTTTTGGTTTTAATTTTTTACATGTTTTCCTCGGTTTGGGACTCATATCTCTGGTTTAGCATTGGCGGCTCGTTCTTATCTTAAAGATGTGGTTTTAACACAGCCTACACTGTCGTTCTTAAGAGGAAAGCCGCATGTAGAAATGTTTTGAAAAAAACGGATTTAAAGCTTTATAGGTCTTTATTGTCTTTTAAAATAAAAAGTAATAAAGATAAAACAGCATTACTTTTATTTCAAACAATAAAAAACTCTAAAACTTTAAACCGGTTTTCTCAAAACGTAAAATTTCTACATGAGGCTTTCTTATTAGGAACGGCAGTACGGATCTCTTTAATACTGATACAGTTTTAAGATAGTTTTTGTATTATTATTTAGTTCTATAATAAAAAAGATTTAGATATTTTTAAGCCGTATATTCGGGATTTATAAAAAGTAAAACACTGCGTCTTGAGCCTACGTGACTAAAATAATTCCCGCCGCACACATCAGAGGCGCCACTGAATGATACAATGCGCAACACCAATTACAGTCAAGGCCAACTCAAACCAACTTAACAAAGGCCAATAAACATCCATAATACAGTCTTTATCGCAACTTTTTATTTATAAATACATAAATATATATAGTTAATGATATAAGCAATGAAGAAATTAAGCACCACAAAAACTCAAAAATGTACTTAAAAAAAAATAGGCTAGCTACAAGAATAACATAAAAATACAACTGGAGATATTTGGTTTCTTAAAGTTTTTCAATAATTAATATTACGACACTAAAATCTTCTTAAGAGGGAGCTCTGCGTATGGCATATAATAAGCGTGTAAGGGTTTTGAAATTCCACTTTTATGGGAAAAGTATTTAATATTTTTTATAAGACTTTTGACAATCATTAGTAAAGAAAAGTATTCCTTAGCGTGGATTTAAATTCTCATTAAAAAAAAATAAACGTCAACCCTCAAAAAACTTGCCTAGATGACAGAATTTGTAGTAATTTTTTGATACAATATTTTGTCTAGAGCCGTTGCACTTAAAGCGATGTGGTTTTAAATGCGCGGTGCATTTAAGTAAAGTGCAAAAAAAATTGTTTCAAATTTTGCAAAACTCTACCTTAAAAAGTGTTGTTTTAAAACCCTTACAATCATAACAAAAACATTTCATGTAAAAAAAAGCCAAGTACGCGAAAATGGCATTCCGTAAAAAGAATTGAGATAAAAGTAAAGCCAAGTTCTCCAGTACAAATTTCAAAATGAAAGGTTCTTACTAGTTTGGAAATGTTTTTTTAAACTTTGCTATTACAGCCAAACTTCTTTATGTTCAATTTAGCACTGTGCCTAAGAGTCATTTACAGCCGTAATAGTCAAGTTTAGAAAAATATTTCCAAACTAGTAAAAACCTTTCATTTTGAAATTTGTACTGGAGAACTTGGCTTCACTTTTATCTCAATTCTTTTTACGAATTCCATTTTCACGTACTTGGCTTTTTTACATGAAATGTTTTTGTTATGATTTCACATCTTTTTTAAAGGAATTGGATAATACTTAATTTTTAAAATAGTAAAATATGCGGAATGTTGTTCAAAACTTTTGCAATGCCTTACTTAAATTTTTGAGGTTTTTTAATTTTTTTCCATGTTTTCATCGTAGTTCCTATCAGCGTTCCAAAGCTCAGCTCTCTAGCGTTTCTGAAAGTGCACAATGTTACTTTTAGATAACTTTACATGTATAGGGGAGGGAAATAAATTAAAATTGCCGTGTTTTTCAATTTTGTCCTATAGTATTATCATAGTTCCTATCAGTCTTCCAATGCTCAGCTCTCTAGCGTTTCTGGAAGTGGGTAATGTTACTTTTACATAACTTTACATTTATAGAGGAGGAGAGTAAATGAAAATATTGGGCTTTTAAAATTTTTTCCCATAGTTTTATCATAATTTCTATCAGCATTCCAATGCTCAGGTCTCTAGCGTTTCTGGGGGCTGTGTTACTTTTACATAACTTTACATTTATAGGGGAGGGAAGTAAATTAGAATTTTGGGGTGTTTTAATTTTTTTCTATAACTTTATCATAGTTACTATCGGTCTTCCAAAGCTCAGCTCTCTAGCGTGTCTGGAAGTGGGCAATGTTACTTTTACTTAACATTTATAGGGGAGGAAAGTAAATTAGAGTTTTGGGGTGTTTTAATTTTTTCCTGTAGTTTTATCATAGTTCATATCAGTCTGCCAAAGCTCAACTCTCTAGCCTTTCTGGAAGTGGGCAATGCTACTTTTACATACATTTAAATGTATAGGGGAGGGGAGTAAATTAAAATTATGGGGTTTTTTGATTTTTTCCAGGGGTTTGGTCATAAGTTCTATGAGTCTATAGTATGTCTATTTCAGCTTTGTAGCATGTCTGGAAGTACAGTAGAATATTGATGATCTATACATGAGTGAGTGAGTCAGTGATAGAGTGGCAATTTCGACGTTTTTTGAAATTTCGTAACTACTTTACTACTTTATGGAATTCCATGACACTTGGAGGGGTTCTTAACTCCATGGATATTTACGACTGTGCAAAGTTTGAGATTCGTAGCTCATTCCGAAGTAGAGTTTTAGATAGGTCAAATATCGGCTGAAATGTTTCCAGAAAAGATGGTTACGGCGCGCGAACTTGGCGAGGCACTGCCGTGCCCTCAGATTAAATTTTTGCCTACAATATTTAATGTTTTTATTCCGATATAACTCTGCACCACCTTCACAGACAACGGCTTCAGGAAATAGGGACATTTGGGGTCAGTTAAAATAACAGAAAATTTCACAGCTGTTACCGTTATTGTTACTAAGAATAATGGTAACATTCAGTGCAAAAGCGATAGATTTTGGAACACTAAAGATAAGCATAACACAAATGTTATTTAGTAGTTTCACACACCTTCAACTTTTTGTTTATTTATTTCGATTAGATTTGTGGCTTGTTACAAACCAAACTACCGAATTTTAGTATAAAATTCGACTGCATAAAAAAAAATAATACAAAACTAAACTTAAAAAACAACGGTAACATTAAGGGACGGTCACTGTAAGTACCGGGTGCCGTTACCCTAAATAACCAAAAAGGAGCTAGAACCTGCTAATGCGCAGACTCAGTAATAACAATGACGGTAATAAATTGTTAAAAACGCGACTCAAAATGTTTCCCTTTATAAAAAATACTTTTCCGATAAAAGGATAATTTTAAAACCCTTACGTGCTCATTATATGACATACGCAGAGCACCCTCTTAAAGAAATTTAGTGTTGCCAAAAATTGTAACGCTAAAGTCGACCTCCTTGCGGCAGTTTTTTCGTGTGATTTCTCGGCTAAAGGACTGGTTTTTTTTAGGATATTTTAAGACAATCGTGGAAACAGAAGGTAAAATTTTAATAGTTGTAATTATTATTGTCCGTATTTTTGTTGTGTCAGTTGAAAGAGATGGTCACGAAGAAAAAGTTTGGTCCCAGACAATAAAAATGCATGTCATTCGCCAACGTCTTATAAATCCCAAGGTTTTACTTCCACCTCTCCACATAAAACTAGGTCTTATGAATCAATTTATAAAGGCTTTAGATAAATCAGGCAATTGTTTTATGTATTTGTGTAAAACATGTCCGGCCCTCTCAGAGGCAAAATTAAAGGAAGGTATTTTTGTTGGACCGCAGAGTAGGTATTTAATGAAAGATCCAGGATTTGAAAAAATTATGAAAGATAAGGAAAAATATGCATGAAGTGCTTTTAGAGAGGTCGCCATAAATTTCTAGGCAATTACAAAGATCCCAATTATGTTGAGATTGTTAAAACAATTCTGGAAAATTTCAGAAATCTGGGTTGCAATATGAGCTTACCAATTCACTTTTTGCATTCACATTTAGACGATTTCCCAGAAAACCTTGAGATGCGTGTGAAGAGCAAGGTGAAAGATTCCATCAAGATATTAAAGAGATGGAAAGTAGGTATCAGGGATGCTGGGACACAAAAATGATGACTTACTACTGCTAAACCTTCCTTTAGTGGATCATAGCAGAAAAACTACAAAAAGAAGCTTTCCTGAGAAAAGAAAATGTTTTTTATGAAACGTAGACTAGAAATTTGTCTCTATACTATTTGTATATATTTGAATAAGTGAAATATAGCATATTTTTCTAAGATGTTTTTCGTTTTACTGAACTGATAAAAAAAACCTGAGGTGATACGAAAAAACCAATAACAGATTTCGAATCAGCGCCACCGAATTATGAAAAAAGAGTTGAAACATGCAAAATTCGGAAGGTCAAAAAACGCAGGCCGGTGTAATCAATATTATAACTATAGCTGTTTTCAAGCGAATAATTAGTAATTACCTATAGTGATCCCTTGGTTGACATTTAAAATAAGTTGTTCAGGCCCTCAGCTTATTACCACAGAAACACCGCTTGAATAGCTTTTTTTATAACCGGTTATTGTTTGTTGGTGCTTTTTTCGATTTTTTACAGAAGTTTAGTGGGTTATAGTGCGCTTTTTAAAAGATGAATAATAATCTTGCAATTATTGAATTTGAGTTCTTTTCGACCGACCCTCAAATACTGGCGTATTTTATTCAAAATTGGCATAATTTGGAAAAAAAAACTTAAATATAATAAACAGTTATTATAGGAATACAAATGAGCATGAAATTAGCGAAGCACCCATCGCAGATCGAATCGGGACTAGGTGGATAATTTGCCGTTAATTAGTCGTGAATTAGTTGTGGAAAAATTAATTTTGTCGCTCTTATTTTTGACCGTTTTTGAGGGTGCTTCGCTAACTTCATATGAAGTTAGCGAAGCACCCTCATAAAAATGGCTTTTATCAAAATCGAATATGGTGAATAATTTGCCGCTAATTAGTCGTGAATTAGTTGTGGAAAAATTAATTTTGTCGCTCTTATTTTTGACCCTTTTTTTGGGTGCTTCGCTAACTTCATATTTTGGCACCCATCGCAAATCGAATCGCTACTAAGTGGATAATTTGCCGTTAATTAGTCGTGAATTAGTTGTGGAAAAATTAATTTTGTCGCTCTTATTTTTGACCGTTTTTGAGGGTGCTTCGCTAACTTCATATGAAGTTAGCGAAGCACCCTCGTAAAAATGGCTTTTATCAAAATCGAATATGGTGGATAATTTGCCGCTAATTAGTCGTGAATTAGTTGTGGAAAAATTAATTTTGTCGCTCTTATTTTTGACCGTTTTTGAGGGTGCTTCGCTCACTTCATATGAAGTTAGCGAAGCACCCTCGTAAAAATGGCTTTTATCAAAATCGAATATGGTGGATAATTTGCCGCTAATTAGTCGTGAATTAGTTGTGGAAAAAATTTTTTTGTCGCTCTTATTTTTTACCCTTTTTTTGGGTGCTTCGCTAACTTCATATTTTGGCACCCATCGCAAATCGAATCGCTACTAGGTGGATAATTGGCCGTTAATTAGTCGTGAATTAGTTGTGGAAAAATTAATTTTGTCGCTCTTATTTTTGACCGTTTTTGAGGGTGCTTCGCTAACTTCATATGAAGTTAGCGAAGCACCCTCGTAAAAATAGCTTTTATCAAAATCGAATATGATACATAATTTGCCGCTAATTAGTCGTGAATTAGTTGTGGAAAAATTAATTTTGTCGCTCTTATTTTTGACCCTTTTTTTGGGTGCTTCGCTAACTTCATATGAAGTTAGCAAAGCACCCTCGTAAAAATGGCTTTTATCAAAATCGAATATGGTGGATAATTTGCCGCTAATTAGTCGTGAATTAGTTGTGGAAAAATTAATTTTGTCGCTCTTTTTTTGACCGTTTTTTGAGTGCTTCGCTTAATTCATATAAAGTTAGAGAGGCACCCAAAAAACACTCAAAACTAAACGCGACAAACTTAATTTTTCAACAACTAATTACCGACTAATTAGCGGCAAATTATCCACCATATTCGATTTCGATACGTCATGTCTAAAACCATTTTTACGAAGGTGCTTCGCTAACTTTATATGAAGTTAGCGAAGCACCCTCAAAAACGGTCAAAAATAAGAGCGACAAATTTATTTTTCCACAACTAATTCACGACTAATTAACGGCAAAATATCCACCTAGTCACGATTCGATCTGCGATGGGTGCTTCGCTAACTTCATGCTCATGGAGTACAATGATACTGTTTTTTTTAAATGATATTTCGTGTATTAAAGTCTACATTGAAAAACTGGAAGCCAAGGGTTGATGAAAAGACAAAAATGTTTGCAAGACAATATAGAGGTGGCCATCTCTTTGTACAATTTTCCCTCATAATTGAGGCACACACGATAAATTCCACTCATTGCAAAAATTCACGCAAAAAGAAACAAAACAAATGATTCTGAGGTTAGAAAACCCAATAACCTTCCTCGAAAGTGTGGTAATTAACGGTAATAAACGATGACGTACAAAGGGCTCATTCCTAACGTCACTCTTCAAGAAGTGATATTTACTAAGGCCGCATGAACGCCTTATAATCTTTTAAAGGAATTTCAGTATTGCCAACGGAAATTGTCACGCGAATGTCAAGTGATTCTCGGGGAAAGACTGAATAACCAGTTTTTTAATGACATGGTACGTGCAATCTTTACTACAAAAAGGCGTAAAATTGAATTTTACTATGGAAATACTTATCCTTTTTCCATCGAACGGGACAAAATTTAGGAGTCTCGAAAAATTATAGAGTACATGGTAATGTGTCGCAGTCGCGCAGTTAAATTTTATTGGAAGCAATAAATTTTAAAGAAATTTTCAAAATCGAAGGCGCATTCCAAGTGTGTACTTAAGCAAAAGATTTAGGAAGCTTAAATATTAAGGTGTTTTTAATCAGTTAGGCAGAGTATTATTGGTCAGTCGCTTTAAATGTTAATTTCGTTACAGTTGTGGTTATCTTTGTGGTTAATATGAAGTTTTTGGAACTCTTTATTGACACTTCGTTGTAGTAGTAGTCAGTGGTGGCTTCTACAGGGAGGGCAACGGCCCTCCCAAAACTAGAAAAACAAACAGTATTTTTAATTGATTTATTTTAAAAAAGTTAAATCTTTCTTACGACATGTATAGTTCTATTTTTTATTCTGTGGTTAACTGGGTAAACTTTTTTAGCGTAAATAATTACAAGCCGATAGCGCCGCGCGTGGCAAGGTTTCAATTTCACCCGTTTTCAGCGGTGTATGTTCTCGCGCGGGGTCGGGAGGAATGTTTGTTTTAGTTGACGTCGGCCATCATCATCGTGCGAAAATTGTCGTTGCCCTTTCTAGTGTGTCAGTAGTAGAAATCCTTGCCGGTTACGTAATTGTTTGTTTTCGTTATCGTTTGTTTATAAAATGGAAATAAATACCGTCAATTACATAATTAACTGTGCAAATTTAAACACGTTGACATATGTGGGTGTCACATTTGATAAGACAGGAACAGACTGTAAAGAACTGGAAAAAAGAATGGTAAAAGCAAAAAAGGTTATTGGATGTCTTAACAGTATTTTATTGAGCAGAGAGATAATAAAGAATCTAAAATTTAACATATATGAAACAATGGTGAAAAGTACGCTGTTGTATGGAATAGAGACTTGTCGCGTAACAGAAAAATACATAACAAAACTGGAAAGTGTCGAAATGGATGCAATAAGAAGATCAATGAGAATATCTAGAACAGATCACATAAGAAATGAGATCATAAAAGAAAGAATGGGAATCGAAAAAGACAACTGATATGGTACGGCCATGTACAACGGATGAACGACGAAAGATTACCAAAGCAGGTCCTAGAATGGCAACCAATACGGCGCAGAAAAAGAGGGCGTCCTAAACTAGAATGGCAACAGTCAATCCAAAGGGAAAGGCGAAAAAATATCGAAACACAAAATATCGAAAAACAAAATATCGAAAGTACATAATATCGAAACTACAAAATATCGAAACTACAAAATATCGAATAACAATATATCGAAACTACAAAATATCGAAACAACAAAATATCGAAACAACAAAATATCGAAAATACAAAATATCGAAAACACAAAATATCGAATAACAAAATATCGAAAATACAAAATATCGAAACAACAAAATATCGAAGCAACAAAATATTGAAAATACAAAATATTGAAAACCCAAAATATCGAAAACACAAAATATCGAAAATACAATATATCGAAACAACAAAATATCGAAAATCAAAAACAGAAAATTTCGGAACCTACACCTAACCTGACCCTGACCTAATCTAACTTAACCTAATCTGATATAACAAAAACCTAACCTAACAAAACCTAATCAAATCTAACCGAACCGAATCAAACCGAACCAAAGCAAACTGAACCAACAATTTTTTCCAAAAAAAAAACTTTTCTGATTTCTTTCCCGTGATCCTAGAAGGTGTGAATTAGAACCGATCCGAACCGAACCGGACCGAACTGAACCGAACCGAACCGAACCGAACCGAACCAAACCGAACCTATCCAAACCTAACCATACCCAACCAAACCTAATTAGCAGTGTTGTAGTTTAGTTTGATTAGGTTAGGTTCGGTTCGGTTCATTTTGGTTCGGTTCGGTTCGGTTCGGATTCACACCCTCTAGGATCCCGGGAAAGAAGTCAGGAAAGTTTTTTTTTTGAAAAAAATTGTTGGTTCAGTTTGCTTTGGCTTGTTTCGGCTAGATTTGATTAGGTTTTGTCAGGTTAGATTTTTGAAACTTTCTATTTTTATGAGGTTAGGTCAGATTAGGTTTAGTTAGATTAGGTAAGGTTACGTCAAGGTCGGGTTATGTTAAGGTTTCGAAATTTTCTATTTTTGATTTTCGATATTTGTTAATTTCGATATTTTGTATGTTCGATATTTTGTGATTCGATATTTTGTATTTTCGATATTTTGTATTTTCGATATTTTGTATTTTCGATATTTTGTATTTTCGATATTTTGTATTTTCGATATTTTGTATTTTCGATATTTTGTATTTTCGATATTTTGTGTTTTCGATATTTTGTGTTTCGATATTTTTTCGCCCTTCCATCCAAAGATCAATGAGTCAAAAAAATCTGACAGAAGATGATTGTCAGGATCGAAGGAGGTGGAGAATAGGCGTCGGATAACGTACAAAAACGTTCTAAACCGACTAAATAAAAAAAAATTACACATGACCTTCGATTACAAATAAACTCGCACAGTAAAAAAGACACAAAGTAAGTGGTATTCATTTAAATAAACACATTTCTATGCTAGGCAAGACTGTTATTAGGTGCCAATTACATAGTGCCTATAATAAACTGTTTAAAATTCTGTGGGATTTTGAAGGTTGCTCTACGGGGCCATAAAAAAGAAAGGCGAATGGACTTTATCTATAAACAAATAAACTAAAAACTACACCAAGTAGCTGCTTGTTTGGAAAATACTAAAATAAAATTTTTCGGTAAGTTTTTTATCTCATTTTTCATGCAATTTAAATTTCTGCCCTCCCAATTTATAACGTCACCAACCGCCACTAGTAGTAGTAATCACTTCGTTGTGGTAGTAGTCATATACATAATACTCCAATACCTACAGTAACTTTTATTTTGTGCAGCACACATTGCGAAATACGGTATCAACAGTTTGTTTTTCTCGTGGACCCAAGTGTGTGACTTGTAAAGGATAGATTTATGCAGTTTTATTTGTATGTGTGTATACAGTGCTCGACATCGAACGTTTAGGCTTTATGAAAAGCGTATAAAAAAGGATGAACTTATGGGAAACAAGAAATCAGTGAGGGACCAAAGACGCGCATATTTAGGAGCGTTTGCCGCTGTGACTCAAAATTCATTAATAGTTTTTTATTACTAAACTCGGTTATTATCGAACCGAACCGAACCGAACCGAACCAAACCGAACCGAACCGACACTTTTAAAAGACGAAGAAATAGTCATTGTTATTTATTTCGTTATTTTAGATTTAATCAGGAAACATTAAATTAAGAAAAATTAAATTTTTTAATAATTTTTTCTTAAGACTAACTGCTTATTTATTAAAGTCGCGCTTCGTGCCGTTCGATCTGCTAGCGGCGGCTAACTAGGTAAGTCAAGTTGCTAAAATAGTACAGGCCCTACGTGGTCCGATACTGCGAACCGAACCCCCCTTAAACGTTCTTTTTGATAGATTTTTGCTAATAACTCGAAAACAATCAACTTTTTCAAAAATCTTCTGAAGATCATTTTTCAAGCGGATACAATTTCCTTTCCAACCATGTACCTTAGTACCCTCTGACTGCAGTGATGCACATTTCATTAGCGTACGAAAAAAGGGGAACGTTTTTAAAATATTTATTTTTCTCTTTTTTTGTGGTATTTTTTATCCTCAACACAATTTTTTTTCAAAAAAATATTTTTGCTTAAAAGCCCATTGTATACAGTTCAATACTTGTTAAGGTAGGCATGTTTTTTTAAATAGCCGCCTTGAAATAAAAATAAATGTGTTTGTAGAAATCCTTAAATCAAACGAAAATGTTGATCATTCATTTTTTTAACTGAGTAAATAAAAATGAGAGTGAGTAAAACTTAAACTTTTAACTTGGAAAAAAACCACTAAGTAATAATTATTAAGGCTCATGAAAAGTCCTCTCCAACGATGTATAAGACGCCCCCCTTACATCAGTGGCGCACCTTTTATAGGCATTTAAATAAATTAGAGATGTGGAAAAAACTTGTTTTTTAATTTTCTTAAATTTTAATGTCCCACATATCGTCGTTGATCTTACAAACTAACGTAACTCATTTAATGTAATTTTACAAGAGAGCAATTTCAAGTTTTAGGGAAAGTTTATATTGGATTTATATCACTAAAAATGTTCTTGGATCTAACGAATTTTATACTACTAAAGGATTTTTATGAGTTACGACACTTCGTGGGATGAAAGAACGACACAAATAAGGTAGTATTATGGTATTATCTCAAAACTGCATTTTTTTGAAATACGTCAGTTTGTAAGATCAACTTTAAAGCTGAAGAAATTGCCTTTCGAACGATGTATATCACTCTCCCCTCAAGACAGCGCAAGATCTAGCATAATCGCACCAAAAATGGTCAAATTTGGTATACACTTGAATCTTCATTTAAGACAATCTTTTTGGAACAGTATTAATACACACACTACGTTCAATGAGAGAAGCAACACAATTGGTATGGATATACAGTATATTCCCCCAATAATATAACGAAGTGGATCCACCCGCCTACTCTAGGCGGGGTGGTGGTCCCCCCCTTAAATATTTTTTTCAAATTTTTTCTAATAAACCGAAAATTGCCAAAAAAACATTTAGGGTAGGGATAGCCCCCCACCAAGGGTGGGCGGGTCGTTCCCCCTCGTTATATTTTCGAGGGAGTATACTGTATATTCATACCAAGTGTGTTGCTTCTCTCATTGAACGCAGTGTCTGTATTAAAACTGTTCTAACATGGTTGTCTTAAAGAAGATTCAATTGTATACCAAATTTTACCATTTTTGGTGCGTCTATGCCAGATCTACCACTGCCTTGAGGGGGGAGCGATATAAATCGTTGGAAAGGAAATTTCTTCAGCTGTAAAAATACGTTTTAAAACCAGACATGTGGGACAGTAAAAAGTTTTTTCCACACCTCTCATTTATTTAAATGCCTATAAAAGGTGCGCCACTGATGTAAGGGGGGCGTGTTATACATCGTTAAAGCCTGCCTCAATAATTGTTACTTAGTTATTTTGCCAAGTTAAAAGTTTTCAAATAATACCACATAATAATAATACCACAAAAAATAGATTAAAAAAATATTTTAAAAATTTTCCCCTTTTTTCGTACGCTAATGAAATATGCACCACTGCCGTTAAAGGGTACTAAGGTAGATTGTTAAAAAGAAAATTGTATCCGCTTGAAAAATAATTTCTAGAATATTTTTGAAAAAGTTGACTGTTTTCGAGTGATTAGCAAAAAACTATCAAAAAGCACGTATAAGGGGGGGGGGAACCACCCCCTGTAAGGGGGGGGTGGTTTCCTTTCGTAAAATGTTCGGGCGAGTGTCATGTCTATCCATGCCAAGTGTGTTGCTTCTATCATTAAACGCAGCATGGCTGAAATCTCGGATGTAGGGCCTGAACTAAAAGCAGAATTACGGATTCGCAGTATTGATTATTAGCACGGATCACCTTTGTTAGGTGATCCGTGTTATTAGTCATACAGATCAAATAATATCTAAGAGATGGCGCAACAGCAACTAAAATCAAGTTGGATTTTATTAATGGCCGGCTTTGGCCTTCTCAGCCGGTAAGAGAACGTCATTAGATCACGAAAAGAAAACCATTTTCTTGAATTGCTAACTTGACAACAGCGTTAAACTACTTATCTCTCAGTGCCATTTATTTAAATAGGGATCTTACTTCAATTCCCATATTTTCAATGGCTAAACGATCGTTGACGAACCCTGTATATCTAGTTTATAATATATTCGAATATCATTGGGGGGTAGTGACATTAAAACACCACGCTTGTCAGGCGTGTTGGTGTGTTCGTTTATTATTTTCCTGTATATTTAGTGTCACTTTTAAACCCATATTCTACTTTAAATCTCGGTTATTCATTTATGTCTAAATCGGCTCAAAACTTCGCTAAATATTTTCGTCGCACCTTTGTTTTATAATAGAAGTGTAAATCCCAGGAGTTGTGCAAACTCATATGTTATGTAGCTAGAGGCCGAGTTAGTAAGTTTTAAATCCTCATTGAAAGTTGACAGATTCTGTGTACCCTGAAGACCCGTTCAAGGTATGTACGGCACGCGTGCACCCTTTCTAAGTGGTGCTCAAATGACCAAAATCCTACAATTGCATATTATATAATATTTAATGGATGGTTTAATTAATGTATTTTGTTATTTTTTGTTGAAATATTGATTTTTACTCAACTGCAGCACGGCGAAAGGAAGGGTATTATTTCTCGTTTATATGTATGTTTATGTCGCGCTAGAGGCTAAACAGCTGAACCGATTTTGAAAAAAAAAACAGGAATCAACACGACGGTCGTAAGACGCCATTTTGTCATATGATGTAGGCTTTAAGGCATACAAATTACCTAAATTTCAGGTGTTTTTAATGAAATTCCTTTTATCACCCATTGCAAATGTCGTCTAATTTGCTGTAATTGCTTTGTCTCCCCTTACTGTCATTTGCACCCACCCTCTTACATATTTATAATTTTATGTAATTTCAAAAATTCTATCTGCACACGCTGTAAGATTTTTTTTCCAACAACATTTTACTAGTTCTCCCTTCTCCTTTCCACACTCCTTATTAGTAACAGTTGTACTAGATTCTAAAGTCTGGTTCAGATAGGCAAAAAAATTCAGAAATGTTCCAAATATTATTAATTCCCTTTAGTGTTTTTTGCTTTTAAAAAAAAAATCAGCATTTTAAATTTTGTTTAAAATAATAGGAATTGAACTGTAACACTTGCGGAAGAGAGAATTCTCCATCATTATTTTTCTACGGCATAAAAACAAGAGGTGTTTGTAAACTAAGCTTAGAGGAAGGTCGCCTAATTTTGGATAGTTCTTTTTTTATTTTAACTTTTTTTTGTGTGACGAAAACATATTTTGTGAATTCTTTTGTTCCTAAAATATGTTGTTACGTAAATAAAAACAGGATACGCTCACAAAAATATATATTTAAACCCTAAAGAATACAAAAATTCGACCAAAGTAAAACAAAGCACTTTTTCAAATTTAAAAATAGGGTTCCCAAAATTGGATACCCTATCCAAAATTTGGGACCTCTTTTTCAAAGCAAAAGTTACACACATAACCTTTTGTTTTCACACTACCAGCACGGTCTTCGTGTGCCCATCGGAAGCAAAGTGAACACTGTACCCAGGTTTCTCCACGCTGGTCATCTGAAAAATTTCCAGTACAGGTATACCTTTCTATCCAAAATTAGGCAACCTTTATATTCTAGGTTATGTGACTAATATCAAAAAGTCCGTGACAGAAATTCTTATTTCAAAAACATAGTCTTGTTCTACAGTTATTCTTGTACATATTTGCCAAATTACACTTTTCTAGGCTAAGTACTTACCTTTTAATAACGGTTTACACGTGGAGCAACAAAAATCTCGTGTTTACAAATAAACATATAAACTTATCGCTCCACCTAAGGGTGAACAATCGAACTATGCGCTTCACAGAGAATCATTTTATGTTAGAGACCCTTCGTTTTGTGGTTTAAATTGAAGGAAACTGTAAACGGATTTCGAGATAATGCGTCATTCCAAAATTAGGCAACTTTCCAAAATTAGGTGACTTTCCTCACGAGCGGATAGTTCACAACTTGCATTCCGTTTGTTATTGGTTGACATAGTCAGGCGGGATTTTTAAAATTAAAACTCTCCTGTCCTCGTTTTGGGAGGTTGAAATCGGTGTTAAACCAAATTGAAACAAAACCTAACCGTGGTCAATTGATGGGAAACGTATCCTAACCGGGGCGTGTCTGGACAGGTTAGGATACATTGTCGAATAATTTATCAGGGTTAGGTTAACACCGATTTCGACAGGAAAACAGGATAGGGAAGCTAATTTAAAAAATATGTTTTTAAAAAACAATAAAAAAAACTCATCGGCATATGCATAGATTTAGTTAAATTCAATAGGTATGTACTGCACAAACCACTACACTTTTTAATCACTTACAACTAGTATATATTCGTATTTTACGTCTATTGGTGGCACCATCTATTAATATAATATAATAATAATCTTAAACGGCAACGTTCAACATCAAAAAGTCAGCTGACTATTTCGACCAATAGCAAACGGAATGCAAGTTGTGAACTAGCCGCTCATCTTTCCTCTACTATTTTTAGACTTATTTTAACCCGATCAGAGGTTATAGAATACTTGGAAATTGGATTTCACAAACACCTAAAATAAAAAGAATTGGTAGGTACACCATGTGTTTGCGTTTCATATTACTAATAAAAAAGTGGAAAATCGGTTTAGACAGTCTAACCAAACTCGCTATACTTTGATTTTATCGAAGCTTTGTCAAAATGGCTCTCAGTTGCTGTTATTTTTGTTGGAAAAGAAAGCAAATCACGGACTTTCTCTACTTTTAAAAAAGAGTAATGCTTTAAGACATTTAATTAAAAAAACTGGCAAAAACATAATTAAACAAAAACTGCAGTTTGACAAGAACTTGACATTTCTAAACCAGAGAACGAAATTGGCTTTAAGACGGGACGGCGGCCATTTTGGAGTTAGAGCTTTAACTTTGGTCAAATCCAATGCGTTATAATTCAGTGAACACAGTAAACACAGACCTAATCCTATTTTGCTGGCGGTTTTTCACTGGTATTGGTTTTCCAGTTTTTCCCTAGTTGTTTTCGAAACTTTTTGATTAATTTTGCCTACAGAACACAAAACAGGCTTTTGCAGATCAATAAAGGATAACGAAAATAAAAATTGTGTCTGCAAAAGGTCAAGATTGGACTTCTGAATATCACGTCAAAGGATAAAGTTAGCAAAAGGAGTGCGTTCAAAAGGACCCTATTAAACCGCGACAGTAAAAATTTGTATACGTTTTAAAATATACAATGCCGTCAAGCCTCTAAAAGGTCCCTTCTTTCATGTGCTAATTACTTTTGTACGTTCGTTGGTCCTTGCCTGCAAACAAAATAGTACATTTACCCTATGTTTTGGCTTTTGCCTAATGCCGTAGTTACGATGTCGTCGATACATTTTCCTGATGTAGTAGTAGTAGTGTGGGGTAGGCTCTAGGCCTGGCGTCTAGGCACATGAAGCGCCCTTTTCGCCAACCCCTGGGCATCCCCCCTACTGCGTCCTTCCTTCGCTAAGGAATGTGGCCGTCTTCTGTACAAAGGCCAGAAAATCGGGTCATCTCATATTAAGAAGTTCCTGCGTGTCAAAGGCTTCCTCTTCGATACCTCTCTTCTTGCTTCCTTGTATGCTTCACATGATGAGAGGAATTGCGCCGATGTCTGGTCCTCGGCCTCTCTCTCGCGGTAGTGTCCTCTTTCACTCTCATCTTTGCCAAGTGTCCTTGTAGAACGCAGTGTCCTTCCTCTCTTCATGTTCTACGGAGCAGCCAGTCCCCGCGGGACTTGCTGTATCATGTCACATACGCCTTCGCCTGTCTGGCATTTCCTGTGTTGGTCAATTTCTTTTGTATCTCTTTCTGGATCCAGTCTGTTGGGGTTGACTTCATTTGCTCTCTTGTGAGGCCCAGGAAACGCTCTGGCCCGACGCATTTCTGCCGGGATTCACCCCTGGCGAGTTCGTCGACTTTCTTGTTTCCTAGAACTCCCATGAGCCTGGGACCCATACAAGCTCCACGTCTCTTACTCCGGCCAACTCCTGAAGTGCATCCGCGCACTCCTGCATCGAACCCGTGGACATGGTTGGTGTGCACAATACTTTCACCGCAGCTTGACTGTCTGAACAGATGCAGAGACGCTTGCCTGTTTCGTTTCTAACTTCTTCCTCCCATGTTACCGCCAGTATAGCGTAAGCCAGCGTTGCCATCCTCGACCCTGAGGTCTTCGGTAGAAGGCTTCGAGAAAAATCGGTAGATTCCGGTAGATTTTTTAATCATAATCATCTTAGCAAGCAGTGCTGGAGAACTATCGATAGAATCGTGTGAGTAATAATTTTCTGGGAATAATTCAATTTACTGGCTAGTAACCTCAGGGGATTCACAAGGTCGGAGCCAATCGAATCGCTTCTCGCATCATCCTTTTATAATAGCGTGATCTTGCGGCTGCCGGCTAAGTATATCGCAAAATCCAAGAGATGGCGCCATAAATACACCATTGGCTCACACAAAAATTAAATTTAAAGCAGAAGCGAAAGTGTTCGAAAACGATCGAAAATCTGTAGTGCCATTTTGAAAATATCACAAATAAACCTCTAACCACCCTTAAGACCCAATGTAAAATTCAGCCAACAACAGCTGATTTTTTCAGGATAGTGGCTTGTATTTTTTTGCGTAGTATAGGCTTTATTCTTTGAACGAATTGTCAAACTATAACAAGTCAAGAGGACGGCGGGCATTTAGGATTTTCTACTTAAACTTTCCGTAAATCAAATCCGTTAATGTTCTGCTATAATCCGTGGTGAGTAAGTGGGCAAAATGTACTTTTGCTTGCATGGGAGCTAGCAGGTGCTCGGTTTTGTCATTTTACAATTAGGCCAACTTTAAACTTCGCTAATATTCTATAAATTTCAACTTCAGGTAGGTATGCAAAAGCATAATATGTCGTAGATCTCTAAAGGCCAAATTTAATTTGATTATACTTCATTTTAAACAAAACCTTAAACCACTTCACTTGGCGTAGCGTATTCGTCAGGGGTTTTGCTGTATTTGGCCAAATATTTGGTTTATTCGCAAATATTCCACACGTGGGTAAGTCTACATGAATTCAACCAATTTAAAAATATTTTTGAACCTTGAGTTTTTTGATGATGGTGAGTTTCTGTGTAGTTATTCTCCGCCTAATAAAAAGTAAAAATACAAATTTTTAAATTTTTTGGTTGCATATTTTTTGAGTTATGCGTTTCGAAAAATAAAAATATTGACCCATTTTTAGCCTGCATTGGTTTTCTTTAAACTTCTATAATTTTTAAATCGTTTAAAATAATTAGCTAAAACTCGCTATCTGTAGAGAACGATTCACAAGCCAAACTTTGATGTGTCATTTCCTAAAAAAAAAGGACAAAGGGTCTATGCAAAAATTGTATTTTTGATGAAATCTCAAAAACGGATTTTTTGTTTTTCTTAATTTTTATAAATTTTCTTCTTAGACTATTTGTTTACATGTGTGCTAAATTTTACCTTGGGATGATAATGGGATCATAGTTTAAAAAAATTATTTATATCTTGATGCATATATTGTTTGATATTTTTATTACTATAAAAATTATTATCTAAAGTGCACATATTGTTATGAGGCATCTTATTTATGTAGCATATATATTATAAAAACGTGGACACAATGGGCATCTGGTTTCGCTACGTTGACATTTAAATAAAGAAACAATTAATTAAAACACGTACTTACGTAATAACGGGCTCACAAGAATAATGGAGAACCTGTACATAAATGCCCCCTTTTCACCCTTTCTCGCTGCAATGTTTGATATTGATGAAAATTGTTACATTATTTATCTCTTAAACAATGGTGGCGCGTTGAGTAAAACTTTAGGGGTGCACACCAAAAAATTATTGCAGCCACACCCAAAAGATAACGCCAAGTTCTCTTAGTGCACTAATTTAAGCTGCACCTTTTACAGCCAACGGCAACCGGTGACGCGGGTGGCATCACGGGGGTGCGGGCGTTATCGATCGCCGCAATTGATTCACAAGAGCATGAACTGAAGTAAGGCCCAGATTTTGTGCACTGTAATATTCTATATTTCGTAATTAGAATGCGTCATAAAATCCACGGTGCACAGAATTTGGATCCAGTTAAGAGCGGCGCCGGCGGTAGCCAACCTACCTCGTTTCAACTCAAATATAAACACATACATACCGGGCATTAATTTTTGGTTAGTATTCAAGTCTTTCGTGTTTCCTTTTGAGGTTTATTGATAATTTATGATGAAATTATTAATTAAAGAATGGTCAGGTTTTATATTAAAATTTTAAGTAAAATTTGGTAGTGTAAGTGCACATGTGCACTTATGAAAGAACCGCCACTGCTCTTAAAATAGTGGCAAAATCGGCCGTAAGGTAATTAAATATCAGAGGTGGCGACTGATAGCTTTTTGTAAAAAACAAAAGTTGCTTAAACATGACGTTTCGTAGCGTGTTTTCTCAGTCTGTTTGGCTTTGCGTCGTATCCGTTCTGGAAATTAATTTGATTTTACGTAGTTACCGAAATCGAAATGGTAGATTGAAAATCGAAAAAAGATTGGTTGGTATTTTCCACTAAATGTTGCAACACCTATGATGACCAAAATCATCCCACGATAGTGAGAAATTCCAGAAATGTGACAGAGTGGATGTGTAATCTTAACTTAGGCGTCGAAATAAGTAAGTTAAAATGATTAAAAACTTTTGAAATATTATAATTCCAGTCACGGCTAATTTATAGGTAAAATATTAAAGTAGGGGAATTGTCAAATAGTTATATTTAAGGTAAAATAAAAGAGTTTTGAACAACATCAATTTACAAAAATAAGTTTTTAAATAGGAACCCACTGTCATCCCATGATAAAACTTGGCCTACATGTAAATAAATAGTCTAGAAAACAAATATAAAAAATTGAACAAAATAAAAAATACGTTTTTAAACTACATCAAAAATAAATTTTGAGGTGAGACCCCTGCATGTTTTTTACAAAAAGGATGCCACTAGGCATACCATAATTAAGCTTCTAGACCTATAAGATTACACAGCAACTTTTACCTTGATATGCCCAAGACTTTATGAATAATAAGGGTTTAAAGAAATCAAGTCAGTGCTAAAAAAGACGATATTAAGCATTAAAAAAAATTAATAACTGAAAAACTAGACTGCTAAAAAATCTAAAATTTTGCATTTTTACTTCTTTCTACTTAGTAAAGAATTTGACCAAAAGTTATGAAAATCAAAGGTGACAAGGTCCAAACCATTGGTTGATTTGATATGGACTTACCCACATGCCATCCTTACACAACAATGGCAAAAAGATGAGTGAATAATCTTTTACGTTTATGCAGTCCATTGTGTCGAAAATCACTTTTCACTTTCGCTATTAAAGCAATACATGTTGAATACGGCCGCTGTGCGGTAGAATGGCTAAATTAGGAAACCAGGTGTGGACGGTTAACACAAATATTTGGTTTATTTGGTTTTTCTGATGTTGAGTAAAAACAAATCGACATAAACACGTGTTTGCTGCCAGCGATATTTGCCGTATTTGGACAAATATAGCGAATATCTTTTCTACACATCGTCGTTTTTGGACAAATAAAGAAATCACAAAAAAATATTTTATATAAAAAAGTCCAAGTATGCGAAAATTTTATGTTCTTGTAGCACTGTCCCTAAGTGTCAACAATTTGATGCCGTAATAGCCAAGTTTTAATAAATATTTCCAAATGAATGAGCACCTTTCATTTTGAAGTTTTTTTTACGGAATACTATTCTTGCGTACTTGATTTTTGCTACATGAAATGTCTTTTTTATGATTTCACACATTTTTTAAAAGATTTTAATTTTTAATATTGAGTTTTAAAGTAATAAAATCTGTGGAATAATGTTCAAAACTGACTTTCACAATGCCTGTGCCCGTACGCTTTCAAGCTTTTACCATTTTAGCTTTCCTATTGAAATGAGCTTTATATTTTTGTTAATCTGTGAATTAGTAATAAAGGTACTGCTTAATTTGTGTGCTATTGCAATTTTATCTCTGGTGGATGTGCAATTTTTTTTAATTTTAAGTGTAAACTTCTTTAGGTGTGTTTAGCAGTTTTTGTGGATAGTAAATTAAACTGAGCCGTCAGGCTCGGCTATGTATCGCTCATTCGGGTAAAGTCGGCTCGAGTCGACTAACTGTGAAAGGAACATTCAGCGAGGGATATGATGATGCCGTGCACACACAATTTTTTTTAATTTGTTACAGAAAATGTTCGTCTTTTTGTATTATTACATACATCTATTTTTATATTATCAAATTAAGAGGGGGGATAGCGGCTAATTTTTTGCACTCGGTAGATTTTGATGATGATAATTTTACATGGAGGGAAGTAAATAAAAAATTTGGAGTTTTTTGATTTTGTCCAAGGATTTTGTCATAATTTCTATTAGTCTGCCAAATTTCAGCCTTCCAGCATTTCTGGAAGTATAGTAGAATTTCGATGATCTATACATGAGTGAGTGGCAAAATAAAGGTTTTTCATTATTTCGTAATTACTTTACAGCTTTATGGAAGTAGGTGAAACTTGGAGTTGTTGGAGGAGATCTAGGACTGTGCAAAATTTGAGGTTTGTAAAGTTATAGATAGGTCAAATATGGGTGAAATGTTTCAGTGGTACAGCAATTTGCGCGAACTGGGGACACAGCTGTGTCTTTAGACTTTAGGCAACTACTTCTGCTAGGCTGGATATATCTTGTGTGGTTACTTGTGACGTCATTATTAGTAGAAATAAAATGTCTGATTTGCATTATCTTTATTTATTTTAAACACGACGTTTCGGTTAGTTAACCATTTTTAAGTATAAATTAAACCCAGTCTAAAGGCTACTACTTGGCGTGCAGTCAGGTGTCCTCTTTTTTAATCATAAGACGCTTGTTTTCTTTAAGGAGTAGTTTCTATATGTTTGGTATGTCTGTGCTTGGTTGACTGAAAACTTCTTTAACTTTCGTTTTCGCCAATGTGACTACTTATGCAAAACTTTAGCTTTGGACCATTGAATCTTGTGATCATTTGACATGATTCACTAAACAAGATTTTACAATATCTTCTGATTGGATACTTTTTAGATTTTTATTTACTCTAACCTGAAAAGGGCGTTTCGTTTCACCTACATATCATTTACAACACTCACACGTTATTTGGTAAGTACATTCCTTATTATTTGAGGTATTTTTTGGTTTTATTTTAGCTACAAAACTCTTTATCGTATTTCCCGATGAAAATACTGGTTTTATATTATAGTGTTTGGCTATTCGTCTTATGTTTACAGAAATCCCTTGAACATATGGAATGTTAATAACACCCAACGGATTATTATTATTTAGAGAATTTGCTACATTTGGTTGGTATTTAATTTTAGAGATCGTTGAGTTTATTAATTTCTCTGAATAATCATTCTGTTGTAAGTCCTTTTTAATGGTGTAGATTTCGGTGGTTAATTCTTCATTATTACTACAAATATTTACGGCTCTTAAACACAAACTTCATACAACTCCTTGTTTTGTAGCAACAGAATGATTAGACTTAAAATTTAGGTACTGTCACGTGTGTGTTGGTTTCCTATATACAGTAGTTTGTATGTTTCTGTGTATTGGTTTGATAATCATCCAAAAAAGGTAAGGTCGAATCTTCGAATCTCCATTCATATGGTGTAGATTTTTTTTTAGTTCATCATCATTTTCTTACTATATAATAAACTGTTCATCCATGTATTGTGGCCATAGTTTTAGCTTAACTCTTGCTGTGTTGATCGCATGGTCCTCGAACCACTCCATGTAGATGTTTGCTACGACATCTTTCACTTGAAAGTGAGAGCTACGGAGTTCCAATAGGTCCATCACCCCTTCCACCGATAGCGTTGTTCTCTCTCGAAGTGTATCATCAGTTTGTAATTTGTTTTTGATGATACTGAGTGACTCATTTATTGGCACGTTGGTTTACAGACCTCCAGTCAACTAGGCACGGACATACCAAACATATGAAAACCACTCCTTAAGGAAAATAAGTGTCTTGGGATTAAAAAAGGGGGCGGGCCGTCATAACTGACTGCACACCAAGTAGTATAAGTAGTCGCCTATAGACTAGATTGTTTAGTTTTTGAAAATAAATAAAGACAATGTTAGTCCGAAATTATACTCAATCATTGTCTACGAGTTTCAAACAAAGCGTCATTATTAGTGTTACTCAGCGAGGAAAAATGCTCAAATATACAGCTCATATGTATCAGTTTGGTTTCAAGATTTGCAGCATGTAATTTACAAAAGTACCAAAATACAATGTAAACATGCCAGTATGTACCAACTTGATATACCGTCGAAAGTGACTTTTAAGTCAAGATAGCTTAAACAATTGTAATTATTTTTTGTGCAACCAACAGAAACAACTACTCCGAGGGAAAATACCCCTACCGGCATTGAATTATACTGATGGCTTGATGCTTTCGTTGGGAACTTGTTAAAACTGTTTGGTTTTCACTATCTCCAACGTCGATCACAAGGATACGAATGATCCCCGTCTGGAACACGTTCTGATAGCCAGGAACAAGTGATCCATGCCATGTGGATTGGCATGGATCACTTGTTCCTGACTATCAGCACGTGTTCCAGACGGGGATCATTCGTATACTTGTGATCGACGTTGGAGATAGTGAAAAACAAACAGTTTTAATAGTAATTAAATTTTACAAAACTTAAAGCTAAGCCTGACCCGGCGAATTTTACATTTATAATACAGAAAAAAAACAAAAAATGTAATTTAAATTTTGATAATTATACTTTAGAACAAACATCTTTTAAATAATTAAATAAATAGTTAATAAAACATTATGTCATAAAATCCACAAATGACCATAGGTAAATATATTTTTTTTTAAGAATAATTTTGAAGCAAGTAGTTTTTTGGACCACCATTCCTGTTTTGCTGTATTTTAATGAAGAAACCACATATTATGAGTAACTGAACAAAAATTTATTATCTTTTCATATCCATTTACATATGTTTAAAGATGGTAGTTTAATACAAAATATCTCAAGATTTTTAATGAGCGACTCAACCCACGACTTAAAACAATAATTATTTAATTTTCCAAACAAGGAATTGGAAAGCAATGATTCTTTGGACGCACTTGAATCTTTGAATCGAACAATGTAACTGAGTAAAACAAAGACTTGTCATTACTTATCAATTGAAAAATGTTTTTTTCCAATAATATTGGATTTCGAAAATAAATTTGTTACAAAAAAATATATATTGACGAAATAAATTATATACTTGAATCTAGTAAATATGTTGTATATTTAAAGCAACTACATAAGTACTGGACGCTGGTAAATAATTTCCTTAATTATATTTTTATCATCAAATATATGTTTATTTGCAACAAGCATTTCAGTAATTGAAACATCTGAAAATATGTAAAAAAATATAAAAATATTTTGTTCACACAACACGTGTAATTTTGTAAGTACGTGTTTAACCAGTGGCGTATAGGGGGCCAGAGGGGCGAACGCCCCCTCGCCCCTCTGCGCTTGGCGCCCCTGGCGTCCTTTGAGAAAAAAATAGAATTAATATTGTTATAATTTAAAAAAAAAGGTTTGTAATTTATTTGACTCCCATACCTATATTTGCGCCCGTTAAAGTCTTCGCTCCCCCCCCCCCGCCCCTTTTATCCACGACACGCTGCTGTGTTTAAGACGTAAAATTCCCTAAAATCGGGAACCCTGATATGAACTTACATAGTAACTGGAACCGGAGCAAGTGCAAGAGATTCCTATTCCAGCGCACATTCCGACTTTAGAGTGGATTGTGCATTTATACATCGAAACCTCGTAGTTTCTTTAAAATTAATAAAGCTCTCTTAAGGTGCCAATGAGATGTTGGCAGATGCGCCATCTATAGCAGAAACTCTTCCAGTTTTAATCTAACTCATTAATGTTGTCAGCTCAACAAAATTTAAGTCAATTAGATTATAGATTTAAATCAAACAGACAAGTTTACTTTCCATAATATAAATATACTTGTCTTAGTAAATCTTACTTGGTTCAAGTTTACGTGGCCATTAAATGACTTGCTGGGAGCTTTAGGAGGTCGATTTTGGTCAAATTTATTTAACTGGCTTCGAAGATAATTGGCATTCTTTCTTCAGATGTTAGGCAAATTTAGAATTGGTATTATTATTTGTGTATTAATGTAGTATCAAGCACATTGCAACGCACTCTTAAAACTTATGTCAAATTAAAATGTCGTATAGTCACTACCTCTCTCCAACCAAATAATATAAATGTCAGGACATATAATAATCGGAGGTAGCGGTCAAGAGTTTAAAAACAATTCTTTGTAATACAAATATCTTCCCTGGTAAAATAGTAACTGACCTATGCTTACCTCTATTTTTTACAAAAATAATAATAAAGCTTTTAAACTTTAAAGTTTACCTAAACGGAAAATTTCCTTTCCATCTAAATCGTTTTTTGTAAATGATCGCAAAAACTTTGGTAGTGATGAAAATCTATCCCAAGGGACCAACACATCTATGTCTTTGTTTTATCTATGTCACCTAACGTGCAAACTTTTTGAGTGATTGAAATAACTTTAAATTGATGAATGTCCCGAATAGTGCCTTAAACGAACCCATAGAATAACAATTCTCTGCCAGATGAAGGTTTAACCAAGTGGAAATTGAATTTTTGTTTTATGTCGGTCGTTTTAATTGACAAATTATAATAAATCTGGCGGCATCGCAGTGCCCGCCAAGTTCGCACGGACAGCAGTACCACCTTTTCTTGAAACATTTCAGCCCATATTTGATCTATCCATAACTCTACTTTGGATTGCGCTACGAAATTCAAACTTTGCACACTCGTAGACCTTGTAACAATCCTTCCAATTTTCAGGGACCTCCATAAAGCAGTAAAGTACTTACGAAAGATTGAAAAACTTCAAATTTGCCACTCACTCAGGTACACATGCTACACAGCTGAAATTTGACAAATTTATAAAACTTGGAAACAATAAAAATATCCAAATTTTTTAATTTACTTCCCTCCCCTATACATGTAAAGTTATATAAAATTAACATTGCCCACTTCCAGAAACGAGAAAGAGCTGAGCTTTGGCAGACCGATATGAAGTAAGGTAAAATAAAAAAAAAAATCCCAAAATTTTAATTTACTTTCCTCCTCTATACAAGTAATTATTTTAAAAATATTTATTGCCCACCTTCAGAAATGATAAAAAACTGGGATTTAACAAACTGACAGAAATTAGAGACAAGTTTATAAAGTTCCCCCTTCCTTATCATTTTCTCGTAAAACCATGTAGGTATCTATTAGCAAATCAGGCATGAATAATATATAGAAAGGTAGGTAACAAATAAATTAAGAAGAGTATCAAAATGTACTGATTGCAGAAAAATTACCCCTACGCCCTTATGACCATAATGACTTCGTTTCCATACTTTATATAAAAATTTAAAAAATTTGAACGGCACATACCAACTAGGGATGGAATTGCAATGCATGGATTAATTATTGATATCTGAGTGGGCCTTGCAGCCCTTCCATTGCGACCACTAGTGGGTCTATGTGGCTCACTTTTGAGTGGTTTCTCACCACTGTATGCCTAGTCCTCCAAAAAGGCCGGCTATCAGTTTTAGTGAGACACTGTTCAGATCTTCTGAGTCAATCTGAGGTTTACCGAAAGTGTTTTGACGTAAACGTGCAATAGCCGGACATTCGCACAGTACATGTCTGACTATTTCGTCATCCTCCATACAGAGTCTACATTTGGTCTCGTCTGTTCATCCCATTCTGTGCATGGGTACTCTCAGTCGACAGTGATCTGTAAAAAGACCAATTACTATACGTATCTCCTGTCTGTTAAGTCCAATGATATTTCTGACTTTTATAAAGGATCTTTAATGAACTCTTTAGAGTGATCCGGCTCTGGTATATTTATCCAGTATTGTTGGAAGCTTTTCTCCATCCATTTTAATACGGTTGATTTAGCAGCATTGTATGGTATCCCCATGGCTGCTTCAAGGCCAAAAAATTCGGCAGATGCCGCTTCCCTTGCTGCTTGGTCTGCGGCCTCATCCCTGTTGTCCAGAAAGCCCTGGTATCCATACTAATGACACATTGTTAGCGCTACCAAGCGCATTCAGCAAATCCCTGCAGCTACTGATGGTTCTCGATGAGACCATATAGGAATCAAGCGCGTTTAAGGCTGCTTGACTGTCGAAGAAGATTTTCCTGTTGGTCCATTCGTGGTAATGCAAGGAATATACCAATGCTTAAATTGTGTAAAGACAGTGATTATACTAATGGACAAATCGATAGAAATAGAAATTTATTAATTTCAAAATGAAAATTAGAAAAGTAAAAGCTATTGGAATAAGACATCGCAAAAGTTTTCAACAATATCCGCATATTTTAACACTTTAAACCTAAAATATTTTTCCTAATCTTTTAGATATGAATGAAACTATAACAAAAACATTCCATTTAAAAAGAAGCCAAGTTCGCGAAAATGGTATTCTGTAAAAAGTAGAGGTAAAAGTATAGCCAAGTTCGCCAATACAACTTTCACAATGAAAGGTTCTTAATTGTTTTTTTTTTAACTTTAAGTATCCTTAAAACCACCTAGCATGCGCATGGCGTACGTTTCTATTTCTAGAAATGTAAAATATTCTATGGATAACTTTTCACCGAGTTTCCATACGTGCACGCGCAAAATGCCATCCATATAAAATTTCTATTGTAACAGGGTATATGTTGGGAAACTTTGGAACGCTCAAGTTCTGTTTTAGCTACCTACTATTTTATTACCGCAGTTTCATGAGAAATAGTATAATAAAGAAAAGGATTTAAGTGGAAAGAGGCACACTGATTTAATCAATAGCCATAAAAATAGAATTTTATATGTATAAGGCTTTTACAGCAAAACTTATACCGTTTTCTATCAACACTGCTTTCGACCACTCAAAAATCCCTTTTTTCTGGAGCAGATCTCTGTGGGAGCAACTGTAAGCTGATCCTTAATTCAATCCATAGCGGGAGCTCTAATCGAATAATTGTTTTTATTTTTAAAAATATTTTTAGTCAAGCGAAACAACGAGTTTCTTGGTTTAACAATAAGAAATCCTATAAATATATTTGTTTTTCTTCAGAACTTGACCTGAGCGATAAAGATTCTTCTAACGCCGTTATTTTGGGCTTTTTTTTCTATGAATTTTCTTGCCCTATAGAGAAACGAAAAAAGAAAAAATACGCCAGAGCACAAATAAAAAAGGCTAGCCGAACTTGGATCATGTACGTACCTTTACCACGCCACGGTGCATTTCGGATCGGCAACATGTTTGCGTTTGTCAGTTGAGCAAACTCACTATTTAATCTTAAGCTTCGTACAGAACTGAACATTTTGATAAACATTGAAAGGCGTAACGAGCCGAAAGGCGAACATAACCGCAAATTGACTTTTTTGGTTTTGACGAGCAGAACATTGAACGGTTGTGCTATTACCACAAATGGTCCCAGTTTTTCTTCCTTTAAGATTCAAATATCTGTTCGTTGTTTTGTTTTGTGCCATCCAAACCTACCAACCCGTTGAATCGTATTTTATTTGATAAAGTAAAAATTGCGAAAAATCGCATATAAACGTTGTAACAAAAGTGTCTTTTTATGCCTCGACAAATTTTAGCCCTCCCTCTGATCGGGCTACAAACTTTTCGCCCCGTAATAAAAAGTGACACTTTTATACCTTTTTATATAATCTACTATTTCAATAAACTCTTTTTCTGTAAACCACCTATTACAAAAAAAAATATTTTTTTTTTGCCTTTTCAAAATTGTTAGGGTGATATATAATAGACAGTGTAGGCAATAAAAAATTATTCTGAACTACTAACGAGCTTATTTTTTTTTCTTGGATAAAATCAAGGGTATTTTTTACTAAAATTATGTTTTTTTATGTTTATTTTTTACCGTAATAAAAAAAAATAAAAAAATAAAAAAAATGTCAAAATGTCCCTTATATCGACACTTTTTAAAATAAAGGGTCCATGTTATCGACACAAAATTGAATTTATTACCGACAAATTTTTTTTATTGAATATTTTTATTTTATTTAATATAATCAACAATTACCTATAATAAATAAACAAATTTGTAGCCGAAAATATCGTATTATTACGAATTTTTTAATGGAAATTTAATAAAAGAATGTCACTAGGTACCCATTTACTTAAAACTAATTTTCAAAATACTTTTAGTAAGTTTATAAATATATAATATCAGACTGCTTTCCTAATTAACAATAACAAAAATAAACATTAGTTTTGAACTTTTTACATTAATTTTTAAAGAAAATAAAAAAATTCGGGAAATACCTACTTTATACAAACAATCTTAGTATACATTTGATATTTATTTTGTAGCTTATTCTTATCAAAACGAAAGTCATTTCTGTAAGTAGGATAGAGGATTTACACAAAAACAGAAACTTCATCGACTGTATATAAACCTCTTATTTTTAATTTGTGGTTCTTTAATTTTTCTAAAAATAAAGAGATCCTTAGCCGGTTACAACTAAAGACCTCAGAAATGATTTTGCTATAATAAAATATATTTTGAATATTTTTTTATTAAAAATGTAAAGCTTAAAAAAGTAAATTTTTGTAACCACACTTTACGATGTAATATGAACACAAATTTGCACAATCTATCGCCATACGAATGAACCTTTTATCGACACACAAATTCTCTTTAATATAACACAAAAACTATGAAAGAAAGTATGTGTTCATATTATATCAGTACATCAAAAAAGCTTTTCTTTTTTTAGAAAAAAAAAACACCCGACTTATGTAAATAAAAAAATAAGTTTAAAAATTTCTGTGTAAGAACCTTATTATCGACGGTAATGTCGACATTTTGTTCATGGGTAAGATAGCTGTACGTAAAACCGACAGTCCTTATTTTAGTTAAAAAAATATATTATATGATTTCTTTTTGTTTTTTTATAGAATTTAGCCCTATTCTAACAACCAGAATCAATTTTTTTATACGTAAATATAATAATCTTACCTGTTTCTTAACACCATTAACAAGCGAACCGGCCACATCAAGCACTTTTCGTCAACTGTCACAATTTCCCGCATATTTTTTGAGAGAAGTAGTGGGGATATGTTTTATGCAATGCTGCCAACATGTGCACAAACAATGACTTTTTTTTATAAAATAGACTTTATTGAGGCGCAAGGTACCCGGATCTTATTATTTGAAACAAACCGAAAAACTGTCGATAATATGTACACTGTCGATAATATGTACACCTACCCTATGTTGTACTAATGATGTTTGCAATAAATGGTGCAGAATTTTTTTATATATTTTAAAAGCTATATAATTGCTATATGGTTATTTCATCAGATAAATTAGTTTATTATTCTGATAAATTAAACGTTATGCCTTTTAAATTGGTTTTGCTGCTAATTTTCTAAATAATTTATATTTAATATAATTTTAATTTTGCAATATGTGAAAAGAAGCGATAAGGAATAGTATTAATTAGTTACCAAAGTGACACTTTTTATCCCGTGGCAAACATTTGTTAACCCGACAGGAGGGAATGCTACAGTTCGTCAAGAGATAAATATATATAGTTTTTTCCCGAGATATATACATTTATAAATACAGTGTGTCCCCGGATCGAGTTGACAAGAGGAAAAAATCCTTTATTTTTGATTTTACGAAAAAACTTTCTCTTTTAAAAAATTCTGCTTGTTGAAAAATTAAGATTACTATAATAAAATCTTTGAATAGATGTACAGGGTATTATCAAATTAAGAAACATATAATTAATAAGAGAAGAATAACCTTTATTTTTAATTTCAGGAAAAACATCACTCTTTATAAAAATTCTGCTTGTCAAAAAATTGTGATAACGATATTAATAGCTTTGATTAGAAGTACAGGGTGTTATCGAATTAAGAATTCCGTAGCACTTAATTAAATAAATCCGTTCTGCTTTTGTGAACATGTTTTAGGATGTAAAACCTATTACTTGAAAATCAATATGACAATTAACAAAATAAATCTATCAATGTCACATTATTGACTGATATTTTTCGTGAAATTCAAAATAAAGGCTTTTTCTCCTCTTATGAATTACAAGTTTCTTAATTAGAAAATACCCTGTACATCTAATCAAAGATTTTATTATGGTGATTAACCTCTTGTTAACTCCATCCGGGGACATACTGTATATACACTTTTTTTTCGAGTCCTAAGCAAATATTATATTGACTATGCGACAACTCTACTAAAAGTTTAACCATTGATGCCATGTGTTAATCTCGGGGGATTTAATTAGCTATTTTTTTTCAAAGAAATTTAAAAAATAATGGTCAAATACTTAAAAAATACTAATATGTCATAAAAAACTTTAGAAAAAAAATTTGGATCCAAAAAAAAGATAAGCGAAGTCCGATAAAAATATTTTTAGCCTTTTTTGTTTTTAAACAGACGTAATTTTACCAGAAAATATTCTTAAATAGTTTATGGTGCAGTGGTGAAATTTTTTATATAGTACATCTTTGTGTTCTATACAGCACAATTTAAAAAGATTGAATTAAAAATAAAAAAATTCAAGTTAAGATTAATTTCTTATATGGTCGTATATGGTAGTCAAATAATTAATAATATAAATTACTGACCATTGTTTCTACTAAAAGACATAAAAAAAATAATTGCCTTTTTTGCCTATTAGTCTGTGGATTTAGTTACACACGTTACAAAATTTAGTTCCGGTTACCAGTTTGAAATTTGCACCATGGGAGACACTCCATCAGAGTTACTTACCCCCTCACCTTAATTTCACAACAAATTCAAAAACAAACTTTACAACGAAATCGTTGCTTTAAGTCAAGAAATAAATAAATTCCACTTTTTTATTTGTTTTTCTATACTACGAGTTTGCTCATTTAACCAATTTAGTAAATCCAATAACAAAAAAGTTAGCAATGGTGCAGATCTAATGAAACACCCTGTGTAAATAAATTTATATTTATTTTTACTTAGTAACAAAAAGCAATAATAATAAATAATAATATGTTTTTTTTACTTAAATCATAAGTAAGCAATGGTGCAAATTTAATAAAACACCCTGTATAAAGAATTAATATTTATTTTTAGTTAATAACAAGAAGAAATGGATTTAGGTAATAATGTATTTTTTTAAAATATGTTTTATTAATTAAAATCATAAGTTAGGAATGGTGCAAACTTAAAGAAACACCCTGTATAAAGAAAATTTTTTTATTTTATCCAATAATAAATCCAAATGAGAACAAAGTTTATTTTTTAGGAATAACCAGTATGGTTCCTTCACTTAAATAATAAGTTAGCCATGGTGCAGACTTAATGAAACACCCTGTATATAAAGATTGCTATACTATATTTCTAAAAAATACTTAATATAAAATAATAAAGTTGTTTCCAACCTATAAACGAAATAAAAATACAGGGTGTTTCAAAATTCAATAACATAATTTTAATGTTAATTATCTTGAATGATTTCAAGATAAAAAGTTCATATAAACATACATCCACAAACACTTAGTTTTCGAGATACAGGGTGATAAAATTTTCTTTTTTTTATAGCTCTTACAGTTTTTGAGATATGTAGCTCAAATTTGGCATGTGTATTTACTTATATGCACTAAACTATTAGGCATGCCGAAATCAAATCAAATCAAAACATGCTATATTGTCCAAATCTACAAGACTTATTGACAAAGCTAAGGTTAATAACTAAATACCTAACTAAAACAAACAAAAAAAAACAAAAGAAAGTTAATACAAACAAAGAGAAAAAACAAAATAATTATAAAGAAAAAAATAATAAAAATTATAATAATAATAATAAAATAATATTATAAAACTAGTAAGTAGTATTTAAGTTTTATTTAATTTGTTTATTTTGATATACCCCCCATACCACATTGGAGCATTTTTTATATATGATAGCAGCCTTTGATGCAAAGGCGATTTTCTCTAAAACGGTTAAATATGCGAAAAAAATGCAGGAAACAAAAAGTTTGCAAATGAAACAGGCATTTTATTTCTTTTATTAAACTACCTACTTCTGGCTACCAGTGGCTTGCAACGAAAAAAATCCAGGGGAAAAGGCGACATGACCCCTGAAATAGTATCACTCTGTAGATTTGTACTATTATTTCACGTCTAACATTATAGTGTCTATAACTTAATATACGTACCAAATTTGAACTAAATATTTCAAAGACTGCACGATATATAAACAAAAAATCAAAAAGAAAATGAAAATTTAACACTCTGTATCTTGAAAACAAGGCGTTTGAGGACCTATGTTTATATAAAAATTTTGTCTTCAAATCACTGAAGGAATCCAACACTAAAATTATGTTATTGAATTTTGAAACACCCTGTATATTTGTGACATTCCAAAAATAAATAACAAAAAGAAATAAAACTTTGAGTATCTCCTTCTTTTATAAAATATTGACCAAGTGGACAAATCAGTAGTCGTGCAGTTAACTTCTATTTTAGCGTTAATATATTTGGAGGGGAATCTCCCCTTTTTCCCCGCCCATAGATCCGCGCCTGAGATGGCTGAACAGTGTTTTTCTAACTAGTTTTATAAACTATTGTTGGGTACTGATTAGATATATTTGCGGCTTTCATAATATACCACCTTTATATAACCCCTGTCATTAAAGTGCACTTTAAACGTGTCTAATGCACCTTAGGGTGGAGGAATAACCAATACGTTTCTTTCACATAAATAATATGTTAGCCATGGTGCAGACTTAATGAAACACCCTGTATATAAACATTGCTATACTATATTTCTAAAAAATACTTAATATAAAATAATAAAGTTGTTTCTAACTTATAAACGAAATAAAAATATATTTGTGACATTGTTTTAATTAAATCCTCCTAGATCATCGGTTACCATGGGCAAACGTGTTTACAAGGTAAACATTAACTTTTTTTAACCCCCATAAGTTGTTTTTTATATTGGGGATAAAAAGTGACAGTTTTATCCTTAATATTCGGGATAAAAAGTGCACTTTTTAACGATAAATTGCGAAAAAATAATTTTTTTAAATATCTTTATCAGAATCGCACATCCCAAAAATAAATAACAAAAAGAAAAAAAGTTTGAGTTTCTTCTTCTTTTATATAATATTGACAAAATGGACAAATCAGTAGTCGTGGTAGTTAACTTCTATTTAATACACAGAAAGTATCCCACGCAGCGTTAATAAATTTGGGGGGGGAGGATATCCCCTTTTTCCCCTCCCGTAGATCTGCGCCTGACTTACTCGTGGCTGAACACTGTTTTTCTAACTAGTTTTATAAACTACTGTTTGGTATTTTTTAGATATATTTGCGGCTTTTATAATATACCACCTTTATGCAAAACCTGTCATTAAAATGCACTGTAAACGTGTCTAATGCATATACGTACGTAAATGGTCTAATGCACCTTAGGGTACGAACATAACGAAGATATATGGATGAGCGCGGTGGAGAATGCGGTCGCGATCGCTACATTGATATCAAAACAAACCTTTTATTTCTAATAAGACCGCATATACCAAGGGTGCTTCACCCGCTCACCCTTGCCGCCTATCATCGCGGTTTACAGCGATGTCGATGAAAGAACAAAATGTGGTTTCGAGGTAAACTTGCACGTTTATTGGTGCTCTTCAATCACGTGATATACATTTCCAGTGAGTACGGAACGTAACACGTATTTACGTTTTAGTTCTTTATGGTTTCTCGTTGTGTAAAGGCTTTGAGACGTTTGGGTTATTTCAGTTTATCTTTACTTTACGAAAAAGACGATAAATAAGGATAAACTAATGTATTTGATCTTTGGTATTCCTGCTCTATGGAATAAGCGCCATAAACAGCATCACAATAGGCATGTTTTGGCAAGGAAGTGAAACCTCACTGAAAGCCGAAATCTTTGACTTTGACTGAAAGAAAAGCATCTTGGGCATGTTCTGCCCGCATCGACGTAAATATTGATCGCAACCGCGATCGCCACAGCTCTCATTCATGTATCTTCGGTATGTGCGTAGTCTTGGAGACTAAAGAGGTTACTTTAATTTCCAGGTTTAGGGACTAAAGAAGTCTTTTAATTAATTAATGAGTTTATTTAAGGCCATTTTAATGACGATTCCCGTGGATATCTCTGTAAAGTTATATCAAAAGTTGTTTTTTACTAATTTTCTACTGCAGTAATTTGTTTGGAATTATTCATAAACTAAAATTAAAAATGTTACGTAAAATAAACCAAAACTCAACTGAAATTTTACTCCTTTTGTTTAAAAGGAAATGGTTCAGCAATCTATTCACAGTTGTCTTTGTATTTTGTGAGAATTGTACGTCAAAGTTGCTTAATGTATTCTATTTGTATGGATAAATCTATGAAGAAATTTGCAAATTTATTTGTTATGATTTGATTGCTGTATAACATTACTGAAAATCAACTTAAAAATTTTTGTATTTACTAACTTTCTACTGCAGTAATTTGTTTGGAATTATTCATAAACTAAAATTAAAAATGTTACGTAAAATAAACCAAAACTCAACCGAAATTTTACACCTTTTGTTTCAAAGGAAATGGTTCAGCATTCTATTCACAGTTGTTTATGTATTTTGTGAGAATTGAACGTCAAACTTGCTTAATGTATTCTATTTGCATGGATAAATCCATGAAGAAATTTGCAAATTTATTTGTTATTATTTGATTGCTGTATAATATTACTGAAAATCAACCTAAAAATTTTTGTACAATGAGGAAATCCATGGATTAGGTATTAAAATTTGTCAAGATGATACTGAGATTTTGAGTTAAATATCAACACAAACAATCAAAGAGTGTCAATAGCTGAGATGACATTTTCTACCTAGAGTATCGTTAAATGCAATTAGTACGGAGTGTTGTTAAATAACATAATTTTTTTTTCTTTTTAATTATGTTTGCTATGCTACAGTTCAAAAAATAGTTACTAAAGTGCCTTTTTAATCCCTTATCGAATTGTAACCTCGAGATTAAAAGGGCTACTTTAGTATTTACGTCTAAGGGATTCATTTTTTACTTTTTTCCGATTTTTATCCCTAAAAATTTACATTTGGCGTAGAATTCTTCGTTTCAGTATTTAGTAATAAATCTTTGCTTCTCTACCTACACGGCTTATTCGGTGTTTTTTTCTAGAGATTTATTACTTACATATGTATTTATATACACCTGAAATCTTATTGTAACTGAAGTAAAAAGAATTTTGGGCGTATTCTCAAAAAGTGTTATTGACCAAAAACTGATGACGCCCACACCCATCACTTTTGGACTAAACACATCACTAGTGCAGGGTGTTAGCAAAGTAGCAAATTCTTTTAAGCATATGAATAAGATGCGACCTTACAGACATGCCTTTAAACAAATTCCTGCAATTATAATTATATTTCTCTTAAAGCAGGTAAGACAGAGCTAGTACTAATTCCTTAGGAAGAGAGTAATTAATAGCAAGACCAAGCCAAGTACCTGGGTCTAATACTAAACTTAAAGTTTTCGTGGAGACAAAATACCGATAAAAGGGCTAGGAAGGCTAAAATGCGGTTTTTAGGTATGCAATACTAAATGGACTAATAAAACTTCAAATCGTACACTGCATATACACAGTCAAAGCCTATCATTATATACAGGGCCATGGTTTATTGGCAGACTCTAGGAAAAAATGTGTTCCTCCAAAAAATAGTGATAATAATAGGAGCTGTGCGGATAACTTCTGGTATCTCAATGGAAACGATGCTTTACCTTCCATCTTTAAGTATTTTTCGCAAGGGATTAGCTCCAAAGAGTGCAATAAGGCTAAAAGAAGCCATGGGCTGGAATGCAAAAATATTGGCCATACCAATATTTTAAGAAGTTTTCAAATAACCAATATACAGTGACCAACAGACTCAGGAGCAGACCTACGAGAGGGGAAAAAGGGAAAATTTCCCCCCTCCAAATCTCAAACTAACAAGCAGAATACGCGTCCTGGTCACTATGTAAAATAATCAAGTATAAAAGGCAACTTCATAGGGGTATGGTCAACCACGGTGTCCGTGGTTGACCATACTCCTATGAAGTTGCCTTTTATGCTTGATTAACTCATTGTTTTCGGTTACAAACCGATACCGTGGAGACGCTGACAGCATGGTCTGGTTGAACTGTGACGAAAAGTCTTTCTTCCTTATACACCGGTGGACGTTTTCGTCCCGCCATGGACTAAGTTTCCTTGGTTCGCTGTCGTTCACTCGTAGAATGAAAAATAGGTTTCACCTATTTTTTCATTCTTTTTGATTTACTATGTAAAATAGTTTTATTCAATATTTATTATATTATTCTCCCCCCCCCCCAAATGAAATTCTTAGATACGGTCCTGACAGACTACGCCGTACTAACTTAGGTTTATTAAAGACTTCTCTGCATTATTTACAAGCAAAGAAACGTGATCGACAAATTCTGTTTTAAACGGCGCCGTTATTATGCTCTTAACAGAAGGCTTAAAGATTGACAAAGGTGTAGGATACGGAATATTCTTCCAAGTACTAGGATTTGCGGGGTCCAACAACCTCCCTGGTTATTGCACCGTTTTTCCGCCGGAGATATCTTCTTACCTGCGTCTTAATCCTGCCAAGGAGTGCGCTGTGCTGAGCTATTGAACTACTAATTTGGACCTTGTTTGAAGATGTCATGAAAATTGATATGAGTTGGGAAACCGGCATCGGATCATTGTTGTGTTCCAGGTCACTCGGACATAAATGAGGCGGCCGATAGACTAGCCACAGCAGGTGATGGTAAAGATGGAAACCAAGTTAACAATAAAACGCAACCTATTTTAGTGAGGCTAGACAAATCTTACCATGGAAAATCTGAGTAGGATTAGAAATCTGCAGCATCTCACGACAGCTATCGCCAAAAAAGGATATGAGGAGATCAGAAATCTTACTTATGCACAGGCAGGAAATACTGAGAAGAGTGAGTTCTACGAACGTTGCCTTTTAAGTCTAAGCTGAAATAAAACAGTAGATAACTTTCTAAGACTTTATTGTTTCTCAAAGTATTCTCCACAAAATCTAACGCACTTTTCAATGAGCACAAACCAGTTGAAGAGCACAGGGAAAAAACGTGCAAAGTCACTCTTAGTTAGTTTGGAGATATAACATTTTGAAAGTTTAAAACTGGCACGTTCTTTCCCTGTTTGCCAAATGAAGTATTAGTAATATCTTGTGACATGGCCTGTTTTTTCCCAGTTTGAATATTCCAGATAATAATACACATCTTAAGACCCACAATCTTAGAAAAAATGACTTTGCACGTTTTTTCCCTGTGCTCTTCAGTTGTTAAATTCCACTTGTTTGTTAGTACTGTCAAAACTGCATTCTTGAAGGCGTCGACTGTTTCCTTTGACAACTGAAATCTTAGTCAACCCAGTCCATTCTTCATTTTCGGAGAAATCGTTGGGACCTAGGTCGGGGAATGTATGGAGGATGGTCCAAAAATCAGACGTTTTATTGTGTTAAAAGTTCAATGGTTTTAAGTGCTTTGTGCGAACTTGAATTGACTTAGTGGAGGACGGTTCGTTGTAAGGGGTTTGTTTTTCGAAGCTCAGTGATGACTTTCGGCAAACAAATGATCGCCACTAACAGCCATTTGATCTTTTAGAGGAATGGTTGCTACATGACCTTTTGAGACAAATGTTGGGACCATCCTTTTGGATACACTTCGAGAACGAATGACTTTTATTGGCTTTTCTTCATCCATCTTGGAACACCCAAACAGAGTAAATTCATATGAGTAAATCCACGATTCGTCACCACTGATAATGCTGTACACGTCTTTTCATTTTTCTGTCTCAAAGTGGTCTATGGTTTGCTGACACCAATAGACCCTAGCTTCTTTCTGTTCTTCGGTTAAGAGATGCGGTATCCAGTAGGAAACTAATTTTTCCACCTTTAATTCTTCATCCAAATTTTTCGAATTGAGGTATTTGAAATCCCCAATGAAGGGTCAATCTCGTTATATGTCACATGTCGATCTTCCGTGATAAGCATGCGCACAGCATCGATGTTTTCTTGGATCGTCGCTAAGGCTAATTCGGCCACGCTTGAATTCTCTATACCAACGAGAAACTGTCGACTGATATGTAGATTCATTACCGAAAGCAGAAATCAACTCGGCAACGCATTGTTCTTGCGGAACATACCGGAAAAAGACTGCTGTAATTGTACGTGTAAAACCGGGCTCAAACGACTCGTGTACTTGGCAAATACTGTAACAGGCGGCTGTGTGACAGTGGTACTGTCACCTCAAGTGGCCAAGGCTTAAAAGTTGCGACCTACCAATTTATGCAACTATTTGAAAATTGATAAAATTATTAAGTTACTATATGTTATTAAATTTACACGATCTCGAAAGGGAATTTGACGGTTCTTGGAGAAAGTTTTGTGCTATAAACGTTTTTCTCAAATGTATAAACATTGTAGGAAAATCATACATACCTTTTCAATTTTCTTCCCGAAATTTCACATTATCACTTCTTATATTTATTAGTTGAATATCAATTTTTTTTGGACTATTAAACTTTTCTATTCAAATATTTACACTTCTTAAACTTTTAGGTTTTAAAAACCTTTTGTATGTTTGTTGTAAATATATATATTTATCAACATTTTAAACGTTGATTGAATAGGTGAACCTTTCAATCAACTGTTTAATTTACTTAATATTACTGTTTAGGTTTGTGATCTATTATTGAATAAAAATGTCGATTTTAGGGCAATAAATGGTTTGTATTTTGATGTTAAAAAACCATAAAACAGTTAAAAACATTGTTAGCTCCCGCTAAATTTCGCGGTTGTTTATATATATTTTTAAAAACACACAACTGTATGAAGGACAAAGCGCCTTCCGCGTATTTGGACATGCGCACCAACAACCGGAGAGATCCTTGTCAATCGCCTAGAGAAAATGGCGTGTTAATTTCGTTCTCCAACTATTTCAAATATCTACACCTGAAAGTGCTCGATTTTTGTGTACTGAAGCATAGAACTAGAAACTTCAACCCTTCAGCTACGTGGTGACATCATTAGATCCATTCGGGGGCCCCTTAGAAGCGGAGAATTTGGCTGCAAAACTGGTGAGTGCATTTGTCTCTGATTACCGTTGTGTGCCACCAATATTTTACCTATGGACGTTTTGATTATTTCGTAATTTCATATCAATATTTATGTTGGTTCGCGATTTAATTAAAATATTTACAGTCCATTGCCTTTAACGTTTTTCTAACCGTGGACTAACATAAAGTGCTCCTTCGACCGAATTATTTTAAATAATAAATCCAAACGACGGTATTAATAATTATTTGCAAGCCGAATAATAACAGGGCGGTTCAAGGCCGCATCGTATTTGAAACGTCGAGTCGAGAAAGTCGTCGGTGTGGTGGGTGCAGGACACGTGTCTAGCGCGTGGTCATTCAGTAAACAAAGCGAGTAGGAATCAAAACAAACAAAACAAACGTTCAGTGGTGTACCATATCATTTCGATATTTAAAACAATTTTCATCAATTGCGATAAATTAGTGCATATTTTCGACAATTCGTCATTTTTCTATTTCAGAAGCATTAATTTAGCGTTGATTGTATATTTACCGACAATTTCGTCATTTCAAAGGTAAAATCATGTCTGTCAAAAAAGCCGCGCAAAAACGCAAGGGTTTTTTATCTGCGATCACCGAGTGTTATGTGTTGTCAAAGACCGCGGAAAAGGATGAAAGAGCGAGAAACGAGTTTCAAGTGAGGTATTCCGATTTGGATGAAACCTTCGATAAATGCATGCTGGCGCATAATGACGTCATTATGTTGATAGGCGACTCGGACGATGAGGAGTTTAAAACGCAGGATGCGATCCTTTCAGAAGCTTGTAAATATTTTTATGCGTGTAAGGGGGTTTACTCTAAAATATTTCCGGTTGAGGCCCCATCCTTTTCGGGATCATATGTTCGACAAAACGAATCTGAAACTCCAAAACTCAAAGAGTTAGGTATTCCCATATTCCGAGGTGATAAAAAATTATGGCCAAGCTTTTTCGATCTTTTTAATAACATTATAGATCAAAATCAAAGTCTAAGTAACGTTCGAAAACTTCAATATTTATTTTCATATCTCGAGGATGAGCCTTTAAAATTGATATCAGGGATTAGCTTATCTGATCAAAATTATAAAATTGCTTATGACAAATTAGTCAATAGATATCAAAACAAGCGAGACCTCGCAAATGATGCTTTAAGCTCAATTATGAACTCCACCTTAAAAAACGAGTCAGCTAAAGAATTGCGTAATTTAATTGACACTTTTTCTGAATCCCTAGAAATTTTAAAATCACTTAGCTTTGACGTTGACAGTTGAGACTTTATTATTTTTTTCATTTTATTAGAAAAATTGGATATTCCAACGCGTTCAAATTTCGAAATGAGTCACGCCAATACTAATACCGAAATTCCCACTTTTCAGTCACTTTTTCAATTTCTAGAAAAAATATGTAAAGTTTTGGAATCACTTCCTCAATCAACAGCACCCAAAAAGGTGCCTATATATCAAAAATCAAATTCTATGCAAAATCAGTCTGGGCAAAAGCCTACCTATCAAAATTCAAATTCTATGCGAAATCAGTTTGGGCAAAAGCCTACCTATAAATCATCCAATTCGCCTTTTATAGGACTGGCTGGCACCTCAACTAATTCAAGTACGGGAATAAAATGTTTCCGGTGTAATTAAGGTCACGTGCTTTCGAAATGTCAAACATTTCTTGATCTCTCACCTATCGATCGCCTATCTTTCGTCAAGCAGAAAAAATTATGTCTAGCGTGTTTTCATCCCTTGCATGATGTAGATAGGTGCAAATCAAAATATTCATGCAGGACTTTCAATAGTAAAAGGCACCACACTTTAACTCATATCTTAGAAACTAATCAAGAGTCTGGAAGCCAAGATACTAGTCCTGTCATTCACACACCACCTGTCAATAATCTTCATGTGTCATTAAATGCCTCAGGACCTTCAGGTACCTTTCTTTTATGCACCGCCATAATAGATGTTATGGACGGTTGCGGTAATTTTCAACCTGTAAGGGCACTGCTTGATTCTGGATCACAGACAGGATTCATCAGTGAAAAGTATATTCAGCGTCTTAATCTTCCTAGGCGAAGTTACACCACTGAAATATTCGGATTAAATAAGATGTCTTCTTTTACTTCCAAAGGGCTCGTTCAATGTCACATTAAGCCACAAGGACAAGTCACTCCTTTACTTAATTTCGAAGCAATTGTGGTTCCACAACTATGTTCCAATATGCCTACATTCTCTTTGAACGATAATCAGTGGAAACACTTGCAAAACCTTAAACTTGCAGACCCATCTTATTTCAAATCTATACCTGTGGACCTGGTTATTGGTTGCGAGCTATTCGCACAGATATTCGAGGAGGGCAGGGTTCTTGGACAGGTAGGGCAGCCTTCAGCCCTTGAAACTATCTTTGGCTGGGTCGTCATGGGAAAGGTTGACGAAGTAGGTAGTCTTACGGAACGAACCAGTTGTTTTTTAACGAGTCATTCACCTCCTTTTGAGGTCATTCTCCCTAGGTTTTGGGAAATCGAACATTTGCCTAAAAAACAAATCTTGTCAAAGGAAGAAAAACAGGCAGAATCAATTTTTACTGCTAGTGTAGTACGGCAACCGAGCGGTAGATTCATGGTAGATCTTCCGTTTAAAGACAAAATAAACCCTGACCTAGGAAATACTTATCCGCAAGCTTATCGTAGATTTTTACTTCTAGAAAATAGATTAATCAAAAATCCTGATCTGTACACTGCCTATTCAAGTTTCATGCAAGACTATATCGATTCTAATCATATGAGTTTAGTTTTATCTAGTCAACCAAAGGTCGACGTATCGTGTTTTTTAGCACATCATTGCGTACTAAAGCCGGAAAGCTTAAGTACAAAATTAAGGGTAGTCTGGGATTGTTCGGCAGTCACCCCAAAAAATATTAGTCTCAATGACACATTGTTATCTGGACCGAAACTTCAAAAGGATATTGCTTCTTTACTCCTTACGTTTCGTCTTAATCCTATTGCCTACATTGCTGACATCAAACAGATGTTCCGTGAAGTCCTTATCAATCCTTGTCACCGTCCTTATCAAAGGATATTGTGGAGGTTTTCTCCACAGGACCCACTTTCAGTGTGGGAACTTTCTACTGTCACTTTTGGCATGACATGCTCACCTTTTCTAGCCATGCGTACCTTAAATGAGCTGGCAGAGAGAGAAAAGGAACGTTTTCCTATGGCTAGTACTGTTCTAAAAACGTCAATCTATATCGACGATATCTTGGGAACTAGCCCTTCGCTTTCTGAAGCTCTCTCCCTTCAAACAGAACTCAATGACTTGTTGAAGTCGGGAGGATTTGAACTTAAAAAATGGGCGAGCAACTGTCCTGAGTTATTGGCAACATTGCCAGAGTCCGATCGTCAAATGCCTCTCTCTTTCGACAAGGAGGAACCCCACTTTATCAAAGTTTTAGGACTTCAATGGTATCCAAAAAACGACATTTTTTTCTTATCAATGCCGAATGAAGGACAAACCCCCAACCAAACGTTCTATTTTATCTATCATAGGGACAATCTTCGATCCCTTAGGTTTTCTTTGTCAGTTGTTGCTACAAGCAAAATTTATTTGGCAACAGTTGTGGATATCGAAAATAGGCTGGGACGAAGAACCAGATTCTTCTATCATCGACTCTTGGAACAAACTTCGTTCTGAATTCCCGCTTCTTTCCAATTTTCAATTACCCCGACAAATCAAACTGTCAAAAACCAATACCTGTCAAATCATCGGCTTCTGTGACGCTTCAATTCGAGGCTACGCAGGCGTCGTATATTTTCGTGTAGAAGAGGAAAATAATATATCTGTTTCTCTCATATCTGCAAAATCTAGGGTCGCGCCTATAAAGTCACAAACTTTGGCTAGGCTAGAACTCCTAGGCGCATTTCTTTTAAGCGAATTAATTGACTTCGTTTTATCTAGCTATGAGGGAAAAATAACTCTTACAAATATCGTTACTTTCTGCGATTCGCAAGTCGTATTGCACTGGCTTTCATCCCCTCCTAATCGCTGGCAAATTTTTGTTGGAAATCGAGTCAGTAGAATCCAAGAAATCATTCCCTCAAACTCGTGGCGCTACATTCCTTCTGCTTTGAATGCAGCCGATATTGCGTCACGAGGGGCCATCCCTTCACAGCTCATGTCACATGACATGTGGTGGAACGCACCGTCGTTTTTGTGGTCTCCCGAAAACGAATGGCCCGATTTTCATAAACAAAAATGCCGATTGATTTCGGAGATATTAATCTGGAGGGAAAGCCAAAAGTCTGTTGCAATGCGATAATTGATGTCAACTTCTTAGATCAGCTTCTTATCAAATATTCATCTATATCAAAAATTCAACGTATCATTTGTTATGTCCTTCGAATAGTTAACCTTTTTCAAAACCATTCCTATCAAAAACCCACTAAGCCGCCGGACCAAAAAGTTATTTTTGAGAATATTGTTTTTCCTACCACCGGTGAGATGCAAAGTGCGTTACACCTTCTTATCAAACGCTTTCAAGGTTCTTGTTTTTCTGAGCTTTTTTCCGCGTTATCTAAGGATAAACCAATACCGAAACCTTTGCGAAAACTTTCACCTTTTCTTGATGAGAATAATATCATTAGAGTCGGTGGCAGATTACAAAAATCTGACCTTTTGTCTTATTCTGCAAAACACCCCGTCTTACTTTCGAGTGACCATCGTTTAACTACTCTTCTTATCGAGTCCGCTCATCGACAATATCTTCATCCTGAGTTTAAAACATTACATAATCTGCTTTTACAGCAATTTTGGATATTATCTGCCAGACGGGCAATTCAAAGAACCATATCCAAGTGCTTGCAATGTTTTAGAATCAACCCTAAACCCTATAGACCGCCCATAATGAGTTCACTTCCCGCTCATCGAATCAATCAACTAAAACCTTTTTCGAGTGTAGCTATCGACTTTTGTGGACCTTTCTTTGTAATTCCTCATCGTTACCGTGGTTGTAAAGCTTTCAAATCGTATGTCTGTGTGTTTGTCTGTACGGCCACACATTGCGTGCATTTGGAATTAACCATGGAACTGTCCACCGAAGGGTTCGTAGGTGCATTCCATCGATTCATTTCCAGACGCGGAAGCGTGACGCAATGCTGGTCAGATCAAGGCAGTAATTTTATAGGGTTTCGTAACCAATTACTGGATTACGCAAGAAGTGCTGCCACCAGACTTTCTATTCGTTGGCATCTGGGACCTCCTCTCAGTCCACATTTCAATGGCCTGGCAGAAGCTGGCGTCAAAAGTTTTAAAACTCACTTTGTACGAGTTGTCGGCGACCAGAAGTTGTCTATCATGGAGATGTCCACCCTTGCCTGTCGCATAGAAGCCGTACTTAATAGTCGCCCTTTATCTCCTGCCTCTTCAGACCCATACGATCTTCAACCTCTTACCCCTGGGCATTTTTTGACACTTGAACCCCTTAATTCAGAAATTCCGGAGTCAGATTTGTCCGAGGTTCCCCTAAATCGGCTCTCGAGATGGCAACTAATCCAAAAACTACATAATGATTTTTGGAAACGGTATTCTATAGAGTATTTGCATACGCTACAACAGCGACACAAGTGGGCTGATTCGTCCCCAAATATCAAATTAAATGATTTGGTTATCATAACAAGTGATCACATTCAAACGCCTTTGAAATGGCCGGTCGGTCAGGTCATCGAACTGCATCCCGGCGGGGACGGTCAGGTGCGTGTTGCGACGGTACAAACGGTTACCGGTGTTTATAAGCGGCCAGTTGTAAAACTGTGCCTCTTGTCAAATTAAAAGTAATTTTAATTTTCTACCTTTTACCGGGTATTACAATAGGTTTTTTATTTTTAATTTTTTTTTTTTGAATTTTGTGTTTGTTTGTTTTGCCTTTTTTCGGGATTTCGTTATCTCTAAATAAACTTACGATATTTATCTATTTTCATTCATTTATATTTATCGGTCGATTCTTTTTCTTATATCTATATCTGTCCGGTTGAGATTCTAAAATTGTGTGTTTTGGAGGGCAGTTATGTTAGCTCCCGCTAAATTTCGCGGTTGTTTATATATATTTTTTTAAACACACAACTGTATGAAGGACAAAGCGCATTCCGCGTATTTGGACATGCGCACCAACAACCGGAGAGATCCTTGTCAATCGGCTAGAGAAAATGGCGTGTTAATTTCGTTCTCCAACTATTTCAAATATCTACACCTGAAAGTGCTCGATTTTTGTGTACTGAAGCATAGAACTAGAAACTTCAACCCTTCAGCTACGTGGTGACATCATTAGATCCATTCGGGGGCCCCTTAGAAGCGGAGAATTTGGCTGCAAAACTGGTGAGTGCATTTGTGTCTGATTACCGTTGTGTGCCACCAATATTTTACCTATGGACGTTTTGATTATTTCGTAATTTCATATTAATATTTATGTGGTTCGCGATTTCATTAATTAAAATATTTACAGTCCATTGCCTTTAACGTTTTTCTAACCGTGGACTAACAAACATTATTTCAAAATACTGGAAACAGTAATAATTAAAAGCTTTAAAATTAATAAACTCCAAAAGAAAAGACTGAAATAGTTATGAATAAAGAGTTAACAGTTTTATACAATGTTAAAATAATTGATAAATTTCCCCAGTTGAAATAAAACCCCCCTTAAGAAGTGTGAACGAAAGCGTAGCCGAAATGAACCAAACGAAGGCCAACTAAAGAGTGATTTCCCTCCCGACTTTCGAAAGTTTCAGTACCCTGCTCTCTAGGCGTTCTTAGCTTGCTGCTGGCTGATTGGTCTAAAATCTAAGCTTTCTTTAACGGTTTTCTTGTCCAAGACAAGCCACTCTGCTCTACATACATTCTTGGCTTGCCGTTGGCGTGGTTTGAAACTTAAGCTCTCTCGCATTGGCGAGAAAGACAAAGAGACAAAATACCACCGCAATTCAAAGATGCGTGGACTCATAAAATCGATAAAGTTAAAATCATACAGTGTGTTTTTTAAAAGTTGAAAATAGTTTAGCTACTTTATTTCCAGTTACAAAATATGAATTATTTTGATGTTAATGGCTCAAAGGACATATTAGCCGAATACAACTTGTACTAAAATACAGCGAACCTGAAAATATGCCAAAAAACAAGTCGCCGGAGTTGCCATAAATTTTACTTAATCTTAACCTAGTCTTGCATTTATGACGCTTGTTTATGTCAAAAACAATATTTAATTAAAAATATTTAAAAACTTATAAATAGCAAAAATACCATTTATGTTCAAATCCCGTTTTGTTACAATATACAATTATTTGCGTACTTGGCAAGCATACGCAAGTAACAATTATTCGCCAAGTACACGAGTCGTTTGATCCCGGCTATAGACAAGTAATGTATTGGCAAGTGTACGAATAATCGTGAGCCCTTTGGCTCGGCCCATTTTTACCGACCACAAATGGAAAACCAACGAGTGACAAATAATTATACAAGTAACCCACTCACACGACATGGCAAGTATAGGCAAGTAACAATTATTCGCCAAGTACACGAGTCGTTTGATCCCGGCTTAAGAAAAGACCTAAGAGCATAACAAATATGCTATGTGAATTAAGGTATAATGAGTGATAATGAGTGCTGCCTGCGCTCGAAACACTCACCTTATTGTGAATGCGCTAGTCTTGCTTACTTCCAAAATTTCAAAGAACTAAAGCGCATTGAGATCGGCATGCTCGCCAGATTTATAAATAGCTGTAGCTAGTTTAATTGAGAACTCAATGTCTTTGCCGCTCACATCTACATGGAAAGGGTTAGGTATTAGTTAAGTTTACTTTTTTGAAATCATTTTCATGCACATTTGACAACACAGTGGTCTGAAAGGTCTACAGAGATCTTGACGTTGCCAGTTTTTTTTTTGTTTATACTGGGATTTTCCATCCAATTAGGATCAATCGCCAAGTTTCGCAAAGTTTGAGCAAGGATAAAGCAGTATTTAAACAAACACAAACAACCAAGTACCTAGCCAGAAATCGAACCCGGGCCGCTGGTGTGGGAAACAAACATTGCTACCACTACACCACGACGGCGACACCACTTGAACTAAGCTGACATCACTAGGGTCACTACACCCTGGAAGTCTGGCGCCTCGGTAGTGACCCTAGATCTCAACATACATGGACTACTTCACTCGACTGCTAAAGACAAACAGGCTAAGGAAAGAATCTCGCAGAATTTAATCAAACCAATCCACGCCCTGGAAATTAAATTTAAGGATATAACTTAAGTTACTTACGCTAAGTTAGGAGAGCATTTAAACGAAATGTGAAGTCATTGACGCTCATTTCCTACAATAAAATAATAAAATATTAAAACATTTCCCAGGTTGACCCCGAATGTATCACTACCCCTCTCAAATAAAGACACTCTTTTCCTCAATTTACAGTATACGTGTCGAGAATTTTCCAATGGGAGAAGTTTCCTATCGATTTGAACCACTGATAACTACACACACAAAAATAAGTTATTTGACTTCCTTGTCTTCAAGTTACGGATTTCTTAAGTTCAAAATGGATAGCTGATATCAAATACCTTAGAGCATACATACAGGGCATACCCATGTACTTAGGGTTACCAGATGAAAACGTCTCTAACCAGGACCAGCCGTCAAGAAAATCCGGACAAAATCCGGACGTCAAAATTTTTTCGATGCCAAACACAAAAAATCAACTTTTTTTTTATTGAAACAATAACTAATAAATAACATAATATACCTACTATTTTATAGGTACTTTTCACTGCTTTGTATTTTATTCAACAGCGTTGAATTTTTAGGCAGAAAATCAAAATCGTAAAATTTTGAGCAGCTTATATTTCTTAAATTGTATGAAGTCATGAGTATTCCTTTTACAAAAGATAAAAGCAGCCTCTTTCTTTCTTTGGTCCACTGGGTAGAAATACTTGCATTAAAATATTTTGCCCATTTTTCGTGGGTAGGCAGATTGTGGTCATCAGAAGTAAAATTGTCTGATATGTACTTTTTTAGATTACAAACTTCATCAAAAAAATTGTGTGTGCTAAGACCACCCGGCAGAAGTGTAATTCAACAAGGCGAAATTAATAATACTACTTTAAGCGGGGTCTTAACATAACGTTTTACCTTACGTCTTGCCTGTCAGTCAAAAGGGTCAAGTATGACGGTTGAAAGACTAGCGTAGACACTTGATAGTTTTAACGTACGTTTTTAGATCAGTTTTTAATACAAAACGATGGTTTTATTGGAAAACAATGCGTGATCCGTCCGTTTTTCTGTCTACACACAAAGTTTTACTTGATGCGTTTTGACTGAACAGGCAAGATGTAAAGTAAAACGTTATGTGAAGACCCCGCTTAAAGGTGAATTCACACTGCTAAATTTATCGACGATTATTGTTTAATTACATTTTTTGAAAGTAGTTTATTTTGCATTATTTGATGTTTATAAAGGCGGCTACTTTAAAATCCGGACGTTTAAGAAAAATCCGCCCGGACCCACTCGGACGTAGTAAAAATCCGGACATGTCCGGATTAATCCGGACGTCTGGTAACCCTACATGTACTCTCACATGCAATGCTTGAGGCCAGGATCACATTTATTTCTTAATGTTTCTTTTTCGGGTAGACAGGATTTTGGTAACTGTGCATGCATCAGTTTGGGTAGTTTTGAAACATACTCCGTGACATCACTACATTATTTGACAATTGTCAAAAATTTAAGATTATGTCTATATTGTTTTTTGCAACAACTAGTTGATCGGGTGAAAATTTATTAAATTGTGGTTTTTCTAAAATAAATTGTGCAGATTTATTGTGGACACCATGAAGAGTATTTTATGGCATCTATAAACCACTCTTAACCTTATTAACAAATTATAAAGAAAACTATAATTACTTACCTATAAAATGGCACTCCCTTAATTCTTCCGAACAATTTTCCACAAACCGCACACGTTTTACATGAACTGTTTTCCATTTTTTAAAGAAAAAAACATAGTTTTACACGACAAACGCAAAACTCCGCAAAATTTAAATAAACAACAAATATTGCGTCTACTCACACTGCAGCTGTTTGGCTACATGACAAAACACATGCATACGCACCTAAATTTGTGACTGGGAATTTAAATAAGTATTTATTCTCTAACGTTTGGCTGATATCTATCACTGAAAATTATAAAAATATATATACATATATATATATATATATATATATATATATATATATATATATATATATATATATATATATATATATATATATATTTATCGGTTTCACAATGTTCTACGTCTTCCGATACCCAATCTCCACTCGTTTCTATTTGCCCATAATTCATCATCTAGGCCTCTTATTCTTATTTCACTGTCTATTCCTTCTCTCCAGCTTCTCCTTGGCCGTCTTCGTTTTCTTCGGCCAGTTGGTTTCCATTGTAGTATTTGTTTAGGTAGTCTTTCATCAATCATTCTTTGTACATGTCTGTACCACACTAGTTGTTTTGTTCTTATATCATCCACTAAAGTACGTGCACCCACTGTCATAATTTCTCTTATTCTTTGATTTGTAACTCTTTCTCTTCTTGATTTCCCTGCTGCTCTTCTCCAATAGTCCATCTCCGTAGCGGAAAGCATTTTTTCTGTTCTATCCTTGATTGATTCTAAAAATCACTGCGGCATATGTTTGACGTTCTGGACACATTTCTGTTGGCAGCACTGTTTTTTTTTTGGGTTCACGCTGCTCGCGTCACTGAAATAGAAATAGCGCGTCGGTTGTTGACAAGTTTGAATTACGTTCACTGGAGTTTGCCGGTTTGGGCACACAAGCTTTCGAACTCCCATTTCCGCGGCGGCGCACAGTAGTCTAAATGGTATCGGCTGCGGCCAAATATAAATATTTCTTTAATTTGTATATTGAAAAATATATGATATTATCATATGTTGATCCTATCTACATTTAGGCAAAAGTGCAACCCCTCACTTAGCTTTAGCACGTTTCCAAGTAGAACGTATTTCCTCAATTTTATGTAAGGCTAAAAACATTCCATTTTATTTTAAAGCTTCAGAACAATAATCAAATAACAAGTTTATTACACACCAAGTACTGACACGAACACTTTCTATCTGAAAGCATAAAGTTTGTAGCACGAGCACAGCGAGGATTAAAATTGTTTGAGGAAAAACGGATGTGAAGACAATAAATAAAAAGGAGTTTTATATTAGCATATTAAATAAATACATATGTACTAAACTAGCACGAGTGTAGCGAGCAAGCCTATTAGCCTGACTCTGCTTTATTAAATGTGAAATGCCATTTTACATTTTATTTGTATTGGTTTTGATTTTATATGTAATTTTTATCTTCGTTTTACCTTTCATCCTGGTTTTGAATTATATACCTAAAATAACTTGCCACTTATGCCTTTTTCCGACTTTGTTCTATCGTTTAACTTAATTTTTAGTCTTTTAAAATATAGCTTTTTTATTCCTGGTAACAAGAACCAACTTATTGCTGAGCCATTTTTTTTTTATTTTATAAAAAATTCCTCTGGGAATAGCCTCAATTTTTGAAATTCGTTTTACAGTTTTTTAATGTTATTTTTTTATAAAATTAGCATCTGTGTTTTTGTCGTTGAAATTTTGTAATATAATAGTTTAAGTTTAGTCTTGTGATTGTTACTTAAAAAAATCTCGCATAGTTTCTCGTAACTTACGCCATTTGCAGACCAAAGTGGAAGGTAGAATAACAATTTTTAGTTATTGGTTAAACCTAATCCTGTTCTGGAATTTCTAAATACACCAAAAAAACTATAAACCGGACGAGAAGATCTATTAGCTAGTGACAAAAAGACCACAAAAGTTTAATATAGTTTTTTTTATTGAAATTCAATTTCAACAGTTAAATATCTTAACTTAACTGATTTATATATTGTGAAAACAACACAGGACCCAGTACCATGTAAGGACACTCATCGTAAAGGCAAAAGCTTGCTTGATGATGAGTGACCTTAGTGCCGTGCCCTGTGGCACATCAAATTCTATTTCTTTTTTGTCACTTATGAATTCGTTAATTTTTACTTGTTGTGTGCGCCTAGTTAGATATTATTCAACATTTTTCCATTGAACATCTCTAATTCCAATATTTTCAGGTTTTTGTAAGAGAATTTGGTGTGCCACAGTGTCGAAGGCCTTTGCTAGATCAATGAAAATGCTCATTGTTTTGTAACCACTGTTAAAGTTCTGTATTATGTTTTCTGTAAAATGTTGGATGGCATCCTCTGTGCTAACTCCACTATGAAACCCAAATTGGTTATTTGATAATATATTATTTGATAGAAATAAAATTTCGGACTTCCATTGTCTTTATTTATTTTAAAACACGACGTTTCGGTTAGTAAGTATCTCTAACCGTTATCAAGTGTGAACTAAACAATCTAGTCTCTAGGCTACTACTTATACTACTTGGTGTGCAGTCAGGTGTGACGGCCCGCCCCCTTTTTTAATCCTAAGACGCCTGTTTTCCTTAAGGAGTGGTTTCCATATGTTTGGTATGTCCGTGCTTGGTTGACTAAAAACTTCTTTATTCTGCATTATATACGCAGCTTCAATAAACTTTCGTTTTCGCCAATGCGACTCCTTATGTAAAACTTTAGCTTCTGACCACTGAATCCTGTGATCATTTGACCAAGCATGATCTGCTAAACCGGATTTTTCAATATCCCCTAATTGGGTACTTTTTAGATGTTCATTTACTCTAACCTGAAGAGGGCGTTTCGTTTCACCTACATATGATTTACCACACTCACACGGGATTTGGTAAATACATTCCTTATTATTTGAGGGATTTTCTGGTTTTGTTTTAGTTACAAAACTTCTTATCGTATTTCCCGAAGAAAATACTGTTTTTATATTATAGTGTTTAGCTATTCGTCTTTTGTTTTCTGAAATCCCTTGAACATATGGAATGTTAATAACACCTAACGGATTATTATTTTGAGAATTTGGTACATTTAGTTTGTTTTTAATTTTAAATATCGTTGAGTTTATTAATTTCTCGGAATAACCATTCTGTTGTAATTCCTTTTTAATGTTGTTAATTTCTGTGGTTAATTCTTCATTATTACTACAAATATTTACGGCTCTTAAATACAAACTTCTTATAACTCCTTGTTTTGTTGCAACAGAATGATTAGACTTAAAATTTAGGTACTGTCCCGTGTGTGTAGGTTTCCTATATACAGTGATTTGAATGTTTCTGTCTAATCGTTTGACAAGAACATCCAAAAAAGGTAAGGCCGAATCTTTTTCAATTTCCATGGTGCACTTGATTGTTGGTCGAATACCGTTTAAATGGTGTAGAAAATTTTGTAGTTCGTCATCATTTTCCGGCCATATAATAAATGTGTCATCCATGTATCGTAGCCATAGTTTTGGTTTGACTCTTGCTGTGTTGATCGCATGGCCCTCGAACCACTCCATGTAGATGTTTGCTACCACTGGCGAAAGAGATGAACCCATTGGGAGTCCATCATTTTGCGCGTAAAACTTATCTTTCACTTGAAAGTAAGAGTTACGGAGACAGAGCTCCAACAGATCCATCACCCCCTCCACCGATAGCGTTGTCCTCTCGTGAAGTGTATCATCAGTTTGTAATTTGTTTTTAATGATACTACGGCCCGCCCCCTCACACCTGACTGCACACCAAGTAGTATAAGTAGTAGCCTAGAGACTAGATTGTTTAGTTCACACTTGATAACGGTTAGAGATACTTACTAACCGAAACGTCGTGTTTTAAAATAAATAAAGACAATGGAAGTCCGAAATTTTATTTCTACACAATCATTGTCTACGAGTTTCAAACAAAGATATTATTTGATGTCAGATAATAATCTAGCCTTAATTTTATGCATTTTTGTGATTTTTTATAAAAATATTTTATTTTATCATTTAACGGGCTTGATAATTAAGCTGAATTTTGGTACAACTTAAGGACAGACAAAAAAATTAATAAAGAGGAGTTAAAAAATTTGAAAGTAGCAGTTGTTAGGCAAGCGGATTTTTTTCCATGAACAAAAAATGCATATTCTGCTAGCATTGTCATGTATAACAAGTACCGTAGAACCATCTTTCAGTATTTTACGCAAGTCAAAACTTATTTAAGATCCACAATGACAAGGGATAGATTAAGCGATTTGTGCATGCTGAGTGTACCGGGTGTCCAATTTTTGGTGGTATTTAATGGGAAACCCAGTTATTTTAAAAGACCTAGGGATTTCACATTTCGAGACCTAAAAAAATAAGTCAAAAGTTTTTTTTCAGCCCTTGTAGTTTTGAAGCTACGAGGAAAATTCAAAAATCCGTAATTCTAGAAATCTCATCTCTTTGTTATTCTTAGCAGATATTTCAATTTTGTTAAAACTTCTCCACAGACAGTTGATCCTGTCAATAAAATGATGTCCAATTTTTGGTCTGACGAGATTTCAGAAAAAAAATTAAAAAGTTAAATACGGAGCTGGATTTTTTTTCACCTTTTTGCTTCAATCCATATCCGTATTTTTATGTAATGTAAATAGTAAAATTTTAAAGTAGTTAAAGTTGTGAGTTCTGTGCGAGATACGCTACTGACTACTTATTAAAGGTCGCGCTAAAACGTACATGATCGATAGGTCAGTATTGGCTCAACCTTCGTGTGATATCGCGAGCGTGTACTCATTGCTACTTCGGTATATACTTCATTATACTTCGAACTACTTCAATAACTTCTTACTTCATAAAACTAGTGATTAAGTGACTTCTATAAACTATAGTGTTGGTGACTAGATATAGTGCAGCACTTTGTGCATAGACACATAATAGTGTACATAGACTAATAGGATTACTCTAGGATTATTCTACATTGATCCAGGTACGTCTTGTTAATATTTAAAATTTTTACGATAAGCGGCCACGTAACACGTATTTTTTTATTTAATTTTTTGTAAAATCTCGAATTCAACTCGACGGATCAGAAATTTGAAAACGTTATTTTATTGACGGGATCAACTGTTTGTAGAGAAGCTTTAATATAAACTAGGATTCCAAATTTTTTAATTTTTCCTCGTAGCTTTAAAACTACAAGGCTTAGAAAAAAGCTTTTAAAATTTTTTTTATTGTCTTAAAATTTGAGGAGAGTAATTCTAAATATCCTCTTTTATAATTACTGAGTTTTCCATTCAACACCATCAAAAATGGGACACCCTGTACTCAGGAAAATAGTTTCAGAAGAAAATAAAAAAGTAGAAAATAGGTTTTAAACAGATTTACTGAAGTTTCGATTTACTGTAATAGGTTAAGAATTTTAAAAATGATGTCTATGTTATGTTCGTTTATTTTTTTCCTTTATTTCTATAAATACATACCTACTTTGTTTTTAACTTTTTACTTTCGGAAACCAAAATCATTGATTGATACAAAAGTACCAATTACAGGGTTTGGGACTAACAGTTCGAATACTTGATTTTAACAAAAATTTGAATCAATGATTTATATCTGAATATTGGCCGCTTTTAACCCCATATAAACCACTGTGTGTCGCCTTAGTCCCTTGTTTTTCTGCAGTAAAAAAACCTAGCCACCAATGAGCTCCATTCTGTTTGAATTTGCTGATCATTCTTGTGTTTTCTAAAGTTCAATTTTTTTGTTTTTGTAATTCTAATTCTTACAGATTTTACCAAAAGTTTTCTTTGTATGTGTGCTAAATTGTACCAGCCATAAGGAAGTTCAACAATTTGGACTCAATCTCAAGTAAGTGTATGAGTGTAATAACAGTGGAGCACCCAGGAATATGTCTTGGGGGGGGGGGCGAAACCTCATGATGTCGAATTTTAAGCTATTTTTTGTGTTTTTTCATGAAATATGTGGAAAATATGTAAAAAAAATCTAAGGCTTGTTTCCTTGATTTAATAAATAAAATAATAATAATTTGACGAAATAAAAAATCTTTTAAGCTAATAATTGCAAAAAATTGTCGGTGAGATCTATTATAATCAAGCAACATTTCCAAATTAGTAAGAACCTTTCATTTTAAAATTTGTGTTGGAGAATTTTGCTTTACTTTTATCTCAATTCTTTTTACGGAATACCATTTTCGCGTACTTGGCTTTTTTTTGCATGAAATGTTTTTGTATGATTTCACTTCTTTTTCAAAGGAATTGGATAATAATTAATTTTTAAAGTAGTAAAATATGCGGAATATTGTTCAAAACTTTTGCAATGATTTATTAAAAATTTTGAAGTTTTTAAATTTTTTCCCATGGTTTTATCTTAGTTTGAGATTTGTACCTCGTTTCGAAGTAGAGTTTTAAATAGGTCAAATATGGGCTGAAATGTTTCAAGAAAAGATGGTACAGCAGTTGCGCGAAGTTGGCAAGGCACTGCCGTGCCCTCAGATCTTCACCTTTTTTACAAGCGACAAGCATTTTTTAATTTTCGACCTATAACAAAACTATTAGGTGGCCATACACACAGAGGTTGATCCGTCGGTTTGGAACGGCACAGATAAGTCTGACCGTTTTGTCCGCAACGGTTTAAAACTGCTGCAGTCCACTAACACAAAAAAATCTTTCGAATCGATCCTTCATATCGGTCTGTGGCAAACTTAAGATTTATCTGCCGGTTAAACCAAAACTGTGGAATTTCGTCAAGTCGAAAGTTTTATGCGGCACGGTATTTTAAGCATAGTGTATGTAAAATGTTTCGTGCTAAAAAAAAGCAGGCCTGTGTATGGGAATGATTATTAATATGGAAATAATGCATAGTGGTGTAAAAAAGAGACGTTCTAGTGGGTTAAAAGTTATTTGCTTAAGAGGAAACTATTTAGCCATGAACTTCTATTAAAAGGGTTAAGAGAAAATGATACAGACGATTTTAAAAATTATTTAAGAATGGATATTAACACCTATGAACTTTTATTAAATTTGGTAAGAGAGGATCTTACGAAATAAGATACCCAAATGAGAGAAGCCATTGGACCAGAACAGCGATTAAATGCTGCCCTTCGTTTCCTTGCCACGGAAGATCATATGAAGATGGCACTCGGTTATATCATTCCGGAAACATGTGCCATAATATTCAATAAATTAAAGAGAGACTATTTGAACGGTCTGTTATCCCTGGCACAGTGTAAACCGACAGACAAGTCTGCGCCGGTTAAAATATCGCGCGCGGAACCCACAAGTTTCGCCCGCCGGTCTGAACTCACAGATAAATCTATACCGGCTATAACTGGCGCGTGGAATGTCCACTAATTGAAAGACAAATCCGCCAGTTTGAATCGCGCCGTTCCAAACCGGCGGATCAACCTCTGTGTGTATGGCCAGCTATTGTTGCACCCAGATATATCGAATTTGCTTTTGTGCGTTTGTAATAGCAGTAGTGGGTAACACAAAGGGTGAAGACCAAGGTCTTTTGCACAGGTTGTCTACATAATTTGACCAGCCATGTGAACTTAGGTAGACGAATGTACCTGCGTCATCGGGTTTCCATAAAACAAATGGTTTAAGGCAACCCGATGAAGTAGATTTTATAATCTGATTACAGTTGGCCAGTCAGGTTCAATGACCTTTCAAATTCTGTAGGTAACCTGTGTGACAGTATAACGACCTTGGGTGAAGACGAACGATTAGCTGCTTTTTGGTTAAGAGAAATCAAGCTGCACCAGCTTCTTAAATGAATGATCTAATTCATTCTCACAAATACTACTACTAGCACTTTGTATATCAGTGGTTTAGAAAGAAACACGCGACCTTTCCTACGGTCCATAAATCCTTCTGGTACGCAATTCACTGTGGCAGGAATCTAACCGATACATAGAGAGATGTAATCGGGACAAATGTGTTTTAAACGTGCCCTGTCCTCTGCTGCTCTGTTGCTATAGACTGGAAAAAACGGGGCGGGTAGTAGTTTTTTACGCTGTGTGCTAGAGGCGTTGATTTTCGTTACATTTGAATACTCCTTACTAATCGTTACTCGACTACTAAGTAATTATTTTAGATATTCGTTATTATCGTTACTTTAATTACTGATTGAATTCAATCATAGAATTAGTGCAAAATTTACGAAGGAGGTATATTTTTGTTGTTGATATTATGGAAATAATCGGATCCATGACGGTTCTGACACGTTCCTAGCTAGCCTATTATCACACTTCAAGTGAAGCCATGATAATATATTTGCCTTGCAAACAGTTTTTTGTAAATATCTCAGAAACTAAAGCTCCTACGAAGTTTTTAATTATAACATGAATTATTGAGCAAAATAATTTCTACTACATTTCGAAAACAGTGTATTGATACGATGTTCCGTTAAAAAGTTAGCATTTTTTCAAGTTTTTAATTGTCAAAACACTGTCATTAGCATTAATTGATTTTAACCAAAATCTAATCAGCTCGTAAGAGAGTCGAACACTATTTTACCTAAAAATTTTATGAAAATCGGTTTAGCGGTTTAGGAGCTATTGTGTTACGGATAGAAATAATACACACAGACACACACAGACACACAGACACACAGAGAGACATCACGACGATATTGGTAGGATAGGTCAAAATACTTCCAAATAACACATTTTTGGCGTTATCTGAAAGAAAAAAAAATTTCGTCGAAAATAATACCTTCTCCAGCCATTGCTACGCGGACTAGGAAGGTAAAGATAAAGGTAGGAATTACGTAGGCATTGTTCTGTGTATAACTTTGTTTTAAAAATCTAATGCCTTACATACAAAGAAATACATAATTAGAATCTTAAAGTAAATAAAAATAGACACAAAAATAACAATCTTAGACGAGAATTCAAAAAATACACATGCCTCAACGAGACGTATCGCAAGGGAACAAACCAACAAAGACACAGTTTAGTTCGCGAAACAACTGAGTAGTGGGCGCCACAGAGTTAATGATCTGTCAAACAGCCGAAGTTGCCGATCTAAAACTAACCGGACTGAACCGAAGTCGTCTATTCATGGATAATTATATCAATATGCGCACTGGAAGGTGCAGATATGGTGAACTAGAGACTCTAAATAAATTTAAATGATGTATCGAGGGCCTCTATTGTGAACTACCCGTCTCGTACCCACTTACTAACCTCATTTTTATAAAACTTCAAAGCATTCAAAAAGTTTCCATTAAAAGCTTTTCGGCATTTCCAGTTTCCAATGAGACGGGGATTATTATTAGAGAAACTTTTTAGGGATTTCCACATTAAAACGAAAAGAAAAAATCTTAATATCGGACTTTATTTTCGGATTATGAGCTTTAGACCCAAGTGAATAACCACGTATGTCGTATAATGCAATAATACAGGTTTTCTTTTGTTGTATTGCTTGAATAGCGTTAATACAAATTAAACAAATGAGGAGTTATAAGAGCCAGAGAACAGTTCAGTTATATTTTCGTTGCTAGAACGTAGTAGCAGAAACTATATCTTTAACAATACAAAATAATAATTGGCAATGGAATAGTATGTCTTTACTAACCAACCATACAGCCACCTACGTCCCAGGGACGTACATTTTGCGTCAATTTTACGTCCCGGGACGAATTAGGTACGTAATATTTACGTACAATAATGTGTACGTAAATATTAGCTAAACCATAGGTACGTAAATTGGACGTACATTTAAGGAATGATCTACTTGCTTACTTACTTTGTCACTAGATGGCGCGACATTCAACATACTTTTTAGGCTACTTTAAAACTTGAATATAAACCTATACCTAAATAAAAAAAAGACAAGACAAGCTTCGAAAATTCGAAGGTTGATAGACTACCTATGGACTATCCACTCTAAACTATTAATGACGTGGAATAGGTATCTCGTGTTGCACCTGTTACAAGTGCAAACTTATTCCCCTTTCTGTGTTCACAACTGCCGGGAATTTAACGTCCCAAAGAAGTCCCTATAAAATGTAACTTATATGAATATATGGCGTGTGTGATATCAAACGAAAGGTAATTGAGTCCGGAGTTAAACAAAATACATTTCAGTTTTTGTTTTTTTAAGGGTGGTGGTAGATTTCAAAAATTTGAGTTTAAGTCAAAACATGGCTTGTATGGTATCAAACGAAAGGTAATTTAGTCTGGAAATGAATAAAATATATTTCAGTTTTTAGTTATATTAGCTCACAATTACACTATAACTATAGTACCTAGTGTGAGCTTAGGGGCAGAGTATTTTTATATAAAAAGCTTTTTCATGGAACATCTAGGTTTGGGAACTCTGTATAAGAAAGCTTATAAAGGCAAGGTTGTAGCCCAAGACAAACATTTTGCAAAATTTGAATAATCAAAACTTTGTTCAAGTTACATATTTTATAAAAAGAGGCACGTGAGCACCCTAGAAGAGATTAAGGGCCGACAAGGGATGCTTTCAGACTCAAAAAGTTTTCAAGAAGAAAAGTTAATCTTTGAATTTAATTACTGGTACTTAAATTGGCAATAAGGCACGGATTTATAAGTTTATTTCTAAAATAACCATTTGGCGTAAAGAACTAGCTAACAGAATTTTCCTTCGACCGTAAAGAAAAAAGAGCAAATTTAGCACTCTTTTCTCTTTCAGAAAGGTGCATATATTTTCACACGCTTAATGAATACTAGAAACGAAGATCATAAATAAAACATTTCATTTAAAAAAAAGCCAAGTATAGTCTTTGCAGTCAATTGAAATGGAGTAAAAACTAAACGTCGCACAAAGGGGCCAATCGGGTGTAAAAGTGGAAGAAACTAAAAAAAACACAAATAGAAATATACCATATCTGGAACTCAAATTATGTAGCAAACTAGTGTGCGCTGAAAATGCAACAGAGTATTTTCACTTGTTTTTTAGTATAACGTGAGTTTGACACTTTAAAAAGCGTCTGTTTTATTAAAACTAAAAATTTTTTTATGATAGAGACATCCAGCACAGGTAAATTAATCAAAAAACACTAAATACCAATACCTAGCTGTAGGTTGTCATAGAGTAATCATATTTTTTAAACTAAGAAGTCAATTATTATTAGAATTTACCTTAAAGAAATATAAAAAAGATAACTTAGTGTGTGATAAAATTTTTTAAGCAAAACTATTATCACTTTTTTGTTAATTGAATGTTTCTTAACAAAATGAAAAAAAATGGCTGCGCTTTCTTGCGCCTTTAAATTAAACTATACATCCTAAATATAAAACTTGTTTGTTTATTAACGAATTTTTATTAAATAAAAAGTGTTTAATTGACTAAAAATTTGATTGATAGTTTTTTAACATAAATTTTATTAACTCATTAAATTTAAAGATGGCGGACGGGTAAAAATTAGGAAAAGCTTCGTTCGAAAAAATTTTAAAATAAAGGATTTTAATCAAATTGATATAAACAACTTTTTAGGCCTGTAAAAAGCCAAGTGAATTATGGTAGCGGTTACAGTTACTTTATACCTGAATCACATGATCTCAATATGAAATGTTACGACGGTCATGTGACGCGTGCGCGGGCACACACGAGAAAGTCCCAGGTTGGCACCGGGCTTTAGTTAAAACGAGTGGGGGGAGAGTAAATCTTCGTCAAATTTTGAAAAATTTTTTTTACAAACTTGCTGTTTTCGTATTTTTAACTTAGGAAAGGTGCCCAAAAAATTTTCAAAAATATCATTTTGACAGATCTTTGTTTTGGAAAGGGTTAAGTGGATTATCAAAGGACCACGCACTAGTTTACACAGGCCTTATGGGGAATTTTTGTCTCGGTTGAACTGGCTATAATTTTAGTATGTTATAGTGGGGTATGTAACAAAAAAAATGTAAGTAAAGTTAAGTTTTTCTATGTACAGTTTTTGAGAGATAAACACTCAAAATTCGTAAAATGGTCGTTTTTTTGTATGTTCTAATATTATTAACTCTTACATCTTGACAGTGAGAAAGAAGAATTATAGAAATCAATTGATTGGCTTGGTCGAGTTAATACCCTGAGAATTTCTCGTTCTTGTATTGAGATACCACACACATGCATAGGTGGAAGTTTTCGGAAAATTTATGTATGATCTTTGGTAGCTTAATGAAAGAGCGTTTGCGTACAGAGCAAGAGGTTCCGGGTTCGAGTCCCGGCCAAAGAGAAACTTTTTTATAATTTTTCTTTCTATAATTTTACTTGTTGTTTAAAGTTAATATTAATAAAACAATTAGAAAGCAAAACAATTACACATGTGTGAAGTGTGTCCACAAAATAATATTAATAGGTCTTATTTTAACATAAATTTTGCCCTTATATCATTTTTTTACAATGATCTTTAATACAAAACCCAATGGTTAAGGACACCAAAAGGAAATATTAAGGTACCGATTCTTACGTTTTTTTGATGCGTGTGGAAAAGTGGCACTTTCAAAACTAAAATGCGTGCGGAAAAGTGACACTTTCCACGCCCTCGTAGAAAAAATACCTAGCATTAGAATATAAAAAAAATACTTACGGGTAACATTAGGATTTTAGGCATGACATTCATGATTATAGACTTAATAATAATGATGATGAAGTAGGAAATTCATTTAATTGCATTTACATTCCATTAATTTACTTTATGATATTACTTTTGTGTTGGCGTATTGATAATAATGAAGCAAAGCTAACGATAACGAACAATGTAGGTATTTATTGACTACCAGGGACACATGTGAAGTGAAGGCAAAAAAGTTCAAAATTATTCATATTTCCCAAAATAAAATTAATAATCCATGAATTAAAAAATATTGTAGGGGGAGCTCCTTCATGTCATCTAAAATAAAGAGGTGTGATTAGTAGATAAGCAAGGGGGGTTCTGGGCCACTTTTCCCATGTAAATCCCCATAAGACGAAAACGTGGTCTTTTTTTTTAACCGGCACAGTAAATTGCTTCAGCGGAAGTAATTCTGAGCACAGGCGACCTATAAATAGCATAATTTATTTTTTTGATTAATTTATTTTCTAGATTCTCAAATGAATCTTGAATATATATTTTGGGATGTGCCTTTTGTGATATTATCCAGTTGTGCTATTCGTATCTTTATGTTAAATATTTTAATTAAATATTTGCGAGATCAATCACTTTAGTGATAGTTGATTTAACCTAACCTGTCATTTGTCTAAGATACTTTGTTTTTAAATAATTTTAAAGTGTCCACATACAATTTTAAAATGTATCTACCAATAGCCCATCACTTATCCCCTATATGCGTTAATAAAAATATTTTTATTTCGTCAGTTTTTATGTTTGTTAGCGGTAATTTTGTATCTTTGTTATACTTAGTACTTTTTTAATATGTTTGAAATATTTTGAACAATACAAGTACTTTTTAATATGTTTGAAATATTTTGAACAATCATATAAGGAGTTGCACTACTTAACCTAGCAACTTTTACAATGGCGCTTGGCAACTGCCTGGTATGATTAGAATTTTTTTCTACTTTGTATTTAAGTCTCTATTGTTTGTTTTTATATTGAATAATATTCAAAAATAAGGATATATAATAACTTGGTTATTATTTTATTATTTATAACATTTATTTACAGAGTTTTTTACAGAATTAACTTATAAATGATGACATACCAAAACTTGTATAATACTATTCTTATATCTACCTTAAAAGAGATGTTTTTACTCTTAATGTCTTAATCATATTACCACAAGGCATAGGCCCAGCTATACGAAGTATTATATACTAATTATATCCATTCCTATTACCATCCTAACGCTACTACTATCAAATAAAAACAAATTTATTTTTACAATTTTGAATACTTACAATTTTTACCTGTAGCCTTAATAATATTACTATTGAAAACAAAAAGTCTAGTCCAAAAAATTCTGATTCTATCTTATATACTATTAAACGTCTCTATTGTTATTGTCTTAAGGATTAAATATTCAAATTTTCGTGGCGTAAAAAGAGTTTCTTTTTACAGGATTTTGTATAACTATAACATATTATAAGATAGCTTAATAATAAAATATTGTCGTACAGCTATAACTATCAAAATGTTGATAAATATAAAGAGATACAACTAAATACTAATGATTTTTTATTTGTGTTTAATGCAGTAGTGTCCCCAGGGAAAAGTTTCATATGAATCTTTCGATATATATCTTTTATTATCAAAAGGACTTAGTCCGATTTTATTTTGTTTAATCGAGTAGAGTATATGTTTTTCAGATCTAATAAGATTTTGTGTCACCATTTTTTCTTTAAAATTATTTAGGCATTTAACATAATCATCAAACAATATTTTTCTTTCTACGATACTTTTTTTAACACCCTTTGCTTTTTTGGTAACTTTTTCAGCAGACGTATGGTTCAATCCTATATTATTTTTAGTCGATTCACAATTAAGAACTTTAAAAGCATACATTTTTGCTCTCAATCCAACAAAATGTGTCATGATATTTCCGTTATTCTCATCTTTCATCATACCTAAAACTTTTTTATTAAGCCTTGGTATATCATATATATTGTTTTCAGGGTAATCTGAGGTATCAAAAAATTTGTAACTATCACGGCATATAGCTTTATAAATGTCATAATTTCTTATTTCATATACTAAACTATCAGTATCTGTGTATGTTATTGAACAATCTTTTGCAAATGTAGGTATCATATAGTTATAATGAAAGTCATATATGGTTGTTTTGGCAATGTCCAAAATACACATACCTAGGTATATCGGTTTGTTAAAGTAAATTTCAGTTTTTTCAAGTTCTACTGCAATCAAGTTTTCATTGAATATTGTAATGCTTTTGAATTCAGGTTGAGAAATCAGCGCTTCCCCTCCATAGCGCCCATCCCAATTTTGGACCAATTTGATATTACTGTGATTTCGAATATTTTCCATGGTTTTGCCGAAAACTGCGTTGTTCATTAATTTAAAAAGATTTTTTTCAAACTCGTTTTTAGCATTCTGTCTTAATTGAGTATTTAAATCAATATAAGGCTTTAGCCATGCTGACTGTTTAAACCTTAAGATTCTGTGGATATGCCTTAGTTTGACACCAAGTTTTAATGCCTGTTTTAAATTTATATAGTGAATTACATACTCTTTTTTATCAAACAATGTGGCCATAAGTTTTTTATTTGTATTGCTTTTTTCTTGAGGTGGACACATATGCTCGGGACAGGGCGGAAGGTCAGAGAAATAATCATGTAGCATTGTTGGAATTTCCAAATCAACTTCCAATATGTAACCCATATGTGAATTATCTGGAACTTCATCTATGTTAAACATTTTTTGTTCATTTTCATTTAACCAATAAAAATCGCCATGTGGTAAACACTGGCTCATGCTATATCCATATTGATTGTTGATATCAAAATAGATTAAAAAAGAAGTTGGTTTGTTGGAATCATAATTTGGCATGTATTTGTTATTGGCCTCCACATATCTTTTTGAACACTGACTCAAACCGCCTCGAATACCGCGTTCTATAAATGTGACCATATTGTAATCTGTTAATAGTTCTAAAGTTTGATTTGTCTTGTAAAGCATACAGTCCCATGTGTAACCAGGCAGAGTATAATAATTTGCGGGATCCAATCCATATGTTTTATGGCTACTTTTTCTAAATTGCTCGAATACTTCCATTAAAAGGATTTTGTCGGATCGTAAATAAAGTTCTAAATACTCTTTCATGTTTTTACAATTAAAGCTATTCCATACATTGTGTGCATGTTCATAATCAATCTGTGAAATTTCTTTACCTTCTAAGGTGTTATAAAATTGATGTTTTTCGGGTAACTTTGTTTCTTTTAATTTTTTCCACACATCCATATAATCATAACAAAACACACCCTTTCTTGTTAGGAGTTTAATCTTATCTTCCTCAAAATTATGAAATTCTTTTTTTAAAAGAGGATATTCTGCTAAATATGATACAAGGTTAGATAAGCTAGTCGCCATGAATCGAAACGAATCAATAAATCTGAATTCTATAAAATTATTAGCCAGCTTTTTTGTAAATGATATGTACTTTTCTTTGTTTACTGGTAGTAAATTGATTGTACCATTCAACTTTGCTATACTCTCGATAATTAAACTGGCATCATATGAACTTAAATTATGAAAAATAACAGGAACAGTGTGAATATCCGTAAAATTTAAGTTACATTCATTATGTGCTGGACCTCGGTATTCAGAAGTAAGGTGGTTGTGATCTCTTATCTTTATATCATCTTTAAAAAAAGGTTTTTCGCAAACATGACAATTTTTAGAACCAAAAAATTCAGTCTTTTGTTTTTTAGTTAGAGGTTCCATTGGCAAATCACACAAGAATATAGTTTCCAAATCCTCTGCAAAATCCTCCAGTTCTTTAGAAAACCATTCCATGCAATCGGAACCAGTATAATGGCGATAGAAAGATAGAGTGTCATCATATTCACATTTTACATAATATCCAACAGAACAAGGGACATGCTGTTGATATTTTTGCGTATTGGTTTCATTTTTCTTTGTTATAGGAACCAGCAAACATTCAGTATCTGCATAAATTACAAATGGGACCATTTGTTTATTCTTAAAGTTTTTGAATTTTAATAGTTTTTTATCTTCTGTTGGTAACTTGGGTACGACAATACTTCCAATTTTTCGGCAATCCTTAAAATGCTGGTTAAATTTATCTTGTGTATAAAAAAAGTGCAAACATCTTTCACATATCCACTTTGAGACTTTCTTTTTACTGAGTTGGCTACTTACTAGTCTTGAAAGATTTTTTACCCATACAAAATGGTAAGTTAAAGATGAAAGATCTGGAATATCCTCATCTTCAGAGTAATATGTATTTTGAATCATAAGAATGTTGACATGTCTTTCCTTTTTTTCACTAGTAATGTATGCTGGTATTACTTTGTAGCTTTTATCAATGTTTTTGTGAAGTCTATATACGTTTATAGATACATTATTTTGCTTTTCAAAACGAACAACTTGATTTAAAGTCATAGGAAATTTAATTCCACGTAGGTTAAGCACTTCTTGTGGATGCGGATATAATGAAGTACGAGAAGCATGTTCTTTAACGGGATACAGTGCCGATACAACCGCCCACCCAAAGCACAAATCGTCATTGTTCTTTACATTTATACAAGCTTTACGACTAAGAATTTCTTTGGGTAACTCTAAACAGCACCCAGCTCGCATCGGATTGTACTTATTTATTCCTATCATAAGGTTGTTTATTTTCATAATAGATTCTGCAAATTCTTCAAGATCAACCAATAACTGATTTTTCACATGCTTCTCAAACCATTTAACTAAATCAGTATTGCGGTCAATTGGTGCATTCCGAGTATTGAAATATTTCGTTTCGGTAATCATTTCTTGTTGTTTTAGAATTTGAAAATCTCCACTTAAAACTGTGTTTACTTTTACCATTTCTTCTTTTTTTAAAATATTTTGAATTCTCCTTTTAAATAAGCTACAGCTGTCATCTAAAAATTGCTTAGCATCATTGTTTTTCAAGTTTGTAATCATACCACTTCTTACCCGGTTGTCAAAGGCTGAATTTACATCTTCCCACTGCACACGATGTTTTGCAGTTTTTCTATTGATAACATCTCCACCTCCTACCTTTAAAAGTCTTTTTAAATTGTGTTTGGACTCTTTAACTTGTACAAGACAAGCCGCTAGGTGAGCTTTTTCAGTTACAGACTTTGAGTTCTTCAGCGCAACACTTATTTTTCTGCTAGCCAAAGCACAGTCTTTTAAAATTTGTAAAATCTTTCCATTGTTTTTACCATCATCGGTCATCTTCAGCTGACCTTTAATTTTCAGAACTAAGGCAGTAGCAAAACTCATTTTTTCGGTTATTTAGTTGTGTGCCGATAACTAATATGTTATCTGAGTACAAGCGACCACGATAGGATACAAAACCGGACTGAAATAGTTAAATGAGTTTCATTTCTTTATATAAAATCATCTGATATACACGCATGCGCATAAGTGTTTTATTATCAATTGCGTTGCATACCAAACAAGTTCTTTTTTTATTATTTACTTATGGTACCAGTTTTCTGCACGTAGTATAAATTTTGGAACAAAATTATTTTAGTAATATTAGGAACAAGCTGTTGAATATACTACTTTGACCTTTTTTATAACCCAAGTATGTAAAAGACAGGTGTTATTTAAGGTTTAGAGTAGTAAAGGAGAGCTATAAGTTCAATAAACCTTTTACCGTGGATGGTTAAAGGTGCGTTATAAACAGGTTTGATGATATTTTTAATTTTGGATTAATAAAGAAAAGATATAAACTAAAAAAAGAAAGAATATACAAAGGTTCGATGACCTGTCCACCAAGGACTAAAAGAGGAGCGGTGTAAACCGGTTTACTATGTCTATGTCTCACTTTTTTCTTAAAGTGCTTTGTTTCTTGAGAAGGCGGCTGAGCTTCTAAAAATGTATAAAAATTTGTTAAAAATGAATTGGTGGTATACACAAAATTTATTTTAGTTTTAGTTGAAATTTTTATAAGCCAATAAAAGGTTTAGTATTGTATATTTATTAAGTTGCATTATATATATATATATATATATATATATATATATATATATATATATATACATAACAAGCAAAAAAAAGCTTATTGAAGAGTCTGTCTGGAAGAGACAAAGAAAAAGCTTGATGAATATCATCTTTTAGGGTATTTTTAGATTTTGGAGCAATGTTTGTAACCGGAGCGCATAAATCCATAATAACTGTATGTTTCATATTATTGTTAGGTCACCATTTATCTATTTATCTTCCTCCAAACTTTAATTTTTTCTATTAGTCCTCTGTAATTTTTTTATTTACTTAATTTAGGAATAGCCTCGTTCCTCCATATATAAAACTTTCTAGCTTAAACGCTGGATTTTATATTGGTACACTATTAATTGTGAGTATTTTTCTTGCTTGTGTTTATAATAACAATTTCGTCTTCTTATATACCTATGTCGAGTTATAATTAATATTGTCCCTACGTAATCATTTATACTTACGTTTTATAAATTTTGTACGCTATTTTGCTTGCTTCTTTGTAATTACGATGTTAGATAGTCTTCGCGTCTATCTCATATGCTCACAAGCTCTGTTTAAAGTTTAATTTGAATATCTAGTTCTTTCTCCATTTGGTCTATAATGAAAAGTCAAGACAACACTTTAAGTAACAAAAAGCACAGTTTTTATCATAAAATGTTCATATGTGGTTTTTATAAGTAGATGCTTTAAACTTATAAAAAAATTATCTTTTAGGTTTTATATATTTTCCATGTTACATCCATTCAGATTATTAACCGAAGACAAGACTTAAAATTCATAACATAAAAAAGTTTCCTGGCTGATTTGTTTGATTTAGAAAAGCAAATGCACCAAACTATTTTGACTGTAAATCGCCATGATGATATAAGGAAGCTTGTTATTACACTTTTTGTCCATCTGCGTCTGTGCGAGTATCAGGTTGATAGTAAGTGTTCCCGAATACAATTATCATTATCTTTCAGATTTAAAAAAATCGATGATCATTTGTAGCTTTTAACGCTTTAACGCCTAAAATAGAGACGGAGACCTAAAGACGAAGAGCTATATATCTGCAATTTTATTCTACTGTATCAGGAACGTATAGTCATAAAGATGACTCACACAACTTTACAACACAGATGCTGTTCAAATAATAATATTACTAAATAGCAAGTCGTTCACTCATTTTGTTACTGTTCTAGGCATGCGCATTAAATAACTAATACATCTGCTTTTGTTTTGGTGCTTTTTAAAATAAAAGTTCTAACATTCTCGGCTGATACATATAGGACATAAAAAACACACACTATTTAACCGGACAGAAAATTTTCTCCACGTCCATCACGATGATTAATATGGTTTTTATTGATAAACATCAATTCACAAAGAAATATTTATACAAAAAATCAGATTCAAAAGAGTCAAAATCTCAATGATACCTTAAACTTAATGTATACATTCCTAAATGTCTGTATGGGAGGGGTTTTCTCTGTCAACAATATAGACACTAACTTAACAATATACAACATAATTGTAATTCCTTTATATACGAGATATGAACCAAACTTATTGAGAAAAAATATCAAACTAACAAACTTGATATTTTAGAAACTTAGATTGCTACCGTTTCGATTGTAACTATTTGTTTTTAGTATTGAGCATTTTGTTTTAGGAATGCAACAATTTCCTTTTTAGATTGTAACAGTTTGTGTTAATAATTGCAACAATTTGAATATTGGATTGTAACAGTTTGTGTTTAGAATTGTAACAATTTGTTCGTACGAATGCAACCATTTCCCTTTTGGATTGTAACAGTTTATATTTATAATTGTAACAAGTTGTCTTTTGGATTGTAACAATTTGTTTATACGATTGCAACAATTTGTTTTTCAGATTGTAACTATTAGTTTGTAGAATTGTAACAATTTGTTCATACGATTGCAACAATTTGTATGTAGGATTGTGACTGTTTGCTTGTAGAATTGTAGCAATTTGTGTTTAGGATTGTAACAATAGCTTTTTTAATTGTAACAATATGTTTTTAGGATTTTAATAATTTATTTTTAGGGTTGCTAAGAATTATACATACATTTTTACATGATCTCAACGCCTAGTACAATAAAATTTGAATGTCTAGCTTTATTTACTGCTTTTGAATATTTGAAACACAATCAACTTTTTCAATAAGAGGACAATTTGTCCTTACTAACTAAATATGATCAATCCTAACATTTTTCAACTTTAACTCAACTACCTTTCATTAAATAATGTCCAACTTAAATCAAATTTCATTAAAATTCTACAAGAGATTAATTAAATTCAGACAAGGTATGAAACCAGAAAACTTGTTCATTTCTCAACTGAAAATTTTTACTGCTGTTACTATTTGTTTTTACATTAAAACTGTTTTCTTAAATTTTCTTACTATTTTATTTTATAGGTACAGATAAACATACAAACATATTTCATTACACCCCCACCCCTCAAACTGAATAACGTCAATATTAGAATTTTTCCACTCTACGCTTAATTACCTTTCATTTGATACCCCACAAGCCATATCTTGCCTAAAATGATCATTTTTATTTAAAAACTACCCCCTTTTTGGGTTATTATTATGTAGACCTTAGCACTATTTAAACAACTTTAACCAAAGCTATAGCACAACATACACACCAAATTTTATGAAAATCGGTCAAGTAGTTTATGTGTTATAGGTTTTTAAGTGATTTATGAAAACTACCCCATTGGTCGGCTTCTATAGGGTTGCCTTAAATTATCTTTAAACGTAGTCAACTAGAGCTTTGCTCTATAGTACATACCAAATTTTATTGATATCGGTCAATTAGATTTTAAGTTATAAGCCTTTTAATTATTTTTTAAAAACTACCCTTTTTCTTAGTTTTTAGGGGGCTTATGTCAACAATCATTTGCAGGGTATCACCGGAGGTTATATCGAGTGTAGGTACAAAATTTTATTAAAATCGCTTAAATGGTTCTTTGTTTATAGACGATTAAAGGTTTTAGAAAAACTACCCCTTTTGCACGCTTCTAGGGGGTTGATTGTAACCATTTTCATACATGAACAGCAAGACCCCAAGCCCTGTTTACCCACAAATTTTCATGAAAATTGGTCCAGTAGTTGGGGAGCAATAGACAAAAAAGGAAAAGTAGTACAGAAAGTCAATTGAGGTGTATTTTTTCCAGTGGCGTGCAGTCAAATTTTTGGGGGGGCCAGACCCCCCCAAAATTATTAAAGCCAAATTTGAGCCTAACCATAGTCTTTTAGGGTGGATTTGATGTCTAACTGAGGTGAGACCCTTGTTTAAAATGTTTATACAGGTACGCCACTGTCTTTTTATTTGGGTCCGTACGTCTAGATGCAGCGCATTTACATAATGAGCTTATAGCACGGATCACCTAACAAATTATAGTATGTAATCTACATATGCTTAGAAAAGGGAGCGAAAAGGACAAAACCAATAAAGGTAGGTACCTATGTGTGAGATTTCTTGTGCTATAGATAGGTACTTAATATTCTTTTGAAAAGCCACATATTATGATAATGTAGGTAAGAATAGGTTATCTGAATGTTATAATAGCAATATAATATATTATTTACTTTATAGTTATAGTTTTATGCAATAAGTTTTTTAAAAAATGCATTGAATTGATTTGTTTTAGTTTGAATGTGACTTTCTGTACTACTGTTCCTTTTTTGTCTATTGCTCCCCAACTACTGGACCAATTTTCATGAAAATTTGTGGGTAAACAGGGCTTGGGGTCTTGCTGTTCATGTATGAAAATGGTTACAATCAACCCCCTAGAAGCGTGCAAAAGGGGTAGTTTTTCTAAAACCTTTAATCGTCTATAAACAAAGAACCATTTAAGCGATTTTAATAAAATTTTGTACCTACACTCGATATAACCTCCGGTGATACCCTGCAAATGATTGTTGACATAAGCCCCCTAAAAACTAAGAAAAAGGGTAGTTTTTAAAAAATAATTAAAAGGCTTATAACTTAAAATCTAATTGACCGATATCAATAAAATTTGGTATGTACTATAGAGCAAAGCTCTAGTTGACTACGTTTAAAGATAATTTAAGGCAACCCTATAGAAGCCGACCAATGGGGTAGTTTTCATAAATCACTTAAAAACCTATAACACATAAACTACTTGACCGATTTTCATAAAATTTGGTGTGTATGTTGTGCTATAGCTTTGGTTAAAGTTGTTTAAATAGTGCTAAGGTCTACATAATAATAACCCAAAAAGGGGGTAGTTTTTAAATAAAAATGATCATTTTAGGCAAGATATGGCTTGTGGGGTATCAAATGAAAGGTAATTAAGCGTAGAGTGGAAAAATTCTAATATTGACGTTATTCAGTTTGAGGGGTGGGGGTGTAATGAAATATGTTTGTATGTTTATCTGTACCTATAAAATAAAATAGTAAGAAAATTTAAGAAAACAGTTTTAATGTAAAAACAAATAGTAACAGCAGTAAAAATTTTCAGTTGAGAAATGAACAAGTTTTCTGGTTTCATACCTTGTCTGAATTTAATTAATCTCTTGTAGAATTTTAATGAAATTTGATTTAAGTTGGACATTATTTAATGAAAGGTAGTTGAGTTAAAGTTGAAAAATGTTAGGATTGATCATATTTAGTTAGTAAGGACAAATTGTCCTCTTATTGAAAAAGTTGATTGTGTTTCAAATATTCAAAAGCAGTAAATAAAGCTAGACATTCAAATTTTATTGTACTAGGCGTTGAGATCATGTAAAAATGTATGTATAATTCTTAGCAACCCTAAAAATAAATTATTAAAATCCTAAAAACATATTGTTACAATTAAAAAAGCTATTGTTACAATCCTAAACACAAATTGCTACAATTCTACAAGCAAACAGTCACAATCCTACATACAAATTGTTGCAATCGTATGAACAAATTGTTACAATTCTACAAACTAATAGTTACAATCTGAAAAACAAATTGTTGCAATCGTATAAACAAATTGTTACAATCCAAAAGACAACTTGTTACAATTATAAATATAAACTGTTACAATCCAAAAGGGAAATGGTTGCATTCGTACGAACAAATTGTTACAATTCTAAACACAAACTGTTACAATCCAATATTCAAATTGTTGCAATTATTAACACAAACTGTTACAATCTAAAAAGGAAATTGTTGCATTCCTAAAACAAAATGCTCAATACTAAAAACAAATAGTTACAATCGAAACGGTAGCAATCTAAGTTTCTAAAATATCAAGTTTGTTAGTTTGATATTTTTTCTCAATAAGTTTGGTTCATATCTCGTATATAAAGGAATTACAATTATGTTGTATATTGTTAAGTTAGTGTCTATATTGTTGATAGAGAAAACCCCTCCCATACAGACATTTAGGAATGTATACATTAAGTTTAAGGTATCATTGAGATTTTGACTCTTTTCAATCTGATTTTTTGTATAAATATTTCTTTGTGAATTGATGTTTATCAATAAAAACGCAAAAACCTTCAACTAAAGGTAGACCCCGTATAGAAATCCTAAACTTCATCAGACACAAAAAGTATTATACTTGGGGGTTTCTTTCAAATTCGCAACAATGTTGCCAGTACTTTTATAACTTGTAATTTTGAACTAGGTACATAAGTAAAATGGTAACTAATAAAAATCAAAAGAATATTTTGTTTTTGAGTTCGGCTTACGTTTTGGATTGCTATACATGTACCTGTAATAGAATATGTTTACCATCCTATGTGAGAAAAGGTATTGTTTTCATTGATTTTTTTTTTGAGATCTTATCATTAATAATGTTTTTCTATACAATTTGATTCTAGGTTGTAAGTATAACCTCTAGATATGTTTGTATGCATGTCTGTCTGTGTGCCTATATGCACATATGTATATAAATGTTTGAAAAAAAGTTTTTTTTAAGTTAGAATATGTTATCTAATAATCAATCGGTAAATTTTTGTTTACATAGGTACCTAAACTTAATAAAAATCATAAAACATTTGCTTTTTAAGTCCCTGTTTGTATAGATCTACGTGGCGGTTTAAATCCTTACCTATTTTGAATTAAAAGGAAAGTATAAATTAGAAATAATCAGCTAAAGTTGGTTTTTTCGAAGATTGATGATTGTCGATTTTTATAGAACGTACAACGATTAGCACAAAATTGCAAATTTTGTGCAGTCAACCAACTTGGGCTTGTTTTTTGCAAGAACACAAAATAACTAGCGGCTATATCCTGTAATGCAAACCATTTTTTTTAACTGCACATGCGCACCTCTCTCTTTCTTATCACATAAAATTATCTTCCTCTTACTAACTTCACACATGCTCGACCACAGCTGAGAGGGAGATAATTTTATGTGAGAAGAAAAAGTACGGTAGCGAATGCGCAGTTTAAAATATTGATTTGGTTTTCGGTTTTCTGAAAAAACGGGACTCCATGTAAGTGTGAAAAACATTCAACTAAAAGTAAGTTTAATTAAATTTCTTTGGTGTGAGGTTAGAATTCATAAATAGTTTATTAATTTTGTCTTCCTAGGTGGTATTTAAAAAGTTATTAAAACCAGAAGACTAAACTGCACTTTTAACTATTAATTATTGTTCTCACTACAAATGTTTTCGGTATAAAAATAACACTTGCTTTTAGTCCAAATAAATTTAAGTTAAATGTTGTGATCACAAAAGTTAAAAAAACCTTTTTTTTATATATTATATAATAGCTTAAAAAAATTAGTCTACAACCCTCCCCTGGGCAACTCTGGAAAACTCAAAAAGCTTTTAGATTTGATTTTACGCGAAAATGGAACGTCGCAGAGAAAATCTTTGTTGACAAAAAAAATTGTGTGTGCTATAGACATGGCAGAACTGTAAACTTTAGCAAGGCGAAATTAATAATACTGGCCTTCATCTGCATCATCATATTGCTCGCTGAATGTGACTCGAGCCGACTTCACCCGAATGAGCGTTGAATAGCCGAGCCTAATGGCTCAGTTCAATTAAGTACCCACAAAAACTGCTAAACGCGCCTAAAGAAGTTTACACTTCAAAAATTCCTTTACAATTTTTCTTTAAAGGTTATAGCTCTAGACTTACATGTATAGAAAATAGAGGGCACCAAAATTGACAAAAATCAGTTTTTTGCATTTTACGCAAAAACGGTAAGTCGTAGGGAAGAATTTTATTTAAGAGAAATATTACCCATACGAGTCTTTACAATCAATCTCCATAGTCTATAGGTCTACAACGACATGTTTAGAAGGTAGATGGCGGCTAAGTTGTCAAAAATTGTGTTTTTTTTATTTTACGCAAAAACGGTAAGTCGTAGAAAGAAACTTTATAAACATAAAATGTTAAAGGACACAATTTTCTACATTCTTTCCTTTTGGGCCACAGGTTTACACCTACGTGTAGAACATATAGGGCGCCAAATTTGCAAAAATAATTTTTTTATTTTATGCAAAAACGGTAGGTCCTAGAAAAAAACATTTCTGACAAGAAATCTCCAGGACGCCATTCTCTACAATTCACCTATGTGAGTTACAGCTCTATGATTTATGGTTTTTGCGTAAAACGCAAAAAAGTATATAATGGGCATTTTCGGCACCCTCTGTCTTCAACACATGTGGTTGTAGAGCTGTAAATTGTCATTGTCGCATTGTAGAGAATTGTGTCTTGATCATTTTATGTCAATAAAGTTTTTTTTTATGACTTACCGTTTTTGCGTAAATTGCAAAAAACATAATTTTTGGAAATTTTCTTCTAAACCTTTAGACTATGGAGACCGATTGTCGGGAATCCTATGGGTAATATTTCTCATACATTAAATTTTGCCCCACGGTTTACGTTCTGGCGTAAAATACAAAAAATTGATTTTCGTTCGCTATTATTCAGAAAAAAAATTAATAGCGGCAACCATGTAGACCAAACGTCACCCTTGCATCATTTATCGTTGCCTTTGAGAGGTTATCCGAATAAACGTGTGTTTTAGTTGTTTTTTTGGGATATTTATCACAAAATAAAGATTTTTTTTTATTAAATAACTTTAAAAATGCCTAAGAAGTGCATTCTGTGTGATAAAAGTGACGAGAAGTGGCTGGATTTATCATTTCACCGGTAAGTTTAAATCTCTTTCAAAAAACCGTCATATTGTTTACGTTTTGGTAAGACAGTGGTGTGGTTTATAACTTTTTTTAAAAAATATTAGTGATTTATTTTACAAAGAAGTTTTAAGAAACATTATTTATTGTTACAAATTCCCTTATTTTCCCACCTCTAGTGTTTGGGTTTTTTTGGAAAAGTTTCTTAATTTATTCTGGCAATAATATATAACTCTAAAAAATATATTTCTTATGTAAACAACCATTTTCAATATGTAATGTTATGTTATGTCATGCTACTGTACAGTTATTAAACATTTTAAAAATATTCAAATTTATGAGTTTTCTAGGTTCCCCACTGATCCAAACAAGAGAGAGCTTTGGAGGGAGATTATTGACCTTAATAAGGAAAACATTCTGTCAAAATGGGCATGTCTTTGTTCTGACCACTTTGATCCTCAGTATGTTCGTTTAGCACCTACTGGTAGGCACTATCTTGTACCAAATGCCTTGCCCAAGAGTGAAAACTTTGAGTTTTTGTCTTCTAGGTAAGGAAGGTCAGGTGTTAAAGACTAGTTCAAATTAAGAAAACTACTTACTACTAGTGGTTAGTAGTTAAATATTCAACTATCTCTTTTTATTATAAAGTATACATAATATATTTTCACTGGTTGTTTTTGATGTTTGATCATCATGTAATGATGTAAAAAAGTAGTTAGAATTAACAAATATAACTATAAGAAGAAAAAAGGTAGTACCTACTTTTACACAGAATTTTTTTTTTAACTTTCTTTTCACTTACTTACTGCATAGTCCCTGGTGATTAATTAAAAGAGAGCCTTGAGTCAAATGGATTAAAATATTGTTCTTAATTTTTATATTTGCCAAATTTATTAATGTTTGTATATACAGGGTGTCCCATAACTTAGGGGCCATAGGCCAACAAGTGATAGAGGAGGTCATGTCTGATAAAAAACTTATAATGCATGAGTCAAAACTTTCTTTGTCAAGATACAGAGCATCAAAGTTGGCAATTTTTTTAACTTTTGTGATAATAACTTTTTAAAAAAACGCAGTAAAAATATGAAATTGGCTAGTCTTGTATTAGAACAAAAGCAATAAATTGAAATTAATTTAAAAAAATTAATTTGAAAAAAGTCAATTTTTTTAGAAAATACTCTTTTTTTGGAATACACTTTTATGAATGCCATATTAAATGCAATGTTTTTTAAATATTTTTTGTTAATAAAAACAAGTATCTAGCGAGACATAATAATGAAATATTATTGATATTTTTTAAAAGAGAAAGCAAAAATTAATTTAAAAAAAAATTATTATTTTTTATACATTTTCGAGGTTATTTTGACAGCCTGTACCTCCTCCACTTGTAATATTATCAAAAAAAAGGAGTACCACATTTTTTAATCACAATTAGCTGAGTATTCAGCTGGCTGTGACAGATTTTTTTTGTATAACCCGTTTTCACCCACTCCTCTTTACAAGTCCTATATCTTAAAAACAGATATATGTTGACCCGATGTTATATAAACTTTTTTATAACCTCCTCTATCACCTGCTGCACTATGGCCCCTAAGTTATGGGACACCCTGTATAATAATCACCTAATTATAAATAATATATTTTATTTTATTTTTATTTGGTAAATAAAATTTAAATAGATTTTTTTATGGAAATCAAAAGTATTTTGTTGATAAAACTGAATAAGTCATATTTTTTAACATTTGCAAATGTAAAAAACACAGACTCATACCAAATATTTTCTAAAAAAACTAATTGCTAGAGTTTAATAAACTAATGAATGGATTTTGGTAAAATGCTCTGAATTTCGGGATTTGTGGATAATTTGCGTTATTTAGTTTTTTTCTCTAAAATTAATTTTAATATCTACAAAAAATCTTTACAGGTACATTTGACTTTTTTTAGTAAATGCAATTAATCATCTTGATTATTTAAAATTTTTGTCTAAATTATTTTTTTAGTTCCACTTTATTATCGTCAGCCGTTGACACTCCCAAATCTGCAAATATCCGGCTTGATATCCAATTTGATGATTTGATTGAATTCCCTAACAGCTTAAAAGATAATACAATGCAAACTTGGTAAGTTTAACATTAGCATACAGCAGGAGGTGTAAAAGTTATGGTATATGTCATAAAAGTGAATAATATGGGCAAAATTTTTGAAATATGGTATTTTTAAAATTTCTTATTTATAGACTATTCTTTCTACAACTCTCGGGACATTTTTGGGAGATACATAACTTTTATGTCTATTTTAAATAGAACTTGCCATTTTTGCCTAAAATTACATAAAAAAACGTTGCTTTTTTTAATATCACAAAAGCAGACTACATGATTTTGTGCGGAAAATACCCAAAACTCTGGAACTGGATTGATTGAAGTTTTCAAATGCATTACTTGTGCTTTGATAGTTGGTACAGGATCAGTTTTATATACAATTTTAGGGGGATTCTCTACTTTTGGTCAGTACTGTTTGTTGGTACCTATTATGTGAAAGGTAAAATAAAAGCAAGGAGAAAAATATGGACCAATAAAAGAAAAAGTCTTAAAGCTCACTAAAAAATATAAATAAATATAAAGGGAAGGTCAGGTTTCTTATGTGCTGATGGATGTGAAGTAAGTTAATCTAGATCCTAGGTAGTTGTGTGGCCTTAAAAAAATTAAAAAATAATGTGGGCGCCAATTTGTGGCCTTAAAAAAAATTGTGTGACATTTGTGGCAGCTTAAAGACGTCGCCGCCATTTTGTGACACTGAAACCCACTGAATAATTAAACAAATATCTGGAAGCAGAACTGTATTTTCCAGCTAGGTAAAACATTGATATGCCCGGTAACTTTTATACAGTGGAGAAGGGGGGGTTCAGAAATAAGAAAGTTTTAAGTGCGCCACATTATTTAATACCAATGTTTTACAAAGAAGATCTTAAATAAAATACAGTTCAACCCAAACGTTGTAGCCAAACAATGAAATTCTATACTTCCGAGGCTTCCAGAATATTTGTGTAATTAAGAATAACCAAAAAAAATAAACAGAATAAAATTCTAAAAGATTGAATTAAGATGACAAAACTAGAAGCACTTTACAGGTAGATGGACTCCTTTAACAGGTCATAGTGTACCTACATCTGAGTCAGTAGCGTAGGACTCAATTATATGAATGATTGTTAAAAAAAATATATACTTCCAAAATCGTTCCATCATAGGGGAGATCTAGACCAAACATCTGCTGTCATCATTCTACATTGGGTAGAATGAGACAGACAGCAACCCAGTCCGAGATCCACCCCATGAGGTAAAAATGTGTAACGAAACCGCTAAAAAAAAATACAATCTCCTCTCTCCCCCGTCTCCGCAAAGTTGGTCATCGGGTTGTACAAATAACACAAGAAAAATTAGTTCATCTTGTTTATTTTAAAAGGTAAAACTGGAGTATTACCAAAAACATGGAATAGAAAAAAATTAATGAAGTGTAGTGGAACAAGTCAGGGCCTAAGTAGCAAGACAATCCAAATTTCACACGAGAAATTGTCTTAAATAAATGAAATGAAGGAAAACTTAGTAAATACACCGCAAAATTGTGGTTATGACGTCATACCGTTACCTTGCGTTTACAAGAAGTGTTAAAATTAAGCTGTGCAAAATTATATAGGGAAAGATCACTTCTAAATTATATTGTGAAAGTTATATATGAGAAAAAAATTATAGTTAAGGCTTGCTCCTACCTTGGTCCTTGATTATATTGTAAAAAAAAAAAATGTGTTTTATTAAACCTGGAAGTGGTGTTCTTCCTGCTACTTCGGGTCCTGTCCTATTCTGTCCGCGCCTCCCCTGCTGACTAACTAGCACATGGTACTAGGGCAGCACATGGTTTCGAAAAGTTGTGGGATCCTTGCCCGAGCGTAGAACCCTCTCCCAGGGTTATAACTGGCCCGTCCGGCTTCCCACCAGCGTCCAGCCCAACTGTCCCGTCGCTGGAATTGACAGGGCGCTGCTCTTTCCGTGCAAATGGCGTAGGCCGACTTAAATTCCCCTCAAAACAGGGTGCGAGCGTCACTCCAGATTGCCTAGACACGACGGACTCACTTCCACAGTTTCTGGGATATCTCCTACAATCGCTGTAGTGCCAATCACCAAAAACAAAGGCGATCCCAGAAACTGTTGTCGACCCAACCAAATTTGTTAGCAAAGAGAGACAAAGCACTTAGTCGAGAATACCAGAATAATGCAGTGGCCGGAAACCGTTTTGTAAATTTGGTGGGGAGTGGGGACGGTAAAACGCAATAGTACCAACCTAATCTTCCCGGTGAAATTCAAATAACCTATTTATAAAAAACTTTTCCGCCAAAAATAAATCTCTACATTCAGTGGTAAGCCTGGAAGAAAAACCCGGGGTTTTCAAAGTAACCAATGAGGAGATACAGCGATAGTTCTATACAGGTATATAGGGGGCAGCACCGACCTAGGGATAGGAAGTACGTAAAACAAACCTTGAGGTGTTGTCGGATCTATTTCCACGGTTGAAATTTTTATAACAAGGACGTCGAGACACCCTCCATACATTTGACCGAACATTTGCCTACCGGACCCCCACCAACATATCAAGTAGAAGAAGAATAACCCGACGGACTACAAGAAGCTCAGCATTGAAACCATCAACTGTAAAATCAATTACTGGAGATCAGGGCATGCAGCAAACCCAGGAATATTCGAACACTCAACCAATTCCCACATGAGCAAAGCTATACTAAGTGTAGAATTTAGTTGTATTTTAGCTACAGTTTCAGTCACAAGTTTCCTTTGCTCTTTATATATGTTTTCTCTAAGATTCATATGGTTTGACGCCATTCTTGTAAAACATTTCTACTGTAATAAAGTTGTTTCTGAACCTGAACCCAAAAATACACACTGAACTACTGCTAAGAAGCTCGGCACAAGAGTGTTCAGATGCTAACTCACACGACTTCGTTTATTCTTCCAGTCTTGGTTTTTATCCCTCGTTTATCTCCCATTTACAAAAGTGCATAACTCGTATTTATTTTATCCTTTCCCTATCAAATTAATAAAGATATCAAAGTGGCGGAGCCTCGGTTGTTCCTGGTCGACCCAAATATGTTTTTGTACTATCAAAACTAGTTAATCCGTGAAGGATATGAGGTTCGGATTGTCCCAATATCCTCGAAATAAACGTAAGGGAATGAAATGTTCATCTAAATGTTTCCTTCCTGTTACTGAAACCATTTGTGATGCGGCAACGCCGCCATTCCCCAGCATAACAGCTGTTTAACTTTATGAACGTCAAGTGAATCACAAAATTCCACAGATAAAAACAAAACAATCAAAATTTTTATGTGATTTTTCCCGAAGCCTGTGATCTTAAATTCCAATTACGATGTCCAGATAATGCGATGTGCGTCGTGTCCACAGTAATTCGATGGAATGCCTCCTTTTAAGGTAATTTCCTAGACACTATATAACCTCCAAACCTAGCTCTATAAAATACCCTTGATTAGTGTACAGAAAGACGAATCAAAGAGCCTTGATTATTTACCTAAATAAACAAATATGTAACGTTGTCTTAAACGTAAAAATGACACGTTACATAATCCCCCCCCAACTTCAAGACGATTAACCTAAAAAGGTTAATCGGAGAGGTCCGCTGCCGACTTAAGGTCTTTGGCATGCCAACTCCCTGGTAGTACTTTACCCGATGGTTCCTGAAGCTCAAATATCCATGGAGAAATTTTATTCCTAATCACATAAGGACCAACGAATTTCGGTGCTAACTTCTTCGAGAAAAACTTCGCAGCATCTGACAACACATAATTTTTCTTCCAAACACGCTGACCCACAACAAAGTTGGGTACCCTTGTACGCAAATTATACTGAACTACGTTTTTCTCTCCAGCCACCTCCAACCTTCTCCTAACATCAGCATAGAGCTTCCGGAAACCTTCGTTCTTACTTTCAGCTGCGGATTGTACACCATTCTCTTCAGATAACAAAACTGGGTTGGAGTAATCTTTACCTGATAGACACATATTCCTACCAAAATTAACAAAGAAAGGAGACATCCTGGTTGTCTCATGGGTTGCAGTACGAATCGCGCAGGCAAGTTTATGTATTTGTTCGTCCCACTTCCTGTGGTTGTCTTTCACATAACAACATAACATGGTTTTTAACGTGCGATTCGTCCTTTCTGTTGGATTTGCTCTGGGGTGATAATACGGATTATACTGAATTTTAACCTGATAACTCTCAGCAAAACGCTTAAACTCATTACTTTTGTACTGAGGGCCATTATCACAAAGTATCAAACGGGGTACTCCGAAGACCATAAATACTTGCTCCTCGAGATGCTTGACAACAGCTTGAGTAGGGGCTGTTCGCATTGGAAAAACTAAGGAAAACTTACTCAAATAGTCTGTAACGACGAGAATCCAGCAATTACCCTTTGTTGAACGAGGTAGCGGTCCACATAAATCAGTCGAAATAATTTCCCAAGGACGAGTTGGTTTTGGGTGAGATATCATCTGATCAGATACACCTTGTGTATCACCTTTATGAGCTGCACAGACAAAGCATTTCTTTACAAAAGTTGCCACGTCCTGGCGCATTTTTGGCCAATAATATTTTTCTGCCAGTCTGTGGAAGGTTTTATACACACCCATATGTCCTGCGGTAGGAGGATCGTGAGCTTCTCCAATAATTCTACGCCTATGATCTTTGGGGACTACCTCTTTCCAATATTCGTTAGATGGTGAAAGTTGAGGGTATTCTTGTTTGACATATTTATACAACTTATTATCAGTGTATCTCCAGTTCATAAATTTTAACGGTGATTCTACGACCCTCTTTACCATCTTTTGGTACCATCGATCTTTAATTGCTGTTGAAACATCTCTGGGCTGCGAAATTGTATCAATCATAGGTACTGCGCGAGACAACATGTCCGGGACAACTAAATCTTTCCCTTTCCGATGGATTACTTCAAAATCATATTGCTGCAATTTTACAGACCAACGAGCAAGTCTTCCACTGGGCTCTTTCAAGCTATGAAGCCATTTTAAGCTAAAATGATCTGTTATGACCTTAAATGAGATCCCCTCAATATAAGGCCGGAGCTTCTCTATCGCCCAAACCAATGCCAAACATTCTCGCTCGGTGGTCGTGTAAACACGTTCTTGCTTAGTCAAAGATCGACTCAAATAGCATATGACTTTGTCTCCTTCAGGATAAGGCTGCGTTAAACATGCTCCTATTCCATATCCTGATGCGTCTGTTTGAATGACAAATTCCTTGCTATAATCTGGACATGTAAGAATCGGTGCAGTCACTAAAAGTTCCTTAATCTTAATAAATGCTTTTTCGCAGTCTGCAGTCCAATCGAACTTTTGATTTTTCTTAGTTAGAGCTGTAATTGGAGCTATTATCGCTGAAAAATTCTCTATGAAACGTCTATACCAGGATATTGTACCTACAACTCTACGAACTTCTCTGACAGTTCTTGGCCTCTGGAGCTCTAACATGGCTCTAATTTTATTAGGGTCAACTTGGATGCCTCGACGGTCCACTACGAAACCTAAATAAGTCATTTCTGGCCTACACAGTTGGCATTTCTCCCAACTTACCGTTATCTTTGCATTCTGCAATCTTCGTAGGACTTCCTCAAGAATTCTAAGATGTTCAGAAAAGCTCTGTGTGACAATTACGAGGTCATCGAGATATACGTACACGTAGGGGTCTAAATCGTTTCCTATGATGCTATCTATGAGTCTCTGCCAAGTTGCAGGTGCATTATGAAGACCAAATGGTAACCGCTTAAATTGGAAGAGACCTCGTCTACAGATGAATGCTGTTAGTGGCTTCGATGATTCTTCCATTGGTACTTGCCAATAAGCACTCTTAATATCTAAAGTTGACAAGTACTTAGCATCTTTCAATTTGTCAAGAGTCTCGGATACGAGTGGTAAAGGATAACTATCACGCGCCGTCACTGAGTTCAATTTGCGGTAGTCTACACAGAACCGATATTTCTTTGTGTTTTTCTTTTGTACCATTACCACTGGTGAAGCCCATGAACTACTACTACGTTCTATCACATCCATTTTCAGCATTTCGTCGATTTCGTCATCAATAAGTTTCTGAATGACCGGTGAGACCTTATATGAACGTTGTCTTATCGGTGCTGCATCTGTTGTAATCTTATGCTCTACCCTATCTGTACATCCCAGTGAGTCACCCATCATATTCTTATATTTAACGACCAATTCCTCTAGTCGTTCTGATTCATAAGGTGTAAGAGTTGTTTGTTGGTCTGATGTTTCTAAAGAACAAATCACATCTTTATTATCGGCAAAATGCCACTCATTAGTACTTAAGTTCGGTACTATACCCATCGAAATCCAAAAATCTAATCCTAAAATCAAAGTGTGCGGCAACTCAGGAACGACGACGGCCTCTATTAACCTAAATTTGTCCTGAACTCGCATAGGAAGCTGCACTGTTCCAATACTACTCGTGCTTTGACCATTTGCCACAATACAACTCGTCTTCTTCGTCGTATCAAGTGAAAACCCAAACCTCTCGATGATTGACCAACCATGATTCCCTAAAAAGGTACGTGAAGCCCCGGAATCCAACAAACCTAATAACTTATTTCCGAGTACATCCACTTCTAAATAAGGCCTCTCATCTTTACGAGCATGACTTATCACATAATCTAAAACGTACGTTAGCCTATCGGTCGATGCTTGTTCAGGCTGACTCGAAGGTCGACCACCTACGAGCGCCTGGGTCCGTTTCCCTGACGATTACAATTTCGACATTCTCTTACTGTTACCCCTGCTTGTCCACACGAATAGCACTGTTTGCCTCTAGGTAATGCGCACCCGATTGCCATATGCCCTGTTTGGTTGCATCTATAACATACAACGTCCCTATTCGCCCTACCAGGTCTAACACCTTGTGGTGGTTGTTCATCTCTGTCATTTACACTAGACTGACCACTAGGTGGTTGCTGTCTATCTCTATCAGCCCTAGCAGAGAAACTGCTTGCTGGCTGCTGCCTATTTCTGTCGAATCTATTAGCAGGATGATCTAAATTCTGTTGGTTCGATGTCCCGGCACCTGATATTTGAATTGTATCGATCCCTGTTGGAAAATCGTCATTATCGCTCTCTACGTCAACGTAGGCTAAGTCAGGTTCAATAGATTGGTTTTTCCTAGGTGTAAAATTCTCCTCTTCTAAACCATATCTCTGGTCTATTCTACGACACAGATCCTTTAAATGTGATAGGCTATTGACCTCAGTAGCAATCAACCCTTTCTTATAGATGTCTGCTATATTTCTGAAGACGATAGCTAATTTTGCCTCTTCAGAAACAGGGCAGCCAAGTCTTTGGAAATATGTATTCATGACAGCAATATAGGTCCCTATAGACTCTCCAGGGCCTTGTTTACGTTTTTGAATCTCCTTCAATAGCTTCTCGCCATATGAAGAAGGAAGATATTCTGCCATGAACCTCTGTTCCAGCTGTTCCCATGTATGGACTTCTCTTCGAACATCTTTATAAAAAGTATAGGCTGACTTTTCAAAAAGATCAATGCCTGAGTTCAGTAACACCTTTTTACTAACTCCTCTCGCCTGACTTAACTCGTCCACTCTCTCAAAAAATGCGGTGACGGAGATCGTACCCCTCTCGCCTGTAAACTTAAGGTTCCATTTATGTGGAGGTACAGGTGCAACATGATATGAAGTACCAGGATCACTTGACATTGGTACTGGCGACGAACATGAAAATGGTCGTGACTGAGCAATTGGTGCTATGCTACTTTGGAGGGCAGCTAGACTCAAAGGAACGGTAGACGGTTGTTGATACTGAAAAGCTGTTGTACCGTAATTCTCAATCGGCATAGGGAGTGGTGCTTGTACTGATGTTTGAGTTGGGTTTGTAAGCACTTGCATTTGCAATGGAGCAATGACCGACGGTTGATTTGTGGGCTGTTGAGCTGGTCTTTGTGTGCTCGAGTGCTGTGGTTGCGGGAGTTGAGACTGGCTGGGAATGTTGCCAACATTTGTCGAGTGATCTGAGCTTCGACTCGTTGATTGGGTTTCAGATGCTTCATCATCTGAGTTCACGCCAACTCTTAATAAATCTGTTGCTTGGCTCTGCAACCTCCCAATCAAACTCAAGGTTTCCGCAACCAGTATGCCTTTGGTTTGACTTTCTTCAAAGTTAGACGGATTCATGTTATTTATCCTGGCTAACACATGTTCCAACCTTACAGCGATTTTCCTAAACTCTCCCCCTTTGCTCGTACCAGAGAACTTCTCTACCAACGGTACCAGACTATCAAGCTTCTTCATGCAACTAAAAGCATCTTGGCCAAATTTAAAAGGATACGGAGGGTATCTCATACTTGTATCAGTCTTTTCTCTTTGCTTAATCAGCATAAGCTGTTGTTTCATTTCTTCCACCGATCCAATGGCTATGCCTCTCCATGTTAACTCATAGATTAATTCGTCCTTGACTAAGTACCTTATGTCAGACAACCGACTCAACGAAATAGCCATAGTGCCTTTTATCTTCAAACTTTAAACTTTAATTAAAACTGTTAATTATACCTCCCAATTATAAAAACTAAACCACGCAATAACAAACACAAAGTTCACTTTAAATTCACCAGTGAAAATCACTATAAATTTTCTCACAAATGTAGAAAATATAAAACTTAAATACGGGCAGACGCGAACAAAACCGAAAAACACCGGAGCAGTAAGAAAATAAAATTTATTTGCATTTAAAAATGTAATCATAATTTAGGTTAAGTATTTGTACAACCAACTATGACGTCCAACCCTGCAGAGAGAAATAACTACTTAAGTCCTAAATTAGAATTAACAAGTAGCCATAAAAAAAGTTTAAAAAAAAAATAAAAGAGAGACAAGAGTTTTGGCAGTGTTTAGGTCTTATGTTTCACTCCTGCGTGAGTAAAACCAAAAAAAAATAATTGCGCTTATCCTAGCTGAACTGGATTAAAATTAAAGTTAAGTGATGTTTGTTTACCTCAGCAACCGAGTAGGTAAATTTATCCCTAAATGGAACGTACAACAGACTACCTATAACAAAAATCCCAAAGCTGTTGTACACAGTTAACGCTAGGGTATACTCCTGCTATTGCAGAACGGCTCCACTAATAAACTCCTCAAAAAAACCCAAATCGCCGTATACAATGATTTTTTCTAAAAAGAATAAATCAAAACCCACTTTAACCTGCTTACCTACTCTGAGTTTACACGAAACATGCATTGCTTAAGGTCACATCATCCCTTAATATATAAGTGAACGCAATAAACGTCGGCACAGATGTTCATGTTATAGAAATCGTAAAATATGCTCAATTAAAAAAAAATCCGCTCGCTGAAATTGCGTCGAATTAGACTAGTAAGGATGTTGTGTGTAATAAAAAAAAAATTTAATAAAATTAAAAAAAAAAATTACCGATGGTAATAAAAAATTTACACAAATAACGTCTTGGTAGGACTGCAACTCTCTAATAATCGTTAAAATGAAATTCCCAATACTTTAACTAAATTGATGCAAACCATGGTCAAGAAGACCCTAGGATCGTACCGAAAGGTGTCCAAAAAAAAAATTAAAAAAAAATTTTTGGTGTCGACCACAGTAGTCCAATAGTCAAAAAAAAATTAATTAGTGACTCACTAAAATTTTCAAAAATTACTCCACTCTGATAGGTGGTTTGGAGTAGGGAGAAGAAAAAAAAAATTTAAAACAAATGATGATCGGTTGTTAAAACGTGAGGGTTCGAAATAAAATTATATTTTAATTCAGAAAAAAAAATATTTAAATAAACTGGTAAAACCATTGTAGGGACAAAGTACTACTATGCACCAAGGAAAAAATGTCCAACAAGAAAATCAAGTCTCCCTTTTAACAAAAAAATATTAAAAAAAAAAAATATTTAAAAAAAATATTTTCAAAAAAAAATTAAAAATGTTTAAGTGGGGTTACAGCTCCTATTAGTGAACCTTAAAATTTTTTTTTTTATAAAATCAACACCAGAAAAATCTTATTCGAGTTGTCATGCAACAGTTTTTGTTCTTTTCCTTTAAAAAAAACAGTTGTCAATTCCCTTTCCTCTCCCAAAACTGTGTGAATGTGAAAAGTGAATGAGCTAGAAAAATTAATTTACTATACAAAAAAAAATTTGAAAATTAAATTTACTTAAGAATCATAAGGTATAAAAATTGCAAAAAAACCAATCAGTTTAGGAAAAGTTTTAAAAAAATATTTATGTTCCAAAAAAACAAACGATGTTAGTATATTTGTTCAAAATTATCACTAAAGGAAATAAACAACGTGAGTACTTATTTACTGTACCACTATAATAGTGTGAACCTAAGTTTTAAACTTTGCACTCAACCCCGTAAAGAATTATCCCGTGTGCCCTTTCAAAAAACCAAATATGAAAACAATTCCAAGGTTCACCTATAACGTTGTAAAACTAAATCTGCCTACTCAAGTGTCACACACAACATCTACCCAAAAAAAAATTTACTGCTTAATGCATTCTCAGATCTTTATTCCTGGTGTTCACGAGATCTAAAATTAAGTTGGGCCCTTTCCACAACTATCAGTCAAAGCAAAACTACCAAATGTCCAAGGGCTAATGAGACCCTATCACCAACAAATGATATTCTGAAATGAAACAGTTGGGAATAATCCTGCGTAAAAACCAGAGAACAAAATCAAGAACCAAAAACTATTACATTAATTTTAAAAGAGCATAATAAAACTCCCGGCCCCAATTAAACTTTTGTTATCTCAACAAAACTCGGCCTAAAACCAAAAACTTTTTATTAGACATTTCCCCTATTCCCTAAGTATAATGTCAATAAAACCCAAAAACTTGTGATTTCCATTCCAATCCCATCTGGACCCTATATATTTTTTAAACGGTCAAACCCCACAGGCGAAACAATATCTTATTTCAAAGAAAGGGTGAAGATATTTTGAAGCACCCTGTGAAAATAGGACACTATTATGGAAAATTGTTCAGATCAGTGTTCTTACTACTTTTTAACCTAAATATATCTAGTTCCCTCATGTGCATGTTACTATTTTAATTCCTATCATAACTAAACAGATCACAAAAATTGTCTTTCTCCGCGAATCTGCAAGGTCCTGGAAAATGCGAGATTCAGCCTGTAGGCCAAATTTGGATGTATTTTAATTTAGCGAAAACCGAAGTTGCGAAATCCTAAAAAGATTAGCAGGAAGTCCTCGTTCCTCGATTTCTACACTCCGAACCAAACATTTCTTCCATTTCCACCCAGCTCGCGGGAGGAAAACCCCTAATTATTGCAATACAAAAGGTACTACTATCATATTATGCATAACAAAAAAAAATATATGCCCTCTTCATTGTTTAGTCGCATCAAAGAAAACCTATTGTTTTTAAATTTATTTTTAGGTTGAAATCTTTTCCAAAAATCAAAGATCTTAAATTTATTGTTTAACCTGAACACTTTCCCATTTATTCCACAACAGTGTATTTTAATTTAAAAATTTGCTTCATTATTTGAGGTCACCAGTATGAAACTATTTTAAAATTAAAGAAAAAATGAAATAAAAAAAAATTATTTCCCAATTGTCCACAACTTCCAAGTTTTCATCCCTAAATACCTAGGTACTTTTTCAGTCTAACACCATCCATCGTTATCCAACATAACGCTTTAATTTCAGAAGCAACAAAACGAAGATTAAGTGAAAACTAAGCAAGTATGTTGGAAGTTGCTGTACAATGGGCGCAGATGTAAGGCCCCTTTAAGTACACGCCACTGTCCTGAACTGCAAACTAACAAAAAAACTGAAGACTAGCATATCTGCCGTCAAACAACATTTGGCATGAAATTAAAATAATTTCATCTCATACCAGTATCCTCCAAAAACAAAACGTTTTTTTTTCTATAAGACCCAAACACTTAACCAATAAATCTTGTTATTTAAAATTATGATTCGGGAGTAAAAAGATTTATTTATTCCTGCCTGATCAACTAAGACAAAAAAAAAGTTCACCTTTTTGTAACTCAAGAAGTTCCCGTTTGGTCCCCTAAAAAATATAACCTGTCTGGTCACCCTTTAAAACTACGACCACTATACAAACCGTTTTGACCAAAACAAGAATTCGAGAAGTTATGTTAACAGAAAGGAAATAATCTTTTGCGAAAAATTAAATTATTTAAAAAAAAGAAGCAAAATTTGGAAATATTTTTACCAATTACCACCGCCTAGCATTTATATTTAGTTGAAAGTCTCTCTTAAATTCACTGACCAATTTCACGGCCTCACAATGACATTACTTAAAAAAATTACTGAACTTTACAAATGAACTCTACAAATGAACTAAAAAAAATCAAAAAACTTATATCTATATCTGTCTCAGTTAAACATTTCTTTTGTGGTATTATATCTAGTTGGGCTTCAAATTCATTTTCTCTGTATTCAATCTGGAGCAGGCAAAACTTCTCAAGGCTCAAACATAAATGTTTGCTCTCCAATGGCCATGACCAAGCTATGACCTGAACGCAGAAAAAAATACAGAAAAAAAATAAATGTGTACCAGAAAACTTTAATTGATAGAAATACCCGTAGGTCATTTTTAAAAAATGCACTCCAAAGCCCAACGCTGTATTTTCTACCAAAAAAATTTGACCAGTCACGAAACACAACTAGACAACTAAACCAAAGACCTAAAAACTGTCTTTCAAAAAAAATACCCCAAAAAAAAAAATGTCAACTGGACTTTTGGCATTGATCTTCAGCCAAGGTGTCACTCTAGGGGTTTTAGCCTTGTGTTTCCTAACCTCCCGAGCCGACACTAGTAGTGTACCCTCCTCTGACCCGATGTAACTGAGTGACGTAAGATCTTAATTGTCATCCAACAGTTACCACCAAAAACAAGAAAAGAAAATGACAAAGCAAAATAAACTCATTTTCCTTTTCCTTTATTACTAATTAATACTTTCAACTAAACAAAGCTACCAGCTGTTAAGCTATATTTACCCTAAAACAACCTAGCCAAGAAAAATTTGTGTGAAACCCTGTAAAAATATTCCAAATACCAAGTGGTGATATCCCACAAAAATTAAAATCACCAAAAAAAAATAACTTGTTGACCTAAATAAATTGACTGCACTAAAAAATAATCGGTGAAACAATTTCTATCTTATCACAAGCAGGAAATAATAACATATAAATAAATGAACCTGCAAAAAAAATTGTTAGAAAAAACACACTACCTATGTCATATATTTAAAACATAAAAAGACCATGTCTGGAAATCCATCCACCTATAAATTAAATAAAATTGAAGTAAATTTACATTGTCGTATTTATTTTTCTTAAAAAAAAATTAAAACAAGTTTTTCCTACAAAAACTTTAAAGAATTAAGAACATGATTTGGACGCTGCTGAATAAAAACTCCTATGTTTTTTTTTCCCACTTATTCTTCCTTAATAAATAAAAATGAATCTTTTATTTTCCAAGAAAAAACTTGTGAAGATAAGCTAATAAAAACTAAGAGGATTACTAAAACAACAAACCGAGTTCCAAATCAACGTTCAAATATTACTAAAAAAATATTTAAAAAAATGTTATTTCCAAAAACCAATGATCTTGTTTTCCATTAAAAAAAATTGATTGGGTATCAAAACCACCGACAGCCACTGAAAGCCTTTAACCTGGCTTTGGCTGTACCACAAAAAATTTTATGTTTTAGAAAATTTTCAGAAAATTCAAAAAAAAAAATTTTTTTTTCCAAATCAAAAAAGAACAATAAAAAATCAGATGTTAAAAAACTAGCCAAAAACCACGTAGGGCGCCAATTTGTGGCCTTAAAAAAATTAAAAAATAATGTGGGCGCCAATTTGTGGCCTTAAAAAAAATTGTGTGACATTTGTGGCAGCTTAAAGACGTCGCCGCCATTTTGTGACACTGAAACCCACTGAATAATTAAACAAATATCTGGAAGCAGAACTGTATTTTCCAGCTAGGTAAAACATTGATATGCCCGGTAACTTTTATACAGTGGAGAAGGGGGGGTTCAGAAATAAGAAAGTTTTAAGTGCGCCACATTATTTAATACCAATGTTTTACAAAGAAGATCTTAAATAAAATACAGTTCAACCCAAACGTTGTAGCCAAACAATGAAATTCTATACTTCCGAGGCTTCCAGAATATTTGTGTAATTAGGAATAACCAAAAAAAATAAACAGAATAAAATTCTAAAAGATTGAATTAAGATGACAAAACTAGAAGCACTTTACAGGTAGATGGACTCCTTTAACAGGTCATAGTGTACCTACATCTGAGTCAGTAGCGTAGGACTCAATTATATGAATGATTGTTAAAAAAAATATATACTTCCAAAATCGTTCCATCATAGGGGAGATCTAGACCAAACATCTGCTGTCATCATTCTACATTGGGTAGAATGAGACAGACAGCAACCCAGTCCGAGATCCACCCCATGAGGTAAAAATGTGTAACGAAACCGCTAAAAAAAAATACAATCTCCTCTCTCCCCCGTCTCCGCAAAGTTGGTCATCGGGTTGTACAAATAACACAAGAAAAATTAGTTCATCTTGTTTATTTTAAAAGGTAAAACTGGAGTATTACCAAAAACATGGAATAGAAAAAAATTAATGAAGTGTAGTGGAACAAGTCAGGGCCTAAGTAGCAAGACAATCCAAATTTCACACGAGAAATTGTCTTAAATAAATGAAATGAAGGAAAACTTAGTAAATACACCGCAAAATTGTGGTTATGACGTCATACCGTTACCTTGCGTTTACAAGAAGTGTTAAAATTAAGCTGTGCAAAATTATATAGGGAAAGATCACTTCTAAATTATATTGTGAAAGTTATATATGAGAAAAAAATTATAGTTAAGGCTTGCTCCTACCTTGGTCCTTGATTATATTGTAAAAAAAAAAAATGTGTTTTATTAAACCTGGAAGTGGTGTTGTTCTTCCTGCTACTTCGGGTCCTGTCCTATTCTGTCCGCGCCTCCCCTGCTGACTAACTAGCACATGGTACTAGGGCAGCACATGGTTTCGAAAAGTTGTGGGATCCTTGCCCGAGCGTAGAACCCTCTCCCAGGGTTATAACTGGCCCGTCCGGCTTCCCACCAGCGTCCAGCCCAACTGTCCCGTCGCTGGAATTGACAGGGCGCTGCTCTTTCCGTGCAAATGGCGTAGGCCGACTTAAATTCCCCTCAAAACAGGGTGCGAGCGTCACTCCAGATTGCCTAGACACGACGGACTCACTTCCACAGTTTCTGGGATATCTCCTACAATCGCTGTAGTGCCAATCACCAAAAACAAAGGCGATCCCAGAAACTGTTGTCGACCCAACCAAATTTGTTAGCAAAGAGAGACAAAGCACTTAGTCGAGAATACCAGAATAATGCAGTGGCCGGAAACCGTTTTGTAAATTTGGTGGGGAGTGGGGACGGTAAAACGCAATAGTACCAACCTAATCTTCCCGGTGAAATTCAAATAACCTATTTATAAAAAACTTTTCCGCCAAAAATAAATCTCTACATTCAGTGGTAAGCCTGGAAGAAAAACCCGGGGTTTTCAAAGTAACCAATGAGGAGATACAGCGATAGTTCTATACAGGTATATAGGGGGCAGCACCGACCTAGGGATAGGAAGTACGTAAAACAAACCTTGAGGTGTTGTCGGATCTATTTCCACGGTTGAAATTTTTATAACAAGGACGTCGAGACACCCTCCATACATTTGACCGAACATTTGCCTACCGGACCCCCACCAACATATCAAGTAGAAGAAGAATAACCCGACGGACTACAAGAAGCTCAGCATTGAAACCATCAACTGTAAAATCAATTACTGGAGATCAGGGCATGCAGCAAACCCAGGAATATTCGAACACTCAACCAATTCCCACATGAGCAAAGCTATACTAAGTGTAGAATTTAGTTGTATTTTAGCTACAGTTTCAGTCACAAGTTTCCTTTGCTCTTTATATATGTTTTCTCTAAGATTCATATGGTTTGACGCCATTCTTGTAAAACATTTCTACTGTAATAAAGTTGTTTCTGAACCTGAACCCAAAAATACACACTGAACTACTGCTAAGAAGCTCGGCACAAGAGTGTTCAGATGCTAACTCACACGACTTCGTTTATTCTTCCAGTCTTGGTTTTTATCCCTCGTTTATCTCCCATTTACAAAAGTGCATAACTCGTATTTATTTTATCCTTTCCCTATCAAATTAATAAAGATATCAAAGTGGCGGAGCCTCGGTTGTTCCTGGTCGACCCAAATATGTTTTTGTACTATCAAAACTAGTTAATCCGTGAAGGATATGAGGTTCGGATTGTCCCAATATCCTCGAAATAAACGTAAGGGAATGAAATGTTCATCTAAATGTTTCCTTCCTGTTACTGAAACCATTTGTGATGCGGCAACGCCGCCATTCCCCAGCATAACAGCTGTTTAACTTTATGAACGTCAAGTGAATCACAAAATTCCACAGATAAAAACAAAACAATCAAAATTTTTATGTGATTTTTCCCGAAGCCTGTGATCTTAAATTCCAATTACGATGTCCAGATAATGCGATGTGCGTCGTGTCCACAGTAATTCGATGGAATGCCTCCTTTTAAGGTAATTTCCTAGACACTATATAACCTCCAAACCTAGCTCTATAAAATACCCTTGATTAGTGTACAGAAAGACGAATCAAAGAGCCTTGATTATTTACCTAAATAAACAAATATGTAACGTTGTCTTAAACGTAAAAATGACACGTTACAGTTGTATATTGATTATTTTTATGTATTAATAAGTTAAGTCTTTATTAAACTTTATGTACCTATTATTTTTAAATACTAAAAACAATGAAAAGTTAACTGCTTTAAAAAGTTATATTAAAATAATTTTAATAAAAAAACATAAACCAATGAGTGCTTTTTATTTCGAGGCAAGAGTTTTGCTGATAAAATATAACAAAAAAATCTATATTATAAGTATAGGCTTTCCCATTTTTATCATTTGGGTGGTTTCAGGAACTTCTAGAGAAGATTGAAGAAAAAACGACTACACCTTAGTGTGCTTTAATTTAAAGAGAATAATGATGGTAAACATCGCATATCAATATTATAAACATAGAAACCGAAAACACCCAAAAGTGTCGAAAATGCACCCTGTACACTAGGGGATCAAATAGACTCTTTAAATCCTGATGCAAAAATTTTGATAAATATCTCAAGGTCTGAGTAATCTACTTACTGTAAAAAATTTACTAAGAGCAATGTATTACCAAGGTGAAAGAGTAAAAAGCTAAAAAAACACCTTTGATAATTTGAAATAAAAAGAAACCCTTTTACCTGTGTTTTAAATTTTAGGGATTAAAGTAACACTTTTCTAAATCCAGAAAAAAATAATATAAATTAGATTTCTTATCTTTAGGGAAAAATAATAAAAATCAAAACTACGGATATTACCAAATGTAAATAAGTTATTGATTTCTAATATTATAAATCGATAAAAGAATTAATTCTGTAAAAAGAGTCATTTAAATAAAATGGCTGACAAAGCTGTACCGGTAATATTTTACACTAATTTAAATTTTATAATTTTGGGTGCAAAAATTTTATACGAAAATGTCTATAATATATTTATTTTATTTTCAACAAAATCTGCACGCCCATGGTTTTTTCATGGATTTCTCTTTTATACCTATTACAGTGTTGCCTGCGAGGATTCGGCGAAATTTTCTGAGATTTCATGCATGATGAATGAATTTGCGTATTATATAATGGGGATGCGTCTTCTAGGGTTCCTTGAATTTCTTTGATAAAAACCATATTAATCATCGTGATGGACGTGGAGAAAATTTTCTGTCCGGTTAAATAGTGTGTGTTTTTTATGTCCTATATGTATCAGCCGAGAATGTTAGAACTTTTATTTTAAAAAGCACCAAAACAAAAGCAGATGTATTAGTTATTTAATGCGCATGCCTAGAACAGTAACAAAATGAGTGAACGACTTGCTATTTAGTAATATTATTATTTGAACAGCATCTGTGTTGTAAAGTTGTGTGAGTCATCTTTATGACTATACGTTCCTGATACAGTAGAATAAAATTGCAGATATATAGCTCTTCGTCTTTAGGTCTCCGTCTCTATTTTAGGCGTTAAAGCGTTAAAAGCTACAAATGATCATCGATTTTTTTAAATCTGAAAGATAATGATAATTGTATTCGGGAACACTTACTATCAACCTGATACTCGCACAGACGCAGATGGACAAAAAGTGTAATAACAAGCTTCCTTATATCATCATGGCGATTTACAGTCAAAATAGTTTGGTGCATTTGCTTTTCTAAATCAAACAAATCAGCCAGGAAACTTTTTTATGTTATGAATTTTAAGTCTTGTCTTCGGTTAATAATCTGAATGGATGTAACATGGAAAATATATAAAACCTAAAAGATAATTTTTTTATAAGTTTAAAGCATCTACTTATAAAAACCATATATGAACATTTTATGATAAAAACTGTGCTTTTTGTTACTTAAAGTGTTGTCTTGACTTTTCATTATAGACCAAATGGAGAAAGAACTAGATATTCAAATTAAACTTTAAACAGAGCTTGTGAGCATATGAGATAGACGCGAAGACTATCTAACATCGTAATTACAAAGAAGCAAGCAAAATAGCGTACAAAATTTATAAAACGTAAGTATAAATGATTACGTAGGGACAATATTAATTATAACTCGACATAGGTATATAAGAAGACGAAATTGTTATTATAAACACAAGCAAGAAAAATACTCACAATTAATAGTGTACCAATATAAAATCCAGCGTTTAAGCTAGAAAGTTTTATATATGGAGGAACGAGGCTATTCCTAAATTAAGTAAATAAAAAAATTACAGAGGACTAATAGAAAAAATTAAAGTTTGGAGGAAGATAAATAGATAAATAGTGACCTAACAATAATATGAAACATACAGTTATTATGGATTTATGCGCTCCGGTTACAAACATTGCTCCAAAATCTAAAAATACCCTAAAAGATGATATTCACCAAGCTTTTTCTTTGTCTCTTCCAGACAGACTCTTCAATAAGCTTTTTTTTGCTTGTTATGTGTATATATATATATATATATATATATATATATATATATATATATAATGCAACTTAATAAATATACAATACTAAACCTTTTATTGGCTTATAAAAATTTCAACTAAAACTAAAATAAATTTTGTGTATACCACCAATTCATTTTTAACAAATTTTTATACATTTTTAGAAGCTCAGCCGCCTTCTCAAGAAACAAAGCACTTTAAGAAAAAAGTGAGACATAGACATAGTAAACCGGTTTACACCGCTCCTCTTTTAGTCCTTGGTGGACAGGTCATCGAACCTTTGTATATTCTTTCTTTTTTTAGTTTATATCTTTTCTTTATTAATCCAAAATTAAAAATATCATCAAACCTGTTTATAACGCACCTTTAACCATCCACGGTAAAAGGTTTATTGAACTTATAGCTCTCCTTTACTACTCTAAACCTTAAATAACACCTGTCTTTTACATACTTGGGTTATAAAAAAGGTCAAAGTAGTATATTCAACAGCTTGTTCCTAATATTACTAAAATAATTTTGTTCCAAAATTTATACTACGTGCAGAAAACTGGTACCATAAGTAAATAATAAAAAAAGAACTTGTTTGGTATGCAACGCAATTGATAATAAAACACTTATGCGCATGCGTGTATATCTGATGATTTTATATAAAGAAATGAAACTCATTTAACTATTTCAGTCCGGTTTTGTATCCTATCGTGGTCGCTTGTACTCAGATAACATATTAGTTATCGGCACACAACTAAATAACCGAAAAAATGAGTTTTGCTACTGCCTTAGTTCTGAAAATTAAGGGTCAGCTGAAGATGACCGATGATGGTAAAAACAATGGAAAGATTTTACAAATTTTAAAAGACTGTGCTTTGGCTAGCAGAAAAATAAGTGTTGCGCTGAAGAACTCAAAGTCTGTAACTGAAAAAGCTCACCTAGTGGCTTGTCTTGTACAAGTTAAAGAGTCCAAACACAATTTAAAAAGACTTTTAAAGGTAGGAGGTGGAGATGTTATCAATAGAAAAACTGCAAAACATCGTGTGCAGTGGGAAGATGTAAATTCAGCCTTTGACAACCGGGTAAGAAGTGGTATGATTACAAACTTGAAAAACAATGATGCTAAGCAATTTTTAGATGACAGCTGTAGCTTATTTAAAAGGAGAATTCAAAATATTTTAAAAAAAGAAGAAATGGTAAAAGTAAACACAGTTTTAAGTGGAGATTTTCAAATTCTAAAACAACAAGAAATGATTACCGAAACGAAATATTTCAATACTCGGAATGCACCAATTGACCGCAATACTGATTTAGTTAAATGGTTTGAGAAGCATGTGAAAAATCAGTTATTGGTTGATCTTGAAGAATTTGCAGAAAATCAATCTGGGTGGTCTATTATGAAAATAAACAACCTTATGATAGGAATAAATAAGTACAATCCGATGCGAGCTGGGTGCTGTTTAGAGTTACCCAAAGAAATTCTTAGTCGTAAAGCTTGTATAAATGTAAAGAACAATGACGATTTGTGCTTTGGGTGGGCGGTTGTATCGGCACTGTATCCCGTTAAAGAACATTCTTCTCGTACTTCATTATATCCGCATCCACAAGAAGTGCTTAACCTACGTGGAATTAAATTTCCTATGACTTTAAATCAAGTTGTTCGTTTTGAAAAGCAAAATAATGTATCTATAAACGTATATAGACTTCACAAAAACATTGATAAAAGCTACAAAGTAATACCAGCATACATTACTAGTGAAAAAAAGGAAAGACATGTCAACATTCTTATGATTCAAAATACATATTACTCTGAAGATGAGGATATTCCAGATCTTTCATCTTTAACTTACCATTTTGTATGGGTAAAAAATCTTTCAAGACTAGTAAGTAGCCAACTCAGTAAAAAGAAAGTCTCAAAGTGGATATGTGAAAGATGTTTGCACTTTTTTTATACACAAGATAAATTTAACCAGCATTTTAAGGATTGCCGAAAAATTGGAAGTATTGTCGTACCCAAGTTACCAACAGAAGATAAAAAACTATTAAAATTCAAAAACTTTAAGAATAAACAAATGGTCCCATTTGTAATTTATGCAGATACTGAATGTTTGCTGGTTCCTATAACAAAGAAAAATGAAACCAATACGCAAAAATATCAACAGCATGTCCCTTGTTCTGTTGGATATTATGTAAAATGTGAATATGATGACACTCTATCTTTCTATCGCCATTATACTGGTTCCGATTGCATGGAATGGTTTTCTAAAGAACTGGAGGATTTTGCAGAGGATTTGGAAACTATATTCTTGTGTGATTTGCCAATGGAACCTCTAACTAAAAAACAAAAGACTGAATTTTTTGGTTCTAAAAATTGTCATGTTTGCGAAAAACCTTTTTTTAAAGATGATATAAAGATAAGAGATCACAACCACCTTACTTCTGAATACCGAGGTCCAGCACATAATGAATGTAACTTAAATTTTACGGATATTCACACTGTTCCTGTTATTTTTCATAATTTAAGTTCATATGATGCCAGTTTAATTATCGAGAGTATAGCAAAGTTGAATGGTACAATCAATTTACTACCAGTAAACAAAGAAAAGTACATATCGTTTACAAAAAAGCTGGCTAATAATTTTATAGAATTCAGATTTATTGATTCGTTTCGATTCATGGCGACTAGCTTATCTAACCTTGTATCATATTTAGCAGAATATCCTCTTTTAAAAAAAGAATTTCATAATTTTGAGGAAGATAAGATTAAACTCCTAACAAGAAAGGGTGTGTTTTGTTATGATTATATGGATGTGTGGAAAAAATTAAAAGAAACAAAGTTACCCGAAAAACATCAATTTTATAACACCTTAGAAGGTAAAGAAATTTCACAGATTGATTATGAACATGCACACAATGTATGGAATAGCTTTAATTGTAAAAACATGAAAGAGTATTTAGAACTTTATTTACGATCCGACATAATCCTTTTAATGGAAGTATTCGAGCAATTTAGAAAAAGTAGCCATAAAACATATGGATTGGATCCCGCAAATTATTATACTCTGCCTGGTTACACATGGGACTGTATGCTTTACAAGACAAATCAAACTTTAGAACTATTAACAGATTACAATATGGTCACATTTATAGAACGCGGTATTCGAGGCGGTTTGAGTCAGTGTTCAAAAAGATATGTGGAGGCCAATAACAAATACATGCCAAATTATGATTCCAACAAACCAACTTCTTTTTTAATCTATTTTGATATCAACAATCAATATGGATATAGCATGAGCCAGTGTTTACCACATGGCGATTTTTATTGGTTAAATGAAAATGAACAAAAAATGTTTAACATAGATGAAGTTCCAGATAATTCACATATGGGTTACATATTGGAAGTTGATTTGGAAATTCCAACAATGCTACATGATTATTTCTCTGACCTTCCGCCCTGTCCCGAGCATATGTGTCCACCTCAAGAAAAAAGCAATACAAATAAAAAACTTATGGCCACATTGTTTGATAAAAAAGAGTATGTAATTCACTATATAAATTTAAAACAGGCATTAAAACTTGGTGTCAAACTAAGGCATATCCACAGAATCTTAAGGTTTAAACAGTCAGCATGGCTAAAGCCTTATATTGATTTAAATACTCAATTAAGACAGAATGCTAAAAACGAGTTTGAAAAAAATCTTTTTAAATTAATGAACAACGCAGTTTTCGGCAAAACCATGGAAAGTATTCGAAATCACAGTAATATCAAATTGGTCCAAAATTGGGATGGGCGCTATGGAGGTGAAGCTCTGATTTCTCAACCTGAATTCAAAAGCATTACAATATTCAATGAAAACTTGATTGCAGTAGAACTTGAAAAAACTGAAATTTACTTTAACAAACCGATATACCTAGGTATGTGTATTTTGGACATTGCCAAAACAACCATATATGACTTTCATTATAACTATATGATACCTACATTTGCAAAAGATTGTTCAATAACATACACAGATACTGATAGTTTAGTATATGAAATAAGAAATTATGACATTTATAAAGCTATACGCCGTGATAGTTACAAATTTTTTGATACCTCAGATTACCCTGAAAACAATATATATGATATACCAAGGCTTAATAAAAAAGTTTTAGGTATGATGAAAGATGAGAATAACGGAAATATCATGACACATTTTGTTGGATTGAGAGCAAAAATGTATGCTTTTAAAGTTCTTAATTGTGAATCGACTAAAAATAATATAGGATTGAACCATACGTCTGCTGAAAAAGTTACCAAAAAAGCAAAGGGTGTTAAAAAAAGTATCGTAGAAAGAAAAATATTGTTTGATGATTATGTTAAATGCCTAAATAATTTTAAAGAAAAAATGGTGACACAAAATCTTATTAGATCTGAAAAACATATACTCTACTCGATTAAACAAAATAAAATCGTCCTTTTGATAATAAAAGATATATATCGAAAGATTCATATGAAACTTTTCCCTGGGGACACTACTGCATTAAACACAAATAAAAAATCATTAGTATTTAGTTGTATCTCTTTATATTTATCAACATTTTGATAGTTATAGCTGTACGACAATATTTTATTATTAAGCTATCTTATAATATGTTATAGTTATACAAAGTCCTGTAAAAAGAAACTCTTTTTACGCCACGAAAATTTGAATATTTAATCCTTAAGACAATAACAATAGAGACGTTTAATAGTATATAAGATAGAATCAGAATTTTTTGGACTAGACTTTTTGTTTTCAATAGTAATATTATTAAGGCTACAGGTAAAAATTGTAAGTATTCAAAATTGTAAAAATAAATTTGTTTTTATTTGATAGTAGTAGCGTTAGGATGGTAATAGGAATGGATATAATTAGTATATAATACTTTGTATAGCTGGGCCTATGCCTTGTGGTAATATGATTAAGACATTAAGAGTAAAAACATCTCTTTTAAGGTAGATATAAGAATAGTATTATACAAGTTTTGGTATGTCATCATTTATAAGTTAATTCTGTAAAAAACTCTCTAAATAAATGTTATAAATAATAAAATAATAACCAAGTTATTATATATCCTTATTTTTGAATATTATTCAATATAAAAACAAACAATAGAGACTTAAATACAAAGTAGAAAAAAATTCTAATCATACCAGGCAGTTGCCAAGCGCCATTGTAAAAGTTGCTAGGTTAAGTAGTGCAACTCCTTATATGATTGTTCAAAATATTTCAAACATATTAAAAAGTACTTGTATTGTTCAAAATATTTCAAACATATTAAAAAAGTACTAAGTATAACAAAGATACAAAATTACCGCTAACAAACATAAAAACTGACGAAATAAAAATATTTTTATTAACGCATATAGGGGATAAGTGATGGGCTATTGGTAGATACATTTTAAAATTGTATGTGGACACTTTAAAATTATTTAAAAACAAAGTATCTTAGACAAATGACAGGTTAGGTTAAATCAACTATCACTAAAGTGATTGATCTCGCAAATATTTAATTAAAATATTTAACATAAAGATACGAATAGCACAACTGGATAATATCACAAAAGGCACATCCCAAAATATATATTCAAGATTCATTTGAGAATCTAGAAAATAAATTAATCAAAAAAATAAATTATGCTATTTATAGGTCGCCTGTGCTCAGAATTACTTCCGCTGAAGCAATTTACTGTGCCGGTTAAAAAAAAGACCACGTTTTCGTCTTATGGGGATTTACATGGGAAAAGTGGCCCAGAACCCCCCTTGCTTATCTACTGTGATTTTTTGGCATATTTTAAGAAAAGAAGTTTTTAAAAAAATTCTCAAAGCTTTGTTACCGATCTACAAACTATTAAAATGTAATTTTTTGTAGACTCTCCTGGGCAGCTCATGCGGTGCCTGAGATATTTAGCTAAAACTTAAAACGTAAATTGAGCCATCAAGCGTACATCAATGGCATGCCAAATAATAGTTAAAATTTACAGAGAGATATCAGAGGCCAATAAACTTGTAAAAAGAGTCAGGACCCTTTTTTTAAAATATTTTATTTAAAACTTATTATTTTGTTGCAATTTTTTGTACCTATATACGACGTTAATTAAAAAAAAATCCTGCAATCTAGAAAAAAAATATTTTTGCACTTATTCTATCTAACCGATAGCACATATTTCAAAAAAATGGAGCAAAACAAAAAGTTTCTAAACAAAATATCATTTTTTTTTGTATTTTAATTTACCTTATTAATCAAAAAAGTTTAGGAGCAAGAAAAGTTTTAACATCCGATAAATCAGTAAAGAATTTTAGTGACCAATGATTTCATATGAACATTTAGTCATAAAATAGAAAAGAGTTATAGCTCTCTTCATTCAAGCGCAGATTGTTGGTAAACTATAAATTTTTTGACATTTATGAATTTTCAAAATTTAGCCATTTTGGTCATGGGTTTCCCTATACTAAAAATCGCTAAATGACGTTTTCTGGAATCTCAACTCAGTGGTTTTTTCGTATCTGTATGACGCCACAATACTGCAACTGGGTGCTTTTTTTGATAAACTGTATAGCTGGTAAAATATGAATTTTCAAAGTTTTGCCATTTTGGTCTTATGGGTTTCCCTACCCTAAAATTCGCGAAATGACGTTTTTCCGAATCTTATCTTAAGGTCTGTTCTTTTCGCATCACTATGGTCCCACCATACTGTAACTCGGTACTTTTGTTAATAAACTGTATAGTTTTTCAAACATTAATTTTCAAAATTTGGCCATTTTGGACTTATGGGATTCCCTACCCTAAAATTCACTAAATGACGTTTTTTTGAATCTTAACTCAGAGTGTGGTTTTTTTGATCTCTAAGGTCCCACAATACTGCAGCTCGGTGTTTTTATTGATAAACTGTATAGTTTTTAAATATGAATTTTCATTTTGGTCTTATGGGATTCCTTACCCTAAAATTCGCTAAATGACGTTTTTCGAATCTTAACTCAGGGTGTGATTTTTCACATCACTATGGCTCCACCATACTGCAACTCGGTGCTTTTCTTGATAAACTGTATTGTTTTAAAATATAAATTTTCAAAGTTTGGCCATTTTGGTCTTAAATTACGTAACGCTGTAGGGGTGGAGGAGGGCCTGGCCTTGCGTTACACTCAATGTTTTTTAAATGTGTTTTTATTGAAAATGCGTTACGAGGGGGGAAAGTGGGGGTCAAAAATCCTGAATTTTGGCGTTACGTAATTTAAGGATGTTCCCTTCTGGGATTCTTACCCTAAAACTGGTTAAATGACGTTTTTCAGAATCTTAAATTAAGGTGTGGTTTTTTCACATCTATGCGGCCCTATCATACTGCAACTCAGTGTGTTTGTTGATAAACTGTATAGTTTTAAAATATGAATTTTCAAAGTTTTGCCATTTGTCATTTGCCATTGCCATGCCAAAAATATCTAAAAAAATCTTAGGCTTGTGAGGGGGGGCGCGCCCATGGTATTATGTACCTGTCGTATTCCAAACCAATTTTTGCATTCCTGTGTAGATTTATTCTTAGAATTAGGATTTTTAAAACTTTTATAATAGTTATTGCTAGGTATGCTTATTTTTGTTATATATTTTCTTTTAATATTACATTCCACTAGGTATTATGCAAAGTGGAGTTTGTAATTTTCTTACAAAAACGAAAACGTTTATACACAGCCAAGAGCACTACGACAAGAACGTTTTAATGGAGTTTAATAATTTTGATAATTTAGACGCCTTACAGCACTATCTAAAACGAGTAGGAGCGCCTGATTAAAATGTGTTAAAAACTTGACAGTCATAATTTGAACTTTATCCGAAAGGTAAGATTCGAACCATTTAAGGCTTGATCCGAGAATTCTATAATGCTTCAATTTCCGCAGCAGTATCTTGTGATCTACACAATCGAAAGCTTTCCAGAAATTACAAAACACCACTACTTCACCGTCATTTAAACTGAGGTAAAGTTTTTCTAAAAGGGAAAAGATTGCATCATTTGTGCCAAGTTTGTTTTGGAATCCTACAGCTACAGCTACAGCTACAGCTACAGCTACAGCTACAGCTACAGCTACAGCTACAGCTACAGCTACAGCTACAGCTACAGCTACAGCTACAGCTACAGCTACAGCTACAGCTACAGCTACAGCTACAGCTACAGCTACAGCTACAGCTACAGCTACAGCTACAGCTACAGCTACAGCTACAGCTACAGCTACAGCTACAGCTACAGCTACAGCTACAGCTACAGCTACAGCTACAGCTACAGCTACAGCTACAGCTACAGCTACAGCTACAGCTACAGCTACAGCTACAGCTACAGCTACAGCTACAGCTACAGCTACAGCTACAGCTACAGCTACAGCTACAGCTACAGCTACAGCTACAGCTACAGCTACAGCTACAGCTACAGCTACAGCTACAGCTACAGCTACAGCTACAGCTACAGCTACAGCTACAGCTACAGCTACAGCTACAGCTACAGCTACAGCTACAGCTACAGCTACAGCTACAGCTACAGCTACAGCTACAGCTACAGCTACAGCTACAGCTACAGCTACAGCTACAGCTACAGCTACAGCTACAGCTACAGCTACAGCTACAGCTACAGCTACAGCTACAGCTACAGCTACAGCTACAGCTACAGCTACAGCTACAGCTACAGCTACAGCTACAGCTACAGCTACAGCTACAGCTACAGCTACAGCTACAGCTACAGCTACAGCTACAGCTACAGCTACAGCTACAGCTACAGCTACAGCTACAGCTACAGCTACAGCTACAGCTACAGCTACAGCTACAGCTACAGCTACAGCTACAGCTACAGCTACAGCTACAGCTACAGCTACAGCTACAGCTACAGCTACAGCTACAGCTACAGCTACAGCTACAGCTACAGCTACAGCTACAGCTACAGCTACAGCTACAGCTACAGCTACAGCTACAGCTACAGCTACAGCTACAGCTACAGCTACAGCTACAGCTACAGCTACAGCTACAGCTACAGCTACAGCTACAGCTACAGCTACAGCTACAGCTACAGCTACAGCTACAGCGACAGCGACAGCGACAGCGACAGCGACAGCGACAGCGACAGCGACAGCGACAGCGACAGCGACAGCTACAGCTACAGCTACAGCTACAGCTACAGCTACAGCTACAGCTACAGCTACAGCTACAGCTACAGCTACAGCTACAGCTACAGCTACAGCTACAGCTACAGCTACAGCTACAGCTACAGCTACAGCTACAGCTACAGCTACAGCTACAGCTACAGCTACAGCTACAGCTACAGCTACAGCTACAGCTACAGCTACAGCTACAGCTACAGCTACAGCTACAGCTACAGCTACAGCTACAGCTACAGCTACAGCTACAGCTACAGCTACAGCTACAGCTACAGCTACAGCTACAGCTACAGCTACAGCTACAGCTACAGCTACAGCTACAGCTACAGCTACAGCTACAGCTACAGCTACAGCTACAGCTACAGCTACAGCTACAGCTACAGCTACAGCTACAGCTACAGCTACAGCTACAGCTACAGCTACAGCTACAGCTACAGCTACAGCTACAGCTACAGCTACAGCTACAGCTACAGCTACAGCTACAGCTACAGCTACAGCTACAGCTACAGCTACAGCTACAGCTACAGCTACAGCTACAGCTACAGCTACAGCTACAGCTACAGCTACAGCTACAGCTACAGCTACAGCTACAGCTACAGCTACAGCTACAGCTACAGCTACAGCTACAGCTACAGCTACAGCTACAGCTACAGCTACAGCTACAGCTACAGCTACAGCTACAGCTACAGCTACAGCTACAGCTACAGCTACAGCTACAGCTACAGCTACAGCTACAGCTACAGCTACAGCTACAGCTACAGCTACAGCTACAGCTACAGCTACAGCTACAGCTACAGCTACAGCTACAGCTACAGCTACAGCTACAGCTACAGCTACAGCTACAGCTACAGCTACAGCTACAGCTACAGCTACAGCTACAGCTACAGCTACAGCTACAGCTACAGCTACAGCTACAGCTACAGCTACAGCTACAGCTACAGCTACAGCTACAGCTACAGCTACAGCTACAGCTACAGCTACAGCTACAGCTACAGCTACAGCTACAGCTACAGCTACAGCTACAGCTACAGCTACAGCTACAGCTACAGCTACAGCTACAGCTACAGCTACAGCTACAGCTACAGCTACAGCTACAGCTACAGCTACAGCTACAGCTACAGCTACAGCTACAGCTACAGCTACAGCTACAGCTACAGCTACAGCTACAGCTACAGCTACAGCTACAGCTACAGCTACAGCTACAGCTACAGCTACAGCTACAGCTACAGCTACAGCTACAGCTACAGCTACAGCTACAGCTACAGCTACAGCTACAGCTACAGCTACAGCTACAGCTACAGCTACAGCTACAGCTACAGCTACAGCTACAGCTACAGCTACAGCTACAGCTACAGCTACAGCTACAGCTACAGCTACAGCTACAGCTACAGCTACAGCTACAGCTACAGCTACAGCTACAGCTACAGCTACAGCTACAGCTACAGCTACAGCTACAGCTACAGCTACAGCTACAGCTACAGCTACAGCTACAGCTACAGCTACAGCTACAGCTACAGCTACAGCTACAGCTACAGCTACAGCTATAATTATAAGAAGGCTGTACTGCTCCTTCTGACTTGCAGGTGTTGTGCGATGATTTAAGATCCAGACATTTATGTTTACTTATTTGGATTCTGTATGCTTGCCTGGTTTTACAAAGGATTATTTTAGGAAAATTAGATTTGACAATTTATACTAGGAGGAAATTAGTTTGGTTGCATGCAGGGAAAACTAACCCTATTAAAAATGAATTTAAACTAAAAAACCTAGACTTGTTGCTATACCAGTAGCAGCTTTTAGTAATCGAATTACTGCATTTGGTGCAACACGTGTTCTGTATGTTGCAGCTGTGTAGTCTTTGAACGTACTTGTTCCGATAAATTATTTATATTACTTATTCTGGTGCCACATCGTTAAAAGTGCGTCAGATCTAGGGAAGTTTTTGGGACATTAGGGACCTATTGCAATAAAGCCAGGCACAAATTGTGCCGGGCACTATATTGACAGTTTCGCATTAAAAACTGACAGTTGATCTTTCAGAATTGACATACCAAAGTCGAATTTAGAAATCCAGTCGTTTATTTTCCATTAATTGTGGCGTCACTGTTAATTCCGGCTCTTATAATGCACAATGGCCTTGTTTTGAAAGAAGACAGCTGTTCTTATAATGTGAAACTGTCAATATAGTGGCTTTATTGCAATAGGTCCCTATTAGGGACCTATTGCAATAGTGCGAGGCACAAATTGTGCTAGGCACTATATTGACAGTTTCCCATTATAAGAACAGCTGTGTCCTTTCAAAATTAGGCCTTTGTGTATTATACGAGCCGGATTTAATAGTGACGCCACTATTAATGGAAAATAAACGACGGCATTAATAAATTCGACTTTGGTATGTCAATTTTGAAAGGTCAACTGTGAGTTTGTAATGCGAAACTGTCAATATAGTGCCCGGCACAATTTGTGCCTAGCTTTATTGCAATGGGTCCCTATATTAGTAAAATGGTCTGTACATACCTTATTCCTTTTCTCTAACCCTCAGATGCACAATAAGCACTTAAGCGCGATTAAGGGTTTAAGCGCGATTAAGTCCTTGTTGCTTACATACAAAACAAGGAGGGAGAATGGATTAGCTAAGCCATGTTACGCATTTGGTCTTAAATATATCTTATCTACGAGTTGATCCTTCGAAAACGTTAAGTATTACATCTTGTAAATGACCCAAATGTCCAGAAACAAAACTACGTATATAACATGGGCGAACGGGCGAACCGATGGGAAGGGGCCTTGGGGCCGGCCCCCCGAGCCTTTGATTTTTTTACATATTTTTTACCATAGATCTACTTGAAAGGTAAACTTAGTGAAATAAACATAGGCTATAAACTCATCTTAAACCATTAAGAATTTAAATGCTCTCTCCTGGAGTTTAAATAGCAGGTTGTGTATGTGGAAAAGATTAGTGATTTACCAGAGCTTTCTAGAATATATCTTAAAACCAAGGTCCATTTAAAAGTGAACCGCTGCAATGACGGTTCATGAATACTTGATTTTTTATAAAATAAAGCCGGTTTTAAAATTGTTTTTACTATATTCTTGCAGAACAATATTTTTTCAATGTATAGTCATCCTTAATTTTTCAGGTTCCGCTTCATTAGCTCACACAAAAATTAAATTTAAAGCAGAAGCGAATGTGTTCGTTCATAGAATTTTTAGGTAAAATAGTGTTCGACACTCTAACGAGCTGATTAGATTTTGGTCAAGATCCATTAATGCTAATGACAGTTTTTTGACAACTAAGAAATTTCAAAATTCCATCGTTTTAACGGAGCATCTCATCAATATGCGGTTTTATGGTAGTAGTAGACCACATTTTGTTCAATAATTTGTGTTATAAACAAAAACTTCGTATGAGCTTTAGTTTTCGAGATATTGACAAAAAACTGTTTTTAAGGCTGATTATCATAGCTTCACTTGATGTGTGCTAATAGGCTAGCTATTTTCTCCCAAAAAAAGTTGATTCTAAATAGATATCTAAACTAGATTTTTTTTAATACCATTTGTTTTCGTTATTTGTATGTAGGTAAATAAACATTTCAGTAAAAAAACAATAGTTTTTAACTTTTAAATTTGAACGGAAATGAATATTAAAATAATGTCCCAAGCAACTACACAAATAAAACAATCTGAAACACCAGAGGGGTTGTTAAAGTTTTCCTCAAACTTTGTATAAATGTATGCACAAACTACAAAACTACTCTTGCAATCTCCCTAAACAATATTTGCGAGCTCAAGTAAAATAATATTAATTAATACAAACCATTATGTGTTTGTGTATATATAAATTTAATTGCAGTTTTAAAGAAGAAGTCTATAAACAAATTTCGCTTAATAATTAACATTATTATTAGATTAATAATTATTATTATTAGATTAGATCTTATACGAGATGTGACAATAAAATTATAAGACTGTTGGAAAAAATCTACTTTGTTTAAATACTAATACAACCAGGTCTATCAAAACGGACGGGCCATGATCCTCCACTTTGATGACGTCACATCCCGGGCTGATTTTTTTTGATGATCACGTCACGACACAGCTGATTGTTTTTAAAATATTGAAGTTGGAATGACGGTTCATGATTATTTGATTTTTTTTTAAAATAAAGCCGGAACAATTTTTTTAAATGTATGGTAATCCTTAATATTTCAGAGCCGCTTCATTAGCTCACACAAGGCCAACACAAAAATAGAGGCCACGACCCTGAAAAAATCAACTGTTCTCCGGGGGCTGAATTTTAAATTGGGTCTTACGGGAGGTCAGACGTTTTTTTATGATATTTTCCAAATGGCACTACAGATGTGCTCGAAATTTCAGTGAAATATTCTCAGACACTATCGCAATATTCAACCAAAGTTTTGTAAGGAAGCAACATGATTAAAAGGTTAAAAGCTTCAAGATTCAGCATTCCTTATTTTGAATTCAAATTACCCGCCATTTACCACATGCCAACTGTTATATTTGACATGTATTTGACTTTGTCATCTGTGATTGTCACATTCGCTTCTGCTTTAAATTTAATTTTTGTGTGAGCTAATGAAGCGGCTCTGAAAAATTAAGGATTACTATAGATTTAAAAAAAATTGCTCTGAAAGAATATAGAAAAACAATCTCAAAACCGGCTTTATTTTTAAAAAAAATCAAATAGTTATGAACCGTCATTCCAACTTCAATATTTTAACGACAATCAGCTGTGTTGTCACGTGACCATCAAAAAAAATTAGCCCCGGTTCGGTTCGGTTCGGTTCGGTTCATTCAACAAAGTGAAGGATCGTGGCCCGTCCGTTTTGATAGCCCTGGCTCAAACTAAAATTAAATTTAAAACAGAAGCAAATGTGACAAACACAGATGACAAAGTCAAATACATGTCAAATATAACAGTTGGCATGCGGTACATGGCGGGTAATTTGAATTCAAAATAAGGAATGCTAAATCTTGAAGATTTTAACCTTTTAATCATCTTGCATCCTTACAAGAGTTTGGTGGAATATGAGGATGGTGTCTGAGAATATTTCACTGAAATTTTGCACAAATCTGTAGTGTCATTTTGAAAATATCATAAAAAAAGTCTGACCTCCCATAAGACCCAATGTAAAAGTCAGTCCCCGGAGAACAGCTGACTTTTTTAGTGTCGTGGCCTGTTTTTTTTTATCGGCCTTAATACAACTTAATGATGTTTCCCATCAATGTTGTCCCCTTCTCTATCGACGCAGCATTGCATGCGTTTTTTTTCAATGTTGGAAGCAATTTTAGAAATCATTAGAAGAGAAGCTGTTAAGAAGTCTTGCCGTTTTTTCCTTGACGTGTTCTAATATTTCAAAACGGGTTGCTTTTAACGATTTTTTCACTTTCGGAAACACTTTGAAGTCGCAAGGGGCCAAGTCTGTTAAATATGGTGAGTGGTTAACGACGAGGATCTTCTTATTAGCTAAAAACTGCTTAATGGATAGGGCATTGTGTGCCGGTGCAGTGTCCTGGTAGAGCAGCCACGCGTTGTTTTTCCACAAATCTGAACGTTTTTTCCTTATACGTTTGCGTTCACTGTTGACCCTCACGCGCCCATTCAATAAGAATAACATCCCTAATATCGAAAAAAAAACAATGGGCATAATTGTTATGGAGGTGCTGGAGCGCCCTTCTCGTTCATCATCTTTAACTTCTTTACGACCCTCGAAAAAGCTTTTATGCCACATAAAAATCATTGCACGAGACATACACTGCTTTCCGTAGACATCTTTTAGCATTTGAAAGTATTCAGTAGCCGTTTTTTTGAGTTTTACTTTAAATTAATACGTTGCTCAATTTTTTCGTTTGTCATAATTTCAAATGAGCTATGCACGATTAGCTTCAAACCACTGCGTAAGCCAAACTAGTAGAGGAAAGGCGACAAGATTGCGCGCGGTAATAGAACGCACATCAAGGTGAATTACTCCAATCGCCCGAGACGTGGAGATTTAAAACCTGTTAGTACGTGGCCCAGTCTTAAAATTTAATTGTCATACCTCGTATTAGCAGGGGCGTGCCAAAGGGTGAGGCAACGAATCGGCCACCTCAGGCAACCACCGTCAGAGGGCAACCAAATTTTAACATTTTTAGAATATTGCCGCTGTAATCTGCAATTAAAAAGTTAAAGTAAATTATGTACAAAAGAAAATGAAGTATGAAAACCTAATAAATGTGTGCAGAGAAAAAAGCCGAGGGTATCAACACCTCTGGGCAAATAACCTTGCAGCTTTAGGTTTAGGTAACGAAATGAAAATAATTTATTAGAATCGAACTGACTCTATATATAAGTCAGTAAAAATTTCCCACTCGGCTTTTTTGAAACCATATAAAACATTTTCATTTGATACCATATTTCCCGAAAAAATATATTTTTAAAAAATTTTCTGAACTTTGCACAAATTTTTGCCTTTTTAGCAAAAGTTTAGAAAAACATTTCCAAACTAGTAAGAACCATTCATTTTAAATTTTGTATTGGAGAACTTGGCTTTACATGTTTTTGCGTAGCGAAAATCATCCGTATGTTATTTTTTCTACGTACACCCTTATGATTTACCTAAACCCATTTTGCGACATAAATCCTGTTAAAACGATACTATCGCGTTATGTGATGAATAACACATAGTTACTATATTTGATTGACGTTGTAATCCAGAATTATGATAGAGTAGTAAAATGACTTTAAGAAAGTGTGGCAAGGGCAGAAAATGTAAATGCTTGAGTCCTAAAAATTATTGTTGATTAGTACAGGGTGCGGCATAACTGTCTCCCTATTTTTAAAGTCTAGAGTCGGTTCTCACGGCTCAGTATAAAGATCTGGATCTTTGAACCGGTTCATTTGCGAACGACTCATCACAATCTGCGAGCAAAGCGTCTAGGCGACCGTAATACTGAGCTCCTGACTATCTCGACGATTTCGGAGAAGAATTCTCGGGCTATATGTTTCGAAACAGTGTGGTTCAATAAATACGTCATTAATATTTGGTGACGTCATTAGTTTTTCATTAGTTTGTTCGTGTCTATCTTCGCTTACGTCTTCTACGACTGGGGGGCCAATTCTTCAACGGGAACGTGTGGTTTTTCATGCGTTCACCGGTCGTGCGCGAATGCTCCCTATATTGTAATTCTGTGATCATGGGAGACCGTGAACGATCACATCTCGCTCCTACTACTACTATGTCGGTTTAGAACGTTTTTCTTCGTTGTCCGACGCCTATTCTCCACCTCCTTCGATCCTGACAATCATCCTCTGTCAGATTCTTTTGACTCATTGATCTTTGGATTGACTGTTGCCATTCTAGTTTAGGACGCCCTCTTTTTCTGCGCCCTATTGGTTGCCATTCTAGGACCTGCTTTGGTAATCTTTCGTCGATCATCCGTTGTACATGGCCGTACCATATCAGTTGCCTTTTAGTGATGTCATCCGTTATGCTTCCCTCGATTCCCATTCTTTCTTTTATGACCTCATTTCTAATGTGATCTAATCTAGATATTCTCATTGATCTTCTTATTGCATCCATTTCGACACACACGAATATTTTTGTTTTGTATTTTTCTGTTACGCGACAAGTCTCTATTCCATACAACAGCGTGCTTTTGACCATTGTTTCATATATGTTAAATTTTACATTCTTTTTTATCTCTCTGCTCCATAAACTACTGTTAAGACATCCAATAACTTTTTTTGCTTTTACTATTCTTTTTTCCAATTCTTTACAGTCTGTTCCTGTCTTATCAAATGTGACACCCAAGTATACATACTCATTGCATGGATATATTGTTTGTCCATTTTCTAGTACTAACTCACTGGATTCGTTTCCAATACATAAGTACTGTGTCTTGTCCACGTTCACTGTTAATCCCCACTTTTGGTATTCTTCTGTTAACTTACATACATCTGGCTCCTATACTCTTCCAAAAGAAATTAAATTAAAAAAAGGTTATAATATATTTTTGCAGAGCCTAAAAATACACTTTTTCCACGAGCGTGTGGAAAGTGTCACTTTTCCGCACGCATTTTAGTTTTAAAAGTGCCACTTTTCCGCACTGAGTGTTTCCGCACTACTTTTCCGCACGCTTCTTAAAACTTTAGATACGGTACCTTAATATTTGTGTTTTTAGGTGTCTTAGACAATCCAACTTTCAAATAGTTGTCAAAAACCTCCCATGTCAAGCTTTTATTGCTATATCCGCGTGAGCTACTGGTTGTGGTGTGTGTGTCACTTTATTGTAGTTTAAATTATGTTTCTTAAAATTTTTGAATTTTTATGCTTTCCACACGCTCGAAGTAAAAATAGTATTACTAATTCTTGCGGAAAGTTTCTTTTCCGCACTTGATTGCTGGCCGAACTTGCACGCGTCGTTCGGCCAAATGCAATCGCGTGCGGAACAGTGGCGTAGCGTGGGGGGGGGGGCGGGGGATTTGCAACCGATAAACTGTATAGTTTTTTTAAATATGAATTTTCAAAATTTGGTAATTTTGGTCTTATTCCCTACCCTAAATTTCGCTAAGTGACGTTTTTCCGAATCTTAATTCAGGGTGTGGTTTTTTCGTATCTCTATGGTCCCACAATACTGCAACTCGGTGCTTTTGTTGATAAACTGTATAGTTTTTAAAATATGAACTTTCAAAATTTGGTCATTTTGGTCTTATGGGATTCCCTACCCTAAATTTCGCTAAATGACGTTTTTCCGAATCTTAACTCAGGGTGTCATTTTTTCGTATCTCTATAGTCCCACAATACTGCAACTCGGTGCTTTTGTTGATAAACTGTATAGTTTTTGAAATATGAATTTTCAAAGTTTGGTCATTTTGGCCTTATGGGATTCCCTACCCTAAATTTCGCTAAATTACGTTTTTCCGAATCTTAACTCAGGGTATGGTTTTTTGGTATCTCTATGGTCCCACAATACTGCAACTCGGTGCTTTTGTTGATAAACTGTATAGTTTTTAAAATATGAATTTTCAAAATTTGGTCATTTTGGTCTTATGGGATTCCCCACCCTAAATTTCGCTAAATGACGTTTGTCCGAATCTTAATTCAGGATGTGGTTTTTTCGTATCTCTATGGTCCCACAATACTGCAACTCGGTGCTTTTGTTGATAAACTGTATAGTTTTTAAAATTTGAATTTTCAAAGTTTGGTCATTTTGGTCTTATGGGATTCCCTACCCTAAATTTCGCTAAATGACGTTTTTCCGAATCTAAACTCAGGGTGTCGTTTTTTCGTATCTCTATGGTCCCACAATACTGCAACTCGGTCCTTTTGTTGATAAACTGTATAGTTTTTGAAATATGAATTTTCAAATTTTGGTCATTTTGGTCTTATGGGATTCCCTACCCTAAATTTCGCTAAATGACGTTTTTCCGAATCTTAATTCCGTGTGTGGTTTTTTCGTATCTCTATGGTCCCACAATACTGCAACTCGGTGTTTTTGTTGATAAACTGTATAGTTTTTGAAAGATGAATTTTCAAAGTTTCAAAGTTCAAACCGAACCGAACACCCCCCCCCCCCGCCACTTCAGGCACGCTACGCCGCTGGTGTGAAAAAGTGACACTTTCCGCTCTTGCTAGGTAATATACTATTTTATCATATCAATAATAAATTTTATTATTTATTTAATTTATTAAAAAATAACTACTTACTTCTTAATGTAATTTTTAGTTGCAACTTGTACCTGTTTTATATATCATAAGAAAAATTAGTTTAGTTTTAAGCTTTGAGTAAAATTAAGATTATTTTTGTACATGTTACCATAGTTCTACTTTACATTAACCTTATTTTATATGTAAAATTTGTAAATTGTAAAAATTCTTGAGGCCAGAACTTTAAGCACTGATTGGAGAATATGTATTTGTACTTTTCTATATTAAATATAAAAACTTCTCTGGCCTCGAGAACTTTTACAATTTACAAATTTTACATATAAAACAAGCTTAATGTAAAGTAGAACTATGGTCTATCTATCTATCTAGATAGACCATAGTTCTATTTTATACTAAGCTTGTTTTACATGTAAAATGTGTAAATTGTAAACTTTCTCGAGGCCAGAGTTTCAAGCACTGATTGGAGAATAAGTATTTGTATTTTTCTATATTAAATATAAAAACTAAAAAAAAAAACAATTGAATAATTGACTCCCAGGTGCTTGTCAGCATTGCAATTTGTAGGTTATTATTATTATTATTATTATTTCTCTGTTTTTCGAAATTTTTTGTTTGTGGGGAAATCTTTTGATTCATGAAATTGATATTAATAATAGGTTTGTTGTTTTAGTTTACCACCATTTTATTCTTTCCGAAACGTGATGTGGCGTTCACAGGATTTTGTGGACGCCTTGAAGTTAGCCAATTGAGGTAAGCAACAGCGCGTGCGTCGGCTATGTCATGTTTTGAAACGAGGTAAAAGCTCGTTTTGAAACTATTGCTAAAATGACACATTTTATGTCGTTTTTTGACGTTTAGCTGAAAAATCAATATTAAAAAATCAATGTTAAAATTTTGTTTCTTTAATTGAGACATTGTTTCTTAATTTTATTTAGTTTTTACTAAGATATTGACAATAAATTCACAATTTACACCTCTGTGAAGGGTATTTTATCGCATAACGCCCATAAATTCGAAAATATAGATATGAAACGTCACCAATTTATGAAGTATTTATTGAACCACACTGTTTCGAAACATATAGCACGTGAATTCGCCTTTTATTTTTAAACTGGTTGTATTTGTAGATGTCGCCACTTATATGAAAGCATACGGTATCGCAGGAAATATTTATTTGTTTCTCTTACCAATATCGTAAGATGAGATTCATATACCGTCTCTATAGCTTTACAAAAGTGTCATATTGACAATGCACTGTTCTGAAGAGTCTCTTAAGGACGAAACAGTTAACTGTCAACACCAACCATTAGATCTTGGACCCGCGTGGGTGTAGCTTTCGAGCTGCCCACGGAAAAATACAAGAGAAACAAAATCTTTCTATGCCCAATTAGCCACAAAAAAATGTTGCCAATTCTTATTGTTTATAAGAATACAATGGTGTAAAAGCAATCTTAAAAGTAGTGACATAAAGCTACTTTTCTTAAAAGCAGCTTTTAAGTAGGTTAAAGTGAAGTTTGAGTTGGGAAAAAAAACATTTTTGTGTGAGGACCTTTTTTTTGTTCATCAACATTTTAAAAGGGAGAATCTGTCTTTTTGGTGAACTATTTACAAAACTGCTGCTAAAGGCAGCTTTTTATTTTCAGCAACGCAACTACTTTTTAGTTTCTGTGGTAGTAATTAAAAATTTTTTGTAGGTTTTATAAGCGGGTGCGCTTTGTTTTTTATGTTAATACAGTTAAGTATGCGTTTCTTTAATACTTTTTTTCGAAGTTTTAAGGTAAAATCCACGTGCATGTGGACAAAAAATATGTAGACATGTATTGTGTGAAACGTGCCCCCCCCCCCTATTGTTCGTTGTATATACCTATATACAAAGAAAAAACCTAAATTTTTAGACATAGCGACTACAAAATGTTAAATAATTTTATTATGACCTTCGGAATCCTATAGATATAATAAAACACATAAAATTGACGAAATATCTAATTTTCTAATACCAAACTGATAAAAATGTTATCACCTTTTAGGTAAGTCAAACAGTACTTTATAAAATGGGGTTCTTTAAAAAAATATCTTTATGTCTTCAAGCTGAAATAATTTCCGGGCTTGTAAAAAACTGCTATACAATATTGATCAATGAAAAGATCGAATACAAATAAAAGAAAACAAACTACAGTCCGTGACCTACGACAGCTCTTTGTCTTTCAGGCCGGATCAACCCGGATTTGGATTGCCCGATTAGCCACGAAACTTGTTTGATTTTTAAATTCACGGGTACGAAGTTCCACGTTTGTTAGTATTATTTGGCTTAAACATTCCGTTGATTGACGCTCACGTGTCTTGATGACAGGTAAAAATGCAATATGCGTTGATCCGGCCTGAAAGACAAAGAGCTGTCGTAGGTCACGGACTATAGTTTGTTTTCTTTTATTTGTATTCGATCTTTTCATTGATCGATATTTTATAGCAGTTTTTCGCCGGCTTTTGTTTTTTGTTTCTCTCGTATCTCGGTAGATGGCGCTTCTTGCGATAGTTTTCTCACTATTTACATTTTATTAGAGACAAAACCGTCTAATTAACTTTGCAAGAATTGTCACATTGCCAGCAGTGTTCTGAGGAGTCCCATAAGGACGAAACAGTTAACTGTCAACACTTATTAGGTGTCCATTAGATCTTGGACCCCCGTGAGGTTAAGCTTTTAGGCTACCCACGGAAAAATATGAGAGAAACAAATACTCCTTTTTGCCCGATTAGCCACGAAACTTGTTTGATTTTTAAATTCATGGGTACGAAATTCGACGTTTGTGAGATAACAAGGTTAACCCGATTCGACCGTATCGATAACGATAAGGGCAATGTTAGCCTTGGCGTCCGCCGGGAAATTACTTGGCGGATGGATCAAGACCAAGGCTAAAAATCAACACAGTTTTACAGGGCTACAACTTGTTTATTGAAAGTGAAACGGAAACTTTGAGAAAAGGTTGGTCCACCCACTTACCCTTATTCAGTCTACAGCGCTACAACCACTTTGTAGATCAGTTCGTCTTTTCTTTGCCACAAAAGCTGTGGTCGCTACACACACCTCTCACAGCTTCTCAAATCGACTTACTTCCCAATTACCAACTGCCCAACTACAGACCCACAACTACAGACCCCCCAGTTACTGACTCCGCCGTTACCCACTCCCCAATTACAGACCCCCCCCCCCAGTTAGTGACCGCCTCTCTTATCGCCTTAACGCCTCCACCATGTCACGGGGCCGAAAGCAAGAAAAAAATTCGAAGAAGGATTAAAATATTTCAATAAAAATTTGCATATGTATTGTGTAATTTTGATTACCCTTGATCGACTCCCTAGGTAAGGAAGTTAAGACATTCTACATATTATTTTACTAAAAATGTCAAAGTGATTAAAAGCTAAAAACTAAATACTTATCGACATTTGATATATAAAACATGCCGCTGTCATGTACCTACAAATAAACTTAAGAGGCTCTTGCGAAAAAATCAAGAGATGCTGTAGATGTAGCACAAATTTTTTTTGGACATTTAAAAAATATTTGTATATTTACGTAGCGTTCCCGGCATTTGGTAATGTGTTAAAATTGGTTGTGAAATTCAGTTTATTTTTCTTTAAATGCTAAAATTTTTATGTTTTTGGTTATATATAATTTTCTCAGACAAATTTTTTTTATGTTTATCTCAGCTGATTTGTTGTCGCGAAGTCGATGAGAATTTACATACATTTTTTTCAGTCCAACATCTGATAAACAGTAACATATTTTGAGCTCCTGAATTAATCCTGCAATTTTGGACTATTACCTAGAACTCCTGCATAGCTTATTTAGTTTTTGTCTATTTTGAGATTATGATCCTGAGTCTTTTGTAAGGGATGTTTTTTCTGTGACAGAAATGATGAATTAAGATATGCAGGATGTGGGCACTTAAACAGTGCTGGAGCAGAAAAACCGACAACATTTGCCATCATCTTCGCAGGAATTTTTCTTTATGTATGTTTATTCGTATTTTAAATTACCTAATGTATGTTGATTTGTTCTGTAGATTCGTTTTTGAATATATTTTCAGGTCACATTAGTTTTCTTATTTCATTTAATAAAATTAAAATTAAATAAATGTAAGTACCTTCCGTGCTAGCCTATTATCTCAATATAAATATCTCGGAAACTAAATCTCCTACACAGTTTTTGGTTATAACACAAATTATTTAGCAAAATGTGGTCTATTACATTCTGTATATTGATGCGATGCTCTGTTAAAGTTTTTAAAATTCTTTAATTGTCAAAAAACTGTCATTAGCGTTAATGGATTTTGACCAAAATCTAATCAGCTTGTTAGGATGTCGAACATTATTTTACCTAAAATTTTTATGAAAATCGGTTCAGCGGTTTAGGAGGTATCGTGTTACGGACAGAAAAAAATACACACACACACACAAACACATCGTCATTCGGATAAGGAGCACTTTCTTACATTTTTCCAAACACCAAAAAATTATTAATATTTTCAAGAAAAAAATTTGAGGTTACGTAACCAGATAAATTCTACAATAATTTTTGCAATAGCACAAAATTATTATTAGACTGGTTAGACATAATTTGACAAAAAGAAAATGGGGTTCCATATTACGGCCATTTTCTCTACATATTTAAGATAAATTGGTTTCACAAATTAGCTAAAAAAAACTACTGTACAGAAATGTTTGACATTTTTCATTCACTTTCCGGTAGGATAAATGTATTAAAATCATTAATAATTAACGCTTAATATCATTGGAATAGATAGTCTTAGCAATCGAAGAGACAAGCTTGCGTTAAGATTTGGTCATAAAATTTTAGCTAACGAAATTAACTGTCCCAAATTACTATCGCTTCTAATCTTGTTTGCACCCTTACGTCAAAACAGAAGTACCAGATTATTTTACTTGAACTCTTATAAAACAGATATAGGGAAAAATAGTATCGATAATAAAATAATGTCACTTTTAAATAAATACATACAGTCATTTATCGATATTGATATATTTACCTGCAGCAATTCATCCCTTAAGCGTAAGATTGACAAAATTATGTACTAAATGCCACTAACCGATATTGATATGTTATTTTGATATAGTGAATATGTTAAGTTTTAGATTTTTTTACATATTTTCGACATATTTCAGAAAAAAACAAAAAAAATAGCTTAAAATTCGACATCATGAGGCTTCGGGCCCCCCCAAGAGGCCTCGGGCCCTCCCCAAGAGGCCTCGCCCCCCCCAAGAGGCCTCAGGCCCCCTCCAAGACATATAACTGGGTGCGCCACTGGTTATTGTACCTAAATTAATAAATAAATAAATAAAATAAACATCCACCTTTTTCGGTTAATTTTCCCCTAATAAGATTTAGCGTCGAAAAATGCTTTGTGAGGCTGCGTTGTTTATACATTTTTGTATTTTTTGAAAAGACCCTTTAATTCCTCACGATAAAAATTTCCTTATCAGTGCTAAAATGTCGGCCGAAACGTACCGAAATTTATACGCCGCATAAAATATTTCGATAGGTAAGCAACTAGTTTTTTTATTGTTTTGTTACTTTCTGTGGCTATAACGTCATTGCATTGGCTTTTTATCAGCTTACTTAACTAAGTTAATAGGTTTTTAAACGTAAGTCATTTTTATTATTTGCTTTGTTTTAGGGACTAAAAATAATTTATTAACAAAACACTAATAAATAAAATATTAACGTACGTTGTGAGTTGTATCGCGCTTTGTTTAAAAGAGTTCTAATTTTATTTAAATCATTGTCTTAAAAATTATTGATGTTTTCAAGATATTCGCTATTAAAAAATGTGTTGAACTCATACGCAAATATCTTAAAAACAAAAGTGTTCAATTTTAAAATGCAGTGTAAAAGTTATTTAATGACCAGCGAGGTGCCAACTGACACAGGTTTACCATTTTAAGTTGAAAGTTTAAAAAAATAATACAAAAATTTAATGGCACCTTTTTTAAACAGGGGTTTTCTAGTCATAACTGTACAGGGTGTCCCAAATACGATATCTTTAGGTATGGAATTTCGTTATCCACACAAACAAGTCTCAATTTTTAAGAAAAGGTTAAAGGTGAAAACCACACACAGTGTGCCTGAATGAAGTAAAGGTAACATAAAAATGGTTCCAAAAACTAATTGCACATTTGGAATATGGACTCTTTCCTGACTTCAGAGACTGCGGGGCATTGTTAAGTACCCATAGCAGTATAAAAAAAATTAGTTACGTGGTCGAACTCATGGTCGTTTGGCCGCCATCTTTGAAAATGGCCACCAAATTAAAAGGTTTTTTGTTTAAGCGTATCTCCCTACCCAGTGGCCCGTTTTTAATTTTTTAAAGCTTGTTTTACTCCTTTTTGAAAGTCAAACAAATTTTGTCATAACACATTTTTTGATTAATTACGTAGTTTTTGAGATATACCAAGATTATTGGTATTTCCGCTCGCAAAAGAGTTAAAATAATACCCATGCTCATTTTATTGTAGCTACAATATTATTGACATTTGTTTCGTTTTGTTATATAGAAGGATTTAAACCTTTCACAGAAGAGGATATTGACTATATGTTTTTAAACTTCGTTGAATGGTACCCCTAACGGCTGCCTTAAAGGGTGGTTTCTGAAACTGTTCACAATATTATAGAAAAAATGAAATTGCAGCGAAACGAAGCATCTTAGCGAAAAACGATAAAATTAGTTTTTTATAGTACTTTTAATTTCACTTCTTCTGATGTATCACTTGGCATCCTAGCTTTGATAGTTAGCTGTACAAGCCAGCTAAAATATACAATTTTGTAAAAATTCCATGTTTCGCTCCAAAATCGATTTTTTTCTTAAAAATTGTAAAAGATATGACTATGTTCAAAAGAAGCGCGTGCAATTAAAAGTACTATAGAAAATTATTCTTAACGTTTTACGCTAGGATGCATCGTTTCGCTGCAAATTCACTTTTTGTATATTCTTCTAAACAGTTTTAGAAACCACCCTTTTTAAGGCAGTCCTTCGAACTTTAAAAACATAAAGACACTATCCTCTTCTGTGAAAGGTTAAGGCCTTCTATTATTTTACTTTTCTTGCGAGCGGAAATACTTATAATCTTGGTATATCTCAAAAACTACTTGATTTATTAAAAAATGTGTAATAACACAATTTATTTGCCTTTAAAAAAGGAGTATAACAAGCCTTAAAAAATTAAAATCGGATGACTGGGTGCTTAACAATGCCCCGCAGTCAAACTGAGCGCACATATTAGGTCACACGTGACAGGAGCCAGCGCCTAGACTAACTAGAAAAATGGCAAAAATTGATAAAATTTCGGGAAGAGGATCAGCTAGGATTTATATGAATATCGCTCTGAAGTCCGCAAAGAGTCCATATTCAAAATATGCAATTAGTTTTTGGAACCATTTTTATGTAACCTATACTTTTGGGACGGAGTCTAGTAGTCCAATCATCAGAGACATAAAAATGCCGCTTTAGTGCAAAAGGTCCGAAAGTTTTGAAACTTGGCACGATTGTATCGTTGTTGGTCCGTAATATTGGAAAAATGACGCTCAAATTTTTTTATAAAATAACTTGGTTTTTGTAGAAGTAACAAAAAAAGTAAAAAATAAATTATAGCCAACAACATTTCCTACAAAAATGTTTCTATGTGATTTTTTGTTAGACTACTACTTTCGAGTTATGATATCAACCATTTTGCCGGCAATTTTTTTATTTCGTGTCCTATAACTTAAAAACTGCGACTGTTTTAAGAATGATTGTAGGTAATGAGATAAAATACAGACTGATAAATTGCCTAGAAAGCAAGATATTAACTTCCAAGGGCGGTTCTTAAATCAAATTCTAGGGGGGGGGGGGGTGGTAATAGTCGAGCGGTGACTGTTAATTAGGGCACAGGAAAAAAGCTTATATGACAAAAGCACACAGGAAAGATCCTCTTAGGAAGAAGCACACACGTCAAAAAGCGTACATCAAAAAAGCGCATATGGTGTGTTTGTGTTTTAAAAAAATTTAAATTTCGAAAATCTATGAGAGCTTACACCGGCACACGAAATAAAAAAGTAGTCTATACCTTTGATCGGACCAACCTATTTATTATATAAGTTCTTCGGTGCGCTGAACTCGGTTGCGGGATTCATCTTGACTGTACAGTATAAAACTTCGGGAAAATTAAATAAAAAAACGTTGCAATTTTTTGCGCACACAAAATAAGTTGCGCAAAACTTTTCAAATGCAAAAAAATTATAAATGATATAAACGTGGATTTATAGTAGTTCTGAGCCGTGTTCAAATAGTCTCTGACATTTTTTAATTGAGGTTACTCATATCTAGAGACCCTGTATGTTGATATATTTGGATTATCCAAATATATCAACATACAGGGACTCTAGTCTTATGTGGTATAATGTAAAATTTTCATTTGTATATAGGTCTTGTCAAATGTACAGACCACTTCTTGATTTTGTGTACCTACCGGGTTTAGTTATTATTGTAAGATTTTCCTCTGTGCGATTTTAGCTCACACTACTACTATACTATAGTATTAGCTCACACTACTACTATACTATAGTAGTGTGAGCTATGGTGATCCTAATTTTTCGAGAAAAAAAAAGTTGCTCTGATTTCAAAAATTTTTATATATCTTTGCGTTTCAGATGATTTTGAAACTTTTTTGTTGCGCCGTCTGTCTGTCTGTCTGTCTGTCTGTCTGTCTGTCTGTATGTCTGTCTGTCTGTCTGTCTGTCTGTGTGTCTGTGTGTCTGTATGTCTGTCTGTAACGACCAACCAAAGGGGTGGGGGTAGATTTCAAAAATTAGAGTTTATGTAAAAATATAGCGTGTGTGATATCAAACGAAAGGTAATTGAGTCTGGAGCTAAAGAAAATACATTTTAGTTTATTAAAAAAAAAAGGGTGGGGGTAAATTTCAAAAATTAGTGTTTAAGTGGAAATATAGCGTGTGTGATATCAAACGAAAGGTAATTGAGTCTGGAGTTAAACAAAATACATTTTAATTTTTTAAAAAAGGGTGGGGGTAGATTTGAAAAATTAGAGTTTAAGTCAAAACATGGCTTGTGTGGTATCAAACGAAAGGTAATTGAGTCTGGAGTAAAATATACTTTAGTTTTTAGTTATATTAGCTTTCACGTAGACATACTATAACTATAGTATCCAGTGTGAGCTTAGGTGCCCATAAATTGGCAGAGTATTTTTTCTATGCGCTTATTATCGGGAATCTAATAAAGTAGAAGCTACCAGCCTTTATACCTAATATATTTTTTTCGGGCTCTGGGGGGGGGAAATTAACCCCAGTACCCCCCCATATGAACCGAACCGAACCCCCCCCCCCCCCCCGTAGAACCGCCGGTGGTGGCCTGTATAGTATTCTTGCTGAGAAACGGACCCTAATATGTTAGAGATACCCCATATCCTATGTATTTCTATGTCATATGCAAAATAAACTAAATTTATTAGGTTATCTAATTTTTAAAAAAACTAAGCATTTTAGAGAAAATGTATAAAAAACTCTCTTGTAGGAAATTAATGTATCACTTAAGTGGGTCAAGTTAAAGGCTAGCACTCCATTGACTCCACGAAAAAATTACGTGTTTTAATAGGTTTTATTCAGCTGTCTGAAAAACTAGCTTTTTGGAAAAAATATTAAAAACACTTGTTTTTAGACAATAAAATCATCTTTTAAGTGATGTGTTACAAAGTGATGTTAGAGCCAAAGTTGTGACTTCAGGGGCGTCAGAAAATTAAGGATATTTTTATAATAAAACGAAATTATAAGGTTTTATTTGATTTTCTCTGAAAACTAAGCAATTCACAAAAAATATGTAGGAAAGTTTATTGTGGGGAATCAAATTTATATAACTTAGGCTGCTCTAATTTACGGTTATCACTCCATTGGCGTCCCGAAATTGACTTATTTGTGTTCCTATAAAATAATTCCCTATTGCGACGCCTCTGGTCTGTATTTAGAAATTGTAGCATCATTTAAAAAGAAATTATTTTACAGCCTATAACACAGGGTATAACATTTTTACCTTCCTAGCCCGCATAGCAATGGCTAGAGAAGGTATTCTTTTCGACGGAACATTTGTTTTTGCCAAAAATTTGTTATTTGGATGTATTTTGACCTATCCTAGCAACATCGTCGTGATGTCTGTCTGTGTGTATATTAGTTCTGTCCGTAACACGATAGTTCCTACGCCGCTGAACTGATTTTCATAAAATTTTCAGGTAAAGTAGTGTTCGACACTCTTACGAGCTGATTAGATTTTGGTCAACTAATGACAGTTTTTTGACAATAATTTTTTTTTTAAATGCTAACTTTTTAACGGAGCATCGTATCAATACACTGATTTCGGAATATAGTAGACTATATTTTGCTCAATAATTCGTGTTATAACCAAAAACTTCCTAGGAGCTGTAGTTTCTGAGATATTTATATATATATATATATTTATATCATGGCTTCACTTGAAGTCCGATAGTAGGCTAGCTAGAAGTAGAGACCCTGTATGTTTGACATGTTTTAAATAAAAATATGTCATACATACAGGGTCTCTAGCTAGGAGGTGTCAGATCTGTCATGGATCCATTTATTTTTCTATGGAGCTTAGTTAAAAAAATAAAAAATTAAGGGTACAATGAATAAATTTGTTTTTCTTGAAAAAAAAAACTACTCCGATTTTTAATTTTTTTACTGTATCTTAATTTGTTTTTCTTTCCTTTAGCTACCCACTAAAAATATTTTTAAAACAGCATATTAAGGTATTAATCAAAAATGAAAATGTAATAAAAATATTCCAAATTATTAATATTTCAAAATTGAAAAAATATTAAGTGTAATCCTTCATTCCATAAAAATACACATTTTATATAATATCTAAAAAACTAAAAGTGTCCGATAAAATTACGAAAAAGAACTAAAATAAAATAAACACAAAAAGTGTAGTCCCTTCCCAAAAAGTGGACTTTTAATAAACCTCGATTAGTTTTAAAATGTCTGGCTAACATTTAAAAGCGGTTCTCACCCTTATTTGTCTTGAAAATCGAGGCTCTTCCTCAAAAGAAATACCTAGATCCCACAAAGACAACAAATTTGAATCACCCTGTATTCTATTCTTCTTTAAATGTTACTTATTTTTAAATGTCACCTAACGTAATTTTCAATGATTTTGAACGAGTTACGAAGATTTTTTTATTTGGAAACTATTGTGGTTATTAAGAAAATGGTATAGGTAGTTGATAAGGTTTGTCAAAATAGAATTATTTTTAAAAAAATTAAAAATTGGAAACAAAACCAAAATATAAAGTTTTGTGCATTTTGTCGGACATTTTAAGGTTATGTAAAAAAGTAACTTAAATTTTTTTATGGTATATAACTTATACATGTATGATCCACTTGAAATTTCGCCTGAAATCACAATACCGTTTTTCGTCCCTTTTATCCCACCTCACCCCAAATCAACCACCAACTCACGATTTATTTTGAAAAAAAATTTTTGGTCCATTTGCCATTCGTCTGAGATAAAGTGTTGTAATTCCCTCTTTACACAAAATAATTCAAGGCATTTTCGTTTTCTAGGTTTGCGAACAACATGGCCAACCAGATTTATCTTTGCCCTTCCGATAAAAAGTATTCTTGTTCCTGGGAAGGAGAATCCGATGACATCTTGCAACATTTTTCCGAAGAACATGAAGAACTGTTGTCATTTACAAATTCTGTAACTATCGACTTAAAAGAAAGTTCCGAAAATAAACTAATCCTTTACGAAGAGGAAATTTATCTTTTGCAATCAAAAATAATCGATGAATTTCTATACATATTCCTCAGATATTTAGGTCCATCCAAAATTGCTTCACAAATAACGTTCGATATTGAACTCGAAGTAAAAAATATTCAACTTAACAAAGCTTTTATTACAATAAGATGCGGTTATTTTGCTATAAGTCTCCAAAACATAAAAACCACTTTTCCAGATCAAAATATATTGGAATGTATAATATCTGTTAGTGGAGATTTCAAATGTGAATTAAGCATCGAAGAAGATGAAGAACAACTAAGTAGTGAAATTAATAATAACGATACCAAAATTATTGAAACCAGTGGTGAAACAGTAGAAATCAAAGAAACCGATCAACAAACCACGGTATGTAATAAACCGGTTTCCATTGTTGTTGAAAGTGATATAAATTATACCCAAACAACTGACGTAGATTCAAGTCTAGTTGATGAAGTCTTTGCAACATCACCGGATTCTGGGATATCTATGGATAGCGACACGAAGAGCCCATCATTGCCAAAATATATAAGAAATAACAGTTTTAATGGGGGTAATAGTACTTTTTATGTAGTCCCTCCCGAAACTACCGTAGCTAGATCTCAGTCACTTAATGACGATAGTCGACGAAAAACGGTTATAAAAAAACATGCTAGTGTCCATAGTTTAGAGTCGATTCAAGAAGATGACTTGGACGATGAACTTCATTGCATAAATTGTGAAAATTTTTTGTTTTCGCCAATATTCAGTTGTTTTTCTGGACACAATGTTTGTTCGAATTGTGCCGTAAATACAGAATTTTGCAAGGTATGTGGAGAAATTATAAACGGTGAAAGAAATGCCATTTTGGAAGAAAAAGCTCAATATCACTTTTATGCTTGTAAGTATAAAAGGAATGGATGTGGTACAAAACTGCCATACAAAGATATTTTAAAACATCACTTAATTTGTTTATTTTGTGTATACTACTGCCCAATAACCGGGTGTGGTTTTGTAGGAGTATTCAAAAATATCCATCAACATTTAAAACTTATTCACAGTAGCACTAAAATTTTCGAAAGCTTTATTGCAACCTTCCAAAAATACAGTGATGCATTTTTAGTGCACGAAGAGAAGGGCATATTTTACTGTTGCGTGCTAAATTTCTCAGAATCTGTTGTTTGGGAGGCAAAATTTTGTGGTCCAAAAGATAGAAAATTTTTTTGTGAGTTAAAGTTTAAAGAAAAAAATTTAAAGGAGCCTTTATTTCTAAGGCAACAGACGAACAATGATAGTTATAAAATCGAGTTGAATTTACAAGAGCTTAAGAAGTTAAAAGTTAAATCTAAAAATGCAATTTTGACAATTACAAGGTAGTGTTAGGCTTAAGGAGGGACTGCAATTGGACGGAAGTTACAGTCACTTTTCCAACGTTAAGTGAATTATTAAAACATTTTTAAAAAATGGCACAGTTATTGGATATATTTCGGGGGCTGACATCTGGCAGCCTTTCTAAGGGAGGAAGGAAGGTAATCAAATTTCATATGAGAATTTAATGTACATATATCGCTGTCTTGCTTTGATAGTGGCATAACTGGAAATATGATAATTTAGGAAACGCTTTTTAAAAATAATGGCAAAGGCAAATATTTATATATTTTTTTGCTTTAATTAAATCAATCAATAACTTACCCATGCTTGAAATAGACAATAAGGAAAATTTTGTGGTAAAAATAATACAATACGATGGGAAGTTAGTTTTTACAGAAAACGCAAAAACGCATTTTTGTTTTAGTTGTTGTTGTTTAGTGTTGCCACTATCATAGCAAAGCAGCGATATAATATTAATAATATTTATATTTTTTCAATATCCTCATTTCCTTCAAGGGAGTGGGGGTGGCTCTGATTAATTCCTTTTAAAATGCATTAAGCAAGTACCAGTAATTAACATTAAAGTATTAGTGCAAATATTGCACAAGCAAAAACTACTTGGTGTAAATTTAAATATAATTTTTCAAAATAAAATATAGGTAGGCCGTTAAAACGTAAAACTGCATTTATTTATGTAACTTTAGATAAAACCGGGTACTTAAATATTAAAATTTTTATATACCTATTTTCTAGAATATAGAAATTTTGTGATTTTTTGTGTATAATGCTTTTTTAAAACTGTGATAAGATATTAAGTTTGATAATACTTACTAATATAATATATTTATTGATTACAAAAATAGATTTTTATTTTGCCGATAAGTGGATCTGGACAAATTGATTCTACGCAACGTGCCAACAAAGCAAGATAAATCTTTATTCAAAATGATCTCCTGTATACCTATTTCTAAACCCTGGAGGGTTTGTTTAAATAGATATCAAATAAAAATCAAAGTTGATTTTTTGATATGAACTTCCAATTCAAATTTTTGTGAAGAGGTTTTTTATAAAAACCAAACACCCGCTCTGGTTTTTTACATGTTGACTGTTTATTTATTTATGACAGAATAAATATTATGATATATATTATAGCACATCAAAACTTCCGGTAGGTATATATCAAGGTCTGTAGAGGATAGGTTGCCTGGTAACTCCATGGTCGAAGCGGCGTGAGAGGTGACAGCGCGTCATTTGTAGTGTCACGATTTTATTAAAGCGCTTTGTTTACATATGTTTCTAAGTATTTTTATTCTTCGATGGTTTATTTTTTACATTTGTGGTGTTTTTTTCGGGCTATATTTATTTAAAAACTAAATTCTTGTTATTCTTAGTTATTTTAACGGACTAAAAGCTTGACATTGTGCCTTTGGGATATTTGGTATAAGGTATGTTTTATATTTGAGCTATATATATTATTAGAGACACTTTAAGAAAAATAACACACATATTTACATTTAAATCAATAACGGAACACAAAAAACTTTAAAATTTCCTAATATATTAAATGCTTTTTATTTAAATGGGCACTCCGGGTGACGTCATTTCCCGCTTCAACAACTGGCTCTGATTGGTCAGAAAGTTACCAGGTAACCTACCCTCTACACACCTTGGGTATATATTATATGTTGGAACTTTTTCGATTTAGTACCCTTTTAATTGGGTTGGTCACGACCAAAGTCTTTATACATTTGCACAGGTAACTGGACGACTGTAGTGGCGTCATCGGGTTTCCACTCCAAACCTAGTTTAATTTTCTAAGGGTTTCCATAAAACAAATGGTATAAGGCAACCCGGTGACGTAGATTTTTAATCTGAACAGTTGGTCAGTCAGGTTCAATGACCTTTCAAATTTTGAAGGTAACCTGTGTAACAGTATAAAGACCTTGGGTCACGACGCCATTTTTGAAATCTGTCATATTATTTATTTGTCTAAATGTAGGCCAAACCGGTCGTCATAAGGTCACTATATAACGAAGTTCCTTCTAGAAGGAACTTCGTTATACAGTGACCATAGGTCGCCAGGGTACTTAAACGGAGGATGATACTCATATTATAGGGGGTTGGAAAGCAGATTGTTGAACAATTATTCTTAATTAAAATAAAAAGATCTAAACCACTAACATTTTTTTTGATAAATAATCTATTTTCATTCCAAAATTGAACTGAAGTTAATTTCATAAAATTCACTCAATGCTTTATTAATATTTATTACTTTATATTAATGTTTTACTTGCCTTTATGTTTTAGGTAAATTTCTTAATTTTCTATAAAAAATTAATGAATGTAAAATGTTAACCCATATGACAGATGTGTCAAATATCGTTCCATATGTTAAAATTTAACATTACCTTTCTTATATTAAATGGAACATTCTGCATATATTTTTGTTTTTAAATATGTCTTTCTTTCTGATTTTAAAAATCTATAATTTGACAATATTATGATTTAGAATTTATCGCATTTAAATTTGTCATACTCCTATGGTAAAAACAAAATACGCATGGGTAAAACCAAATACGTTAGAGCATAAATATGGGGCATACCCATGCATTCTCACACGCAATGCTTGAAGCCAGGACCCTATTTAATTTTTAATGTTCCTTTTTCGGTTAGACAGGTTTTCGGTTAGTGCTCATGCGTCAGTTTTGGTGGTTTTGGAACATACTCCGCTACGTCACTACATGTCAAATGTTTAGGGTTATGTCTATTATTTTGTTCTAAAAACTAGTTGGTTGAGTGAAAATTTATCAAATTGTGGATTAAAAATCTATAAACCACTCATAACTTTATTAACAAATTATAAAGAAAAATACAAGTAGTTACCTATGGAATGGCACTCCCTTACTTCTTCCGGACATTTTCCATAAACCGTACATGTTTTTCGTGAAATATTTCCAATTTTTTACAGAAAAAAACATAATTTTACACGACAAACGCAAAACACCGCAAAATGTCAATATGGCCTTCACTCACATAGCAGCTGTGTGTCTACATGACAAAACACACGCATGCGCACTTGAAATTTGCTACTGTTTCCTAAGCCAGCTATGAGAGCTTCAACCTTCTATTCTTTGACCATGTATTTGTTATAATGTACCTATTTGGGTAAAAGCAAATAAATTAGGCGTGTATGGGATCTTAATGGAAAAATAATGCAATATATCTCAGAAAATGTTTACCGCATATTATACATTTTTAAAATCAGAAAGAAAAGGCGAATTTAACAATAAAATAATATACAGGGTAATTCATTTAATATAAAAAGTTGACGTCAAATTTGATATAGAATGACATTTACTTCATCTGTCATATGGGTTATATGGCTTTTGATAAATTATAAATTTTTCATATTTATACTTTTGAATCAAACAACTTCAGTCGTTCTTCACTAGTTTAATTTTTTTTACAACTACATGTTGCGAGAGCATAAGCTCTCATCTTCAGGTTGTACACTGAAATAAAATAGGTGAAATAAATGCCCGGTTCCTACAATTATTTATAATATAAGAACAACCTAAACTTAAGACCTAAAAGAATGAACCTTACCTGGATGGAGTTATTCCATCGCCATTGCCTACATTTTGTAGGCTCAAAAAGCTTTACAGCAGCATGTGCAATGAAGCAGTACAATGTATTACAGCAGCATGTGCAAAGAAGCAGCACAACCAATTACAGCAACATGCGTAAGATAATCGAACAGCTAGTGGGGAACTGAAAATAAAGAGAAAGCAATCAACCAACTGTCCATAAATGTCAAAGGTTCATCCCTCCAAAAGAACTCATTCTCCTTCCATAGAATGAAAGTTTGATTCACCCCCCCCCTTTTTCTCTTTCAGTTCATTATATAATTTTTCTTTCTCAAGAAGTCAAAGAAGAAAGAAAACCCCCCTTTTAATTTTTATATGTGTATGACTTTTAGGTTGTACTTACCGAAAAAAAAAAAAAAAAGAAAAAAAACTTCTACCACTCCCTAATGTTCAAAAATGTGTTACCCCTTCCCCAGCGGAAGGGAATGGCTTTTAATTTTAAAAGACTCATGAAGACAGATAAAAACTTTTTGAGTTTAACTTTCACTAAAAAAAATTTTTCCAGTTCTTCACCGTGACAGTGCATAAAAGGAAAGATGGCCGTTCGACACTTGTGTGTGTCTTTCTTCTTTGACTTCTTGAGAAAGAAAAATTATATAATGAACTGAAAGAGAAAAAGGGGGGGTGAATCAAACTTTCATTCTATGGGAGGAGAATGAGTTCTTTTGGAGGGATAAACCTTTGACATTTATGGACAGTTGGTTGATTGCTTTCTCTTTATTTTCAGTTCCCCACTAGCTGTTCGATTATCTTACGCATGTTGCTGTAATTGGTTGTGCTGCTTCTTTGCACATGCTGCTGTAATACATTGTACTGCTTCATTGCACCTGCTGCTGTAAAACAAAATGTAGGCAATGGCGATGGAATAACTCCATCAAGGTAGGGTTCATTCTTTTAGGTCTTAAGTTTAGGTTGTTCTTATATTATAAATAATTGTAGGAACCGGGCATTTATTTCACCTATTTTATTTCAGTGTACAACCTGAAGATGAGAGCTTATGCTTTCGAAACATGTAGTTGTAAAAAAAATTAAACTAGTGGAGAACGACTGAACTTGTTTGATTCATAAATCACCGCCACCCAACATGGACAATTTCTTCAATTTATTTATACTTTTATTCTATCATTGATGTTAAAGGCGCTGAGCGGGGGTTTAAAATATAGTAAATCACCCGGTACATTAATGCACTAAAAACTTTCCTTTGAGTTTTTTTTTAAATACGTTTATTATGTTGTTATACTGTAATATTTCTGTGATAAATCATAACGTCTACCACCTTCATATTAGATGTTAAAAATTCATCTAGTGTCTTCTGTTTCGGAAATTTGTCGAATGGATAGTTCATCGAACGAGCATCTGGGTAAAGTTTGTTCTAAAATATAATATAATGCAAATCATAATAAATTAAAAACCGATAAACTAATTAACTGATTTTAGAGTAAACCAGACTAAAAATAAAACAATTAAAGCGTTTTTTCCAAAAACAGCCCATGTCGTAAATTTTGATTTTCGTTAAAAATGCCTTTACCGGATGTCGCCACATCTAGTGCACCTATTTTCAACAAAAATTAAAATGACATGGGCTGTTTTTCGAAAAAACGCTTTAATTTTAAAAAGTAGTGCAGTAGTAGTGTAGTAGTTACACAATTAACAAATGGTAAAGATTTCGGCTAAATGAATTCGATCAAACGGTAGCGAAGGTTAACTAATCGGTCGCTTAAAAGTTGTGACACATTACACCTTTGGCAGCCTTTATATTCGTTTGTTGATCGTATAAGTTGCTACGTACCTTTACTGGAAAATCAAGATATTATGTGGGCCAGAAAAAAGTTATTTTTTTTCGGCTGTAGTTTTTACTAAGCTAGCGGACCTGGGGTATATATGCTAAAATGCTCAAATATGGATCAGAAAAACTACTCGAAAATCTCACATATATTATCAATCAATGCATAAACGGACATCCAGTACCTGATGATTGGAAAATTGCATTCATATCCTCAATACATAAAAAAGGAAACAAGCTGGATTGCATCAATTACAGAGGAATTTCAGTAACCAGTACTCTAAGTAGATTGTACGGTAGGATTCTTAGAGATCTAATAGAGAATGATTTTCATGACCAAGAAGAAGAAGAGCAAAGTGGGTTTCGTGCAGGCAGATCTTGTAGTGATAATGTTTTTTGTCTTAAACAAGTAATTGAGAAAAGGAGCGCCAGAAATATAGAGACTCATGTTACCTTTGTGGACCTACAAAAAGCATATGATACCGTTCATATCAAGTAGTACATACATAAAAGCGATAAAAGAACTATACAAAGGGTCAAAATCTAAAATTAAAATTGGAAATCGACTTTCAAGAGAATTCCTGGTAACGAAAGGCTTAAGACAGGGATGTTGTATCTCTCCAAATCTTTTTTACAGTACACGGCATGGGAATACAACTTAACGACCGATTTACCATATACACACTACAGTTTGCTGACGACCAAGTAATTGAAGCTAATGATAAAGAAGACATGGAGTATATGATGAGAAAGTTAACGGAAGAATACCAAAAGTGGGGGTTAACAGTGAACGTGGACAAGACACAGTACTTCTGTATTGGAAACAAATCAAGTGAATTAAAACTAGAAAATGGACAAACAATATCTCCATGCAATGAGTATATATACTTGGGTGTCACATTTGTGAGACACGAACAGACTGTAAAGAACTGGAAAAAAGAATAGTAAAAGCAAAAAAGGTTATTGGTTGTCTTAACAGTATTTTATGGAGCAGAGAGATAAAGAAAAATGTAAAATTTAACATATATGAAACAATGGTGAAAAGCACGCTGTTGTATGGAATAGAGACTTGTCGCGTAACAGAAAAATACAAAGCAAAAATGGAAAGTGTCGAAATGGATGCAATAAGAAGATCAATAAGAATATCCAGAACAGATCATATAAGAAATGAGATCATAAAAGAAAGAATGGGAATCGAGGGAAGCATAACGGATGACATCACTAAAAGGCAACTGATACGGTACGGCGATGTACAACGGATGAGCGACGAAAGATTACCAAAGCAGGTCCTAGAATGGCAACCAATAGGGCGCAGAAAAAGAGGGCGTCCTAAACTGGAATGGCAACAGTCAATCGAAAGATCAATGAGTCAAAAAAACCTGACGGAAGAAGACTGTCAGGATCGAAGGAGGTGGAGAATAGGCGTCGGACAACGTAGAAAAACGTTCTAAACCGACATAGTAGTAGTAGTTTTTACTTTTTGTTCGATTTTAGTGACTTTGGTCTCTATCGAAAGCTAAGGCTTATAGCTATAGCACTTTTTGTCAAAAACTGACATTTTTATAAAATAGGGACGTATTGCAATAAAGCCAGGCACAAATTGTGCCGGGCACTATATTGCATTTTCGCATTAAAAACTGACGGTTGATCTTTCAAAATTGACATACCAAAGTCGAATTTATAAATTCAGTCATGTATTTTCCATTAATAGTGGCGTCACTATTAATTCCGGCTCTTATAATACACAATGGCCTAATTTTGAAAGAAGACAGCTGTTCTTATAATGCGAAAGTGTCAATATAGTGCCCGGCACAATTTGTGCCTGGCACTATTGGAATAGGTCCCTAATATAAGATGGCGCACAACTTTAAAATTTGGCAATTTTTCAGATATTCGTCAAACTTTGTTGTTTGTCTATCTGTTAATATTTTCATGCTAATAAATTACTTTGAGGAGTGCTATAGGTCGATAGTTTTTTAGGTCTGCTCTATCACCTTTCTTGTGTAGAATAGTGGCCACGAAAGATCTCCAGTTGTATTTTATTGGGGAGAATATGGAGGGTACCAACTACAGTTCTTTCCCCCGTCACTCCGTCTTTTCCAGGTCATTTGTTATTTTTCACCCTCTTTATGCTCTCTTTATTTCCGCTTTGCTTATTTCGGGTTGTAGTCCTGAGTTTATGTTCTTTATGTTTGTTTGGAGTTTCTTTATGGTTTCTCGCGATGGTTCCCTATTTGTTTGGTATAATTCTGTATAGAATAGCTGTGTGATATTTATAATATCCTCTTTAACGTTACTTTCTTTGCTGTTCATATCCTTTATTTTATTTATTTTATACCTACCTAGAATCGGTCTTAGACATTGCATATTTCTATTATTTTCTGTAACTTTTATTTCCATAAACCAAAGAGCCAACTCTTTGTTTTATTTTTTTTATCATTTTTCTTATAGTTTTATTTATTTCTATGTATTCTATATTTTTCCTTTTCTTCCAGGTTCTGCCTTTTTTCCATGAGTTTCTTTATCTATTCTGATTTAAAATTTTCTCTTTTTTTACCTTTCTGTGCGACATCTTTTCCTACTTGGGTCATATCTCTTGTCAGCGTATCATTTATTTCATCTATATTTTCATATTCGCATATTAAGTTTTGGGTTAGCTGTTCCTTTAGCAATTTTTTGTATACAGGTTTATCCTGTGTAAGTTTATTGTTATTAATAATTTTTCTTTTCATTTCGAAATTGCTATCAACGCAGATTTTTATTCTGACCATCCTGTGATCACTACCTGTTGTTAAGCCATTTAGGGCTGCTACGTCTCTAACAATGTTTTTTTTAGTAGTCAGTATGTAATCAGTTTTGTTTTTTGTTATTCCATTAGGGTTGAACCACTTTCGTTGCGGTTTCTCCCTATAGAACATACAGCTGTCTTTCCTCTAGATAATTCATTAAGGTTGTGCCCCTGTCATTTCTTTCGCCATTTCCAAAATCCCTTATTTTATTTTCCTCTATGTTCATTTTCCACCTAATTTGGCATTGAAATCTCCCATTTCTATTGCAAGATCAATTGTGTGTTCTTCCATAGCTTTGGAGATATCTTCATAAAAGGCTTCGATGTGCTTGTCATCGTAAGTAGAAGTGGGGGCGTATACTTGGATAACCTTAAGCGATGTTCTTTTCATTTTTAGTGTAAGATAGGCACCGCGATCTGAGATTCACTTAATTCTACCTACGTTATACAAAGGGTTAAATCAGCACCTAATTCGTCAAGGTACAACTTTTTAAATTATTAACCAAATTTTTCAGTTGATACCTTTTTGTACAGGGCAAAGTCTGTGCTTTTGGGTCAATGTTTGAAATAGAGTACAGTGGAGCAAAAAAATTTAGCGGGGGCTGAAAAACGGCTAAATTTGAAAATTATGCGCAATTTTGGATTTTATGGAAATGTCAATTTTCACAAATAAATCGTTTAGTATCAAACCTTAGCCTTTGATATAGACCACAATCCAACAAAGGGCGAAAAAATACAGCCAAAAACAAATTACGGTTTGTTTTAGCCCACCTTATATAACGGGACATGACTAGAAAAAATACTAACCGCGAGTCCACATTGAGAATGTGCTTGTACACAAACTTCACCAGATTCATTCTTGGTGGGCAAAGACATTGTGGTATTTGTTAACAAGTCTCCCTCTATGTTGGAAAGCATTACGAAAAGTTGGAAAGGAACACCTGCTGCGCTTCCTTTTGGAATAAGCAAATTATGAGGCCAGCCGCATCCGCAATTCATGAACTTGTACAAATTTTCTGTGTCAGTATCATTTGGCCTAAAATATGAATTAAAGAATATTGTGAAACTCCTGCTGTAGTATACCAATAAAAGAAACTTGGTATCAAGATTTCGAAGACGTTTTTGAAAAAAAAATTATAAGGTTCAGAAAACATTCTTTAACGTCATCCGAAAGGACGTAATCGCTAATATAAACTGCCAAATTTTATCAAATTTGTTTACAAGGTAGGGCAATATTTAAATTATTCAAAAGAAAAAAAAAAACGTTTTCTTTATTAACGGGTACTAAAATTTATGTTTGTAGTATTTTTGACTTACAACTTCGTTGACCGACATATAACGCCGAGAAGTTGGTAAAAATGTAATAAGCACAGTGGCGGCGCGTGGTAAAAAGCTTTGGGGATGCATACAAAAAAAAAAAAATTGCGGCGCAGGCATAAATTTTTTTTGAGTGCCACGCTAACTTTTTGGGCCATCAAGTGGGTGGTCATATCATATAATTTAGAGCAAATAATTAAAAAATTAGACATTTAGTTGGATATTAGTTACCTACCTATTATTATTGTAATTATAAATAAATAATAAATGTATCATGCCTAGTTAACATATATTTTCTCTTCTAATGGCAAAGATGAAAATTTAATTGCCTTTAAATATTGCACGCTAATGCTATCAGAATTAGAAACTTCCGCCATTGTCGTAAATACCAAATCGTCGAAATCAAAACAAACCGACAGCGCCCGACCGATAATAGGAAGTTGTCTAAGCGCACACTACTGAAAAGTGCGCGTGAATTGCTCTAAAATGCAACGCGAACCGGGACGCGGGAGGCATCACGGGGGTGCGGGCGGCATTGAGGCTAGTTTTTGTATAAGCGCGGTGCCGAAGGAAGGTTCAGATTCTATGTACTGCAAAATTCTATTGGGACATGTCGTCCTCTCTTTCTATATTTCGTAATTAGCATGCGACATAACATCCACGATGCATAAAATTTGGTTCTAGTAAATTACCGTAAAGAATTAGATTCGAGCTTGGTTTGAACACGAATAATATTCCAGTCTTTAGTGAATTCCTTTTGAGCTAATTAATAATTAAATTAAGGAATGATCAAAGTTTAATATTTTTTTAAGTATAATTTGGGAGTGCACGTACACATGTGCATTTATGGAGAAACCGCCACTGAATAAGCATTGACTCGACCTGGGGGACAAATTATGCCATGTTCATTGTTACTGTTTTTCGTTTCCTATGTCTGCCGTTTGTTTTATTTCTGCTACTTCTTTTTTTGCATTTGGTAGATGTCGCTAGTTATTAAAAGCATACTGTTTTGCAGGCCTTATTTCTTTAATCTCTTTTACCAATATCGTCTGATGAATTTTATAAGCCGTCTCTCTAGCTTTACAAGGATGTCATATTTTAAACAACAAGTGAAATTAAAGAAAGAAAAATAAGAAAAAAGTTTTTCTGCTTCGGCCAAGGATCGAACCCGGGATCTCTTGCTATCTAGGCAAACATTCTACCACTGAACTACCGAAGCCATACATACATTTTCGGAAAACTTCCATCTATGCAGGCTGCGGTGTCTCAATACAAGAACGAGAAACTCTCAGGGTATTAACTCCCACTGTCAAAGGTATAATAACTCAAATTAGACGTTATCATACCTTTTGGTATACCTACCGGTTGGTGTACAGCTTTCGAGCTGCTTACGAAAAAATTTAAAAGAAACAAAACCTTTCAATAGCTACTAATGGATCGTTCATACTCGTCTTTTGTCTAGTCTTTTGTCTTGGTTTAGTCATATGTCTTGTCATAAGAAAATTAAAACCACTGTTTCTTATGGGAGTGTTCATACAATGTTTTTGCTTTTGTTTTTGATTAGTGTTTGTCTTAAGACTTGCCAACTTTCAATCCTTAGGACAACGACTAAGACGAGTGACAGACATCAGCTGATATTTGTTGTTTTTTTACAGGGCGTCCGAAGAGCGCAAGCGCGCGGCCGAAATTTTGAATTTACCGCCATTAATCATGTTTTTAACAGAAAATCTCAACCTAACCTGAAAATTTTATTTGTTTTTATTTTCTTTTTCGCTTTTGTTCTTTCGTGTCGGTGTTTCGTGCACAGATTAGGTTAAATAAGATTGTTTTGTGTAGAAAATGACTTTTGAAAAGGGGCCTTTTTATTGAAATTGAATTTTTTTTTCAGTGGGTTATGACTAAGACTAATCAAAAACAAAAGACGAGTATGAACAGCCGATTTTGTTTAAGACAGCTAAGACTAATCAAAGGACAAAGACTAATCAAAGGACAAAGACTAATAAAAAACAAAAGACTAAGACGAGTATGAACGATCCATTAGCCACGAAAAATGTTTCTTTCTTTATAGGTACTAAAATTTACGTTGGTAGTATTTTTGCCTTATGACCCCGCTGACCGACATATAACATCCCGAAGGCAGTAAAAATGCAATAAGTATTGACCCAAACTATTAAATCTCTAGAAAATTGTTTGTGTAAACCTATATGCCAGACTCTATCGTATGTCTTCAAAACGTCAAAAAATAAAAATCATTCCTACCTATTACTTTGCAAATCTCTATAACTTTGACTAAACGGAATCGTAACCGAAGAATTGGTCGAATAACGAGTAATAGTATTGACACCCACAGTAAGATTGACTGGAAACTTGTCCAATTCAATTAACATATCTTTCTGGTCTCTCAGCAACCAAGGGCGGCCGAATTCATCAAATTTTGGAGAAATAAATATTCTACACGTAGCTTGACGGGATTGGTTACTTGTTACCTATAAAATAAATAATGTTTATAAAATCATACAAATTTATGGGTATTTGAAAAATTATCACCTATTTTTAGGTTTAAAAATAGTTATTAAGAAAACGTTGGTGAGAATTCAAATCCTTAAAATGCTCCTTACTTCAAATTACAACTGAGTTATTATTGTGTTATAACAATGTTTATAATTTCTATTTTTGTTCGTTTAAATTTATTGTAATAAATCGGCAATAATCAGAAATTATAAGGCTATCGACCCCAGACTCCTTCGATAATCATCGTAGTAGGTCGGAACTCCTCGCAATCAGGCAGCAATTGTCGGTAAAATGAGGTTGATGACCACGAACTTGTTCGGTAATAATCGTAGTAAATCGAATCTGCTTGGAATCAGTCGGCAACAGTCGTTAAAAAAGGTTTGCTGATAATCGGAGCCATTTCCGAGCAGAGGCCGTTTTTTATGCAATACTGATTTTATGTGGTTTCAGATTATTTTACAAAGCTGCTCGGAATAAAAAAACGATGACGTCCAGTCTCTAAGTTAAACTCGTTGCAAACTTTGGCTAAAAACAGATTAATTCCTCAATACCTAGATAGTGATAAAAATGTAAAATTTACTTGTATTTTGTATTGAAAATCCAGATGATTGAGGTAAGTGATATTAATTCTAACTGAATGCGCCTTGAGAAAATCTGCGCCTCTTGTCATATTAACTATGGCATTTTGCCAAAAAGTTAGCAGTTGATTGCTGCCATGGGGCGAAGTTACTAAAACTTTATCCACAGTAACGCCTGGATTACTTAAGTCAGCACTGGTGTAAGGTTGAAGCTTCCGTTTAAAATTCTGTAAAATATAAAAAATAAAAATCATTTATAAGTCAACTCAAAATATTATAATAGTATGTACGAAAATCTTAACACTTGACGCTAGATATTATAAGTCTATTAAAGCACACCTCCATATCAGTTTAAAGAAAATTAGTTTTAAAATTGAAAAGAGAAAGCCTACGAGTACATATCGTTCTATAAAGATATGGTGCATGGATAATAAAAAAAACAGACTAAAGCATATAATTTATAGAATCATGCATCAAGAGCTGATGCAGCTAATTCAAAAGTAAGAAAAAGTATTTTGACTGAACAATAAAGTTCGAATGCTTTGACACGTAATGAGAAAAGCCAAATACAAGATACTACAAATTCTAATGAAGAAACAAATGAAGAGTACTGTGGCTTTAGAATTTTAAGAAAAAAGAAAAATAATTGAAGGTCAAAGTGGCCGCGAAAAAGGTCAGAATAAGAATCATGCATCAAGAGCTGATGCTGCTAATTCAAAAGTAAGAAAAAATATTTTGACTTTGAACAATAAAGTTCGAATGCTTTGATCACATAATGAGAAAGGCCAAATACAAGATACTACAAAATCTAGTGAAAAAACAAATGAAGAGTAGTGTGACTTTAGAATTTTAAGAAAGCAGAAAAATAATTGAAGGTCAAAGTGGAATCGAAAAGGTGTCAGTCAACCTAATAATATATGGTATGGTTGCTCTTCGATCTCACCACGAAAATGTTGTTTATAAATTTATGCCATCTATAAAAAAGAGGATCTCTCATTGAGACTCCAGAAGATATCATTACGCCAGCTGGTTCCAAGTATATTTCTTGAGGATCGTGAACTTTTGCTATTAACCTGTGACCAAATCCATGAAGATTGCCATAATAGTCGATGTTTGGCGCCATGTTATTAACTTCCACGGTGTTTCCTAGTATATTAATACCTAAAATGTGATTGTAGTTGTAGCATATTATTTAGAAGTAGTATATTACAGTGACACGACAGTTACATACACTTATTATTTTGTCTTTTGTATCACCACTATACACAGTATAATGTTAATTGGTTGGTGATCACTGGGGCCTTACCATTTACATCAGTTAAATTAATTCCAGTACCATTACTGGTTCTTAATATTCCAGAATGAATAGCATCGTCAATTCTATTTCTCCATACTGTTATGTTTGCTACACTTTGTATCAGAGTGTCCTTTAAAGTTAAGTTTTCTGGTCGAGATGCCCAGACCCTAAAATTTGTTGATATTAAGTTTGTTTATAGTGGGGACTGTAGATTTGATCACTCATTAAAAAATATGAAAAGGGTATTTTTAGAAGTTTAAGACAATCTGCACTGATTTGATTTAAAGGACTTTATACCTTATACATTATGTGTTACGTAAGTCAATCTAAATGAATAATAAAGGCATTTTATAATACAGGGAGGGTACATACTACTACTACGCCACCTGTAACGGTCCGCATTTACAAACCTGTAATTTTAAGAGAAAAATAGTTTAGTAGTTTTTTGTAGAGCATTAAATTGTCTTTCCACCGATATCCCTCTAAGGTTCCTAGAGGATATAATATTTAATATAATAATATTTGATAGAATATAAAGTAAAAATAATAAAAAAATAGCTTACATTAAATTCTGAAACATTTTTTCCACTTTTAAAACTTTTAATGAAACAGTAACATTTTGGTTCTAGGGCCTTTGGCCAATTTCGTAGATTTTTTGAGAACACTTTGAAAGCTTTTTGACTTATTGTAAAAACGAGATCCACCATGAGTACAACTTGTTAATGCACATCTTTTCTCTAATTTTTTGTAAAATTAGTAGATTCTCGAAAAAACGCAAAACCACGAAAAAAAAGCATAATGTTAAGTAATATATTTTTTTTCCAACACAGAAATACTAAAATTGCAAATGATTAATAGTTTTTATAAAAGTGCACTATAATCCAAATAAACAAAATTAAAAAAACTGTAAAAAATTTTTTAAATTTTTTTAAATTCTTCTGTTTTTCATTTTTGAGTCGCCATATTTTTTTTGACATAAGTTTGACAGGTGTTAAATAAGTTGAATTGTGTTCTCAAAGTTCCCATGCGTTAGTCAAACTATTATATAGTTTGGGTTAGTTTACCTGACCTGAACCAACCTGACCTAATCCCATTAGCTCGACACGTTGTACATACCCACATTTAGCTTACTTGCTTGCTACTAATCCATCCAATTTAGGATAATAGGCTTCTCTAATTGGTGCATGCCAATCCTCATAGGGTTCCACCCTGGACAGGTTATTACATAGCCTTTCAGAATTGTATCTACAAAAATATAATCATAACAAAAACATTTCATGCAAAAAAAGGCAAGTACGCGAAAATGGCATTCCGTATAAAGCATTGATATAAAAGTAAAGCCAAGTTCTCCAATACAAATTTCAAAATGAAAGGTTCTTACTAGTTTGGAAATGGTTTTTTAAACTTTGCTATTACAGCTGAACTTCTCTATGTTTAATTTAGCACTGTGCCTAAGAGTCATTTACAGCCGTAATAGCCAAGCTTAGAAAAACATTTCCAAACTAGTAAGAACCATTCATTTTGAAATTTCTATTGGAGAACTTGGCATTACTTTTATCTTAGTTCTTTTTACGGAATGCCATTTTCTCGTGATTGGCTTTTTTTTAATTGAAATGTTTTTGTTATGATTTCACTTCTTTTTTAAAGGAATTGGATAATATTTCATTTTTAAAGTAGTAAAATATACGGAATATTGTTCAAAACTTTTGCAATGCCTTACTTAAAATTTTGAGGTTTTTTAATTTTTTCAGCCTTCCAAAGCTCAGCTCTTTAGCGTTTCTCAACGTGGACAATTTAACTTTTACATAACTTTACATAAATAGGGGAGGGAAGTAAATTAAAATTTTCGTGTTTTTAAATTTTTTCCTAAAGTTTTATCATAGTTCCTATCAGTCTTCCAATGCTCAGCTGTCTAGCGTTTCTGAAAGTGGGTAATGTTACTTTTACATAACATTACATTTATAGGGGAGGAGAGTTAATGAAAATTTTTTCCCATGGTTTTATCATAGTTTCTATCAGCGTTCCAAAGCTCAGCTCTCTAGCGTTGTTACTTTTATATATATTTACATATACCATACCATGAAACTTGGAGGGGTTGTTAACTCCATGAAGATCTACGACTGTGCAAAGTTTGAGATTTGTAGCTTATTCCGAAGTAGAGTTTTAGATAGGTCAAATATCGGCTGAAAGGTTCAAGAAAAGATGGTACGGCGCGCGAACTTGGCGAGGTACTGCCGTGCCCTCAGATCAATTATAAACAGCAAAAAATATTAATAGTAGAACAGGTAACAGAGTAAATGATCTGACAGTTGGCCAATATGGAGAAGATGTTGTTAATGACAATGGAAACCGGCTTATCACAGTATGTGAGCAATTAGACCTAAAAATCCAAAACGATTTTTTCCAACATAAGAAAATACACAAATATACCTGGACCAAACCCTCACAAAACCTGAAATCCGTCATTGATTATCTTATCACTAAACAAAAGACAAAACTAAAAATTCAAGATGTCAGAACAAAGCGTGGATCAACATGCGGAAGTGATCACTATTTTCTGGAGACCAAAATTCTCTTTCCTTATCAAGGCCGAAGCCTCCATCAACAAAATCTTGATGATACAGTGAATGAGGAAATTGATCGCTGTCAATATAATCTACTAAGCCTAGAACATGACAGCGTAAAAAACTTATACAAAAAGAGACTGAACGAAAAACTTAATTCAAGTTCAGGTGAAACCCCAGATGGGGAATACAAATGTATCACATTAAGCATCAAGCTGCAAAAGAAGCACTAGGATTAGTGGAAGAAACTCCTAAAAGAACAAAACCATACTGGTGGGATGCTGAAATTGAAGTGAAATAGAGGAAAAAAGGAAATTATATCACACGTACTTATCCCAAAAGACAGATAGAAGCAGAGAAGAATACAAAATCGCGCAATCAAAGGTGAGAAGAATGATCAGTGTTAAGAAGAATCAATCATGGATGCAAAAGTGCCAGAAAATAGATTCTTACTTAGGAGGTAGGAGAAGTACCGAAAGCTGGAAAACTATAAGATCGATCAAAAAAGAAACATGCAGAGATATTATTTCACCAATACCAGACAAAGAATGGGATGAGCATTTTAAAAAACTTTTAACTGAAGATAGAGCAGAATTCAAGGAAGACGAAAGAGACAATATCATTAGAACGATGGGATCTCCAGTACCCCTCACAATATCTGAGGTCAAAAACGTGTGCAAAACCTTAAAAAGCGGTAAATCTGCCGGACCCGGAAATATCCCAGCGGAACTTATTAAATATGGTACTGAAGAATTGTTTTGTATATTACGGAATCTTTTCCAAAGATATTTAAATGGAGCTGTAGTACCAACTGAGTGGAAAACGTCACATATATCCACAATACACAAAAAAGGAAGGAAAGATATATGTGACAATTATAGAGGTATATCTGTAACTAGTACGCTAAGCAGAATATATGGCAAAATAATAAGAAATAAAGTGGAGAGCGAATATAAAGATATGGAGGCAGAAGAACAAGCTGGTTTCAGGGCGGGTAGATCGACTTCAGATCATCTCTTTTGTATAACCCAAGTTATTGAAAAGAAAATGGCATACGGACAAGAGCTCCATCTGCTTTACGTAGATTTGCAGAAGGCATATGATAGTATACCACTAAATCTACTTTGGAAAGCGTTGGAAAAGACAAACATAAGCGTACAACTAATTAAGGCCATCAAAGAGTTATACCGCAATAGTAAGGCAAAAGTTAAAATAAAAGCAAAACTAACCAAAGGCTTTCAAGTAAATAAAGGTCTTAAACAAGGTTGCTGTCTCGCCTACGCTCTTCAAGATATATTTGGAACAGGTCCTTAAAGTCTGGAAGAGAAAATGCCAAAACATGGGAATTCCGTTGAATGAAACCACCTTGTATACTTTATGTTTTGCCGATGATCAGATAGTGGTGGCTCAGGATTATGACGACCTCGAATATATGACACGAAAACTAATAGACGAGTACAATAAGTGGGGACTAGAGGTTAATATCAATAAGACAGAGTATATGTGTATTGGTGGAACGAAACAGGATCTAATCTTAAATACTGGGCAGCGAATTCAGTCCTGTGATGAGTATAAATACTTGGGTCTAAAAATTACAGCTGACGGAACACTAGACAAAGCTATAAAAGATAGAAACGTACAAGGAAGAAAAGCAATAACTTTATTAAATGGAATAATTTGGGACCAAAGTATATCAAAACATAACAAAAAGCTTATATATAACACCATTGTAAAAAGTATTATTACATACGGCTCAGAAGTATGGCCAATCAAAGATAGAACAGAAAAAATGCTTTCCGCTACGGAGATGGACTATTGGAGAAGAGCAGCAGGGAAATCAAAAAGAGAAAGAGTTACCAATCAAAGAGTAAGAGAAATTATGACAGTGGGTGAACGTACTCTAGTGGATGATATAAGAACAAAACAACTGGTGTGGTACGGACATGTACAAAGAATGGATGATGGAAGACTACCTAAACAAATATTACAATGGAAACCAACTGGCCGAAGAAAACGAGGAAGACCAAGGAGAAGCTGGAGAGAAGGAATAGATAGTGAAATAAGAATAAGAGGCCTAGATGATGAATTATGGGCAAACAGAAACGAGTGGAGATTGGGTATCGGAAGACGTAGAATGTTGTGAAACCGATAAATATATATATATATATATATATATATATATATATATATATATATATATATATATATATATAAAATATTACTAGTTTTAAATGATCAAAGAACTAGTAGTAAAATAGAATGTTTAAAGTTATTACCTAATACATTATAAATAAAATCCCATTTTATTTAAAAAAAAAATGGATCCATGACGGATCTGATACGATGCGATGCTCCGTTAAAAAAACTGTCATTAGCATTAATGGATTTTTACCACTTTTTACCAAAATCCAGTCAGCTTGTTATAGTGTTGAACACTATTTTACCTTAACATTTGATGACAATCGGTTCAGCGGCTTAGGAGCTATCGTGTTACGGACAGACATACACACGTACACACACACACACACACACACAAACACACACACACACACACACAGGCATCATAACGTTATTTCTAAGATAGGTCAAAATATATCCAAATAACACATTTTCGGGGTTATGTCAAAAAAAAAATTCGTCCAAAATAATATATTTTCTACCCATTGCTGCGCGGGCTAGGAATGTAAAAAACTGGATATCTATTATCACAAAAGCTAAAGCAATCAAACTTAAATTTAGAGATCTATTTGTAAATAAATTCTCATATACCTATTAATATCCTAGAAGCTAATAATGTACCTTGCTACTATTTGAGCATGGAAATAGTAAAATAGCTCTCCTCTTCTATCCTTATCAACTTGAGCGTCAGTTCCATTAGTAGGGTATATTTTGTGCCAGTGCCAATGATGAGAACTAAGGGCTATAGACAAAGTTTTGAATATTGTTTATTAATGCAATATTAAATAAATTATTTTAAAGTAAGCAAATTTTTAGACCTTTTCAAAAGGCATTTACCTAAATCTTCTCTAAAGTAAGCTAGGTGTTGCTCTGGCTCAGTATTTGCTGCTGTCTGAACCATTTTAAGAATCTCCTGCGACTCGCTCAAAGCAGTAGCTTAAAAGAAAATAAGAATATTAAGCTTTAAAATGTAACACTAGTATTTACTCTAGTGGTTACTGACATCTTAAAACTTAGCACTTAGACCAGGGAGTACTAAATCTATAGACTTGACTTCGACCGGTTAAATTGTATTTTTGTAATACTTAGAGATCAAATAACTGAATTGATTTGGTTCACGCCAGTGGCGAATATAAGGGGGGGGCCTGGGGGGCCCGGCCCCCCCCCCCCGAAGGTAAGATTTTTTTAGATGTTTTCCACATATTTCATGAATACAAACATAAAATAGCATAAAATACGGCCTCATGAGGTCTCGGCCCCCCCGAAACTGTCTCGGGCCCCCTCCGAAACTTTTTTCTATATACGCCACTGGTTCACGCTAACGTGCAATAGGATAGTAAGCATATCTGAGTGAGTTTGATGTCACAATAATTCAAATTAACTTTAGAAATAAAGAAAAACCAAATACAAATTTAGAATTCCCATTAAAAATAGTCTCAAACCCCTGAGGGGTGGTTTAAAGTTCTAAAAACTATAGCAATAATCCATGATTTAAAGAGAAATAATACATAATAGTAACCTTAGAGTAATATATATTTTTATTACTCTAAGATAGTAACCTAAAACTATCTCTGTAAATGCATTATCGTATTAAATATGTATCAATATTCAAATATTCTAAAAAGCACAAGATATAATTCTTTTTCAATATATCATCTAAAAAAACAATTGGAAATCGGTTTAAAGGTCGCTAACATTCCTAACCTAAAAAATGTATTGTAAATTGGAGACCTTGCGAAAATAAAAGAAGTAGGGGCAGATCCCAAATGCGATGCGCAAACGATTTGAAGAAACATGCGGGAACTAGATGGATGAATACGGCGACAGACAGGGAAGAGTGGAAGATATTGGGGGAGGCCTTTGTCCAAAGATGGATCGAAAAACGCTAAATAGATTAGTAGATAGAACATTACTAAATAATTTACATGTAAAATATAGCGGACAGCTGACACTGACTTACTCCGTTTTATTGGACCTAGTGACGTTTTGAGGCCTAAATATGGCTGCCATTTTAAAACCAAAATATATATATTTTTTTAAACTATTTTTAAGTTTTCTATGGATATAATGTCATTGCTGTAACGAAAAAAAAATGGTCTTTTTTGATATGTTTTTATAAACATTTGTATATATTAATAAATATATAATCCAAAGGAAAAAATGAGGTAAAACTTCAACCAAAATCCAGACTTATAGATCTACAACTTTAGAACCTAGTACTTTAGAACCTTCAGTAATTACTGGTGTTAAAATTCAAAGGATGATCAAGTAAAATACTCTGCCAATCTATGAGCACCTAAGCTCACACTAAGTACTGTAGTTATAGTGTACGTGTGAGCTAATATAACTAAAAACTGAAATATATTTTATGCAACTCCAGACTCAATTACCTTTCGTTTGATACCACACAAGCCATGTTTTGCCTTAAACTCTAATTTTTTAAATCTACCCCCACCCTTTTTTTAAAAACTAAAAGGTATTTTGTTTACTCCAGACTCATTTACCTTTTGTTTGATATCATACACGCCATATTGTCACTTAAACTCTAATTTTTGACATCTACCCCCACCCTTTTTTTTTAAATAACTTAAAATTCCTTTTGTTTAACTCCAGACATAATTACCTTTCGTTTGATATCACACACGCCATATTTTCACATAAACTCTCATTTTTGAAATCTACCCCCACCCTTTTATTTGGTTTGCGTTAGGTGGATTTCGTTCATTTTTTAATGGGACCACCACGGCCCAAGACTCAGCCTAGGTACCAAATTTCATTTAAATCGGACAAGCGGTTTTTGAGTTATGCGGGTTGGTCGTTACAGACAGACATACAGACAGACATACAGACAGACAGACAGACAGACAGCAAGACAAAAATGTTTCAAAATCATCTGAAACGCAAAGGTATATAAAAATTTTTGAAATCGGAGCAACTTTTTTTTTGTCGAAAAAATTAGGATCACCATAGCTCACACTACTATAGTATAGTAGTAGTGTGAGCTAAAATATATCATCGGTCCAATGCCAATGTCACGAAGGTGTATAATTGATGTTTTGTGAAAAACAAGTTTTAAACATTGAAGACATTGCGAGAGAGATTTCATTTTGTGGTATTGAAAGGTTTACTTTTGTAAAACAACAAATAATGTCGGTTGAAAATTTTTAATTTTTGTAATGTTTTTCAAAAATTGTTTTGGCTTTGCAAAATTGCACATCTGTGACTTTGGCATTGGAACGACGATATGTTTTACCCTGTATGTACAACTTTTGAACTAAGATTAGTGTGGTGGGTGTGCTTTCGGGCTGTTCGGCCGTCGTCGTTGGAAATTCTTCGACAGTCTTCGAGAAGCCGACAAACAGTCAACATCTCCTGAAGATGCCATCCACTCGAGATGGCGAAACGTCGAGAACGAATTTCCAACGACGACGGCCGAACAGCCCGAAAGCACACCCACCATTGGACGATGGCCGCGAAAGCCTTTCACAATTTGTAAGATTAGTGTGTCGAAATATCAGTATGCTTACCCTAGAGACCCTGTATGTATGACATATTTTGCCGAGGACTCCTCAAGGAAAGACTATTAATTCCACCCAGGGCTATCAAAACGGACGGGCCACGATCTTCCACTTTGTTGACGTCACATCCGGCTGATTTTTTTTTTGATGGTCACGTTACGACACAGCTGATTGTCTTTAAAATATTGAAGTTAGAATGACGGTTCATGAATATTTGATTTTTTTTTTAATAAAGCCGTTTTTGAGTTTGTTTTTACTTTATTCTGGCAGAACAATTTTTTTTAAATGTATAGTAATCCTTAATTTTTCAGAGCCGCTTCATTAGCTCACACAAAAATTAAATTTAAAGCGGACGCGAATGTGACAAACACAGATGACAAAGTCAAATACATGTGAAATATAACAGTTGGCATGCGGTATATGGCGAGTAATTTGAATTCAAAATTAGAAATGCTAAATCTTGAAGATTTTAACCTTTTAATCATCTTGCATCCTTGTTTTGTTTGACAGAATATCGGGATGGTGTCTGAGAATATTTCACTGAAAATTCGGGGAAATCTGTAGTGCCATTTTGAAAATATCTTAAAAAAACGTCTGACCTCCCATAAGACCCAATGTAAAATTCAGCCCCGGGAGAACAGCTGATTTTTTCAGGGTCGTGGCCTCTATTTTTATGTTGGCCTTGTTCCACCATAAAAATTTGAGTTTTAGTAACGATAATGCGTTTGTCGCGTCTCTATTTTTTTAGAATATGTCATACATACAGGGTCTCTACCTTACCCAAGGAATCACAGTGTTAATTTGAATCATTAGTTTTAATGTCAACTGTCAACTAGGACAAAAAACAACAATTTAAAATTTTGGAAAAGAGAAATATAAAAATCAATTCCCAATATAAAATTTAAATTAAAAAAGGCCGAAACGCAGCGTCTCCAAGCTACCTTTACCTCTGAGGACTTGCCGTGAAACTTTTTCATTAAAAGTTTTTGCATCGTGAAATTCCTGCGAATTTTAAAAAAATCCATGGCTTAGGTAGGATAACCCTGACCGAAGCTGCAAATTGACAGTTGGTCTCTCCTCTGTAAACATCATATTTCATATTTCTTTTTCAGATACCCACATTTCATCTTCTTTCATTTCATGGGTCTAAATTGGCTGAATGAGGCATAATAAGGCCGAAACGCAGTATCCCAGAGCTACCTTTACCCCTAAGGACTTGTGAAACTTTTTCATTAAAACATTTTTTCTCGTGAACTTTAAATTTAAAAAAAAAATCAGGGTTTAGGATGTTTACTGGTGGCAGATTATATGTCTCCGTCGCGACGTCAAAATTAGCCCAAAATCGAGGCAACCCTGACCGAAGCTGCAAATTGACAGTTGGTCTCTCCTCTGTAAACACCATATTTCTTTTTCAGATACCCACATCATCATTTCATCTCCTTTCATTTTATGGTTATGCTCGGGCTGAATGACGCCTAATGAGGCCGAAACGCAGCGTCCCCAAGCTAGCTTTACCCCTGAGGATTTAACCATGAAACTTTTTCGTTAAAACTTTATCTTGTGAACTTTCTTCAAATTTAAAAAAATACAGAGCTCAGGATGTTTACTGGAAGCAGAATATATCTCTCCCCGTCGTGACTTCAAAATAAGCCTCAAATCCGAGGCAACCCTAACCGATGCTGAAAATTGAGAGCTGGTCTCTCCTTTGTAAACACCATATTTCATATTTCTTTTTCTGTTATGCTCGGGCTGCATGAGGCCTAATGAGGCCGAAACGCAGCGCCCTCGAGGTACCTTTATCTCTAAGGACTTGCCCGTGAAACTTTTTCGGTAAAATATACTGTGCCATTTTTCTTCAGGCTTAAATACATACCTAGCCAAATCAAACCTAAAATAAGACGCTTCATCACTTTAATATAATTAGGCACGCGTTTAGTACAAATACCAAATAATTCAAAAATGTATGGACATTTAACTTGAACTTGATCTAATAAAAACATAAAATAATAAAAACATTGGCAAAAATTACAAGGGCGTCCAGTGGGACAGGGGAGACCAAGCTAAAAGAATTGGTAATGGAAACAGTGGTGAATAAAGGGGAGGGACAGGCAAGCCCTCTTAGACATAAAAACTTTTTTATTTGGTTCGGTTGTTTGTGTACACATTGCCTCATCTTTGACCCCTACCCTTTAGAAATCCTTCATCCGCCACTGAGTAAGACAACTAATTATTCATGTATGAAGAAAAATACAGAATTCCTTGACGAGGAAAGTTAAATGTTTTTAATTAAAAAAACATAAAAAAACAAAAGCTTTAAAAATCAGAAAAAATTAATTAAAACATTTTCTTTGCTTTTTGCTGTTTTGTGGGTTTTTAAATAAAATGAGAAAAGGTAGGAAAGCCTTAATAAGTTTTAATATAAACGTATTAATGTAAATATACAGTGAGAACGAGCCCTGTGGAATAAATTCGCTAGTGGGTTAAAATAGCTTTTTGGAAAAATAAAAACACGCCAGTAAAATAAAAATTTTTTGGACGGACCCCCGGAAATGGGTTCACTAACATACAACTTTTTTTTTTCAGATGGAATGACCACACTTGTGGTAACTTGTTAGAAATAAGGACACTCATCGTAAAGGCAAGTTATCTTGCTTGACGATGAGTGACCTTAGTTAGAAAGGTTATCGAAAAAGAAAAATGATCGTATACTTTGTTTTGATATCTTTCAAAAATTTTCAAAAATATTTTTTATAAAATTACTTCAATTTTTTTGCGATTATTAGATAACATAAGTGTCCTGTTAAGTATAACTTATAATTTTATTAAAAAAACTGGGATTGGGACTTCGGAGAACAGATCAACCCACATAGCACAAAAAACACATCAACGTTAAATTAACGTGAAAAAAAAATAACAAAGCTCATACCATGTTATATTTGTTTTGTTAAACCTACATGCTTAAAGATAACTTAAAAATAAGGAGGAATAAAGCTATAAAAATGTAATTTTTGCTGAAGATTCTGGTGCTGTATATATAACGTCTTTTTTACCCTCGTTATTTTCATGAGCCATATTCACACTTGAAAAGTCCTTTACAAAATGTTCTAAAACGCCACTAAATTAAGACTTATCAAACCTACCAACTTTCTACGTTATTTTTAATACCTCTTTTTAAACTTAAAAGTGATGCGAAAGGAAGTTCTAAAAGTTCACTAGTTTAAGACTACAACACTTCAAGATAACTATAAGAGATGGCGCTTAAGGTAAGACAAAATCTCTATACACACACTATGTTTTCTTTAAATGCTAAACAAGATTTAAACACTTTCACACAATATTAATGTGTCTTTATCAGTTCATTATGTGGTTTTTGGAGTTTAGAGGCCAAAGCACTCCCGGATAGATTTCGCCGAAGTGAAAAATGCGGCCAATAGATGGCGCTGTTTCTAGTAAAATCTCAAAAATATTCAGTAGAAAAGCCATGCAAGTCGCTTTTAAAAATTCGCGTAGAAAAGGCACGAACCTAATGTTATTTTGACATTGATAAAAATCTACTTAGAATTCACTTGAAAATAATTTCATAATGGCGTTATTACAACGCCGTTTTGAGCAACGTTATTTTTTATAACGTTAATGAATGACCTATTAAGCTTGTTTTCATATATGAATTAAACGGTTTTTTTTAAGCAGCTTTTAAAATCAACGTTTTTTTTTCTCACGCGTTTTTTACGTGTTAAACACGTGATTGTGCTATGTAGGAAGGGTCCAGTAACATCCAACTTTTGTTGCAACTGCGAGACCCCGCTTTGGGTGTTACTGGACCCCCGATCTACTTCTCTGGAGTCCGACCCCCAGTTTTTAAATAAAAGTTACACTTAAAAAGATTATATATATATTATCTAAAAATCGCAAAAAAAATAAGTAATTTTTTTTAAAATATTTTATAGATGTCAAAAAGAAGCAAACGATCATTTTTTCTTTTTCGATAGCCTTTCTAAAAAGGTGGGGTTATTCTTTCTGAAAAAAAATATGTTAAAATTGTTGTCCTTTAAAAATCTCAATTGACGTGTATTTAGATTTTTCCAAAAAAATGATGGTTTAAAAAATCGACCACAATCCTTACCAATATTTTTTACATATTTTGATAGTTACTGTTTATGCCTTAAGTGCGCCCGTCATTGCATTAAATCAGCGGTCTGCCTTCTACCTCCCCTACCGTTTCCATGGTAACGCGGGCCGGAATCTGGCTTATAGCATAAAGAGCCCCTGCAATAAGGATAAAACACAAAATAAGTTATTTGTTAATTAAAAAACGTTTTGGCACGCCACTGACCATCTCGATAATTTTAAATACTACTTTAAATCAGTATCATAAAATATATTACCTATATTAATTTTATTTATACAATGTAATAAATCACACCTAAAATCCGAAATTATTACAAAACTTTTAGGAACAAATCATAAAACGGGAGAGTCTCTAAATTCATCGAGTTTTTTTTCTGATCGTAAACAATCGAAAAATAAAAGGAAACCTGATGAAATCAAACCCTAATCCCTTTTTTCTAATTATTTGTTTCTGAACAAGAATCAATTCTCATTCCTCATCTGAGTAGCTTGAATCAGAATCATTAGGGAGATTTAGAAATAGTTTACTAACTATTCCTAACATTCTGATTATATCCTTATATTTTTAAAATATGAATTAAATTTACAAAAAAATCACAGTGTACTGTGCAGAAAAATATACAGTTGATTCGAATGACAAATGACATTCATCAGGAATTTTTCACCGGCTCCCCGGGTCGGTGAGTTTTGGTGGCATGGATTGGTGGAATCCATCGCAACTCCCGAAACCTGATGGATTTCACCGATGTTCCACCGATGGATTAAAGAACTCTCGGTGAATTTAGAGACTTTTCCATCTGCGGATATTGCATTGACTGAAACTCCAACCTTACATACCATACTTGAAAATTTAAAGTACGTTTATAGACCGGGAGGCGGTACTCTTGTGAAAAAATCCTACTTTCATACTCAATATTAGGTATTTGCAGCGAAATTACTTCAGTTATAGACCTAAAACTGGAAAAGATTTTCTAAACCAAAATGCTTTTAATGAAGTGTCGAAAAAAATTTACCGTTTCCGAGATGTTTGCTAAAATCTATTTAAAAGCTTATTGTATAAAAAAAAAAATATTCCGTAAGAGGAAAACAAATAAAAAATTACAAAAACCAAATAATATTCCCAAGCAAATTGGTAATTAAAAAAAAAAGAGTAGTTTCCTAGATATTTAGCTTTACTTATCTGAAAGACAAATAAGTATATGAAAAAAAAATCGTAAGAGGAAAAAACAATAAAAGTTATTCTAAAATATACCAAATTGAACTAAAAATAATATTCTAAAACAAAATCCTTCGATGGTAATTTTTGAAAAAAATGAAGTTTTTGAGATATTTGCTTTAACAGATAATTCAGCCTTTAAGCTAATAATTACTGCTCTGGAGGGGAGATGGTTACCTTTACAAGAAAGTTTATTTAAGTATTTTTGGTTCTAAGAACCATGCCAATAAATTGCATGTTTAAAAAATTGAAATTTTAAAATACTTGTTTGGTGACATCAATACTTGATGAGGGATGAAAATTCAAACTTATTGTAGAGCAATTAAATTTAACACACGGATAAGCATCGACAATGTAAATCGAAATTGACACATTTCGATTTGAGGCTTTCTCTTCCCTCTATTGACAAAAAAACTGCTAGCGCATTACGGCTCCAGAAGATAGAGAGTTGAGTGTAGAAAAAAGTTTATTCGAAGATTTTTGCTTCTTATCGGGGTACCAATAATTTGCGCTTAAAAAAAAGTTTTTATACGCCACACGAGCCCGAGACAATTTAGTATCTGTGAGCCTGACTATCTTGGTGTCAACCGATCAGTGGCGGCTCGTGAAGTATAAGAATGGGTGTGCGCTAAATAAGTGAGTCGAAATAAATTTAAAATAAATAAAGTTAAAAAAATTTGCATATTTATTTGTAGCCAAATAAAAGAACTCTTGGTGCCCACTAGGTAATAAGATTGTCAAAAAAAAAGCAGGTCTCCAATAAATAAAAATATGCCCACACAAAAAAAAATTACCTACAGTATACATACATATTAGTTTTTGGATAACATTAATTCAATGTACAAAACCGTTTTATCTTAGCTTTTGATTCAAATACCATTTCATATTGTAATGTTCGTATACGTTGATTCAATGTTATCCGGTCATCGGCTGAAAATTAATGTTAAATTGATATTACGAACCTTTTTTTCAGTCCTGCTTTTTGTTTAGTTTCCTAGTCCTTAAATAAAAAGCTTGCTATAATGTTTTGTACACAACAGGATTCCCGAACCCGAACTTATAACTGCCTCAGACATATTCGACACTTGTAGATAATAATTAACCCAAAAATTACAAACAAAAAGCCGAAAACAGCATAAAATTCACTTGAAAACTGCGTAAATAATACACGCATACTAACGATAATATAAACAGTAATCAGCTGAGAACTATAAAAAACGATGCAAGTGTGTATTGATTTAGCGCACCACCTCGCCCTTTTCTCGGCCGATATCCCGAGCATTTCCGATCCAATCAGTGTTGCCAACTATTGGAAAGCGAACATCCGTAGCGTGAACGCGAAAAATCTGTAGAAATCCGTAGGTTCAAAGAAGACTAAAAACAAAAAAAGGTGCTTTTTTTACAATTAAAAAGTTTATATTGGTTTGATTTTTTTCTTTTTTTGACAGTGACAGGAGTGCAGAACTGTTCTGGTTCGGAATTGCACGATAACGGTAGGGTACCTACTGCTCCGTTCCAACGGCTCCAAATAAACTTTTTTGCAGTGCCGCCAATTTTTTAAACGGATAAACCGTTATAATTAGAAGAAATAAAAAGTACGTACTTTTTTAACCTTTTTTATTTAGTTAAGGTACGTACAAACCATAGACGAATGACAGAGATAGACCAGACACTTACACGGTGGGAGTTTTATTACTCAATTGGCGCAGTATACCGGGGTGCCGTGGAAAAACCAGCGCCTCTCTAACTTTGTATTCCGTACTAAACATTTACAGGGGGATTTGAAACAATATAACGCTTGCGCAGATTGTCTCTAAGCTACAGGGTGGCTTTTCAATTTATTGTATACCGGATGCTCATAACCATCAATGCAATCGTTCTCCAATCAAGCTACATCTTATAATATGGTGTTTTGAAAAGTTTTTATCAAATTGAATTATAACACCAAAAAATCTATTCTACTCGTCAATTAAATACATAGTGTTAAATTTAAACTTTGCGCGCTGATAAGAATTAGTTATTTTGTGTCAACCCTTAATGTGCCTAAACACCAATTAGTAAGGATGCTCAATCAAAGAATTTTTTATTAATGGCTACTAGCAACAATAAAAAGGAAAGTTGAATTTTTTTAATTAAATCTAAGGTTTAGAAGTTTGTTTTCCATTGAATTAGGTATATAAATTTCTTTGAGAGGATAATTTTCAAGTAAAAAAAGGCTCTTTGACGAATATTCTGCAGTAAATTCCTTTTTATTAGTGCATAGAATACATTAACTTAATAATTACAATGCTTTACACATAATATAATGCAAATATAGGTTATTTTTCTATCAACGGAACCTTTTTTAATTGTTTTTTATTGAAAAATATAAACTAATGGATTTGGTAAAGGATCAGGCACACCTCTTATGGGATTTCCGTACTCCGTCAAACTTCACGAAATTTTGGTTTGTTGTAGACTGAACCTTTCTTATCAAAAGTTCTCAGGGGCCCAACTCAAATTAATGACCAGTTTTTGAAATACAGGGTGTTGAAAGTGACCCTAGAAGCATAATGGGTCTTTAGACGGCTTTTCCAAACATATGCGCAGTGTTACTATTTCATGTATTTACGATTTATTAATTTTTTTTAATCTATACCTTTAAAACCGTATCGGGTGTTTAAGTAAATATTATTCGAAAGTGTTAATGAGAAACAAGCGTTAGTGTGTTTTAGGTTGAACCTTTTGTATCAAAAGTTCTTATGGGCCCAACCTAAATTAATTACCAGTTTTTAAAATGGGGGGTGTTGAATGTAAGAATGTCCAAGAAGCATTATAGCTTTTTAGAAGTGTTTTGCAAATATATATGCAATGCGACTATTACACACATTTACGATTTATTTATTATTTTTATCTGTACCTTTAAAACATTATATACAGGTTGTTTAAGTAAATATTACTTGAAGGTTTTATTGATAAACAAGCTTTAGTATAAATAAAATTTCGGACTTCCATTGTCTTTTATTTGTTTTAAAATAAATAAAGACAATGGAAGTCCGAAATTTTATTTCTACACAATCATTCTCTACGAGTTTCAAACAAGCTTTAGTATGTTGTAGACTGAAACTTAATGATCAGATGTTCTTATGATGGGCCCACGTAAATTAATTTCGAGTTTTTGAAATACAGAGTGTTGAAAGTAATAATGTTTAAAAATCATAATAGCTCTTTAGACGGAGTTTCCAAACATATACGAAATGTTATTATTACATATGGAGAGAGTAGTTATTAGTTTTTTAATGGTTCTTGATTTATTAAGTATTTAATACAGGGTATTTCGGCATATATAATTTTTTAAATAATATTAAAAAATATTTAAGCGTTTTGTACCTCTGTAAAAAGCTATAATTCTTGTTTCTCAGTAAAAATTTTGACTAATATTTATTAAAACACCCTGTGGATAATGTTTTATTGGCACAGATTAAAAATAATAAATAAATCGTAAATATATGAAACAGTAAAATTGCATAAGTGTTTGGAAAATCCATCTAAAGATAATTCTTCTTGGAAATTATTACTTTTAACACCCTGTATTTTATAAACTGGACATTAATTTAAGTTGGCCCTATAAAATTTTTGATACGAAAGGTTCAATCTAAAACACACTAACGCTTGTTTCTCATTATCACTTTCGAATAATATTTACTTAAACACCCTGTAGAGAATGTTTTAAAGGTACAGATTAAAAATAATAAAGAAATCGTAAATACGTGTAATAGTCGCATTGCGCATATGTTTGGAAAAGCCGTCTAAAGAGCCATTGTGTTTCTTGGACATTATCACTTTCAACACCCTGTATTTCAAAACTGGTCATTAATTTGAGTTGGGCCATACAACATACCAAAACTTCATGAAGTTTGACTGATTACAGAAATCCCATTAGAGGTGTGCCTGATCCTTTTAGCTATGTGATGTAAAAATGTATTTATATTAAACATTATTATATTATATTTGGGTGTCAAAAAAAATGTTACGTAAGCTTTTTAAATTAAAGTAAAATATATCGCTTTTAAGTTACTGTACGAGTGAAACTTTCAGAAATCAGCTTTGAATGTGTATCGAAAAAAATGGCCGCCACAGGGACTCTGTAAATTTCAAAACTTAATAAAAACCAATGGTATAGAATAGTTTCAGTAAAAAAAAATCTAAATAGCATTTACAATGGCGTTTTTAATGTGGGAGATCATTATGCCGAACCCTGTATATAAATATAGTGAAATAAACTATATTTTTCCAAGCGCGGATATGAGGTGGGGTAACGTGGTAATTATTCCCCTAGAATAAAAAATATACACTTTTTTTAATAATTAAAGTGAAAACAGGAAAATTACCGCCACCCCCCTTGAAAAAAATGTTAATAAATAAATATCGTCGATTATAACCCTTCCCCCCCTTGATTTTGACCTAGATCCGCGCTTGTTTTCTAAATATTAAAATTTAAAACTAAACATTTTAAACTCTGTCCTGGTTCAAATCACACACTATATATTTAACGTAAATTTCGTCTTTCGTCAAAGTTAGCCAGTTTTTAGGCCGAAGTATTTTTAGCCACTCGTCAAATAGCTTGGGGTTTCGTTTGGGAAGGCAATGGCGCTTGCTAACATAGTCTTCGCACCCACCAACACAACATGGTTTTCATTTCAATTTCTTAAGCGATGGATCGCCCCCATCAAAACGCGCAAAATACCGATTGGTCATAATTTAGCAAAACACACCATAAAAATTAAGGTAAAAAGTCGAAAAATAACGAAAAATTGCATACACAAATGAAAAGTGTAAAATGAAATTACATATTTTTATCTATTTTGCTAAAGTCAATGTCAGTCATAATCAAAAACAAATTGTCAAAATATACCAAGAGTAGCGGTTAATATATATTGCGACAGCGCAGAACTCTGTCCATAATATTTTTATACAAGGGGTGACGGTCTGTAATCAGCGCCTCTCGAACTTCGTATTCCGAACTAATGTATACAGGGGGTATGTATAACAGTATTATGAAAAGACCGGGGTGCTTTCCTTACTATAAATGATTAGTTTACTGTGGTACAAACACTAATATTTTCTAGTGCAACATACATAACGTAAAACATAGTTTAACTTTCGTGGCGCGAAGCGTTGTTTGACTCCCCATCAAACAACGCGCGAAATAATACAATTCGTTCTAAATAATGTTGCAACGACCGTCCGCTAGATGTCTAGAAAAATAAGGTGACTGATACAAGCAAAACCTTTTTACAAAATGATTAAAATGTAGGAAAAAAAGTTAAGATAATAGAGACCTATTGCAATAGTGCCAGGCACAAATTGTGCCGGGCACTATATTGACAGTTTCGCATTACAAACTGACAGTTGATCTTTCAAAATTGACATACCAAAGTCGAATTTATAAATCCCGTCGTTTATTTTCCATTAATAGTAGCGTCACTATTAAATCCGGCTCGTATAATACACAAAGACCTAATTTTGAAAGGACACAGCTGTTCTTATAATGAGAAACACACAATTTGTGCCTGGCACTATTGCAATAGGTCCCTAATAAGGACTGATAAGGAGGAATGAGGCGCGGCCGCCGTTGTGTTTCGATGTTAATCGTTTTTTAGTAAAATTGCCAAAAATCTGTAGATTTGGATCCAAAATCGGATATCGGAGATCGAAATCCAAAATCCGTAGATCTACAGATAAATCCGTAGGGTTGGCAACACTGGATCCAATTGCGTGGCAAAAATTGGCTTAAAGAGGAACAACGAATCCACGCGCACCTCCAGATTCAAGCCCCGCGATCGAAGGCCACCGTATGCGGCAGCAAGCGTCAAATCGAAAAGATGTTAATTACTTCCGATAATGGCCGATAGATGCCACTAGCAGGATCGGGATTATTAAAAAATAAATAAAAAACAACAGTAATTATTTAATAATAGTTTGTATTTATTTTTTTCGTATTTTTGCTGGGGTTGCGCGCGCACCAGCGCTCCTATGGACGAGCCGCCCCTGCAACCGATATACGATATAAGCTGGCGAATTATTGTCTATAGTACTCAAGAACACACCGGCGACATCTAAGGTAACTTATAATGAGTGTTATCTTAGCGACATCCAACTACCTGAAATAAATTTGGCAACAAGTTGTCCCATACTCACAAAGAAGTATGGCATAGCTTGCTACGCGGCAAAACAACAAGCAATAAATAGATTAAACAAACTAACTTTTAATTAGCGGATGTAGTATTGCTGTGTTAAAAAAAAGGCTTTTTTAATTCTCTCCCTCGCATACGATTGTTTTAATTTTCACCCCGAGAGCAACAAAGTGGCACAAAAGTTAGCGAGGAGTCAGTGCAATGCGGAGGATGTCCACCGAAATATCCAAAGACAGAAACGTCCTGACATAAAATATTAGATAATGATGTTTACTTTTTCTAACAAAACTTAATTTTGGTTGTCACAGACTAAACGAATAGTATATCTCGAGGGGTCATCGGCACCCTAAAATTTTGTACAGCGTCCAACAGGACTTGGGTCCTGACGTGTACTGTTGGGTCCTGTCGAGTACTGTTGGGTACTGTCGTGTATTGTCGAGTACTGTTGGGTCCTGGCGGTGTACTGTTGGGTCCTGTTGAGTACTGTCGTCGTGCCTCGCCCTCAAAAAACATGCGAGCAAAAAAAAAACAAAAAAAAAAAAAAAAAAAAAAAAAGGTCATCATCTTTGGGGAACCGCGCCGCGCTCACAAATCTTGCGACCATCATCCTGGCCGATAGGGCCTTCGCGCGTTTCATATATGAATTAATGAACCGAACCGCGCCGTAGAAATTTGAACCGCACCGTCTCCAAAAAAAAAAACAAAAGGTCATCCTGTCGTTTGTCGTTTTGCATCTACGCCACTGTTTCGGGTAAGAGGGTTGTGTCGAGTACTGTTGGATTCTATCGTGTACTGTTAAGTCCTGTTACGTACTGTCGTGTACTGTTGGGTCCTGTCGTGGTACTGTTGAGTGCTGTCGTGTACTGTCGGGTACTGTTGGGTCCTGTCGTGTACTGTCGAGTACTGTTGGGTACTGTCGTGTACTGTCGAGTACTGTTGGGTCCTGTCGTGTACTGTCGAGTACTGTTGGGTACTGTCGTGTACTGTCGAATACTGTTGGGTCCTGTCGTGGTACTGTCGAGTACTGTTGAGTACTGTCGTGTACTGTCGAGTACTGTTGGATCCTGTCGTGGTACTGTCGGGTACTGTTGTGAAATTTGTACAGTACTGTTGAAAGCTGATGACCCCTCGGTATATCTCCTAACAAGTGCGGAAAGTGTCACTTCTCCGCACGCGATTGTCGTTGGCCGAACGATGCGTAGGCCAGTTTTGATAGCCTTGTTAAAACATCAGTGTCCTCATTTGATTTATTTTGTTAGTTTCCAATCTTAAGCCCAATTTCGAAATTACCTTTGGTTTAATACCCCACAAGTCAGTGTTTATATTTTTATAGAAACTACATCTATTCTTTAGATCCGAATATCTACTCCAGAAACTGATAATTATTATCTGCGCACAGGACTGAGTTTTGACTAATGCCAAACCATTTGAATATCATTTGTTTATTCGAAAAAAGTTGACTTGGTTTCTTTTCTAGCAATGTTTTTTATCGCATTTGGCTAGGGATTCTCAAGTGTATAAACAACCGATACGGACGTAGTGCAAAAGAGAGAGCATACTTAAAGCATCCAAACATCCATGTAGGGGAAGGACGGGTAAAATGGCGAAGTGGGTGAGAATATAACGTTTTATTTAATTGTCTTCAATGACACTTATTTCGTTATTTCGCAAGAAGACTGCAAACTAATATTTAAGCCATCAAACATTGTATGGCGCCCTTATTGTTATTATGTCAAAATTTGTAACCAACCAAATGATTTTTACTAAATTACGTAAGTACTACCGTCAAACGGGGTGAATCGGGACGATTTTCAGATATTTTTCAAAATAACTCTTTTTCTAAACTAGCTATAGACTTCAAACTACCGCTAAATGATAGCTTACCGTTGGAGCTTTAAAATGACATGTCACACATATCTGTCACTTTGACAGGTGATTTTATATATTTTGTTTAGTGTTTTAAGTGTTAAGGCTCGATTAGCCCCTGTAATAGGGTCAATCGGGATAGAGAAGGTTAAACAAATTTTTTTGCAAAAAAAACCGAAAAAAAACTTTAAAAATAAGCAAGAAAACGAGGTTTATTCAAAAAACTTAAATAAAACCGAGAGAGTTTTGTTGGTTTTTTTGCGTGCTGCTCCATTCAAAAAGCTAAAACGAACTGGCCGGCGACTTGCAGAAGCGCGTTCACTAAGATATCGCCTATGAGTTTTGAATATTATTGAACCTAAAAACATTGACCTTGAGATACAGGGGCCATTTAAATAGTAAATAACAGGTTTTGTCCCGATTGACCCCGCTGTCCCGATTCACCCCGTTTGAAGGTAATTCAAATTTTATTAAATATGTTTAATTTAGGATTCCACGGAAATAGTATTGTTTGTAGTGGTTAAAAAAAAACAACCTTAATATTTATGAAATTTTTTAATAAACTTTGTACTGCGGGGTAAGTTGGCGCATAATAACAGCATGAATATTAAACAGCACACCTCTAAAACTTGAACTTCAATAAAAAGAACGGCTCTTAAAAGAAAATGAACAGAAGAAAAAAGAAAAACTTTGTAAAAGAAAGACAGTTTATAAAAATAAGGGAAAAGGAAACACTTTAAAAATAAGAGAATAGATATAAAATTTGACTTCTGACGAGATATTAATTATCAAGAACCACTTATACAGTAGACTCGCGCTAGTGTGAACACGAAAAAAATCTGAACGTTCATACCATGGAGACCGTTTACAGAAGGTCTACCCTGAAACCGAAATATTATTGGTAAGATGTAATAAATCCATAATCTAGAGCAAATCTTTAAGTTTCTGATGAAAATGACAATTTAAAGTATCGACTACAATTATGAATTTTTATAAAACTTCAAAATTTACATATCATTAGGTAAAATACGATGTTATGTTAGTCCGAACTTATCTAGCTCACCAATGAGTGGCTACTGCTCGGTCTATGTTGTTTGTTTTTGTCTAGAATGTAGCCACTTTATGTGATTCCAAAACATACTTTACTGCAACTTTTTTAGGTGTCTTCATTGCGTTCTCAGATTCGCCTTCCAAACTTACCTCTGGGAGCAAGAATTAAAAACTTCTTGGTTTTTACCATTTTACAAAGCAAAACATGAAATGGTACTAGTATTTACCACAAAAAACGAATTAAAACTAAGTAATTCTCGGTGATTCCCCTAAATTTTACCATTTGATTAACACCTTTTTTCCGTTTTTATATACGCTTGAGACTTGTTACTCTTTATACTAGTATAATACATCTTCACTGTTCACACTACTGGGAAATTCAGACAAGCGTGTGTTCACACCAGCGCGAGTCTACTGTAGAAAATTGGGTTCAAAGCAATCGTCATAGATGGTGGTAGGGTAAGTTGGCAAAAATGCGCTTTTTTGTAGTTTTAAGTTGTTTTATATTTTTCATGACTAAATTTTAAGTTTTGTATTTTTTTTTAGGTAGATAGATAGCTAAATAAGTGAAAGCTAATAAAACAAATTTATTTTGTCGCCTTAATGCAACTATTCTATGTCCAGTTTTCCCATTTTCCGTTTTTTTTGCGAAAAAGTATAGCTTCAACAGTGCTTTATTGAATGCAGAATTTTTGGATGTCTTAAGTGATGAAACGTCCCAACCATCCGCCCGACCAATTTAACCGGTCATATCTCGACTCACGCTAAGTCAAACTAAAAAAATGCTCTCCTGTAAAAATTTAATTTTGTGACTTACAATCGAGCGTTGGCTCGATCACCAATTTTTGTACACCAAAAGGAAATACATACGATATATCGCACCCCCGCTAAAAAATAGTCACAACTCAAAAAACATTGTTTTGAGAAAATCGCTGTTAAAGAATTTAGTTCATTAGAGAGATTCATTTTTCACTTACATGATAAATTACGAGTTAACATGTTATTTTATATCAACAGGAACCTATTAACTCAATGTAATTGGTGCAGTACGTGTCTCAGAAAAAATGATTTTTGTCATTTTTAGTAAAAAAAGAAGACAAGAACCCGATATTGTGACACTTTCTTAGAACAAGGCATCATGACGTTGTAAATCAGGATGTCACGCAGGATGGTAAATAATATTAAAAAAGAAAACAAATAAAGAAGAAACTTTGTATTTATTTTTACAACGAGTTCTAGAATGCTGAATAGCAACTGGGAATGTTATTATTCTCTAATAAATCCAAAAGATTCTTTTCTTATTCTCCTTAATTCTAAGTACACTGAACAATTCAAAAAAACCGTCACAACACAAAAAAGAACAGTATTTTACTTGTTATATGGGTCAAATTTAACCAATTGTTCACACGAATACCTTCACAACTCGAAATGTGACTCTTTTCAGGATGAAACTCTACTTTCACGCTGTTATAAAGTCAAAAGTGACACTGTCAAGGAACGCATCCTCAGCTAAACTGGACAAAATAAGAGTCACATCGTCGAAACATAAATGTGACGCTTTTACGGAAGAAAGTACAAGTTTTTTCCATGATGGCAGCAGGTTTATCTCAATAACGGCGATTTTTGAGTTGTGACTCTTTTTCAGCGGGTGTGCGATATCACCTACGGTATTTCCTGGTAGTTCCCAGTATTTCCCAGTATTCCCTCAAATTTCAATGGTATTTCCTAGTATTTCCCAGTACTTCCCAAGTATTCTCTGGTATTTCCCCTAACCTGTACATTACAAGGAAATACCGAGCCACCCCTTGCTTACAATAGTTCTGCAATAAGGCGGCTCTGGTACAAAATAGCGCAGGACAAAATAACGCGGACAAAAGAGCGCGGGACAAAATAGCGCGGGACAAAATAGCGCAGGACAAAATAGCGCAGCACAAAATAGCATGGGACAAAATAGCGCAGGACAAAATAGCGCAGGACAAAATAGCGCAAATGGCGCAAAATAGCGCAGATCTCAAAAAGATACTAAAAAAATAACCTAACCTTACCTGGTTAGTTTAATATACTAAAACCTTACCTGCAGACCTAACCTGACTTGATTAAGTTAGTATACTAAAAAATAAACTAACCTGTCTTGGTTAGGTTGGGCCTAATATATTAAAACCTAACCTGCAGACCTTACCTGACCTGGTTAGGCTAGTTTTGTTTATGTTATTATTATTCTTACGGCAGTGGTACAAAATAGCGCCGGCCCAAATCGCGCGGACTAAATCGCGCAGGTAATAATAGTGCATGACCAAAATAGCGCAAGCCTTAAAAGCGCATTACTAAAATAGCGCATTACTGAAATAGTGAAGGCCTAACCTTATCAATTAAATTACCCCAGCCGAAGTGATCAGGCAAGTTTTTTTTTTGTAAAAAAACCTAACCGGGTCAGGTTGGGATACTAACCTAACCTATCCTCGGCTCCTGGTCCAGCTGGATCTATTTTAAGAACCCCAAGGCCCTCATGTTTGCATCATGAATGGGCAGTTACCGTGAGTATTGGAATATTATGTATATGCGTATTAAGTATCTGAAATGAGCAGTGCGTTAACAAAGCAGCTGGTGTGAATGTTATAATATTCTACTTTTACAAAAGATTGGTGTAGTATTGGGCTAGTGTCGTTAAAAAATACACAAAAATATTATATAAATCTATAATACCGCTTTAAAAATATGTATCGTGAAAAATAACTAATCCTCCCATAAAAGCCCATGTAAATTACACAAGCAAGAAATCAACTGTCAATGTCAATGCTTGTAATTATTTATAGGCCTTGCCCACGGTTGGTAAAGAAACGGTTGTCTGGTAACTTATGACCAATCAGAACATGGCTGCCTATGATGCGGCAGTTAGCCTGCTCTACGATCAATAAAGAGAGACATATACATCATATACATTATGAAAGAAATAAAGATAGATCTATTTAAAAATCGGAAAAATACAAAAAAATAAAACATAAATATTAAATTAAGAACACTACTATAAATTCTTTTTCTAATTTAAATGGACTGACTCCCTTGCTCAATTTAATTAAACTATTTAGCAGCCTTTCATTACTACTAAGAAAAAATTTATTTGGTAGTGTTTGTGGTAGGTAAAAAATAAAAATAATGATTTTGGAAAAGGGTCAAAGAAAATTAAATTAAAAATAAATGACCCACGACGTACACCTTTTCAGTTTTTTATCCAAACGTCAGTTAGAGATATACACGTGCTCTATTAACCTATAATCATAAACAGTTTATAACATATCCAAAGCCCGTCGGTTTAGACATTTAAAAAAAAATAAACCCGCTTTGCTGGCACTGCATAACACTTAATAAAAATGTTTATATCTAAATAACGGATTTTAAAAAATCTCGTTTTGAACGTTTTTAATAAAACGCTGCTTCTAGCAGGTTAATAATTGGTTTTTTAGCATTAAATGAAAACATGCCACCAAAAAATTTTTGGTCGCACCCTTGGAAAAGGCTTTACTCATATACATCTTTTTTTTCAGAGGGGAAGACACCGTTTGTGAGAATATCTTATTTGAAAGTTTGTTAAAAAGTATAAAGAATGGTTTAGTTATATGGTAGGTATATCAAGAGAATGTATACCGTTGTTTTTCTTTTTTTCATAAGCCTTTTAATGAGGTACTGCAAGTTGGGTGCTCCTTTTGGAAAAAAAATTAGGGCATTAGTACCCCTTATTCCGGGGGTTAGACCAAATATGTTTTGTGTCAGGAAGAGAGCCCATGAAAAAACTCAGTTAACAAACAAATATTAACCCTCTAGCCAGTGTTCACTGTAAGGTCATCAACCTGTATGGTCGGGTTTCATTTTTTTAAAATGTATTATTTTATATTAATTATGAGAGATATAATAAAAAGTCATATATAAATACATTGCCATATTGCAAGTTAATAATTTAAATTTGATTTTTATCTCGTTTTATTGATAATTTTTTTGCACAATTTTAAATGCTTATTGATTATCTTCTTTCTCCAATTTTAAGAAGGAGAGATAGAAACACCTCTATTAGATTATGATTAACTTTAAGCGTTGCTTGAATACCTAACTCAAATTATGTGATCAACCCTTAAGCAATAAAAATGACTTTGAGCCATTGTTTACTTTTGATTTTAGTTTAAAAGAAAAACGAGTAAAAATTAAGTACACATGATAAAAAAATAATTATAGTCTTTATTAAAATGTAAGCAACTACAGAACTGTTAATAAAACAGTAAAAAAGCGAAAATAAAACCAAAATGTTAAAAAATTCCCGCTATGAAATACAATGCAACTGCTGATTCATTGGATAACTGTAACGTAGCACTGACGTAACGGCCGCCATGACACCCGAGTTACCAGACAACCGTTTCTTTACGAACCGTGGGCCTTGCCCAAGGTCTGTCGAGGATAGGTTGCCTGGTAACTCTTTGGTCGAAGCAGGGTAAGAGGTGACAGAGGTTACATGTGTTTTTAAGTATTTTTTGATCTTCGATGGTTTATTTTTTACATTTGTGGTATTTTTTCGGACTATATTTATTTAAAATCCGTATCTTTTAGTTTAGTTATACTTTCTACTTGTAGTTATTTTAACCGACTTAACAAGCTAAAAGCTTCCCAAGACATTGTGCATTTGGGATATTTGGTATAAGGTGAGTTCTATATTTGGGTTTGTTGATGTATTTTATGAAAATTGTTACAAGAGACACTTTAAGTAAAATAACAAAACATATTTGCATTTAAATCAATAAAGGAACAAGTAACTTGTAGATTTCCTACTATATTAAATGCTTTTTATTCAAATGGGCACCCCGGGTGACGTCATTCCCGCGTTCAACAATTGGCTCTGATTGGTCCGAAAGTTACCAGGTAACCTATCCTCTACAGACCTTGGGCCTTGCCAATTTAAAAAATATTTTAGAATCATATACTAAAACTCAGTTTAAGAAATTCTTTAGAATTCATAAAAATTAAAAAGTATAAAATATTCATTAAAGAGATATCCTACTTAGCTTTTGTTTACAAAAATCAGCTGGATAGTCAGTGACGTCAAAAATTAAATAGGCGGCAAAAATGTGACGACCGCTTTCTTCTAGGTACCATGAATGCACGGTCCCTGGAATAGACCGGTCTATGGATGGATATTTTAGGTTTGTAGGTTTCTTGGGAATGTGATTCATTAATCAATTAGCAACTTTTAATTTACATTTATTAACGTTTCGGTCTAAAGACCTTCTTCAGAACATTCACAATTTCACCTTACATTAATCAAAACAACATACAAAAAACACGAGTTCAAAAAGACACATCACATTATTTTACGAAACATTTTTAGTAACCTAAGTAATAGTCGTATAGTTCGTTTTAAGAATATTGATTTTAAAAATGTTTCGTAAAATAATGTGATGTGTCTTTTTGAACTTGTGTTTTTTGTATGTTGTTGTGATTAATGTAAGGTGATATTGTGAATGTATGAATGTTCTGAAACAGGTCTTTAGACCGAAACGTTAGTAAATGTAAATTAAAAGTTGCTAGTTGATTAATAAACCACATTCCCAAGAAACCTAGAAACCTAAAAAAGGCTTCGGGCCCCCCTCAAGAGGCCTCGCCCCCCCCCAAAACATATTCCTGGGTACGCCACTGTAATGACATATATTTTTAAAATCCGTAGACCGGTCTATTCTAGGGACCGTGCCAGGAATGGACTGGAGATTTAATCTGATTCCTATATCATTACAGTTGGCCAAACGGGTTCAATAACCTTTCAAATTATAATTATTTATTAAGGTTTTTCTTTAAATTCGGTTAAATATTTGAAAGGCAAAAAGTTTTTTTCACAGCAAAAGCTTTTTTTGACTGGTAAACTTGACGTTTTAATAAAACCTTTTATTAGCCTACAAAGCTTTACGTAAAGTAAATACTATGTTGCTTTTATTGGCCTAATTGTACAAGCAACACCGACAAAAACCAAATGCAATAAACATTTTTTAATTAGGGGTGAGCTTTGTCTCTTGCTAGCAGAATTAGACTTAAAAAGAATGTTGTCACATTATAATGTTTTAATAGAGCGAGGTGATCGTCATCCGTAAAGTAGTAGTAGTAGATTTTCATCCTTCGTCGGGTGATCCAGCTTCGAATTCTGGCTAGGTCGGGGAAGGACTGGTAAGATGACTAACCTAAGGAAAAAAACTCATAAAAAATACACTGTATGTACAAATCGTCGCCTTAATGGCTCTGGTACAAAATAGCGCAGGACAAAAAAGCGTGGACAAAATAGCGCAGGACAAAATAGCGAAGGCCAAAATAGCGCAGGACAAAATGGCGCAGGACAAAATAGCGCAGGACAAAAAAGCGCAGGGCAAAATGGCGCATGCTAAAAAATCCCAAGTCGATTTGCCCTGTCCAGCTGGACCAGGAGCCGAGGATAGGTTAGGTTAGTATCCCAACCTGACCAGGTTAGGTTTTTTTACAAAAAAAAAACTTGCCTGAACAGATCAGGCAAGTTTTTTTTTTGTAAAAAAACCTAACCGGGTCAGGTTGGGATACTAACCTAACCTATCCTCGGCTCCTGGTCCAGCTGGACAGGGCAAATCGACTTGGGATTTTTTAGCGTGCGCCATTTTGCCCTGCGCTTTTTTGTCCTGCGCTATTTTGTCCTGCGCCATTTTGTCCTGCGCTATTTTGGCCTTCGCTATTTTGTCCTGCGCTATTTTGTCCACGCTTTTTTGTCCTGCGCTATTTTGTACCAGAGCCATTAAGGCGACGATTTGTACATACAGTGTATTTTTTATGAGTTTTTTTCCTTAGGTTAGTCATCTTACCAGTCCTTCCCCGACCTAGCCAGAATTCGAAGCTGGATCACCCGACGAAGGATGAAAATCTACTACTACTACTTTACGGATGACGATCACCTCGCTCTATTAAAACATTATAATGTGACAACATTCTTTTTAAGTCTAATTCTGCTAGCAAGAGACAAAGCTCATCCCTAATTAAAAAATGTTTATTGCATTTGGTTTTTGTCGGTGTTGCTTGTACAATTAGGCCAATAAAAGCAACATAGTATTTACTTTACGTAAAACTTTGTAGGCTAATAAAAGGTTTTATTAAAACGTCAAGTTTACCAGTCAAAAAAAGCTTTTGCTGTGAAAAAAACTTTTTGCCTTTCAAATATTTAACCGAATTTAAAGAAAAACCTTAATAAATAATTATAATTTGAAAGGTTATTGAACCCGTTTGGCCAACTGTAATGATATAGGAATCAGATTAAATCTCCAGTCCATTCCTGGCACGGTCCCTAGAATAGACCGGTCTACGGATTTTAAAAATATATGTCATTACAGTGGCGTACCCAGGAATATGTTTTGGGGGGGGGGGCGAGGCCTCTTGAGGGGGGCCCGAAGCCTTTTTTAGGTTTCTAGGTTTCTTGGGAATGTGGTTTATTAATCAACTAGCAACTTTTAATTTACATTTACTAACGTTTCGGTCTAAAGACCTGTTTCAGAACATTCATACATTCACAATATCACCTTACATTAATCACAACAACATACAAAAAACACAAGTTCAAAAAGACACATCACATTATTTTACGAAACATTTTTAAAATCAATATTCTTAAAACGAACTATACGACTATTACTTAGGTTACTAAAAATGTTTCGTAAAATAATGTGATGTGTCTTTTTGAACTCGTGTTTTTTGTATGTTGTTTTGATTAATGTAAGGTGAAATTGTGAATGTTCTGAAGAAGGTCTTTAGACCGAAACGTTAATAAATGTAAATTAAAAGTTGCTAATTGATTAATGAATCACATTCCCAAGAAACCTACAAACCTAAAATATCCATCCATAGACCGGTCTATTCCAGGGACCGTGCATTCATGGTACCTAGAAGAAAGCGGTCGTCACATTTTTGCCGCCTATTTAATTTTTGACGTCACTGACTATCCAGCTGATTTTTGTAAACAAAAGCTAAGTAGGATATCTCTTTAATGAATATTTTATACTTTTTAATTTTTATGAATTCTAAAGAATTTCTTAAACTGAGTTTTAGTATATGATTCTAAAATATTTTTTAAATTGGCAAGGCCCAAGGTCTGTAGAGGATAGGTTACCTGGTAACTTTCGGACCAATCAGAGCCAATTGTTGAACGCGGGAATGACGTCACCCGGGGTGCCCATTTGAATAAAAAGCATTTAATATAGT